>JAZKJV010000566.1:0-1256715 GCA_037367405.1 Ottelia alismoides | reverse complement strand
TAGGTCGCCAGCGACGGCATCTTGGGTGCACCTCCTTCCTCCATCTACCCACTCAGACCCTCCAGGGGTTCCCTCCTGTCACAAGGGTTCACGCTAGGCTGGAGGTGGGGGTAGTAGGGCTCAGGGGATGACCTAAATTGGAAGGAAGAGGGGGTGGAGGTATTTATAAAACATGAGGAACACCCTTATTGACCGGCCAAAATTAACGAATCAAAGCTATATACATTAGATTAGATGAGATGGCATGGATGTATGATGCTCAAGGATCATTCGTGTGAAGGAGTCGAACACGATAGATGGATGGATCATATGGGGAAAATGGCGGAAAATTGGCGAGTTGACATCCGTGTCACGTCAGAAGATTGGAGGGGATTGTTGACCAGGGGTCAACCGTCCTTGCGATGTGATTGGTCCACATCAATGTACTAAAGGACAAAACCGCAATTTTATTAGAAAACTATTATTTAAAAATAGTATTTGATTTTATTAAATTTTTATTATGAAGTAAAAAATGTTTATTATTTTATTTAGTATTTTATTATGATTTTTATTTATTTTTTGATGCTATTTATTAGTAGTTCATTTTTAAGTGTTTATTTATAGGTATATTTAATTATTTTGGATATTTTATTTTATATTTTGTATATTTTATTGTATTATTGTATTATTTTATTTTATATATTTATAACTTATTTTTAAGTGTACAAATATATTTTTATTAGATTTTTGTTATGTTATTTATGTATTTAAATAAATATATATACAATATATATATGTATACTTATAGGTATTTCATCTATGTGTTATATACATTATTTTATTTTAATGTATTTTATTAGGTTTTATTTTCTTTTTATATTTTTAGTAAAATATAAATGTTATTTACAGTATTATAAAAAATGTAAGAGAAAAAAGAATGAAAGAATGATTTTTATTTTTATTTATATACATGTATCACATAGGTATTTTGTCTATATATTGATATAGACTTATTTTATTTTATGTTTTCTTTTTGGTTTGATTTAAATTTCAATATGTACATATGTTATAAATCATATTTACAAAATTATAAAAACATGAATTTGTAAAATAATAAAGAATTGAATAAAGTGAATATTTTATTCGAGTCTATTATACAATGAGGGCCCAAAACATAACTTTCACTCCTTAAATCCATAAAATATGAAACCACCTCCATTGAATAGCTTATGAAAAGTTATTATAGTGATTTTGATATATTTTGAGTTTTTATTTGCAAGATATGGGTATGTGAAGTTGAGATTTTGGCTTCTTATTTTGTGTATAAAATGTACGGTGTGTGTTATTTTTTGTACAAACTCAATTTTGTAACTTTATTTACATGATTATCTATGACTTTCATGTACAAAGTTTCTTCATTTGACTTAAATAATAAAGTATAAAATAGGTGTCGAAAATGAGGAAATAATGAATAAAAGAATTCGGTTTTTGTTGTATTTTTGGCCCTTATCTCCCTTACTTTATTTCTTGTCGACCAACCCAATTCTTGACTTGGTCTCATGGTTTAGGGTCATAAAATATCTTCGATATTTTATTCTTATTTTTCTTTTCCTCTCTTTATTCTATACTTTTGGTATTAAAAACCATATTATTTACACAATAAACACAATAAATGATGAATGCTATTTTTCATAAATTAATGATGAATGCTATGTCTAAGGATATAACAGAGGAAACTGTCACAGACTATAAAATAAAGAAGAAGGAAGCAAAGAAGGCTGTAAGCGAAGCTAAGTCAAAAGCTTATGAAGTTTTGTATAAAAATCTCAACTCTAAGGAGGGCCAGAAGGATATATTCAGGTTGGCCAAAGCAAGAGAAAGAAAGACCAAAGACCTTTCTCAAGTGAGATGCATTAAGGACGAGGAAGGTCACGTGCTTGTTACTCAGAAGGATATAGAAACTAGATGGGAGCCATACTTCCATAAACTTTTCATTGGAGAAGGAAATAGAGAGATCATTTTGGGTGATCTAGCTAGTAGTGAAAGTTACTTGAATAGTGCAAGCTATAGACGAATACAAAGAAAAGAAGTAGAGAAGGCTTTGAAGGTTATGAGACCTGGGAAAGGTGTTGGACCGGATGACATCCCTGTAGAAGTATGGAAAGTTTTAGGTGATCGTGGTTTGACTTGGCTTACGAATCTATTCAATGTTATTTGGCGAAGCAAGAAAATGCCTGAAGATTGGAGGAGGAGTATTGTGGTGCCCTCTTTATAAGAACAAAGGAGACATTCAAAATTGTTCAAATTACAGAGGTATCAAGCTGATGAGTCACACTATGAAAATTTGGGAACGTGTGATTGAAAGAAGATTGAGGCAAGTTTCCCAAGTAAAGAAAACCAATTCGGATTCATGCCAGGTCGCTCAACTATTGAAGCCATCCATTTGCTGAGGAGAACAACAGAGATTTATAGAGCTAAAAGGAAGAATCTCCATATGATCTTTATTGATTTGGAGAAGGCTTATGATTCCATCCCACGAGAGATACTGTGGAGAGTTTTGGAGAAGAGACAAGTACCTGCCCTATACATTAATCTCATAAAGGATATGTATGATAGGGCTTTATCTTGTGTAAGGACCCCGACGGGGAAAACTGACTATTTTGATATCAACATTGGTTTACATCAAGGTTCAGCTTTGAGTCCATTTCTTTTTACTTTGATTACGGACGAGTTGACAAGTCACATTCAGGATGAGTTACCTTGGTGTATGTTATTTGCTGATGATATTGTGTTGATTGACGAGACTAGAGATGGGGTAAATGAGAAGCTTGAAGTTTGGATACATGCTTTGGAGACTAAAGGTTTTCGTATAAGTAGGGCTAAGACGGAATATATGGAATGCACCTTTAATGGAAGCAATAGTAAAGGAATCGAGGTGAAGATTGGTGACGATAACATTCAGAAGAGAGATTCTTTTAGATATTTGGGATCTATTTTTGCAACATGATGAGGAAATTGATGGAGATGTTACTAACAGAATAAATGCAGGTGGCTAAAGTGGAGAGGAGCCTCCGTTGTTCTCTGTGATAAGAAAATTCCTTTAAAAAATTAAAGGAAAGTTTTACAAAGTAGCCATGAGACCTACTATGCTTTATGGTTCTGAATGTTGGCCTGTGAACCATAGACATGTGCAGAGAATGGATGTAGCAGAAATGAAAATGCTAAGATGGATGTGTGGACATACACGTAAAGATCGGATTCGGAATGATGCAATCAGAAAGAAAGCTGGTGTAGCTCCGATCGAGGATAAGATGCGAGAAAACCGCTTAAGATGGTTTTGGTTTGGTCATTTGCAAAGAAGGTCAACTGATGCACTGGTTAGGAGATGCGAGTGTTGGGATGTTGAGCCGGCTAAGAGAGGGCGAGGACGGCCCAAGAAGTGTTGGAAAGAGACTATACGAAGGGATCTTAGTTTTTTGGATATAAGTCCGAGATTGACCGAAGATAGATCTGAATGGAGGCGAAGAATCTATGTAGCCGACCCTACTTAATTGTGGGAAAAGGCTTTGTTGTTGTTGTTGTTGATTGGGATTTACATTCATTAGCTAGGGTTTTTAAGGCCAAAATGATAGAATAAAGGTGATGAAATTGAGATTCATCACTAGCCTGACTTATAAAGGCCTAAAATGTTGGTCCAAGTGGACACTTTGAAAGGTTGGAGAGCGCTCGCCTTCGATGGAAACTCTTTTAAATATATCGTTGTAGCGTGAGAGATTTTCAACAACATTGATGAATCCATGATTCATCCACTTTATATGGAAATCTTAGCAAAATCCTCTTAATAAATCACCAACTAAATGCCCTAAATTCATTTTATTTACATTCATTGACTGTGCTAAAATTATGGTTAAATGCTGTAAATAAATAACCTTGATTTTGTCCAATTCAAACATATTATTTTATATACAAATATTAATTTATTTGACTAAATTATTTTTCAATTATATTCTTTGATTAATTAACTAACTTTACATTTAGTAACAAAATTCAGAAAAACCATAAAATTAAAAGAAAACAAAAATATTTGACATTATATACTTTGTACATATTTAATCTTTATTGATTTTATTTTACAATTTCTTAACCTATAAAAAACATAAAAATAGCTTAATTATGTATATCTTGTATATAAATCAATCCACCAATTAAAAATCAAAGTAAAATACAAACAATCACAAAGTACAAAAATGTGATATTTTAATATCTACAGAGTACCTCCAAAATTACTTTTTGTACATATGACCTCTTTTAGCTTTTTGTTCGACATGAAACCTATAAATCTCATAGAAATCTAAAACATTCAAGGTTTTACTTTTCTCTAATTCGACTTATTTTCATTTCTTTTTTTTCTTTCTATTCTTATTTTCTATTTTCTTATGGGGCCACATGGCACCCTCTAGGCCCACCACGTGGCCCGGCTCTTTCTCTCCACACGCCTAACCCATCCACCATTTGATCAACAACATAGATCACATATGGGTCGTTCCTGTTCGCACACTCCTTAGTCGCTCGATCCGACTCTTTGAACTAATCGGAGCTACCTGCCCGCACCTCCATTAGGGTTGTTGGATCGCTTGATCCAATGGCACTGATTCATCGTCCTCCTCCCGCATCTCACTCTCCCAGGTGTTACACTCTGCCACCCTCTCGATCCCTTCCATTTTTTAGACTCCATCTCATATCACCCTCTTACATTCTAACGCCACCTCCATGTAGCCCTCTGATCCCTCTTCTTCAAGTACCCATTAATTCTCCACAATCGCCCCTTTAGAGCCATCACATGGCCATTTCAGAACTCATTATCATGACCTGAAACGATCAGAATCCTCCTATAAAACCACATCCTCTGTCGTTGTATCACTTATCCACCATAAAGAAGAGAAAGGTCGAGCTTCGAAAACCTCGTCGTGACAGGTCTAGGCCCCTTCCGTTGCATAGACGCCTCTCATCTCCAAGTGTGAATCATGTGATCCACGACCCTCCGTCGTGCAGCAACTCAGCCATTAGCAGCTGCAGAGCTTTGTGGATCACTGACTACGAAGAGCGATAACAAGAGAGCTTTTTCAGGGCTCTAACACATGCAATTGGGGATGCAAACAGGAAGATACAGATGCCAATATAGGTGTTACCATATCCTTATCCATTTTAAAACACGGATACATATACAAAAATGGATACATTGTGGATATTGAAAATTGCAAACCATATCCTTAAATATGGATATGGATATGGAAACAAATAATCACCACTCATATGCAACTATTTTACGAACGATTATCCCGTGGATAAGAAATGCCTCTAAGTCTAATGCTTACATTTAGTAGGATTGTTTGGTAAAGTTGAAACTAATAGCTAATTAAATCAAAATTGATAAACTACAAGACAACAATAATAAAAGAAACTATAGTATTATACTAAGTTTAATAAACATATAATATATGATTAAATAATATAGAGACGTATGTTTTCTTCCCATATTTGAAAATGAATCTAGACACAATATATTGCGGCTATCATGTAACATATTTGGAGATATACACAAACAAAAGTTGATGTATGTATACATTATAGGTTCAACATTGTGAATATCTGTATCAGTATCCATCACAAAAATATGTAACAAACTCCGTATCCATATCCTCAAAAAAAAATGAAATCAAAGTCTGTATCCCTATCCGTATCCGCAAAAAAAATAAAATCTCATATCCATATCTGTATCCATATCCGCTATAATAAAAATCATATCCTTATCCTCTTAAAAACAGATACGATGATGGATGGATACGGATATATCCTTATTCGGTTCCATCCTTACAGGCAATCCTCCGCCCCGACACCACCTCGACACCGCCGCCCCTTCCAAGTGACACTGAACATCTTGCCCCCTTTTCTATTTCACTATTTTTTTCGCATACCCCACCATATCTCCACCCCCTTAAGGATCTAGTTAGCTCCATCTCGCATCGTCAATGGTCTCCGACCCCTCGCAGACCCCCTTCTCTTCTCCGCAACCTCTCCCACGAAGCTCCGCCTCCAGGTCTTGCAAAGACGTGGAGCTCCAGGTCCCTGCCTCCTCCATCTCGAACATGACCTCCACCTCACTCCCTTCGCTCTACCCAAGAATTCTACCCAATGCAGACCCCCATTTCTTCCCTAATCAGATGACTCCATGTTGCTTCGTTCATCTTCTCTACCTCCGACGAACTCGCATCGACATGCCGCCTCGACTAGGTCAACCACCCCAAAATCCAACTAACACCTTCGCTAGGGCCTCCTTGAGGTTCCAGGTCTTCTCACCAGCAAGAAGAACCATGGTGATGCTCGGGGAAGTTTGTCGGAGTACCGCCTCTTGTAACACCTCCCACAGAAGAAGAAGAGAAGACACCACTGGATTTTGATCCAACGATGCCTATGCACGAGAAGCCCAACCGTTTAATCATCCCCTATAAGAGATCACCACTGCGTACCTCCACACTATTGTTGAACCGTGAGATCCCGATATATCTGACGATTTAGGAACCACCCCCAGACAATACCCTTGCCTTCAGCCTCGGGCATCCCTAGGAATGCTTCAAGCCTTGTGGCTGCACCACCTGGGGGCACGACCAGAAGCACCAACCGTACTTGATCACCTCAAAAAATTACGTGTGGAGTGGACATTTGCACTTGAGAACTTACGCCTTCGAAAAATTACAGAAATACCCCTATCGAGGGTAAATTGTAGAGGACAGCCCAATAGCTTTTGAAGAATTGCAAATAAGTCCCTCTAGGGACCCTTTTAGATAAAAACTCTTGTTTTTATTGTATTTTAGTCCCTAAATATTTATTTTATCACATCTTTCTCATTTGAGTTCTGTTTTTTTAACACACATTATGTCATTTTTAAGATATTTATCTTGTGTATCTTGTGGACAATTCATAAGCTCTTTATTGATGAATAGTATTTGAGGTTTAATTTGATATGTGTAGGCTAAATTTTGATAAGTATGTGTTATTTAATTGAGGAGATTATCGACTTAATATGCATGGACTTGTTTGATGAGAGTTAATTTGATCATCCTCTTGTCGTTATTGTCGATTATTCATTGAGGAAGTAATCTTTGTAGGGGCATAATTGAGGAGAGAAATTAATTCATTTCCTTGATATTTTATTTGTGGAGTTTTAATTTGATTAATCCTGCTGTCATCAAATATTATTTTCAAGGAATTTGATATGTTGTAGAGGTTCATTCTATGAGATATAATTCCCCTGATATTTGATGTGATTGCAGTTTATTGTTTTTTAGGAGTAATTTACAAGGAATCTCGAGGTCAACTATTCTTATATAAAATCATCAATTGATCTCTTCATTTGCAAGATTATTCATTGATTAATTTTTAACCTGTAGCCGGAAATTAAATTGTTAAATATTTTTGGATTTAATCTCTTCCGATCTGTGATTAACTTTGAGGATTAGTTGATATTTTTATTCGAGGAATGAAAATTTACATAATCACATATCCCATACTTCATCATCTTCTCTATTTCTTTTGCTTGCATTTTCATCGTCGCTTTATTTTATTTTCACTTTATTTTCTGACACAGAGATTAATATAGCAATCTTTAATTATTTAAATTAATTTAGAACCACGCAACTAGAAATAAATTGTTTCCTATGTTCGACCTTGATATACTTACCAAGTAAAAAAATTTGCTCCGCAATATTCAATATTTGTGGTTTGTGACGAATCAATTTCCGCCTCCTATACTACAATTTATCTATATTAAAGAGGTAGAATACACTCTCATCAAATGGCACCGTTGTCGAAAAACTACGTAATTTTAGGATTTTTGATTAAATTTCTGCAATTAATTATTATAAGTTTAATTTATGTGTCATTTTTATTTTATTTTTGTTTTACATTTTATTTTTGCATTTTATTTGCATGGATCTCTCATTCTAGATACTAACCGTATTTTCTCTCTTCGTATATAACTCAGATCATATTTTTGGACAATAATCAAGGATTTGCGAAGAAGACTGTTAATTTTATTTCTTTGAGAGAGAATCTTAAATTAGGTTTAATTTTCTGCATCATGTACATGATCTCTCTGAACCATAATATCTATAATAATTTGGATTGAACTCTTTGCGGTATGTCGAGTCTTTTTCAAATCCTTTTGTACGGTTGGGAACGACTTGATTGGCGTAGAAATTAGGTGCACATATGGTAGATTAAGTTATCTATCCCTGTAGTCTACACATTTTCACTAACAAGAAGCACTGGTAGGTCCTTCAACTTAGCCAAATTTTAATTCACAATTCTTCCCGCTAATTGAACTATCCGCTTATGGCTCATCTATGCATATCATTTAGTGTAAATTTTAATTCATTGCCTTGCATCCCACATGAAGAATTTGAGGAATCATTGTAATTCTTTTTCTTATCGCACGTCATTGATTTAACGCTTGCATTGGATTTCTCGGTCATCTCTACCTCGATTTTACAACTTATGATTTAAAGGAATTGGGATTGCTCGTTAGACATTATATTTTTATGCTCATTTAAGACCTAAATTATAACCTTAATTTAAAATCGAGATTGTTAATTAAGGTGACTATAAATAAATTGATATAAATCAACCTTGTTACTAATGGAGAGAAACCCACTCAATATATGTAGGAAAGAATCCCACACTTTGGGTAGAGCCAAAACCTGGGGGCCTCATTCTGACTACCGAATTTAAAAATGACTAACTACTTCCAGTCAGGGAACTACGATCTCCCTTAGCAGATTAGGTGGTTAAAGGACAACGTGTAAGCACCGTCCTGAAGTAATACGAGTAGTTTTCCACGGTCCATACTTACATCCATATTGGTGGAATGTGGATGTAACTATCCATATGGATTCGGTCCAGTCTTTATGACACTCTCCAAAACCTAAGCTTCTCTTAATCTTCTCAAAGATTGGTTTATCATTAAATTAAAATTGAAAAGATAAGCGATCGAACTCTGACTTGCCTTCACAAGTGTAGAGTGGGTGAATCTACAAGTTTGATTTGTGTTTGCTTTTTGTGTTCAAAGGTTATACAATTGTGCCCCTCGTGTATTCTCTCTCTCTCTCTTGACTTGATCATTGTGCTCTTACCGACTCTCTTGACATCGAAGATGGATTTATTTGGGGGAATTTAATTCAGTCTTTGCGAACACTTCAAAGAACCCCTTAAATCTCATGTCTCCCCAGGTTCGAGATGACCTTCTTCTTGAGCCCACTTGGTCATGGGATGGACTTCTTCCCAGGACCAACAAGTCACCTTCTCGATCCCGGACTAACCCTCTCTTTAGTTCTCTTCCCATCAAAGAAACTTTTATCTTTGATGGATCTCTCAAACCTTCTACATACATATCTAATTCAGACTTATCTACATCTGAAGATGAAGAGGAAAACAAAATGCCTCAAAAAGAATTCTTGCGAAGATGAGAAAAATAATGATCCAATGATAGCAATCTTGTCTGGATAAAAGTAGCTGAACAACAGAATGAGCTAATGAGAGCTCCATTAGCAGAATTATAAGGAGTTGGAAATCGGGAAGAAGATTCATGGAAGACACATACCTCCTGGAGATTGACAATGACTACAAATGGCCGAAACAAGTACCTCCTAATGATGCGTTCAAGCACAAACCACACTTCCTCACGCTGTGTTCCAAGTTTGGAGAAAACAATCATGAGGAACCGTACTCCCTCCTCCAAGACTTCAAACTAGTATGTGATAACCTATGTCATCCTAGGGTTAGTCAAGACTATATTAGGTTGAGAGTTGCCCATTTGCCTTGACTGATAAGGTTGCATATTGGCTCAAAAATTTAGGGGAGGTAGTCTCAACCTGGTATACATTCAAGACTATGTTTTTAAAGAAAGTCTACCCAATGCGTACAACTAATCAGATAAGGATCAAACTTACAAGCTTCACCAGCTCCCAAATGAACCATTTTCATGAAATCTTAGAGAGGTTTACGGATCTAATTCAAAAATGCCCAGGGCATGGCATTAGCAAGATGATGTTGGTCTAGAGTCTAGTGAGTGGTTTGAACCCAGAAATATAAGGGTTAGTTAGTGATTCTTATGGAGGAAGCTACATGGGCCGGTATGAAGACATTGTTTACAAAGTGTTTGAAAAATTAGCTAACACAACCATGCACAGATCACAGGCTGGGCATACATGGCCAACCCTATTTCACTCATATCAAAAGAAAGGGGGAAGAAGATCGTGAACAATATGTCCACCTACTAGAGCACTGACATGGGAATCATAGCTGATAAGCTAACTATGGTCAAACAGATTTACAAGAAGGTAGATGAACTCCATAAATCTATTGATATGGAGAAATTGTTTAAACTGCCCAAGCGGATAGAGGAATTAGCTGATAGGGTATCTAAGATCCAGATACATGCTCTAACTACACCCCCTGCCCCCATACACCAGATTCACTACACTAAAGTGCAAGGGGTAAGGCAACATAACAACTGGGGTTGAGATCAATTTTTCACCCTACTGACCGACGAAAACTCTACCGAGGTGATTAACTCAACCTTGGTGATGGTCTAAAATAATATCCTCACGGAGGGCGAAGATATATTGTCACTTAGGTAGCCACTCACTAAAGTCGAAATCGATCAACAATCAACCCACATAATGTAAAGATAAAGCAATGCAAGCAAGTGTGAATCAAAATTTATTATAACCATGGAATGAAATGTATATAGTGAGAAGTATGGTAGGGTGTCGAATACATGGAGAATAGGGGATAGACAACAAAATTGACTAAAAAAAGATAATGAATGCTTTGGGATTTTATGAGTTTTTTTGTGGATCTTAAATTATTTGTTTTTTGGCGTTTTGATTTATATATATATTAGATTTTTTTTAATTTTCATTTTCTTTTTAATTTTTCCGAGTTTTAATTTTTATAGTAATTATAACTAATAAGATAAGCAAATATATAAGGATGTTTGATTCGTATTTATGAATATAGTTATAAATACTCATAAATCACTAAAAAATATTTTTGAGTTTTTTTATATTTTTCTTTATTTTTTGTATTTTTATTATATTTTTTTTACTATTTTTTGTTTTTTCAATGGAATAAATAAGGCAAAACAATGAGAAATAAATAAGTCCGGATTGTTTTGGATTTCAAAAATAGCTAAAAGACTCAAAATTTTCCAAAACTAATTTTAATATATAGTTAATATAATGCATAAAAGTTAGAAACATAAATATTCATTTTTGAATTTTTATAGATTTTTTAAATTTTTGTAAGGATTTTGGAGCTTTTTAATTTTTAGTGTTTTTCTTTTCCTATTTTTAGGATTTTTAATCTGTAGGTGGAAAAGATGGTAATAAACAAAATAGTTTTTTTGGAAATTTTCAAAATATTTTTATATATTTTTTGTATTTACTAAGCTATATTTGGGAAAATAGATCTATTTTTTATTTTTAATAAATAAAAATAGGATAAAATACCTTAATAAAAATATAAGTGATCGAATAATATAAGGTATTTATTCTAATTTTCTACGAATTTTTGGGGTACAAGAACTATTTTTAACAAAAATAAAATCTACAAAAAGAAAATACAGTTTAGCAAGGACATTCATGTAAATATTTAAAGTTTAGATACTAATCTTGAACACCACAGAGAAGTTTAGGTCCAAAATTATGATTCCCCAAATATTTCCAACAATCTATTCTCAAAGGGGTATTTTGTAATTAACACAAAAGACAAGGGTCAGATGCAACATTTCTTAAAAATATTACATTGATTTTCCAAAAATGGGGATTAAACCAAAATACATAAAATCCTAGCGTCCATGCACAAAATACATAGCCCCCTCATGCTCACGTGCACGTGAGGTGACGTGGATTTGACCTAAGTGTAAATATGAAAAGTACATGAGGTGAACGGCAAAATAACCAAAATATTTTATGCTACACACATAAGTTTATGGACTAAATGTAAAACAAAAAATGTGGGTGGGTATATGGCAAAATTACCCCCTCTCGTGCAACAGCGAGCGGCTATGATCTTCTCACTTTGACATGCATCCTCCTTGCAAGGGAAGATATCGCTTCGTCGGGGACATCTGAGATTAAATCTTCAACGGATATCCAACAGTCAAGCCTCTATGTGGATGTTAGCTGTTGCATATGCAGGCTGGTTCTTAATCAGACGACGAGCGAGGGGCCAGGAAGAACTGGGGAGGAACTCGCCGCTGGTGAGTTTGGATTCGCTGGAGCTCACTCCTCCGGGCACCTGGAGTACCGCCAAGGGTGTCTACGTGTTTCTACAGCTGCACCACACCTCCCAGGAGCCTCAGATGGGTCCTGAGCTCGCTGATCAAGATTAAGAGCATGGGAGATCGGAGGACGACATGGGAGTCAAAACTCGAAGAACCTAGGCATCTGATGGACCCTTTAGGACCTGCAAAGGAGTAAAATGATCGAGTACGCAAAGGGAGAGATATTGTATGTTATTGGTGAAGGTCGGAGGGGGAATGATGATGGATCGAGGAGGTCCGACGACTAGTGGTGGAGAGGACCTCAATGGTTCAGATCAGTGGATTCTGGGTGGCAGGTGAAGATCGATCGATGGAGAAATGCAAGGGAAAGAATGTGAGATGGCTACGAGGGTCGTAGCACGGGTGTGACAACGAGGAACAGGGTCGGAGTAGAGAGCTCTAGCGATCGAGTTTTTTTTTAATTTTGGATTATAAATGCATAAAACCAAAGGAAAAGGTCCTCTATGCTACTGCTACTCTAAGGAATTGAAAATGCAATATATAGAAGCTCACTGGTCCTGGGGAATGTGAGCAGGAGCTCATGGCGGAGCAACTCCGATGAACTGGTGAATCGACTTGATTCGTCCCTGAATCACCTGTTGTCACCAAGCAACTCAAGCACGGCTAGGGTTAGGGTTTACAGGGGTAGAAGAGGATCAAAGGGCGGAGGAAGATGGAAGAGAGACTTTATAGCAGGCGACCTATAATTGAGAGGAGAACATGATTCATAAGTTCGTCGACCAAGGAGAATGGTCGACGTGTAAGTGCACTGATTGAGGAACATGTTTGTAGAATGAATCAAGCCCAAAGAGTAAAAAATCTAGGCAGGAAAAATAGGCAAAAATGAGGTTAAACCCTTTAACAAATGTCAGGGCTACATGGAATAGGGAGTTGACCGAGGTCAATCCTCGGTCCACGTAAGCCACTAAAAGATAAAATAGAAATTAAAAAGGATAGTTAATTGAAATAAAAATAAATAATTAATTAAATAAATAAAACTGAAAACATAAAAAGTTTATAATTTTATATAGTATTTTATGGTGATTTTTATTTATTTATACAAGTTAATTTATTAGGTTTCTTTTTTACAAGTGTATTTATAGGTATAATTACCTATATTATATGTATTTTTTATTTTGTATTTTGCATTTTATTAGTTTATATACATATTTTATAATTTTATAACTTATTCAAATATACATAAATGTATTTCTATTGCATTTTTCTGAAGTTATTTGTACACTTAAATAAATACATTTATTTATTATACATGTATATGTATATATTATTGATCTATGTATTTAGATGTATTATTTATTTTTATTTTATTTTAATGGTTTTATTTTATTTTAATTATGTACATATACGATAAATAATATTTACAAATTTATAAAAATATAAAATTGTAAAAAGTATAAAGAATAAATAAAATGAATCTTTTATTCAGGTATATTATACAATAAGGGTCTGAAACCTAACTTTTGCATCTTAACTCCAAATTAAATGAAACCACCTTCATTAGACATCTAATAAAAAGTTATATACAACTAAAGGTGATTTTGATGGATTTTAATTCATATGGAGAAGATATGGGTACGAGAATTGTGGGTTTTGGATTTTTATTCAAAGTGTAGAAAGCATAATTTGCATTATTTTTGTGTGAAATAAATTTTGTATTTTTATATATTTTCGTCTCCAACTTTAATGTACAAAGTTTATTGATTTTAGGTATAAGTAATGGAGAATAAAATAGGTCCCAAAATGAATTATTGAAGAATAAAAATGAGGATTTTTATTGTATTATTGGCCCTTATCTCCCCCTACTTTATTCCTTGTCGACCTAATCATCATGATGTCTAGGTCTGGGGGTTTAGGGACATTCAATACCTTTGTTATTTCCTTTATTTTCTTTTCTTTTCTTTATTATTTTATTTTGGCTTCAAACACAATATTTACACAATAAATAATGGATGTTATTTTGTGTGAATTCATGTTATATACATGCATTTATCTAGGGATCTAAGGCTAAAATAGAAGAATAAAGGTGATGAAATGGAGATTCATCACCATACAATTTACAAGGAACCTCCACAAGTCACGGAGATAAACGGAGTTTGGTACAATCTTGATCAAGTCTATCGACAAGATCCTAACCCTACTTCGAACCCTCACCCGCCACAATCTCAACCTATATATTCGCAACAACAACAATAGCATCAATGATAATACTAGCAATAATGCACATGTTAACAGAACCCGCAACAGCAGCAATAGTACCAATGTCAGGGCCAACCTGGCCAATACTGTCAAAACCGACAATACAGTAACCCTAGACCATGCAAGGCTAAGGGTCTTCCTCTTCAATCTCTCCTGAACTCCAGTGAGTGCTGGATGAACTTCATAACATGAGTGTTAATGTCAATCGACTCTCCAGATGGAGAGATGAGTGCTTTGCATCACAAACCACGATTCCCGCTCAAGTCCAAGCTAATCCTAATAACCTGGGATACAAAGACTAGGAAATAATCTTTGAATGTTCCTTACCTGAATACGAGATCTTTTCACATGATGACACGAATCATATTTCTGTCTGGAGCAGAAAGACCATAACCGTTCTTGATCAAGCAAAGGAATGCAGTGATATAGTCCCAGTGTCCACACCTAAGCATACATATGGGCAAGAATAAGTACTCGCAAAGAGAGCACCACATTACATCGGAGTTTAGCAAGTCCAAAGGAGGAGAACACACCGTAGCAGCAACGTCCCCCATAGCGTCATTCGTTATTTTCCTCCCCTAGTTTGAGTCAAAGTCCTTACGTCAGTCCCAGTCCGAGTCATGTACAGACTTTGATTTTCAATAAAGGTGATGATCCTGATCTTGATCATTCAATCCCTTTCCTCCATGCTCTAAATGCTGGAAAGAAAAAAAACATAAAAAACCAAAAAAATGATGAGGAGATGGCTCGCATATGTAAAGAAAACATCAAGGTCACTTTGTCCTTAGACAAGATGATAGAAAGGGACTCGGCTTTTAGGAAATACCATAAGGTGAGATGCACACCAATAAGGGTCAGCAGAAAGAACTCAAGCTGAACAAAAAAGCACAACTTGTCCATCGCTACATCTCACTCAATGAGCTCCCAAGAAAGAAGAGAGACATGAGTGCAGACTTTGTGACTAGCCAAATCAACAAAATGGAATTTGTTAGAACTCTGTTAGACAATGGTTCTTCCATCAATCTCATGCCCACAACACTTTATGAACACATGAATCTGGTACCTCTTAGGAAGTCGAGAGCCGTACTTCAGTTTGCAAATACATCAACTAAGAGACTCAAGGGTGAGATCAGGAACATTCTAATCAGCATTGAGGGACAAGACTATCCTATGGACTTTACAGTGCGAGACATGAATGTCCCTAGTAATTGGAAGGATTCCCATATGATCTTAGGGAATCCCTTCTTTAGGATCATAGGAGCCCGATTTGACTATCCCTCTAGGAAAATCTAATTCGGAGATGTTGAACTAGAAATGAAGCAAACTAGATTCTAAAGACCTGATACAGAATCCAAAATTGAGTTAGTATCTTGGGAGTCAGAGGCAGAGTGTAGCACGGTTACGATAGTTGGTCCATGGAAACATAACCCAACCACAGAATCACTCTCATCTGGAGAGGACATTGTCGATCATTTGGTCTGCCAGCTCATTCAATATGACACTCTTCATGCACTCCCTACGCTCCTGAAGACTCAGACTTCTATTCGGACCTGTCAGCCCCATTTCTTTTAGGATAATTCAGGAGTGAGGAAGACAGGTCGGATGCGACTTTTTCCAAACAACGACATATCTTTGGCAATCCGATCCCCGAATCTGTTCAGTTGGTGGTAGATGAAGCTACACAAGATCCACCCATAACACAACCGGATTCATCAGTGTTAGAGCCTGACTTCTTAGATGATACATATCTTCTTGAGCTCAAACCATTGCCCCCTACTCTCAAATATGACTTCCATGCAGGACCTAAGGGAAAGTTTCCGGTCATCATTAGCTCACATATGACCGAAGAGCAGGAAATTCACCTACTAGAATATTAGAGAAAAACTGCAAGGCAATAGGATGGAGATTGTCGGATATCCAAGGAATTAGCCGAGATCTTTGTTTACACCATATGTACCTTGAGGAAAATGCTAAACCCTCCACGAATTTCAGCGTAGGATGAATCCAAATTTACATGAAGTGGTTAAGACTGAGGTAGAGAAATGGTGTGGAGCAAGTTTTATTTATCCCATCTCGGACTCCAAGTGGGTGTCATGACCACTACATGAGTACCCATGTCGTGGTATGCGTATGTGGATTACAGATGCTTAAATGCCATGATGAAGAAGGAAACACTTCCCATTACCATTTATTGATCAGATTTTGAAGACACTGGTGGGAAGAGAATACTTTTACTTTTTGGATGGGTACTTGGGCTATAATCAAGTAGGTATGTCCCTGAAGATTAGGAAAAGACAACATTTACTTGTCCATTCGGTTAGGCATTCAAGCGCATGCCTTTTAGGCTTTGTAATGCCCCGGGCACTTTTCAGTAGTACATGATCGCGATATTTACCAAAATGGTTGGAGATTACCTGGAAGTCTTTATGAATGACTTCTTTATCCATGGCGATTCATTCGATGATTGTCTCGTGCGCTTGGACCGAGTCCTCGAGAAATGTAGGGAGGTTAATCCGGTGTTCTCCTGGGAGAAAAGTCATTCATGGTAAATGAGGGCATCATGTCGGGGAACGTCATCTCCAAGAAGGGAATGGAGGTTGATCCAGCCATGGTGAATGTGATCAAGAAACTCGTTCCGCCAACCAACGTGAAGCAAATGCGGTCTTTTCTAGGGCATGTCAGATTTATTGAAGATTTATCAAGGATTTTTCAAAAATTGCCCGACCGTTGACTGAGCTCTTAAGGAAATACACCGAGTTCATAGTAGATCATAAGTGTCTTGAGGCCTTCGAGCTGCTCAAAAGAAAGATCATAGAAACTCCAGTCCTACAAGCCCTTGATTGGTCTGTTCTATTCGATATCATGACCGGTGCCTTTGATTTAGCAGTAGGGGATGTGCTAGGATAGAAGAGAGATGGAGTCCCTTATGCTATTCACTATGTAATTAAAGTTTTGGATCCAACTCAAAAAAACTATACTGTGACAGAAAAGGAAATGCTTGTTGTAGTTTTTGCCTTAGAAGAATTCAGATATCTACTTATAGGATCAAAGGTGAAAATGTACCCAGATCATTCAACCATCTGATACTTAATGGAAAAGAAAGACGTAAAGGCACGCCTTCTCAGATGGATACTTCTACTTCAAGAATTTGATTTGGAGATTAAATATAAGAATGGAGTGAAGAATGTGGTGGCTGACAAACTATCCCAGATCGAACAAGATAAAATTTCTGATTCAGAATCGATCCGTGAATTCATCCTAGATGAGTCAATTTTTGTTATTGACTCCCTCCCATGGTATGACGACATGGTTAACTATCTTGTCTCTAAGAAAATTCCACAAGGTTGTATTGAAGGAGGTTTTCGCGAGGGTCTAAAAATATCCTCACTAAAATAAAAGCGAAGACACCATTGTCCTTGAAGAAACCGCTCACAAATCCCTCATTCAGACAACAATTAACACACAAATGAATGTAGCAATATAAAGCAAAAATGTGAAGTTAAAATTTATTATAACTTTACAACAAATGTGTGTAGTGTGCAAGCATGCTTAGAAGTCGAATTCAGGGATCAAACGGTAGATTGTGCAAATAAATGCAAAATTTGCTTTTTTTTCTCTTGTTCATTTATTATCTTTTTGTATGGGCTTTTTATTTTATAATTTTTTATATATTTTAATATAAATATATATTTACTATTTTAATTTTATAATTTTTATTTATTTTATATTTTTTGATTTTTGATTTTTTATTCTCTTTTAAGTATCCAATATAAGAATACATATAACTATATACATAATACATGATCATGTAGTTATAAATACTATAAAAAACAATCAAAATACATGAAATAAAATGATTTTGGGTTTTATATATGTTCTATTATTTTTTATGAATTTTCTAGATTTTTTTGCATATTTTAATGAATTTTTAAATAAAAAACATCACAATCAGGGATCAAATAAATAACCTGAATTATTTCAGAATTTAAAAATAGAAAATAAAGTCAATTTTTCCAAAACTGTTTTTAATATATAAAAAAATAATATAAAGAAAAGTTAGGGATAAAAATAGATGTTTTTGGAATTTTTGGAGATTTTGATTTTAAAGCTTTCTAATTTTATGTGTTTTCTTTTTCTATTTTTAGGGATTTGTTGTCGGGAGAAACAATATACTAAAACAAACTAATTATATTTTTTGGGAATTTTTCAAAATATTTTTATATTTTTTTGGTATTTTTTAAGCCAAACAGGGACAAAACATGCTCATTTGATTTTTCAATAAATAGTTAAAATACCTAAAATGAAAAAGAAATAAAAATCAAGCATTAATATGCATGCTAACAGGCATCTAACCCTATTTTTGCATAATTTTTGGAGCATGGATGCTATTTTAAATAAATGAAAGTCAAGCACAAAAAATACATGAACTTGCGAGGGCATGTTTGTAATTAAAATTAAACTCTGGGGCATATGTACAAATTTCCTAGAATATACCACTAATATTTAAACTTTATGGACCATTTTATAATTTACAAAAGCGTCAGGACATATCTGCAATTTGCCCAACTCACATGGGACGCCACGTGAGTTGAGATGGACTAGACCCATATGCAATAATAACTAAATACAAGGGTCTTTATGCAAAATCTCCCATTTTATTTACACTACAAAAATTAATGACAAGACTAATAAATAAAATAAAAATGTGGGGGCTACATGTGCAAATTACCCCTAATAGCATTTCATCGTGCGACACAGATCATTTCACTTATACATGTGGCAAGCCCTCCTTGAGCGATGACACTTCGCTGATCTACGGTCATGATCGCATCTGGGTATCCATCGAACAGATGAAGCTGTAGTGATTGAACGACCATGATCAGAACTGGAGCTCGTCCTCGATCCAACGGTTGCTTCTTTGCTCGAAGAACATGGAAGAAGGTCCCTGCCTTCGAGCTTTAATTCCTGGATTCTTCTTCCTTGGGGGTCCTCAGCTAATGCAAAGTTGCTCAAACAATTCCTGGAGGTGCTCCACAACTGAGGATGTCCTCAAATGGGTTCAGGGCTCAGTGATGGAGCCCTGGAGCATGATGGGCCTGTAGGAGCTCCTCGAGTCTCGAGTAGGGCTCAGATGCCCCCTTCCAGTTGCTATTCCTGCAAGAAATGAAAGGCGATGCAAAGGTGGAGCTAGCTAGGTCGTTATTGGTGAAGGTCGAGGTGGGAATGGCGAAGGGCGATGATGGTCGACGAAGTGGAGGAGCGGTGCCTCGGAACCCAAATCTAAGGGAGATCTGATTAGTTTAGATAAAATGTACGGTATATGCAGAGAAGCAAAGAGGCATGAAAGTGGAATGGAC
Organism: Ottelia alismoides; assembly: GCA_037367405.1. NCBI lineage: Eukaryota > Viridiplantae > Streptophyta > Magnoliopsida > Alismatales > Hydrocharitaceae > Ottelia > Ottelia alismoides. The sequence goes on along the minus strand of JAZKJV010000566.1, from coordinate 1,236,780 downwards.
GAGGGGGTCAGAAATAAGGTATGTGACTGTAAACACGATGGTCGGAGCTAAAGAGCTCCGGCGAACTAATTACTCTAATTACATGCTATAATAGACAAAATAGAATGTGAAATGAAATCTAGGATTAAATCTAACCTAAGGAAAGTAAACACCAGCTCATACCTGGGTTTGACGCCAAAGAGCAGAGGTCACCAGAGCGCCGCCATGGGGTGCACCTTCCTCCTCCTTCTACCACGCCAACACCTCAGGGGACCTCCCCCTGTCATCGGGATGTGCTCTAAATTGAGGGTGGATGGTTATAGAATTTGGAAAATGACCAAAGAATCAAAAATGAGGGAATAGGGTTTAAGTACATGAAGATGGATGGGGGTGTTCAATGGGAGGTAGCGTGCACAGGAGTGAGGGAATGATGAAGATCGAGCGTCGATGTGAATCCTGAAAGATCATGGATCAGAAATGGTGAAGGGATAGAGGGAGAAGGAGATTCGGTGTAAGCAGGAAAAATGGAAGAAAAGGTGGGACTTGACACTTCTGACAAGTCAGAAGTGTGAGGGAGGCAGTTGACTTGGGTCAACACTCCCTACGATGCGATTGGTCCACAGAGGACGTTACAGGATAAAATAGGCACTTTTATTCGAAAATAGATGAATTAAAAATAGTAAGTGATTTTTCAAAATTTTGGGCATAAAATAAAAAATATTTATTGTTTTATGTAGCATTTTAATACGATTTTTATTTATTTTTATGACTTAATTTGTTACAAGTTAGTTTTTACAAGTGTATTTATTAGTATATTGACCTAGGTTTTGTATATTTTATTTTTAATTTATATTTTTGATTTTATTATTTTATTATATTATTTTATATATTTATAACTTATTTTTATACACATAAATATATTTTTATTATTTTTTAATGTAATATGTATAATTAAATAAATACAGTTACATAATATATAGGTATAAGTATAGGTATCTCTCTATGTATTGTTTATATACTATTTTATTTTAGTGTATAATTTGTGGTTTTGTTCTATTCTAAATATGTGCATATACTATAAATAATATTTACAAAATTATAAAAAAATATAAAATTATAAAAAAATGAAGAATAAATAAAATGAATATTTTATTCAGGTATACTATACAATAGGGGTCCAAAACCTAACTTTCACACCTTAATTTCAAATTAAGTGAAACCTCCTTCATTAAATAGCTTATCAAAAGTTATGTACGTTAAAAGTGATTTTGATACATTTTGAGTTTTATTTAGGAGATATGGGTCTGGGAAGTTTGGGTTTTGGCTTTTTAGTTAGAGTATAAAAAAATACATTGTATATTATTTTTCTATAACTCAATTCTTGTATTTTTCTATATATTATTATCTACTACTTTCATGTACAAAGTTTCTTTATTTGATGTATAAATAATAGAAAATAAAATAGGTCCCAAAAATGCAATAATGATGAGTAAATAATAGGGCTTTTATTGTATTATTGGCCCTTATCTCCCCCTACTTTATTCCTTGTCGACCTAGTCATCAAGATGCCTAGGTTCGGGGTTTAGGGTCATACAATACCTTTGGAATTTTATTCTTTTTCTTTTATTTTCTTTATTATATAATTTTGGCATTCAAAAATGTATTTTATGCCAAATAAATGGAATAAATAATGGATGTTATTTTGTACAAAATAATATTATTTGCATGCCTTAATTAGGGTTTTTAAGGCAAAAATTACGGAATAAAGGATAAAAATGGAGATTCATCACCCCCCTATACTTGCCTTTGTTAGTCCCTAGCAAACACTTATGCGATGAGTGCTGAAAATGAAAATAAAGAAAAGAAAATGAAAGAAAGTGGATTGATTTTAATTCTCAAACTTGTCTTCACAAAATCAAAGTTTGGAGCGTAGGTCGGACCTTTGGAATTTAGGTGCGGTCGGAACCTTATTGGGAAACAGATTTGAAATACAACAACCTTCGAGAATCCCTAAACTCTGCTCAAGTCTCCTCAATAGCCAGGTTAGAATACTTCAACTCATACACAAACCCTTATGACCATGAATCTTCTTGGATAGTGTGTGAGATAGGCAACTCTCCTCGACCGAAGTGGTAAAAGTCAGTCTTCTCCAACATGGTGACCCTAATTCCCCAATCCAACAATTCTTTCCTCGAGAAGAGGGGTATTCCCTTCTAAGTTTAAGTACAACCAGCTTAAGAAGAGGATGTGGAGAGAAGAATGGACGATAACCAGTGTAGCTAACTATCCGGGGATGCTTGACTAGTGTAGCCAAGTCATTCGGTTATGGGCTTACAAAAGTATGACTTTGAAGCTCAAGCTTGCTTATAGACTAAACAAATATGTACACTCCAACAAACATTTTATTTTCAATCAGGCATGCCCACTTTTTTGGAGTTTTTGATTTTTTCCATTTTTTTGAATATTTTATACAACAACATTTAGTAAAGGACTTTTTCTTCTTGAGCCAGTAGACTATCCCTCTTTTGAAGCATTATTGCAACCCCACAACTTCTGTCTTTAGACCTCGTCACCATTGGATCGTGTTGGGTGATGAACCGTGAATTCACCCTTTTAATAATGTCAAATTAACAATTTTGTTGTATGCGGGTAAATTCACGATTGATCAAAAACCCGCTATTTCAATTTATGTCAAATTAAAGCAAGCGGTCGTTTTTTTTACTTGGTTAAGTCCAAGGTCAAACTCAGAGAGGCATCTGTCTCCTTAGGGTGGTTAAAAGTAAATCTCGAATTTAGGTTTCCAGAGAGGATTTTTTGGTATTTTTAAATGAAATTAATGTGCGATATGCAATTTTGGCGAAGTTCAAGGACTAAAATACAATTCAATCAAATAAATTCCAAAGATCTTCGAACTTGGCCGAAATGTGAAATGCAATGAAATTTGACTCCTGTATTTTTTTGGAATTTTTAGATGCAAAATAAATTTTTCTATGAAAAGATGAATGCAGATAATGAAATTTTCACTAATTAATTATAATAAATTTTAATTTTATTTATTTTCAGGAGATAAAATTATCTAAGATATATCACTAGATAATCTATCTAAGAAAAATTCTAAACCCTAAAATTTTTGGATTCAATACTTATTAAAAAATAATTAGTGAAATGCACAAAATAATTTTTCTAGAGAAAATTATGCATGCAAATGCAATTGCAATTCTTTTTGGGCACAATGTTAATAACAATTAACTCTGTTATCCGTGAATTTTTAGCGATTTTTGGAACTGTGGTTAATTAGATATGAATTTTTAAGCACAAGATAGGCAAAATATTCAATTTTCCACAAGAATAATCATTATTAATTAACCATAAAGCATAAAATATAAAGCACATGTCACATTGTAGAGAATTAATTGAAGAACAAAATACATTTTTTGTAATAATTAAATGATGCCAAAATGAGGTTCAAATTAAAGTTCAAACATAGGGGTCTCGATGCAATACAGAAAATAAAATTGACTGAAAGGAAATATGTAGATATAATTAGCAAAATAGTGAGGGCTTTCTTGTAATTTTGTCAATGGAGCATGTGCACCTCACGGTCTTGTAATTGCGTGGAGATAGGGCTCGTTTTGCAAATGACCCTCCCCTCGGTTTGTCTCCTTGCTATAGGGGAGGAGGTCTCCAGGCGCTGGTGTCCACGCGCGCCTGGTGGAGACCCTTCTGGAGAGGTGCGTTGAGCGGCGATGCGCGCGCGCCTGGGGTGGGCACTCGGTTTTCGTGCGCAGCGGCGCTGGCGAGTTCCTGGGTTGTTGGCGAGGGACGTAGCTGCAACCTGGTGCGCGCGGCCGGCTAGAACGGGCTTTCCTGCTCAACGGATGGGAGACAGAGGTGGAGAAGTGGGGCGCCGGCAGAGGAGTGCTATTGCAGAAGGGGGTTGCGCCAGTGGGACGGTGATGCGGCTGGGTGTTGCGGCTCCTCCTTGGCTCGCCTTGCAATCCCTGAAACAGAGGGACCTTTCCCGCGGCTCTTCAGGCTCGAGTGATCGTCACCTTGTTGGAAGCCTGTATGCTTATAGTTTTGGGAGGGGAAAAGATAACAGAATGGAAGATAGCCTAACAAACAGGAGATATGTGGACATAGACAAGGAACAGATAAGAGAGAGAGAGAGAGAGTGAAGGGAGAAGGAATCAGGAAAAACTGGGCCAAATCGATCATGCCCATTTTATTTTCTCATCTTCTATTTATAACAGCAAAACAAATTTTCCCGCCAAAAGAAATGGTTTTGTCATCCATTATTACAATTTTCCCGCCCTTAGTTTGTTACCCATCAATACCCCCTTCCTTCAAGATTGACCTTGTCCTCAAGGTCAAATGATGGGTACTTCTCTACAAATTCTGTATAGTCCATCCAAGTTGCCTCTTCCACTGGAAGACCTTTCCACTGAATAAGAACTTGAGTCGCAGCAAGATTATTCCTTTTCACCATTCTTCTTCCCAACAGTTTACTAGGAATCTGGCTGGTAGATAAAGCAACATCTGGAAGTTGATTAGTAACCGAAATAGTATCTCCTAACTTCTTCTTTAATTGTGAAACATGGAACACTAGATGTATCTTGGAATCCTGTGGTAAATCCAATTTATATGCTACTGGACCAATTCGTTGCAAAATTTGATAAGGCCCAAAATATCTAGCACTAAGTTTATAGTTATAACGCCTGACCAGAGAAAACTGTCTGTATGGTTGCAACTTTAAGTAAACGACATCACCAACATTAAATTCACATTCCTTACGATGTTGATCAGATTGCATCTTCATCCGATCTTGAGCCTTACGAAGGTGTTCTCGTAGTTCTTTCAGCATATGATCTCTTGAATGAAGTTGTAGCTCCACCTCAGGTGCTTCAGCTAAGCCAGGAATCAATAAGGTTGGCGGAGGAACTCCATAAACAGCTTGATAAGGAGTAATGCCAGTAGAAGAATGCCAAGAGGAGTTGTACCACCATTCAGCCAAAGGAATCCATTTTACCCAATTGAGAGGTTGTTGGTGTGTAAAGCACCTCAAATATGTTTCCAAACATCTGTTTAGCACTTCTGTTTGCCCATCTGTTTGAGGGTGGTATGCTGAGCTTAACTTCAACTTAGTTCCTTGTAAGGTAAATAGTTCCTGCCAAAACTTGCTGGTAAAAATTGGATCCCTATCTGAAACAATTGATCTGGGAAGTCCATGAAGTTTAAAGATAGAATTAAAAAATTCAGCAGCCACATCAGAAGCTGTATATGGATGCTTTAAAGGAATAAAATGAGCATATTTAGATAATCTGTCAATGACCACCATTATAGCAGATTTAGTCCTTGAGGATGGCAACCCTTCAATAAAATCCATGGAGATATCGTGCCAGACTGCTTTAGGTATTGGAAGAGGTTGAAGTAATCCACCTCGAGAGTCTGAGATATATTTACACCTCTGGCATGTATCACAATGTCTAACAAATTCCCTAACTTCATTTTTAAGTCCTTCCCAATGCAAGTTCCTTTTAACCCTGTGGAGAGTTTTGTGGTAACCGGAGTGTCCTGCAGTTGGGGAGGAATGCATATCATTGAGAACTTTATGGGTAAAATTCGTACTTGGGCATAGCAATATACGATCCTTATAGAATAGGAGACTTCCCTTCAATTGATAAATGTTGGGATTTAACTCTCTTGTTTCCCATCGCTGGAGAAGCTGCATATAAACTGGGTTAGAAGCATACTCCTGCTGAAGGTCCTTAATCCAAATCGGTTCAACTAGAGATATGGCTGATAATTCCATGTCCTCCATTACACGTGATAAGGCATCTGCCACCCGATTGCGAAATCCCGACTTGAATTCAACTTGAAAATCAAATCCAATAGCTTAATAAGCCATTTATGTTGTGCTGGAGTATGTATCTGTTGTTGCAAAAGGTATCTCAGACTTTGATGGTCCGTTCTTATCACAAATTTTTGTCCCAACAAATAAGATCTCCACTTGTTAACGGCAAAGATTATGGCTTCCATTTCTCTTTCATAGGTTGAGAGTGCTCGTTGTCTCAGAGTAAAAACCTTGCTTAGGAATGCTATGGGTCGCCCTTCCTGCATTAAGACCGCTCCAATTCCTATCCCACTCGCATCACATTCTACAACAAATGTTTTACAGAAATTAGGTAGTGCTAATGTCGGCCTGGAACTAACTGCTTTTTTTAAAGTCTCAAAAGCCACATTTGCTTCAGAAGACCACTTGAAGGCATCTTTCTTGACTAGATTAGTCAAAGGAGCTGCAATAGATCCATAATGTTTAATGAACTTGCGGTAATACCCAGTTAGACCCAAGAATCCCCTCAAAGCTTTGACTGATTTGGGAATCGGCCAATCTACAACTGCTGCAACCTTAGCTTCATCCATCAACACAAGACCTCCCTCAATAATATGCCCCAAATAGGCAATTCGGGTTACACCAAATCGACATTTGGACGAACGAGCATACAATTTATTATCTTGTAGCTTTTGAAAAATAAACTCCAGATGCTGAAGATGATCATCCAATGTGCTGCTATATACCAAGATGTCATCAAAAAAAACCAACACAAACTTCCGCAAGTATGGCTTGAACACGTCATTCATCAAACACTGAAAGGTAGAAGGAGCATTTGTTAGACCAAATGGCATGACTAAATATTCATAATGACCTTCATGTGTCTTAAAAGCCGTCTTATGAATATCAGCCTCTTTCATGCGTATTTGATGATATCCTGATCTCAAATCCAGTTTAGAGAAATATTTTGCGCCATGTAACTCATCCAACAGTTCGTCAATCAAAGGTATAGGATATTTATCCTTGATGGTGTTCTGATTCAGCGCACGATAATCAATACACATACGCCATGTGCCATCATTTTTTTAACCAACAAAACAGGAGATGCAAAGGAACTATTACTTGGTCTGATTAACCCCTCAATCAATGCCTCTTTTACTGTCTGTTCAATAACTGTTTTCTGATAAGGTGAGTGCCTGTAAGGTGGTATAGAAATTGACTTCTTTTCATCAATTAGCGGAATGTGATGATCATATGTCCTTTCAGGTGGAAGACCTTTGGGGGCTTCGAAAATATCAGAATAACGGTCCATAAGAGAAGCTACTTCATATTGATGAATATCATTATCTGTAACACAGTCAGGATATGCATTTTGCGATTTCACCACTTGAATCATAAATGATGCTTTTGCTGATTCTAACTCTTTATGCAAATTGGGAAGAGCTACTAGTTGCAACTGGGCTTCCTGTAAGACTCGCAAGGTATATTCAATGCCTTCTACTTCAAATTGCATAAACTTTTCCGAAAAATTCCATTTAATAGTACCCAATGATTTCAGCCAACTCGCCCCTAATACAACATCACAACCACCAAGGGGAAGAATGAAAAATTCAAGAAACAAATGTAGGTCCTGTAGTTCTATCTCAACGCCCGAACATATTCCCTTCCCTTGAATTTGTTGGTCATTAGCAATTAATACCTGAAAGGAGGTTGAATAGTCTACCTTCAACCCCAAACTTTGCACAATCTTGGGATCTAAAAAATTATGAGAACTGCCAGAATCAATGAGGGCTGTGATCTGTTTCCCTCTCAACTGTCCCTTTACTCGCATTGTATCCGGAGATGCGGAGCCATTAATTGCCTGATTTGAAATTTGTGGAATATCAATGGATGTCTCCAAATCCTCAAGACCATCAAGCTCCTTCTCTCCCATTATATTAACATCCCCATCTGGAATAATCTGTATTATGTAGACTGACTTGCATTTGTGATCACGTGCCCATTTCTCTCCACATTTGAAACACAAACCCTTTTTAAGCCTCTCCTCATACTGTGAATTTGTAAGTTGTTTTACTGGAGGAGGTGTTTTACTTGGAAGAGGAAGAAGTCCTTTAGATTGATCAGGCCAACGGATTATCTTCCGTTGCGATTGCAATTTTGAATCCTGTACTCTAGCAATCAACATTGCTTCTGCTAGTGTCTTGGGCATAAAGGAATGGACTTCACATTCCAAGTCCGGCTTAAGACCACTTAAAAAAATTCCTAATAAGTGTTGCGGAGGAAGACCCTTCACCTTATATGAAAGGCGCTCAAATTCCTTTTGGTACTCCAAAAAGGTACCGGATTGTCGCAGTTTGCTGAAGGAACCATGTGGATCCTCAAAGATCTGATTCCCAAATCTTAAATTAAGATCCTTAACAAGGTCATCCCAGTTAGCAGGAGGCATGTTTTCCGTAAACCACCAATACCATTGTAAAGCATCCCCCGTAAGATGAAAAGAAGAGATCAAAACTTTCTGAGATTCAGGTACCCGATAAAAATCAAAGTATTGTTGAGCTTTATATTTCCATTCGTCTGCACTGCCGGTTCCGTCAAAAGTAGGAAACTTAAGAAAAATTTTCTTACCGATTGCTTGAAGCGTATCGGAAAATTGAGGAGAATCCGGAACACGAGTGTCACTGGAGGATTCTAGACGAAACTCGGAGACCTTGGTAGCTACCACATCAGCAACCAGCCTTTTAATCACTTCCATTTCATCCGGCGTCATGGTGACGGTGCCCGAAGGTGGCTCAGACACCAACTTGTTGCGGCTCCTCCTTGGCTCGCCTTGCAATCCCTGAAACAGAGGGACCTTTCCCGCGGCTCTTCGGGCTCGAGTGATCGTCACCTTGTTGGAAGCATGTATGCTTATAGTTTTGGGAGGGGAAAAGATAACAGAATGGAAGATAGCCTAACAAACAGGAGATATGTGGACATAGACAAGGAACAGATAAGAGAGAGAGAGAGAGTGAAGGGAGAAGGAATCAGGAAAAAACTGGGCCAAATCGATCATGCCCATTTTATTTTCTCATCTTCTATTTATAACAGCAAAACAAATTTTCCCGCCAAAAGAAATGGATTTGTCATCCATTATTACAATTTTCCCGCCCTTAGTTTGTTACCCATCACTGGGGTTGGCGACTGGCATGAAGGCGCACACAAGGTTCCAACGTCGATAGGTGCTGGAGGAGGCATCGCATAAGAAGCACGGCTGCAGGTGGTGGGCGGTGTTGCTGCCTCGTGCGGATCGCGAGAAGGTGGTGTCGATGGCAAGCCTGGCCGCAGGTGGCTGCAAGTCGAGTACATGGTAACCTGCGGCGGAAGAGGAGGTAACCTGCGGCAGACCTGAGTGGGAGGCGGCGTCAATATCGTGTGGGGGTGCGCTGGCCGCTTGTTGGAGAACGGAGGTGCTCGCTGCGGTGGAGTTGCGAGCAATGTGATAGGGGAACAGAGTATTGGGGGTGAAAACAGAGTATTTGGAAAGAGAAAAACGGGATAAAACAAAAGGGAGAAGAAATAAAAGGAATGGGAATGGTGGATTTCGCCTGGAATAGGAGTGACGAAGGTCGGCTTTTGGGTTCTCGCTTCGATTGAGGCTGGCGAAAGGCCTCGAGAAGCTTAAGTCGATCACGCCAATGGAGATAATCACCGGAGAGAGGGCCCCTTTCACCGACCCATCACCCCGAGCTCCTCTGTGGGTATGGGCGGATGTCCAGCCTGGAGGGGTTGAAGATAGGTTTTATAGGAGGTCGGGGAGGAGATAATGGAGGGGCGACCCCGACGGTTGCAGGCTTCACGCGAGGGTGGCCGTTAGGCTCGCGATGGAGAAGGTAGAGGTTGTGGGGTACCCGCGTTGACTGGGGGAGGAAGGAAGAGAGGAGGCTGACACATGGCGGCTCCAGGAGCTACTACATGTCAGGTCCAGAAAAATCCAATAATTAAAATGAAAGAAAAATCTAGAAAAATAGTAAACGACCTCGGATAGAAAAGTGTTCGACGAAAATTGCTCGTCTCGATGAGATCTACAACTTTCATGAAGAGACCAAGAGCAAAAGAGGTCATTTGTTCAAAACGATATTTTTGGGATACTCCATGTACATAAAATACATTGATTTTCGGATTTTGTATTTTTTTTGTGATTTTTAATGAAGATAAAAATCGAGAAAAATAACAATAAAATCAAAGATAAATATTTACACAGTAATCTATTTTTTTGGATTTTTGATAAGTAAGAAAATAGGGAAATAAAATAAGGAAAAAATGAGAAATTTGTAAGAGTCGCAAAGGACACTCGGACTTGGTCAGATTCTTTGATTTCTGTCTCATTTTGAATTTAGATTTTTGTGGATTTTATTAAAACTTCCATCAAAGAATATAAAGGAAAAGGAAATAAGCGAACAAAGTTAGTTATGTACATAAAACAATAGGTTAAAAACGGGTAAAACACAAAACGCACAAAAGAGACCTAAAACCCAACTTTCACACACGAGCTCTGATTTTTATGAAATTAGTCTTGTTTTGAAGGTCTTTGAATATGTATTATTTTAAAAATGAGTAGACCCAAATAAGATACTGTATAAGGAAGATATGAGCATTTTAGTTTGTCTGGTCTGAAATTGGAGTTTTGTCTCACAGGCCAATTATTTGAGTTAGTATTTTTTTTGTATTTTTCCTTTAATCTTGTTAGTAATATGTATACAGTGGAGTTGATTTGAGGTGATTTGGAGTTAGCATCAATTAGTTAAAAATGCATGAAGTTGGGTGCAAATGTGAAGATTATTATGAATGCAATTATGAGTGCTAAAATGCAAATATTAGTTTTACATGCATGAATGGTAAAAATGCAGAATAAATGATGAAATGCAGCTAATTTCTCGAGAACGAAGATCTATTTTTATCTTTTAGTATAATGAATCGTGGATTCATCAACCCCCTATACTTAAACCTTGCTCGTCCTCGAGCAACTAAAATGAAATGCAAAAGTGAAATGATTTAGATTCCATACCAAAGTCATGAACAATAGGTGAAAATGGAGCTAGACCCGACCTTTGGATTAATAGTGTGGCGGAACTTTTGTGAGATTTAGGGTTTTAAAATCAACAGTCCTCGAGTTCTACATATCATTGTAACAGATTTGGCTCAAAAGTCATCTTAGATCAATCCTTCTCCCAAAGCATATCCCATGAACATTGAATAACTGTATCATGTGCGTGAAAGGTTTTTAGCTCTCCCCATCAAGAATGACGGACTACCATGGAAACCCCCCTCTTAGTAACTCGTCCTCGGGGAGTCAGGTATTTCCTTCTAAGGTCAGTCGCGCTGTCTTCACAATTGAAAGGGGGAGAAGTTAGAAGAAAGAGAAAAGAACTGGGGGTGATCAGTGTAGTCATCTCTCCATATGAAGCCGATCAGTTTAGCCAAGTCTCCACTAAGATCTGCAGGTTTTCTTGAAGCTTGGACCTTTTTGCTCAGATATTTATTTGGTAATCTGGCTTCTTTTTTATATGGAATTTTTGGTAACTCTGCATGGATCTTTGTGCCCCTACGGATATAGAATCTTTTTTTCCATACATGTTTTGGGATCTTAGAAAAAATTGTGTCCAGCCATCCATCCCTTTTCCGAAGTTTTATTTCGACCACCGTATGAGTTGAGCTAAGTGCATAGTGCGAGAGAACATATTTATCCCCTACTCAAAAGCTATACCGAGAATCAGGTGACCAGGTCAGACACTAAGAGTCAACGATTGTACATTGTCATGCGGAACTCGAAGAATTAAGTCAAAATATCTGAAGCTTCAAAAATCCTATTTCTCGATGAAGTTCCCATGAAAATTAGGTAGATTAAGGCCAAGTCAAGACGACTCTCCACTTCTACTCACAACTCGGTTTAGAACCCAATAACTTTCCACTTTGCATATGCTAGGTATGAAAAATGAAATGCAGATGCATATGAGGTGCAAGATGAAATGCAAGATCTTTTTTTTATGAATGCAATAATGATGTACAAGAAAAAAATTTCATCATTTTTTTATTTTTTCCATTTTTTTGATTTTGAATTTTTTGTGTATTTTGTTTTGTTTTATTTTTGACTTTTACCCGTCCCGTAATTAATATATACGAAAATACATGAAAGTATGAGCTATGGGTAAAGTATATATGTAATATATACAAGCCCCCTATAATTAACGTGTGCTATTGATGAACGCGAAATTCACCTCTTTAATAATCGATAATTATAGTATAGGAAGTGAATTTCGGTCGATCAAAATACCACAAAGTTTAAATATTGTGGAGTATTTTTACTTGGCAAGTCTACCAAGGTCGAACACAGGGAACGATGATTTTTAATTGCGTGGCCTTAAATCAAATTAAATAATTAATTAATGATCGATTAATTTATGTGTTGAAGAATATACAATGCAATGATGATAATGTTGTGCAAAGAAAATAAATGGGAACACTAATTCAGCTCAGGATCTTGTGATTTTTCACGATTTAAATAATCAATTAACAAATTCAATTAATCATCAAATATCATCACAGATCGAATAATATTGAAACCAAGAAAGATCAATCAACTCCACATTACAAGATAATAGATTTATCAATGTAGATTCATGTCAAAGATTCAATGTAAATTGACTTCTCCAAGTTAATAGTCGATCACCCAAATAGAGAGTCGAAAATATTGGTCCTCGATTAAACCCCTGTAAATATTAAATTATTTGGAATAATCAACAATAAATACAAGAGGTTAATCAAATTGAAATCCTCAACCGAACTCCTGCAACAGATTTATCGTTAATTCTCAAGCATCAATATGTCAAAGTTGAGCATGCATGTCAAATTAGACCCTCGAATAATAATTCTCAATAACCAGCTACGAATCGGCCCACAATTTATGCCAAGTGATAGAGCACGGAATTAGCTTCAAAACGACATATTATACACTAAAATCGGAGTTCGTATGAAAAAGATATGCTCAATTGAAATTACAGGGACTAAAATATAAATAAAACAAAGTTTTTCTTGCAAAGAGGTCCCTGAGAGGACTTATCTGTAACTAATAAAAGTTTGAGGGGCATGGACGTAATTTATCCCTGGCAGGAGTATTTGTGCAAATTCGGACAATGCCAGGGGCCTTCTTGCAAATTTTCCACCACGCGCGTGCCTTGCACGTACGCCCAGGAGGTTCGGGGCGGCGGCTGAGGCTCGGGCAGCCGAGCCTGAGGTTCGGCTTCCAAGGCGGAGGCTCGGGAGAGTCCGAGCATGTGGTTCGGTGAAGGCGTGAGGCTCGGAGTGCCTGAGCCCCTAGGCTCGGGCCTAGGTTCGGTTTAGCTGTTGTGGCGGCCTATGTGCCATCGGATCAAGGGCTACAGCCCGATCCGACGGTGTCTGGACACTGGTGGCGCGGGCCGCCTCAGGCAGAACTGGCGATGGCAGAGCGGCACAGTGGTGGCGCGGAGGAGACGAAGCCGCACCTCGGTCGACACACGACGCGAGGTGCGGAAGGCGGTGGGGCATTGGCGGAGACGGTGCGGCGAGGCGGTGCTCACGTGGAGGCGAGCGCGGTGGAGGTCGGCCGTGAGCTGGTGAAGGCGAGGTGCGCAGCGAAGCGGCTGAAGGCGAGGTGCGCGGCGGAGCGGTTGAAGGAGAGGTGGCGCCACGAGGTGGAGGCGGCGAGCCTGGGAGGAGAGGTGGCTGCGCGCGGAGGGTGTCGGTGGCGGGGGTCGCGACGAGACCTCCGCCTGGAGGTTGAAGATGGTCGGCGGCGGGGGGGGGACGATGAACCTGCAGCAAAAAGAAAGGAAAAAAAAGGTATTGGAGGTTGCGTGATGGAAGTCGCCAGAGGGAGGAGAGGCGAGGGCCTTCTCCTGATTATCGCTCGAGCTCCTTGGCGAAGGAGGCGAGCTCAGCAGCTCGGGGGGGAGGACGCAACAGATCTTGGAGCTCTGGATTACGCCACGAAGGAGAGAAGCTGGCCGCTGTCACCGGTCACGCACAAAGGGGAAGGGAGGATGGTTTTTGCGGCCGGCGAGAGAAGACTTTTTATAGGAAGATGGTGATAACGGCTGGAGAAGGAGAACGACTGTCGTGCAAGCGTTACACGCGAGGAGGAGAAACGGCAGGGGAGGCCATGCATGCGTTGGGGAAGAAGGTGACAGGGGTCACGTGCTAGGCACGTGACCCGAAGGGGAGGGGTTGGAGAGAGAGTGAGGGTGCCACGTGGCACGCCCAGGGGCTGCCACGTGGCACCAAAAAAATTTCAGATCTTGGAGACGGAAAAAGAGATAGAAGGTGACCTCGGATCGAAAAAATTTCTTCATGAAAGTTGTTCGTCTCATCGAGATCTACAACTTTCATGAAGGGTCCAGGAGCAAAAGAGGTCATCTGTGAGAAGTGGTATTTTTGGTGGTTCTCCATGTGTATAGAAAATCGGATTTTTGGGATTTTGTATTTTTTGGTGGTTTTAAAGGGGATAAAAATTATAGAAAAAATACGATAAAATTCAAGAAAAATATTTACACACTAATATAATTTTTTTTGGATTTTTAATAGATAAGAAAATAGGAAAATAAAATAGAAGTCAGAAACACTCAACTTTTGTACAGACCAACAACGGACACTTGAACTTGGTCAGTTTCTTTGATCTCAGTTTTGATCTGGATTTGGATTTTTACATCACTTAATAATACTTTCATCAAAAAATACAAATGAAAAAGAAATAAAATTAAAAGGGTTAATTAAGGACATAAAAACTGAGGTCAAAAATAGCAAAAAGTCAAAATGCGCAAAAGAGGCCCAAAACCCAACTTTTACAAATGAACTCCGAATTTTACGAAATTGATCTTGTTTTGAAGGTATTTGAAAATGCAGAACTTTAAAAGTGAGTAGACCAAAATTGGACATTGTATGCAAGAGATATGCTCATTTTAGTCTGTCAGATGTGAAATTTGACTTTGGGATTATTTGACACTTATTGGGGTTAATAATTTTTTTGTATTTTTTATTTAATAAGGTTAGTAATATCTACACAATGGATGTGATTTTGGGTCAATCGGAGTTAGGATTAATTGACTAAAAATAAGAGAAGTTAGCGGCTTTTTGGGCTAATTTACACTTGGGGTTTTTAATGCAATTTATGCATAATGAAATGCAGATATTATTAACACATGTATGAATGCTAATAATGCTCTATTAATGAATAATTACAAGTGAATGATGGGGAACAGAGCCTAAATGACCTATTTTAGCATGATGAATAAAAAGATTCATCATACCCCTATACTTAGACCATGCTCATCCCCGAGCATGAATGAATGACTTAGTTGAATACATCCCTGACTGTGCATGTGAATTTTCAAGGCTTAATTCATAGAAGACCCTTAATTTTAGTGACCCTAATATTCTGGACTCAACCAAGCTTTAATCAAAAGGAATCCAACTTCTCTAATTTTCAGACTCTCTGTTTGTACATATAATATAAACATATGATTTTAAGTGTACTGCATTTCATGAGAGTCGAGTCGGGGCATCACTCAAAGTTCCAGTCCCAAAGATTCTCCTCTAGACCTAATCCTCAACACTAGGGAATAAGTCTATTCTTGCTTCAGCCAATTGTCTCATTAGTTTGTCAGACTTGAAAGTGTAGATGGACGGCCAGATGATGGAGGGCATAGGATTGTGTCTAATTTTATCTCCCTCACATTGGAACAAGGTGCCTCTTGAGTGCCTTATTACTCAACACAAGTATATTTTATTTTGTTGATCTGTGTCCATCAAGAGAATTTGGAGCCGTCTGCACTTGTTTTTCTGGGAGTACACCGAGGTGTGTCTCTTTTGAGTATCTAAGATACCTTCGACACCCAGACTTGTATCACTTACGATGCAGAGTCCTTTTTGTGGTGTCAGCCCGACTCCTTGGTCCTAATTAGCACTTGGTCCAAATGGACACTTTGAAAATATTTGGGAGCGCTCGCCATTGGTGGAAGCTCATTTGGAATTTGACTTTGGAATATAGAGCTTTTCTTTAACATTTCTTTTTCTTTTCTTTTGTTGGCTAGCTCCACTACTTTTACCAAGAGTTGGCGCACACTGATCAACAAATTTCATTAAGTTTCATCACACCCTGGCACTTAGGTCATCTATCAAAGAGATAGCATATGAATCTTGTTCACATACTGGCTAGGGTTTTGCTGACACTCAGGTTTTCTGAAGCCTTCATTAACTTTATCCCATCCTCGAATATCATCATATTGTGTCTAAACTCAAATCTCTAGTCCTAGTTCCTCAAGTGATATCTCAACTCATCTCATCAATCATGCAGTTGTGGGAGTAATTGTGCTGATCATATTCTTTTTGAAGGTAGAGATGAAGAGTGCAATATAGCGCTCAAATCTTTCAAACTAGGGAAGTGTGGATTACAAAATTCAAAACCCTAATGACTAAGACAGGCTAACTCAGAATCTCAAGATCTCATAAATCAAGTGTCCTCAAAAATCCTCAAGCCTTGAGTGATGGTGAATGTGTCAGGAATATATCGACCAAGGAATGCATGAAATGCTTGATGAAATGCAAGACCATGGGTGATGATTTTTTTAATGCAAAAAGTTTTTTTTTGAAAAACAAGTATTATACACACTACTTATACCCATCCCCGATGTTAGATAAAAATGATTAAAGTACGAGCTATGGATAAGGTAGATAAAATATATACAAACACACCCCCCTATACTTAGCTTGTGCTATGTCCCCATGGCACAAAGTGAGATTTTGACATAGCTCGTACGAAGTATAGATGGGCCAAAAATAGAAAGAGGTGAAGTGATGTATCAACAACGGTACCGGTCCCCCTATACTTAAGCTCAGGTTAGCCTAAGTATAATTAGATAATTACAGATGGGGAACCGGGTAGATTTGCGGATGTACAAGATCAAGGAGGTTTGCGACGGACCTTCTTGTGGGAGTGTGGAGGGATATAGTATGGAGATGTGGAGTGTGATGAAGAGGGGGTCGATGAAGAAGACTTACCATCGTCGGAGTCATCCTCAGGAGAATAGTAGTCGTCTGTAGAGGATCTCCAACTTTTATCGATCAGAGGTAAGTTCCCATGGATCAGAGCTGTACCTATTGCACTTATCTGATGAACAACATCAGGACCGGACGAGGACTCTTCAGAAATCACCTTGTGTCTAAGGTCAAAGGTGACTTTTTTGATCGGTTTGTTTCCTTGGAAAGTATTGGGAGGAAGTTGGACAGTCTTCATCTCCCTGTCTTGAGTAACCGGTGTGGCATTTGTGAGTTCCTCATCAGATGAATCCCCATAAAAGTCGATCAATTCTTGAAGGGTCATGCACTGCTTCGGTCGAGGGAGATTGTTCCTGCGGATCTTATGATTTATGGCTAGGGGTGTTGATGTCACTTCCGGATGATCATGAATTTTGGTGACATCAGATGTTTCCGGAGTCGGTTTCTTAAATGGTTCAAGTATCTCATGAATTACTACCGACTCAAAGATTGGACCACTCAAATAATCGTGTTGATCTTCAATAATATGGTCCAAATCTTCATAAGCTCCAAAATCTTGATTTTTCCTAGGAGTAGTGATAGGGTGGTGAGATTCCGAAGTTTGTCCAACAGTTAGTCTTTTAGGTGACTCTCCTAGGTTTTGTATCAGTGTATCATGCGGAGATGTCTGATAATGTGAAATATTTATCTTCTGACCATAACTTTCGGTTTCAAGTTGGTTATCCTCAGAGCAGGACGTGTCATTGGGGATTTCTTCATTATGGTCTGAGTTCGGGAACTTGATTTCCTGAGTCTCGCAATCGATGATTTCCTTAGCGGAGGCTAAGAACGGCTTTCCTAAAATGATAGGAGACTCAGACATCCTTCCGGGGTGGTCAATGTCAAGGATCGTAAAGTCCACCTTATGTTCTTTACCTCGGAAATTTACGAAGACAGAAACGATCCCCCGTGGTCTTTTGGTAGATCGATCGGGTAATTGAACGATCACCCTAGTCTTTTTCAGTTGTTCGAGTTTGAGTTGGTCAAAGACGGACTTGGGGAGGATGTTTAATGTGGAGTCGTCGTCTAACCGAACATGAGCGAATGTGGAATCCTCAATTTCACATGTGATCCGAGTCAACCGCTTGACTTTGCGGCTTTTGATTTTATTATTCATCACCAAAGAACTAGCCATAGATATGACATGATATTTAGTCCTGGATCGTTTCTTGCCCGTCATTTTGGTGTTCAGTCGACTCTTCACAAATCTCTTAAGATCGGGTACATATTCTATGGCTTTGATCAATGGAAGCTCTAAGATCAGACTCTTACAAAATGCTTCCATTTCAGAATTGTCCAATTTTTTGAATTTTCAAAATTTTCAATTTTTTTAGTATTTTCTGTAATATGGTCAGTTGGGGGGTCATAGGTCAGCGATGGCTATGCTTGATTGTGATGATCTCGTGGTTCGTATGGTGGTGGCCTTACTTCTTCTGAATTCTGCATGGACTGGATGAGATCATATATTCTCTCAATTAAAGTGTCTGCTCTATGATTAATCCGAACAATCTCACCCTCAAACATCTCATGACTAGTGATTGAATAATCATTCTCCATGTGTCGTGATTCTATCATTTAACCTCGAATAGAGTACTGATTGTTAATCAACATTGTGGTCTGGTCATGAGTTGTATTTCCTTGATTTTGGTTTTCTCATGGATTGTCGAAGGAAAATTGATTGTAATCAAGAGGATATTCATCCTGAGTAGAGGATGGTTCAAGAGGCTGTGAGATCACAGTAACCGAAAAACGTATTCTGTTGTCAATATCGGTTACTCTATTGTTCATCCTCGATTTTGGTCTCTCTCTCTCTCATGTCCATAAGATTGTCAGAATGTGAGAGAGGGCTGATCGAAGAAGAAGTGTGGTCATAGGGTGGGATGTATGGGCGGGAAGAGAATGGTGGCTGAGGGGAACTTGATTTGAATGGCAGGTTCCCCTGAGGAGTTTGAGAAGAAGAATATCGGGACATGGTCGTGGAGATCAGGAAAGAAGACCACTGTGCTGACATCTTGTCAAGCGGGATGGAATGATCAGCAAACCACGATTTGCTTGCGATTGCAAGATCTTTGATGCACACAAATCAAACACAAAACAAACACGTTGATTCACCTACTCAACACTGGTGAAGGCACGTTAGGGTTCGGCCGCTTATCTTTTCAATTTTAATTTAATGACAAAACAGTCTTAAAAATTAAGCGGAGCTGTTAGGTGCTGAAATATTTCACAAAGACTGTCCCGAGTTCATACAACTAGTTGCACCTACTTTCAGCCAGTATAGGTGTAAGTACGGGCCGTTTAAAACGGCTACCCGTGTTACTTGAGGACGGAGCCTTCCGCGGTGTCCTCTAAACCACCTACTCTGCTAAGGGAAGTCGGACCGTAAACGGCTACCTGAGACCCTCACTGAAAAGTAGCTATTTGTTTTTAAAATCAGTAGTCTGAATGAACCACTTCGGTTTTGGACTCTTTCCTAAGTGTGCGTTCTAGTCCTTACAAACAATGAGTGGGTTTCTCTCCACCAAACACAGGTTAATTTTAGGTCAATTTTATTTACAGTCACCTTGATTAGCAGTCCTGGTTTTAAGTTAAGGTTATCACTGTAGTTTATATGAGCACAAATATTCACGCCTAACGAACAGTCCCAATTCCTTTAAATCCTAAGTTGTAAAACTTTGAGAAAGGAGGATCGGAAAAGCCGATGCAAACGTAAATCAATGATGCATGCTTAAGAGAAGGACTTACAGTGAATCCTCACGTTCTTCATGCGGGATGCAAGACAAAGAATTTAAAATTTACACTAAATGATATGCACAGATGAAAAACGCCCTAAACAGATAGTTCTATTAGCGGAAAAAATTGATTTCAGAATTTGGCTAATGTTGAACGATCTATAGTGCGTATATTAGTGAGAGGGTGGCCTAAGAATTACGAGCACAATCAAATAATAACAAGCAAGCGTATATGTGCCTAAGTCCTACGCCACTCAAGTCGGGTCCCAACCACACAGAAGGGGTTGAAATAGACCCGACACACCATAGAAATGTTCAGTCTGAAATTATTACAAGAGTTCAAAGAGAGGGACCCTGAGAAAATTGCAGAAAATAAAATTTATGCTAACTCTCTCTCACAAAAATAAAAATTAGTATTCTTCGCAGGTCCTTGATTTATATCCAAAATTATCTCCGAGTAATCTGCGAAGAAAGAGAGTGTGGTTAGTATCAGAAGAGAAAAAAATGCAAAAGAAAAAATACAAAAAGAAAAAAAATGACACAAAAATTAAATTCACAAAAATCAATTATAAAAAATGATTTAAAACCCTAAAAATTCGCCGTTCCCCGGCAACGGCGCCATTTGATGAACGCGAAATTCGCCTCTTTAATAATCGATAATTGTAGTATAAGAAGTGAATTTCGGTCGATCAAAATACCACAAACTTTGAATGTTGTGGAGTATTTTTACTTGGCAAGTCTACCAAGGTCGAACACAGGGAACGGTGATTTTTAATTGTGTGGCCTTAAAGCAAATTAAATAATTAATTAATGATCGATTAATTTATGTGTTGAAGAATATACAACGCAATGATGACAATGATGTGCAAAGAAAATAAATGGGAACACTAATTCAGCTCAAGATCTTGTAATTTTTCACGATTTAAATCATCAATTAACAAATTCAATTAATCATCAAATATCATCACAGATCGAATAAATATTAAACCAAGAAAGATCAATCAACTCCACGTTACAGGATAATAGATTTATCAATGTAGATTCATGTCAAAGATTCAATGTAAATTGGCTTCTCCAAGTTAATAGTCGATCACCCAAATAGAGAGTCGAAAATATTGGTCCTCGATTCAACCCATGTAAATTATTTAGAATAATCAACAATAAATACAAGAGGTTAATCAAATTGAAATCCTCAACCGAACTCTTGCAACAGATTTATCATTAATTCTCAAGCATCAATATGTCAAAGTTGAGCCTGCATGTCAAATTAGTTCCTCAAATAATAATTCTCAATAACCAGATTCGAATCGGCCCACAATTTATGCCAAGTGATAGAGCACAGAATTAGCTTCGAAACGACATATTATACGCTAAAATCGGAGTTCGTATGAAAAAGATATGCTCAATTGAAATTGTAGGGACTAAAATGTAAATAAAACAAAGTTTTTCTTGCAAAGAGGTCCCTGAGAGGACTTATCTGTAATTAATAAAAGTTTGAGGGGCCTGGATGTAATTTACCCCTGGCGGGAGTATTTGTGCAAATTCGGACAATGTCAGGGGCCTTCTTGCAAATTTTCCACCGCGCGCGTGCCTTGCACGTGCGCCCAAGAGGTTCGAGGCGGCGGCTGAGGCTCGGGCGGTCGAGCCTGAGGTTCGGCTTCCAAGGCGGAGGCTCGGGAGAGTCCGAGTCTGTGGTTCGGTGAAGGCGTGAGGCTCGGGCCTAGGTTTGGTTTAGTTGTCGTGGCGGCCTATGTGCCGTCAGATCAAGGGCTATAGCCCGATCCGACGGTGTCTGGACACTGGTGGCGCGGGCCGCCTCGGGCAGAACTGGTGATGGCAGAGTGACACGGTGGTGGCGTGGAGGAGACGAAGCCGCACCTCGGCCAACACACGAAGCGAGGTGCGGAAGGCGGTGGGGCGTTGGTGGAGACGGTGCGGCGAGGCGATGCTCGCACGGAGGCGAGCGCGGTGGAGGTCAGTCGTGAGCTGGTGAAAGCGAGGTGCGCGGCGGAGCGGCTGAAGGCGAGGCGGCGAGCCTAGGAGGAGAGGTGGTTGTGCGCGGAGGGTGTCGGCGACGGGGGTCGCGGCGAGACCTCCGCCTGGAGGTTGAAGATGGTCGGCGGCGGGGGGTGGGGGGTGACGATGAACCTGCAACAAAAAGAAAGGAAAAAAAAGGTATTGAAGGTTGCGTGATGGAAGTCACCAGAGGGAGGAGAGGCGAGGGCCTTCTCCTGATTATCGCTCGAGCTCCTTGGCGAAGGAGGCGAGCTCAGCAGCTCGGGGGGGGGGGGGGGGGGGGAGGCCGCAACAGAGCTTAGAGCTCTGGATCACGCCACGAAGGAGAGCAGTTGGCCGCTGTCACCGGCCGCGCACAAAGGGGAAGGGCGGATGGTTTTTGCCGCCGGCGAGAGAAGGCTTTTTATAGGAAGATGGTGATAACGGCTGGAGAAGGAGAACGGCTGTTGCGCAAGCGTTACGCGCGAGGAGGAGAAACGGCAGGGGAGGCCATGCGTGCATTGGGGAAGAAGGAGGGGAGGGGTTGGAGAGAGAGTGAGGGTGCCACGTGTTCAGATCTTGGAGACGGAAAAAGAGATAGAAGATGACCTCGGATCGAAAAAATTTCTTCACGAAAGTTGTTCATCTCATCGAGATCTCCACCTTTTCGCAGGGCTCAGGAGCAAAAGAGGTCATCTGTGAGAAGTGGTATTTTTGGTGGTTCTCTATGTGTATAGAAAATCGGGTTTTTGGGATTTTGTATTTTTTGGTGGTTTTAAAGGGGATAAAAATTATAGAAAAATACGATAAAATTCAAGAAAAATATTTACACACTAATCTTTTTTTTATTTTTAATAGATAAGAAAATAGGAAAATAAAATAGAAGTCAGAAACACTCAACTTTTGTACAGACCGGCAACGGACACTTGAACTTGGTCAGTTTCGTTGATCTCAGTTTTGATCTGGATTTGGATTTTTGCGTCACTTAATAAAACTTTCATCAAATAATACAAATGAAAAAGAAATAAAATTAAAAGGGTTAATTAAGGACATAAAAACTGAGGTCAAAAATATCAAAAAGTCAAAATGCGCAAAAGAGGCCCAAAACCCAACTTTCACAAATGAACTCCGAATTTTACGAAATTGAAAATGGAGTACTTTAAAAGTGAGTAGACCAAAATCAGACACTGTATGTGAGAGATATGCTCATTTTAGTCTGTCAGATGTGAAATTTGACTTTGGGATTATTTGACACTTATTGGGGTTAATAATTTTTTTGTATTTTTTATTTAATAAGGTTAGTAATATCTACACAATGGAGGTGATTTTGGGCCAATCGGAGTTAGGATTAATTAACTAAAAATAAGAGAAGTTAGCGGCTTTTGAGCTAATTTACACTTGGGATTTTTAATGAAATTTATGCATGATGAAATGTAGATATTATTAACAAATGTATGAATGCTAATAATGCTCTATTAATGAATAATTACAAGTGAATGATGGGGAACAGAGCCTAAATGACCTATTTTAGCATGATGAATACGAGATTCATCAGCTATGTCCTCAAAGCATAAGAAGCGACAAGATGACATAGCTCGTGCTAAGCGTAGAGAGAAAAAAATAGAAAAAGAAGTCAACCGCCCCCCTATACTTAGGCTCTGCTCAACCTAAGTATAGAAGAAGAAGAAGAAATGGAGCGGTTGAAGTCAAGAGGAGAAATGGATGGATATATATAAAGAGCGGGCATCGGTTCCCCCTATACTTAGGCTCTGGTCATGCTAAGTCTAGGACATGAGAGAGTACGAGAATCGATGAGATATGGAGAATATACATATCGAATGAGGAGTGGAATGATGAATAAATACATATGGCATCGGTCCCCCTATACTTAGGCCTTGGCCTAAGTCTAGGAAAAAATATACAAGGAAACCGATGGGGCGGAAAAAAGTTGGCCGATGATCAAGGTGGTTTATAGTTGATCTCTTTCATGAAATGTGGTGGAAGAGAATATTGATTGGAAGAATTTGAATCAAAAGAATCCCAGCCACTGTCGGAGCTGTTATTTGGATAATAATCAAATGTCACTTCACTACAACTATTTTTGAGCTTTTTTCTCAGAGCTCGCTCAGTTTTCAGGTCCTCTTTTCTTCCTCTGAATATTCAGATGAAAAAGTATCGGTCTGATCATAATGTATTGTTCTTGTGTATTGAATGGGACCAGGGGAGTCGGCCTTAGACGAATAATAGGGAGAGATAGGGAAAGTCCAACGTGGGTCGATATATGACTTCTTGTTCCGATTTGGCTCTAGATTCTCTGAACTGAGCTCTCTCGTACTGCTCTTTTGCTACGAACTTGATGAGTAATCTTCAAGAGATACTTTATCTGAAATATTGAAAGTGTCTTTTTTAGTTGGTTCAGGAGGTATTGTTTGTGAGGTGCTGCCCATGAGTTCCCTATCAGATGAGTCTCCAAACAAATAGTAATATTCTCGTAAGGTCAGCACACGTCATGTGTATTTACTCTCTGTTGGCTCTGTGTGTGTGGACTTAGGGAGATTTGATATAGCCTTATCTGATTGTGGTGAATTGGATGAGTTTCATTTGATATTATTCACCTTCGTATGCTCGTCAGACGTTTCATAAGATGTCTCTCCTTCATTTGAGTCTGTGATAAGCGGAGAGGTCTGAACATATGAGGAATCTTCTATATCATGACTGACGATTTCCTGTTCGGTTGCCTCAGGGTTCGGTGTGTCCTCGAAAATTTGATCAATTTGGTTTGTGTTCGGGAAGATGATATCTTGGGTCTCGCAATTAATAGTTGCTCTAGTGGAAGCTAGAAACGGCTTTCCCAAAATAATGGGAAACTCAAATAAATCTCCTCAGTGTTCAATGTCCAAGACAATAAAGTCCACTCTATGTGTGACACCTTGGAAATTAATGGCAACGGAAATGATTTCTCTCGGTCTTTTTATGGATCGATCAGGAAACAGAACGATCACTTGGGTCTTTCTGAGCGGTCCGAGTTCAAGTATGTCAAACACATACTTGAGGAGGATATTTAGTGTAGAATCATTGTCAATCCAAATATTATTAAACTCAAAATTCTCAATTTCACAGGCCATTTTGGTCAACAGTTTTACTTTCCTGACTTTGTTTGTTTTGGGTTAGCAACATTGAACTGGCCATAGTGATTAAATGATATTCTGTTCGAGAACTTTTCTTTCCTGTCTTCTTAGGTGATAATCGACTCTTCACAAATCTCCGAAGATAGGGAACATACTCTATGGCCTTGATTAATGGAAGCTCTAAGATCAGACTTTTGTAAAATGCTTCCATATTGATATTGTCCATTTTTTCTGAATTTTCTAAATTGTCATTTTTTTTGGAATTTTCACTAAAGTCAGTAGGAGGGTCAGTGATCTTTGGTGTTTGTATGTAGGTGTCAGGCTCAAAATGATTTTCGGGTTCGTTCTGTGATTTTCCTGACTCCTCTTGGTTGATTATCATGTTTTTGACTATTTAGATGACATTATCAAATTGTTCATTCAAAACCTCGATTCTCTTATTGATCCGAGCTATGTCATCCATTATCGTCTCATGACCCGGGGATGAGTGACTATGCTCGGTATGACGCGACATTGGCATTTTCACTTGAACCGAGATGTAGTCAGCTTCTCTGATCGAGGTCTGCTCATGAGGTCTATTTCCTTGACTTTAGATGTTATATATGTGGTCAACGGAAAAATGATCATACTCGGGTTGTGGATCGTCCCGAGTAAAGGATGGTCCAAACAAGGAATTTTCATACATAATTGGGAATCATGTTCCTCTATCAAAGTCGGTTATGCCAATATTCATCCTCGAGTCATCTTGCTCCATTGTGTCTTCAAAGAACATGTTTGGTTCTGTGCACGGTTTGTATCTTGAAGTTTCAACCAAGGGTGGGTGGGTGGATAAAGAGAATGGTGGCTGGGGAGAAACTATCTCAAAGAGAGGGTTCCTATAGAAAGAAAGTGGATACAAAGATTGGAAATTTATCTTGTGAGCGCGACCCATGGAGTATGGGTATGAATGCTAAAATTCCGTCATCTTCAAATGGAATGGAAAATATTGATTCGCAAAACCACGATCATTGTGTGCAAGCGTACTGTCACACAATTCAATACACAATTTCAAACCCTGATTTCACCAACTCACACAGTGAAGGACCCGAAGCTGGGACCGATTAATCTGGTTGGTTTCAAATGTGTTTTTCAAGCAGTGTTAACAAGGATTACGTGATGGCCTAGAGAAGTCGGCTCAATGCCAGTTGTGTATCCCCTGTTTAACCTGTCGCCTAAGATACCAACGCCCTTCCTTTCTTAGCTCCTATCACAAGCTTACTCGGTTAATACCGATAAAGTTCTGGGACCCGCCCCTATCTACCTATCGAAATAGGCAGATGCTGACAAGGCTTGTCACTTCGCCTCGGGGGGTTACTAAGCAACTTGTCGCGTTGCACCGTTGGTTCACCCCTTTCTACTTGTCAAAGCAAGCGGAGGCTACTTGGTGCTAGTTAGTTGAACTTCGAATACTTCAGCCTGTGATATTTGCGAAGAGCAGGGTGCGTTGATATGGAAGGCGAGGACACCCTCTGTACTTAGCATGAAAACAATGATGGGGTTGCTCTCCCGAAAATAATGATTTTTAATTTTATCTAATTTTAATTAATCAATAATGTTAGCAGTCCTCTAGTTTTAATTTGGTTATCACTTGAATTTGAGTAATAACAATGCACGTCTACACGGGGATTCCAATTTCCTTTATTCCTATGTAAGCGAAAATCAAGGGAGAATCGAAAAGCCATGCAGCGGAAACACGATGATGAATGCTGAATTCGAAATACTTACAGTGCCTCCTCGCAATCTTCATGCAATATGTTAGACAGAATTGAAATTTCCCAAGAAAATTTAAATCTAATGCATGCATGGGAAATCACACTTAGATCATGAATTTCTATTAGCGAGTGATAGAACAGTTTAATTTGGTTAAATGAGAGATGATCTAGTGCGTATAATTTAGTGAAATTGTGGTCCTAATTACAAGCACAATCAAAAATCCTAATAGCTCTAATAGCCGTATGTGCATTCCTAAAGTTACGAACCACTCACGTCGGGCCCCACCCTCACCGGAGAGTGAAATAGGCCAACACACCACAGAAAAATGTCCAGTTTTTTTTACACACGTGAGAACCCGATCAGGATCCGTTGGAAATTAACAGTTAATTAAAAACGCTCTCTCTCCAGAAATTAAAAATTTGTGTGTATCTGGTCGCTCCGAGATGTGTCGGTCTCCAAGAAAAGCCGCTCCGAGTTCACCGGGTACCTCGCACGAAAAATAGAAGATCGGATGTTAGAGAGAGTTCACAGATTAATATATAAAAATAAAAGAAATAAAAATACCGAAAAGAAGGGAAAAATGGAGAAATAATTACAAGAAAATCGGGGGTCAGACTACCCGGGGATAGAAACCTCAAAACTTGATTTTCTTAAAAACAACCTAAGTCGTGCCTCCCCGGCAACGACACCATTTGATGAACTGCAAATTCACCCATTTAATAATGTTGAATTAACGATTTCGTTGTAGGCATGTAAATTCACGATTGATCAAAAACCACTATTTCAATTTATGTCAATTAAAGCAAGCGGTTGATTTTTTTACTTAGGTAAGTCCAAGGTCGAACTCAGGGAGGCAATTGTCTCCTTAGGTTGGTTAAAAGTAAATCTCAAATTTAGGTTTTCAGAGAGGAATTTTTTTGGTATTTTTAAATGAAATTAATGCGTGATATGTAATTTTAGCAAAGTTCGGGGACTAAAATGCAGAGTTCAATCAAATGAATTCAAAAAATCCTCGAACTTGGCTGAAATGTGAAATGCAATGAAATTTGACTCCTGTAATTTTTTGGAATTTTTAGATGTAAAATGAATTTTCTGTGAATAAATGAATGCAGAAAATGAAATTTTCACCAATTAATTATAATAAATTTTAAATTTATTTATTTTCAGAAGATAAAATTATCTAAAATATATCACTAGGTAATCTATCTCAAAAAAATTCTAAACCCTAAAAATGTTGGATTCAATACTTATTAAAAATTAATTAGTAAAATGCACAGAATGATTTTTCTAGAGAAAACTATGCATGCAAATAAAATTTTTTTAGGCACAATGTTACTAACAATTAACTCTGCTATCCATGAATTTTTGGCGATTTTTGGAACTGTGGTTAATTAGATATGAATTTTTAAGCAAAAGATGGGCAAAATATTCAACTTTCTGCAAGAATAATCGTTATTAATTAACACATAACATAAAGATATAAAGCACATGTCACATTGTAGAGAATTAATTGAAGAACAAAATGCAAATTTTGTAATAACTAAGTGATGTGAGGTTCAAATTAAAGTTCAAACACAGGGGTCTTGATGCAATACAGAAAATAAAATTGACTGAAAGGAAATATGCAGATATAATTACCAAAATAGTAAGGGCTTTCTTATAATTTCACCAATGGAGCATGTGCACCTCACGTGCTAATCAGGAATGCAAGGGTCTTCATATAATTACGTGGAGATTAGGGCCCATTTTGCAAATAACCCTCCCCTCACGTGTTGCGCACGTAGGGAAGAGTTTATCTCCTTGCTGCAGGGGCAGAGGTCTCCAGGCGCTGGTGTCCACGTGCGCCTAACAGAGACCCTTCTGGAGAGGTGTCTCGGGCGGTGATGCGCGCGCGCCTGGGGCGGGCGCTCGGTTTTCACGCACGACGATGCTGGCGAGTTCCTGGGCTATTGGCGAGGGACGCGGCTACAACCTGGTGCACGCGGCCGGCTGGAACGGGCTCGCCTACTCAGCGGACGAGAGGCGGAGGTAAAGAAGTGGTGCGCCGGTGGAGGAGTGCTACTGCAGAAGGGGGTTGCACCAGCAGGACGGCGATGCAACTGGGGTTGACGATTGGCGTGAAGGCGTGCATGGGGTTCTGACGTCGATAGGTGCTGGAGGTGGCTTCGTGTGAGAAGCACGGCTGCAGGCAGTCGGCGGTGCTGCTTCCTCGCACGGGTCGCGAGTAGGTGGTGTTGATGGCGAGCCTGGCCGCAAGTGACTGCAAGTCGAGTAGATGGTAACCTGCGACGGAAGAGGAGGTAACCTGTGGCGGACTTGAGTGGGTGGTGGCATCATATCGTGCGGGGGTGCGCTGACCGCTTGTTGGCGAGTGGAGGTGCTCGTGGTAGTGGAGTTGCGGCCAGTACGATAGGGGAACAGAGTATTGGGGTGAAAATAGAGTATTTGGAAAGAGAAAAACAGGATAAAACAAAAGGGAGAAGAAACAAAAGGAATGGGAAGGGTGGATTTCGTCTGGAATAGGAGCGGCAGAGGTCAGCTTTTGGGTTCTCGCTTTGATCGAGGTCGGTGAAAGGCCTCGAGAAGCTTGAGTTGATCACGCCAATGGAGATAATCGCCGGATAAGAGGGCCCCTGTCACCGACCCTTCACCCCGAGCTCCCTCTGTGGATATGGGTGGATGTCCAGCCTGGAGGGGCTGAAGACAGGTTTTATAGGAGGCTGAGGAGGAGATAATGGAGGGGCGGCCCTGGTGTTTACGGGCTTCGTGCGAGGGTGGTCGTTTGGCTGGCGACGAGATGAGAGGGAGTCACGATGGAGAAGGCGGAGGTTGCGGGGTACCTGTGTTGGCTGGGGTAGGAAGGAAGAGAGAAGGCCTCACGTGCGTGGCACGTGAGGTTTTTTATTTTTATTTTCTTTTTGCAAAAAACAAAAATAAATGGGGTTTAAAAGCAACTGACACGTGGCGGCTCCGGGAGCCGCCACGTGTCAGCTCCAGAAAAATCCAAAATTAAAATGAAAGAAAAATCTAGAAGAAATAGCAAACGACCTCAAATCGAAAAGTGTTCAACATGAAAATTGCTCGTCTCGATGAGCTACATCTTTCATGAAGAGACCAAGAGCAAAAAGGTCATCTGTGCAAAACGATATTTTTGGGGTACTCCATGTACATAAAATACCTTGATTTTTGGGTTTTGTTATTTTTTGTGATTTTTAATGAAGAGAAAAATCGAGAAAAATAACGATAAAATCCAAGATAAATATTTACAAGGTAATATATATTTTTTGGATTTTGATAAATAAGAAAATAGGGAAATAAAATAAGGAAGAAAAATGAGAAATTTGTACATACTCGCAAAGGACGCTCGGACTTGGTCAGATTCTTTGATTTCTGCCTCATTTTGAATTTTGATTTTTGTGGATTTTATTAAAACTTTCATCAAAGAATATAAAGGAAAAATAAATAAGTGAGAAAAAGTTAATTATGTACGTAAAAACTAGGTAAAAATAGGTAAATCACAAAACGCACAAAAGAGGCCCAAAACCCAACTTTCACATTCGAGCTCCGATTTTTATGAAATTAGTATTGTTTTGAAGGTATTTGAATATGTAATACTTTAAAAATGAGTCTACCCACATTGGACATTGTATGAGGAATATATGAGCATTTTAGTTTGTCTGGTCTGAAATTGGAGTTTTGTCTCACGGACCAATTATTTGAGTTAGTATTTTTTTGTATTTTCCTTTAATCTTGTTAGTAATATGTATACAGTGGATTGGTTTGAGGTGATTTGGAGTTAACATGAATTAGTTAAAAATGCATGAAGTTGGGTGCAAATGTGAAGATGATTACGAATGCAATTATGAGTGCTAAAATGCAAATATTAGTTTTACATGCATGAATGGTAAAAATGCAGAATAGATGATGAAATGTGGCTAATTTCTTGGGAACGAAGCTCTATTTTCATCTTTTAGTATGATGAATCATGGATTCATCATTGAGGTACAATGGCCATAAGTGTGTGACTACCGATGTTTCCATTTCTTGTGTCTCATGCTGGCAAATCCAGCCCATGCTCTACTTAGGCATTCAAGATGGCATTGAACCAAGTCTCGTGGTCTCAAAGAATTAAGTCAACTAGACCTAAAGTGCCTCAATTCCAGTTCCTATAAGGTTCATGTGATTAAGTATATTTAAGGCCTAACAAGCTCCAATTTTCGGATTTTATTTAAACTTGTCCAATTATCAAACTCAATCCAAAAAATGCAAATGTTATACACATTACATAAAATATTTTTGTGCAGCAATTTTCAAATTTGAATTTTTATTTTTTTTAAAATATTTTGCAAGTTTTTTATGCAAATTTTCAAAAGATTTTGCAAATGTTTTTGGAATTTTTCAAAGCAAAAAGATTTTTGGAACAAAAACGAAGTATGTGCACATTACATGGGTGTGCATCTATTATTTAAAAGAATGGGATGAAGGATTTACAAATTGAATGATAGTCATTTTATGGGTATGTATATACAATTGATGAAAATATTTATTTATTTGGATGATGTATATATTCCTCAAACATATTTGAAAATAATTTTACAAACAATTTTGAAAACTATATTTCAAAATAATTTTGAAAATAGTTTTCACAAACATTTACAAACTTTTGAAAAACCATTTTACAAAGAGTTTTCAAACAATATATATAGTTTTTCAAAAAAAATTGCAACCATTTTCAAATCCATTTGCAAATAGGTTTTCAAAACATTTTATTTTACACAAAGAAAAGAGATTTTACAAACAAAATAATTTTACAAAGATAAAACATTTTACAAAATATTTTCAAATATTTTTCAAAAAAAATTCAAATAGATTTTTAAACTTTTGTTTAAACATTTTGCAAAACATTTTTACCTAATTTACTAATCAATATACACAAAAAGAATTTGAGGAATAATGAACATCTTTTTATTAATTGATTTAATGAATTGTATATGTATATATGTAGTATTTTAGTCATATTATTCATAAATATGAAAGTATTAGTAATGACTAAAGTATATATACGACCCCTCTATACTTAGCATGAGCTATGTCTTCATAGATCGAAAAGAAAAGAGAAGACATAACTCGTACTGAGTATAGAAAAGCCTACACTATGATGATTGAATAAGGAATGAAAGAATGAAGAAATAAAGGAATGAGAAGTTGACCATCCCCCTTATAATTAGGATGAAATAATCCTAAGTATAGCAGGTTATATCTACATGACAAGAGGGTCGAGGGTGGGAATAAACAAATCACTTCCTGGTCCGTCTCCCCCTATACTTAGGGTAAGATATCCCTAAGCATAGACAAAAGTATCAACAAGAGAGGAGACAATGGAGGGTATCAATAATGAAAGATAAAATCACTGGAAGAATGTACACATCACTCCCCCTATACTCAGGGTAAAAGATCCCTAAGTATAAGCAACGACAAAAGTGATGATACCGAATGGAGAAAGAATAACCAATAGGTGCACCCTCTATACTTAGGACAAAGTACGTCCTAAGTATAGATATACAAATATGTCGAATGATCTGGGGTACCCATGACATACGGAAGAAAGAAGGAATGGAAAGACAAAACACATATATACAAGCATTAAAGACTAGTGAAGTGCAGGACGATATCTGATACTCGAATATTGTACTCGTGTCATCGTCTCCCTATGAGAACGGTGACGCAGTTAGAAAGACAAGGACACCCTAATATGCAATCAGGTGGGTGTCAGCTACTAGGAAAAATAGATTAGAAACTAAGCCAGGATCTGGTAGCGAGAAGCAGAACATTGGCTTATAAGAAAAGAGTGAGCGATAAAAGCTGATATCGTAAGACATTGAGGAGGAGGGAACAATACAGATTCCTTAGTGTCACTCATAGTCTCATGAAGATACGAAAAGTGAAGAGCAGGAGACTCTCTACACAGCTTGATATCCGGCGGACATAAGTTCGGAAGATCAAGAACACACCGCATATGATAAGACACAACTCAACCTTGCGAGGGTCGCCAACATGAGCAGACTCAGATGGGTCAGAATTCTCAACTTAATCAGAAGACTGGGTCTCGTGATCCACCAACTAAGATATACAACCAGAAAGGAGACTGAGTACACAAATAAGAAGGCTCATCTTTGTGCTCCACTAGATCAGAGACACCAGAAGTGAAGTCGAGTACCCACAAAATGATGTATCCTCTCGCAGATAACCCTTGAGGAGTGATACATACTAAGTAATGAATAATTAGAAAATGACTCATCCTTGCGAGGATCGTCAAGGAGAGCAGACTCAAAGGAGTCAGATCCATAAGGTGGATCAGTAGAAGCGGTCTCAGTAGATGGTAGATTGGCTACCCAGCAGAATAGACCAAAAGACCTCGAAGATGTCAGAGTCTCCCGCAAACTTCGGAGAGCACTGTAAACTAGGTGGGGAATAATCAGAAGAATGTGGCTTATCCTTGTGAGGACCATCAAGGAGAGAAGACTCAAAGGAGTCCATACATCTAGGATAATTGGTCTCGTGTTCCATCATATCGGACACACAATCAGACAGGGAGACGGATAGCTCATATCGATGACTTGGTTTTGTGTCCCATCAAGGTGGAAGCACAAGCAGTGAGTAAACCGATCATAAAGAAAATGTTGCATCCTCCCGCAGATAGTCCTCAATGAGTAATGCAAACTAAGTCAATGAAAATCATGGTAATGCCAGCATCAAGTCTCAGGTCCTCAAAAATATTCAATCAATCATAAGAAGAAGGGCATAAGGCTATGGGAGAGATAAAAGATCATCATGGCAATCGCATTGTAGTCCGTCAAGTCAACCAAATTAGCTGAGATGGATCAAAATATCAGTAGGAGATCCTCTAGGTGCTAATGGGGATAGGAGAATCAAGAAATGAATGATGGACCAGTCAAGAAGATGAGTGAAATCAGGTGGGTTCCAAGTTCCATCACTTTGAAGCACATACAGAGGTAGTATATCAAATGGCTGAATCAAGATGGGCAGAACCGACTAGAAGAAATCATAACCCAAGAAATCATCATCAGATCATTTAGAATAAATCGCATCCTCAATCCAGTGTGCGAGATCGAAATCCTCAATAAAGAATCACACCTATAATTGTGCCAATATCAGAATCCCCAATAATATCTACGCGCATATCAAATTCAAATCCATCAACTATAGCACACCAATCTCAGCATCCTCAAATTTGCCCGGCTTACTCAAATGATTATTGCAATTAAAACCTTGATGCGAGCTTCATCCAATAGCACAACATTCTTGGGTGAAAGAAGGGATGATACAAAAGGGAATGAGGAGGGTGGGTGAGAATGACGAAACAAAGACAAAATTATGGTCCAAGAAGAGAGTCTTCTTGAATCGGACGAGAGATAGGGTGATATGGGTAAGGAGACAGAAGCAAAATCCGGCTACTGAAGTGAAGATCAACACCTGATATCATGACTCAAGAAAGAAGACAATAATATAGAAAAAGAAAGGGAGAAGGATTCAATAAAAGGAACTCGAAAGCTCAGGGATCTACAAACTCAAAGAATGAAGAACGTATAGGACCCAAAATCACAATCAATGTACAAAGCAACCTCCATGTTCACCTACTCAACACAGTGAAGACCAAAGATGGTGGTCATTATATTTTCTATTTTAGAGTTAGGTGAGATTCAAAATAGTTGTACAAATACATAGATAGGCTTGGGATTGGGGCACTAATCCTTAGTGTGCACGTTTTAAAAATAAAGTGCAGAATACAATGAGGGGGTTGCTCTCCCCAATCATTGAATCCATTACATTTATTTTAGGAATGAGGTAGAGTTAGTAGTCCCAATTTTATTTTTGATTACCATCTTTTTGTTATTTTTCAATGCAACCGCCTAACGAGTTTCTAATTCTATTAACATCCTAGGTGATCAGAATCAGAGGGAGAAGGTCGGAAAAGCAATGCAAATCGGGAATCGATGATGCATGCTTAGTCAGAAGACTTACAGTGCTTCCCAGCTCTCTCCATGCGGGATGCATAACATAATTTAAAACTAATACTATATGAGATGCAAGCTGATGAAATCGCCTTAGAATAGAATATGCTATTAGCGTGAAGCACCAGATGCTAACTATCTAGATATGAGACTGATGAATCTCGTATTCATCATGCTAAAATGCACTTCTTAACCCCTAGCTTAAATAATCCAATAAAAATCACCAATAATTCTTCATTATTATCTCATACTATATTATGTATAATTAACTTATGATTATTGTATTTAATTACTATTATTTACTTTATAATTATTTACTCATTAAAAACCCATAAAAGTTAGATTAAATAATTGTCTATAAAGGAACTAAAAGATACAAAAAATGTCAAAATCCCAAATCGGCGTTTTTAACCCCTTAAAAATACCCCCCCAAATCATTTTTGCACAAATGACCTCTTTTTGCTTTTTGCCCAACATGAAACTTGTAGATCTCATTGAGATCTACAACTTTCATGTTTTGACTTTTTCCTAATTTTGCCTATAACAAATTCTTTTATATTTTTTTAATTTTGCATTTCTGATTTTTCTGGTGCGGCCACGTGGCGCTCTCTGGAGCCACCATGCAGCCGCCCCCTCTTGCACCACCCGCTACACATTCTGACCCTTGGATCAAGCCTCTCCCGCCTCTATTTTCACTATTGATTTCCTCTTCATCCTCAATCGCCCGATCACCCTCTGGATGCGATCACAACCGCAGCTTCACGCCTCATCCACATCCGCAAGATCTTCATTCCATCCTACATCCCCCCTTGCGCCACGTCGTCTCTTCTAAATCACCCTTGGAACGAGCCCCACCTTTCCATCTTAACTGTTCTTTAGCACCTACTCCTCAGAAGTAGGATCAGATCTATGATCTGATCTCCACCCCTCGCTTCCGCCTCCATCTTGGTCGTTGGATCGTGAGATCCAACTGCTAGATCTTCGTCCCCTACCTCCGTAACCCTCCCTTCAGCCGTTGCCCTCACAACCACCATGCCTCCTTCCATTTCTAGCTACCCCCTCTGATCACCTCCCTTTTCCATAACGCGACCACCATGTTGCCCTTAGCTCTGCCTTCCTCGCGTACCCATCAAAGCACTCCTTCATAACCCCATGCCATCACTACGCCCGTTCAAAAACGCCTCCATAACCTGAAACCGTCGTCGACCTCACCCTATAAAACCTCTCGCTCCGCCTCCGATCATGCCATCCACAAATCCACGGGGCTTAGGCCCAGCTTCCCCCGCCCTCCAGTGAAAGCGGAGGGCGGTGTCGAGGCAATAACGACCAAGATCCCAGGTGTGATCCATGGCGCCTCCGCCATGTTAGCTCCGCCACCTCCAGCGGTAGCTCAAGCACCGAGGACTAGCTACCCTCGCCGAGCGACGACTCGAGGCTCATCTGAGCCTCAACACAAGCCCTTCCTCCACAGGATTCCCCTCTTTGACGAGGTCCCCTCCTCTTGACTTTTTCCTCTGTTTTTTTCCTAATTTTTCCGACGCAACCACTCAATTTTACCCCCATCAGACCATCCCTTGAGCTCCACCATATCATCAGCATCTACATCAACCACCTCGCTCGCATCCTCCCCTTCTCCATAATCCCGACCACTCTGCCCCAACTCCTCCCCGGTCGCCGGAGTTGAAGAACAAGTCTCCCACTCTTTCGCTTGCATGAGACCCCCATCTCACTAACAAATCCACGCTTCAGATGTTCCACTAACATCAGCATGTGCACATCCTTCAATGGCAAGTCCATCCCCACCTCGCTGATCTCAAGATTCAATTTCAAGATCGTCCTCCACCGTGCTGCTCCAGATGACAATAAAGCTCTTCCTTAGCTCTAGGATCTTTGGCAGCCCTCCAGCAAGCTTCCCCGACCTTCAGACGATCCTTCGGAGCATGGAGGAGCTGGATGGAGGTCGCCAGAGCGCAGCCTCCTCCGGCACGTACAGCGGCAGAATGATATACAACTATCGTCCGATCGTTTCGATCGGACGACCCTTGTGATGCCACATGGTCGGCCCAAGCCTCCTGTCGATCCTTCAGGCTCGGGTCCACCGAACCTCGGCCAAGCCACCAGCAGACGCCACGTGGCCTGATCCTGCGATGTGCCCCGAGCACGGCCCCCTCACGTGTGTAGGGGGCTGGGTAATTTGTAGAAAAGACTTTGGAAATTTTGGTATTTGCATTTTGGTCCCCAGGCACGTGCCTCACGTCTAGGGTATTTTACAAGGATGCCCTCGCAAGTTTCCTGAATTACATTTATACCCTTACACGCATTGGCAAAATACAAAGGGGCCTAGGCGGTTTTGCAAAAACGTAAATTGGTCCCTCTAGGGACCTATTTGTAATTATTTTGTCCTTTTCTTCCTTGCATTTTTATTACATTTATGCCCCTACATTGTTTCCTTCATAACTTGAGCATCGCAGGTCCAAATTGCATGATTTCAGTGTTGTTTTGATCCTTATTTCATCATCTACCTCATGGCATGTTTAATTTTCTCATTTGACACTATTTGAAATATGATGAATTTTTATTGTTAGACGATGTCCTTTGCTCTATATGTCTTTATTATTAATAGATGACTGCTCATATTTTTATGCTCAAATTGACTCTGATTTCAGACGTTATTCCGTGCTCCTGACTTGTAGGGCATTTTTGTAATTATCATGAATATCATTTGCACCTATTCCTACATTATGCATTGCATATCATTTTAATTGCATTGAAAAATCAATTAAAAACGCAAGCATCATATAATTGCATTATTCTGTATTTTATTTTACACATATGCATGAAGGCCTATAAATGAGAAATTATTCATATATGTATCGAATTGGCCAAAATTCGATAAATAGATTAAAAGTAGCTCACGTCCCTATGTTCGACCTTGGTAGACTTGCCAAGTATACATCCTCCACAACATTTAAAGAATGTGGTTTTTGAGCGATCGTTTTCCGCCTCCTATACTACAATTATCGATTATTAAAGAGGCGAATTTGAGGCTCATCAAATGGCGATGTTGCCGGGGACACAACTCACCTTTATTTATTTGTTGAATTTTGATATATTTTTATGTTGAATATTTCAAAATATACAGGTCTTCTCATCATGCATTTTTGCATCATTTTCTGCTGATTATTTTTCTCCTTATTTTTCTAACATTTCTCTTTTGTGACAGGGACAAGATCGAGGATGCTTGATCTACATGGAGGCATAAAGTTGGGAGCTTCCGTTGAGAAGGTCACAAAAGAAATGATGAAGAATTCAAGGAAGTTTAGTCAGCTTGTCATGTATTTCATGTTGTAAAAAATGTGTTGCATGTGCATTTTTTTAGCGATCCTTATTTGAGAGCTCATGTGATGTAAAAAAGTAGATCACTAGATGATCTACCCCCCCCCCCCCACAAACACACACACACGCGCGCGCGCACCTGTACTTACACAATCACTCTTCCCCCCCTCTCATACCTTCTCTTTATATGTCGCACTCACCCCCCCCCCCCTCATCTTATTCTTAATCATCTATATAAATCCTTAACCCATCCTCTCTCTCTCCATGCATCTGTATAAAATATACCGTAACCCTAACAACCTCGGACCCCTAGCTCTATTTCCAGATCTTCTACTTAGGCTATTTTCAGCCTAAATATAGGGGGAAACCGGCCACCATTCATCCCTTCCTCTCTGAGTCTTCCTATACTTAGGTCATTTTTTACCTAAGCATAGGGGGGCCTTCCTCCTCAGTTCTGCTATATCAGCTTATATTTGACCAAGCCATGGATTCATATCACTTGTGCTATGAGGACATAGCAAACTTCAATCATAGGGGGTATACCGTATATTATTGTATATATAATTTAGCCTCAGCTCGTGTTTTAAAAAAAATAAAAATTCTTTTTGGGCTTGGTTTAAGTTGACTTGTAAACTGAGTTTTGAAAAAAATCTTGTAAAAAATTTTTCTTAAAATTAAGGTATTATTTTTTTGTGTAAAAATTAACTTTTTATAAACATTAAATTTTTTGTAAAAAAACCTTTTTCAAAAACTCCATAAAAATTTGAACATTTTTTCCTTGGTAAAAACTATGACTACTAGGCTTAAAAATGGCAGCTACTCTCAGTGAGGGAACTTTGATCTCCCATAGTAGAGTAGGTAGTTTAGAAGGACACTGTATATGGCTCCATCATCAAGTAACACGGGTCCGTCTAACGGTTCGTACTTGCACCCATACTGGCTGAGAGTGGACGCAACTATTCATATGAGCCTGGTCCAATCATTGTCTTTCAAAGGAATTAAAAAAATTAAAAAAAATAAATCCATAAAAAAATGCAAAAGATAAAAAAATCACAAAAAAATCACTAACGAGGAGTTGGTGTATTCCTGACACATTCACATTCACTAAAGGCTTGAAGATTTGAGGACACTTGATTTCTGTAATCTTGAGAGTCTAAGTTAACATGCCTTAGTCATTAGGGTTTTAAACTTAATTATCCACACTTCCCTAGTTTGAAAGATTTGAGCCTATATTGCACTCTTCTTCTCTACCTTCTAAAGAATATGATCAACACATCACTTTCACAACTGCAAGATTGATGATATGAGTTGAGTTATCACTTGAGGAACTAGGAATAAATATTTAAGTCTGGACCCGATCTAATGATATAGGATGGGATAAAGTTAATGAAGGCTTCAAGAAACCTGAGTGTCAGTAGAATCGTAGCCAGTATGTGAACAAGTTCATATGCTATCTCTTTGATATTTAGCTATGTGCCTGAGTGTGATGAAATATAAATAATTGCTCATCAGTGTGCGCCAACTTTTGGTAAAAGCAGTGGAGCTAGCCAAAAAAGATAAGAAAAGAAAGAAATGTTCAAAGAAAAGCTTTATCCTATAAAAGTCAAATTACAAATAAGCTTCCACCAATGGCGAGTGCTCCCAATCATTTTCAAAGTGTCCACTATGACCAAGTGCTAATTAAGACCAAGGAGTCGGGCTGGCACCATAAAAGGGCTCTACATTGTATAGTGATACAAGTCTGGGTGTCGAAGGTATCTTAGATATAAAAAAGAGACACACCCCAGTGTACTCCCAGAAAAACAAGTGCAGACGACTCAGAATTCTCTTGACGGACACATTGATAAACAAAATAAAAATGCATGCGTTGAGTAATAAGGCACTCCATAGGCCCCTTGTTCCGATGTAAGGGAGAGAAAAATAAACACAATCCTATGCACTCCATCATCTGACCGTCCATCCACATTTCAAGTATGATAAACTACAATGACGGTTGATTGAAGCAAGAATAGAATTATTCCCTAGTGTTGAGGATTAAGTCTAGAGGAGAGTCTCCAGGACTGAAACTTCGAGTAGTGCCTCGACTCGATTCTCATGAATGAAGTACACTAAATTTCATATCCTTTTATTATATTTACAAAAAAAAGAGTCTGATAATTAAAGAAGTTGGAATCCTTCTGACTAGAGCATGGTTGAGCCAAAAATTTAGGATCATTTAAATTAAGGGTCTTCGAAAAATTGAGACTTGAAACATCCACATGCACTATCAGGAATTAATCTGACTCCTTCATTCTTTAGATGCTCGAGGATGAGCATGGTTTAAGTATAGGGGTATGATGAATCTCGTATTCATCATGCTAAAATCCACTTCTTAATCCCCTAGCTTAAATAATCCAATAAAAATCACCAATAATTCCTCATTATTATATTGTACTATATTATGTATAATTAACCTATAATTATTGTATTTAATTACTATTATTTACTTTGTAATTATTTACTCATTAAAAACCCATAAAATTAGGTTAAATAATTGTCTATAATTTCCCTAATCCTTAAAAGAACTAAAAAAATACAAAAAATGTCAAAATCCCAAATCAGTGTTTTTAACCCCTTAAAAAAACCCCTCAAAAATTACTTTTGTATAAATAACCTCTTTTTGGCTTTTTATCCAACATGAAACTTGTAGATCTCATTGAGATCTACAGCATTCATGTTTTGACTTTTTCCTAATTTTCCTCTAACTAATTCTTTTATATTTTTCTTTATTTTTGCATTTCTGATTTTTCTGGTGCGGCCACGTAGCGCTCTCTGGAGCCGCCACGCGATTGCCCCCTCTTGCGCCACCCACCACCCATTCTGACCCTTGGATAAAGCCTCTCCTGTCTCCATCTTCACCGTTGATTTCCTCTCCATCCTTAGCCGCCCGATCACCCTCTGTATGCGATAACAGCCGTACCTTCGCGCCTCATCCACAGCCGCAAGATCTTCATTCCATCCTACGTCTCCCCTTGCGCCACGTCGCCTCTTCTCCATCACCCTTGGATCGAGCCCCACCTTTCCATCTTAACTGTTCTGTAGCGCCTACTCCTCAGTCGTAGGATCAGATCTATGATCTGATCTCCACCCCTCGCTTACGCCTCCATCCTGGTCGTTGGATCACGAGATCCAATGGCTAGATCTTCGTCCCCTACCTCCGTAACCCCCCCTTCAGTCGTTAACCTCACAATCATTGCGCCCCTTCCATTTCTAGCTACCTCCTTTGATCACCTCCCTTCTCCATAACGTGAGCACCACGTTTCCCTTAACTCCGCCTTCCTCGCATACCCATCAATGCCCTCCTTCATAACCCCACACCATCACTACGCCCGTTCAAAAGTGACTCCATAACCTGAAACCGCCATCAATTCCCTCCTTCATAACCCCGCACCATCACTACGCTCGTTCAAAAATTCCTCCATAACCTGAAACCACTGTCAACCTCTCCCTATAAACCCCCTCGCTCTGCCTCCGATCACGCCATCCACCAATCCACGGGGCTTAGGCCCAGCTTCCCCTACCCTCCGGTGACAACGAAGGGCGGTGTCGAGGCGATAACGACCTAGATCCTAGGTGTGATCCATGGAGCCTCTACCATGTTAGCTCCGCCACCTCCGGCGGTAGCTCAAGCTCCGAGGTTTGGCTACCCTCGTCGAGCGACGACTCGAGGCTCATCTGAGCCTCAACAAAAGCCCTTCCTCCACTAGATTCCCCTCTCCGACGAGGTCCTCTCCTCCTCACTTTTTCCTCTGTTTTTCCTCATTTTTCCGATGCAACCACTCAATTTCACCCCCATCGGACCATCCCCTAAGCTCTGCCCCATCACCAACATCCACGTCGACCACCTCGCGCGCATCCTCCCCTTCTCCATAATCCCGACCACTCTCCCCCAACTCCTCTTCGGTCGCCGGAGTTGAAAAACAAGTCTCCTGCTCCTCCGCTCGCATGAGACCCCCATCTCACTCACAAATCCACGCTTCGGCTATTCCACTAACATCTGCAGATGCACATCTTTCAATGGTCGGATCTAACCCTGCCTCACTGATCTCAAGCTTCAATTCTGACAACTATCCTCCGTTGTGCTGCTCCAGAAGACAATGAAGCTCCGCCTTGGCTCCAGGATCGCCGCCAGCCATCCAGCAAGCTTCCCCGACCTTCGGAGAACGGAGGAGCTAGATGGAGGTTGCCGGAGCGCAGCCTCCTCTAGCAACCTGCAACGGCAGAATGAGATACAGATATCGTCCGATCGTTTCGATCGGACGACCCTTGTGATGCTATGTGGTCGGCCCAAGCCTCCTACCAAGCCTTCA
This sequence comes from Ottelia alismoides, assembly GCA_037367405.1. Taxonomy (NCBI): domain Eukaryota; kingdom Viridiplantae; phylum Streptophyta; class Magnoliopsida; order Alismatales; family Hydrocharitaceae; genus Ottelia; species Ottelia alismoides. The sequence continues at coordinate 1,194,537 of JAZKJV010000566.1, read as the reverse complement.
GGCTCGGGTCCATCAAACCTCGGCCAAGCCACCAGCAGATGCCACGTGGCCCGAGCCTACGATGCGCTCCGAGCCAGGACCCCTCACGTGCACCATGCATGGGGATGCTGGGTAACTTGCAGAAAAAACCCTAGAAATTTTGGTATTTGCATTTTGGTCCCTAGGCATGTGCCTCATGTCCTGGGAATTTTACAAGGATTCCCTTGTAAGTTTCCTGAATTACGTTTATACCCCTACGCACAATGGCAAAATTACAAAGGGTCCTAGACAGTTTTGTAAAATTACAAACATGTCTCTTTAGGATTTATTTGCAATCATTTATCCTTTTATTCCTTATATTTTTATTACATTTATGCCCCTGCATTGTTTCCTTCATAACTTGAGCATCGCATGTCCAAATTGCATGATTTCAGTGTCGTTTTGATCCTTATTTCATCATCTACTTCATGGCATGTTTAATTTTATCATCTGACACTATTTAAAATATGATGGATTTTTATTATTAGATGATATCCTTTGCTCTATATGTCTTTGCTATTAATAGATGGCTGCTCATATTTTTATTCTCGAATTGACTCTGATTTCATACCTTATTCCATGCTCCTGACTTGCAGGGAATTTTTGTAATTATCATGAACATCATTTGCACTCCTACATTATGCATTGCATATCATTTTAATTGTATTGAAAAATCAACTAAAAACGCATGCATCATATAATTGCATTATTCTGCATTTTATTTTGCACATATGCATGAAAGCCTATAAATGAGAAATTATTCACACATGTATCTAATTGACCAAAATTCGACAAATAGATTAAAAGTAGTTTGTGTCCCTATGTTCGACCTTGGTAGACTTGCCAAGTATAAATACTCCACAACATTCAAAGATTGTGGTTTTTGATCGACCGTTTTTCGCCTCCTATACTACCATTATCGAGTATTAAAGAGGCGAATTTCAGGCTCATCAGAGACCAAAAGTCTGGTCTTCGATGCCACTCGGTGCCTACCACAACGGATCACACAAGCATTGTATGTGACCTCTCTCAGCATGTGGTCTCTAGTCTAAATAGCCAACAATTACGATTTGACTAAGTCAAAAAGCAAATCTATAGGTACATGCAAATATATTAGGGCTTTGGACCTTAATCTATCGAGCAAGCAATTCCTAAGCTAGGTCTCAATCACACAAAATAAATAAAAATAAAAGTGAACAAAGAAATAAATCTGATGAAAACACGACAAAAATGACGAGGCCCCCAAGGGAACAATCGCTCGGGCACTTGACCTCATGAAGTGTAAAGTGTCCTGGAGAGTCCAAGTTATTACAATTATATGTTGTATCTCTCTCACACTTTAAACTACAAATAAAATAAAATAAAATAAAATAAAATAAAAATGTGAAGAGACTATCTTCAAATTCCTCCAAGTCTTCATTTGATGCTCTCTCCTGCCAGCTAGGTCAGAAAGCTGGCTCCGCCTTGCCTGGGTGCACAAGTCCTCCTAAGAAGACCTTCCTTATGTAGTGGTCCCTCTCAACAAAGTCAAACAAAGAGGGGTGATTAGACAGATCAATACTAATATCAAAATAAAAATAAAAATAAATGCCAAAAACAAACTAGAGTAAAGAGAAAAATAAATAAATACAATCTATGTGGCATTGCTCCTCGAAAACGATTCCATTTGCTGAAGGAGGTTTTTGCGAGGATATAAAAATATCATCACTAAAATAAAAGCGAAGACACCATTGTCGCTAAGGTGCCCGCTTACAAATCCCATATTTAGACAACAATTAATCCACAAATGAATATAGCCATGCAAAGCAAAAATGTTGAGTTAAAATTTACTATAACTCTATAACAAATGTGTATAGTATGCAAGCATGTGCAGAGATTGAACTCAACGAGCAAATGATTGATTGTGCAAATAAATGAAAATTTTACCTTTTTCTCTCATCCATTTATTATCTTTTCGAGTGGGTTTTTTATTTTATATTTTTTTGATTTTATTTTTATAATTATTATTATTAATTTTATAATTTTAAATCTCTTTTTATAATTTTTTATTTTTTATTTTTATTTTCTTTTAAATATCCAATATAAGAATACATATAACTATATACACAATATAGGATTATGTAATTATAAATAATATTAAAAATAATCAAAATACAGGAAATAACATGTTTTGAGATTTTATATATTTTTCTGTTGTTTTAGTGATTTTTCTGATTTTTTTTGCATATTTTTATGTATTTTTAAAATAAAAATATCTCAAATTAGGGATTGAATAAATAGCCTGAATTATTTTGGAATTTAAAAATGGAAACTAAAGAAAAATTTTCCAAAACTATTTTCAATATATAAATAATAATATATAGAAAATTTAGGGATGAAAATACATGTTTTTGGAATCCTTGAGGATTTTATCTATTTTTTACTAGATTTGGGAGCTTTTTAATTTTTATGTGTTTTCTTTTTCTATTTTTAGGGATTTGGTCTGGAGATACAATATACTAAAATAAATAAAATAATTTCTTTTAGATTTCTAAAAACATTTTTATATTTTTTGGTATTTCTAAGCCAAACAGGGATAAAATGTGTTCATTTGATTTTTAATAAATAGTTAAAATGGATAATATGCGAAAAAATAAAAATCAAGCGTGAATATGCAAGCTAACATGCATCTAACCCTACTTTTGCATAATTTTTGGAGCATGTATGCTATTTTTAATAAATGAAATTTAAGCACAAAAATACATGTACTATCGAGGGTATTTTTGTAATTAAAATTAAAGTTAGTGACATATGTGCAAATCTCTCAGAAATATAACTAACATTTAAACTTTATGGACCATTTTACACTTTACAAAAGCACCAGGACATATTTGTGTTTTGCCCAGCTCACGTGGGGCGGCACGTGAGTTGAGCTGGACTGGAACCATATGCAATAACAACTAAATACATGGGTCCCTATTTAAAATCTCCAATTTTATTTACACTAAAAAATTTATTTACATGATTAATAAATAAAAAACAAAAATGTGGGGTTCTAAGTGTGCAAATTACCCCCAATAGCATTTCATCGTACAATGCATATCATTTCACTTATACACGTGGCATGCTCTCCTTGAGCGATGACGTTTCATCGATCTACGATCATGATTTCATCCGGGGTTTCGTCGAAGGACGAAGCTGTGGTGATTGAACGACCACGATCAGAACTAGAGATCCTCCTCGATCCAAGGATTGTTGATTCGCTCGAAGAACGGGGAAGAAGGTCCCTACCTCCGAAGAACAGGGAAGAAGGTCCCTGCCTCCGAGCTTTGATTCATGGATTCTTCCTCCTTCGAGGTCCTCAATTGCTGCAAAGTTTCTCAAACGATTCCTGGAGGTGCTTCGCAACCGGGGATGTCCTCAAATGGGTCCGAGGCTCGGTGATGGAGCCCTGGAGCATGATGGGCCTAGAGGCGCTCCTCTCTCGAGCATGCCTCAAATGCCCCCTTCCAGCTGCTATTCCTGCAACAAATGAACGGCGATGCAAAGGCGGAGCTAGTTGGGTCATTATTGGTGAAGGTCAAGGTGGGAATAACGAAGGGTGATGAGGGCTATAGAAGTGGAGGAGCGGTGCCTCGAACCCCAGATCTAAGGGATATATGGTTGGATAAGATGTGGGGGATATGCAGAGAAGCGAAGAGGCATGAAAGTGTAATGGACGAGGGGGACAGAAACATGGTATGTGACTATAAATAGGGTGTCCAGAACTCAAGAGCTCCGACGAACTAATTACTCTAATTACACACTACAAAAGACAATAAAATGTGAAAAGAAATCTAGGATTAAATCTAACCTAAGGAAGATAAACACGCAGCTCATACCTGGATTTGATGCCAGGGAGAAGAGGTGGTCGGAGCGTCACCGTCGGGTGCACCTTCCTCCTCCTTCTACCGTGCTAACAACTCAGGGGACCTCCCCCTATCACCGGGATGCGCTTTAGGAGGAGGATGGTTGGTTTTAGGATTTGTAAAATGACCAAAGAATCAAAAATAGGGGAATAGGGTTTATGTACAGGAAGGTGGACGGTGATGTTCGACGGGAGGTAGCGTGCATATGAGTGAGGGAATGATGAAGATCGAGTGTTGGCGTGAATCCTGGAAGATCAGGGATCGAAAATGGTGAAGGGCTCAAGGGCGAAGGAGATATGATGTAAGAGGTAAAAAGGGAAGAAGAGGTGGGACTCGACACTTCTGATAAGTTAGAAGCTCAGGGGAGGCACTTGATTTGGGACAATAGTCCCTACGGTGCGATTGGCCCACGGAGGACACTACATGACAAAATAGGCCCCTTTATTGGAAAATAAAAGAATTAAAAATAGTAAATAATTTTATTAAATTTTGGATATAAAATAAAAATGTTTATTATTTTATGTAGTATTTTAATATGATTTTCATTTTTTATGAGTTATGTTATTACAAGTTACTTTTTACAAGTGTATTTATAGGTATATTGACCTATGTTTTGTATATTTTTATTTTTTTTTGATTTTATTACTTTATTTTTCTTATTTTATATATTTATAACTTGTTTTTATATACATGGATATATTTTTTTATATTTTTCTTATGTAATATGTATATTTAAATAAATATATGTACATAATATATAGGTATAAGTATATGTATTTCATTTATGTATTGTTTATATACTATTTTATTTTTGTGTCTAATTTGTGGTTTTCTTCCATTCTAAATATGTAATATACTATAAATAATACTTACAAAATTATTAAAATATAAAATCATAAAAAAATAATAAAGAATAAATAAAATGAATATTTTATTCGGGTATAGTATACAATAGGAGGTCCAAAACCTAACTTTCACACTTAACTCCAAATTAAGTAAAACCACCTTCATTAAATAGATTATTAAAAGTTATATACAATTAAAATCATTTTGATATATTTTGAGTTTTTATTTAGGAGATATGGGTCTAGAAAGTTTGGATTTTGGCTTTTTATTTAGAGTATAAAAAGTACATCGTATATTATTTTTGTGTAAACTCAATTTTTGAATTTTTCTATATATTATTATCTACAACTTTCACGAATAAAATTTCTTTATTTGAGGTATAAATAATAAAAAAATAGGTCCCAAAAATGCAATAACGATGAATAAAAGAATAGGGTTTTTATTGTATTATTTGCCCTTATCTCCCCCTACTTTATTCTTTGTTGACCTAGTCACCAAGATGCCTAGATCTCAGGGTTTAGGGTCATAAAATACCTTTGGTATTTTATTCTTTTACTTTTCTTTTCTTTATTCTATAATTTTAGCATTAAAAACTGTATTTTATGCACAATAAATGGAATAAATAGTGAATGTCAAATTGTACAAAATAATGCTATTTAAATGCATTAACTAGGGCCTTTACGGCTAAAATGATAGAGTAAAGGTGATGAAATGGAGATTCATCAGGTTGCCCCAAGAATATAATTAACCGGCTAAAGTCGGAATCCATACACTACCACTAGGCGGATCGATTCTTTTTCTTTTAAGGACCGGATTGTATATGAAGAAGATGTATTCGGTACCGAAGTGTCCTCACTCTATGCCATACTTGGAGGCAAGAGGACACCAATTCAGGACTAGGACCGTTGGGAAGTTATTACAATGTGGATTTTATTGGCTGGTCTTATTTAAGGATGCCTACAATTTTGTCTGGTCGTTCCCGATCTGTCAAAGAATGGGAGGGACCATCGGTCCCAAAGATGTCATGCCCATGCATTTTGTGATCATCTGTGATGTATTTGACACATGGGGCATTGACTTTATGGGCCCATTCCCTAATAAAGATGGATTTGAATATATTCTTCTTGCGATAGACTATCTTTCAAGGTAGGTAGAAGCTATCCCTACTCGAGCCGCAGACAGCGGAACCGTCTGTAAATTTCTAAAAGATTATATTATTTAAGGTTCAGGATCTGTAAGGTTATGATATCTAATGGGGGTAGCCACTTTGTCAACATGGAGGTGAATAAGTTGACTAAGGACTACGACATCGAGCACCGTGTCTCTAGTCCTTACCACCCACAATCTAGTGGCATGGCAGAGGTGTCAAATAGGAAGGTCAAAGAAATTTTACAGAAGTTGGTCTGCCCTTATAGGAAAAATGGGTCCCAACTCGTGGACCAAGTTCTATGGGCTTATAGGACGGCTTACAAGACCCAATTGGGCACCTCCCTGTTTAGAATGGTATTTGAAAAACCATGTCATTTTCCTGCAAAATTAGCGCACAAATCAGAATGGGAAATCAAAAATATCAACTGGAATTGACACCAAAGAAAGAAGAACAAAGATATGAATTTAAATGAGCTCTTAGAGATCAGAAAACATGCATATGAAAACAACACAATCTATAAGGGTAGAGTAAAGAAATGACATGACATGCACATAAGAACAAAGAACTTCGTCCCCAGGTGTAAAGTGTAGTTGTTTAATGCAAGGTTGAAGATTTTCCAAGATTTCTGAGACAACAGACAACACACACACTTCCCTAGTCAGTGGACAGCTGCTTAAACACTTCGTTCAATCACGTGAGCAGTTGGTACTGATGAGTAGATATTTTTCACATGGAGCACATATTTGGACGAAAGACCCCCTCAACCCGTGTGAAACCTTGATAACAGAAGTCATTCTCTTCATTGCAGCTAGAGGATTCAACCGATCACTTGTATATCCACCTCTGATCCACTCAGTCCTCCACATATGATTGTTCTTTCATACTTAGTCTAACTTGAGCCTAAGTATAGGGGGACATATATCATTGTGTATACATCACTTTTATTCTTTGTTCTCTCCCTCGACCGCCCCATTTCTTCCCTTCTGTTATGCTTAGGCCCTCAAAAGCCTAAGAATAGGGTGCGAGTAGACTTCCCTTTTCTTTTTTCACTAAACGATGCTTTGTATGAGCCATGTCTACATTACAAGCCATGAGGACATAATACAAGCTAAATATAGGGGGCGTACATATTCTACATACTTTATCCTTAGATCGTACTTTACTTTTTTTCACATCAAAATTGAGGTATGGGTTTGTGTATACTATGTAGACTATACAAATTCTTGAGTATAAAATACATGTTTTGACAACATTTTACAAAATCAGGTGGTGTATATATATAACTTGTTGGACATGCGAGCCCACGACGAGCCATTTTGCAATAATTGATATTGCAAATATCATTCCCTAATCTAAAATGAAGAATTACTAATTTGCATAATAGGTCCCTTAGTACAATTAGGGTTATGTACCATGGCCATCTAAATGATCATACAGATGTTGATTCAATTGTTGAATCATAGAGGTCGGTACTTGGATGAATATGTAAAGAGTTAGATTGAGGACACATCAAGCACCGTCAAATGATTATTAAGAAATGATCTCCAACCTAAGTAAAAGATGACAAATGCTTTCTCTTTTGGTTGATATCTGACCGACCTCTTGATGCATGTCCTCGACATAGGAATAGAGATTTAGAGGTGTCAGATTAGTTAGGTTAAAGAGTTAACTTAACGAAATTGAGATAATCAAAGACCTATGTCCTATGCTATCACGATATAGGCGCGCATCCTCTGACCAGAGACAGATGTGTTACTATATGTCTGAGTATTTACATTTGGCAGACCGATAGGTTGATGTCCTATTCAAGGTCTATACGTCAGTGTGCTGGTGTGCATACAAGGGCATATGAGTAATAAGACATCTCAAAAGGATTATACAGGTTCATTTACTGAACTGAAAGACATGAGCTCACTCATGATATATTGGGAAGTGAATTCCGTGCACGGTCGTCTCGCTTTGGAAGTTTGACTGAATTTGTAGGTTTGATATATCTTTTTGGAATGTATATGATCAATACCTAGGTATGATATATGCTTTTGAGAAGTATATGATCGATACCAACTCACAATGATCAAATGAGAAACTTAATGATAAAACCCTGAAGGAGACAATCAAAATAGATCTAAAACTTCAGGTTTATTCTAGGTATTTCAGTATACAAGATGTATAGGTATTAGGAATACCTGAGGGTGATGTGATTGACGAACCGCAAAATCACCCTCTTAAAAGTTTGGAATTAATACTCGAAATTCGTTACAGTCGGGTGAATTCGGTTCCATCAAAAACCGCTTGGATAGATTTGTCAATTAAATATAAGCTGTCGAATTTATTTACTTCGGTAAGCCCAAGGTCGAACTTAGGGTGCGAGACTCTTAAGTACCGATTTAGACTCCTAATATTCAGAGGGAGTGATAAATTAAGAACTAATAGGTCATAGAGACGAGATGCACACAGAGGCGGGCACTTTTTATTTGGTTTTTATATTGCAGTGAGATGCATGTATAAATATATGCAAATATGCCATGCCTAGCTGAAATCATTGAGCAATGAAAATGAAGTCAATTTCAAGATCATTTCATGAAGCTAATTTTAATTTATAAAATGAAAGGCATGAGAGATAATTAAACAAGTGACACTATATTACAAGAATTAATCATCAGAATTCAAGTGTCAAATCAAGAAACAAATCATGTCATTAGATAGAGAAATAAATAAGCTTCGAAACGAAATTGAAATCAACTAAACCGAAGGTCGGATGCTCAAGATATTCACAAAAGAGTCCAGGGGCATAACCACAATAAAAAACATGAAAATATCTAGAAAATCATTACAAATAGTCCTTGGAAGGGCATAAATGTAATTAATAAAAGTCACGAGGCCTTCCTTGTAATTTTCCCATACACGTAGGGCTAAATCGCAATTATTAAAACCGGAGGGGGTCGGTTGCAATTAACCCCAGTCGCTCATGCTGGGCACGTGCTCATAGGACCTATTTGCCATTTGAAGAAGTCGACGGGGCACCCCTGCAATTTGCCCATACGTCACGTGACTGGAGCACGTGAGGCTAGGATCGGAGCTAGGCTCGGGGCTGACGCGTGGCTTCGCTTGGGTTATCCGATCGTGAGGATCGGACGACAACTATGCATGCTCAGAGCATAGACGTGGTTGAATAGGGACTGTGAGATAGGCACCAAGAGGGTGCCATCCAACGGCACATGTTCTCTCAGGAATCTCCTCCTCCATCAAAGGCTAGCGTCGCTTTTGGATCTCCGACGGACCTGTGCAAGCTCCACTGCCATCCTCCGTGCTCGATGAAGATCCAGGAAGATCCCTAGAAGGACGACGACCAAGCTTGAAGCACGGGGATGGTGTCGAGTGACCTAAAGGGGCATGTCGACGAACCCACGCTGGAGGCGGAGCTTGAGAAATCAGCTCCGCCCGAAGTCCGGCCATTGAATGGAGAACACCTGCAAAAAGGTTAGGGTACATAGCCGAAGCGTGCAGGTGTCGTGCGTGTGGGTGGAGTGAGGTGAAGTTGAGGTCCATACGGCCGGAGAAAGGTGGCAGCCCTGGTTGTTTTCTCCAGCGAGGCAGAGAAGAATGAGGAGAGGTGGCATAAGGTTATGGAGGATCGAGAGGGTAGTTGGAGGGCTTGGCGAAGGTGAGCGGAGTGTGGAGAAGGTAGTCGGGTGATCAATTGCAGAAGAACATGAGAAGAAGCACCTAATTAATTAAAAGAAACACAAAGAAAAAATAAGAAACTCACCTGGAGATCGAGGTGGAGGAAGGGGTTCTGGGCGGAGCTCCAGGAGGAGCTCGGGTCTTCGCTGAACTCTAGCGACCAATTGGAACAGTTTGCTGGCGTTGTATGGCCAGAGCATGGCCTACGATGGCCATGGGTCGTCACCGGGGCCACAGTGATCTTCGCATCGTCGATCCAGTATCACCTTGTTACGGGGAGATGGAGAGATCCTAGACCGTGGCCCGCATAAAGGTGGACGAGGTGGTCTGCGGATGGTGACGGCGTATTTGAATGGTGAAGAGTCGAGGTGCTGGAGGTGGAGGTCGTGGGTTGCAGGCAGAATATGTAGTGAGAGGGAGAGGGATGTGAGGAGCTATGAGGTCCGCGGGGGTCATGAAGGAGTAGGCTTGGACATGGCATGGTTATCGAGTAGAGAAGGTGGTCGTTGTGGTTGAGTTAATTAGAAGGGGGTGACGGGATGGCGTGGTGGAGAATGTTGGAGAGGAGTGGCTAGAGGAAGGAGATGAGGTCTCAATCGTTGGTTCTTACGATCCAACGAGTGAGAAGAGGGCGCGAGGGAGCGGCCTTGATCTAATCGATCAAGCTGCATCCAAGGTTGTGGACGAGGCACATGGGACCGTTGGATCTAATGATCTAAGGGTCGAGGAACTTGCGAAGAAGAATGCTCCAGATGACATCTGGAGGATGATCGGAGGATGGAGGATGGAAGTGGGATGAATGGCTGCGATGAAGGCGCGTAGAGGGAGATCAGACAGCTGAAAGTGGTAGGTTTATGGCGCGAGGGGAAGCATTCCACATGGCTCAACCAGATTATTCAGAAGAAGAAATTCAAAAATAAATAAAAGGAGACCTATTTTGGAAAAACTCAAAACATGAAAGTTGTAGATCTTGATGAGATCTACAAGTTTCATGTTGACCAAAAAAATAAAAGAGTCAAACAAAGGGAGAAATATTTTTGTGAGTATTTTTAAAGGTATAAAAACACTGTGGCTTTTGCTTTGTCATTTTTTATTTTTAATTTATTTTAAGACCAAGATATATACAATAATTAATCTGGTTGTTATTGACATAATTTAAGCAAGGGGTTTTAATATATGGAAATTAACATGATGAAATCGAGGTTCATCAGTGATCATAAACGATTGTACAACCATGACGCTTCCATTCCTAGGGAGTGATGAAACGAGTTTGGATTTTAGTGACTTCTCATCTTAGAGAAGTAATCTGATATGGGTCCAATTGTTGGACAGTAATCAGAATGTGGTTCAAATGCAATGAAAAGATCAGATTTACGATTTTGATTTAATCAAACATCTATGGGAGGTTCGCAAGATCTGGATTTGAGATTTTATCTCAATATCCAAGTCACTATACGTGGAAGTACAATCGTCCTATCCTTATCTCCAAATATCTACGGATAAAGCGCATTATCCTTAAAAGAGTTCAAGGATAATTTCATTGTTGATAATGTATCCGAGCAAGGAGAAATGGATAAATAAATATGATTTAATTATCATGAATAATATGAATTTGATTCATATTATAAAGAGAGTCATCTAAGATAATTAAATGTGATTTAATTATCAAAGATGTGAATAATGTCGCCATCGCTGCTGCATCATCGTTATGCTGGTGGATCATTTGCTCGTAGATCTCTGTCTCCTTTGGTGAGCCTTGCTCGTGAAGAAGACATCAGATCTCGTGTGATGAGATCAGGAGATTAGTTGCTTGGATCATCAACATGGGTTGCGAGGAGCACGTGTTTCATCAACGCGCTCGCAAGCGTCTCCTCCGTCAGATTGAACTTGAGATAGGAGTTCTCTTCATTTAGAGACTCGATCGCAACCATGCTTTATAAGGTAAACATAATACTTGTTTGTGGTTTAGATGAAATGATCCAAGAAGTGTTCTGCGATCATGTGGTTTCATCATTCAAAATTTTTTAAATCCCGCTGCCCCGAGCTACTAGTACGACTAGTCATTCCTGATCGCATACAATGCGATCTCCAAACTTCTATGATGAGCTTAAGGATCTTCTCATATCCTTCAAGTGGTATCATAGGCATAGGTCAGATGTTTTGGATATGATCCATAAACCTCAAGACTTGGGCATTTTTGGGTATGTAATGTTTTATTGCATTTTATTCACACAACCCTATTTTGTGTGATTTTTTTGCCATATTTAACGTGTTTAAACACAAAATTATAACTTCGATAATGGTTCTCATTAAATAAGGAAATTGTGGGACTTGAGTTTACGTGATTTGGGTTCTGGTTTCTCAAGTTATGATCATTTTATTGAACATGTAGCCATTGTTTCAGGGATGACGAATCTTGATGTAATTAAAGAATTAATTAAGGTTTTAAAACGTCTAGAAATGCATGAATATCACTTGTATTCTGTTATGGATCAAATTAGCAAACTTTGGAAACTTATTTTACATAATTTGGATTTAAATTAATTAAGATATGCTAATTTTAGTAAGTGAGGGTCACTGCTGAAAAGTACTTATATACTCAAGAACCTTGTGATTGTCATTTAATCAATTAGTGTAAATTAATGGTTAATTTCTTGAAATAATTATTTATGAATATCTGCAAAATATTTATGATGATTATTTCCTTAAATGACATTAGCTTAACTAAAATTGATTAGATATGATCTAGATCACAATTGGTTACATCAATCCCAACAAACATAGTTGCTTGAATAGGATTGAGGATTTGTTAAGTAAATCTCCTTATAATATTAATCAAAATATTTTTTATAAATATTATATACCATAACTTCAGTTGAAAGACCGATTATCATCTCAAATACAAAATGACCAATCGTATTATCTTGACCTGAGGCGGATATGGTGTCTAGTCGGGGAGCGTTGAGGTAGCAGATTGCTCCGTGAGCAGTTTATCACACTCCCATCGGTACTGGCCATGACAATGGGTAAGGAAAGAATAATACTTGAAGCGATCATGACGTATTTTTTTAATTATTAAAATTTGAATAACACGTATTTTGAGATTATATCATCCTTCAAGTAATACTCAAAAATGTTGGTTGGTTGATTAATTGGATTGATAATTGGTTTTATATGATTAAATTTATTAGATCCAATTATACACTCTATTGTAAATAGAGTAGTATTTCACTTGGAAGAATTAATTAAGTGAATATGATTTATAATAATTAATTAGAATTTGAACATGATATGGAGGATGACATAAGTGACATCCATGGCCTCCTGTCAAGGCGAATGGTTCCGTCGCTAGGGATTGTATGGAGAAGACACATGTACGAAGTGACAGCTCCTGCATATAAGCGCATTTGGATTGAGCTCTTTGCTTCTCTAAATAGTAGGGTCGTATGTGCAGTGACCCCAATGTTGATTCCTCATATTATTGAGGCGATATTGGATTTTGCATATAGAGTTCTAATCATGTTGACGGTTGGTTCAATTAACGACAGATGAACATCACCTCAGGGGTGGTGGGCCTGGGTGTTAAAGATCGAATTGGGATGCAAGTTGGACTTGCAAGGCAGAATGTGTTCCCACTTCTTTTTATCCGAGTTACAAGTTCTCATATTATTGGGATGTAACAAAGATAAGAAAGAAGATCCCAGATCTTGCTTGAGATACAATGGTAAGTATATCTCTTACATTAGAAGTGAAAAAGGGAATGAACTTTCAGTGTTGACAATGCATGACAATTTTGATATAAAAAATCCTAAATTAAAGAAAAATATGTTCATATATATATATATATATATATATATATGCAAATTTATTATTTTAGATAATCTTCATTAAACCCACTCAATATTATACTCAATAATAATCAGTAAATTATCATGGATTGGATCTTGATCAAGATATTGTACTTGCAGTTGGACACATAATGTACATGGTTGCAATGTACAAGTTTCCCCATAATAATGAGGAATGATAATTAAATAGACAATATGACAACAACATAGGGTTTGTATGTCTCTATAGTCTTGATCTCTCATCGAGTGTGCTTTGTAAGTATCATGTAGGTGATGATCCTAATTGTGAAATAATCCTTATAAAATCTAAGAAGATGTTCTGGCATAATATGTGCTCTCAACATTTAATCATGAATGACATAATTCATTGCATCATGCAAAATGGTGGCTCTATAAGAGATGATGTACTCAAAATGTTTGAGTACCTACATGATCCTAATATCTTTAAGAGTTAAGATGGATGTAGATACGATGAGAGTCATCATTCTACTGTCTATACTCAAGTCATTCATGAAGCTTCATAATATTCATATTGTATGAATTGAATGAAGCATGCATAAATGTTGAAATACTCTTATATTGAAATCTTATGAGTTCAACATAAGAGTTCCTTTTTCTTAAGCAATGGTTGCTTATAGAAAAAGGGAGCACTTCAATTGGTTGCATATGTTTAGAAGACTAGAAAATTTGATCATAAGATTTAATAGTCATCCACATGGATATTGATGCAATCGTCGCAACAATCTCTATTGGATAGATAGACATCATATTTTCAGTGGGAGAGTCCTTAGTATTAGAGAATGTCTCTATGACCTAGATATTAGAATACACTCATTATTTATTTCTAAATGTTGGAAATAAACATGAATTCTAGAATAGACCTATCATAAAAAGTTATGATGGATATATTTCAGATAGTAATATGACATCTGAAGGGCTTTACCAAATTAGAAAAATTAATGAATGGTTCATTAACGTTTCTAATATTGGAAATTAAACCTTTAAAGATCAATAGGGGGATGAAGATCATTTGACAATGATCTGACATCAAACCTTGGACATATGTCTATTGATGAGATCAATAGACTAGTAGGATATTGAACTTTAGATTGTCTGAAGATCTAAAATCTTACATACTTGAATATTGTATTCAAACGTAAAAATGTCCAATACACCCTTCTTTGGGAATGGTGTAAGATGTCAACGTATTCACAATCTCATACATATTGATGTATGTGGACCATCTGTATCATTATAGACATTGGTGATATGTGATATCACTCGATGATTATTTGTGATATGAGATTTCTTCCCATCACCTTAGAAAGTTTTGAAATGTTCAAAGATTTCACAATTTCGATTTAGAACCAAAGTTTGAAGGAAGATGAAATGAATTCGATCTAACCTAGTTAGCAAGTACCTATTAGATGAATTCAAGGAATACCTTATGGAGATATGTCCTATCTCACTCCTCCTAATACACCTAAACTCAATAGAGTTATAGGGAGACACAATTGGATCATGTGTGACATGATTTGATCGATGATGAATATTAGCATAATTACCTCTTAGTTTCCAAGTATATATGTAGTAGAGACTACAATATATATCCTTAATAAGGTTCCATGCAAGTAAGTTGGAATCTAGCACCAGAGAGTGCTACTTCATTAGGAAAACAAAGGATGGTATTGGATACCTGCTTTATGACCTTGATATTCTTAAACAATTTCATCTCTAAGGATATGATTCTTAGAGGATGACTTTCTTGAGAATCAAGATGAAAATGAAGTTAAGGATCTCATTGAATCTTGAGAAGATAATGAGATTCCTGAAATCGGAAAACTAAAAGGACAATTAAAGATGAAACACTAGTACCTTCAAATGAGCTTGAGGATGGATTCCATGTGTCAGTTAAGTCTAAAAATGATCCGACTTCATATGATGAATTTTCTAAGGATCATGACGTGGAAAGATGGATGTTAGCAATAAAGTCTAAAGTAGACTTCATATACAAGTGTTGCGTATGGACCCTCAAGAATCCACCTATAAGGATAAGACCCATTAGGTGTAAATTGATCTTTAAGAGAAAGAGGAAACCTGATGAGAAGGTAGAGACCTTCGAAGCACGGCTTGTAGCCATTAGCTACACACTGAAGAGAAGACATTTCTTGCGATTAGACTTGCTCTTCAGTGACCATGCTTAAACCCATCAGAATATTGCTAATTATAACTACACAACTTGACCATGACATCTTCAAGATGGAAGTCAATATTGCATTCCTCTGTGAACTCTCTAGGGATATTCACATAAAGTAGCCCCAGGGCATCAAGGTTGAGCAAAGCAAGGTGTGCAAGCTGAGGAACTCCATCCATGGACTCAAATAAGCTTCTTGTAGTTGGAACATCATATTTGATGAAATTATAAAGGTTATGATTTCAAATAGAATTTTGATGAACCCTGTGAAGCTTAGTGGGAGTGCAATTGTGTTGATCATGCTAAATGTAGATGATATCCTAATCATTAGAACGATATAAGGATGATAATAAGTGTTTTATAGTCTGACTATTCCATACCTTGAGATATGATCTCAAGGACACCTCTTAGATCTTAGTTCTGAAGTTGTTTGGAAGTAAAGAGAAGAGGGTATTGGAACTTTCACATTAGTGTACACCTTGGACATGTTCCATTTTCTAGAAAATTCCAAGAAAGGTTTCTTTCCCTTAAGATATGGTACTGACCTATCTAAAGGGATAACACCTCAAAGAGTTGAGGATATGAATACCAAAGCTACATGCCCTAGTCATTAGCTATGGGAAGCTCAGTGTATGCTAGATATGTACAAAAGTCAGATGTCTGCCATGCAGTGGGAGCAGTAAATTGTTACTAATCCTTGAAGATAAAATATTTGATTGCAGTAGTAACAATATCTTCAAAGAGGACAAGACTTTCGAGATAGTGATCTCTAAGTCTTATCTTCAAGAACTTAAGACTTTATAGATAGTGATCTAAAAGGTCTTAATTGCAGATACCTTAGGAGATAAAGATCTCTGGGAATAAGGGCATTCTAATAAGGATAATAGAAATTACATACTGGTTATAACGATTATTGAATTGTAGTGTTAAAGACACTATAATTAACAAGATTGAGTATTGGTTGCATAAGATGCAACATTCACATTGGGTGCGAGCACTGTTACTAGGAGATATGCAAGTGTTGTAAAAGGACTTGGCGTAATCTCTCGGAAACAAAGTGACTGATCAGCTCACCTAGATATTTTTCTAAACAACCTATGATTGTCACATGAGTATGGGTTTAAAGTGAATGATCAGCTCTTTAGGATAGTGGGAGATAGTTGGACATGCGAGCCCACGGTGAGCCATTTTGCAATAGTTGTTATTTCAAATATAATTTCCTAATTTGAAATGAAGAATTACTAATTTGCATAATAGGTCTCTTAGTACAATTAGGGTTATGTATCATGGCCATCCTAATGACCATACAAATGTTGATTCAATTGTTGAATCACAGAGGCTGGTGCTTGGATGAATATCTAAAGAGTTAGATTGAGGACTCATCAAGCAGCGTCAAATGATTATTAAGAGATGATCTCCAGCCAGAGTAGGAGATGTCAATCCTTTCTCTTTTGGTTGATATCTGACCGACGTCTTGATGCATGCCCTCTTCATAGGAATAGAGATTCAGAGGTGTCAGATTAGTTAGGTCAAAGAGTTGACTTAACGAAATAGAGATAATCAAAGATCTATGTCGTATGCTGTCACGATATAGGCGCACATCCTCTGACCGAAGACAGATGTGTTACTATATGTCTGAGTATGTACATTTGGCAGATCGATAGGTTGATGGTCTAATCAAGGTCTATACACCGGTGCAGTGGTGTGCATACAAGGGCATATGAGTCATAAGATCTCTCAAAGGGATTATACAAGTCCATTTACCGAACTAGAAGACATGATCTCGTTCATGAGATATTGGGAATCTAATTCCGTGCACGGTCGTCTCACTTTGGAAGCTTGACTAAATTTGTAGGTTTGATGTATACTTCTGAGTATATGATCAATACCTAGGTATGATATATGCTTTTGGAAAGTATATGATCGATACCAACTCCCAATGATCAAATGAAAAACTTAATGATAAAACCCTGAAGAAGGCAATATAAATGGATCTAAAACTTCAGGTTTATTCTAGGTCTTCCAGTATGCATGATGTACGAGCATGAGGAATACCTAAGGGTGATGTGATCATAAACAATTGTATAATCTTGACGCTTCCACTCCTAGGGAGTAATGAAATAGGTTTGGATTTTAGTGAATCCTCTCAATAGATAAGTAGTCTGATCTTGGTCCAAATGTTGGACAGTGATCTGAATGTGATTCAGATGCAATGAAAATATTAGATTTACAATTTTGATTTAATCAAAAATCTATGGGAGGCCCGTAAGATATGGATTTGAGATTTGATCTAAATATCCAAGTCACTATATCTGGAATGTACAATCGCCATGTCCTTATCTTCAAGTATCCACAGAGAAAGTGCATTATAATTGAAAGAGTTCAAGGATAATCTCATTGTTGATAATGTATCTAAGCATTGAAAATGGATAATTAAATGTGATTTAGTTATCGTGAATAATATGAATTTGATTTATATTATAAGGAGAGTTATCTAAGATAATTAAATGTGGCTTAATTATCAAAGATGTGAATAATGTGAATGCAATTCATATTATTTGAGAACATTTGAATAGAGATCCAAGATGATTAAATGTGATTTAATTATCATGGATATGAATAATGTCGATAGCACTATCCATATTAATCATATATATATATTATAGATCTGATTTATAATACATTAGTTAGATCCTATTGTAATTTATATTTGTTGATCAATTATTGATGTGAATTGGATTCACAATGGATAATTAATTGAAAATATAATTAATATTTTATTTTGGGTTGTGAAAATTTCCAATGACATGATTGCAATGTTCACAAGATAATTATGATTTAGTTTTGTGAGATAATTTACAACAAATGTTGTTATAAATAATTGGAGATTTCATGAGATAATGTAGTCTCATGAAGTTGGAAGAAGAATGCAACCAACCACCTAAAGGTGGTGGACGGCCATCAGTTCCTTGTTTGAATGGGTGGTCGTCCAATTCCCTTTATCGAAGGAGGTTGATCTCCTTCCCAATTATCTCCAAGGATAATTGATTTAATTTGAAATTAATTATTTTAATTATTGTTGTGTTTTTACAAAAAAATCATGGCCATTGAAAGAAACACAAATCAATCTATATAAGAAGATGCATCCCTTGCTCTTCAATAAACAACAAGAGACAACAACTAACGCTCCCTCCCTCTCTCTCTACACGCCAAGTCTCTCTCTCTCTCTCTCTCTCACTGTGGCCGTCCACTATGGAGCCCTAGAGAGAGTTGCCATTACCGCAGCATCGTCATTATGCTGGCGAATCATTTTCTCGTGGATCTCCGTCTCCTTCGGTGAGCCTCGCTCGTGAAGAAGACGACAGATCTTGTGTGATGAGATCAGGAGATTCGTTGCTTGGATCATCAATATGGATTGTGAGGAACATATCACAAACACACTTCAAGAGGTAAACCTAATACTTGTTTGTGGTTTAGATGAAACGATATGAGAAGTGTTATTGGATCATGTGGTTTCATCGTTCAAAATTTTTTAAATTCTGCTATCCTGAGCAACTAGTACGACTAGTCGCTCCTGATTGCATACAATGTGATCTCCACACTTTCGTGATTCGCTTAAGGATATTCCCATATCCTTCAAGTAACTTAAGGTTCTTTTCCTAACACTTTCACTATCACTCACGGCTCGAGAATTTGAGAACACTTGGTTTTTTAGGACCTTTGAATATGAGTTAACCGACCTTAGTCATTAGGATTTAAGACTTAACCATCCACACTTCCCTAAGTTTGAAAGATATGAGTGCTATATTGCACTCTTAATCTCTGCCTTCTAAGAATATGACCAGCACATCACCTGCACAACTACATGATTGATGAGATAAGTTGAGATTTCACTTGAGGGACTGGGGTCTGGAGATTTGAGTCTAGAACTGATTTAATGATGCTCGAGGATGAGATAAAATCTATGAAGTCTTCATGAAACTTGAGTGTCAACAAACCCTAGCTAGTATATGAACAAGTTCACATGCTATCTTTTGATACTGACCCGTGTGCCAGGGTGTGATGAAATCCGATAATTATTGATTAGTGTGCGCCAACTTGGTAAAAGTAGTAGATCTAGACTACTAGAGAGAGAGAAATGTGAATAACAAGAGCTCTCAAGTACAAAGTCAAATTCAAGGAGCTTCAATCAAAGGCGAGCGCTCCCAACCATTTCAAAGTGTCCATCGGACAAAATCTAATTAGGCCAAAATGAGTAAGGCTAGTACCTCAAAAAGGGCTCTGCATCGTAAGCGATACAAGTCTGGGTGTAAGTATATTAGATACTTAAAGAAGATACATCACGGTGTACTCTCAAGAAAACAAGTACATGCGACTCAACAACTCTTGACGGACATAATGATCAACACAAAAATATCTATGTTGAGTAGTAAGGCACTCGAGAGGATCCATGTTCCAATGAGAGGGAGAGAACAAAATACACAAACCTATGCCCGCCATCAACTGGCCTTTCATCTACACTTCCAAGTCCGACAAACTACAGAGACGATATATTGAATGCAAGAACTGATTTATTCCCTACTGTTGAGAATTTGTTCTTGAGGAGAGACTCTTGGATCAAAACTTCGAGTGACGTTTCAACTCGATTCTCATGATTGTAATATACACAAAATGTCATATCTCTTATGTTATATATATAAACGGAGAGTCTGATAATTAGAGAAGTTGGATTCCTTTTGACCAGTGCTAAGTGCAACTTAGGATTGTAGGACCACTAAAACCAAGATTTCTTAATGAGACAAGTCTTGAAATTCACACTTGCACAGTCAGGTGTTCAACCTTTTAAGTCACTAAAAATTGCTTTGGGACAAGAAAAGATCTAAGTATAGGGGTGTGATGAATCCATGATTCATCCGCTTTATATGGAAATCTTAGCAAAATTATCTTAATAAATAACTAATTAAATCCCCTAAATTCATTTTATTAACATTCACTAACTATGCTAAAATTAGGGTTAAATGTTGTAAATAAATAACCTTGTTTTTGTCCAATTTGAACATATTATTTTATGTACAAATATTAATTAATTTGACTAAATTCCTTTTCCATTATACTCTTTGATTAATTAAATAACTTGACATTAAGAAATAAAATCCAGAAAAACCATAAAATTAAAGGAAAGAAAAAAAACCTAACATTGTATACTTTATACATATTTTATCTTTATCGATTTTATTTTATAGTTTCTTAACATATAAAAAATGCATAAAAATTAAATTAATTATATTTATACTATATATAAATTAATTTACTAATTAAAAACAAAGTAAAATACAAAAATAATAAAAGTACAAAAATGCATTATTTTATTATCTATTGAGTATCTCTAAAATTACCTTTTTTACATATGACCTCTTTTAGCTAATTAGGGTTAAATGTTGTAAATAAATAACCTTGTTTTTATCCAATTTGAACATATTATTTTATATACAAATATTAATTAATTTGACTAAATTCCTTTTCCATTATACTCTTTGATTAATTAAATAACTTGACATTAAGAAATAAAATCCAGAAAAAACCGCAAAATTAAAGGAAAGAAAAAAACCTAACATTGTATACTTTATACATATTTTATCTTTATCGATTTTATTTTATAGTTTCTTAACGTATAAAAAATCCATAAAAAATAAATTAATTATATTTATACTATATATAAATTAATTTACTAATTAAAAACAAAGTAAAATACAAAAATAATAAAAGTACAAAAATGCATTATTTTTATTATCTATTGAGTATCTCTAAAATTACCTTTTTTACAAATGACCTCTTTTAGCTTTTTGTTCAAATGTAATCTCATTGATATCTACAACTTTCATGTTTCGACATTTCTCTAATTCAACTTATTTTCATTTATTTTTTATTTTTCTTTCTATTTTTATTTTCTAATTTCTTGTCGGGCCATGTGGTGCCCTCTAGGCCCACCTTGTGGCCCGACCATTTGTCTCCACCCGCCTAACCCATCGAACGTTTTATCAACAACCCAAATCGCATATGGGTCATTCCTCTCCGCCTACTCCTCAGTCACTCGATTTAACTCTTTGATCTAATCCGAGCCACCTGCCTGTGCCTCCATCAGGGTCGTTGGATCGCTTGATCCAACGACACTGCTTCATCCTCCTCCTGCATCTCACTCTCCTAGGTATTACACTCCGCCACCCTCTCGCTCCCTTCCATTTTTAGACTCCATCTCATATCTCCCTTCCACACTAACACCACCTCCACGTAGCCCTACGATCCCTCTTCTTTGCCGACCCATTAATTCTCCACAACTACCCCTCTAGATCCATCATATGTCCGTTTTAAAACTCACCATCATCACTTGAAATTGTCAGAATCCTCTTATAAAATTACCCCCTTCGTTTCTATATCACCTTATCCACCATACATAAGAGAAAGGTCAACCTCCGGAAACCTCATCGTGACAGGTCTAGACCCCTTTCTGAGCAGAGACGCCTCTCAACTCCAGGTGTAATCCATGACCCTCCACCATGCCGCAGCTCAGCCTTTAGTAGCTGCATAGCTCTGTGGCTCACCGAACACGAAGAGCGATAATAGGGGAGATTCATCAGGGATCTAGCACGTGGAATCCTATATCCCGACACTGTCGCCCTTTCTAGGTGGCACTTTACATCTTGACTCCCTTATAATTTCATCTCCACCTCCCTAAGGGTCTAGTTAGTTCCACCTTGCATCGTCGCCCCTTCTCTTCTCCACAACCTCTCCCACGAAGCTCCGCCTACAGGTCTTGCAAAGACCTGGAGCTCCAAGTCCTCGGCTCCTCCATCACGAACAAGACCTCCACCTCACTCCCTTCACTTTGCCCAAGAATTCTACCCCCTATATACCCAATTTCTTCACCGGTCAGACGACTCCAGGCTGCTCTGTTCATCTTATCTGCCTCTGATGAACCCGCATCGCCACACCGCCTCGACTAGAGCAACCACCACGACATGCCGCTTTCACCTTCGCTAGGGCCTCCTCGAGGTTCCAGGTCTTCTCACTAGCTAGCAGAACCATGGTGGTACTCGGGTAAGCTCGCTGGAGTCCCACCTCTTGCACCACCGCCCGTGGAGGAAGAAGAGCATATACCATTGGATTTTGATCCAACGGTGCCTATGCACGAGGAGCCCAACCGTTTCATCATCCTCTATTGGAGATCACCGTCGCCCATCTCCATGCCACTGCTGAACCGTTAGATCATGATAGATTTGATGATCCAGAAGCCATCCCGAGCCAACATCCTTCCCTTCAGCCCCGAGCATCCCTAGGTGTGATTCAAGCCTCATGCGCCACATGGACCCCCACCGGGGGTAAATTGTAGAGGACACCCCCGCAACTTTTGAAGAATTGGAGATAAATCCCTCTAGGGGCCCTTAAAATAAAAACTCTTGTTTTTATTACATTTTAGTCCCTGAAACTTTATTTTATCATATCTTTCTCATTCGAACTCCGTTTTTAACCACAATATGTCATTTTGGAGCTATTCATCATATGTATCATGTGGACAGTTCAGAAGCTCTTTATTGATGAGTATTATTTGAGGTTTTAATTTGATATGTGCAGGCTAATTTTTTTTATAAATATGTGATATTTAATTGAGGAGATTATCGACTCAATATACATGGACTTATTTGATGAGAGTTAATTTGATCATCCTCTAGTGGTTATTGTCAATTATTCATTGAGGGTTGCGCGAGAATAATTGAGGAGGAAGAATTAGTTCACTTCCTTGATATTTTATTTAAGGAATTTTAATTTGATTAATCCTCTCATTGTTGATTATTATTTTCAAGGAATTTGATCTATTGCATTGTCTCATCCTATGAGATATGATTCCCCCGATATTTGATGTGATTATTGTTTATTATTTTTGAGGAGTAATTTACAGGGAATCTCGAGGTCAACTATTATTAGATAAGATCATCAATTAATCTCTTCATTTGAAGGATTATTCACTAATTAATCTTTTAACATGCAACGTGAAATTAAATTGATAATTATTTTTCGATTTAATCTCTTTTGATTTGTGATTAACTTTGAGGAGTAATTAGTATTTTTATTTGAGGACTGAAAATTTGCATAATAACTGATCTCGTACTTCATCATATTTTCTGTTTCTTTTGCTTGCATTTTCATAATCGATTTTATTTTATTTTCTATTTATTTTCTACCATAGAGATTAATATATAAATCAATTAATTATTTAAATTAATTTAGAACCATGCAAGTGGAAATAGATCATTCCCTGTGTTCGACCTTGGTATACTTACCAAGTAAAAAAATTATTCTGCAATATTCAAGATTTGTGGGTTTTGACGAATCGATCTCCGCCTCCTATACTATAGTTTACCTATATAAAGAGGTGGAATACATGTTCATCAAATATTTTTCTTTTCTTTTTGCTAGCTCCACTACTTTTACCAAGTTGGCGCACACTGATCAATATTTTATCAGGTCTCATCACACCCTGGAACTTTTGTCAATATCACAAGATAGTAAAAGAACTTGTTCTCATACTGGCTAAGGTTGCTGACTCTCAGGTTTCATGAAGCCTTCATTAATTTTATCCCATCCTTGAACATCATAGAATCAGATTCAAACTCAAATCCTCAATCTAGTCCGTCAAGTGAAACCTAGATCCATCATATCATAACTGCAGTCGTGCATGTGAATTGTTGTCATATTCTTTAAGGTAGAGACTAAGTTTGTAATATAGCATGCATATCTTTCAAACTAGAGAAGTGTGAATAATTAATTCATAGACCCTAATGATTAAGGTTAGTTAACTCTGAATCAAAGGACCGCTTAAACTAAGTGTTGTTAACTCTTCAAGCCGTGTGTGAATATGTAGGTGTCAAGCATAGAATCAACTTATTAGTTAGTGTTTTTGTGTTATTTTAATTTTTTAATTTTTAAAGTTAGAATTATATGTCTATGTAAAATAATTTGTTAGTCTCATTTACAACCTTGTTTTGAAAACAATTTACATACCATGTCACATAATCATAGATTTCCAAATAGTTAACAAATCATTTTTCAAAATAAGCCAAATCCTCATTTTGACAAACCATTGTAAAATATTTTTCAAAATACCGTCACATAGTTATAAAAGTTTTCAAATCATTTTACAAATATTTTACAAAAATCAGTTAAAAAGGTACTTTACTATTAGTCCTTTTTTTAAAATTTGAAAACACGAGCTATGACTAAAGTATATATGAAATATATATGGCACGCACCCAATACTTATCTTGTGCTATGTCCTCTTAGCACTAACTGTATGAAGCTATAGTTAATGCTAAATACAATGATATATAACGGGAAATGACTGGGTGTTCCCTCATATAATTAGGTTAAAAATAACCTAAGTATAAGAGGAAGACACAAGGGGTAGTTGAGATGAGTAATGAACGAAGTGTACGAGTATCTGATCCCCCTATAATTAGGCTGAGAAGAGCCTAAGTAAAGAGATATGGAATGGAGATGAAGGGATATGAGGTGAACAATCATAAAAGGTTTGGCTCCCCCACTAATTAGACTGAAGAGTAGCCTAAGTATTTAGAATGCAAAGCTAAGAATGGAGGAACATGTATACATAGGGTTAGAGTTAAGTGAATCTATTTTAGATGAATTGAACCTATTAGAAGGAAATTGAGTCTTTAGGGTTTTACAGGAGTGGGTTTAAAAAGTCACAATCAAAGCTCCACCAAACAAGTAAAAATCCATGAGTTCACCAACTCCTTCACGAAGACAAATAATTATTGGTCATTTCATCTTTTCGATTTTATTAGTGATAGTCTAATATAACACCCATTATGCCATAAATTGGGTTTTGGAAACTATCCTAAGGATACATCCTCACCTCTTGAACATGCGTAATAATACCTATGTACAATGCGGGGTTTGCTCTTCCATAATACAAGGTTTATTTTACTCAATTAATTAGACCAACTTTTATCAGTCCCAATTTTAAGCTTGAGATTATCAGTTGAGTTAAAATGTGAGCAATCAAGCACTCATCATCTACCGTCCACTCTCTATTCTATTAAATTTCTAAGTTGTAAATCAAGATCGGGAATTGATCAAAAATGATGCAAACGAGAAAACATGATGCATGCACGAGAAATGAATACTCACCATGCCTCCAGCTCTCTTCATGCAAATGCAAGATTGAATTAAAAATCTATCATTATACGTATGCAAGTTGAATACGGCATCCTAAACATGCTTCTATTAGCGAGAAATAATTGAATTAAATTTGGACTAAGTGATCGATGTTATGTGCGTCTAATTGAACCTTATGAGATGGAGTGAATTTTATGAGATGCATCGTTAGTGTGTCCTAACTATGATCAAACACACATCTAATATATGATCTAAATAATGCTTGAAGAGTCGCGTGCCTAATTCTAGTTTCGAACACTCAAGTTGAGCCCTACTTGAGTTCCGGGTGAAACATGCTTAACACGCCATGGTTAGTAATGTCCACATTCCATATTTTCAAATGTGAGTCCTCAAATGAGAACCGATGTAATGATAATTATTACAACACACATAGACAACAAATAATGAACACATAAATGCTAGTTATTTCTTTTATTTTTTTGAAAAGGTGCTTCCATGGCTCCTCGCAGCGGGAGCTCTCGACTCCTCACCTCTACATCTCCCAAGTGTCCTCAGTCATTATGGGCCATGCCACCAAAGCAATGAATTAGATACATGAATTAATCAACTTAATTAAGTATTAAAATCTTATTAATCATGAAGATGAAGTCGCATCCTCGATAACAGTGCCATCTGACTAGTGCGTAATCGACTATTTAAATTAAGTATCGTTGTATTATGACTGAATACACATCGATAAGAACTGGTCATAGATCTCCATGAGGAGTGGCTCCGTTAAATTATTTAACCTGGGTAAATCTAGGGTCGAACTAAGGGCACGAGCTCTTGATGCGACTATTTAAGTTACTAATACCTATGTTAAGCGATTAAATTATACTATCTAGGTCAATATCAGAACTCAGATAGGCTTCCATGCATTATTTCCTAGCGGGCACATGGGTCACGCACCTCAGGAGACATGTTCATCATTATGAAGAAAACGCAGGCTTCTGCTGTAATTTTCCTGAGAAACCATGTGTGGGGCTCGTGAGGTGGAGGCTTGGGGGTGGCTTGGGCCAATGCAGGTGGCTCAGGCCATGTGGGTTGGCTCGAGTGGTTCTGAAGCATGCTTGATCCCACAGAAGCTCACATCAAAGATGATCTGATGGTAACCGCTTTTCTGAGCTCCTACATCTCCATCCTCGATGCAACGAAGAAGATAGGACTTTGGCGAGCCCTAATTCCTCCTACGAGTGCATCATCAATGCTCTGAAGGCCAGAGAAGGTACTAGAACACCTGATAAAGATCCTGGACGTGGACGGAGGGTTGGGACAACCTGAATGGTCTGATTGACACCCCGTCATCGACATTGAACTTCTAGAATGGAGTTGCTCCAAATCCTCTGGTCATTGAAGAGTGGACCTGCAAAAGTGGTTAAGGTGCATAGCTGAAGTGTGCAATGAGGTGTGTGAGTGACAGGTGAGTGAAATGGAGACCTAGTTGTGCAGAGAAGGAGAAGGTCTGATGGGTTCATTTTCAATGAGCTAAAGGTAAAAGGGATCGAAGTGTATGGGGGTATGGAGGGTTATAGAAGGTGAGAGAGACCTTTCCCTAGGATAACTGATCCTTAGTGAAGATGGAGCCCAGATATAAGTGGGGTGTCGACGGATGCACAATGTGGGAAAAATATAAGAAAATGAAGGAAAATCAAAACCTAGCATTACATGAAGGTTGAAGATGATCGTTGGATGGAAGATTGCTTTGGGTTGAGGTCGTAGTTGACCTCCAGTCTCGCTTAACCTGGGTAGCCTCCCCAGATTGCTTGAACGTCCATTAATCGATGTTGTAGCAAGGCCGGATGGCCATGGGTTCACCGGGGCTGGAGTCGTCATGGCCTCTCAATCCATCACTCCTCTGTCACATGAGTATGTAGAATGGCTGGGTTGGTCCCTACATGAAGGTGGACCCCCTGCACGGGCAGTGGTTTCACTTTATTTGAAGAAGAGGAGGGAGTTCCAGGTGGTTTTTTTCATCAACGTTCAATTACCTCCCTTTGATTGAAGGTGGGTGGACATGGAAGTTACATTCTTGGCGTAGAAGGGGGTAATTAGGTCAAGTTCGTGGGTTGGTAGGGTGTCGTGGATATTGACCGAGATGGATAGGGTAATAGGGTGAAGACCGACTGATTATTGTCTTTGATGTCTGGAGAATGGGGCAACTAGGGGAAGAAGATGATATGATGATCGTTGAATCAAATGATCTAATGGCTAAGTGTGAGACGTGAAAGAGCGCTTGGGATGACTCTGATCAAGATTAATCAGAGGGCTATCAATGAGGCAGGTCTAATGAAGGCATAACTGTATGATACGGGATGACCAGACAATGGAGAAGGAGTGCGACAATGAGAGAAGGCTTGGGGGAGATGTTAGAGCCTGATTGGGCCACATGGCCCAATCAGAAAAATCCCTAGAGCAAAAAATTATGCAAAAGACAAAACAAATACTTGCAAGCTTCAAATAAAAAATGTTAAACATGAAAGGTGAAGATCTCAACTTTCATGTAGAACCTAAAATGAAAATTCCACATATATACAAACTAATAATTTTACAAGTATTTCAAGTAAATAGAAATGCTTGTTTTAATTTCTTTTGATTTTTTTGTATTTTTTTTATTTATAAATAATGTGAGAACAATATATATACAATATTAATCTAATTATTATAGGATTTTTAATAATAAGAAAACAAAAAGATTAAGGCACAATAATGAGTTTATTTACATATAATAATTAAGAATAATTATATACAAAGGATTAAATATTAATGTGTGAATTAATAATGATTTTATCAGATTATTAAAGTTAGAGGGATAATAAATGAATAATATGATGACAAATCATCGATTTATACACCTTGCTCGTCCTCGAGCAAATAAAGAATGAATAAGTTGTATTGATCTCTGACTGTGCATGTGAATGTACAAGACTTGATTCGTTTAGAAATCTCGGATTTAGTGACCCTAAAATTCTAAGGTGAACTTAATCTTAGTCAAAAGGAACACAACTTCCATAATTATTAAACTCTCTATTTATACATATAGAGTAATGACATGGTATTTAGTATAGATTGCATTTACAAGCGTAGACTCAAAGCGTCACTCAATGTTCAAATCAAAGAGGCTCTCTTAAGAATCAATGCTTAATACTAGGGATTAAATCATTTATTACATCAAATCCACCATCTCTTTAGTTATTAGTTTTAAAACTAAAGATGGAAAGCCAGTTGATGAAGGCTATATGTTTGTGTCTTTTCTTCTCCCCCTCTCATTGGAACAAGTATCCTCTTGAGAGAATGCATTTCGGCATCTACAATACGCAAGCGAAGTTAGCAACATGACCAAGACCGAATATGGTTCGGGTTCCGTTATACCGGATTCGAGTTTTGGGTTTGATTTTGTAACCGTATTCCCCTCTGTATGTGTGTGTGTGAGAGAGAGAGAGGGAGAGAAGAAATGGTGTAGTTCGACCATGAGAGGAAGATGAAAAAAACGAAGAGAGAGAGGGGGGGAGATGGACGGGCTACATGGGTGAGGTGAGAGGGGTGCCCACGTGCATGACAAAGTTCGGGAAGGAGTTCTTAACACTTAGGCCATGCTCGTTTGAAGAAAAAGCACTGGAATAATGGGTCAATTTTCTGTCTGACGCGGTTTCCAATAGTACGATTGTTCCCATTAACATTCCATCATTTCACCTTATTTCACCTTTATTCCACCTAGGGCTGGCTATCGAGCCCAACGAGCAGATCCAAGCCCTGGCTCGGGCTCAAGCTCGAGCTCGTTCGAGCCCAATCAAGCTGGCTCGGAATCGATGAGCCGAGCCTCTTATCGAGCCAGCTCAGGCTCGAGCTTATTGAAGCTCGTTAAGTAAATAAGCATTTTTGGTAGAAAAGTGTTGTTGTCTAGGCTTGAACACACAACCTCTTCTTTGAAGATTGTCTTCCTTACCAGTAGGCCACTATCCTAGTTGTATATAAAAGTTAAATTATAGTTTATATTGCAACATTCTATTTGCTAATAAAAAAGGAAAAATACTAATTATCTTATTATAACCTAGATTAACATAGATAAAGTGTAGAAAATCCAAGTCTACAACATACTCCACCTAATACTGTCGTTAAATAAATCACATTGACACATAGTCCAACATTCACAATGTTGCAAAACTAATATAATTTACAGTTTCACAATATATATATATATATATATTCCTGATCGAACCTCTTATTGAGTTATCGAGCTGAGCAGGGCTAGGCTCAGGCTCGGCTCGTTAAGCTATCGATCCCAAAAATCGTGTTCGAGCTTAGCAGAAAGCCTAATGAGCCAAGCTCACGAGCCCTTATCGAGCCAAGTCCGATCCTGACTCATCGAGCTGCGACTCAATAACCAGTCCTAATACCACCTTATTCTCCTTATTCCTATATTTCCAACCGAATAGAGAATGGATCCTTATTCTCCTCACTCTCCGTCATTATTCTTGCTTATTCCCCGACGGAACGTCCCCTTAAGTTGTAATTTTACATTGAGGCCTTTGGTGGTCTTTCTTTTGGTGAAAAAAATCCATAGAATACAACTAGATGATTATAATACAAAACAATGGAATGGAAGCTATCACATAAGTTGTCAATTTTCACCAATCTCCCTACTAGTCCTATAAGTAACACTAGATCTCTGAAATAAGAATTAAATAACGGTAATGAAAAAATTTGAGAATGAAACAATCAGTAATAAAATAATTACATGTGTGGGATTTATTGGTAGTTTAAATTGCCTAAGCAGTTTGGAATATCTTGATAATCTAGTTGCCTTATTGGATCAAATAATCTACGTTGTTTATATTAGCCAAAATTACCTTGGTGGATTAATTTACCGTAGTGACTTAAATGGTCTATGCGAATAAATCCGTGCAAACAAATCTGAAGGAATAAATACATAGCAAACAAATCTGTTGGGGATAAATCCGTGGAAAACAAATCCGCGGAAGACAAAATACAAGAATTGAGACAAGGTCACACTTAATAAACATAACATATAAATGAACGACTAAGGTGACTAAATGCGGATAAAATCACACGATGCCGTAATGTATATATAAATCAGATAAATGGAAGATTTGTGCGATTACATGTACTGAAATGATGAGAATCATTGTAAGTCCCGTGTCCGTTATCGATTAAAACTGATCTTAACAACTTGTTGAGTTCGGACCCAAACGGATTCGTTGACAAAAACCACCCAAAATGTTTGAGGGTCTATTTGGTAACTGATTGAATTGGGCATCCTCAAGTGAATAATAGCTTTTTAGATGGTTGGGAGGGTTGGGGAGGGTTGGAATGATAAATATGATGTGATGTGACATTGATTATGTGTATTAATCATTATAACATGATTTTTATGTTAACTTTTTCTATGTAAACATGGTTAAAAAAATATTATACCAAAGAAAATGTATGGTCCATACAAGTAGTCCCAACCCAATAATGCAAGGATGGAGTCGAGGATATCCCAGGATACCTCGGGGTAGTAATCTCCACCACTTATAACTCACTTTCACCCTTTGCGAGTTTTGTATGTGGGACTATGTTTGATGTTATGACCCATCACTTATTCTCAGTGATAGTGGCGGCTGCACGCTTCAGGTAGTCATTTCCTTCTATCTCTTCGTAGGGGTAGTTCCACCACTCGGGTAAGCCTTTCCACTATAAGAGAGAAATTTGCTCTGATACCATTTGTAACATCCCCGGCTTAGATCTCCGGTCCGTTATCGAGGAAAACTGGTCCGGACAACTTATTGGATTCGAACTCACATGAATCTGTTGACAACCATCCAAAATACTTACGTCCAAATTGTCAAATAGTAATCATCACCACTTTTAACATACTCTCACGTTTTATGAATTTTAGATGTGGAACTATATTTGGGATTATAGGTCTTACAATAACCATGGTGCTCAATATAACTTAAGCACTACACGAAATTCATGGTGCTCATCTGCTGAATTGTGTAGTGTTTCTCTGAATGCTTTATTGAGAACACCCCCTCCACGTATCTCAAAAAAGCATGAAAAGTGATAGCACCAGAGACTTTGATGTTATATCAGAAAGACTTTGATGTTATATCAGAAAAAAAGACTTGTATAATATCTATTTTAGTATGGCATCTTATTTTTTATGTTTAGTAAAAACTATTTTGTTGCTCCTAACGTGTAATATCTGATTTTAAAAGAAATGTATAGTTTGCTTTCCTTCAATTAGTCACAAATGATATAAAAAGGAGGTTATTCTGCATAACAGCCAAGTTGGTTGTTATACGGAGCAATTTCACTCATTTTTTATTTTTTTCAAAAAATCAATAATGTATATTCATCTATATATAGCTTCTACGTGTCACTCGAATTTCGTGAGAAACATATACTCCTATACCTTTATCTAGAACAACTATATAAAAAGATGCCTAGTGCTGCAAGTATGTGCGCAAACTGGAATTAAAACCTAATAGGATGGAGAAGCATATGGCGTGAACAGCGGAGTTATCACAGATTTAGAAGTAAATAAATAAGAGTAAAATTGGCTAAATGATTTCAGTAGAAATCGAAAAAATGATAAGCACCAGAACTTGAAGTTGGGAAAAATGGGTGCACAACTCTAAAATCACGAAACGTTTGTAACATAAAAATTGAGACGAACTTGAGCTATTGTTTCTGAAATTAACATAACTTTGGGTCGGGCCGGCGGTCCTATCGAGCTGGGCTGACCTAAGTTCGAGTCCAGTCCAAAATACAAACGAGCCTAGAAATGAGGTCCAAGCTCGACCCAGGTTGCGATTAGGCTTGGGCTGTGCTGGGCTACACAAGCCTGTCCGACCCAATGCTCAACTTTGGATGAACAAGTTAGGGGTGTATGATTTACACTAAGTCTAAATGATTATATGCTGTTATATAATGAACTAAATCGCCCAGGTGTTGTCGGAAATATTTAGAAATAAAAAACAAGAGCAGGGTAGGCAAGTTACTCCCCCATGACCTAGGGGTAGTCCCATTAACAGGACCTGTTTGGTTGCCAGGTTACCTCAGGGTAACATGGCATACCCCCCTACTTCATCCCTGTATTCATGGATTGGAATTAGTTATATGGATCGTATAATTTCTTTGTTATCATATTTTTTAACCACGTTCAAATAAAAAATTAATATAAAAACATACAAACAACTATTATGAATCGTACAGTTTCTTTGTTATAATATGACCTGGGCCTGTTTGGTAACTGAATTGTGTTGGATTGAAGTATCCTCTTGTAAATAATAACTATTTAGATATCTGAAAAGTTGGAATGATAAATGCGATGTGGCATTGCTTATGTACTATATTAATTTTTTAATGATTATAATATATTTTTACATTATTTTTTGTTTAAACAAGGTGAAAAAATATTATGACAGAGAAATTGTATGGTTTATGCAACTAATTTCAACACAGAAATGTACGGATATAGTAGAGGGTATGTCACGTTACCTGACAACCAAAGTAACCATCTATACTATACTAATTTCACAAGGGCAATGCTATTCTAAGTCCAAATACCTCAAAAAAATCCATGAATACGTCACCAGGAGACGCAGTCCTAATTGGATAGTCCTAAACTGCGTGCAATTGCTCTTTTAAAAAGAAGCCAAGCTGTCAATTATTGGGCGTTAGCTGCCCCCCGTTCCTCCGTCGTTCCTCATCAGAAACGAAGCAGGAGTGGAAAACCCAAATAACCTCCCAAATCCCCCGAGCAAATCCCCTTGCCTACTTCTAGGGCTTTCCTCCTCGAGTCTCCTCCCGCCTCTCCCTAACCACCACCACCATGCTCCTCTCTCCCGGCCACTCCCCCCGCCATCTCTCCTCCCCTTCTCCCTCCCCCTCCCCCAACATCCAATCCCTAACCCCTATCCCCTCCGTCTCCGCCTCCACCTCCGCCCTAAGCAACCGTAAGCGCCGCTCCGTCGTCCTCGACGAGGACACGTACGTGGACGCCATCGAGAAGATCATCGAGCGCGACTTCTTCCCCGATCTCCCCAAGCTCCGCGATCGCCTCGATTGGCTCGAGGCCCTCCGCTCCCGCGACCCCGTCCTGATCCGCGACGCACAGCTCAAGATCCACGACCGCCGCCTCCTCCTCTCCTCCTCCACCCCCGCCTCCTCCCGTGCCCCCACCCTCACCCCCGCCTACGCATTCCCCTCCCTCACACCCTCGGGATCGGATCCCCCGCCCCCGCCTGCATCCAATGACGTTCCGCAACCTGACGGCGCCACGGTCGATACTTCCATCTCTCTCGACGAATTCTTCCGGAAGTACACCAGCGAAGACAACGAGAGTTTCTTCCGAATCATGGAGAAGGTCAATAAGAGACGGAAGGAGAAGTACGCCCACCTGCTTGCTCACGACGGGGAGGATCCCGCTGAGGCATTGGACATCGACAAGAGGGACAGGATCACTGATGGATTTGGGAGCTCTGATCAACCGGTGAGCACTCTTGAGGGATGGAAGTACACTGCTAGGAATTTGCTCATGTACCACCCGGCTGATCGTGGGGAGATGCCCCTGACTGTGGACGAGAGGGCCGAGAGGATGAAGGGTTTGACGAAGGAGATTGCCCGTGGGAACACGAGGTTCCACGGTATGTCCTCGGTCGATACTGCATTGCCTACCAAGGATGGAGGGAATGTGGAGATTCTGTATGCTCCCGTGCCTGGTTTGACGCCGGCTGGTGCGTCATGGCCATTTGGGGACCGGGAGGCGGAGAAGACAAAGAAGTATGACTTGGAGGAGCTGAGGAAGACGCCAAATCCATTTTATGTGGAGTCAAGTAAGAAGGCGGAGAACGGGTATAGTTTTGTCAGGACGCCTTCACCGGCTCCTGGAGTGGACGCCTCACCGTTCATGACCTGGGGAGAGATCGAGGGCACTCCTTTGCGGTTGGATCCTGAGGAGACTCCTATAGATATTGGGGGAAGCAGTGATGGCCCCCACTTCAGCATACCGCACCCACCTTCTCGCGATGTAAAGGCTCATTCTTTGTCGAGAGATGCCGCGAGGAAGTTGAGAGAGAGGTCGAAGATGTTTACGAAGCCTCCACTGCCGTCACCAGTGAGGGGTGGCAGTGCTAGTCCTAGTGTTAGGACGCTGTCACCAGCTGCTCAGAAATTCGTGAGGAATGCAATTGCAAAGTCTTCTCGAGCTGTAGACGAGACTCTGCGGGCAAGTTATCGTGGTGCAAGTCCTGTTTCATCTACTCCGAAACAACCAATGAGCTCCACCAGATTTGGGAGAGAAGCCAGTTTGAAGTCTAGATCTCCTTCCGCCGGTCAACATTCTGCTTCTCCTTGGTAATGATATCTTTGTAATCATGTAATCGTCCATTTCCGGTCCTGTCTGCTAGTTATGGTTCGTCACTTAGTAGTCATGTCTGCTATAGCGACGATCATGTGCTTTTGCATCAAAGAATATCCTGTGTAGTTTAATTTCTCGTTGTAATAGTTATAAATTGCATGTACAGCTACAAAATGGCAATGAAGTTGTGTCTTAAACATTTTTTATTTGAATGGTTACAAAATGACAATGAAGTTGTGTCAAACATTTTTTATTTGAATTGGTTGGGAAAATTCGGTAAGCAGTTGAAGCTATGAATACTGTTTTGCGTATTCCTTGTATCTGGTGTGGTCATAAAGGGTAATTTGTGATGACAAAATATGTGCCTTTTGTATTCAACCGAGCTAGAGATGAACATAGGCATATGGTTTACTTGTTCATTCTCTGTAAGGTGGTAGCTCCTGATACACTATCGTGTCTTGCAACATGGAGAATAAATTCTTAAAACATTAATCGAGAATTATTTGTTTGAAACTGATACAATCTGAAAATCAGATAATAATTTTTTAGGAGCAAAAGGGAGGAAATTGTTGCGAATAGACAAAGAAGAGTACACCAAGCTGCATGAGGAGAGAAGAAAAGAGAGGAGGACTGGATTAGAGGATTTAAGAAGAGAAAGAAACCAAAAATGAAGAAGAGTTTAAATCCAAAGGATGATGAAATTCATATAATTCATTTATGGCCTTTTCAATGCACATGTTGGTGACAAATAGCCAGTAATATCTAAGATGCATGCCTTCTTCACAAAAGACACACTCCTCTAAATGTAGGGATGAAAACGGTTGTATAAGATACAAATATAGGTGTTATCATATCCTTATCTTTTTTAAAATCCAGATATGAATATGAATATCATATGAATGTGTAAAATGTAAAATCATATCCTTAAAATACGAATACTAATGCAAATCGAATATTGATCTTTCAGATACAGATGACAAATGAATATGAATTAATGTATGAATATTAAACATGTCCAAATTTACTTAAAAGATATAAGAATTTTAGGTTCATAACAATTTCCAATATGTAAAATGTATATTAAATATTTTAGTAATGAGTTTGTGCATAAAAATAATTAAATAATAAAAGAAAACGTAAAGATGTAACTAAATAATAAAAAAAATTTACCAAACTTCTTTGTGTACCATGTAAGTATTGGTATTATATAGAATTTGAACATTCGTATTCATATTCGTATTTGTATCCTTCAAAAAATGAATACTTGTATTTATCTCCTAAAAAAATTGAACATTTGTATTCACATTCGTATTTGTTAAAATTGAGGATATTATATTTGTATTCGTATTCATATTCGCATTCATATTCACCAGATGCGAGAAAATTGCATCTATATCATCTATTTGATGAATGCAGATACATATATATATATATGTATTCGTTTTCATCCCTACTACAATGAATAAATATGTTGGAATTACAACAATAAGTAAAATCTAAATAACAAAATACGAGAAAAATAAACTACATCAATTATTAAAGAGTTCCTT
Source organism: Ottelia alismoides (assembly GCA_037367405.1). Taxonomy (NCBI): domain Eukaryota; kingdom Viridiplantae; phylum Streptophyta; class Magnoliopsida; order Alismatales; family Hydrocharitaceae; genus Ottelia; species Ottelia alismoides. The sequence continues at coordinate 1,157,763 of JAZKJV010000566.1, read as the reverse complement.
TTCTTTTTCTTTAAATGTTTGGGTTCTAGGGGAAAAAGTTAAAGAGTTCTTTGACATCTTGAGAGAAGAAAAGATGGTGATGATGAATTCACGAGGGAGAGGGAAACACACGGAATGCGTTGCAAAAAATAGAACATAGTAGTAGCATCATGAGGATGATGGTATAAGGTGGCAATGGCTTGGCATTGGCGAATAATTTCTATATATTTATATTTACATAGTAAAAAATTACAAAGACCAAAAAGTCTTTAAGCTTTTTGCATGCTCTATCGCATTTTTCATGTACATTCTCTCATTCTAGAATATGGATCCATTCTGTGCAAGCCATATGGCTCGTAAAATTGCCGCCAACCAAACCTTGTTAGGTCTACTCTCGCTTCCCAAAACATCGAGTGAATCTCAGAAGCCATCCTAGTAAGAACAAGATACTGACTCCACATGCGAGGCCGCCCACGTCTTCTGTGCAATCAAGCACCCAAAGAAATGGTGCCGAACACCCTCCTTAACCGTAAAACAATACTGGCATGTGCAGTCAATTTCATGGAAACCCCGACTCTTCGCTCAACCGTCAACAATCAATCCCTTCTCAGCAACCACACAAAAATCCAAACACGTAGAGGGACCTTCCACCTGCAGATGTATGTAAAAAGGCCCAACGCATTCACAGGATTGTAGACCATTGCCACGTAAAAAGACATGCAAACCTTTCGAAACATCAGATCATGACCAATGATCCACAATGTCACATAAGCTCTCGCAAACTGGCAGCGCTCCCGACATAAGCAGGAACTCGTCAAACTGCTGATCCGATAAACCAGCAGAAGAGGGGAAGCTAGCTTTCGGAATCCCATCAATCCCTCACAGAGCAGTCGACATTAGCTGCCAAAGTGAACAGGAGGAGGAAACGAGCATGCATTGTTCCCTGTCCAGTCCACTCGTCAGTCAAGAAGCGGAACCTGCATCCATCTCCAAGAACAAGCCCCATGATAGGAGTCACTCAAGGTAGCACTGAGCAAATACCCTTCCAAAAGTTGGATGACCCATGAATAACATCTGTAAGGTGGAATCAAGGTTCGAAATCTCGATTTCGATTTCGTTTCGGTCCCCTCCAAAATCGAAATTTCGGTGAAATTTCGGGAAATTTCGATTGTTTCGGTGGAAATGTCGAAAATGACTCAAAAAAGCCATTTTTCAATGATTTTTTTGGAAATTAAGATCTTCTGAGTTATTACAGCAATAAATAGCTTGCAAATACACACTTATATCACACATATTGCTTATATATGCCCCTTAGATCGCACATGTCGGTCATATCAGTCATATCGGTCAAATCGATGTTAATGTTGATTCTTGATTGATATGTACTGGAAATTAATATCATCCAATCCAAGATCTTAAAACATCTTACAAATGTACACTTGTATCACACACATCTCTCATCCATGCACCTTATATCACACCATATCGGTCATATCAGACATATTGTTGAGCAGTCTGATAGATACTGTAAATGGAAATCAAAATAACTAAGTTAACAAAGAAATCTTTTGTTCATAAAAATAGAAAAGAATTTTTTATTTAAAAATGTAGATAATGATTAATTAAACAATGCTTTGTTCATAGAAATAACTGTCACAGACAAAGTTCGAATGAATTACAGAATTAATTACATACTTACAATAAAGATGCATCTATTTATGAAGATAAATGACAAACAAATGAAAGGAACAAGCTATATCAAATATATAGAAGCTATAGAGTTTTTTCATCTCCATTGCTTAAACCCAAAGGGGAAGAAGCTCCCCAAGTTGAATAATTGATGTATGTACCATCTTGTCTCAACATACCATGTATGCATGAATTTCAACCGAAATGGGTCGATATGTCGAAATATCACCGAAATTTCGGTCGAAATCCAGGAAATTTTGTACTGAGATCCATGAATTTCAATCGAAATGGGTCGAAATGGATCGAAATGTCGAAATATCACCGAAATTTCGGTCGAAATCCGAGTAATCGATACATATAGGAGTTTCGATACCCATGACCTCTCGAAACCGAAATTTCGGTGAAATTTCGCCGAAATTTCGCGAAATTTCATTCTATGGGTGGAATTTGTAGAAGTGTCGTAAATTGATTGCAATGCTCTGCGTAGCAAATCGGCCCGCGACCCCAACATCTCTTTTTAACCGAAGAACAAAATCTCATTTCGTTCCATTTTGAGTCACATAGTCATTTTCAACACGTAGAGGGATTTAAGTAAACATGGATTTAAGTAAACATACAGATTTCGTTGGGGCATTCCCTACTTGCGATGCGTTGCTTCGCCCGAATGCAATGAAAAATTGGCAAGGGCCGCTACATCGCAGCCTAGATGTAGTTCAAAATTTGCAAGGGTTCTCGCATGAGGAACACATGCATGTAATTAAGCTAGTTCTGCTGCATCACCGCCAGGATGCAGTCCAAAATTTACAAGGGTTCTCGCATAATGGACGCATGCGAGTAAAGAAGTTAGTCCAAAAGAGATTGCAACGGAACTTGCGGATTGGTAGTTGGAATATTGGCACTTTGATTGGAAAATCGATGGAGATAGTGGATACGGTGGAACGAAGGAAGATTCATATACTATGTCTTCAAGAGACTAAATGGGTTGGAGAGAAAGCAAGGGAGATCGAGAAGACATGCTTTAAACTTTGGTATTCAGGTAAAGATAAGGGCAGAAACGGTGTTGGAGTGGTTGTTCATAAGGATTTGAAGGATTGTGTGGTTGAGGTGCAAAGATTCGGGGATCCGATTATTTTGCTAAAATTGGTGCTTGAAGAAGAAATTCTGAATATAATCTCAGTTTATGTACTGCAAATTGGTTTAAATGAAATGACTAAACAAGCTTTTTGGGAGGATCTAGATAAGATTTTACAAGGAATCCCACAAAGAGAGATGATTTGCATAGGTGGAGATCTTAATGGACATGTGGGAAAAGATGCTTCAAGGTATGCCAAGGTTCAGCAAAGCGGTATGCGTATGTGTTCGGATTGGTCACTGAATACTGATTAAGCGGTATGCGGGAGCATATGCGGGGTATATGCGGTTTTCTAATTTTTAATTTAAAAATAAAAAATACCTATGAATAACATTACCACTGAAGTTATGTATCTAAGTGGAGTTAAAGATCTAAGAAAAATGGTTCATGTTAGATGGGTGTATATATATACTTTTAATTGCCTTATATTTTATCACAAAAAAATATTTACCATAAAAACTTTACATTATATGATTCGTAATAACAAAACTTCAATACACATACATGCACTACATGCGCAAAACCTCAATCGGCATATATAAATAATATTCGATGATACATTGTATATACTCGTAAAAATAATACATGAGAAAAACATAAAACATTGCATATACATAATGGTATAATGCATTGCAATTGTATATAAATGCATGTTATATTCTAACAATTGAATGAAGAGGCAGAGTTATGGAATTAAGGACCTGAATGAGAAGATTGAAAAGTTGGAGCTGCTGGAGCAGTATGCGGGGAATATGTGGGATATGCGGGGCATATGCAGGCCGCATATGCGGGGAGGGCGCATAATGCACTGATTCAAGTAATCAGTGCGGTCTACATACCGCACAGGCATATGCGGCCGCATATGCGGCTTGTGCGGCCGATTTAGTGAACGCTGGGGTATGCTAGTGTTCATGGAGGACATGGTTTTGGGGATAGAAATGAAGAGGGAAAAGTCATCCTGGATTTTGTAACGGCATATGATCTTTTCATAGCAAGCACTCTCTTCAAGAAGAGGGAGGAGCATTTAATTACTTATAAGAGTGGGCCAACGAGAACAAATAGATTACTTTGCGTTGAGGAGAAGAGATCGGTTGTGTTGTAAAGACTGCAAAGTAATCCCAGGAGAGAATTTGACAACTCAACATCTCTTGTCAGTCTTGGATGTACAAATAAAAGGGCTAGTAAAGAAAAGGAGGGTTCCTAGGATCACTAGAACTAGATGGTGGAATCTTCCACTGAAGAATCGAGCTTCAGGGAGAAGGTTTTAGAAGATTTATCTTGGGATTGTAGTGGAAGTGCAAACAAGATGTGGGAGGCAGTAACATCTTGTATCCGAAAGGTAGCCAAAGAGATGCTAGGCGAGTCAAAGGGAGGAGCTCCAGGTCAAAAGGAGGCTTGGTGGTGGAGTGAAGGGGTGCAAGAGAAGCTAAAAATTAAAAGAGCATGCTTTAAAGCTATGTCTAAGGATAGAACAGAGGAAACTATTACAAACTACAAAATAGCAAAGAAGGAAGCAAAGAAGGCTGTAAGCAAAGCTAAGTCGAAAGCTTATGAAGTTTTGTATAAAAATCTCGACTCTAAGGAGGGTCAGAAGGATATATTCAGGTTGGCCAAAGCAAGAGAAAGAAAGACCAAAGACCTTTCTCAAGTGAGATGCATTAAGGACGAGGAAGGTCACGTGCTTGTTACTCAGAAGGATATAGAGACTAGATGGGAGCAGTACTTCCATAAACTTTTCATTGGGGAAGGAAATAGAGAGATCACTTTGGGTGATCTAGCTAGTAGTGAAAGTTACTTGAATCGTGCAAGCTATAGACGGATACAAAGAAAGGAAGTAGAGGAGGCTTTGAAGGTTATGAGACATGGGAAAGGTGTAGGACCGGATGATATCCCTATAGAAGTATGGAAAGTTTTAGGTGAGCGCGGTTTGACTTGGCTTACGAATTTATTTAATGTTATTTGACGAAGCAAGAAAATGCCTGAAGATTGGAGGAGGAGTATCGTGGTGCCTCTTTATAAGAATAAAGGAGACATTCAAAATTGTTCAAATTATAGAGGTATAGGCTGATGAGTCACACTATGAAAATTTGGGAGCGTGTGATCGAGAGAAGGTTGAGGCAAGTTTCCAACGTCAAAGAAAACCAATTCGGATTCATGCCAGGTCGCTCAACTATTGAAGCCATCCATTTGCTGAGGAGAACAATGGATATTTATAGAGCTAAAAGGAAGAACCTCCATATGATCTTTATTGATTTGGAGAAGGCTTATGATTCTGTCCCACGAGAGATATTGTGGAGAGTTTTGGAGAAGAGACAAGTGTCTGTCCTATACATTAACCTCATAAAAGGACATGTATGATAGGGCTTTATCTTGTGTAAGGATCCCGTCTGGGAAGACTGGCTATTTTGACATCAACATTGGTTTACATCAAGGTTCAGCTTTGAGTCCATTTCTTTTTACTTTGATTATGGACGAGTTGACAAGTCACATTCAGGATGAGTTACCTTGTTATATGTTATTTGCTGATGATATTGTGTTGATTGACGAGACTAGAGATGGAGTAAATGAGAAGCTTGAGGTCTGGAGACATGAGTTGGAGAGTAAAGGATTTCGTATAAGTAGGGCTAAGACAGAATATATGGAGTGCACCTTTGATGGAAGCAATGGTGAAGGAATTGAGGTGAAGATTGGTGATGATAACATTCGGAAGAGAGATTCTTTTAGATATCCGGGATCTATTGTGCAACATGATGGGGAAATTGATGGAGATGTTACTAATAGAATAAATGCAGGTTGGCTAAAGTGGAGAGGAGCCTCTGCTGTTCTCTGTGTTAAGAAAATTCCTTTAAAAATTAAAGGAAAGTTTTACAAAGTAGCTGTGAGATCTGCTATGCTCTATGGATCTGAATGTTGGCCTGTGAACAATAGACATGTGCAGAGAATGGTTGTAACAGAAATGAAATTGCTAAGGTGGATGTGTGGACACACACGTAAAGATCGGATTCGGAATGATGCAATCAGAAAGAAAGTTGGTATTCGAGGATAAGATGCGAGAAAATCGCTTAAGATGGTTTGGTCATTTGCAAAGAAGATCAACTGATGCATCAGTTAGGAGATGTGAGTGTTGGGATGTTGAGTCGGCTAAGAGAGGGCGGGGACGGCCCAAGAACTGTTGGAAAGAGACCATACGAAGGGATCATTGTTTTGTGGATATAAGCCCGGGATTGACCCAAGATAGATCTGAATGGAGGCGAAGAATCCATGTAGCTGACCCTACTTAATTGTGGGAAAAGGCTTTGTTGTTGTTGTTATTGAGTCACATAGTCAATGCAGATGTAGTAGGGGTGGTTGGGATATGTATTTGTTGTTCAGGTCGATCAGAATGTGCGGAAATCTCCTGAACTGAATGCGGAAAGTATGGAAAAACATCTCGTAATGTATTGTAACAGAAAATCGATTATGCTCCCGCTAACGTATCTACTCCTTCCAGAATCTTAGGTGTCAAGGTGTGGATCGAGATGATCTTTCAGAACATCAGCTCCACTCGCTTCACCGCTCGCATTGTAATTTTGTCCCATTGACCAGTTGACCTCCTATTTGCTCCGAGCTATATATATGGACAAGATTCCCAACGTCGAGCTTTTCCTCTGATTCTAATCCGCAAATGCATTGTGCTTCTCCTCTACCTCCTTGTGAACAACATAAATGGGAAAAACATCTTAGGCTATGAATGGTTATATAATGGTGGTCCTTATGAGCTAATTGTTCTACATTTCTGGCATATCCATCATTTGAGTCTCCAACAATTATTCCAATCATGACATATCTGATTTGACCGATGGACGAATATGCAAGCATATGTTTCATGCTTGTTTGAGTAAGTGTTCAAGGGAGGGAGTTGACTGAACATCTCAGCCATTGGCGGGAATTTCACCCGTATCCGATCCCCAATTCTTGTTCACCCCGGATGATCGTGTTGGGTGAATTGTGACCTCGTACAATCGTGTCGGGTGAGCAACATCTGCTTCGTCACAGTACTGACTTATGGGCTAACGATGATATTCAGGGTTCCTAAAGCTCTCGTGTAAGAGGTCTCTTGAGGGGGAATCAGTCTCATCTTCTCAGATGGTGTGAGGTATGTTTGCCGAAATGACGGAGGATGAGGTCGTGAATGCTGTAGAAGGAGTTCTTTCCTGGCGAGCTAAGTCTGAGTTGAGAATTCTACTACTTCATGCGGGAAAACTGCTCTACTATTGTTGGCTAGTTATAGGGCATTGAGACCAGCATCGAAAGAGCCCAACTAGATATAAGCTTCCTAGCCTCTCTTCATTCAACTGCTCTTAGCCTCTGACCTTTCCTTTTAGAGTTGGCATGTGAAACGCATCACCTATATCTCTTCTCCTTATCGCTTCGAGAGAGAATTCCCAAGGTTGAGCGAAGGGATCCGCGGAGCCCAAGCACTTTCTCTGGTATTGATAGTTGGATAGAGGAGTGGGTGAGTGAACAATGGATCGGCTCACTTATTTGGACAACAAAGCACAATAATTCTTCACTTCCAGGCTATGAACCTTTAACCCTTCATCCTCCTTAAGTATCAAAGTCTTCCACCCCACCAAGGACATCGCTCGAGACTCCCATGGGACCTCCTGAAGATGCATCTCATAATCGCTTCTAACCTCATCTTCACCCCCATCGATAACATGTGCAGAGAAAAAAATATACCAGGACAGTCGAGAATACCGCCTTCAACAATATCATGCGGCCTCCTCTCGAAAGATACAGAGCTTGTCAGCTTTTTCTCCATCCTCTCAATTATAGGCTACATGTCACTCTGTTGCAGCCACTGTTGCAAAAGTCGGCCGACTAGGCCGACTGTGTAGTGTAGTCAGCCGAGTAATCGGTCGCCTTTGCATCAAAGGTTTGGGCATCCTAAAACCCGATAACCCGAATTAAGCCGACCTTAAGTTTCTGTTCGACAGAAACTCTTCGTTCCCAATTCCCACCCGTAGCCCTAGCTCCCAAGTGTGCCCCCTCGCCGCTCGCCGCCTCTCCGCGCCGCTGCTCGTCGCTCGCCGCCTCGCCGCCCTCTCGGTTCACCACCAAGCCACTGCTCCATTGCCAGCCTCGAGTAACCATCAACCTCGCTCGTCGCCCAGGACCTAGGTTAGATTTTTTATTTTTCGTTTTTTTCTTTCTCTATTTTTATTATATGAATAGAACTTGCACTAGACTATCCTTTAAGTTGTATGTTGGCATAGAATCATAGATATAAAGTTGTATGTTGGCTTACCCTAATATTCTTTCATAAATCAAAATCTGAATTGTGTTGTTGGTGTTTTTTTTTGCTCAATTTGATTCTACATATTGTGGTAGTGACTTATTCTTAGTTCTCAGTTGTACTATTGTGTGTTGGTAGGATACTCTGTTCCAAAGAATTGAATGCGTTATTTGCCTTGTAGATCTTGTCAATGATGAAACCACACCATGTTATTGTTGATTTTTTTAATTCTTTATGCTTCTGTTGGTGTTGGGATGATTGCTTGAAGTATGATTATGTAAGTACAGTTCTAGAGCCAAGGCTCTCTTGTTTGAACATTTATTACACTTGCTCGAGTATATCTGACATGTATGTTGGCATTTAGGTCAACTTAGATATTCTTTTATGATTGTCATTGTCTAGCTTATATGTTCAATTTGCTCAACTTGGAAATTCTTATATGGTTGTCACTTGTCATTGGTCTATTTGTTATTTAATCTCTTCATTTAACTTGTGATTTGTTAATTAATTAGAAAATCCAAATTGTGAGTTTAGTTAGTTTTGTGTTTGTTGATTGCCTAATTTGTGAGTTTGTTATGTAGATGGCTACACCTCCTGCGAACGTCGCTTCTGGTAGCGACTCGTCTTTTTATGTGCCGTCGGGATCAACTGATCCTGCATGGCAATATGGTTACCTTGCGAACCGTACATATCCAAATACGGTCACTTGCAGATTATGCAAGAAGATTATCAAGAGTGGTGTGTATAGGTTCAAGCAACATCTAGCACACCGAAGAGGGAACGTAGCTGCATGTCCCAAGGTGGATGAGGAAACGAAGAAGAGGATGATTGTGTACCTTGATGATATTGCCAGGAAGAAGTCCCAGAAAGCCGTCGATGTTCTTGAGATGAGGGAGGAAGTTGATCTGGGTTCAACGAAGAGATCACGAGTTTCCGAATCCTTGGGGCAGACTGTCGCAATGGAAGGGTCATCACGTTAGATGACCATCAAGGATGCATTCTCCAAGGATCATCGTGACAGGGTTACATCGTACATATCCAAATGGGCATATACATCGGCGATTCCGTTTAATGCTTTGACGACGAAGAACTTCTTGCAGATGGTGGAGGCGATTGGGAAGTACGGGCCTGGGCTAAAGCCTCCCATGAGGTATGAGCTTAGTGTTCTGCTTTTGAAGAAGGTAGTGACGGATATTCGTGATGGCTTGCAATGTCATCGTGATACGTGGATGTCAGCGGGATGCTCTTTGATGACTGATGCGTGGACGGACAAGTGAGGAAGGAGCATCATCAATTTTTGTGTCAATTGCTCCTTGGAGACTTCATTTTTGAAGTCCATAGATGCTTCAGATGAGGCTCACACTGTGGAATATATCTGTAAGTTGGTGGAGGAGTGCCTAAATGAAGTGGGAGTGGATAAAGTGGTTCAGATTGTGGCGGATAATGCATCCGCCAATGTAGCAGCAGGAAGATTGTTGGTCACCAAATATCTGCAGATTTGGTGGATTCCGTGTGCCGCGCACTCCATTAATCTTGCTTTGGAGGAGATAAGCAGAGAGACAAAGGTAAGGAGTGCAATCACAAAGGCGAAGAGGCTTACGGTGTTCATCTACTCTCACACCAAAACTCTAAGCTTGATGCTCAAGTTCATCAGCAAGAGGGACATTGCAAGGCCCGACCAAACAAGATTTGCAACCACATTTCTCACTCTTGAGAGCCTGAATGAGAAGAAAGACAAGCTAAGATTGATGTTTTCCTCAGAAGAGTGGAGAAGCTGCAAGTGGTATAAGACCAAGAAGGGAGAAGCAGCGAGTTCCATTGTATTCAGCCCTACGTTCTGGAACCATACAACATATGCTATCAGAGTTTTCACTCCATTGGTTCGTTTATACGTGTGGTTGATGCAGATCGACGCCCGTCCATGGGCTTTGTCTACGGAGGGCTTGAAGAAGCCAAGCGGGAAATAATTGCAGCATTCAATGGCGTGGAGTCATCTTATAATTTTTTTGTGGATGTCGTTACCTCCAAGACTAAAGGGAGACTCAATACTCCATTGCATCTTGCAGCTTATTACTTGAACCCATTTTTCTTCTACACTGAGTCTCATGGTGATCCAGATGTTGTGGTGAGGAGAGTGTTTAAGGAGTGCATGGAAAAATTTTATCCAGATTTGGATATACAAGATGCAATTAGCAAGGACGAGCTTCCGACATATCGCAATGGCCGTGGAGATTTTGGCAAGCCTTTAGATGCGAGACAAAGGATGACAAATGATGGCAATTTTGATCCAGGTATTTCAGTCATTTGTTTTCTATTAATGTTAATAATTTATTTTATTATGTTGACCATTTCTCTATTCTAATAGCTAATTGGTGGCATAATCATGGAGATGACACACCTCATTTGAAAGCTATGGCTATCAAAATCTTGAGCTTGACGTCTTCATCATAGGGATGTGAGCGTAACTGGAGTACATTTGACTCGGTAAAGACTCCACTCCATCCACCCAATTCGATTAGTAATAATAAAATTTAAGTGAGTAATTGATATAAAGTTAAATTTTTTGGTCTTCATATCCATACCAATAAGAGAAGCAGGTTGGAGACTAAGAAGATGAACGATCTTGTGTATGTGCGTTTCAATTCCAACCTGTAGGAACATCGAGCTGAGAAAGAGAGAGATCCTCTGTCATCTCGTGATCGTGCACACATGGCTGAATGGATCGGGGATGTTGATGCTCATGATGAGGAGGTTTTTGCAGGTTCCGGACTGACATGGGGTGTTGTAGCACATGCTAATAGCGCCGAAGAGAATTTGGAACCAAGAAGGAGCCAACGAGGTGAGCGTGGAAGATGAGCTTCATCCATGGAAAGAAATATCACGATTTGCCGATATATCGATATCGATATGGGACCGATATGGGCACCGATATGGCGATATATCCCGATTTCCATGCATTTTCTTCACAAAGACTCGTCGATATGGGCGATATTTCGGTGATATATCGTCGAAATATTGTATCGATACGATATCGAAACGATATCGATACGGCCTTCCATGGCTTCATCGTCAAGCTCCAATGCTACGGCGATGAATGAGGAGGAGGAGCTATATCTTGAGGATATAGGAGAAGAAGAAGATGATGTTGATGAAGAAGAAGAAGGCGATGATGAAGAAGAAGAGCTGGACTTGGATGACGACATTGAGGATTGAACCCAATGGCTTGTGACACTTGTCTTACTTTCTCTTGTTTTGGGCATGTTGTAATTGTTCTTTTATTTTTGAACATTTGCTTGTACTATGTGCCCAACATTTTGTTTTGTTCTTAACTTGCTTCTTTTTTCATTCTCTTGCTATTTTTTTATGCTCTTAAAAATATTAAAACTGCTAAATATATGAATATAAATGAGAGCATATGCTATAAAAAGTGATTTATATATGGGTAAAATGGGGCTGCCCCCATGGGGGGAGCTAACTTGGCTCCCGCCTCGTTTCGCCCGGTTTTTTTTTTTTGAAAATTTCTTCCGTGGATTTTCGTCAATATATCCGTATATTATGTCATTAAAATTTCGTGCGAAACAGAGACTCTTACGACCTCCATCCAGACAGGATCGTTTTTAGCAATTCTGTTACCGTTAAAAAATGAATGTCTGGATGGAGATTGTTGGAGTCTCTGTTTTGCACGAAATTTTAATGACATAATATAGGGATATAGTGATGAAATTCCACGGAAGAAAATTTCAAAAAAATAAAAAATAAAAAAACCAGGCGAAATGGGTCGGGGGGAGCCAAGTTAGCTCCCCACAGGGGGCAGCCCCATTTAACTCTTTATATATTTAAAATAATAAAAAAATTCCAAACCGACTAATGCCCGACTAAATCCGATTACTCTCTCGACTGCTGATAATCCTTAGTCAGTGACCCTACCGACCGAGTATCGACTGCCGACTTCTGCAACCTTGGTTGCAGCTTGCCACCCACCAGTGACAAACCGAGATAAGAAATAGGTAAAGACCTCTCCCATGTCTTCAATGTAGCCTCACAAACCATCATATCCTCATCAAAAGGGAACAAAAGCAGACTTAGAGTGGTTGATCTTTAGGCTAGATATCAACCCAAAAGTTATAGAGCAATGCTTAAACCTTTTGTAAATGCCGTCTCACCGTCTACAAAGAAGATGGTATCATCAACATATTGTAGAATAGGGATAGAAATTTCACCTGTGTTGAAGCCATCTAGGAAGCCTCCCTCCCTAGCCTTCACGACCTTTGATGCAGCATGATAGCAACTTAATTTTAGTAGACATTTATTTGGTCTCATTAGTATTTATTTTTGTTTATTTATTCCCTATGTAAAAGGCTCATTATAAAAGGCCTTGTTATCCTCTTTTTATTTTCTTTTTATTTTCCCCTAGTTTTTAGGAATAGCTGTTATTTAGTTTGAGAGGGAATGACCTCTATAAAAGGTCCCCTTATTTTGTAATTGAAGTTAAGTTGAATTGAGAATAATTTTCCCCCATCCCTAATTTTCTCTCTCTCTCTCTCTCTCCATCTCCAACCCGCGTTCTCTCTCCCCGACCCCTCCCTCTTGATCCCGTGCCCTAACCCCGCCGCCTCCCTCTCTTCTCCTCTCCTCCCTCCCGGTTCCGCCCCTCTCCTCTTCTCCCTCTCGATCACGCCTTCTCCCCGCCACCCTCTTCCATCCGCCAACCCCTGCGCCTCTCCACCCGACCCCGCCTCTCTCTCTCGCGAACCCACGCTCCCCATCGCCCCCCCCACCGAGCCTCGGTGCCGCCCTCGTCACCGCCTCCTGCCACGGCGCCCCCGCATTCCCCCTGCCTTTCCACACCTCCCAGCGCCGCTCGCCCCTCCTCCTACACGCCGCCAGGCAACCGCCCCTTCCCCGCCATCTCGCCCCGCGCCACCTGCTCATCTTCCCACACGCCGCCCGGCATCCCGCACTTCCCTGGCCATCTTCCCCGCGCCGCTCGACGCCCTTCCCCAAGCAGTAGCCCCGCCAGCCTTCGGCCTCGCCCTCAAGCTGCAGCCTCAACCCCCGTGGTCTCTTCCGACTGCTGGTTGACGCCCCAGCCCTCCTCCAGCGACCCCCCAGTTGTCGTGCTACACTACGCTTGCCCCAACATCCCCGGACATCGCGGAAGCAAGCCGCTACCACGCCCGATCAGATCTGAAGCGCAATCTACGGACCCCTGCCGGTTGTGGTATGAGCGTATTTTTCCACCGTTATTCCATCATATAAAGTTAGTATTGTGGCCTGTGATATTGCTTGTTTGGCTTGGTGATTTATTGAGATTCCTAGACTACAACATCGCTATTTAATTCCTGTGATCTTTATCTACTTGATTGCCCTAAATTTGTGGATAGTAATCGGTGCTAAATCGCGAGTAACCTGACAATTATTGTTGCTGATTTTGGCTTGTCGTGCGCCTTTTATCTCGTTCGTCATTTTGTAGCAATAGTTCTATTGCTTGTTTCGTCATTTTGGTTATTGCACGCATAGGTTGCATCAATTTGGTATCAGAGCCTCACGATTCTGCATTTCGTCTGCATCCCATTTATTCATTGCATATAAAAAAAAAACCCCACAAAACAAAACCACAAAAAAAAAACCCAAACAAAGACAGCAGAACCCTAGGATATCCATGGCCGACAAACCTAGTGGCTCTAAACCCCCCTACACCACACACCCTGAATTAACCTTAGAAGCTTTGTTTGCCCAATTACAACTCATGAACAATCAACTGAGTACCCAAATCGCCGGACTAGATCGTAGATGCACCGTCGCCCATGAACAAATTGCTACATTAAATAGCCGCGTGCTAGGACCAGACATTAGTGATGAAAATCCCAACAAAGGTCGACGCACTGGCCGGAAATCACGATCCCGGAATAGCACGTCCCGTGACTCTAGTTCATCCACTTCCGACGGACATGTGAGCGATGATCATTCACCAAAAAGTGAAGAAGAGGAACCCAGAGAATACACCCCTTTCCTCCCCAAAACTCCAGATCAATACACCTATGGCTATACTCCACAAACTAATGGTGAACATCAATTCCAACCCCGAAATGGACCCAAGTCCGACGATGGATGGGATCGAGGTATCCGTCTCGATGTCCCAGAATTTGACGGAGGACGAGATCCTGACGTTTTTTTGGACTGGCTCCAAGCCGTTGAGCACTTCTTTGTGTGGAAGTCCATGCCTAGTGATCGAGGTATCCGTCTCGATCGTTTGCAGTCTGAACGCAAACGAAAGGGAAAAAGTAAAATCCGTAGTTGGAGCAAAATGAAAGCTAAACTGAAAACCAAATTCGTGCCTGAAGATTACAGACGCGATCTGTACGCACGACTGCAATCCTGGAGACAAGGCACCATGAGCGTAAAGGAATACACCGAAGGGTTCCAATCCCTAGTCCACCGCAACCGTTTGCAGGAGACTCCTATTCAGGAAGTCACTCGCTATATGCAAGGCCTCCGCCAAGTCATCCAAGATGAACTCTACCTCCACAACTGCCGAGATGTCGACGAAGCCTACAAGCAGGCTGAACGGGCTGAGACCAAGCTTGCTAAAGCCCAGACAAGGAAGATGCCTTTCTCGGCGAACTCCGCCCCTCATACCAGTACTCCGATGATGTACTCCAAACCGATGGGCTCCTCATCAGTTGTGACGGGTAAAACTCCAGCCAAACCATCAACTCCTGCCGTCACCCGACCACCCCCTGGAAACCCCGGCCAAGGCATCTTGGGAAGCCGACCCATTGTAGGACCTGATACTTGCTTTCGATGCTATCAAAAGGGCCATCGGGCAGCAGAGTGCCCAAACCCTAAGGCTAGACCCGTCCATCTATGCACCACCGACGAACCTGAAGACCCCGACCTTGACCAACAGGAACCCCCTGGAGAGGATCCGACTGCGCTGACTGCCAACACCATGGGAGCCGACGACTACGAGCTTCTAGGAGTGGATGGAGACGACTCCGGTCCGTTCCTGGTAATTGAACACGAGAACTTTATCGCTCCTGACAGCGCGCCCACCAACATTCTGCTCACCCCCGCTGCCTCCGATGCTGATAGCTGGCTGCGACGCAGCATCTTCCGAACCACCTGCACCTCAGGAGGACGACGCTGTTCGCTGATCATTGATGGAGGAAGTGTTGAGAACTTCGTATCACAAGAGATGGTCGACAAGTTGGGTCTGCCAACTCAACCTCTCGAGAAACCGTACAGTGTGGCATGGTTTCGTGGTGGTACTCAACTCCCGATCCACCGTCAAAGCCTCGTTAACTTCTCCATCGGTCCTTCATATAAGGACGAGGTGTGGTGCCATGTGACCCCTATGGATGTCTGTCACATCCTTCTAGGGAGACCGTGGCAATTTGACCGAGACACTGAACACCGAGGAAAACTGAACACCTACACCTTTCTCATTGACAAAGTTCGTGTCACCCTCAGGCCCCAACGTGAAGCCCTTAGCCCTCGCCAAGTGGCTACACTCCGAGCTGCGACCACCCAAACTGGTAACAAAACCCCACCGGCCAAGCCTGCGACCACGGGCTCCGTGTTGTTGATGGAAGCCCACGCATTCCAGCGTGAAATTCAAGAGAGCCCCACCATCTATGCGTTAATGGGACGTGAAGTGGCCAACCAAGAGACAACTCCTCCTGAAGTCCCGCCTGAGATAAAGCCCATCATCCAAGAGTTCGCTGACATCATGCCTGAAGAATTGCCTGAAGGACTGCCCCCGTTGCGAGACATTCAACATCACATTGATCTAGTCCCTGGAGCCAGCTTGCCTCACCTACCCCATTACCGAATGAGCCCCAGTGAGCATGAAGAGATGAACCGACAAGTTACCGACCTGCTGCGACGTGGGTACGTTCGAGAGAGTATGAGCCCCGTGGCGGTTCCTGCTCTACTTACCCCGAAGAAAGACGGCACATGGAGAATGTGCGTGGACAGTCGAGCTATCAACAAGATAACGATCAAATATCGTTTTCCCATCCCACGCCTTGATGATATGCTTGATATGTTATCGGGTGCCAAATTGTTCTCCAAGATGGATCTTCGCAGTGGATACCACCAGATTCGCCTGCGACCTGGAGATGAATGGAAGACAGCTTTCAAAACCAAAGAGGGCCTGTATGAATGGACAGTCATGCCTTTCGGCTTGTCCAATGCCCCAAGCACCTTCATGCGGACAATGAATCATGTCTTGCGACCCTTTATTGGCAAGTTTGTGGTCGTGTACTTCGACGATATCCTGATCTACAGTTTGACCAAAGAAGACCACCTATCTCACTTGCGACAAGTCTTCGAAACCCTGAGAAACCAAAAACTGTACGTCCACCTCAAGAAATGCTCCTTCATGTCTGACACGGTCCTCTTCCTAGGATACATTGTCACCGCTGATGGACTTAAGGTTGATCCCTCCAAAATCCAGGCCATTCAAAGCTGGCCCGTACCCAAAACACTCACGGAAATTCGCAGCTTTCTGGGATTAGCTTCTTTCTACCGACGTTTCATACGGAACTTCAGCACTTGTGCAGCTCCGTTGGTAGATTGTACGCGGAAAGGCGCACCCGCCTGGACTCTTGAAGCAGAAACGAGCTTTCAAAATCTGAAACATCAATTGACCCATGCTCCTGTTTTAGCACTCCCCGACTTCACCAAGATTTTCGTGGTCGATTGCGACGCCTCACATGTCGGGATTGGCGCTGTCCTAAGCCAAGAAGGACGACCTGTCGCCTTCTACAGCGAGAAATTGAACGATGCCAGATCACGGTAATTCACTTATGACGTTGAATTTTATGCTGTGGTCCAAGCCCTTAAGCATTGGAGACATTACCTGATCCAGCGAGAATTCATCCTTAACTCTGATCATGAAGCCCTGAGATATTTGAATTCCCAGAAAACTCTTAATAAGCGTCATGCCAAGTGGGTTAACTTCCTCCAAGAATACACCTTCCACCTCAAACACAAAGCTGGAACCCTGAACCGTGTGGCCGACGCGTTGAGCCGGCGAGCGCATGCCCTGACCACAATGACCGTCAGCACGACCGGATTTGAAACTCTCAAAGACCTCTATCCTACTGACCCTGACTTCGGTCAAATTCATGCCGACTGTGTTGGTACCAGACAGGACCCAACAGCCACTTTTGTTCTTCATGAGGGTTTCCTATTCAAAGGCCACCAACTGTGCATTCCTGCCACGTCCCTTCGTGAGAGCTTAATTGCAGAACTACACAACGGAGGTTTAGCTGGACATTTTGGACGAGACAAAACCTTGACTCTACTCCAAGAGCGTTTTTATTGGCCGCAACTGCGCAAGGATGTGACGAAATTTGTACAGAAATGTCAAATATGTCAAAGATTTAAAGGCCACCGGCAGAACACTGGACTGTACACACCTCTGCCCATTCCTTTGCGACCCTGGGAAGATATCACCATGGATTTTGTGTTAGGATTGCCCCTCACTGTGCGAAAGGTTGATTCTATTTTTGTGGTTGTAGATCGATTTTCCAAAATGGTCCATTTCATTGCATGTAGGAAAACTTCAGATGCATCTCATGTCGCCGATTTGTTTTTTCGTGATGTCGTCCGTTTGCATGGTGTCCCTCGTTCTTTTACCTCGGATCGCGATACTCGGTTTTTGAGTCATTTTTGGCTCACTCTTTGGTCCCGTCTTGGTACTCGTTTGCAGTATAGCACCGCTTATCATCCACAAACAGATGGGCAAACTGAAGTAGTTAACAGGTCATTAGGAAATTTGTTGCGATGTCTTGCAGGGGACTCTCCGTCCAAGTGGGATCTAATTCTTCCCCAAGCTGAATTCGCATATAACAGTTCCACTAATAGGTCCACCGGAAAATCCCCTTTTGAGAGTGTGTACGGCTTTCCACTTCCTCAATTTCTTGACCTAAAACCCACAACCGTGCAAGGGAGAAGTAGTGCAGCTGCTGAGGATCTGGTCGAACACCTAACCAACATCCATACTGAAATCCGAGCCAAACTCCAATCTATGACCCAGAAATACCAGACCCAAGCCAACCTACACCGAAGAGAGAGTGAGCTCAGAGTTGGAGAGTTAGTGATGGTCCACCTGAAAAAAGAGAGATTCCCTTTGAGAGTCCACCAAAAATTGAGCGAACGAAAGATTGGCCCATTCCGAGTCCTCAAGAGGATTGGGACCAATGCTTATTTACTCGACCTGCCGCCAGACGTCCAGACATCGCCAGTATTCAACGTATCAGATCTCTTCTTATATCATGGAGATGAACAGACGGATGCCACTACTCCAGCAGTTCCTGATGATGACACGCGCCACCCGCCACCCGCAATCGATGCTGATCAAATTGAAGATATTGCAGATATCCGTGACATGACTACTAGACGTGGTCTCTTCCGACGATATCTAGTCAAATGGAAGGGACGACCTCTTACCGATTGCACCTGGATCGACGAGGACGAACTCCAACAACTCCGCCCCGATCTACTTCAGAACTTCCACGACGCCATCTCGACGGAGCGAGATTCTTTTCAGCAGGGGGGAGTTGATGCAGCATGATAGCAACTTAATTTTAGTAGACATTTATTTGGTCTCATTAGTATTTATTTTTGTTTATTTATTCCCTATGTAAAAGGCTCATTATAAAAGGCCTTGTTATCCTCTTTTTATTTTCTTTTTATTTTCCCCTAGTTTTTAGGAATAGCTGTTATTTAGTTTGAGAGGGAATGACCTCTATAAAAGGTCCCCTTATTTTGTAATTGAAGTTAAGTTGAATTGAGAATAATTTTCCCCCATCCCTAATTCTCTCTCTCTCTCTCTATCTCCCTCTCCAACCCGCGTTCTCTCTCCCCGACCCCTCCCTCTTGATCCCGTGCCCTAACCCCGCCGCCTCCCTCTCTTCTCCTCTCCTCCCTCCCGGTTCCGCCCCTCTCCTCTTCTCCCTCTCGATCACGCCTTCTCCCCGCCACCCTCTTCCATCCGCCAACCCCTGCGCCTCTCCACCCGACCCCGCCTCTCTCTCTCGCGAACCCACGCTCCCCATCGCCCCCCCCCCCCCACCGAGCCTCGGTGCCGCCCTCGTCACCGCCTCCTGCCACGGCGCCCCCGCATTCCCCCTGCCTTTACACACCTCCCAGCGCCGCTCGCCCCTCCTCCTACACGCCGCCAGGCAACCGCCCCTTCCCCGCCATCTCGCCCCGCGCCACCTGCTCATCTTCCCACACGCCGCCAGGCATCCCGCACTTCCCTGGCCATCTTCCCCGCGCCGCTCGACGCCCTTCCCCAAGCAGTAGCCCCGCCAGCCCCAGCCAGCCTTCGGCCTCGCCCTCAAGCTGCAGCCTCAACCCCCGTGGTCTCTTCCGACTGCTGGTTGACGCCCCAGCCCTCCTCCAGCGACCCCCCAGTTGTCGTGCTACACTACGCTTGCCCCAACATCCCCGGACATCGCGGAAGCAAGCCGCTACCACGCCCGATCAGATCTGAAGCGCAATCTACGGACCCCTGCCGGTTGTGGTATGAGCGTATTTTTCCACCGTTATTCCATCATATAAAGTTAGTATTGTGGCCTGTGATATTGCTTGTTTGGCTTGGTGATTTATTGAGATTCCTAGACTACAACATCGCTATTTAATTCCTGTGATCTTTATCTACTTGATTGCCCTAAATTTGTGGATAGTAATCGGTGCTAAATCGCGAGTAACCTGACAATTATTGTTGCTGATTTTGGCTTGTCGTGCGCCTTTTATCTCGTTCGTCATTTTGTAGCAATAGTTCTATTGCTTGTTTCGTCATTTCGGTTATTGCACGCATAGGTTGCATCAACCTTCCTAGCCAGTACATTTGCAACCATGAGAAAAAGTAACAATGCTAGCGGGCACCCCCGTTTCACTCCACTGCAACTGGAAAAAAGCACCCTCTTGCTTTCCATTCACTAGGATTGCGCATGAAGTAGTCACACATCTTTGCATCCAAGCGATTTATTCACTTGGGAACCCCTACGGTGCAGGAACACCCAAATGAATCTTCAGTCAAGATAATCATAAGCTTTTGAGAAATCCACCTTCCATAAGAATCCATTCACCTTCTTCCTCCGCCAATCAGCAACAATCTCAGATACCAACACCACTCCATCTATCTTGTGACGTCCAGGGATGAGCGTCGTCTGTGCCTCGCCTATAATGCTGCCAAGAACCTCCCTTAACCTGTTGGTAAGAACCTTAGCCACAATGAGATAAATAACACTGGATAAAGCAATAGGTTGTAGATCCTCAATATGTCACACTGCGTCTTTCTTATGCAGAAGGAGCAACAAAGACTTATTCAGTCACTCAAAACCATCGTTCGTCTGCCTTAGCTCCTCCACAATCTCCAGAGTCGATTATTGTTGTCCTCCCCTCGTCTTTCGTGACTTCTAATATGCTGATCCTCTAACAAACTGGAAGCCAACTTGTCATACCATCGTCACATGTCAACCATCTCCCTTGAACTCCTTAAAATGCCCTTTGATGCCATACCAACTTCATTCTGCCCCACCAATCCCACCTTAACACCCACACTATCAATGGTCTGCCTTCTCCTCTCTTAGAAGACACCAAGTGAAAGAAATGGGTGTTCACGTCTCCTTTTGGCAACCACGTCTATCTTTATTTCTATTTCCACTGATCCCTTCTCTTTAGATTTTTCTTTCATGACTACATCCAGATGATTCCTTTTTGTATCCACTTCTTGCATCGATAAATCACTGACTTGTTCGACCTTTTGGCATCAAGGAGCCAGCGTCAAGGTCCTCAGGAGCTTCATGAATATCAATACTAGTTCTGACCAGTGTCAAGGTCCTCAGGCACTTTATGAATATCGATGGTAGTTCTGACCTGTCTGATTATCCTATTGGTTGATCGTGGATTTTATGATTAGTTTGATGATTTTAGTGGCCTAAATGGTCAATCTTCTCTGATTTAGTCTATTTAGTTGTTATTCCCAAGATCTAGAGATTTTATTCCTCATCATTTGCTCTAACTCTTCTAGTTGTGCACGAGTTTGACGAGGAAAGTTGCATGTCACACACAAGCCTTTTGTCCCTTTCCCCCCACTTTGTCAGGCATCCCACATAAGCAAAAGATTGTTTTGGTCAATATGTTGACCCGTGTTTTTATGTTGGTTCTTGAAATAGGTTAGGAAACTTCTAAGATTAAATTTCTTGCATCAATGGTTAATTAGGTAAAAAGTGACCTCATGAGTATGTTGGGTATCTTTTGGTCAACCTTTCTATGGCCTTGTTCGTCTTTAGGCGGGTGCCTTTTTCAGTGCAATTTATTGATTGCTTGCAATTGCTTGGTTGATTACTAATGTTTGCATGTCTTTTGAGTTGTTGTTTGGTTACCAACGATTACTCATCTTTGTAGCAATTGATATATCACCGGTGTTTGCTCAGAGATACCGATTAGTGATTGTTCATTTTATGGGCAATTGATTGATTATCGATGTTGGCTTGGAGCAGCTTGTTAATTTCTAGTAGACTGGTTGATTACCATTAACTACTCGAAGTGACTGATTTATTATCAGCGGTTGCCCCCTTTTGAGCAATTAGTCGCTTACCCGCAATTGGTCAATTACCAATAATCACTTGTTTTTTATAGCGTGTGTTTGATGAGCTTCTATCAATAAATCAATCCATTTTTTAATTCTTCACATGTTGTCTTTGGCTACATGGTCAAGCACTTGATAATGTGTCATGTTGCTTGCCTGCAATGACTAAAATACGAATCATATCCTTGTCACCTTGTCCACATGTTGCTTCCATATCCTTGTTATTTCGTCCACATGTTGCTATGCTTTTTTTTGTGCATTTTTGTCGCTTGTCATAGCATTATATTTTAGTTATTTCTGCTTGTTTTCCCTATGTGGTGTAATGTATGCCATTTGACTAGGGATTTTTGGACGGGTGATGCTCGTGACGTGTGCTTGACACAACCTCAAGCAGTGTGTTCGTTCCTTTTCATCTTTAACTCGTTTAGTTCTATTCTTCCACCCTTTATTCTAGGAGGGATATGATTTTAAGGGATCTCGAGTCCTTGGACATAGGGGTTATACCCTTCATTCTTTGTAGGAGCTCGAGATCATTTGTACATTCCTTCCGTTGGGCTTCTTCTTGACCCATTTGTACCTTATTCGACATGGCTTGAGGGTTATGTTTTTTCTCTTTTTTACATGAGTTTGTACCTACGTGATTGCTGACTATTGAGATATTTGTTATCTTTTATCCTTTTTATGTATTCTCTTTTCTTTCTATCCACTCTATGTAATTTGTCCACGATAGGCTTCTCCTCTATATAAAAGAACCCATTCGACCTCATGAATAAACACAAATTATTTCCCTCAACATGGTATCAGAGTGGCGGTCCTAGAGCGGAGTCTGTGCCCTAGATCCTTCCCAACCCGCATGCCCTACACATGCCTCCGATACCCTTTCCTCCGTGCGTCGCCGTCGCCGTTCTCCTCTTCCCGGGCCCGTCGCCTAGACTGCAACGGCAATCGGTTGCCGTGCGGGCCTTAGATCTCCGCCTAATGTTGTTGCACAACAATGCGGCCTAGCAGCGCCGCCTAGTAGTGCCACTGCATAGCAGCGCCCTGCAGCATTGCTGTATAATGCCGACCCTGACA
This sequence comes from Ottelia alismoides, assembly GCA_037367405.1. Taxonomy (NCBI): domain Eukaryota; kingdom Viridiplantae; phylum Streptophyta; class Magnoliopsida; order Alismatales; family Hydrocharitaceae; genus Ottelia; species Ottelia alismoides. Next base: position 1,134,999 of record JAZKJV010000566.1, on the reverse strand, counting down.
GCGATGTTATTTGACCTTATTTGGTCTGATCTGGCCTATTTTGGTCTGATTTTGCTCCATTTTTGGTCTCGTTCGGGCAAAGTCAGGCAATCGTGGACTCCGTCGAGCTCTACTGCAAACTCGTTTTCTTAGGGTTGGTTGTGGTATGAGTATACACCCACAACCACCCTCCTTGATGTCCGTGTAGACATCATATAATCTGTCTATGGTCCAACCCCGCATTATGTCAGATACATAGTTGGCAAGGTTCAGGAGAGCGGTATGCGTATGCGTTCGGACAGGTCACTGAATACTGAATAAGCGGTATGCGGGGGCATATGCGGGGTATATGCGGTTCTACACGGTTTTCTAATTTTTAATATAAAAATAAATAAATATCTATGAATAACATTACCACTGAATTTATGAAAAATGTTCATGTTAGATGGGTGTTTATATGCTTTTAATTGCGTGTTAAATGGGTGTTTATATGCTTTTAGTTGCCTCATATTTAATCACAAAATATTTATCATAAAAACTTCACATATTAGATGATTCGTGATAACAAAACTTCAGTACACATGCATGCACTACATGAGCAAAACCTAATCGGCATATATAAAAATATTCGACGATATATTTCATATACTTGTGAAAACAATACACGAGGAAAACATAAAACATTGCATATATATAATGGTATAATGCATTTCAATTGCATACAAATGCATGTCATATTCTTACAATAGAATGAAAGAAGAGGCCGATTTCATGAACATTGATAGTTGGTATTCCATCTACATGTGCCTTTAAGGGTCCATCACCTATTGTCAAGATGGATGGCACAAACTATGAGTTGTGAGTGATGCGGTTCATGAATCTCTCTCAAAGCCATGATAAGAAGCATATTCTGACACAAGATGAGTCAAAAGACAAGATTGGGGCCAATGCCTCATGGGAGGTTGATGGTGCTTATGCAAAAGTTTGACTATCTTGAGTTATGCCTCATGGGAGGCTGATGATACTATTTCTGTAGAATTAACCAATGATATTTTGAGTCCGCCCACAAGGAAGGCAATGTAGACATCCTTGCAGGGACGTATTCTCAAGCCAGGAATGAGTTGAAGATCTTGCAACTCCAACATGCTATATTTACGATCAAACATGATGATCGTCCTCTTAATGCCCAAGTGCACTGGGCGTGCTATTTTGCAGGATTTAGTGAGAAAAAGGCCAGCAATCCACACATGGTTCCATATAGAAGAAACTAATAGACTAATCCGTCCTCCAATCATCGCTTTAATGTTTTAAGGGCATGCAAAAATTATAGACATCTCTTAGGGTTATGTTTGAGAGACTTCATATCTGTATACATCTAACGGTATCATTAGAGCATCACACAACCTATCGTGATTCGATCACGACCGGGGTCTTCCTGGCAGCATCTAACACTGGGTAAAACTCAGCCCGCTTGATGTCGTAGTAGTCAGGGTCTTTTTGAGTCGTTTCATCTTGATATGTGGGGTCCGAGTCATGTTCCTGACCATTAGGGGCACTGATATATTTGATTTGTGTGGATGAATTTTACCAGACTGTCACGGGTATTTTTGTTAAAGAAATAAGTCTGATGCCTATTATTATGGTTCAGAATTTTGTAATTGAAATATAGAATCTTTTCCCTGTTTCTATTAAATACATTTGTTTTGATAATGTTATGGAGTTCTATACTACACAACTGTTTCAATTCTTTAGCTCATGCGGCATTATTCATCAGACTGTGTCCCTATATTTTTCAGCAGAACTGTGTTGTTGAAGACAAATACCATCACTTTTTGGATATGACAAGGACTCTTCTCATATAGAGTCAGACTCCTCAGTCCTTCTGAAGTGATGATGTGATGGCATCATGTTACATAATCATTCGGATGTCCTCTACCATTATGGGTGAAAAGACACCATTCTCTCTTACTTTTCTTGAGGACCTTTTCTCTCTTACGCCACGAATTTTTGGCCGTGTGGCATTTGTCCACCTTTTGCATCCCGGTCGTGGCAAGCTCACTCCTAGAACCGTCAAATGTATGTTTGTTGGGTATTCTCATACCAAAAGGGTTATATGTGTTTTGATCTTGTACGAGGAAACTATGTCAGTGCTGATGTTACTTTCTTTGAGTCCATCATATACTATTCTCCTACAGGTGACTGATTGAGTCCCTCTGAGTCTGGGGATGAGGTTTTTCTTCCACATCCACCTACACATGCATCTTAGTCTGTCCTTCATGCTCCAATGCCTTCTCCACTATTAGCACGCTTCAGGGTAAATTCAGAAATTTGATTTAAACTGATGGCATTGGTGGTATGAATGATGAACATGGACATTTACAGGATGAGCATGAAGATATACATGACGAGCATGGACCGCCACAAGAGAATGATATGGGGTGACCTATTACCTTGTGGAAAGGCAAATGTTCGTGTGTGTAATACCCCTCGTTGGTCATGCGTCTCTGACGTGGCTTTCGCCGGATTTCAGGAACTTTGTTGTGGGATTACCTGCCATTGAAATCCCACACATATCAGGAGGCTCTCAAGATGAGCCAACGACGCCTTACCATGGAGGAGGAGATGATTATTTTACAGTCACGTGGCACATGGAGCATTGTTATAGTTCATACAAGCTTGTCTGTTGTGCGATGTAATCGGGTGTTCACTGTGAAGCACCGAGCAGATATCGACATGGATTGCTACAAGGCAAGGCTTGTGGCTCGTGGATTCACCCAGACTTATGGGGTGGGCTATCAAGATACTTTCTCTTCAGTTGCTCGGCATTCTACATACAGATCCTTCTCCCTATTGCAGTCACACGGGACTGGCCTCTATATCAGCTTGATGTGACGAATGCGTTTCTCTATGTTGATCTATAAGAGGAAGTCTACATGCATCAATCACCTGGGTTCGTTGCTGAGGGGGAGTGTCAGAAGGTGTGCAGACTTCATAAGGGCATCTATGTTCTTAAGCAAAGTCCAAGAGTATGGTTTCAAAAATTCTTGGACGTGATAGAGCAGAAGGGGTTTGTGAGATCAACTGCAGATCATTCCTTGTTTGTTCAGAGGTCTCAGAGAGGTAAAGTTGCTATACTTGTTTATGTAGATGCTATCATCATTACATGGGATAATGTGCAGGGTATTCAAGTAGCTAAGGCTTTCCTTGGTCAACAGTTTGTAATCAAAAACCTTGGCAGTCTACGCTACTTCCTTGGACTGGAGTTTGCAAGAACCAACGGGGTCTTGTGATGACCCAAAGGAAGTATGTTACAGATATTCTCTTTGAGATTGGTATGGCAGATTGCAAGCCACCCACTACTCCATGGACCCGGGCATGAAGCTATATGATGATGACAGTGGTGAGGTAGATAAGAGGAGATATAGGGAGCTTGTTGGGAAGCTTCTATATGTGACCATCCCCGGGCCAGATTACTCCTTTGTAGTGAGTGAAGTGAGTCAGCTCACGGAGTAGCCTAGACAAGCACACACGGAAGCAATCCATATGATCATGAGGTATTTGAAGACTTCACCTGGCACTGGTCTCTTTGTTTAGCAGAGGCACATCCCTTGCCGTTACAGCTTGCGCATATGCAGATTATGCGGGATGCCCCGAGAATAAGAAGTTCACCTCTAGCTTCGTTGTGTTCATAGGGAGCTCCTTGGTGTCATGGAAGAGCAAGAAGTAGACAATTGTTACCAGATTTAGTGCAGAATCAGAATACAGAACCATGGCACAAGGGAATTCAGAATTTTAGAGATGTGGTTCAGATCCGTTTTGACTGATCTAGCTATTGAGGTGCCTCTTTCCATGCACCTCCAATGCGACAACTCGACTGCACTTTTTATTGGCAACCACCATCCTTCTATGAGAGCATAGAAGGCCGTGTCGGCGATATATCGACGATATATTGGTTTCGACAGGGTAGGGGTTTCGATATTATCTAATATATCTTTTTTCAGGGATATCGGCGATATATCACCGATATATCGGCGATATATCGTCATATCGGTCAAAAATGATTGGATTCAATACAAAAAATCCCGGATATCGATCGATATCGTCGATATTTCGCCGATATCTCTATATATCCATGTTATTATTCATGCAAGATTGATTCAACTATTTATCTAGCTACAACTAGTATTAAAACACATATCTAGCTACACCTAGTATTAAAACACACAATGGCTTATATATATTTTGTTTCGGGTCAGGGGCACTGCCCCCGTACCCCCGCAAGGGGGGCCAACCTGGGCCCCCTCTAGTCCCCAGGCTCGCTGACCAGGCAGCGAGACCCCCGTACTGGTAGGGTATGGTGCGTCAGGAGGGTGCATACAATGGTTCTTCAACTTGATTTATGTTTCCAAAGTTATTTCATGTTGTAAGAACTTGAATGAAATCCATTTCCAATATCTATAAGACAGTTCTTCAAAACAAAATATCTATAAGTCAAGAATCAGAACATTAATATCGATATGTTCAAAATGATCGATATATGCGATATAAGCTTCATAGATTGATCGATATGTGTGATATAAGAGTATATTTGTAAGTTATTTAGTGATCTAAAAACTTGGATGAACTCCATTTTCAATATATATAGGTCAACAACTAACAGTACTAGCGATATGTTCGAGATGACCGATATGTGAAAAATAAGGATCATAGTCTTCACAAATGATATATATGTGTCATCTAAGTGTATATTTGTAAGTTATTTAATGTTATAAGAACTTGAATGGAATCCATTTCTAATATCTAAATGTCAGAAATAAACATTAACAGCGATATGTTCGATATGATGACCGATATGTGTGATATATGGGCTATAAATGACCGATATGTGTGGCATAAGTGTGTATTTTTAGGTTATTTGTTATTTTAATATCTTAGATGATCTTAATTTCTGAAAAATGACAAAAAATGGCTTTTTTGAGCCATTTCCGACATTTCCAACGATATCGTCGATATATCGGCGATATATCCCGATATATCCATTTTCGTGCGGACCGAAACGATATCGATATCGATACGACCTTCCTTGTATGAGAGGACCATGCATACACTCGAGACACATGATCCAGAAAGGTCTCATTTTTACCTCTCATGTTAGCTCAGGCTAATAGACAGCCGATGTGCTCACCAAATCTCTAGCTAGAGACCCTTTCCAGAGATGTTGTTCCAAGTTGAGCTTAATTGATATCTACACTCCAGCTTTAGAAGTGTTGAGATATTTGTCATCTTTTATCCATGTTATGTATTCTCTTTTCTTTTTGTCCACTTTATGTAATTTACCCAATATGTTTTTTTCTTCTATATAAGAGAACCCTTAGGACCTCATGAATAAACAACTCAATTTCCCTCAATACTGACATCTAGTCGATCCTTGACAATTGGGTGCATATGTTTGCTTTTCTCACGCGGGCATGCTCTTACAGTTGTCCGATTGTTCTAGGTATGCTTCTCATTCTTTTTTGTATTTCTATCCGATGATGTTGTACAACAAAGGTATTGATGTTTAGTATTTCAAAACTCATGGTTGGGGTGTTTTTGCTCTTGTGTTGACTAGAATGAAGTCTACAAAGAAAGATTTTCCTTCCTTTCGACAACCAGTCGTGCACACTTCTGAGTCACATGATAAATGAGCCTTTGGCTATACTGGGAGTTGACAAAGAGCCCGCTGACTTCACAACTTCTCTGTCGATCTTTGACGACCTGACATGCTATCCCCCCGCTTGATTGATGCCTCCTCATATCCGCTGTTCGAGCATTGATCTACTGACATCGTAAGAAAACGCCCCGGCATGCAAGTTCATGCTCTTTTTACATCGACTTTTTTCCTTTAGCGTTGAACTTTATTTTTTCATGCAACTACCCTTGATTAGAATGATATGGTCGCCCAACTAGATGACACAACAAACTCTAAGCCTATTCTAGTCTTGAAGGTGGTTGCTTCGTTTGACGCAACTGGTGGACTCTGGCTTCTGACCACCAAGTTGACGGGGGTGAGTCCAAGTGATCCTTGGGAAGTCCGTGTTCTAGAGGTTGTAGAGTTCTTGGAACCCTTCTTCGCTCATGATCTTGCCACACTTGTTGATGGTGTCAACTTCGCTGCAGCAGGGGAAGTTGGTCGCCGGTCGTGGCACGGTCAAGAGATGAAATCTGCTCGAGGTGATATCAAACAAGGAAATTGTCTGGCTTTCCTCGGCGGAGTGTCCTGTCAAGGTAGTCTGGCTTATGGGGGATGGACAAATGGTAGACCACCTTCGCAGATGATTGGTATGGTTCATGGAGATTGAGCTGGGTACCCTTGATAGGGACAATACCGCTTTAGATGCCAACAGTGAAGTCAATGCAGATGAATTGCTGCTCATATCTGGTGAAGACAAGGCTCGAGAGTCGAGGTCTAAGGGGTCAGAGAGCTTGATGCTCAGTCGGACGCTTGTTTCTGTCATTTAACTTGCGGCCATCAGGTTCAAGTTCAATGTTTTGAGGGGTTATCTCTGATGCAATGCAATAAAAGGCTTTTGGGATGGTGCTAGGACCCAAACCCTTGGGGTTCGTTTGGTTGCAGGGTTGGCAGGGTTGGGTTGGGTACTATTCACAGGGGTACTCCCTCCTCACAGTTTACTATTCACCCAGCCCTGTGAATAGTACCCAACCCTGCCCAACCCTGCAACCAAACGAACCCTTGGTGTTGTGGATTTGTTCGAAATACTTGTAGACTTTCGATGAAGGTCAATTATGAGGCTAGTTGGCAGGTTCACCTTGATGAGGTACAACAGTTCTTGTATGCGGAGTAAGTTGCTCGGCGACATGTTAGGCCTTGGTTGGCTTTCCCTCCCCTGTGCCCGATCTTTGCTTTAATATATTGTTGGGAGAAATGATTAACTTATTTTTTATGATACCCTAGTATCCCTTTATAATCCAGATAGGGAAAAGTAAATTACAAGTTTAATGTGCAATCATTGGCACTGGAAGCATGCTCAACAGGCATGCTGATCGGCGTTGGCAAGCGTGATTGTATGATTTCCCTTTATTGCAGTATGCGTGCGACACCTTGCATCTTGGTTGGCAGTGAACCATTAGAATTCATGTTTCATCTCTTTCTTTATGCAGAAATCCACCTTCACGGACTGCTATGGAGTGCTCTCAATGCTTTATGGGTTCCTACCTATTACATATTTTGGTTTACCTGTTGTGGGTTTTGGAAGGTGTGTTAGTTAGGAATCCGCTGGCATGGTGTTTGAAAGTGTCCTGGTGTTCTCTCAGAGGCGTACCGATACTTTTGAGTTCTGTTTAATACTTTCTCTGAGTGTAATTCCTTGCAGTGTCTTTGCCAGCTTCATATGGAGTGATAGGAAATAACATCATGAGGAGGTTTATTTGGAGGGGTTTTGACAACTCATTAGGTGGCATATACATTTGCTGAAATGGAGCGAGGTGTGCATGCTTGTTAAGGAGAGCAGCCTTGCTGCCCAGGATTTGAGGGTGTGGAAGTTTGCATTGTTGTCTAAATGGGTGATGCGATTGCTTGCGAATGGTGATGACTTCCAGCAATATAGTGTCCTCATGCTATGAGAGGACCTTTGAAGGGGAGTGGACACAATAGTAGAATTTTTGTAGTGTGTGACCTAGAGGTCATGGGTTTGAGTTGTGAGTCTTTATAGGAAAAAATGTATGGTAAGGTTGCAGACAATAAATAAACCCAAGGTGGTTTGACCCTTTCTCCTGCCCCCATGTAATAGGATCCTATACACATGGTTGCCCTCTTTTACGTGAGGACCGTTGACTTGAAGGAAGGAACCGTGCTTCCCTCGAAACCACCCACTTTTGTGAAGGGTTTTAGGAACCACACTTTTTAATATGCGATTAGGGGATGTTGGTTGTACTCTCATTTGGTTGGATCATTGATGGGGGGAATGGGATTTTGGGGGAGGCTTTCTCAAGGTTGTTGGATATTGTAGCTGATTTCCTTGTGATGATGGTAGATTGTTGGATGGTCCCGACCAACTGGAGGACCACCCATCTGGCCTAACCAGCCTTCTTTTTACCTTTGTTCGACTCATGTTTCGGTGAGTTCTTGTGGTCCTTTCTTTGATAGAGGTTCCGAGACCTTTGGATAGGGCAATAGATTGTTGGGAATGGGCTGATGCCCCACTTTTTTAGGGCTGTTGCATTTGGATGGTAAAGGTCCTGATTAAGGTAAAGATTCTGCTTTGATTTTTGAGGAAGAAACTGGTCAATTGAGTCTACGGGCAGTGGACCCATGATGTGGATTCAAGTTGCCATGTATTCAGCACAGGACATGAGTGGAGCATGTGTGTTCGCTCAACATTCCTTGATTGGATAATGGCTCTTTAAACTCATTTTTTGAATCCAAAAAAAGGAGAAACACGCAGCGATGTCCACTCCAATCAATTAAATTAAAAGATTAAAAGTGCAAGACCTTACAAGAGACAGTCTTTAAACTCATCTTAGTCCTCTATGGAGGGTAGTAGTGGTGTGTGGCTGCTATTTTCCAGAAGGTGGAGTGAGGAACTTACATTGTGATATGGGTATTGTGGCTGAAGAAATGTAGTCTTTAGTTCGGGCCAACCTTGTGAAAATGTGCTCAATTTAGCATCATCCCATTGGAACTCCTGGAAGGGGAATATGATATGAATGACCTGTACCGAGTTTTTTTTGATATTGCAATGTACATTAACCTTTAATGATCAAAATAAATAATTTTGAAATTATATAGCATGTTTTAGGCTAGAGCAGGTCTTTGCTTTTGGTAATTAGGGGTATATATTTTTTGAAATGTGGCTTCGAATAACGTCTGTTTGAAGCCGAAAAAGTTGTCGTTCTTACATATATATACTATTTGACTATTTTCTTGTTGAAGTCGGAAAGTCCTGGTAGAGGTTCAAATTTCAAAACATGATACATACTTGATGGAAGAAAGCCCACTTGATTGGAAGATTATGAAGGATACATTCAGCAAAGACCGGAAGGTGAGACATGATACACAATGAACCATTGAGTCGATTTACGCATCAGCTTAATCTTTTACGTGTGTAGAATTGGTGATTCAATTCGATGGAACTAGAAAGAATATGGGTAGTGTAGAAATCACATGGGTATGAGAGGTTTACCAAGTTGCACAGATTTGAAACCACTGCTGGCTATAACGAGAGAGGAAGATTTTGCATTCTTATTTATTGTTTTTTCTAGGGTATTTTACATTTATGCCCCTCTTAGATGTTGCAATATCAGTTATGCCCCTTCCTTTTTGGAATATTATTTGTGCTTCTGACTTCTTGCTCAATTTACTTGTGCTCAATTCACTTGTGCCCTTCTGTTAGTTTGGTTGTGTATGAGTTGAAGTAAACTATGATTTATTCAAACCAAAGTGTGGTTAAGAGGGGCATAACCATCAAACCCCTCTGCCCTTCCTCCTCCCACAACCCCTCCACCCCGACTTCCTCCATCCCATCCCCACTGCCTATCCACATGCCTCAACCTCTTTCATCTTTTTCCAAGAGAACTTGACCTGCGTATGCGATCTCAGCTCAAGGCACGAGGAAGTAACATCTCCAAAGCATCAGAGACGCTTGCGAAGAAGTTCGTTGCTAGTGTCCCTAATCATGATTTTTTCTATTCTTGCTGTTCATCTTCATCCCCTCTCAAGTGTTGATGGATATATGTCTTACTTTCATGGGGGAATTTAGAGAAACCGATCCATATCTTCAATGCCATCTTCATTGCCACAATGACGTTAGTAGTCCGGCGTCTGCGGCGACAAGACGTTATGCATATTGAGGCCATAAAGCCATGAAATTGGCGACGAAGATGTTGCTTCCTCATGCCTTGGACCGAGATCACGCATGGAGATCGTGAGGCATACGATTGCCGAGGTGAGAGGTATGAGAGGGGTAGAAATGAAGATGAGATGGGTTGGGTTTCACACGATTTAGGGGAATTGGTTGCAGAGAGGAACAATGAAGAAATGAGAGAACTGGAGAAGAAGATAAGATAGAGGAGGAAGGGGAAGGTGAAGAGGAGAAGGAATAGTTAAGGAGGAAGAAAAGGAGAAGGGGGCGGAGGAGGATGGGCCATGAGATGCCGTAGGAGATGGGGGTGGAGGTGGGTGGTGGTGGAGGAAGTGGCGGAGGTGGGTGGTGGTGGAGGAAGTAGGCGGAGGAGGCGGGGGCGGAGGAGAAGGGCAATGGAAAAGGAACAAAGCTCCGACCATGAAAGGAGGAGGGGGTTGGAGGAGTTAGGGGCAAATGAGGTGAGTGGCGGCGACGGAGGGGGCTGGAGGGCTTGGGGTGGTGGAGGAGGGGGCTAGAGGAGGTGGGGGAGGAGGCAATGATGGGTTTAGAGTGGAGGAGGAAGAGGAAGAGGAAGAAGGCGTTTACTCTAAAATTACATATCTACCCTTGATGTTTATTTTTAATTGCATGTGTCCAATAGGTAACGTCTGTATGTGATGCGGATGGACGACAAATAGCCCAATAGACACAAGTGATAAAACTGCAAGAAGTCAGTAGCACACTTGATATTCCAAAAAGGGAGGGGCATACATGATATTGCAACATCTAAGAGGGGCATACATATAAAAAACCTTTTCTTATCTTCCAATGGAACACAAACCTATTGAAATAAAGTTTGTTATTAAAAAAAGTTTGTTCTTTGTTGTTTGTTTATTTCTTTATCCTTATTATGTAATTTGCCCATTAAGTTTCTTTCTTCTATATAAGAGAACCCTTGGGCTCTATGAATAAACAACGAAGTATTTTCCTCAACATGGTATCAGAGCGTCAGTCCTAACCAGAGCCCTGAGCCCCACCTTCCAACCCTACCTTCTAGCCTCACCTCGCAGCCATCCATTGCTCCTCGAATGGGCATGCTATTGCACGACAGTGCCCCAAGGCAGCACGCTGTAGTAGAGCACTGTTGCAGTCGGCCACGCGGCAGTCTAGCGCCACCCAACAATAATTGGTGCCGCCCAAGCGTAGCATGGGGGTCCTTCTATTGCACTGGAGCACCCGTCCATACATCTATTGCCGCTCCACATTTGGTTTTCTAGTCTGATTTCGCAGTTTTTGCCTGATTTCAGAGCCTTTTGTCATGATTTTGGTCTGAAAAGCGACAAAATCAGATCATTTTGGTCCCTTTGCACCAATATTTGATTAGGGTTGGTTGTGGCATGAGTATACGCCCACAACCACCCCTTTTCATGTCCGTATGGATGCTTCATGATCTGTCGAAGGTCCCAGTTATTTGTCCACGATGTCAGAAAGCAGAGTTGATACATCATCTACAAGCGTCTTCAAGGGTCCAACACCTATTGTCAAGATGGACAACACAAACTACGAGTTGTGGGAGATGCAACTCATGAATCTACTGCAGAGCCATGGTAAGAAGCATATTCTGATGTAGGATGAGCCGGTGGATAGGACTAGAACCAATGCCTCATGGGAGGAAGATGATGCGTGTGCCAAGGTATGGTTACCTGGCACTATCTCTATTGAAATAGCCAATGATATCCTGAGTCAACCCACAACAAAGGCGATGTAGGACATCCTTGCAGGAACATACTTTCAAGCGAGGAATGAGTCTGAAGATATTGCAACTCCAACATGATATCTTCACAACCAAACCGGGTGATCATCCTCTTCACGTCCTGTACACATCTCTGAGGGGTATGTTTGAGCAACTCCATAGCTACATTCCCTTGATGGCCTCACCATAACAACATAAGACCTATATAGATTATGTCATGACAGGGGTGTTTATGGATGCTCTTAACCCATTATATGATTCAGCTTGTTCTCAGCTTCTCACAGATGCCACTATACCGCCTATGAAGGAAGCGTACCACAGGTTGAGTGGACTGAGTATCCCCTTTGCCATGTCTTCTCAGACATCGTCAGTTGTGGCAGCTTCCCGTGGTAGAGGTGGATTGTCTCCATTTAGAGAACGAGGTACACATGGCAGAGGAGGGCCACGTTCACGTCAGTCATGTTCATACTGTCACCGATCAGGTCACTCAGAGGACACGTGCTATTCAAAGCATGGCTTTCCACCATTGGCTTGTGCTACTGAGCAGGTTTATATTGCTCCTGATCTTTCTGATCATCGTTATGTTGACTTCGTTGCTCGTCTGAGAAAGATCATGTCACCAGTTGCTGGATCTTGTAGTACTTTCCCATCAGATGTTGTTGCTTCTGCCTCCACTAGTACTTCAGGTATTACTCATGCATTTATTGATCGCTCTAGACCAGATCCCTCAGAATGGATAATGGGCTCTGGAGCATCTCATCATCTCTATGGAGATCGCTTACAGTTTGGTACCCATATTCTTGCACAACCATGTAGATCAATGGTTAATGCTGACAGGATACATTCCCCTATTACTGGATAGAGGGAGGTTCATTTGACTCCCTCCATGCGTCTACAAAACGTTCTTCATGTTCACCTTCTCAATGAATTTACTGCCTACAAGTTAGATTATAGAAGATTTACATTGTCGTGCTATATTTGACCCTAGTTCCCTTATTTTCCAAGATATACTCACGGGCAGGGTGATTGTATGTGGTCGTGAGCACGGTGGGCTATACAGGTTGACCCAGTCTCCTTATGCTGGGCCACTTGTCTTTCTGTTGATTCGATTTCTCTATACACGTGGCATCTCAGATTTGGTCATCTTCCATTGCAAAAGATTTGTCGCCTCGTACCGGATGTCTCCACCAAGTCTAATTTCTAGTGTGAACCATGTCAACTTGGAAAGCATCATCGGTTTAGCTTTCCAAATCGTCAAGGTTGTAGTAGTCAGAGTCGGTTTGAGTTGTTTAATCTTGATATATGGGGTCCTAGTCTTGTTCCTGATTATCAGGGACATCGATATTATTAGTTTATGTGGATGATTTTTCTCGTCTATCATGGGTATTTTTATTAGAGATTAAGTTTGATGCTAATACATTGATTCAGAACTTTGTGATTGGAATAAAGAATATTTTCTCCACTTCTATCAAATATATTCATTCTGATAATGCTCTCGAGTTCTGTCCTGCACAACTGTCTCATTTTTTTAGTTCACATGGCATTATCCATGAGACTTCCTGTCCTTATACTTCTCAGCAGAACGATGTTGATGAACACAAACACCATCATCTTTAGATTTCACAAGGATTCTCCTCATACAGAGTTGGGTTCCTCGTTCATTCTAGGGTGATGTTGCGATGACAACATGCTATCTTATCAATCGGATGCCCTCTACCATTTTGGGTGAATATGCTCCCTTCTCCCTTGCTTTTCCTAAGAAGGGCTTCTTCTCTCTTACGCCACAAGTTTTTGTCCGCGTGGCCTTTGTCAGCCTCTTGCATCCTGGCCGTGACAAGCCCGCTCCACGAGCTGTCAAATGTATGTTTGTTGGATACTCTCGTGCACAAAAGGGTTATCGTTGTTTTGATCCTGTCAAAAGGAAAGTACTATGCCAGTGCTGATGTTACTTTCTTTGAGTCCATCATGTACTATTCTCCTAGAGGTGACAGATTGAGTCCCTCTGAGTTTGAGGATGCGGTTGTTCTTCCACCTCCACCTATACATGTCCCTGAGCATGTACTCCATTCTCCAACGCCTTCCCCAACATCTAGCATGCTTCAGGTAAATTCTGGAAATGTTGTTTCAACTAATGGTACTAGTGGTGTGCATGATGAACAAGGACATTTAAAGGACAAGTAAGTAGATCTACATGATGAAACAGAATCATCACAATAGGATGATCTTGGGTGGTTCATTGCCTGGAGGAAAGGCAAAGGTTCCTGTGCGCGATACCCCCTCGCTAGGCATGTGTCTCTCGAGCGACTATCACTAGATTTCAGGCAATTTATCGTGGTATTATCCGCTACTGAAATCCCACACACATATCAAGAGGCTCTCAAAGTAAGCCAATGGCGCCTAGTCATGGAGGAGGAGATGGCTGCTTTACAGTCACGTTGCACATGGAGCATTGTTACAGCTCTTGCAGATGTGTCAGTTGTGGAACGCAAGTGGACGTTCACTATGAAACACTGAGTAGATAGCAACATTGATCGCTACAAAGCAAGGCTTCTGGCTCGTGGGTTCACCCAGACACATGGGGTGGACTATCAAGATACCTTCTCTCTTGTAGCTTGACATTCTATACTACAGATTCTTTTCTTTATTGCAGTCACAGAAGACTGGCCTTTATATCAACTCGGTGTGATGAATGTGTTCCTATATGGTGACTTACATGAGGAAGTCTACATGCAGTAGCCACTTGGGTTCGCTGCTGAAGGGGAGTGTCAGAAGGTGTGCAGACCTTATAAGGCAATCTATGACCTTAAGCAGAGTACAATAGCATGGTATTAGAAGCTCTCGGATGTGAGAGCAGAAGGGGTTCATAAAATCAACTGCAGATCATTCCTTGTTTGTTCAGAGGTCTCAGTGAGGTACTGTTGCTATTACCGATTTATGTAGATGATATCATCATTACATGGGATAATGTGCAAGGTATTCAAGCAGCTAAGTCTTTCCTTGGTCAACAGTTTGTAACCAAGGACCTTGGTGGTCTACAATACTTCCTTGGACTGGAGTTTGTCAGAAACCAGCGGGGACTTATGATGATCCAGAGGAAGTATGTTACAGATCTTCTCTCTAAGACAGGTATGACAGATTGTAGGCGAGCCACTACTCCTATGGAGATGAGCATGAAGCTATAGATGATGACACTGAGGAGGTAGACACGAGGAGATGCATGGATCTCATTGGGAAGCTCCTATATACGACCATCACCAAGACAGATATATCCTTTGCAGTAAGCAAAGTGAGTCAGTTTATGGAGCAACCTATATAAGCACATATGGATGCAGTCCATATGATTCTGAGGTATCTGATGATCTCACCCAGCACTGGCCTCTTATTTAGCAGAGGCACATCCCTTGCTGTTTTAGCTTGTGCAGATGCATATTATGCGGGATACACTAAGGACATGAAGTCTACCTTTGGTTTTGCTGTGTTTACAGGGAACACCTTGGTATCATGGAAGAGCAAGAAACGAACAGTTGTCACCAGATCTAGTGCGGAATCAAAATACCGAGCTATGGCACAAGGATTACAGAGATGATGTAGGTCAGATCCGTTCTGAGTGACCTAGCTATTGAGGTGCCTCTTCTCATGTACCTCCAATGCGACAATCATGCTGCACATTTTATTGCCAACAATTTAGCCTTCCATGAGAGAATCAAGCATATCGAGGTATACTGTCACTACACTCGAGACATGATCTAGAAGGGTCTCATTTCTACATCTCATGTTAGCTCAAGTGAGCAGACGACAAACATGCTCACCAAGGCTCTAGCCCAATGACCCTTTTCGAGATGTTGTTCCAAGCTGAGCTTGACTGGCATCGATGCTCCAGCTTGAAGGGGGGTGTTGAGAGTTGAGGCCCCTCTTTGTTACATTCTATGTCATGTCCTAGTTACTGGCAGAGAGTAAGTGAAATTCGGGAGTAGACGAGTGGCATGTGGTAAACTAGTAGAGTATAACAGTTTAGCATGCATTGACGTTGGATTGACCTTCCGAGTCTTCTTTCTTTCCCTCATTCTCTAAAGCATCGCTTACTTTTGATGCCACACACAACCCTTTACTTGGTCCTTCCTCATGAGCCTCCTGCCTTTGCTTCATCCTCTATATACACGTTGCCATTATAGTTGCTATGTCGCAATCTTGATTCCCTCAGCACCAACAAAACACCTTCTTTGCCACCCTCATGCTACCTGTGCGAGCCCTATCTCCATCATCATTGAGTCCCAACTAGGAACGAAGAAGAACATGATTGGGGGGGGGGGGGGGGGTGAGTCGAGTTCCTAGCAAAGGAGGGGGAGAACTCACGGTGAGGAGTCAAAGTGGGTTTTGTTGTGAGTAGTCGAAGTCCACAACATGGGTTGGGGGTTGGGGAGGTGATGGAAGGAGGGAGAAGCGAAAGGGGAGGAGGTGGCAATATTGATGGAGGGAGGGTACTTGAGGGAGTAGGCGGTGGTGGGAGGAGGAAAGGAGGTGCTGGGGTGGAGGTGATGATGATGACAACAATGACTGGTGGAGAGGTCGCGGGAAGGAAGAGGAAGTGGATGCAGAGAAGTGGGAGGGATAGTTGAGGAGCAGAGGTGGAGAAGTATTAGGGAGATGGAGGATGATAAAGAGTGTCTTGATTCAAGATTGGTTATTACTCACATGTATGTATATGAAATAAAAGGATCTCAAAGAGTGTGTGCTAGTACAACATGCATTGTTGTGGATGGCTTAACGTAAGGTTAACTGTTATTGTACATATGAACATTGTAAGGTTTGAATCTATAAGAGTTTTTATGGAAATGTTTTATTTTCTTCTTTTACATGAAGTTTTATTTTTCCATAATGTGTCCTAATTTTGAGCCTAAATAGTCTTCTAATGATTGATTCAACCTATGAAATAGAACTTTTCGATCAACTTTAAGAGATTTTCTAGAAATGTAAGTCATGCCATACATTGAATTTCTCCTTATGTATTGGATTATTTTCATATGTATTATGTCTAAGCTCTTGGATTTCATTTAAGTTTAAAAGTATCTTCTCGCAAGTCTTGCCTAGATCTGATTGTATTTTTAATGTCCTTATATTTGTGTTTGGTCTCTAAAATAGATGATACATTTTCCCATGCATGACCTTATAAGGAGGCAATTGTAAAGGAATCTTTTTAGACAATACATTTATCCCATAATATGGTGTTCATGTTTAGTTCTTGTAGAAGCAAGACCCATCTAAGTAGCCTCAATTTGGAATATTTCTTAAGCAAAAGTTGTCTAAGTAAACGATGAATCTATGATTCAACATCTTTATTCTTTTATTTTAGCTAAAATTATTGGTAAAATACTTGCAAATAGTATTAATTATCAATATTTATCATTCATCTCTCATTTGTTAATAATGCATATTTAACATTCTTTTTCACCAAAATAAAAGAATAAAGAAGAAAAGAAAAAGAAAAGGAAAATAAAGGATGATGTATTTATGAAATAAATGCATACTAACCCGAACCCCGAGAGAATGTCAAGACTTGACTTGATCGATAAGGAATAAAATACGGGAGATAGGGTCCGTAATTTATAAACGTTCAGAAAACCCAAAAATATCATGTATATATTACCCATTATTTATTTTATATAAATCATGTGCATTTTCATCACTATTTATCTTGTAAATATCTTATATTATTTTATTTATCAATAAAATAACCTCAAATTAAATTATTTCCTTAATAAAAGTTCAATATAAAAATGAATTTTTTATATAATAAAAATAATTGCAAAAAAACTATGTATAGAATAAAATTTATAACTCAAAAAAAGCCGTAAAACAAGAATAAAAAGATCAATACCAGCTCCATACGAACTTGAAATCATCGAAACTCACCTTTATTGTATTCTTAGCTTTAAAATGTTGTATATGTTTTTATAATTGTACTATTATTTATACTTGTATATGTTTTTATTATTTATTTCATTTATATTCATACATATTGTATTTTTAAATGTTGGTGTATATTTATTTTAATCATATAGGACAAAAAATATAATAAAATGTAAAACCAATCAAAAACAAAATAATGTATTTATTGTATAATTTATTATATATATTGTAAATATCCCTATTTATTTAACTTATAAAACTAATTTATAAAAATAAAATAAAAATTTACTTAAAATCCTTTAATTAATGTGTAAACAAGTGAAATATAAAATATTATTTATATTATGTATATAGGTAATTGATACATGTAAATATCACTATTTAATTATTTACACTAAATAAATTAAATTATTTAGTTGATTAAAAATCACAAAAAATAAATTATTAATTTATATACATTTTCATTTTAATATTTTTTAATTTAAAGCCATTTTCTATTTTATTTTATTTATTATATATTTATTTTATCTATTTTGTCGCGTAGCGACTTTTATCCTATTCAGACCGCCCTCTGATTGGTTGACATGGGTCAGCTTCCCCCTTCCTCTCTTGCGCCCGAATAATCGTGTTTTCACCCTTTTTCTCCCATTTTTACTTGCTAGATTCGACCTACTTTCCATCCGATTTCGACACCCTATTAACGTATTTGGATCCGGCATCTTCGCCAGATCCAAATCGTTTCCGTTAGCGCCTTCGTTCGCGCTCTCTCCTCCGATCTTTCTCGAACCCCTCGTGCCTATAAAACCTCTTCCAGGTGCCCTCCGGCCCAGCTGATCCATCTTCGATGCTCGATTTCGCCACATAGCTCTAGGATCGTGACAGGACCTTGGAGCGCTCATTTGGAGGTTGATTTAAGGTGTGTCTGACGCTATCCGGACGTGGTCGAAATCCTCCGCCGCGATCGAGCCTCTCCTGCCGTTCATCACCGGATCGAGGCGAAGACCCCATTCACCATCACACCATTGCCGCTTCGTCTCGCATTATCAAGTAACCTTTATATCCATAGATTTCATCTAGTTTCTTCGATTCAGATCGAATAGCAGAGCTTCCTTCCCAGGTCTCTGATCTACTTGATCAGAGATCCAATTCGTTTAATCTCATATCTGATCTGATCGCTACCTCACCCAACTTCGATCCCGTTTCTCCATCGCATCCCAGATCATTTCATTCGCCTCAGATCTGTCAGATCTGAGCCTCAATCCTCTCTATTCGCCATCGCCTGAGGATCTCCACTGTCCCCTCGCCATTTCCTTTGGATCTTGTGAAAATAACACTCGGTCGGGGCTCGTTGAGCTTGGAGTCCTTCTAATAACCATATAGGTGCAAGGATCACTACCTAGGAGCTTCGACTTCACCTTCAGGTGTTGCGAGGAGAGAAGGGGTCCTAGATCTCTCCCCAACGAGATTTGGAACCGCTGATCAGACCTACTCGACTCGGACCACCAGTAGCGTTCTTCTGAGCATCTTGGAGGTTCGAACCAAGCGTTCTCGAGCGAGATCAACTCGATCGCATCTCATTCTAGGAGACCTTCGAGCCAATTCTTCCAGACATCTTTAGAGCCATCAGATCCGAGGAGAACTGCTCTATATCAAATCTCACTTGTCGGTGTGCGCCCAAATTTCAGCCATCAGATCTAGAGGAGAGCATCACATCCGTCCACCACCTTAGAGCCTCCGCGTGCCTCACACGAGCGACCTGGGTATATTGCGCTTCTAGCCTTGCCATTCCTTTTATTTCGTTTTAGTTTATGTTCTGTAAATAACAGTTGAATACTTTTTATGAATCAGCCCTTGTAGTTTCTTAATTTGATTTTTAGTCCATGTTATCTGTATTCACGTGAATCTTCACGTGATTTTCTGGTGATTTCGTGCTTCATACCCTAACCTTTCTTGAGTTAATAAAATTTAATGATATTTGATTAATTCCTATTATACCCCAGTGTGTACATGTCATGTGAATCATCACATTTTATCTGGGATTTTTGCATCTTTGCTCCTGCATTCTATTATCTTGTTATTGATTGGTCCGCAAAAGTTAAAGAATTGCAAATTGGTCCTTTATTTCAGATTTAATTTTGTGTCTTGTTTTGCATGAAATAAATATCATCTTAAAAACAGGTTTGACATTAAAAAAACTTGTTAATATGTATTATGCACAAGTTGTATATAAGCTTAGTTTCAAAACATTATATATATAGTGATGTATATTAGCATATATGTTGACAATCTATGTGTATCTTGGACAATATAAACATGTTATCCTTGGAAAATCGAGGTATAAAAAACTATACGTAATTAAGTAAAACATGCTACATCAAAAAGACTATAAAGGGAGAAATTAATATATGGAGATCACTTCTTACAAGTCTTCAAAATTAAGGAAATGATGACCAAATCTCAACCATATCAATAGAATTCGAGAAAGCTGCTCACATATTCCATAATTGTTATCGTGTTACCAACACAAAACGATATTTAACGAGATTCACCAACATCTCTGTAGGCATTTTGAAAAAAGAAAGGCAAGATATCGATGCTGAGCAAGAGGTAAAATCAAAATTTTAGAAAACTTTTGTCGAAATTCAAGATAGCCATGTTGTAACTTGCGTCAATGCCTCAGGATGTGTGTAACCTCAATATTAGGCCTACCAAACATGATGAACAAATCTGTAACGTTGTTGAGACTTGTCTCTACCTTTTTTCAATATCCTCTTACACAAATTCATAGTACGAGTCATCACTTTGATGCTCTTAAAGTTTCCAAACATTATTCTTAATCTACAGTAACGATATATTAAGTTTTGAATAGTATATAAGTATAAAGATTATATATTGTGTTCTGTCTCTTTATATCTATTGAACATATTTATCAATATATAAAAATTTTAGTTCACTTGGAAATTGTAAAAAAATTGCTTGTCTACAATAAAATAGCCTCTCCAACATAATATCCAGCACAATATCACATAGTGATAGTCAAGTGTTTGGTTTATCATCGAATGCTTTAATTATGTAGTAGAGTGGAAAATCACGATCCACTTCTTACTTTCCCAAGATAGTACATGTCCACCGAAGAATGTATATAGGACATGACATAGACTCTTCTGATTTCTGATGGAACTAGCACATTACATCCAAATATGATCAATAAAGAGCAGTTTACTTACTATAGGAGTCTTCCTCCCAATAAAATCACGATCCACTTCTTACTTTCCCAAGATAGTACGTTTCCACCAAAGAATGTATATAGGGCATAACATAGACTCTTCTGATTTCTGATGGAACTAGCACAGTACATCCAAATATGACCAATAAAGAGCGATTTACTTAATACATGAGCCTTTCTCCGAGAAAGGCTCCATGTATTAAGTAAATCGCTCTTTATGGTCATTCCATTTCCGGATGTACTAGTGCTAGTTCCATCAGAAAACAACCTCAGAAGAGTCTATGTATATGCCACTATATACATTCTAGTATAGTGGGCCAAACGTACTATATACCCTTAAAAGCAGAAAAATCCGAATTTGCATCAAATATGCCTTGGCATCCTTGAAGTTAGGAATAACATCAGAGTTTCATAGATGTGGACACACCTCGTGTGACAAATTAATCTAAGTGGTCATGTACTACCTCTCTGGCTCTGTCTTACTCCCAACCCGAGTGTGGACTTTCTAATCATAAATGATGCATACAAGTAGTACATAAAGGCATTGGAATATTGTTAAGTCGGCCGTATGTGCTGCTATGGATTTCCTCTACAAAGGAGGTGGCATGGTCCGTGAAGTCAATCATTCATTCCTCACCCTTGTTCCAAAGATGGGCTCCCCGAAGGGGCTGGGAGGCTACCGGCCAATTGCTTGTTGTAATGTCATATATAAGATTTTTGCAAAACTGCTTGCCTCGCGTATGGCCACCGTTCTGCCCGATCTCATATCTTGCAATCAGACGACGTTCATCAAGGGGAGGTCCATTGGGGATAGCACTCGGCTGGCACAGGAACTGCTTGGAGAATTCGATCGCAAATCAAACTTGCAAAGAGCTTGTTTTAAGGTGGATCTCTCTAAGGCGTTTGATACAATCGAACACTCCTTCATACTGAAGTCCCTTGAGCTATTGGCATTTCATCCCAAATGGATCGCCTGGATTGAGAAGTGCATCAGCACCACGTCTTTTTCCATCCTCTTACATGGATCTTTGGAAGGTTTTTTCAACGGCACACGTGGTCTAAGGCAGGGCGACCCTCTTAGCCCCCTCCTCTTTGTTGTGGGTATGGAATCGCTCACGATGTTGGTGGAGGCCTCGGTTGGTAAGAGGATGATCATCCCTTTGGGTCGTGGAAATTCCGTGGCTCCTACTCACATCATCTATGCGGATGACCTCCTGTTCTTTTGTAAGTCTTCCACCTCCTCCCTCCTTGCGGTGGCACAGGTCCTTGAGGAATTTGAGCATATCTCTGGGCTGAAGATGAACGCTCGTAAAAGTAAACTTTTCCGGCCAAAAGGTGCTCCTGATGACTTTGGATGTATTCTAAGATTGGGGGTCCTGCGGCGTGCCCTCCCAACAACATATCTTGGTCTGCCACTTTCTTCCTCTTACGGTAGGGGTTCGGTCGCGCAGAACATCGAGGACAGGGTGAAGGCCTCCATTGGAGGTTGGAAGGCTTCGTCGCTCTCCATGGCGGGCAGGGTGCAACTTCTCAAGTCAGTTATTAATGGCATTACTATCTAATGGACTGGTGGGTCTCTCATCCCTAAAGGCTCCGCCTCACGGGTTGACAAAATGTGCGCGAACTTCCTTTGGGGATATGGTCGGCACTACGTCAGTTGGCGTACTGCTTGCCTCCCTAAGGCTGAGGGCGGTCTCGGTCTTCGCTCTACGATCATGCTTCGTGAGGCTATGATGTTGACTTGGTCATGGCATATCCTTACTGTGGACAAATCGATTTGGGTCGTCTTCATGAGGAATAAATACCTATCCTCATGCTCGTTCTGGGATGCTGAGCCCAAGAGTGGGGATTCCTTGCTGTGGAGGTCGCTCCTTCGCAAGAGGGATGTTTTTCGGGACTACCTTCTCGCCTCTGGAAATCTCCTCTCTCGGTTGTCCTCGCCCCTTGGGTTCCCTTTCTCGCATGCGGTGGATGCAGTTCGGCATCGTGGGTCGGTGGTTCCCTGGGCGGGGGTGGTCTGGAGCAAGAACTCCGTTCCCAAGCATTCTTGCACGCTCTATCGTGTTGTTATCAATAGATTACCAACACAGGATTGGCTGGACAGAATGGGGATTTGTCACTCCGGCTCTTGTTACCTCTGCCGGTCCGATAGCAAAACTTGTGAGCATATTTTTTTCCATTGCAGCTTTGTTCAAGACACTTGGAATCAGGTCCTCATTGGTCTCGACCTCCCCCAGCCGCCTTCGCTGAGGCTCAACAACATCATGGACTGGATTCTTCATCTCCCTACCGACAACCTCCGCCGGCTTTGTAGCGCAGCTATCGCAGCCACCATTTGGGAAGTTTGGAAGGAAAGAAATTGCAGATGGTCCTCTAGTGGCTCCTCAACCTCAATGCATTTGGCAACCTCAATCATTTACACTGCCAGGAACTCAATGACAGTAGACAGAGAACTAATCAACATAAAATGTGCCCAATATGTCCTCCTTTTTGTACTGCGGAGACTCTAATTATGCTTCGGTGATATGCGCTTTTCACTCTCCCTGTATACAGCCAGAGGTCTACACATTTTTTGGGTGCTTAAAACTTTAGGGACAAGTCCCCTTTTTTGTAATCTTCTTCAATTTTACATGGAATACAAAGAGTTATTACCCATCAAAAAAAAAGTAGTACATAATAAGCTTGTCCAAAAAGTAACCTTGGTGACTTCAATGTGTTTATCTAGCTTAATGAATCAAGTATACCGTGTGTAGATCGAGTACTTAAATTTCTAGCGGCGGGAAAATTTTAACTTCCGCCAGCTGTGCATTGACATACTTAGGAATAATAAATAAGTTTGATCCATGCAGACAAACCTCATATGACAAATCAGTCGTGTACTGCATCTACCACCTTAGGTGGGATATCGTTCTCGCCTCCCGGTACCTCTATACACAAAAGGTGTTGAAGTTGTCTAAAATCACCAACCTACTGACCACCACATATAGTATACATATCTCCATGTGGAGCGCAATAACCACCATAGCTCCAAAACATTCAAGTTTAGAGAGTTTCTATAGGTATGAAGGACTCCTCTTAAAATCATTAATATGAATTTGCGCACATAATTACACTTTACCTACATCTCTATTCAATAAGTTGTCACATTTAAATTTCCTCAATAATCAAATATAAGAATGGATTCTAAATTACCAAGTGAACTAAAAAATGCATACCACTGCATGGGAAACTCATGGAATTTGTGGAACAAATACCAAAGAAATAACAACCATGCATACGAACGTGTAGCCCTTTGGTTATCAGCTTGGCATGTACCTACAAAACTAAATCATTTTATAGGGGCTTTCAACTGCAAGCAACCCACCTTACAACTAACTACAAAGCTTTTTTTTTTTTTGGGGGGGGGGGGGGAGGGGGCACCAATTACAAGAACATGTTGCAGAAACAGACAATATTTCAAGTACCAAAGTAAATGTCTATCGCTTATAAAATATACACCACAATTGATCTAACATGGACCCACAATTGATCTAACACATCTTTCTCTAGTAAGTTTAGCCAAGTGATCATACATACAGATAATGGGAATGAAATGCATTTTAAATCTCTTAACTCTTTCTTGGATTATGAGACCATTATGTCAATAAAAACCTCCCAACATTCAGACAAAGAATTATAGCTAGAAACCTTCACCAATTGCTTAGTAATCTAGGCACCAACTGAGGATCGCGCTTCAGGCATATTATGATGGCGGATTAACCAGTAACCAACAAGAGAAAGATAGGGAAAATTCAATACCTAGACATATTACAATGTCCGATGTAATTGCTAACATAAGATTTTTTGGCAAAAAAATGAGGAAACACGCAAATGTGTCCGCTCCAAATACATTAAAGATGAGATATAGAAATACATACAGAAGCCATAACTCAAGTTGAGTCCTTGCTGAAAGAGTTACATTTTCAATATGAAAATGTTCCAGTCAAAATATTACACCATTTCGAGCCAACCATAGTACCCAAATCATCACAGGTGGAAGCAATAACCTTGAGTTTGGGAGAAAGTGGGAGTTGAACATCGATTCCCAACAGTCAATAAGGTTGATATGTGTCATCCACACAATATGAAGATCGCTCCAGGTATCTTTCACCCTTGGACACATGAAGAAGAGATGATTAAGTGTTTCATCTTCCTCTACACATAAAACACAAAGGTCATCATTGCCACCCTGAATCTAGCCCATATGTCCTTTGTCAGTAGTATGTCGCTTAGCATTAATCAAAAAAAGATCTTAATGCATGTTGGGACCTTTATTTCCCAATCTACAACCATGAATCAACCCTTCATCGACTTGATTCAGACATTTAATCAACGCTTTATAAGCTCGGCGTACCATGAATTCTTTCTCTTTCCAAACCCAATGGTCACGCCCTTCTGTTGGACCCTCAATCGTGTTAACAACATCCAACAATCCAAGTAGCTCCAAGAACCGTTGTTCAAAGAGTTCTATATGGAAGATCGAGGTCCAAACACCATCTTCCTAATAATCAGATATCGTGGCCTCTTTATATGGCACCAAAGCAAATAAGTATGGGAAACACAATGCCAGGGTTCCACCATCAATCTAATCATCATTCCATGAAGAAATGAGCATCTGTCACCAAGCACCGGACGGAAGTCTGTCGGCCAACTGGGGCAGGACACAACATGCACCCCTCCAAAAGGATGAAGCGATTAGCCATACATTATGTTTTATGGTTCTCTCAACGTGAATCCCTTGTATTGTATGAATCAATCCATATCACATGTCTTCAATATATGCCCATAATATCGCAACCCACTTCAGTACCAGAGCCATATTCATCGCAATGATTCAAAAAACTCTACTGAATAGGTGGTCTCCCCATCAAATCCCACCTCTCCCAAAACTGACGCCTCCAGCCAATCTGCATTAAGAGCCATCGGGCTCCTCTTCTCTGATAATGGGCTTGACTAGGTCGACACTACATCCCGACCTATCAAGGACGGAGGTAGTGGACAACACCTCCTTGACATGCGGTTTCAGGCTAACTAAAAGTTAACAAACTTGCCATAAGAGCACAACAAATTAAGAAAAAAGATATATCACTCAAAAATAATAGATAGAATAATTTAACACTTTCAAAGATAAAGGTTGGAAGACAAATGTTCGCATCTACAACATACTAAGCAAGTGAAATATAAAGAATGGTAATATTGTAACAAAATATTAGAAGCATGCGTATTCGATTGCATCATTAAACATAGTAAGTTTACATTGAAACCGAAGGCAAGCGGGCAACAAGCTGCGCCACTAGACCTTTTTGAATTGCAAAGCCAATTCTTTTAAACACTACATCCATAGAAGCATAGGAATCCAAATTCAAAAGCTCAATCCCAATATCCGTTATTTTGTTGATGAATAAATCAATCATGAAATATTAATAAATTAACAACAAACAAATTAGATTGCATTCATGACGTTGTTCATAGACAATTGTATCAAAAAAATATATTTAGTTCTTTTAAGTTTCTCTATAAGCATCCAAGATGCAAAATCAATCAGCAATTCTTCTCCGCTAAATTCCATGGATAATAGATGATACCCAAGTTCAACCACAACTCATGCATATATCTTGGCCTTGGAAGAAATCAATGGAAATGCATTGAGCTTGCATTAATTAAAAACAGACAACAAAGTTATGATATCTGATGTCGCGCGTTCCACCTTTTATGAAGAGATGCATGACTCAAAGAAATACAATGATTGATCACGCATGCCACATTTGCCATTAAAATCCAAGGAGAAAAGATGAAATAGAAGTCTATTAATAAAATAACATGTGGCAACACAAGGTAAACCAATGAGGACGTGGGATAAGAGGCAAATAAAAGTTGCTTGGGATGCCATTTTAATTAAATAACCAAGATGAAACACAAGTGTCAGAGAGTTTTTCTCATATAAGCACCACCAAGCATTTTTATGTTGATTGTTTCAACTGCGAAAACTGAGTTTTGCGACTATATGCCACATGGTTGGGTGACATTTCATTAAAAACTTAATATGTCCATTGTAATCTATATGGCATATGGTTAGGTGACATTTCATTAAAACTTAATATGTCCATTGCAATCTTAATCCTAAAAGGTTTTAAAAACCATTCTAAATGGTAAATAGCACCCTCCTAAACTTGCTGACAAAAGATGAACATGTAATGACAAAAGATAGCATTACTTTTGGAATACTAGAGGTGGATTACATTGTGACATACCTACTGAGGAATCAACCTATGTCACTACGAGGATAAGTCATGAGTCATATATACATATAAACTATTAGAATGTTTGTCTTATTTGAATGTTTGTGTTTACACTTAGTTAAAGTTCCTTTTGTACAATTAAGGGTATTATTGTTAAAAACTAAGAATGCGGAAGCGTAATATCAAAGATACATAATAAATAATAAGGAACAACAAGATTTTATATGGAACCCTACTCCCTAAGGAGTGGGATGAAACCACAGAAGAACGCCTCAAAGAGTTGATGTGTTCATTCACTTTCTCATATGATACAGGAGGTCTGGGGCTTCTTATATAGCCTCCAAGTCCCACCACTGGTAGATGTGGGACTAAATACTGGATGCGGTAATTAGACCATGGAGAGATCCAATTATCCATCTACCACATATGACGCATATACTCCAACACTCCCACTCAAGCTGAAGCATGCAATGCTCAACTCGAACACATAGAAAGAAATCACTCAAACTCACAATACAAGACAATATGTACAATATCAACTCAATGCAAACACAACTATCAGTTGTTATCAAGGACGTTGCTTCTCATGCCATGCAGGTGAGGAGAACCAAGTGGGAGGGAGTGTAAGTCAAACTGAGTCTCCTCATCGAAGAACATGTGCTCTGAACTGCACATGTCAAAGTCACTGAAACTGAAAAGAATCTTCTCGTCGGAGTACTCTGGCCTGCCACATCATGTGGACAACTACTCCATCTCTGAAAGTGTCGAACTGAAAAAGCTGTGGAAAAACATCCTCGTCGGAGTCTGCGATAGCTGGAGAATGGAGTCTGAAAAGTCTCCTCGTCAGAGAACTGGGTCTCTCCCATATTGACTCAGAGAATGGGATCTCTACTCTGGAGTCCCTATGAAACCATATAAAAATCATAGCTCACATGGCATAGGGAATGCGATCTCTACTCCAGAGTCCCTATGGATCACGTGCAAACTCTGATACCAAAAACAAAGGATGGGGACCACAAAACTGATGATGGCAACCATGTACGCATCAAACTGATGACTCAAAATCTGATTGTCGAGTATGAAATCTGAATTGTAGAGTCTGACATTTGGCTAGTCTAGAAAATAAAGAATCTGGATCTGAATCAGACATGTAACTCTACATAATACTCCCCCTTTTTCCCATACTTGTTGGAAAACAATGACATCGACAAAGTTGAGAGAAGACAAGAAAATGTGGAGAAAACAAGAAACCAATAAGTCGTCGTAACAAAAAACTTTTACGACTTTTCCATTTTGAGTCGTTCCTTTCCTTTTTTTAGCCGTCTCAAAAAAATTGTAATAAGATGTTCCCCCATTTTTACAGCTTTCTTCTCACATTTTTTTGTTTGCGTACGGTTTTTATGTACGCACCTTTTTCCTTTTTTTAAAATCATGGCCCAATTTGAGTCTAAAATACAACTCAACCCAATTAGACTTACAAAAGTATGTCTTTTTTCTTTCGATCCTTCTCTCTCTCCTTTTTTAAACTGCCCAATTGGGCCCAAATCCTTGCATGCCTCACCCCTTCTTTTTTTCTTTCAAGCAGGTCCTGTTTTTTCCTCGAATTGGGCCTCTCCCTAAAAAAATCAATGACCCACTTGGGCTTTAAATATGGATCTCCTCCGTGGAATCCCTTTTTAGGGTTCCCTCTATGGGAACCCATGTTTGATCTTTGAATGATGCCACTGCTCAAGGAAGATGACGCCGCTCTAGACCTTCAAGAACTGCACTGCAAGGTTGGACATGTGCGACAAGGAGGTAGCGCCACCTTGCGAGGGCTCCAACCACTGGAGTTGCATGTATGGGAGAGGTGCACACAAAGGAGAGCACCGCCTGGAGCTTAGAGAAGGGGTGTGGCGGCACACAGTCATCGCGTATGGCACCCCGTTTCTTGATGTTGTTGCCGCTGCGATATGGCATCGCATACGCGAGGTATGGAGATCCATAAGATTGTGTCTCCATGTTGTGCCTGAAGATAGCGCTGATGGAGGAGTTTGCGCAATTCCCGAGGAATGCGATCTGGAGGTTGATGGCGAGTGATGGAGTGTGTTGCCATGTTGTGCAGTGGACGCGATGTGGGCAGCGTCGCTTGGAGCAAGTTGGGGTTGGGGCCCTCTCCACCCCCCCCCCCCCCCCCCTTTAATTTTTTTGTAATATCACCGTCGAATATTGGATATTCGAAGGCACTGTTATGCCTGGAAGAGCTGCACCTTGTTATTCTTCGACTTATCACCACACGGCTTTTGCAGGTTTTTTTGTAACATCTGCAAATACCTAGAACTTTGATGCTTGCATTAAGAGAATGTGAATATGGCTTGATTTGCAGCTTGGAAGGTGGTTGCAGCTTGAATGAGGGTTTCCATCGGATGCCCTAGAAATTTCTGGAACAAATCAACAAACACGAATCAAGCAAGGACAAAACTCGTTCTAATAATCGAATCTCGAACAGAATTTCAACATAAAAATAAATCTTCAACAATGACTCCTTGGGAATCGAACCCGCTCTGATACCATATTAGAAATATGAAATGCAGAAGCATAATCAAAGATAAAAGAATAAGCAATAAGGAACAACGAGATTTTACATGGAACCCTACTCTCTAAGGAGTGAGATGAAACAACGGGAGAACGCCTCAAAGGCTTGATGTGTTCATTCATTTTCTCATCTGATACAGGAGGTATGGGGCTTCTTATATAGCTTCCACAGACCCTCCAAGTCCCACAACTGGTAGATGTGGGACTAAACACTGTATGTGGTAATTGGACCTTGGAGGGATCCATCATCCAATTTTCCATCTACAACATATGATGCATATACTCCAACATAAACAAAAAAAGTAACATGCACGTCGATCAGCTATCTGGGAAAAGAAAGAAGAATGGCAAATGGCAATCAAACAATAACATGATATATGTCACTAAGACGTGCACATGGGAATCTAAGGCATTGTGCAAATTCATATCCACGTACATAACCCTCGATAATTAAAAGTTCCCAATTATTTTGTTGCCAGGATGCCCACCTAAACAAATTAACGACAAAAGCACATAAAAACTCGTCATTGAAATTGTGAAACAAAAGACGGCTTGTATCAAACAAACATGGCAAGAGATATGGGAGCTAGAGCTTTGAAGAAGAAGAAAAGACTGGTTCTTTATGGTACCACACTCAACGGATAATGCACAAATAGATCTTGATATGGAATATTCAAAGCTGAACATATATAACTCATAATGTAAGCGGAATGTTATATAACGGTAGTATTTTTAGTCAATATTTTTCAGTCAATATAACTATCATTTTATTTGAATAATTTTTTACAACGGAATTACATCTGAATACAGAGAGACCTAAAACGACTGTGCAAAAAAATAAAACTTAACTTGCATCAAGTTTACACCCTTTTTCGTGGCTACATAAGGAAAATCACAAACATGATGCCATCACAACAAGAGTGGTAAGCATCTATAACATGAGTGGCACATAAACCCTAGAGAAAAAGGAGATGTACCTCGATTTGTGCATGTTGGATTCAAGATCCAACTCCTATGTGCAGCCAAACCCTAGGGGCCTGTTCGTTTGGAGAATAGGCCCCGGAATAAGGGGCCTATTCTCCTTTCGACACGGATTTCTATGGTACGATTATTCCTCCTCATTCCATCTTATTTCACTCTTATTCCTATCTTTATCCCACCTTACCTACCTTTATTTCATCTTATTCTCCTTATTCTTGTCCTCCAGCCGAACGGAGAATATTCCCCTTATTCCCCATCCTTATTCCTGCTTATTCTCCTACTGAACGGGCCCTAGGAGTTTCGGTTTGACGGGGGAGGAAGAAGACCAGAATCCTTGTTATGGGATGAGAGAGATCGAGTATAAACATACGACGATATATTGTTTTTGCTTAAAAAGGGAGTAATTTATCAGCGGCCGCCCGACGGCCATGGTTTTGGCAACAAAAAAAGGGTTACAAAAAGGAACTCAACCTTACATCGATTCTCAAGTTAGGGGCTGATTTTTAAATTATAACAATTAAGGGACTCAATTTTAATTTAACTTTAGAAACCTTATTTTTCTTGTCGAATGATGAGAATATCTTTACTCAGCCCTTCTTTCACCTTCCCTATTCGTACCCAAACCCTTCCCCGTTCCTCCTCCACCCCGAATGCACATCGGGCAGAGCAGAGCACCTCTGACATACCTACAACTAGAGCATCAGGGCTCCTTCCACCGAAAAT
Organism: Ottelia alismoides; assembly: GCA_037367405.1. Classification (NCBI taxonomy): domain Eukaryota; kingdom Viridiplantae; phylum Streptophyta; class Magnoliopsida; order Alismatales; family Hydrocharitaceae; genus Ottelia; species Ottelia alismoides. The sequence continues at coordinate 1,103,736 of JAZKJV010000566.1, read as the reverse complement.
CACTGTACATCTCACCCACCTTATTCTTGATTGAGATCCATCCAAGCCCATAGTCGAACTCTATAAGCTCGAGCTTTAACGCCTCTTGTAGGTATTGGCCTTATGTCTCCTCCATGTTATCATCACCTTAATCCTGAGGCTGGAGGAGGCTTTGTGCACTAATAGCCAAAGAGGAGGAGAACGGAACGGTATCGCAGCTAAGGTAGTTCTGTCTCTGGACCTTCCTCACATGCACGTTCTCCGACTACACTATCCTAACAATCAAAAGGAGCATCTTCTGGAGCCCCAAAGTTCCTCCCATCATGGTGTTGTAGATCGTCCTTAACAAGGAAGGATGCACCATCAAAGGGTGTCCTTTAGACTCTCCCCCACCCCACCCTAGCATCTCCTCCTCTCTGATTCGAAGACCATTCGTGTGGTCCTATTGCCTTGCAAGTGACGCCCAACTAGGGAAACCATTCAACACCCATCAGCAATCAACATCCTCCACGGGTCGAAGAGTTTGAGCGGAAGGGGAAGGATGAAACCATCGAGAGCCACCCCAACCCAAAAACTTGAGTGGCACTGGTCGGGAAGAGGAGGACGACAAGATTCATTGTCATCGAGTTCTCCATCGCACTCTGCCCTGCCGAAGATTACACCTCCCGGGTGTAGAGGCGACAACCACAATCTTTTTCATCCTATTTTCATTCCATATCTAGATTTGTCCCTTCGATTCAATTTTTTGCTTTAGTTTCATTTTATTCATATTTGATTTGAGAGCATTTATGTTTTCTATTTGATTTTCCTTCATCGTCGTCCCCTCCGATGCATCTTCCATTCCACTTTCGATCCAATTTTATCTTTAATTCTATCTCATATCTCTGATCAACATTAAAATAATTTCTCTACATTGTCACAATCAACCATGTTTGATCCATTCCACACTTCGCCATTCACCTACGACACCTTTTGAATTAATAATTCACTCCATATCTTTTGTAGCTAACATTCAGTTGAGGGTTGTATCCTCGAGCCACAACTTTCAAGTGCAAGACAATGATCCATGAAATCTATCTTCAATAGAGGGGGTCCAAAACTTCGAGTGCAGAGGTTCCCCTTCATTCTGCAAGTCCTCTGAGATCACCCTCATATGCTGAAGTTTTCATCAGATATGGGAACATAGCACTACCGATTGGAGCAGAACACAAGTTGTTGGAGGCCCGAGCATCATCGATTATCGCCTAAATAGTTGACAATCAAACCGTACACATCTTCCTCAAAGAGTGAAGAGCATAGTCAGTCAACATCTGTTGGAGCATTCAAAGGTTTAGGGGAAAGAAAATCAAGATTCCTAGATTGTATTGAGGTTGTTTGATCAGCTGCGAGAGACATGTTTTCATGGTTGCTCACCGTCAGCCAACGTTGCCTGCCATGGATTTGGAGTTGTGGGAGGAAGGGGGACAGGCTTCCGTCCATGTAAGGTACGAATATAGAAGGTGAAAGAAGGTTCGAGCAAGGGTATTCTCGTCATATGACAAGAAAAATAAGGTCTCTCACTGATGTTGTTAGGGCCTTTACAGTTAAACTAAAGTCGGGTCCCCTTATTGTTATAATTTAAAAAAGGGATTTTATCACTTGTGCCCCTCCGAGATATCGCAATTTCAGTTATGCCCCTATCTTTTTGGTAATATCAGTTGTGCCCCTCAAAACTTACTCCGTCATCAGTTGTGCCCTTCCGTCAGGTTGACCGTCAATGAATTGACTTAACCATGGTTTTTTCAAACCTTGGTGTGGTTAAGAGGGGTATTATGGTCAAAATAAAATCAAATGAGAAGGAGGGTTGGGGAGGAGGTGCGGGGCTGTGGAGGAGGTGCGGGCTGGCGGCAGGGGCTGGGGGAAGTGCGTTGCTGCGGGAGGTCAGGGGGTTGACGATGGTTGCGCGGTGCAGAGCAGGGGAGGTGGCGGGGCGGGGCAGGGGGGAGGGGGAGCAGTGGGGGCGCGCGTGTGGGGCAGAGGTGAGGAGGTACTGCTGGAACCTCCCGAGGAACGACCGGTACGCCGGCACGATGACGGCCTGCACGGACACCCGGAGCTCTGACTGCAGCTGCTCGTCACTCACCACCCACGTGCTCTGCGTCTTGTGGATCTCCTCCAGCTGCGCGTTGAAGCTCTTGAACCTCTCCTTGAGCACCGGCTTGGACACGCCGCCTTTGGTCGTGAGGCCCTCGTCGCGGAAGCACGACAGCACCTTCCCCCACGTCTCCCTCTGGTAGCTCTTGGAGGCGAGGGCGGAGGGAGGCGAGGGCAGGGGGGCGGGGGAGGTCTGGGCGGAGGGAGGCGAGGGCGGAGGGGCGAGGGCACAGGGGGCGGAGGGGCGGTCAGGGCGGCCTGGAGGCTGGGGCGGAGGGGCGGCGCCGGGGAGGGGAGACGAGGGCGGAGGGGCCGTAGGGGATGGGGGAGGTCGGGGCTGCCTCGAGGCTGGGGCGGAGGGGCGGCGCCGGGGAGGGGAGGGGAGCTCGGGGCAGAGCTGGGCGGCACGTGGCAGGGGCGGGGGCGGAGAGGGAGGAGGAGGAGGAGGAGGAAGAGGATGGGAAGAGGAGGAAGAAGAAGAGGATGGGGAAGAAGGTTAAAATGACCTCCTAACCTTTTTTAAAAGTAATTCCGCCTATGTCCTCAAAGTTAACGGCCGTTTGCACTGTGGATGGACGGTCACTAGCCCGAGGGGCACAAGTGATAAATTAGCAAGTTTTGAGGGGCGCAACTGATATTACCAAAAAGATAGGGGCATAACTGAAATTGCGATATCTCGGAGGGGCACAAGTGATAAAATCCCTTTAAAAAATCAGTCCCTAATATGGGAATCATGCAAAGTTGAGTTCCTTTTTATAATTTATCCAAAAAATATTAAAAGGCCGATATTTTACACATGTACTTTTGTAGACTTCTTGTGAGGGATGCTTCTTTGTATAAAAATTTTTGATGCAAGTAATTTTTTATGCTCTCCAATAAAAATTGCCGCTAGTCCAAAGGCTTACAAGTACCCAAGCATAGTCTTACGCTCTCCAAAAAAACAACTTGCCCAAATTCCTAAACCAAACATTGCATGCTAGATATTAGGATTATAAAGTTGGATACGAAATAGCAATATCTCAAAAGTACCCCAACAAAAATAAACATCTCGGTTTCTCAAAGTCCAGCGAGATGAGAGAGGCGACTTGTCTTATGGCGGGTTGTGCTTGATGTCCACAGAAGGTTTATCTCTTACAAAGTCATCTAAATAATGGCAGCCACCGCTACCTTAAGCTTGCTTCCTTCTCCACAGTTTTTGCGATGGGTGGTTTTGATTCTAGCAAGAGTGTAAACAATATCAAGAGTCCTGAGCATATAGACCCAAGTTTTCATAATACTCTTTTCAAACCATTGCCGAGAAAGACTAAACAAAAAATGTGATCCGATAATTCATCTACCCTAACCTAAAGCAAGTAAACCAGGTCATGCACTATATCGAACTTATTGATCATGTCCTTGAATGGGAGCCTGTTTAGGATTGCCTTCTAAAGACAACAAGAGTGCTTTTGGTAGCCATCGTACTTTATGTTAGAACTAGTCTCGCAGTGACCGAGTTGTCAAAACCGCCGACTTGCGCAAAGATCAGATCTCGCGGTGAGCTTAACCACTCGGGTGTGAAGGAAGGGTGCGAACGATGTGAGGGCTTACGCCCTATATACACCTCCTATAGGGAGGGGAAAAGTATCGACATCGGGAGCCCCCTTCCGTTCTCACATCCCTCTCTAGTTCTCTCTCTCACACACACATAAAGGAATCATTCGATAATAACGTACCTCGATCCATCACTGGTATTAGAGCCAGATTAAAGAAATAAAACACGGAAAAAATGTGCACCCTTCCAAAATGTGCAATAAAGTGCACCCTTCCAAGTCCGAGCTTGTGGTCCCCAGAAGGTGCAATAACGTGCATCCTTCAAAAAAACAAGCAAAAAAATCTTACCTCTCACCTAAGGTTTTTAAATGAGAGGGGAAGTCAAAAGCGGCGGCAACCACTTGGTGCATGCAGCTGTGGTGGACAAGGAAGAGGGCGAGCAGCGTCGGCCTTGATGAAGATGACGATCGGGGTCAGATGTCAACGTTAGCTCTAATACCAATGAAGGATTGAGGTATATCATCGCCGAATGATTCCTTCATGTGAGAGAGAGAGAGAACTAGAGAGGGATGTGAGAATGGGAAGGGGGTTCCCGATGTCGTGGTTCCGATGTCGATACTTTCCCCCTCCCTATGGGAGGTTTATATAGGGCGTAAGCCCTCGCATCGTCCGCCCCCTTCTTCCATGCCCGGGTGGTTAGGCTCACTACGAGATCCAGTCTTTATGCAACCGTCGTCGGTGGTTTTGACCACTCGGTCACCGCGAGACTAGTTCTAACATCTCCCACTTGACCGTTGTGGTCAAAGCCTTTACACTCCCACTACTCGTGTGGTGTATAGAGATGTATACATTGATGTTCATTATTCATGAAAATCTCTTCCATGACTCATGCATTTATGAGTCTCATTAAACCAACATGTTTAATGTAATTGCTAACTACAATTTCCTTAGTTAGGGAATCGGCTAACATATCACTTGTAGGTATATAGGTTACCTTTATTTCTTGCTTTTCCACTATATCTTATATATAGTGATATTAGATTTCAATGTGCTTTCCTTTAGAAATATTAGCCCCACTGGTAATCAAGCTTATTACAAGTTGATATCACAATACATTTCAATTGGTCCTTTGACCAATTACAGGTTTAAGTCTTCCAGAAAAAGTTTAATACAAACCGCGTGAGTGGTGGCCATGCTACATGCAATGTATTCTGCCTCATGTCTATGTCTAGATACACATCCTTGTTTCTTGTTACCCCAAGAAACAATTGCTCCACCAAATATAAAAAAGGTAACCTGATGTAGATTTCCTATCATCAACATAACATCTTGCTTCCAGGTTACCATCAATGCATGACGGCTAGAGATATCACGTGCAGATTTGAACGAGTAACACTTGATATTCAATTGCCATTGAAAGCGAGGTGAATCCCCCCAATAGTTTCCTAACACAATCACCTATACTTTATAAGGTAGCGCCAAAATTGGAAAAGTCAGCATTGTTGGCTTGACATTCCCAAAAAGACTTTTCATCCTTAAGCCATTCCTTAGTCATGAAACACACCACATGCCATGTCTAGATAGGAGCCTCCAAGTCCACCCAATAGACATTGCTTTTTTGGGAGTATGTGGGGAGAAAAGACCCAATCTTCCTTCCTCTTTTGGGAGGCAAATTATGTCATGAGAAATTCATGCCTTCGACTACCCCATAAAAAGGCTACACATAATCCATTAATGTGACGACCATCCCCTTAGGATTCAGGTACTCGGCAAATCGATTCAATGGACATACAGTTCCACATTCCAAATATAAAATATAACTGTAAGCAGGAGAAAATAGTACAAAAGACTGGAATAAAAAAATCTTTCCATGCACTTCATATACATAGTTCATTTACAAAACATGTCCACAAAATAATACATGTATGCATAAAAAGAGTATGTCCATACATATATCATACATCCTATGTTTCTCAACAAAACTGCAAGTAAAGAAAGAACAATAAAACTACAAGTATTGTACCATAGAAAACCATGTAGCTGTGCAAAAGAAGTAACTTCAAGCAGAAAACAACCGCTCATTGTTGCAACTTCTTCTGAGAACCTGCGGATAGGGTTGGCTATCGAGCCCAATGAGCCGAGCCGAGCCAACCCCTGGCTTGGGCTTGATAAGCTCAACCGTGCTCGGGCTCGTTCAAGCCCAATCGAGCTGGCTCGAGCTCGGGTTCGATGAGCTCGAGCCCTTATCGAGATGGCTCGTGCTCGATAAGGCTCGAGCCGAGCCCCTTATCGAGCTCGAGCTCTTTATCGAGCCTGGTCTGGGCTCGAGCCCAAGGTAAGCTCATTAAGGAAAATGGGTGCTTTTTGGTGGAAAAATATTTTGTATGGGTTCAAACTCAAGACATGATCTATCTACGACTGTGTTCCTTACCAGTACGCCACTATCCAAGTTGTGTACAAAATCTTATTTATATATATATTGTAACATTCTATTTGCTTATAAAAAAGAAAAAAAATTACTAATTCTCTAATGCGTAGGCAGGGATAAATGTGTGGGCGGGAATGAGATTTTGAGAATTGGGTCATGACTCGTGACTCGTAGGAGGGGCAAAGTTAGTTGAGGGAAAATTGCAAAGGACTACTTTTATTTTGGTTATATTGTATATAAATATTATATGTATATATATTCCTTATCGAGACCCTTATTGAGTTATCGATCCGAACGAGGCTCGGCTCAGGCTCGATTCGTTAAGCTATCGAGCCCAAAATTCTGGCCCGGGCTCGGCTCAATAGCCTAATGAGCCAGGCACACGAGCCCTTGTCGAGTCGAGCTCGAGCCTAGCTCATCGAGTCGTAACTCAATAACCAGCCCTACCTGCGGATCCAACACATAGGTATGTTATGAGCAAAGTTGCATAGTACGACATACAATTTACGCAAGCAAGATATAATAAAAAATTGTGTAAAAGAAACAACTAGGTAAATCGATCTCACAACGAGATAAATTCTAATCATTATTATTTGATAGGGATCACCAAAGCTTCATGGATAATATGTGGTCTTGGCCCGGTTGAGACCTCACACTATGACTCTAAGGCTAGAAGAAGGCCTTAGGGTTGGGGTGCCTCCATAGACATGCGATGGGGTACAATGCATTCTGACTAAGTTTACAACACGTCCACTAGATTTACTTAACAAACTACAATTATGATTTCTGGTTCAAATTTCAACCCGTGAATCATCACGAACCATCCAAGTCCTCTACCCACGTGTAAGAGTCCACTGTGGCGTAGGACACGAATCAGGGCATAGATTTACCAAGATCACTCTTACCGTAGTCCGAATCAGCATGACTAACTCAATCCACCTTATGCACAAGAGGTTTATATTTCATTCCCAACTTCATTAATGATATTTCTCGGAACTCCCCTCTTAGTGCTCCCGTCCGGAATACTAACCAATGTGTCCTGCACCATCCAGTACAAAAGTGTCAACTTTAAGCGAACAAACGAAACATTAGAGCACCAACCATGACTACTCGGCACGCTTTCGAAGCACTGGGCTAAAGGCACACAAGTATTGAGGCCAAACACTGTCAGATTTGCACATCAATGTGCCAAGTAACATGTCCTCCAATCGTAGCAGCTACATAGTAGTGGTTGGGATTGCGACCGTCTAGGCTTCTACCCAAGGCCCCAAGGGTACATGGCCCTCCCTTGGCGACAATTACTCCGCTATCCACAAATCATGATTTAATTCAAACTAATAGAAAGTCGAACTAACAAAGGGGTACAACTGTTAACACTGGAAGAACCGGGCACAAATGTTATTACAAAGAAGGTACGTGCATAAGTGTATTTGCAGTAACTCAAAGGGACACAAGTATAAAGTTATAAACATCCATTCATAACTCTGTTTCAATGTCTTAGAAACTGGATTTCCATGGACACTTGCAATTATTTGTATAATGAGTAAATAATTGTCTTGAGTTGCTGTCCAAGACCACAATCGACTCATATTAAATCACTTTTTTTCAAAAATTCCGACCTCATACCCTTTGATCATAACTTGGTCGCTTTTGACTGTTGTTCAAAACTTTGACCTTAATTATTGCATACTTTAACTTACAAATTGGCAACAGCTACATTCTGGATGTGATCTGGTGCATTTGCGGGTGTGCGAGTCCCTGAGCCATATTCTGTAAAAGTAAGCCAGTCCCCTGAAGTTTGCTGGGTAAATAATAGCCAATGGTTTACTCACGAATGATATTATGGACAAGATATTGTATGTAGCTTTCAAGGAAATACTTCCGTCATTTGTCTGATTTAACTTACGCAAGGAGTCTTTTCGTGACAATTAGCCTTTCCATCGTATCATCATCATCATATGCAACTGCTCTTGTATGATTTTTTGGAAAAAGGACGTTGAATGATAAGACAAACTAATCAATAGAAGCTTTTGAATATCCGTATTGCACTTCTGTTCTTTTACTAAAACGAGATGTATTAAATCGTTTTACTTTTGTTAGTTACTGGAAGATTCAAATAAAAACGCTGGTCATGCTCGTTTAATAACGAAGAAAGAAATAGGTGATGACGAGGAAGAAAAATCGTACTACGATTCCACTGAACTCCATAACAGATCAATTTCAAACTTGACTGCAATGTATCAACATCTATATGTTCTAATCCTAAACTATGATTACGTTCTGCTGTGTAAAATCAGGTTCATCTTTGCAAATAGATGTTGGGGGATCATATTAGACCTCTTCACTGTTTAGCATCAAATTCTCTGTGTATAATATCCGAGGTAGAAACCTCCACAGCAACCACACCAATTCTCACCTCATCTGTACGAAGAGAATCCCTACGGCTCTACGGAATTTCAAGCATACAAGTTCAATAGAAACGTGTGGAATCCACAGCAAGAGGAAGGGAACACCATACCTCAAAAAATTTGCCACATCGGTTTCTCAGCCTGCGGAGAAACAACATGCTCGGTGCCCCGTTGACAATGCGAACTCATATACGAGTGTGACCTCGACCTTCTCTACATGGTAACAGATTTGGATCGTCGATATAACACGCTCCGACGAGCTTTGGTGGTGCTCCGGTGAGGGGAGGGAGGAAGAAGGGGTTGGTCTTGGATTTTGGGTGTTTTGGGAGAGAGATGTGGTCTTTGGGATTTTTTTTATGTGAAGGCAAATTCAGATCCGGATCTTGTTTCGGATATGAATTTGACCCGAACCCCGTGATGAATCTCCATTTCATCACCTTTATTCTATCATTTTGGCCTTAAAAACCCTAGTAAATACCTCTAATTCATGCATTTTAGCATTCATGCATTATTGTATAAAGTGTGCATAAAATACAGTTTTTAATACCAAAATTATAGAATAAAGAAAAGAAAAGAATAAGAATAAAATATTGAAGATATTTTATGATCCTAAATCCCGAGACCTAGGCATCTTGATTACTAGGCTGGCAAGGAATAATGTAGGGGGAGATAAGGGTCCAAAATACATTAAAAATTCCTTTATTTATTCCTTTTTATTCATTTTTGGGATCTATTTTTAGTTCTACTTTTTATACTTCAAATAAAGAAACTTTGAACATGAAAGTTGTTGATAATAGAATATAGAAAAATATAAAATTGATTTTATACAAAAATAATATATAGAATAAAAATTATGGTCTGAATAAAATTCCAAACCCCCAACTTCGCAAACCCATATCTCTCAAATAAAAACTCAAAATATATCAAAATCACTTTAATTGTATATAACTTTTAATAAGTTATTTAATGAAAGTGCTTTCATATTTTTTGGAGTTAAGGTGTGAAAGTTAGGTTTTGGACCCATATTGTATAGTATATCCGATTAAAATAATCAAATTATTTATTATTCATTTTTTTTGTAAATTTATATTTTTATAATTTGTAAATATTATTTATAGTATATATGAATATTAAAAATGGAATAAAATAATAGAGAAAACACTAAAATAAAATATGTATATAAAATATATAAGTAAATACCTATATTTATACCTATATACATAATACTTCTATTTAACTAAGTGTATATAATATATCAGAAAAATATAATAAAAATATATTTGAGTATATAAAAATATTTTAATATTATAAAATAATGAACTAAATTAATAAAAAATACAAAAAAATAAAATAATTAAATACATAGATAAATATACTTATATATAAACCTTAAAAAGTAACTTCCAATTAAAAAGCCATAAAAAATAAATAAAAATCATAATAAAATAATTTTAAAACTAATAAAAAATTATTTCATAAGTTAAAATTATTAAAATCATTTATTATTTTTATTTAATTTCTAATTACTTTCCAGGATGTTTTCCCGGTTGGTCCACGTGGACCAACCAGGGCGCAACGTTAGTTCACCTCGGTCAAAACTGCACTGCCATCCTCCTGTAGCTTGTGTCAGACCAGCTTTTTCCCCCATTTCTCGAATTGTTTTCCACTGATACGTCGCTCGAAGATGTTGACCCTTCATGAAAAATTCTCCTTGTACATCTGACATCCACACCCTGTACAGATCTCCCTCCATCTCTTCGTGCATCGCCCGTGATCCTTCATCGAATATCCCCCCATCGTTGCTTGTACATAACCTACCCCCAGCCTTCTTCACTTTTTTGAGTCTCCTTTGGCCTGCTTTTCTCCCTCCTTTTGCGCCCAACGGCTCGAGGAAGGTGACAGCTTCCTCATCGTGCATCTAGGCTCGAGAGCGGCGGTCTTGGGTGGTCTCCACACCTCCAGTGAAGGCTCGCTGTTGAGATCCCTTCTTCCTAGCTTCTCGTCCAGTCCAGGTCATTTTCTAACATTTTTCCTGCTTGTTTAGTTTTGTCTTAGCCTTAGGAATCGTATCTTGCCTTTACTTTCATGTTTTAGCCGTTTGATCGCCCCCGTCTGTTGTTTGCTGGAGCTCCGCTCCGACGAACCTCCATCTTGCGTCCACCGCTTCCATCCACCCCACTACAGGGTTGAAGCAATTTGCCCTCGACCCTATAACATCTTTCTTTGCCGTAACCCGAGCTTCACGCACTGCTGGAGGATTTTTGACTTCGTCGGAGGTATCTGGGAGTCTTCCTCTTTCCCGAAGTCATGGAGGGTCTCCAGAGTATCTCGCGCCATTTTGTTGCCCCCAACAAATAGAGGAGTCATCCAGGAGGATCTTGGGCCATTTTGGAGCTGCTAGGAATGTCGTAGGAGGATGCCATTACCGGAGGAAGCTCGTTACGGCGAGCCTTCTTCCCTGTTCATCCACCGCATGTCCTCGCCGTCAGATCAAGAACCAAAGCCAAGGTCTGCCAGCAGCCGTTGGATCTCTAGAGCGTCAGCCATTGATCATCGCTGGAGGATCTAATATGGACCGCTCATCGAAGAACCGTTATCAGGCATCGTGACGTCGATACGTGGAAAGTGACTCCATCCCAACCGCCCATTAGTACCCTATGCTTTGGGTATTTGCATGTTTTACCCAAATCTATTTTGTATTTAATAATTAGAAGTTAAAATTTCATCTGCTACCTTATTAGTTTTGTAGTATTTACGTATAGCCCCCTAAACTTTGTGGTATTTGCATCTAGGTCCAAGCCACGTCACCTCACGTGACACATGACGTGAGGGGACATTTTGCAGCGGACCCCTTGGGTTTTTGTTTATTTATGTTTAAACCTGAGATGTTTTATTTACGTACAAATTTTTAGTAAAATTGCATACAGGCCCTGAACTTTCTGATAATTGTGCTTAGGTCCCTATTAGGGCTAGTATTTTTTTATTTGCTTCATTTATTTAAAAAAGTGATTTCACTCTAAAAAATCCCCAAAATAAGCCTTAGCTTCTTGTTGCATTGTACTTTCATATATTTATTTTACGTTGCATTTTTAATACTTTTTATTATTTATTAATAATCAAAAAGTGCCCTTTTATCCCTCTTTGCAATAGAAAACCCATAAAAATAAAAAGAATGTCTTGAAAAATTACCAAAAAATATATTTTGCTTATTGATGTATATTTAATCTTCAGACCAAAAATCATTAAAAAAATCTAAAAGTAAAGTCTAAAAAATATAAAACCCTAAAATCTTTATAAAAAAACTATAAAATTCTCAAAAAATCCAAAAATTATGTTTTCTGTTTTATATTTTTATCTATATCATTATCTATATATTAAAATTAATTAGTAGAATTTTGGTTCTATTTTCTATTTTATATATCCATTTAAGTTTGGCTTATTAATTTTATCTGTGTTTTAGGGTATTTTTTTACTTAAAAATATATAAAAATTAGCAAAAATTCCTAAAAAAATCACAAAAATAGTAAAAATATTTTAAAATAAAAAACTATTTTATTTTCTTTTTTTTACTATTTTTATTAATATTTATATCTACCCTAGCCTATATTGTATATATAGCTTTATATATAAATTAAAGAAATAGAAAATATAAAAATATAAAAAGAAAATAAAAAAACAAAAAATTAAATATCAAAATATAAAAATATAAAATCAAAAATAAAATTAAAAATTAAAACCCCACAAAAAGACACATAGACACATAGTTCACAATCACATTTTGCGCATTTAGTTGCCTGATCTACCTGTTTGCTCCCTGTGGTCGATACTCTACACATACTTGCACACTATACACATCTTTGTTGTAGAGTTAAATAAAATAAATTTTAACTCCATGCTTTCTTTTCATTTCTTGATTATCTGTTGTGGGTTAATTATTGATTAATTGGGGTTTAGTGTGAGGTCATCTCAACGACTATTGATCTGCCTTGTGGGTTAACACAACCTCCGCAAAATCCCATCTATCAAATGGAACCGTTTATCAAAATAATAAATAATAATAATATATAAAATCAAAAATAAAAATAAAATTCTATCATTAAAAACCCACTTTATTTGGTAAATTTTGTGCATAGTTATATATACACATATATTTGTATTATTTATTTACAAATAATATATAGTGTTACACCATGTGTTCCCTGTGTTCGACACCCTCACTACACGCATTTTATAGTAGGCTTTATAATAAATTTTGATCCACCTTGTCTTTATTGCTTCATCTTTGAATTGTGGGTCGATTGTTGAAATAGACTTGGATTTCGTAAGCGGTCGCTCCAGCGACAAGTTGACTACTTTAGACCCTCGCGGGATCCAGGTCGTGTTTCAAATGTTGCTGTTGCCGGGGAGTAACGCCGATTAGATTGGTTTTTTGCTTGATTGTGAATATTTGTCTATTTTTTAATTTATTTATTTTCTCATTTATTTGATATAGTTGTTTGAGCTGTCTAACCCCTCTCTTTGTTGACTTTGTGCGAGGTACCGCATATCAAGGGAGGTGCTTTACTCAAGGCGCCTGCGCACCCATGTGAAGCGGGTTCTGATTCCTGACCTAGCACCAAAGGAGGCGAAGAGAAATTTTGAAGACAAACTTCCGCTTGCAATTTTTATTTTCATTGTAGTCATTTGTGTAATTTTAACGTGAGAGAGAGACTCTAAATTGTAATAACTTAATACAGGACTCTGTAACACTCCACACTTCACGAGGTCCAGTGCCCAAGGGATTGTTCCCTTGGGGGCCTCGTCGGTTTTACCGTATTTTCTTCGTATTTTTTATTTATTTTCCGATTTTTGTTTTCTTTCTTTTGTGTGATTGAGCCCTAGTTGTAGGATTTGCTTGGCGGTAACATTAGGTCCAAACACCTAATAACCATTGAATGTACCCATAGTTTTCGTTTGGACTTAAGCAAAGATTAAAACTGCTCTTCACTTAGTTTAGAGGTTGTGTGCCGAGAGAGGTCGAATACAGCGCTTGCAGGACCCGTTGTGGCAGGCATCGAGTGGCATCGAAGATTGGACCTTGGTCTCTTCTCTAGGTGTCTAGCATCTTGTTCTTCACGCTAATAGCAATTTCTGTACCTAGGGCGATTTCATCGGTTGCATCTGTATATAGTTAGGTTTCAATTCTGTTGAGCATCTTTGCATGTAGAGTGTCGGAGGTAAGGTAAGCATTTCTCTTTAGCACACATCATCGTTTTCGCCTTACGTTGCTTTTCCGACTCTACCCTTGATTTTGATCACTTAGGTGCTTAAAGGAATTGATCCCCCGTTAGGATTCGTGTATTTCTTATTAAAAATCCAAAGAAAGTGATAACAAATAAAATTGGGATTGCTAATATTACTTGACTCTAAAAAAGATCGAAAAAGACAAATATTTGTTTTGGGACGAGTAAACCCCTCATTGTCTTCGCTTTTATTTGCTCACGTACACACTAGTGCCCAAATCCCATTCAGCCAACCTAAGTGTTTGTCCAATTTTGGACTTCTCACCTAACTCTAAAACAGATAAGATAAAAAGACCGAACTTTCACGGTCTTTACCGAGTTAAAGAGGTTAATTGAGGGGTTTGTTTTGTGTGTGTTTGATTGTGATTGCTTGTGTGCTTCCTCGATCGCTCTGCGCATTTGCACCTTTCTTCTCTTTTCTCTTGATTTGACCATCGTTCTCTCCCAATCATTTTCCTTTTGTTTCGAGATGGCCGACTGGAGTGCTTTTATCCGGATTTTGTGGATTCTTCGTACCCTCCAACTGATCCACCTCCTTTTTTCCAGGAGGACTTCGCTCCTGACTTTTGTACATATCCGCCTCAGCAACAGCTTCAGTCCTTGGACTTTTATCCACATCCACCTCCATGTTTTCTACCTTCACATCCACCCGAGACTGACCTGTTGGAGTCACCTTTCGTGATGTTCAAGATTGTGACCTTGAACCGAATGATGGAGCAAATGAACTCGAGAATTAATGATATATTTAGCATAAATAAGAACCAGACTGACGCTTCATTCTTTGAGGATATGGATTCACTTAAGGACCATCATGAGATCTTGCAATAGCCCAAAATACAAAAAAATGAAAAAGATTTCAAAACACAAAAAGAATTCGGGAGACATTTGGTTGATTCAGACTATAAGGAGAGGGCCCACATGCCAGATCCTTTGACTACACATCCACTCACATCTTGTCTCACCCTTGACCCCGAGGATGCCACTGTATAGACTGCTCTTGGCATTCCTCGTGTAGATGTTGATTCTGATCTCCTCCCTTGTATGGAGGAGATCCAAAAATTCAAAAAAATGTTGACTAAACTTGAAGTGTGGCCGCTATTCATGAGATCATTGATGCCCCACTTCGCCAGGCCATGACCCAATTATCTACCTCATAATAAGAAGAGAAAACTGAAGAGCAGATCTGAGCATCATATCTTGACCATGGCCACTGTCCATGCATCACACACCGCCCCATTCCTAAGAAAAGGAACACTTATACACCATTATCCGATGCACCATCTCTGACTACACATGTGATCACACTCTCCTTGACGGAGATGCTTATATTAGCACATTACCCTTCTCGTTGGTACAATCTCTTCACTTAGGGTCTCTCAAGAAAACCAGGATAATCGTTCAGTTTGCTGATGGATCTATCAAAAGGCTGAAGGAAATCCTTGAAAACATCGTCATTTGGATTCAAGGTATGAGTTATACTGTTGACTTAGTCGTTTTGCCTATAGAGATCTCCAATGGTGAGCACTCTCCAATCATCCTGGGACGACCATTCCTCGCCTCTACGAGGGTCGTTATTGATTACAAATCAGGAGAGATTCACTTCCGTCCTGTTGACGAGAGCGAGGTGGTCATCACTGCACCCACTACCGATCAGAGACATGCACCTGATGCACCTTCACCTATATTAGTTGACCCTGAGGATCATGACCTTGATGAGACTATCAGAGACTTTTGTTGGGTGTTAGATTCCACTGAGACCTGAGAATTCCTCCACATGTAGGAAGACTCGGAAAGCATGGACCTCGGAGTTCCTTATTCTGGCTTTTGGTGATGTGTTGATGACATCCACGGGATTTACACGATTGACACCTTAGAGCAGAGGGCAGACATTAATGAGACTAAGGTCAAATTTGATTTGGTTGATTTTATTTAGGAATTCGGGCCTTTTGATGAGAATGATGATCTGGTTGAGACCGTAGAGGACGAACATGATTCGACTACTTCCGTTGATGAGTTCGTTCCTTTTGATTTTGACCTAGAAAAGACCTCGCAGGACAACTTTGACTCTACTTCTTCCTGATGACACGTTCATCCCTTTTCACTTTGACATATGCGAGACACCCAAGGCCAGACCTAGCCACACTACTTCCACTGATTCGGTTGTGCCTTCCCACTCTGCGACTGCTGAGGATATTCACCAGGTCGATCATGATCGGCTTCTGTCCACTGTGGACCCGGACAACGATCTGCACCTTGTCAGATCCATCGCTCAGTGGTCTCGCAAGAAGGTTCGCTTTCAAACTTCTTGACCTCTGTATATCCACTCTGTTGTATATTCGCTTTCATTTCCCTATGTACATCTCCCGTACTGCTCATCCATCCCATTCCCGTGTGTGCCTTGCTTAGGACGTACTTTGTCCTAAGTATAGGGGGTGGACGAGCCGAGTGTTCAGTCTTCGTTTCGTTTCATTACTTCTGTTGTTGCCTATACTTAGGGCCTCTTTTACCCTAAGTATAGGGGGAGTGATGTGTACATCCTCTTATATCTTCTTCCATCGTCATTTCTCTTTTCTTCTTTTCTTCTTTTCCTTTTCATTTTTCTTTTTCTACCGAAAAGGTGTCTCCCCTTTTTGTCAGTCTTTTATACTAGGGCATACTTTGTCCTAAGTATAGGGGGTGTGCACCCTGAGTTCTTCTATTCTTTGATCCTCTCAATTGTCTCCTCTTCATGTTTATACTTAAGGATATCTTACCCTAAGTATAGGGGGAGACAGTCTGAGTACGATATGTTCATTCCCACCCTTGATCCTCCCTATTGGTGTACAATCTGTTATACTTAGGATTATTTGATCCTAAGTATGGGGGGGACAGTCAACTTCTCATTTGTTTCATTCATTTCTCCATTTGTTATTCTTTAGACTTTTCTATACTCAGTACGAGTTATGTTTTCTCTTTTTCTCTATGATCAATGAGGGCATAGCTCAAGCTAAATGTAGGGGGGGTCGTATATACTCCGTATATATTTTATCCATAACTCGTACTTTGTATTTTTAATAATAATCATCATGGCTAAAAATACTATAAAATTCATTAAAAACACATAATAAAAGATGCATATTATTCCTCAAAATTCTTTTTGTATTTACTGATTAATAGCTCAAGTAAAAAATATTTTTTGCAAAATGTTTGAAAAAATAGTTTGAAAATCTTTTTGAAAAATCTTTTGAAAACTATTTGGAAAATATTTTTGTTCAATATTTTCAACCTTTGTAAAAATATTTTGTTTGAAAAACTTATTTTCTTTGTGTAAAATAAAAATGTTTGAAAAACAATTTGCAAATGTTTGGAAAATGGTTGCAAAAATATTTTGGAAAATCTATATATATTGTTTGAAAAACCTTTGCAAAATGATTTTCAAATGTGTGTAAATGTTTGTAAAAATTATTTGTAAAAACTATTTTGGATTATAGTTTCCAAAACTGTTTGTAAAATGATTTTTAAATATGTTTGAGGAATATACACATCACACTAAAATTCTTTATATATACATATAAAATTGATCACTCATCTAATGTACATTCTTAAAACTTAATTCTTGTAAATATAAGATGCATTCCCGTGTAAATATTTGTACCTAATTTTTTATCCAAAATATTTTGTTTTCAAAAAAATCCAAAAAACATTTGAAAAACTAAAAATACCAAAAAAAATGCAAAATCTTTTGAAAAATACCAAAAAATGCATGTGCATCATCTTTTTCAAAAATCCATAAAAATTTCAAAACCCTTGAAAATTGCATCACAAAAATATTTTTTGTATATCATTTGCATGGCATTCGCATTTTTCGGATTGAGTTTGATGATTGGACAAGTCTAAGTAAAATCTGAAGATTAGAGCTTGGTTGGACCTTAAATCTACATAATAACAGGAACCTTATAGGAGTTGGAATTGAGGTGCTTTAGTCTAGTTGACTTCATTCTTTGAAGATCTTGAGACTTGGTTCAATGGATTCTTAACTGCCTAAGTATAGTATTTCGAAGCACACACACGACTCTTGTTGATAATGACCTAACTTAGACACCTGCACCTTTCACTTGGCTCAACTCAGTTGGAGTGGTGAGAGGATTGGATTTGCCGGTATGAGACGCACACAAGTGGAAACACTTGTCTTCATCTAGGAAGGGAAGTGCACCCCAACCCGTCTAGTGGCATTGATGTCTAAAGACAGGAGAGTGTGGGTTGCAATAATACTTCAAAAAGAGGGATATTCTACTGGCTCAAGAGGAAAAACTCCCTATGTAAATTATGATGTAAATAATATTTCAAAAAAAGCAAAAAGCAAAAACTCCAAAAAGTGGACAAGCCTGATTGAAAATAAAATGCCTACCGGAGTGTATATATTTTGTATAGTCAATAAGCAAGCTTGACCTTCAAAGTCAAATCATGTGAGCCTGCAGCTGGATGACTTGACTACACTAGTCTTGCATCCTAAGGATAGGTAGCTACACTAGCTACCGTCCATTCTTCTCTTCACCCCCTCCTCTTGGGCTTGTTATCACTTGAACTTAGAAGGGCATACCCCTCTCCTCGAGGAAGGAGTTGATGGATTGGGGAATCACTTGGTTGTCATGCTGGAGAAGTCAGTCTCTTTGTCATTTCAGATGGGAAGAGCCACAATGACTTGCACTGTATGAGTCATATTCATAGTCATAAGGGTTTGCTTATGAGTTGAAGTATTCTGACCTGTCTATTGAGGAGACTTGAGCAGAGTTTTGGGATTCTCGAAGGGTGTTGGATTTCAATTCTGATTCCCAAAAAGGTTCCGCCTGCACTAAAATTCCAAAGGTCTGACTTAAGCTCCAAACTTTGATTATGTGAAGACAAGTTTGACAATTAAAGTTAATCCAATTTCTTTCTTTTTTTCTTTTCTTTGTTTTTCTGTTTCTGCACTTATTGCATGTGTTTGCTAGTGACTAGCAAAGGCAAGTATAGGAGGCGATGAATCTATATTTCGTCACCTTTATTCTATTATTTTGGCCTTAAAACCCTAGTAAATGCGTGTAAATACCTCTAATTCATGCATTTTAGCATTCATGCATTATTGTATAAAGTGTGTATAAAATACAGTTTTTAATGCCAAAATTATAGAATAAAGAAAAGAAAAGAAAAGAAAAGAATATAATATTGAAGATATTTTATGACCCTAAACCCCAAGACCTAGGCATCTTGATGACTAGGTCGACAAGGAATAAAGTAGGGGGAGATAAAGATCCAAAATACATTAAAAATCCCTTTTATTCATTCCTTTTTATTCATTTTTGGGACCTATTTTTAGTTCCACTTTTTATAATCCAAATATAGAAACTTTGAACATGAAAATTGTAGATAATAAAAGATAGAAAAATATAAAATCGATTTCATATAAAAATAATATACAAAATAAAAGATATGGTCTACATAAAAGTTATGGTCTAAATAAATTTCCAAAATCCCAACTTCCCAGACCCATATCTCTCAAATAAAAAACTCAAAATATATCAAAATCACTTTAATTGTATATAGCATTTATAGGTTATTTAATGAAGGTGGTTTCATATTTTTCGAAGTTAAGGTGTGAAAGTTAGGTTTTGGACCCCTAGTGTATAGTATACCCGATTAAAATAATCATTTTATTTATTATTCATTGTTTTTGTAAATTTATATTTTTATAATATTATAAATATTATTTATAATATATGTGTATAATAAAACAGGAATAAAACAATAAAGAAAACACTAAAATAAAATATGTATATAAAATGGGGAAAATGTGTATGCCCCATGGGGAGCTAACTTAGCTCCCCCTGCCCTTTTTTGCACATATTTTTTTTATTTTTTTTTGAAAATAAAAACCGTGTAAATTCATTATAATATCCTTATATTATGGCATTCAAATTTCATGCGAAACAAAGACTTCTACAACCTCCATCCAGACGGGGTCGATTTAAAAAATCCTGTGACAGTTAAAAAATGACTGTATGGATGAAGGCCATAGGAGTCTCTGTTTCATGTGAAATTTGAATGACATAATATAGGTATATAGTGATGAATATTCACAGAGGAAATTTTCAAAAAATAAAAAAAAATAGAAAAAATGGTGCGGGGAGCTAAGTTAGCTTCCCCTAGGGGGCAGCCCCATTTATCTCATATAAAATACATAGGTAAAATACCTATATCTATACCTATATGCATAATATTTCTATTTAATTAAGTGTATATAATATATATGAAAAATATAATAAAATTATATTTAAATATATAAAAATAATTTGTAATTTTATAAATCTAAAAAATAAATTAATAAAATAAAAAATACAAAATAAAAATAAAATACTTAAATACATAAATAAATATACCTATATATAAATCTTAAAAGGTAATGTCTAATTAAAAAGCCGTAAAAATAAATAAAAATCATAATAAAATAATTTAGAAAAAAATAAACAATTTTTATTTTATAAGTTAAAATCAATAAAACCATTTATTATTTTTTATTTAATTTCTAATTACTTTCCAGGATGGTGCAACGTTAGTTCACCCCGGTCAACTACACTACCATCGTCCTGTAGCTTTTGTCAGACCAGTTTTTTCCCCCATTTCTCAAATTTTTTGTCACTGATACGTCGCTCGAAGTGATGTGGAACCTTCATGAAAAATTCTCCTTGTACATCTACCATCCACGCCATGTACAGATCTCCGTCCATCTCTCCGTGCATCGCCCGTGATCCTTCATCGAATTTCCCCCCCATTGTTGCATGTACATAACCTACCCCCAACCTTCTTCACTTTTTTAAGTCTCCTTTGGCTTGCTTTTCTCCCTCCTTTTGCGCCCAATGGCTCGAGAAAGGTGACAACTTCCTCGTCGTGCATCTAGGCTCGAGAGCGGCGGTCTTGGGTGGTCTCCACACCTCCGGCGAAGGCTCACCTTCGGTGTCCCTTCTTCATGGCTTCTCGGCCAGTCGATGTCATTTTCTAACATTTTTCCTGCTTGTTTAGTTTTGTCTTAGCCTTAGAAATTGTATCTTGCCTTTAGTTTCATGTTTTAGCCGTTTGATCGCCCCCCTCTGTTGTTTGCTGGAGCTCCGCTCCGACGAACCTCCCATCTTGTGTCCACCGCTTCCGTCCACCATGTTACAGGGTTGAAGCAATTTGCCCTCGACCCTATAACATCTTTCTTTGCAAGAACCCTAGCTTCACGCATTGCTGGAGGATTTCTGACTTCATCGGAGGTATCTGAGAGTCCTCCTCTTCCCCTGAGTCGTAGAGGATCTCCAGAGCATCTCGTGCCATTTTATTGCCCTAGCAGATAGAGGAGCTATTAAGGAGGCGCCAGGAATGACGAAGGAGGATGCCATCGCCGGAGGAAGTTCGTTGCGGCGAGCCTTCTTCTTTATTCATCCACTGTCCATCTTTGTCGTCGGATCTAGAACCCAAGCCCAGGTCTGCTAGCATCTGTTGGATCTCTGGAGCGTCAACCATTGATCATCGCTAGAGGATCTAATCTGGATTGCTCATTGACGAACCGTTAGCAGGCATCGTGGCATCGACACGTGGCAAGTGACTCCATCCCAGCCGTCCACCGGTGCCCTATTGAAGAATCTGTGATTAATCATTCTAAAAGTTGAAAATAGAGCTTTGTTCCCGAGTAATTAGAGGCATATTTCCACCTATATTGCATAATTGCCTTCAGGCATGCATTGATAACATTGGCATTTTAGCATTTACATCTGCATTAAATAAGAAGCCAAAGTCACTTGTAAAAATCACCTGTAAATACCATATTTGTATATCTTTTATACTAACTCCAAATTCAATAAAATTAACTCTATAGTGTATATATTACTAACACTAATTAAAGGAAAATATCAAAAAAAATGCTAACTTATAAAATTGACAAATAAAACCCCAAATCAAGTTTGAGATCATGGACCTTAGTATGCACATATCTCTCTCCTACAGTCTCCGATATGTGTCTACTCATTTTAAAGTAATATACATTCAGAGACCTTCAAAATGAGACCAATTTCATTTAAATCGGAGCTCGTATGCAAAACTTGGGTTTTGGGCTCCCATTGTATACTATATGTATGTATTTTTGTACCTTTGTATTATGTCACTTTATTTGACCTCGTTTCCATTTTTAGTTAACATGAAATCTCATCAAGATCTACAACTTTCATGTTTTGAGTTTTCCCAAATTTGGCCATTTTCCCACTCTTATTTCACCTCCTTTTGTCAGCCAATCTGATTGGGCCATGTGGCGCCTTCTAGTTACGCCACGCGGCCCATCTCCCCGCTTGCCACACACCCTCCCCTCTTGACCATCCGATGGCTTCATCTCCCTCCAAATCTTAGCCATCCAATCCGCATCATCTCACAGCCGCCTGATCAATGCCCAGATCAGATATGGGCCGCTCACCAGCGCCTCCGTCTCCTTTGGCCACGTGTCACGCTCACGACCGCTGGATCAGAGCCCTGATGATCAGATCACAGCCGCTCATTCCCACTTCATCATCAGCCCTCCGATCCTACTTCAGATCCCATCTCCACCGTCCACCAGCGCCTGCACCTACGCTCGCCACGTGGCAGCCTCCATCGCCCTTCGATCACACCGCTCTTAATTAACCCTAACCCTTCCTTAGCACCTCACTCTAGACCTTTGGATCACTAGATCCAACGATCGAGGCATCATCTTCTACCTCCGCAAACACCTCGCTCGCGTCGCCCCATCAAGCATCGTCTCCTCCCCCTTCCTATTTTGTTACCACTCCAGTCACCTTCTCCACCCATCGATCACTCCACGATGTAGTCCCCGACATCCCTCATCCTTACCAGAACCCACTATCACCATGATCCCTTCTCCTTCGCTCCACAAACCCCATGTCGACCACGCCTTCAAGCACCTGGACATCCACCTTCTTCCTATAAATACCCCACCTCCAGCCACCTTCACGATCGTCCTCCCTAGCACGAGGTACCCCAGAGGCTCTCCTCTACCCATCGGTGACAACGATTAGGCATGAAATCGAGCAACGACGGTGGTCCACCTCTGGTGAGATCCACGGTGTAGCTACGGTGTACAGCAGCTTCTCCGACGAGTTGCACGAGCTCGGACCGCTACCAACCCTAGAGCGACGATCGGAAGCTCTTCCCTTAGCCTCCATTCCCAGGTAGCTTCACCCATTCCTCCTCCGATCTTCATCCTCTTTCATCTCGATCTTCTCCCAATTTTCCCACCATCCTCGATCGATTCCACCATCCACCAACCATCGCCTGAGCTCCGCCTTGGAGCTCTCATCTTCACTGCACCTTCAGTTCACCTTCACGACACGTCGCACCATCTCCGACCATAGCTCCACTAGTCATAGCAGAAGAACACCACCGCCCGATCATCGCTTCACGACACAGGCCCCACTACAATCACAGCACTCTCGCGAACACAAGCACTCGATTTCTGGCATCTACTAACGTTGCAAGTCCCATCTTCTTCACTGACCCGGAGTCGACGCTGGAGTTACTTCGAGCTTCATCGCCTTCGACCTGTGGACCACCTCAGCCACTCCCCAGACACTCCGACGGTTCCCTGATGTTTCCATGGTCGCTTCCAGCCACTTAAGGTGGGACCTTCACCGACCCACGAGGGAAGGTGGCAGAGCTGATAGCCCCTTCGCCGGAGCACAGCCACGTCCGTCGCATGAGGCGGCGGCCCGGAGGAGATGATACATAGACACCATTGGATCACCCTTGATCTAACGGTCCTCGTCGCGACACATCGCCATCGCCTGCTACTCTAGCCTCCGTTGGATCGTGAGGATTTAACGGCCCGCATCAAGCCGCGTTGTCAGCTCCAGGATTCATCACCGTCGTTAGATCTATCTCGATCTGACGGATCCACAGCGCGCCACGTCCTCTACTTCAGCAACCGTTGGATCAATCTCGATCTAGCGGCCTACGTCGCGCCACGTAGTGCCCTCCGAGCCTCTTGCCTGACCCTTAGGCTCGGAGCACCCGAGCCAACTCCGAAGCTACGTTCGAACCTCCAGAGCACCCCGAGCTGATGTCCGAGCCTCCGAAGCCTCCCGAGCCTAGCACCTTACGTGTCCGTCATGTGTGAGCTAGGTATTTTGCATAGAGGCCCTTGCAAGTTTCCAATATTGCAATCTAGTCCCTGCTAGGCGCGTCACGTGAGGCGCATGTGTTCCCGTGGACATTTTGCATTCCTAACCCCTACATTATAGGTATTTGCACTTTAGTCCATGTATGCATGTTTTACCTATGCTTTGGGTATTTTGCATGCTTCGCCCAAAGCTATTTTATATTTAATAATTAGAACTTAAACTTTCATCTGATGCCTTATAAGTTTCGTAATATTTACGTATAGCCTCCTTAACTTTGTGGTATCTACATCTAGGTCCAAGCCACGTCACCTCACGTAACGCATCACGTGAGGGGACATTTTACAGCGGACCTCCGGGGTTTTTATTTATTTCTGTTTAAACCTGAGACTTTTTGGTAAATTTGTATACTGGACCCTTAACTTTCTGATAATTACACTTATGCCACATCTAGGGCTTGTATTTTTGTGTTTGTTTCATTTATTTAAAATAGCAATTTCACTCTAAAAAATCCCATAAAAATAGCCTTAGCTTCGCGTTGCATTGTACTTTTACGCCTTATTTTACATTGCATTTTAAAGACTTTTTATTATTTATTAAAAATAAAAAAAGTGTCCTTTTATCCCTGTTTGCAAAAAAACCCATAAAAATACAAAAATGTCTTGAAAAATTACCAAAAAAATATTTTTCTTGATTATGTATATTTAACCTTCGAACCAAAAATCATTAAAAATACAAAAGAAAACTCTTAAAAATTGAAAACCCTAAAAACCTTTGTAAAAATAAATAAAATTCTCAAAAAATCTAAAAAATACGCTTTCTATTTTATATTTTTCTCTATATCATTATCTATATTTTAAAATTAATTTAGAGAAATTTTTATTCTATTTTGCATTTTATATCTCCATTTTAATTCAGGCTATTAATTTTATCCCTATTGTAGGGTATTTTTTATTTTAAAAACATATAAAAATTAGCAAAAATTCTTAATAACACAAAATAGTAAAAAAATATTTTAGAACCAAAAATAAGATTTTATTTTCTTATTTTGACTATTTTTGTTAATATTTATATCTACCCTAGCCTATATTGCATATATATCCTTTATATAGCTTTATATATGAATTAAAAGAAAAGGAAAATATAGAAATATAAAAAGAAAATATAAAAAACAGAAAATTAAAAATCAAAATATAAAAATATATAATCAAAAATAAAATAAAATAAATAAAAATTTAAAACCCACAAAAAGACACATAGACACATGGTTCATAATCATATTTTGCGCATTTAGTTGTACGATCTAGCCGTTTGTTCCCTGTGGTCGAAACTCTATACATACTTGCACACCATACACGTCTTTGTTGTAGAGTTAAATAAAATAAATTTTAACTCCACACTTGCTTTTCATTTCTTGATTATCTATTGTGGGTTAATTGTTGATTAATTAGGATTTAGTGTGAGGTCATCTCAACGACTGTTGATCCGCCTTGTGGGTTAACACGATCTCCACAAAATCCCGTTTATCACCCCGACTCAATAAACTGACCATAACTCGGGCTCCAAAACTCGTATTTTTGCATTCTTGGACTCGTTGGAAAGGTCTTGACGAGATCTACGCGATGGATAAGAGTAGTTTTTGCAAAAATAATGTCAGGACCCACTACGAGGGGCCTTACATCAATGTGTCTCACAACCATTTGGTTCTCTCGAGTGACAGTTCACAGTCACTTTATACATGGTGATACCATTTATGATATCCTTTATCAATTGTAATCATCATATAATGAGAGCAATTTTGACTTCCATCCACAAAGCACCGTTCTAATTCCATGCTCGAATAGAGTTCGACCTCCCATAAGAAGATGAAAGTGGCATCCCAATATATGTCGCGGGGAAGGAGTCCCCGATGAATCCCATCTTCATCTCATTTACTCTTTCATTTTATCTGAAATCTGATATAAAATACATGTAAATACTCATCAATTTGCATTATCTAACAAAATACACCTCATAAATAAAAATGATTTTTAACACCAAATACAAAAAAATATACAAATAAAGAAAAAATCAAAGAAAGAAGAAAGAAGGTTGTAAATATGTGTGTATGTGCGTGTGTGCGTGTGTGCGTACATGCGAGTGTGCATGTGTTGGTGCATGCACGTGTGAGTGCGTGTTTGTGAGCGCACGCATGCATGCAAGCTTGAACCTGAACTAAACATCGAGTCCATAGATCAATCGACATATGAGAAATGCATGGAGAAAACTACAAAAATAACCAAATTTGTACATAAAATGATATCAAGATCACTATTCATATGGTACAAGCTTCTAAAGAACATATGTAGATAACCAAATGCTTTCTTCGCCATTGTGTATACAATGTCAATATCTACGCACAAACATTTCACTAATGAAAACTGTGTTCAAATCTAACAAGAATAATTGGTAACTTCCCTTGTTCATAACTATTTATTGAAAAAGTTGAATTGACAAAACTCAACTTTGAACTTCAACTTATAATTAGTCTATTTATAAACATGTAAATAAGTGTATAGAAATTTCATAAATTTTATAACTTTTACATCAACTCCTTTTAACTTGATTCATTTTTCAACTTGTAAATAAAAAACATATTGAAAAGTACAAAAATGTATCATAAATTCCACAATAAATAAATACTTACAAATATCAAATCAAAAAAATCATAAGGCACAACTTTAAGGCTAAATTTCTACTTTGTGCAAATCATACAATCACCTTTAAAGTTCAAGTTATTAAATTATCTATCCAGTGATAGTGGTTTCAATGAAAATGAGGCTAATATGCAATCAATTTTGGGACCTATATGCTATATGCATAACTATGTTTAATTATATGTGTGTGTATATATATCTATTTATTATGATTTATATGTTAATCCATGTTTTGTATTTTTTACTTTATTCAAATATATATTATACTTTATATATAAAACAAATCCTAAAGTAAAATGTAAAAAAATAGAATCAAATCAATAATTTACACGTATAAAATATGTATTTTATACATATTTCATTTGTCTACATAGGTAGATAAGTTCTCAAAAATCTACAAAAAAATATTTTTTTAATTGCCTTAAAATATTCTTTAACTAAATGAGATATAAAATGGTTATAAAAATCATAAATGAAAAATAAAGAACATGAGCGTTATATGTTTATTATACACGTTGTTATTAATTTTTAACCAATTTCTAGATTATTTTAATAATATTTAATTTGGTATTATATGTCCATTATGTAGATGTTTTATTTACTTTATTCTATACTTCAATCATCTCTCGATTTAAGTTTATTTGTTGTTTATTATTTTAATTATATGTAATTTATATGTTGCTCAGATTATTTGATCAATTTTACTAGCCCTAATTGCTAAGTGGGTCACAACATATTGGCTCTTTCATTGGTTGTCCATGCCTACATGCTCGGACCTCGTGCTTCATGCACAAATCCATGAGTTCTTCTGCTACCTTCTATAGATCTTCTCTAGATAATCATCATATCCGTCTTGTTCTATTATATGTTCCATTATGTGCATTTTATGTTTTCTTCTTCTTCTTCTTTTATTCACCCTTGTTGTTTTCTGCTATCATTTGTTTCTTTACTTCAATTCCGATCCGAATATTTCACAAACCCTCTATGTTACCATGTGATTTCTTCATGAACCCAATAATTATTGTTCCTCTCTCAGAGTTTGAAGAAGCATTTTGTCCCCTTCTTGCCATCTACATAGTGCAAATCCATTCCCTTCACCAAACCGTGAATATGAATGTAAGTATAACATCCGACTTATAATGATTGTTTGAGTTTAGATGACCATTATACAATATAGGACATCACAATAACGGATAAATCTTCCACTTTCTAAATCATACGAACTATAACTTATTATGATGATGATTACATCTTTAATTTTATTAGTGAT
The DNA here is from genome assembly GCA_037367405.1 of Ottelia alismoides. Lineage (NCBI taxonomy): Eukaryota > Viridiplantae > Streptophyta > Magnoliopsida > Alismatales > Hydrocharitaceae > Ottelia > Ottelia alismoides. The sequence goes on along the minus strand of JAZKJV010000566.1, from coordinate 1,075,856 downwards.
TTAGATTTTGCTAATGAATTTGTCATATATTTCATTTGCAACTTGGTTAACATTTCAGGTAGAAAGCTTAATGATGAAAAGTGCGGAAAAGCTAAAAGCCGACTCAAAGCTTAAAGTGACTCTAAAAGACTCAGTTGAAGGCTCAAGGATTAGAATCATATTGCAGGAAAAATCGAAGAAAGACTCAATTCTAAAAGCTCGTGATTTGAAGATTTTGGATGCTAATGTGACATATTACATACTTTTATTTTATGCTGAAATATAGTCTTATAGTTTGTACATAGTCTTGATTGACAAGCAAATTTAAATCAGAATCATCAATTTTAGGACAAATCATAAAACGTAGCCTTAACCCCCTATCTTGGATATATATGTATATATATAATCTGAATACCGATACAATTCTTTTCATTATACTTTGTTTTGTAGTACTTCCATAAATCTTGCTTTGTTTTTATTCTTTTATTTAGTTCAGTTCTATTTTTGATTTATTATTTAAATATTTATTTCAAATTAATATTGAAATTTTAATAAAATAAAGGAGTCTTTATGTCTCATTACCAAGGACCTCGTTACATCTTATTGATCACCTCGACACCCCTGATCGATCACCCTTAACCGACATCTTGTTATTTATGACCGATCAACCCTGATTGGCCATTCTTTTGGTCATGATTAGTCAATTTTCAAATTACAAGCTAACAATTAAATCTGATCGATCATTTCTATGACATGATTGATCACCCATAATCGATCACCTTGTTTATCATGATCGATCAATTCATGGATTTTGGATATCAGAATGTTGGACTTTCCATTTTTGGACATCAACGCCTCTTTTAAGGCCAACCCTGTATAAGGGATTCTATGCCTCATAGTTTGAGACACACAACCAAGAGAAACATCCTCTACTCATGAAAGAAAAGAAAGAGTGACCGTTTTATGTGATATTTGAGTTCTTACAATGTTTTTGAATTCTCGAGCTCTCTTAATCCAAAAATGTCTAGCTACTGGAGTTATTTATGTTGTTTATGTTCTATTGCAGTCATTGATAAATGCAGAATTGAGTGCGGTTATGTCGACTCACAAGGCGAGTCAACAGTCGGTGTTTGACCACACAAAATCCTGTATTTAATCAGCAATTAACCCACACTAAAGATCAACAAATTAGAAATAATGTGGAGTTAAAATTTATTTTTAACTCTGCACAAATGATGTAAAGGGCAAGTATGCAGAGAGTTCGAACACAGGGAGCAAGCAGGGTAATTCAAACAATTGTGCTCAAGTGAATGTGTGCGTCAAGTGTCTACACTAAGCAAGCAATCAACGGAATTTTTGTGGGTTTTTAATTTTTAATTTTCTTTTTTTTTAATTTTTAATTTTGTATTTTGATTTTTTAATTTTCTGATTTTTATAATTTTATATTTTATATTTTTTTCTTTTTTCATTATTGGAATTTAAAACCAATGTAATAGAAGACAAGATAAAATATTTATAGAAATGTGCAAAAATATCCAAAAAGTTAGAAATAAAATATTTTTGGTATTTTTAGGAATTTTTTACTATTTTTGTGATTTTTTTGGGTATTTTTCAAATGTTTTTGGTATTTTTAAATACTGAAATAGGAGAAAACGGTGAAAATTATGCTGGTTGTGAGTAAAATGGGAGTTAAAAATAGCAAGCAGCAACTAAAATTTTTACACTATTTTACAAATAAAGAGAACAAAATATAGAACAAACAGGAACTGAGTTTGTATTTTTCTGAGTTTTCCTTGATTTTATGTATTTTTTTGAAGTTTTAGAGTGTTTTTAAATTTTTAGTGTTTTTCTTTTGAGATTTTTAATGATTTTTGGATTGACACTAAAATAGGTTATAATAGACACGAGGGAATTTTTTTAGAATTTTTCAAGGTCTTTTGATATTTTTCTGGTATTTTCTAAGCTAGACAATGCACAAAAGCCATGTTTTTGATTTTTAATAAATATAAAATTAAAATAAACTCAAAAACTGAAATTAGGGCGTCAAAATATAAGCCAACAGGAGCTTAACCCTATTTTTGTGAAATTTTTGGACTTAAAATGATGCTCCAAATAATTAGATCAAGCAAGCACAAAATAACAAGGCTGGCAGGGGCATTTACGCAAATATTCCAAAGTCCAGGGCTGATCATGCAATTTTTCACGAAATTTTAAACTAAATACGCAATTTTCAAGACCAAAACTAAATTACAAAAGCCGCTGGGGCCTCAATACAAAATGTCCAGGCTATGCACGTGCTACACACGCGTCTGGCAGGGGCATACATGCAATATCCAAAAATGTCCGGGGCTGATATGCAAAGATCCCAAACTTTTTACACTACGCGACAAAATTTTGGGATTGAACTGAAATAACCCAAAGTCCGAGGGTACCCTTGCAAAATGCACACCCCCTCAAGTGAACAGGTCACGTGAGGTGACGTGGCAGGGGACCTATTCGCAAATAAAATAAAGACGAGGGTCTTTATGCAATTTTTACAAAGTTTTTAAACTATGAATAAAAGTTACTGGACTGAAACATAAAGGCAAAATGCGCGAGGGTGTGGGTGCAAAATACCCTTGGCGCGTGATCCGACGGCGATGAAGAAGCCACTTAGACACGTGGCGTGTTGGGGACGGCCGATGACGCTTCGCTTCGACGTCTGAGATTAGATCTCAGAATGAGATCCAACGGCGGCTGGGCTCGGATGATCTGACGGTCGATGCGCGACCTGGGACTCCGCCTCGATCCAACGGTGACGAAGGTCGGAGCAAGAACCACGATGAACTCCGGCGAGCTGAAGTTCTCCGAGGTCACGCTCCGTCTCCGGCGGTCTTCTTGGCTTCAAAATGCGGCTGGAGCCTCCTATGGTCCTCTCCTAACTCCTGGGGGCGTCAAAATACCTCGGCGACAGTCGAGGCTCGCTGGCGAAGGCGGCGGAGCTGGGAAGCTCGACCGAGGTCCGGCGATGCTCAAAATTGCACCCAGGTGCGATTAAACGAGCGTTGACCTGCAAAACAAGATGAGAGGGTCCAGGGCAAATTGCATGGACCCCGCGGTGGCGAAGAGGTGGCGCTGAACGAAGGGGTGGAGCTCGGTTGGAGTTGCGCTCCGGCGAGATGGTCGGTTTGATTGGTTCGATTGATAAAACTAAGAAATTTTTGAGGGCTTTCGAACCTTAGACTACGGTGAACAAAATGCGAGCGAAAATGAGGGATATGGGGCTGCCTCGATGGCCGGAGCCAGAGGGAGAAGGTACCTCGACGCCGGCGATTGACGGAGGTGGTGGAGACGCCTCGAGCCTTCCTCAACTCGCCTAACGGCATGGCGGTGGAGCTATCACCTCCGGCTACCCGAAGAGCACGAAAGAGAGGAGGATGGATGGTCCAAGAGGGTTCAAATTCGAAATGAAAAATGGGGGGTCGTTATATCTGGGTTGACCCCTGACCGAGATGCTCCAAAGATCAAGGTGCAGCGAGCGCTACAGTGATCCATAGCCCGAGGTAATCACATAGCGGGCTAGATGGATGAACAAGGAAGAGAAATGCAGAAGGAATCGAGGCGAAATGGTGCAAGTCTCGGCCTAGAAAAATCCGCCAAAAGCGGTCAAAACCAGGCCTGACAAGGGCTACAGAGGGTAGGGCGTCCAGTTGACCGAAGTCAACTGTTGACGCCTCCTGGTTGGTCCACGTGGACCAACCAGGAAAAACCCGGATTATTATTTTGAAAATTCAATTAAAAATAGAAAAAGGGCGAATTAATTAATGATTATAAAATAAAAAATATTTGTTATTTTATGTAGTATTTTATTATGATTTTTAATTAATTTTATGAGGTATATTTTTATAAGTTCCCTTTTTAGCCCTATATAGGTATAATACCTATGTATTTAAGTATTTGATTTTTATTTTGTATATTTTATTTTATTATTTTCATTTCTTATTTTCTAAAATTATAAAACACTTTTATATACACAAATATATTTTTATTTTATTTTTCTGATTTATTTTGTATAATTAATAAAATATGAATGAGTATTGTATAGGTATGACTATAGAATTATTACCTATGTATTATATATACATGTATTTTATTTTGAGTTTTATTTATGCTTTTATTCTGATTTTAATATTCACAATTATTATAAGTATTATTTACAAAATAATAAAAATATGAAATTACAAAAATAATTAATAAATAATAAATTGAATATTTTATTCTGTACACTTACACAATGAGGGTCCAAAACTCAACTTTCAAACCGTAGCTCCGCCAAATGCGAAACCACTGCCATTAAATAGCTTAATTTATTCTATATACAATTAAAGGTGAGTATGCTGCATTTGGAGTTGTCAGTTGCGAGATACGGGTCTGGGAAGTTGGGATTCTGGATTCTTATTCAGTACAAAGTTTCTTTATTTGATGTATAAAAAGTGGAACCAAAAATAGGTCCCAAAATGAATAAAGAATGAATAGAATGTATAGGTATTTCATCTGTATTTCTGACCTTATCTCCCCCTACTTTATTCCTTGTCGACCTATTCATCAAGATGCCTAGGTCTCGGGGTTTCGGGTCATAAAATATTTACAATATTTTATTCTTTTTCTTTTCTTTATTTATTCTATAATTTTGTCTTTAATTACAGCAATTTATGCACTATATAGATGTACATGCATGAATGCTAAGATGATGATATTAATGCTATTTACAGGCATTTGCTAGGGTTTTTGATGCCAAAATGATAGAATAAAGATGATGAAATGTGGATTCATCAGTCATCATCAACCTCTTCGAGCATATCCCATGCTGAAAGTTTTTAAGCTTGTGAATTCAAGTTTATTGCTTAACTATTTTCTGTTTAGTATTTTTTATAGGTATCTGAATTATGGTTTCTTTTTTTTCTGTAAGAGATAAAATATTCCTTTGTGAGTTGTCCAGGGAATGGTATAGGTTGTACGAGAGGTTGTGCTACCCTCGGGTTAAAGTAGCGCTGGAATAGTAGAAACAGGCTTCGCTAAGAGAGGAAAGGAAATCTTAGGAAGGGCTTTGGGTCATGGTTTTCATCAGCTTGGGTTTCCACGTAAAAATTATTGTGCATTGTGGTTTGAATTTCTCTACCTCTATCTTTGTGGTTTGTGAATTAATTTTTATTTAGATATTGTTATCGGATAGTTATATATTTCACAATTGACCCCCCCTCTTGTGCCAGACTCACATTTGGTATCAGAGTAGGTTCTAGTTTTATAGGTGTAACTACCTCCTTGCAGGTCGTACATGGCACAAGGCAACATATCCACCAGCTCAAGCGAGACAATCTACTCCATTACGAAACCGACCTATTTCGATGGCATAAACTACTCTTATGGGGCTAATCTCATGGATATATATATATATATATATATTTGCGGTCCATATATTTCAGTATGTGGACATGCACGACAAATGCCTTCAAGAAGCCAATTTTGAAGGAAGGTATAGAGGAATTCACTTATGCTGAGATCAAGGATCTAGAGAGGAATGCTAAAGCTATGATCGTCCTCTATTGTGCTTTATTCGTAAATGAGTACGATCGTGTTTCTCAGCCTAGGACAGTTCATGAGATATGGAAGACATTCCATGTCATGTATGAAGGTACACAGAAAGTCAAGAGATCTAAAGTTAATATGTTAACTAGGGAGTATGAGAACTTTGAGATGAAGGAAGAAGAATCCATTAAGGAGATGCATACAACGTTCGCAACCATGATGGACAACCTCATAGCTATGGGGAGAACATCATCAAAGGAAAGCTGAAAAGGAAGTTATCGATTTACTCTCAAGTGAATGGGAACAAAAGGTAACAGATATAGAAGAAGCGAATGTCGTGGAAGACATCGACATGCAAGACCTCATAAAACACATGATGGCATATGAAGACAAGAAGAAGACCAAGAAGAAGGTCGATGAGGCAAATAAGAAGTCTTTAGCTTTCAAGGTCAGCAGCCAAGATTCATATGATGAAGATATGAATGATAAAGTTCTTGTGCTACTGCTAGAAAGTTCAAGAAATTTATGGAAAATAAGAGAAGCATCAAGTCAAAGAGATAAGACAATGAAGAAGTAACCACATGCTACGGATGCAAAAGGAAGGGACATATGAGAAGAGATTGTCCTCTACTGAAGCAAGAAAACAAGAAAGAGCGATTTAACAGGAAGTTCAAGAAGGTTCACAAGAAAAAAAGCACTTCAAGCAGGTGGAGTGACTTGGACTCAAGTGACTCTCCGACTCGGATTTTGGTGATGAGGAAGCAATATACCTCGGATTAGTGGCTCCACAAGATGAAGTAACTCAAGAATCTTATACTGAACTTTTAGATGATTTTCTGAAGTCTTTGCAGAACTAAAAAATCTAAATTAGAAAATCAAAGTTAGTTTAAAAGATAAATAAATTAGTTCTTGAAAAGAAACCTTTAGTGAAGAATCATCTTGCTTAAGAGAATATTACCTTTATCAAAAAAGAAATCAATAGTCTTAAATTAAACTATGATAAGCTTGTAAACAATCTTGTTAGGTTTAAAAGGAAAGGAGCTTGGTTCCAAAAGAAAATATGGTGATAAAAATGGCACATGATTTACTAATAACTCACTATCTCATAACAAATTGCTTAGTCAAATTGGAGAGAGAAAGTTTAACCCACGTTGACCAAAAAGATGTGTACCAACAACTCTTCTCAAAACTTGTTTTGTGAGTAGAGAGAATGTAGATCACAAGAAGTAGATGTACACAGTATCTCAAACTTGATTAAAAGCCACAATGCCTAGTGGATCAAGAATGATGCTAACCTCAACTGTTGTAGGAAAAAGATGGAGGAAGATAATGGATCATGGATATATGGTGATCGAGGCTTATGACAGGAGAAAAGAAGATGTCTACCACCCTGGAACGTAAAGAATGAGGTTCAGTCACGTTTGAGAACAACCACAAGGTTCGTATCATAGGTATTGGTCAAGTTGGTAAGGGTGAAGCTACTTTTGATAATGTCTATTTAGTTAGTGGTTGAAAGCATAACTTACTTAGTGTAAGCCAAGTTTGTGACAAAAGTTTTAATATTTTATTTTCATCAAACTACTTTAAAATTATTGGTGAATCTAGTAATAAACCCACATTAATTAGAAAGAGGTTTAAAGATATATATGTTGTTGAGTTTAATAACAAACATAATGCTTATGAGTGCTTACTTTCTAGTAATAATGAGATTAATCTTTGTCATAGAATATTAAGTCACTTACACTAAGTACTCAAGTAAGTTGATTAAGAATAACTTAATAAGTGGACCGCCTATCAAAAAGATAAATCCCAAAATAATATGTGATGCTTGCTTATGAGGAAAACTCCACAAAAGTTCATTCAAAAGCAAAAACTTAGTTTCATCATCTGGACCCCTCGAACTTCTTTACTTAGATCTGTTTGGATCAACAAAAGTAGAAACTTTAGTGGGTGTAGATATTGTCTTGTCACAGTAGATAACTACTCTAGGTTCAAGCATGGCCATTTTCTCTCAATTTTCTAGATCGGGTCTTTGATACGATTAACCCGATTTCTTCACCAAAATAACCCAACCATAATTTCTGCCCAAATAAAATTTGAAATTTCCAACCTCGTTTTACGTGCCGAAAATTCATTTAAAATTTCGAGTTTGTCATCTTAAAAATAAGCTTGGAGCTTCACCATTTCCCACATTTGGTTTCGCCCTCATCTCCAAGGATCTCTGTCATCTTCTCATAAGTGAAAGTGCATGTAGAGAGGATTCGAGCATCATAGCCTCTGATCTGACGACATCTCCCCCATGCTCCAGTATAAGGTGATCTCATCCTCTGGCCTCACCAAGCCATCGAGGCAATGACCCCCGGAGGTCCCTAACCTCTAGCACAAGCGACTGCATTCATCCATGTAGCCTTAGATCGTTAGGTTTTTTTGTTTGATTCTCTGTTCGTAGCATAACGGCTTTTCTTCAGCTCCGATCACACAAATCGGAGTCTATTCTCCATCAATTCTGCTCCCAATTCGATCACCTCTACACCCCATCCATCCACTTCTATGCATTCCCACGCAATCTGGCCACCAGATCTATATTTGGATCAGATCTGAAAATTTTAGGTTCAATCATCCACCTTCATTAGAACCTGATCCATTCACCTTCCCATGTTCTTCTTTGTTAATAACCATCGTCCGAGGTCCGTGACGCTTCGATCCTTCTCCAATAATCTGCAGGTGTGAGGAGAGGGCATACCTAGAGCTCGATTACACCTTCATGTGCTATGAGGAGAGGAGGACCTCCAAATCTCTCCCCAGTGAAATCCAGAGTACCTAATCGTCACTATATGGTGTGGATTCATCCAAGGAACTATTCGAACTCTTAGACCCTTGATTCGAGCACCTAAGAGAGATATCTGCTCGAGAGAACCTCATCGGCACACACCTTCATAGCTGTTCTTCGTCATATCGTCATATCCATCCGATCTGAAGAGGAGATCTCCATATTAGATCTTCTCTGTTCCTTGGTGCCTAAAGCTACACCGTTGGATCAGATTGGCGCCTTTGATCAGAGCCACACACCGCTTCATTACTTACATGTGATCAGCGCGTATCTCTTGGGTATATTGCACTTCTCGCCCTGCATTTCCTTTTATTTGGTTTTAGTTTATGTTTTGTAAATAATGATTAATTTTTTTAGAAATCAGTCCCCGTTATTTCTTAATTAGTTGTTAGGTCTTGTTTGTTTGTGTTCATGTGCTTCTACATGTGATATTTGTGGACAATTGCACTTTTTCTCCTGAAGCTTTTGGTGGTTAATAAAATTGCAGAAGTTTTTGAGTAATTACATGCATGCCCCTGTGTGACTGATTTCACGTGCTTCACACGTTTTCTAAGGATTATTTGTGCTTGTGCCATTATGGTCTTATTGCTTGTGATTATGTAGTCCTTGGAATAATTGCAATTAAGTCATCCATTTCAAGATTTAAATTTGTGATGTATTTTGCCTAAAATAAATATCATCTTTGCTTTAAAAATCCCTAAAAATTAGGTTAATCTCATGTTGTGTTGATTTATCGCATAATTTTTGCTTGTAAAAATAAAATGTTTTCTTATTGTTTTAATAATTCAAAAACTCACAAAAAAACACACCGTTTGTAATTAAAATTTTATAAAAAAAGTGAAAAATGGTTTGAAAATTCCAAAAAATAGTGAAGATGTGTTTTGATTTGTTTTAATTTTTGGTGTAAGTTTTGTTTGAAAATCCTCAACAAAAAACAAAAAAATCACATACTATAGAAAACTCTAAAAATCATATAAATTCAAGGAAAATCAGAAAAAAAAATACATTTTTGGAACTTTTTTACAACATAAAAAATATATTTTTTTGAGAAAGTTGGTTTCCAAGCTTTTTGAGTTGATTTTATATTTTCAAAATCCAAAACAGTAGGTTTATTTCACGGTTCACATTGTTTCATGTTTTTAATTGATTTGAAAATTCTAAAAAAATCTAAAAATTCTTGTAGAATTACAAAAATAGTAAAAAAATTATCATCTCAAACATAAACACATTTTTATTTGAATTTTATGGAAATTTTTACCATATTTGAACAATAGAAAAAGAGTGCTTTGTGTCTTTATTCCTCTTTCTATGATTTGACTTGTTTGAAAAATTAAAAAATAAAAATTTGCAAAATTAAAAATCACTAAAAATTCAAAATAAGAAAAAAATAAAAAATATAAATGCTAAAAATCTAAAAAATATAAAAAGATAAAAATCCCATAAAAACATCAAAAGTAGAAAAAGAAAAATAACCCTTTTAGTCTTTGATTTTTCATTGATTATTAACCCTTGCTTAATAATTGTTGCCTCCTTGAGTCTGACCTTGGGAGCTATACTGGGTTAAGAACTAAATAGCAAATCCATTTCATTTTCTTTAGTTGGATTAAATAAATTTGTTCGATTTGGGAATTTGTGGGTTGCAATGACATTCACTTAGTATTCACATTATTTGCAATAAAAAAACCAGCAATCTTCTCGTTAATCAAAGCCATCTGAAAAAGTCACATCCGTCCTGATGTTCTAAAAAGGTATAGCAAATAATGGTAGTTGTATCAATCAGGCGGACTTTACCAGAAAATTTATTTTTATTTATACTCCTAAACTCAAAGGTATAGCGATAAGTACTAGAGTGTCAAACTCAGGGAGGCAAATTGTATAAACTAGGGTAAATAGTAGAGTGACTAAGGTAAAGGGGTTTCCTGATTTTTTATTAATTTTATGTAATTTTTGTTTTTTAGTTGATTTTGTGAAGTTTATATTATTTTTATGTGTTTTATATGCCTATAAGTAAAGTAGTATAGGTATTGACTTTATATTTTATTTATTTGATTTTAATTATTTATAGTTTTAAGTTTTCATTTTATTTATTATTTTTAGTGATTTTTAGGTATTTTTTAGGATGTTTATGGGTTTTGAAGTATTTTTAAAGTGGAAAATAAGGTTTTTATACAAATCAGGAAACTGATTTTTATTTTAAAATAAGAAATCAGAAGGAAAATGTTTTGTTCTTATTTTTACTATATAATATGTAAAATTAACTTTCTAAAAAGGTAGTGTACATATTTATAGGATTTTTATTGAATTAATTATGATTTTTATAAGCTTTGGATTTTTTTGAATTTTTAGGTACTTTATATTTGATTTTTATTTTCTTTTTAGTTTTTTTGTGTATAATATAGTAAAATATACTACATAGAATTTTTATATGATTTTTAAAGGTATTTTTAAAATTTTTATGTATTTTTAAAATTTGTTTATTTTTATTTGTTTTTGAATTATTAAAAATATAAAATATTTTTATTTTTCAAAAATAAAGTTGTACTGTATATAATATAGTAATAAGTATTTTCATGTATTTTTATTATATTTTTATATTTTATATTTGGTTTTAATACGTATTTAATATGTATAGTATTTATATACATTAGCAGGGACTTTTATGTGATAACATGAAATAAAGTGGTGTGTGGAAAAGTATGCAGGAGTGTGAGGAGAAATCTGCAAGACACCTAGAGAAACACGTGCTCAAGCACGTTTACACCACTGTCCAAGTCATGTTTGTAATTACACAAATGTTTAGAGGCTTTGATGTAAAAAAACAAAAAAAATATCTATCGCGCACGCACGGGTCACGTGTACGTGTGGTGCCAAAGTGGTGGGACAGCGAGTTGCGCTGCTATCAATGCGTGGCTCGCTCTGCAGCTGACGTGTGGCTTACTGACATGTGTTGGATCGTAATTAATCATGCAGTCGTCCTTTGATCTGAAGAGGTGTTTATTCCCCAATTCCATTTTAAACGGTGACAATTCGGCTGAATCTCGAACAGTCGATCTCCGATCAGGTGTTCTAATCAGATGATTCATCTACTGCTTGTCTCATATCTTCAGATGAAGGTCTTTGAGCCGCTATGATGCTCAGATTTGATCTCTAGGGGAGTTCCTCCGACGTTCAATCGATGGGGATCGGTTCCCAAATGCAGGTGCTTCGAGTAGTTCTACTCGCTGATGCAGTGGATTTCAGATGGTGGTTTTGTCTACAAGTGTTGTTCAAAGCTTCAAGGATATGCCCTCTATCTCTAAATATGTAGTGGAGGTGCTCCTCATAGATTGTTCTATAGCTCTTGTTATGGATGCGATTGCGAATAGCCTCCAGATGAGGCTCGGTTGCTCGATCACCGATAATTCAATTGCATGCTCTAGATGTTATTGACCTGCAAGTCATTAATTGGTTCAAACACAAGGGTTCGACCGACGTAACATACAACAAATGAAAACAATGAGATGGATGAGCGGAGGTTCTGATGACGCAAGGGAATGAAACAGATCTCTGGCCACCGTGTGTGGCCGGCGTTATGCAATTATGAGAGATAGAACATGAAATGTGCATAGATTCAGAAGATGAATGAAATCGGCGATGAAATTAGATGATTTTGTTATCAATTTGAAGATGAACCAGAGGAGAATATATGGATTAGGAAGAGAAGAGATATTGCAGAGAAGAGGAGAAGGGAAGAAGTTGATCAAAGAACTATGTGTATCTATTGATGGAAGGATGAATGGATGGGGTCACCTACGGCGAAGCTCGGCAAAGCTCTGTTGGATCCTTGCCTCAATACAGTGGAGTGTCGCAGAGGCTCGAGCACGCGACGGAGCAAAGCCTCACCACGGCGGTGATCTCATCGGATGTACTCTCAATCTCGCTCAACGACTCGGAGGAGATTCTCCTGTCACCAGAACTCTCTCACGCTCTCGAAGCTCACAAAAGAAGAGGAAGAAATGGCGGATAGATGAAAATGGAGGAGCACTCAGCCTTAAATAGGAGAGGTGGACGGAGGTGGCGAGGTTTGAACGGAAGAAGGAGATGGGAGTTGGAGATCGTTCGCGCAACAACCTGGGACCACCAAGTTGTTGGGGTATTAGAGAAGAAGAGGAAGAAGAGGGAAGAAGAGGAAGAGGGAGAGGAAGAAGAGGGAAGGCAGAGGAGGGAAGAACGACGTGGGGAAGAAGAATGGGAGGAAGAAGAAGAATAAAATAAATATTTAATTAATTGACAATTAATTAAAGAAAATTAATAAATAAATAAAAACAATTTATAAATGATTTAATAAATGATTTAGATATGAGTTTTAATTAATTAAATACTTAATTTTAAAGAGTTAAAAAAATAAATATATGTACACCATAGGTACATTATACCTATATAATAAGTGTATTTAATTATTTTAGATTATTCTAATCTTTAGTCATTTTTATTTTTATTTTATATAATAGTATATTATTATTACAATATTTACAAAATATAAAATACAAAAGAAATACCAAAGAATAAATAAAATAAAATTAAAGTACATTATACAAGTATAGTAATAGGGTCCCAAAACCTACTTTTTGCATATCAACTCCGATTTTAGTGAAATCAGTTTTATTTGATAGATATGAGGCACACCCATCCATATAGCCAAGATATGAGGTTTCGGAAGTTCGGCTTTACAACTTTTTGGTCTTGGAATTTATTGGTATTTATTAGCAATTAATTTTAGATTTTATTTTTGTATTTTTCTACTGATGTTTATAAACAATTTAGAAAAAGAATTAAGTTAAACAGAATTAAGAATAATTAAGTAGAAAATGAAGAAGATTTATTTACATATAGTACATATATACAAAGGGGCCAACCGCCAAAACTTATACGTTTTATTCCAATATTTTTTGGTATTTTTAATCAGTAGTATTAGTTATAAAACGAAGTTTAAAAGTGAATTTGGTCAACTTGGAGCTTTCTATAAATGGTTATGAACCTTGAAAGTTGGCTTTTACATCTTTTTCGGTTCGATGTAATTATTTATTTATAAGTTAAATAATTTTTCTGATATTTTTATAAATTATAAATATTATTATAAACAACTTTTAAGAAGGAATTATTTTTATTTGAGATTACCTAAATGATAATTAAAATAGATGAACATATGTACAAGGCGAAAATGTGTCTATATACATTTATGATCTTGATTTTCTGACATTTTTATAGATTAGGATCCTTCTCTCCCCTTATTTATGTTGTCGAACAAATCAATATTGATCCGGTCTCGGCGTTAGGATCAGTCTATACATATATACATATCTACATCCTTCTTTCTTTTATTTTCTTTTTTTTATTATTTTAGTTTGAATAAAATAAGTGTTAAATATGTAATATTAACAAATGGAGTCAAAATGGTAATTAATGAGAATTAGTTGATATTTACGTGCATTTTACCAAGGAGTTCAGACAAAATAAAAGAATAAATAAGATGAATCATGGATTCATCAATAACCCATTGCTCTATTGATGTGATTCTTATTTTTTCCTATTTGATGAAATAGTCCTGATTGATTGATTGATTGATGATATTTTGCTAATTCAAATGAGAGATTTTTATGGATGCATGTCCTTAGTAGACTATAAATAAAAAGGATGGGGTGAATACTGACACATCCTAACACAAGTTCTCATAACACAAAAAACAAATCAGTGAGATGGTGGAGAAGAAAGAAGGCATGTGGATACTAGAATAATGTTGGGATGGAGTGGTCCTTGGAGTTGTTATTTTGTTGCATTCTTCCCTACAGTTCAATATCAGATTACAGGCTTGGGATTTTTTCTCTCTCTAGTAGTCTCCATTGTATGTTGATTGTAACATAATATAGAGGGACTGCTTTGTGTAAGCTCTGCATAAGAAACTGATTTGATTATTGTGCTTGACTTTGAGTTGAGATCATCACGACGATTTTTCTCATCACATTGAGGGTTTTCAGCATTAAAATACTCCATGCATTAGTGCTTGGTTTTATGTGATTGGAGTTTTATCCATGTTTAAGTTGATATATTGTGTAGGATTCACTTATCAAACTTGGTGTTTTCTTCCGTCATTTGATATACGAGAAAGCCATTCCTAACAAGTCGTATCAGGGTTGTGGTTACGAAAATTCCTCACAACAAGTGGTATCAGCACCAACATGGTTGATGGGATATATACAACATCATCAATAGGATGATCAGTCTAAACATGACCAACTACAATTTGTCAGGCCATATACCTTCCAATTTTTACCACTTAGAAGCTCGAATCCAAGAGCAATAAATAATGAGATTTTGAGAATGAGCAAGTATGTGGATTTATTTGGTACTTTTTAGATGAAAATATGTACAGTCACATTTAGAACGAGACTCATGCATATACACTTTGGTCCATGTTGGAGAATTTGTACTCTTGGCGACTGTGAATAACAAGTTATTTCTACTCATGAGTTTAATGTAGTTTAAATTCAATAATGATATTTCTATTCGAATTCGTCTAAATGAATTTAAATGTAATCTCAGTCACAGTTGTTCAACCTGTGTGTAAAATTCAAAGATGTGGTTCTAGGTCTGTTGTTATTCGCTAATCTTCCATAAAGTTGGAGACATTTGGGATTTCTCTTACTAGATCCACATCTAATGGAGTGTTTCTTTGGATACATCAAGGTTGATGTTTTGAATAAAAGATGAGAAGAAAAACTCAAGATTTTTCATCACAGTCTGAGGTTTTAGTCATGCAAGGTAGGGGAAGAACTAAATTTAGGAGTGCTAAAGAAAGAAATGAAAGCAAAAGCAAGTCTAGATACAAATACAAATATTTGGAGTGTTACCATTGTTTAAAGAAGGGTCACAATAAGAAATATTACTTCCAACTTAAAAGGGAGAAAATATGGGAGAAGCAAGAGAAAAATGACAAGGATGACATTGTTGTTGGCTTTGTTGCTGAGGATGATTTGCTCAATACGTTTAACATGGACATGGTAAATATCTTTGAGATGACACTTGCTAAAATAGTTGACAGTAATTTAACTGTATATGTGATCTTTATCGTTGAGTTTTTCACATATTATACATATGGTATTTTGGCACTTATAGAATGAGTAATGGTTCCTTATATGAAATTATTGTAATGGTTCCTTGCCTAAAGTTATTGGCAAGCATAAGTATATATGCATTGAAAATGGTAGAAAGTATGCGGATCCTTGGGCATGTATTGTAGGTTTCACATAATTAGACATTAGAAGACTCCATCAAAGACTCCTTAGATATATGGTGTTCCTGAGAGGATGGACAAGACTCTAATAGAAAAAGTTAGGTGTTCACTTTTTGAGACAAATCTACTCAGATCCTTCTAAACTAAAGCCTTGAGCATCATTTCTCATGTGATCAGCTTATCCCCACATGCTACTTTTACTTTGGATGGAGATATCCCTGACAGATTATAGCATGGAAAAGATGGTTTTTACCCTTTGAGCACTTATGTGTGTTTGGTTGCAAACCTTTGTGCATGTTCGAACAAAAGAAATCAAATTTGGAATAAAGAACTTGACATTGCATCTTAGTGGAATATGGATAGAATGAGTTGGATATAAGTTATAAGACTAGTAGAAAAGAAGCTTATGAGAAGTCGAGATGTAATATTTTTTAAAGATCGGAATATTGAAGACATCCAGAAAGCATCGACGTTTCCATATGAGAATAGCTACATGGCAGTTGGTGTAGATCATATTCCTTTACAGAATCCACTCGATGAAATTCGGAAGGAGGCTCTTGATCTTGTGGAAGATGATAAATATGTCCCTGGTAGAATCAAGATGGATACTCTTCCTCTAATGTAGTTCCATCCTGCATATCCACGAGGGAAGGGAATACCTCTACAAGATACTATAATACGATCATGTTCTTTTGATGGATAATGTCGAATTATAATATTATGAAGATGCTATGCATGATGTGCAGAAGGAAAAGTGAGTCCATACTAAGCCCATGACGAACTCCTCTTGGAGCAATCTTCAAGTTAAGCACTAAGCACAATCCAAAGATAAAAGATGAAAAGATGGATATGGAGAATCAATGATTTTTTATACCTCGATCACATGCAATTTGATGTATGTTATGGTATGTAATAGACCTAATATTTCTCATTTTGATGGAGTTATCAGCATGTTTATCTCAAATCTAAAAAAAACATTGGAAAGTAGCTGAATGGATCTTGACGTATCTTAATGGCACTGGAAACAAATATCTTTGTTGTAGAGCAGATTGGGCATTTCTTTCGAGTTATACATATTCTAATATGGCAGGTGATATTGATGGTGGATGATTTATATCTTGCTACTTGATAACATATGTTAGTTGTGATGCTTCATGGTAATCAAGGTTGCAAAAATGTCTTTGTACTGGCTAGAAAGGCAGAATTCATTACTGAATCTATATGTGTATAATACATGTGTTTGTGTGTGTATGTGCGTGTGTGCTGGCAGGCGCGCACGCGTAAGCATACGTCTATATATGTTAGAGTGATTGATATATTGTATTTCAGGGCATTTCCAAATGCATGAAGAAAAACTATATCTTTTTGTTTTTTAATTACTTATCGTACTAATTATTTAATTTATTAGTATTACTTTATTTCTATTTTATGTTCATTTATTAATATTTTATTTATTTTTAATTTCCTCAACTATTAATTTAATTTTACAAAAATATTTCTTCCGACTTAAATGTTATTAAGCATTTATTACCCTTAGGATAATCTATATCCATCACTTAAAATATAACATCAGTTGTGCATGATTTTTGGGAGTCCAGTAGAGTGGAATGGAATCGCATCGAGAAGGAGAGCTAGATGTGTGGTTGTGATTTGAGCTCCCTAGTTAGTGGCCCACAAATGGGATGGTATTTCGACATGACCGTTTTTTATGGTGAAAATGTGGTGATGCATGTTAGCGCGCTTGTTAAGAGTTGGGACTTGTAATTTACGTGTTTCTTACGGACATGTAATGCTCATGTATATTTTTGGTGATTAATGGTGAAGTTTTGGACACACGCTTATATGGTGACAATCCTTTTTTTTCTTTCAACAAAAAATTAAGACATATCCCTCGTAGTAACATAATTAAATGCGGTAAAATGAAGGAAAATAGATGGGAGGGATGAGTTAAAGTTATGATGACAGAATCTAAAAATGCAGCACCAAACATCCACTCATCAAACTCTTATCATCTAAAAGAAGTCTGAGAACATGAACCCCAAACACAAACGTCAATTTCACATAACTAGGTCACATGTATGAAGTTGGATCGTCTGCTGCAGCAGAGTCTGCAGTAGGACTTAGAGCCGCTCAATCTTGATCGAGCGATTCCCACGAATTCGTATGATCCGGACCCACAAAGAAGTATGAATTCGTGGTAACCATTCGATCTTGATCGAGCGGCTCCAGATCCTACTGCAGAATGTGCTGCAGCAGACAATCCAAATTGAACGTACATAGGTACTATCAACGAACAACTGAAGCCAAAAGTGACCTTAAACCTTATTTTTCCTATTACTAGTACAATAGCGGCAAGGGAGAAGCATCCCTTTCCACGTACAGCAGAAGCTCGGAGAACAAGCACGCGATACGGACTCACAGGTTAGAACATATCAGCGAAAGTAGGGAGCTTCATCTCCCCCGAAGTCTTGAGGGGGATGGTGAAGTTGCCGAAGATCGGAAGATCGATCGTCAGCCCGATCTCCATCTCGTAGTCTATGTCCCAGTCCCTCCCCACGTCCCTCAGGAGGCTGATCAAGAAGTTGAAGGGGACCTTCGACGGAACGTCCAGCTGCGTCTTCGCATCCGCCTTAAGGGAGCCCGGGTCCGGAATCGTCCCGGAGGCAATCACCCTAGACAGATAGTTGGCATGGAGGTTAGACAACAGTATCACTCTAATCACATGGTTGTTGGGAAGAGATAATATGCATCTTGACGTACTCAACCTAAGCGATTTTAACCAGTTCGAAATCGAACGGACGAATTTACTTCTTAATTGCAACAGGTTCCCATACTTGGAGTAATTGAAAATCCAATCCGAATCATGGAATTAATGAGAAATCGAACTGCTGAAATCAAGGGGAAAAGGTATGAATATGATTAACAACGACGAGGGTTATACCTTCCGGCGCTCCGGAGGGTGTAGGAGATCTCGCATATTGGGATGGGAACGGAGTAGGGATTCGAGACGTCCACCTTGGCGAGGAAGGTGACGCCGTCACGGCCACAGTGGCTGATGCGTACGGAGTTCACCTCAGCCTGAGGCTTCTCCATGTTGGCGACCTTCTCCGCTATGAATCCCTTGGCCTTGTCCACCAGAGACGCCATCGCTCTCTTCTTTCTGGAGTCTCTGTTGTTGGTTGTGTTTGAGGGGGTGGGGAAATATAAGACGAGGATGATCCGGGAAAGACGGGCATTGGAGGTCGAGTACTTTGCGTGTGATCGACGCGTTGGAAGATTGACGGTGCCATATGTGGGCAAGATGATTGCGGTGCACGATCTTACTATTATATCAAGCAGTAATAATAGATCGGCAAGGAGAATCGTGCAATATCTCTCGCGTGATTCTTCGTTGCGTTGAAACTAAGCCATTTACGCTGACAGAGAGGATCCTCCGAGATTATGTTCTTCCTGTGATGACGTGAGCCGTTCGATCTTGATTTAGCGGTTCACACGATTTTGCACTATACGGGTGCACAAAAAGTGTAAATCAAGGGTCACGACTATTGTAGAATCTGTTGCATTTGAGGCTGTAGCAAACATTCCGCCTCTCACTCTGAATAGGTTAGAGATTTTGTTGTAAGGATAAAAATGGATATAAATAATAGAGTAAATTACAATTTAGGTTCTCATCTATGGATCAGATCCCAGAATGGGTCCCGATCTTTAAATTGTAACGATTCGGGTCCAGGATCATTAATGTAAGGAATTTTTTGAGGCTAACGACAAGTATGCCCTTGTTTAAAAGTTGGAATTCAACCCTCATTCCCTTCCCAACAAGGACATATTCATCACGAACCCCAAAACTTCTATTTCCTAAATGGTCCCGGGATCCAAATCGCTACAATTTAAAGATTAGGACCCATTGTAGGATCTGAACTATAGATGGGGACCCAAATTGTAATTTACCCTAAATAATATCCGTATTCATTCATATTCCATGCTTTTAACAGAGGATATGTATATCGTGTATGCAAATACAAATTTTGAAATCTAATATCTGAAAATTTTAAATATAAATACAATTATAATAATCTGAATTTTTACAAATACCGATATGGATACAAATATACAATTTTATATGATAAAATACAAATGTTTAATTTTCTAAGATTTAAATAAATATCAGATATAATTATAGGGAAACAAATCAAGAGGTATTTTTTTCCATGTACTAAGTTATCTATAATCTTATTTATAGTCGCGTTATCTAATTTCTAACCTTTTTCTTCAGAGTGATAATGTTTGCCATAATATGTGTGTATCATATTTCCCATCTGCTCAGCGTATATTTTTACAGATTTTTTTCCTTTTTATTTATACTTTACTAGACCTCACTCTTAGGATTCAGGAAGATAGTTTTTTGATATTAGTAAGACTTACTTCCGTTGTTTATAATATCGATATTACTGATTATTTTTTACGTTATCTTAACAACACATAAATAATTATCATCCTTTAGATATTATTCAAATTCCATTAATTTTAGTTTCTTATATAACATGTTGTGTAAATGAGTGCTTTTATCGTAGATCTACGTAACATATCGTTATTTCTCTATAAAAAGTGCACCGATGTTAAATAAAAGTAAGTATATTAACACTTGGAAGTTATTGGAGCCATATTAGACAATAGATCTATTTTTTAATACACACATATATACATGATCATTTTTCTTGATAAATGAAAATTGATCTATCCGTTAAAGTTTCAATTAATGAAGTTGCGGAGAAAATTATGAATCCAAAATACATGAAAGAAAAAGATTAGTAACTAAAGATAACATAAGTCAATGAGGATATATTTTACTTGGTATTAATTCATATTCTTTTGCCAAATATTCTACTCGGAGAGTCTATGTCCATTTTGCACCTGTCCGTATTTTGATAAAATAATTTGTCATTTTGCACATTAATACATATTCTAATATGTAGGGGTGTTCACGGGGTGGGTACCCGACCCATTCGCACATTGATCCGCCCCGCCCCGCCCCATTATGATCGGGTCACGGGTCGACCCGACCCGTTCAAACGTGTACCCATATCTAAGGGGTACCATGTTCATTTGAATGGGTAGCTGGTACTCATGGGTACCCGCGGAATATCTCTTCCAAGAAAAAAATGATTTCCACATCATCCATCTATTTACATCTATAGGAATAACGTATCATTAAATTGAACAAGTTATTTATAAAACCAATCATCGTATTCTTATATTATTCAATAGTTTTAATAGATGTTAAAAATGTGATCGAGCTACACATTGAAATCAAACAAATAAAAATGTCCATACATTAGATTACTTACGTTCCTAGCTAAGAGGGGATTAATTAGACATTAGACAATGGGTAAATTGCATGAGCATTCAATTGAAACATGGATATGTATGCTCCAATTCATTGCTGTATCCGTTTATTCATAATGTATTGCAAAAATAATTAATTGAAACATTATTAATTTTTTCTACAGCAAAATTATTTATACCCGTTTGTAAAAGTACTCGACTTTATATCTTAAATTATTTTATTTAATATACAATGCCTCGTATCCGATTTATACAATGCCTCGTATATAATTTAAATTGTATTATTTAATTATTTATACTTGCAAAGGTGTAGATTCGTATCCAATTTATCACCATATCCGATTTATCACCGTATCCGTCATCTTCCCTGTTAAACTAATGTTACACATTCTATTATCTAATGTCTTAAATTATTGTTTTGGCAGAACGTGGTTCCACCATTAATATACATTATAAAATAACTATAGTAGGGACGTAGGTCGATTCGGGCCAAACCGGGTTTCCGTGGGGTGGGGAGGGCCCAGGCCCGTCCCATATATATTTGGGTTCAAGTCGGGTTCGGCCTTTTATGGGTCGAGTCAATGTTGGTTTTGCACTGGCCGTACCCCATGATCCACTCTATACAACTATATCCATTTCAAAATCGATACGGATTTAGATACGAATATTTCCATTTGAGTTAAATTTAAGATAGCCTATTATATTTCTTCTAGTAGTTATATCAAATCCGATTGATTTTATATTCATATCCGTTTTTAGTGCATGATCTTATATTTTTCTATTTATCGATATATGTATTCATAACCACATCCTTATTATAAAATGTATATCAATAACACGAAAATTATATTTGTGTCATATTTAACTTTTTTGCTTTTTTTGAATTAGAGGGCAAGTGAAAGCTTCCAATAGGGTACCTGCGGGTACCCGCTATACCACATGGATATTCTGAATGGGGTATGAGTCAAGACAAAACGGGTACCTGACCCGGTATTTCCAAACGGGTACCCGTGAGTTCAGGGTCAGAATGTATAAGTCAAGCTGGGTACCCGCTTGACCCTTTTTTTTGAACAACCCTACTAATCTGTATTCTAACATTAAAAAGATAAGAATATGATAACACGTAATTTCTATCCATCTATGACCATTATCATCCATATTTCCTTGGACTCGGCCATGGGACCTTGTAGCAGCGAGAGATAGAAGTTGAACGGATGTCGTGGCCAAGGTCGTCCTCTCAAACGATGGCTTGGGAGTATTGAATCAAGATACAAATACATGTATGCAAAATTAAGAATGAAGATAATCTCTTTCACTTCTGTCTTTGGTCCTATGTTGAATAGCTTTTTGGTGGGAAGATTGGATTGAAGTATGCTAGTGCTCTTGATAGCACCAAGTCTAAGATTGAAGGCAAATTTTGTGGGAAGATAGATGATGAAGGTGGAATCGAGATGCTGAAACAACATCTGGTTGATGGCTATAAAAATGTGGCCAAACATACCTCTTATTAAAGAGGTTAAGAATGAAGTGAGGTTTCGCTAGGAAGGTAAGTTTAAGAAAACTGAAAAAGTCAGAAAAGAGGAAGAGTTTATGTAATTCATGTTTAAAGAGAATAAAATGTTTTTTTTTCTAATTCTGCTTATTATTTCAAATATTTTATTGATATTCAAGCCATAATAGAGAGAAATGCTCATAAGATGCCAGTATGGGAACCAATGAGTAAGCTCAAGAGATGATAATTCATGAGTTGTGTTGATATTGAATCCATTGGTGGAAGTTTACATTTAAAGTTAGAGTTGGAAGTAATAGTGGAAGCGGTGCAGTTGAGGCACCGCTGAAGAAGAAACATAAAGGAAAATGAATTGAATCATTCCTTGTAAAGAGTAGTTACCACTGAAGAAGAAACATAAAAGAAAATGAATTTAATCATTCATTGTAAAGAGTAGTTGTGATCACTATGCTTTCAGCAAAGATATAAAATCAAAAGCATTGATGGGGTTGTTTGATAACGTTAGGGAGCGAGTCCGAAGGGTTTTTACCAAGATGTTTGTTGGAGAGGGTTTTTCGAAAAATGTGGTAAGAGGATCTTTCTTGTAACATTCAATTCATGAGATCATTGACGTTAGTGAGATGTAAAAGCTCCAATCCCATACGAGATTATCAACATACATTTCCTTATCAAGGAGTTATGGAATACATTCCAAAATTGAAGTAGAAATGATCAAGTATTGTGTTATCCTCATGTGTGATGGTTGGATGAGTTATGCGATGTAGCAAATCATTATCCTTGTATACTATGATAGAAAGCTAATTTTATCAATTATGCAATTTTGAAATGTTAGGCTTTCCTTTATTTTCCTTCTTTGAAAATCGTTATGGCCATAGCAGAAAAACCTATCTCTTTATTTCAAGGCTTTTAGGCCATAACATAGTTAAACTTTTCTTGATTCAAGGCCATATTGCCCATATGGAAGGTGTACCAAGTGCCTCTAACATGTCAACTTTTCATGTATACATTCTTTTAATCAACGTTAATGATTACTCTAGTTGTACCAATATTGAGCATATGAGTAAAAAGTTAGTTACAGTACATACTTAGACTCATGAAAGTCATTATAAAAGAGGTTGGTCGTGAAAACATTGTGGAGTTGGTAAGCAATAATGACAACGACATGAAAGCTGGTGCATCAACATTGTCTTCTGACAATTATGGAATCTTTTAGGTCCTATGTGTTATACATAGCATTGACTTGATCTTGAAGGATTTTGGGAAAACATGAATGTGTCTATCAAACACTCCATCATAACATTTATTTGCATTTTTTTCTTCCCAAGGTTTGCACCGATAAGGGAGAAACGTAGAAATCTTGATCAACCTTGTGAATTTCTAGGATATTGTTGTTCAGGCAAATACTGCTTATGGAGTTGGTTGTGGTAGCTTTGAAAACAATGGATGATTATAAGAAAACGTTTAAAAATGCTATAACATTTTATTGGACATCATCAACTAGCATTAGACAAGAATGTTGCCCCACCTTCTTCATCGGATTGGTATGTTATGTATGCTCTCGTTTTTAGCTTTATAAATTATGGTGGTTTCATAACTTTGTTTTTGTATTTTCCAGCTTATTGCAATACTTTGAGGTGCCACTACAAAACAACCTTAACACTTGTCCAAAGTTCCTACCAATTCTTAGATTGTGGTGGAAAAGCTAAGTAAAGTCAAGAGACATGCAAATGAATAA
This sequence comes from Ottelia alismoides, assembly GCA_037367405.1. NCBI lineage: Eukaryota > Viridiplantae > Streptophyta > Magnoliopsida > Alismatales > Hydrocharitaceae > Ottelia > Ottelia alismoides. The sequence continues at coordinate 1,051,624 of JAZKJV010000566.1, read as the reverse complement.
CATGATACACAATGTATATGTTAACTTGATGTTAGTTTATTATTTAACCTTCAAATAATTTAGCAAGTCCTTCTGTTCGTTCGAAAAAGTAACAACAATCATCAAATAAAACAATATTACTCCTATCAGGAAACTTATTAGATTATAACTTGTAATATCATAGTAATATCTAACAATAACTTATCTTCTATTGAAGTCTAAAATATTTTCTTTATTTTGTTGGCAGTTGAATGATGGGTTCTCTATGAATTGGATGCTCCTAACTCACGGCAAGTGACAATGAAGGTATATTTTACATCTGCAAGGAGATGATGATTTTAGAGAAATTGGAGATATTCAACCCTTTGCAATTAAAAAAAAATTCTCTGGGGGTATGCATGCGAAATGGTCTTGTTGACATTCAATATCTTATGTTGAAGTTATATATGTTAGAGGGGATCGTGACAAACACAACAGTATAGACCCCATTAACCTTGCATATATTCTTCAAGATGCATGATGAATTATAAGTCTTTTATGCGGAGGTGGATGGATGACAATGATGTTCTTGTGCTTAATAGTGATGTGGAAGACCGACACTAAAATTGCTTCATACATGAAGGCAAATGTTGAAAATTACATGAGTTGGCCTAGATGGAGGGAATCAATTTCGATAATGAAATTAGGTGACAAAGTAGGCAAATGATGATGCAACAATGGTTCATGGAGGAATGCCATGTTCTGATGTGATGTAGTAACGTGGGAGTATATGATAATGAATGCAGATTTGAAGGACTACAAATCAGACAAGAATATATGGGCCAAATGCACACAAACATTATATTTCAAGTCTAAGCTACATCTTCGTAGAGCAACACATGATATGATATATCTCCAATATCTTACTACCTCTTCGTAGAGTAGCTCATGATATGATATATCTCCAATATTTTACTATGTAATGCAACCAATTCCATTCCCACATCTACTCTTACTCTATTATTTTCATCACATGCTTTTCAAGCCGCACCTTCATTATGCCAGCATTCCGTGTGGAAATAATGAGAGATTGTAAGTTTATCTGGAGGCTTTGAGAACCCATGAAGATTAAGTTCTTCCTATGGATTCGACATTAGGATAGGATCATGACCGGAGTGCGTCAAGTCGCTTTCGGCCAAAGGACACCTCTTGCCGACTTTGTCGTATGTGGGTTGAGGACCTCAACTATTTGTTCTAGTCTTGCACGTGCTCTCGCCAAGTTTGGGATTCAGTTGGTATTTCTTTGATCTACTTGTCTCATCTCAATTTCTGGGATAGCTTGGTTACGAGTTAGTTCAAATTTGCCGCTGAAATGTAGAGACACCAATATTGACCTTGTGGGCTATCTAGTTGAAACAAGGGATTTTTACCCGGCAGACCCTATAATCTTTGTCAATTACCTCTACGACCTTTGACACATCATAATTCCTCCCTCAACCCTTTAAACTTATTCCTTCTTACCCCACAAATCCTACCGTTAAAATGACATATCAAGAGTTAACTTCTTTGAGTTAAAAACAAGTTAATCTAACCAATCCGGAACGGACGTCTAGAATTAACCAAGAGAAGAAAAAAATCCTCCCTCCTTTCTCAACAGCAACTGTACCGCTTGGCTTGTCGCTACAGCTCGACCTGGCTGCGGTGGTGGGGGGGAGGGGCGATGCTGAGGTGCGAGGAGGGGAAGAGGTTAACAAGGGTCGATGGAGGCGGCTTGGGCTGGAAGGGAGGCGACCGGGGGAGGAAGGGCTTCAATTGGCGGGTCTGCGGGGTGGGGGGGCTGGGGGTGGGGGTGGGAGGGAAGAGAGGGTCTACGAGCGGGGCGAGGGCGACATGGGCTTAGATCAAGCCCGGGGGTGCGGGTTCGAGCGACGGGGGTGCGGGAGCGGAGGGGGGACTACGAGTGGGGCGAGGTCGGCAGGGGCTTAGATCGAGCCCGGGGGTGCGGGTTCGAGCGGTGGGGGTGCGGGAGCGGAGGGGGGACTACGAGTGGGGCGAGGGCGGCAGGGGATTTGATCGAGCCCGAGGGGTGTAGGTTCGAGCGACGAGATTGCGGGAGGGGAGGGGGGCTACGAGCGGGGCGAGGGCGACAGGGGCTTCGATCGAGTCCGGGGGGTGCAGGTTCGAGCAACGGGGGTGCGAGAGGGGAGGGGAGGGGTGGCTACGAGCGGGGGCGGCCCGGGGGAGGGGGGGGCTATGAGCGAGGCGGCAGGGGTACGGAGCCGGGGGGCTTCGACCGAGCAGCGGGGGGCTTCGAGAGAGTCGGCGGGGCTGCGGGGGCTTCGACGAAGAAGAAAATCTGGAGGGAGAAGGTGCGGTGGACCAGCCTTGGCGAGGTGTTACCGCCGAGCCTCGGCGATGCGTGGTGCGAGTGCGCTGCTCCGGTGCTGCTGCGACGGAACTGGAGGGTGGAAGTCAGTGAGGTGGAGGGCAAACAATGAGGGCTGTGGTTGGGGAGATGGAGGGCGTGGCAGAGGAACTGGAGGTGAAGGGTGACGGCAGAGGTCGGGAACGAGGAGGTCGAGGGCGGAGGCTGGGGAAGAGGGCGAGGACGATGGAGGTAGGTGTTGGGTGCTGGGAAAAGGAGGGTGAGAGAGAGTGGCAATTAACGTAAATTTGATAAATAAACTAGGCATAACATAAAAGAATGTAACGGAATTAGGTTGGTTTTAACAGTTTAATGGATGGGGGTTAACCACGTGGTTTATAGGATAAGGGTTAGCAAGTTTACATGGTTGAGGGAGGAATTATGATGTTTCAAAAGTCGTAGAGGTAATTGACAAAGATTATAGGGTCTGCTGGGTAAAAATCCCTTGAAACAATGTTATTTTTAAAGTTCATATGTTAAGAATGTAAATCATTTGCCATTTCAACTTATTTCGTGCATTCTTTTTACCTAACATTTTAGTGCGCACATTACATAGTACATACCGTACTTTATATCAACACTTATGACGATTATATAGACAAAACTAATAAAAATATTGATTAGAAAAACTAATAAGAACCTTCTCTTTACACTTTTAGCAAGCAAACATGTATTCCTATCTTGATTATTGATTAAATAATAATGATAATCTTTTTTCGTACAAAAAATTTATATTTAAAGCAATTTCCTTGGTTTCAATAACATAAGTGATATAACATCGAAGTTCTCCGAAATTTAACTTTCCGATTTTCAACGAAATGTCTTCGAAATCAACATTTGAGATCAACATAGCATAAGAAAGACTCGCATACAATCTTTATCGATTTGGAGAAGGCTTATGATAATGTACAAAAAGTTATGTGGATGTTTTTAGAGAAGAGATGGATGACTATTTTACCTACCTGAAAATGATATGTATGACTTAGGAATAGCTTGTATGAGCTGAGCTCCAATAAGGCTGATAAATTGTTTTGATATCAGTAATGACTTGTGCAGAGGATCAACTTAAGTTGCTTTTTTTACAGTGTTTATGACTGAAGTGATAAACTATGTACATGGGGCAGCCTTGGCACAAGTTGTTTTTAGATGAAATTATTTCAATGGATGAGAAAGTGACATATTTAACAGTAAACTTGAATAGTGGATGGAGGCTTGGAGTGCGGGAGTCTTTTAGTAAGAAGAACCATGATAAAGTAATTTACACTGTTGTAAAAATCAGACTGACTAATCGAGTCCTGTGAGATAGGGGAGAGGTGTTGACTCGACTAGATCGAATCAGCCTTTAGTCGGGTTAATCTGTTTACTCAACCGACTAATTGGTCAAGTCCATCGACTACTCTCCCGGACTTCTACATATATTTTGGACATAAAGGGAAACCAGATTCGATGAGCCGCCGATGCCCCTAAACTGGAGGTGTGCAAAGCTAGGGATTCGTCTACGGCATTATCCCCGAGAAACGCAATCTGCGCGGCTGGTGGAAGGAGCACGCGCGCTTCGATCGCAACGGCCTTGCCGCCATAGCCAAATACCTGGCCGACCACACGCTTCCTGTCTCCAAGACGGAGCTCAACTCAGCCCTAAACCCCATCTCGAGCTCCTGGACCCCCAAGCTCCTACGCCTCTTGGAAAGTGCTCTCCTCCGCGTCACCGTCCCCTCCTTTGCAACGCCGACGATGAGTCGACGTCTCCTCTTCGCGTCGGTCCTTCACCGCGCCTTCCTTTCTGTTACAGCTCCCTCTTCTCCACCTCCTTCCCTTAAGAACATGGTATTTCCCAGTTAGGTTTTTTTTTGTTGCTTACAGAATTTTTTTGTATATTGTTCTACCTTGGTTGAATGCACCCTCAACACCATTTTCTAGCGATTGTCACATTGCCATGCTACCTTTAAGTGTTAAACCTTCAAGAGATCCGAAACCACCAAGTGGAAAGCGGATTTACCTACTACGAGATCAAGCTCTAACATTGAGAATGGGGAGGACCGACCACCTCAACTAAGGTGTACACAGAACCATTAGAACCAAATTTCCGGAAACATACCTAAGGCCTCTGAATGTTGTTAACACCACCCACAAGAAATCTAAATCCTGATTGGGAAGGGGCATCCCCATTCACACACATTGTGTATCGTTTCCATAACATGAAGGGGGGGTCAACTATCGACATGGGGTACTGTATTGCGAAATTCGCCACTTCAAGTGAGACAACACTATCTCTAGTTGGAGATGACAATACTACTATCTCCTCCTTACTAGCATTCTGCCAACAATTCTAGAGAAAGCCACTCCACCTTCCATAAATGCTTACTTTTATGTGAAAAGACCCTCTTCTTCGCTGTTATGTTATATTGACTATGTTTTTAATTATAATATGTTTTTGATGTCAAGTTTTTTATTTGAAGGTGGTTGGGAATATTATAATAATGAAAATGTATGATACATATAAGTGACTTGAGGTGGGATTAATCCAGATCAAATGGGGGCTATATCTCGCCAGTTTACCTCGGGGCAAACTAGCAGCTAACATCCTCTTCAACGGCCTAGACCTCGTTGTAATATCTCTGATATTAGCGGATCTCAAGACCTGAAATCGGTTTGCTCACATATGACTTAGTCAATTTAACTTGAAGCACAATTTATCTAAGATAAATTAGAATGTATTAACCTTATTTAATACTTGAGCTATAGGCATTCAAGTGAATTGAGATAGAGATCCAATGAGTCAAAGTACAATCAAGATACATACCTCCTTAGTTGCCTTGAACCACGCTGTAATATTATCGATATTAGTGCACGTTAATACTCAAATTCAGTTAGCACACATAGACCCGGTAAATTTTAACTTGAAGTGTGGCTCATGCGAGATCAATTAGAATGAATTAACTCCAATTATTACTTGACTTAAAATCAATCGAGTGAATTAAAATACATACTCAAGGAATTAAGGTACAATCAAGAGACATACAAGATGCATTAACTTAGCTCGATGAGAAATTGAAGGTAATTTGACCGTATGATTAAGGAAAATAAGGCACTAATGCACCTTAATAAGGCTAAAGAGGAGATTCAGATTAAGAAGATAACTATCTACACGCAAAAAATTCTGACGACATAATGTAATTTAAGAGGAACCTTTGGACGTTTGATCATTTCCCACGAGGATGATTGGATATGCAAATATTTGAAAATACAGTGGCGGTTAGCGGCCTAATTTTCCAATCAGAAAGCTTATAGATAGACCCATAACCCCTCCGATTAAATCCTTACATATACTCCCATGAGATATGAGAAGAAAAACCACTATATCCACCTTGAATCCCCATATGTGAAGGTAGGAGAAGTTTGCAACAATAAACTTCTGGTATACCATTTATGCCATCAGTAGAATGGTGGCAAAATGTAGGGGTATATTTGGTTTATGATATGCCTCAACATTTGTTTCTTATGGATTTGATGCTTGTTTTCATGCATAAAATTTTTAGGTTGTTTTGCATGTGCTTTCTCACAATCGGTTAAACCAATAATCGGAAGAAAAACGTTCCAACTATCCTGTTTTTCTCACAAAATAAAAACCAGTTAAAACATGGTTGGATAGCTTGACCCAATTGAACCAATAGAACCGAATTACCGGTTCAACCATCCATTTTTTGACAGAAAATAATTCTAATTATTTAATAAAATGTAAATTTAAAAAATCATAATCTAGTTTCATTTGAACCCACGGTATGCATGTGTTTTTCTCACAACTGGTTAAACCAAGAATCAGTAGAAAACGTTCCAACCATCCCGTTTTTCTCACAAAATAAAAATCAGTCAAAACTTGGTTGAACCGTTTGACCCGATTGAACCAATTGAACCAAATTACTGATTTAACCATTCATTTTTTTTGACAAAAAACAATTTTTAATTATTTAATAGAATGTAAATTTCAAAAAATTCATAATCTAATTTCATTCCAACCCATACAATGTAAATTTCATTGGACCCGATGGAAACCTCGATGGAAGTTCCGGGTACCCTTCTGAGTTTTGAGTCCTCACGAGTCACGACTAGGGTTTCATCGGCCTCCAACTCGCTCTGTCCTTGCCATCCTCGGGACCTGGAGCTCTTGCCTCTGCTCCCCGCAGCCCATCCCGCACCGCCCCCTTTACAGCCGTCGATCGCATAATCGGATCAAGCTCATCTTGATTAGGCACAACGACGAGGGAATTGTGGTACTTGTGCGTCGATTTCAATGTTTTCTTTTCTCTAGATTTGGGTTCAGAACTTTTATTGTATTTTATTGTACTCGAATGTTGTATTTTTAGGGTTCTGTTGTTTGCAATTTGGGGGGGGAGGGGGGGGAGGGGTGGCTATTTGCATCGTTAATGACCCAAATCAATCAGATAATTAATCAGTAGCTACACCGGAAGTGAGGGGTGAAGTCCTGAAATTGGATGCGCGTAGGTGCGAATCAAGTCTACGGAGAATGCCTTGGTAGACTACAGAGTAAGCATGCTTCTCTACCCCTTCTTTTTTTTGTGGGTTTCCTCTGTAATGTTTCTTTTACAGGAAAGATCCGTTTTGATTGTAGAACGGATCTTGGGGTTTTTCCCTTACTAAGTTTGAGTGTCGTTATTCAGTTCTGATGGTTTCACGTGAGAAAATAGTTGTTTGTTCAAGAAAGGCTCATCCTTTCATTCAATTTCGAGGTTTCTTCAACTCTGTAAACTCTTATGTATGGATCTTACTGGAAAGTATTTTTTTTATCAGTGGTCTTTTTTATGGATCTGTCTGAAAACCTGTATTGACTTGCCATTATAATTGTAGAAATCTGATTTGCACTTTTATTTTTAATGGATTCATTTAATCCACATGTAGTAAGCATTTTTGTTTGTTTTTGGGTCTTTTGCGTCAAACTCACATTTGACTATTCCTATATTAGATGTTTAAGTAATGCTTGGAGCAATGCAATCCACGAATATCATGACCATGCATATTATACATTTTAAGGAGACGTGAACGGTCGTTGTATCTTTTGTGGCATCTTGATTCTTGAGTTGTATTTTAAGGAAATGAGAATCAGACCTGAAATTGGAGCTTTGCAGTTCGCAAAATAAAATACAACCTCATATTTTTGTATCTTTTACAAAAATGTTGTTTGTTCGCAGGAAATGGGACAACACACTTGTATTGAACTCACTTGCAGAAATTGGGACAACACACTTGTTCCAAGGATAGTCTACTAGCTCCACTTGTATTGGACTCAATCTGTGTTTCTTCCAGGGATATTGATGTATTTGTACTTGTTTGTTGTGATACTGATGTATCTGTGCTGATGTATCCATGCTTGTTTTACTAGTTTCATATTCTTGCTAAACCTAAGAGTGCACAGATGGTTTGTTTTTATATGGCGCACTGGTTCTTGCTTGAAAATAAGAGCGCAAAGATTGCACAGGATCATTTGTTGTAGTGATCCGCGGGTACCAGCGGGCACCCGTTAATCGTTCAAATCATCCGGTTAGAATCGGGTACCTGTTAAAACGGGTCGGGTCGACACGTTGACCCGGCTATGATGGGTTGGATCAGGTCATGATTAAACGGGGCAGGTACCCGCCCCATGAACACCCCTAAATAGTAATACAAAAAACATTTATAGAGTAGAAATAATGATGTATAAAGTATATAATGATGAACCCTTGTAGATGGGTCATATTAGTGGATATTCATTAAAAGAATGATTGTTTTGAAAATAATATTAGATGCAAGACGAGTTATGAAAAGAGTCGATAGCCAAATCTTCTAGGATTATATACCTTTGTAAACTTTTATTAATGAACTTTGAGCTTGGGATTCTTTGTTGTGGATCTCGTATACTTGGGGATTGTGTACCGGGTTTCTTTTCATGTGAGTCGTGTTTTGAAGTGTGTTGTATTACACTTTCTAATAGTGTTTACCGTCATGGACAACTTTCCCTTGTTACTTCTTTGTACACTTTACACCATTTACCTTACATTGTTTAATTGTTTAACGTTGTATTGGGCAGCTTTGCTCATAACGTACATATTTGCGTGGATCCAATAGGTGTTGCTAGTGCTGCCACGGAAGTGAGTTGCTTTGAGATTTGACTTGGTTCTATGGTTGTTGCACCGTGCTGGGTACGTGTTTATTAGTTGAGATGTATGTTATCATACTTGTAGATATTTTTGTATAGTTCCACATTTAGAATTTTCAAAAATGTAATTCATTTATTTGAGGATTGTTTATAATTGTTCATTTATACATTTCTAAGAATCATGAATATAATATGTTGTTGGAGCATTTTATTTTAACTATTTTCTGTTCATGCAATACAAATGTTAATAATGATGTAATAAATGTGGGTATTGTTGGTTGTTGAGTATTTGGATCTCAGGGGGGCGTCACACCCCGCCTTTTGCAGTCCCCTCTCGATCTAGGGATGCCACCCTAGCTGTCCTCTGTAGACACGCGAACAAATTGTTGTGGCTCTTCAGTTGTCGCTATGGCCATGATTCCGGCCAAGACCAAGGACCTGATATCTAGATCTTTCATGATGGTTAAGGGGACCTCTATCAAACTTAATGGCACAAATAACTATGTGGTTTGCTCTCGAGCCTTTAAGGTGTTTATCGACGTTAAGAGGAAAATATTTGCTATTCTGACGAAGGAACCTAATGAAGCAGATCGAGACTATGATTTGTGGCTCATAGGAAACTATCAGGTCATGACGTGGATAATCAACAACGTCGAGTCATACACTGCTACCAATATTATGTATAAGGAAACTGCGAAGAACATGTGGGATGGACTGCCAAGTCACGACTTGCGGATATCTACGTGCAGATTTGGTCCGCTTCTCAAGGAGAATCCTCTCTTGTGGAGTACTACCTAGCAACTCACTCGTCTCTACTAGGAACTTGCCGTATTTCAGCTAGCTTGTTTGTAGAAACAAGCAATAGAAAGGTATGAGTGACATGTTTATAGATTTCTTATCGATCTTCATCTTCGTTATCAGACGGTGAAGGGTCACATTTTTCACGTCCGATACTTTTCCTTCCATCAAGTTCATCTTTGGTTGATTGCAGCATCTCGAGACCTCCACTAGTCATACAAATACTATGCACCCTACAGAGAACTATGCTTTTTCTTGTGACATCTTGATGCAACACAAAATTAAAATATAGGGCTTGAATTTTTTTCCCGTTAATTTTAATTACGTTTATTTGAGTCGTCGTAATTTTATTTAAGTAAAAGAGATCGCCTGTGATCTCAAATTAGTTAGTATCAATTTGAATTTCAAATTTAGTTGGTTAGAGTCAATTAGAGATTTGAATTTATTTCAAATCAATTAGTTAGCCAGTTAGAGTCAAATTAGGATAAGTTTGTTTTGAATTTTGATTTTGGTTTCTATTTTTGTAATCTCATCCCTCCTATATAAAGGGATGATGGTCTAATGTTTTAAGTAGTTCAGTTGATATAAAAATTTGAGATTCAATCTCTATCTCCCTCTCTCTTCTCTCTCTTTCTCCTACGCGATCTGCGCGTTCCTTCTCCCTCGATTCACGCGCAATCGGCGCGCCCTCTCTCCTTTTCCCCTCCAATTTCTTCCCCACCAAATATTCCACCGTTCAAAATTTATTTGTATTTTCGCGCAAAATTCGATTTGCATCAATTGGTATCAGAGCATGACAACCGAATCGTTCTTACGATTTGATGATCCCGTCGCATATTGGAGGATGTAATACGATTTGAGTCGTCTCTCACATGGCTCGCACTCACGCTCGCGTTCGAAGATGTTCAAGAAACCAAGGTTGCAGAAAGCGGTAGTCGGTATTCAGTCGGCGGGGTCACCTACTAAGGATTAGTCGGCAGTCGAGCGACTAGTCGGAATTAGTCGGTCAATAGTCGGTTTTGAATTTTTAATTATTTTAAATATATAAATCAGTTTTTTTTACATATATTCGTATGTATATACATATATTTGTACATTTTATATGACATCATGATGAAACAAAAGAAGTAATTGACTTTAAATATAACATTAAGCATATTAGAATATGTTTGCTTTAAAAAAAGTGAAAAACAAAAAAAATAAAAAAGGTTGTTGTAAAAGTCGGCCGATTAGTCGGCCAGACTAGTCGGGTGGACCGACTAAGGGCCGACTAGGCCTAGTCGAGTCGGCTACCCCCCGACTCGACTAGTCGGACCGACTAGTCGGCCCAGTCGGCCGACTTTTGCAAGCTTGCAAGAAACGTATCATAGCATCCATGAAAGTCCAAGCATGGCTGGACGTGCAAAATAAGGGAGAATCACCTGTCAACAACGAAAATCAGACCGCTGTAGTTGCTGTTCAACCCAATTTCAGCGAAGAAAGTGAAGGTATTTTCAGTTCCGAAGAATATTTATTTGATGCAACTATTGTGCAAGAAGAAAAGGACCAAGGGTCCATCTTCGACGAAGATTCTATAGAAGAAGAATATGAATTTGTCAATTTCTGTGAGGTCGAAGTTGCTGTCCAGAATGAAAAAAATAAGAAAAATGGAGATTTGAGGCCCATATTTGATGAAGAACCAGTAAAAGAAGGGTATGAAACCCTAGATCTCTTCGTTGACGACATTACTGCTCTTCAAGACAAAAATCTGCTGGCTGTCCATACAGATTCAGGTTTCCAATCATCACCAACAACCAATCGGAGCCCCAACCACCACCCGTATCGTCTCCAATGCAAACCTCGACATTGCTGTAGCCACCCCTTGGCACGAAGACCCCAAGGACAACGATGGAAGGCCCATCATCGTCTCCTGCACCATCAATCCAGGTGTCGCTGCCGCTTGTGGCTCTCCGATGCAGGCTGCAACAGCAGCTATCGGCCACCCGAACCAGCCCGATTCCCCCACCACACCCGAGCGCAGAGGCCCCAAGCCAATCGGGGGAAGCTCCACCATCGTCACCTTTGTACGAAGCAACGCTGGAGCCCAAGACTTAGGGTTCGACGCCGAAAATGATGGAAGGGAGAAATGCACCCATGTCGGGCTCCTGAATCCGGTCGAAGCACCTCCATTGGCGTCCCCGTTGCTTGCGGACTCCCAGTTCAGGCTACCGCCACCTACCCATGCGCCGCCCGCACTGCCCTTGGTTCCGACCTCGGTGTTTTCGTCGACGTGGCTTGAAGCAAGGCCTTAAATGTCGGATTTCGGTTTCGTTTCGGTAACTGACCGAAACGAAATTTCGGCCGAATTTCGGTCGAAATTCGACCGAAATTTTGGTCATTTCGGTCATTTTTTCAACTAAGGCCCCCAAATTTCGGCCGATATAGGGCATTTCGGCTGGATTTCGGTTACCCACCGAAACCGAAATTCGACCGAAATTCGGTCGAATTTCGGCGAAATTTGACCGAAATTCGGTCGAATTTCGGCGAAATTTGAGGCCATGGCTTGAAGATGAGGGGAACCCTAACGCAAGGCTACTCTTCAAAAGGATTCGGATTCTATGAAATTAGGAACTGGGATATTACTTGGAAAAATTGCACATGTACCCTCCCCCATGAAGAGTTTTATATTAAGGTTAGAGATGATGGGAATTGGAGAGGCATTCCTTTAAATGGAGGGGTAGAAGATTTGCAGCGACGTCCCTCAGTGAAAAGAAATTACAAACGTAAACATGGAAAAGGATCGAATTGGGTAGTTTGGAACTATGGTTTTGGATCGAATTCTCCAACGACAAATCGAAGAGCAAGCAATTCGTCAGGAGACGAATTTTTCAAGCGGAGGAGAATTGATGCAGCACAAAATTAAAATATAGGGCTTGATCTTTTTATCTGTTAATTTTAATTACGTTTATTTGAGTCGTCGTAATTTTTATTTAAATAAAAGAGATCGCCTGTGATCTCAAATTAGTTAGTGTCAATTTGAATTTCAAATTTAGTTGGTTAGAGTCAATTAGAGATTTGAATTTATTTCAAATCAATTAGTTAGCCAGTTAGAGTCAAATTAGGATAAGTTTGTTTTGAATTTTGATTTTGGTTTTTTATTTTTGTAATCTCATCCCTCCTATATAAAGGGATGATGGTCTAATTTTTTAAGGAGTTCAGTTGATATAAAAATTTGAGATTCAATCTCTATCTCCCTCTCTCGTCTCTCTCTTTCTCCTACGCGATTTGCGCGTTCCTTCTCCCTCGAATCACGCGCAATCGGCGCGCCCTCTCTCCTTTTCCCCTCCAATTTCTTCCCCACCAAATATTCCACCGTTCAAAATTTATTTTTATTTTCGCGCAAAATTCGATTTGCATCACATCTGGACGAGGCGGTCGCTACAACTCCTGAGGTCGTGAGTTGCTGTGGTTGTGGTCGCACCCTGTGAATTCACCGCCACAGATCCAACCACCCATTTGAAAGGTGTTGGGTAAAATTTTGCATACCATCCCAAGCTAATTTAGCATCCCCATTTAATTATAATGCAACATGATAGAGATGATCCCAGAGCAGGAGCCAACTCGGCAACCTGTCCAAAATTTTGCTACATACTACTCTAGACTCATGGAACTACATCATAATTCTCTTGCCTATGAGAGTTCTTTTATTACGAATCTGGCTACAATCTCAGGTATCATAGCCAACTCTGCTTCTGCCTCAACGCCAATATGGATTATAGACTCTTGCATTTCTAGTCTCTTGACTAGAGAAAGTAGTCTTCTGACTTCTTCTGAAACCTCTTTCAATGTGAAGTTGCTCGTTTAGCCAACGATGCCCATTCACCTATTACTATCGTTTGGAAAATGGAGTTCTCCTCCAACTCAAAGGGAGCAAGTTTTTTGGAGATTTTAATACTCCTAATCATCCTTTGAGCTTATTGTCTGTTCATAGATTATGTGTAGAACCAAACTAAATAGTGATTTTTGACGAGAGATATTGTTATTTTCAGGACATCCGAATGATGCGGATTTTTGGTGGATGCCATGTGAAGAACATGTACTATCTTGATATCCCTACAGACTCCATTTTTGCTGGTGCTGTCTTGGTTTTCGCTGATCCGTTCCTATGGCATTTGTATCTCGCTCATCCTTCTGCGAGGGCTCTTCAAATGTTTCATGAACCGTCCTCCCTGAAGACTTTTCAATGTGAAACCTACCAGTTTGGCAAATATCAGCTGGCTTCTTTTCCTAGAGGATTGAGCCTCATCGATTCTCATATTTTTCCTTAATCCTTCTTGACATTTTGGGACCATGCTCAACTCGTATTGCAGGTGGTCACAAGTATTTTACTGTTTTGTTAATGATTATAACAGATCTTTTTAGGTATATTTACTAAAGGAACGGTTAAAAATCAATAAAAAATGTCAAGTTCTTTTTTCAGTTCATAAAAATTGTTTTCTCTGCTTGCGCAAAGACTTATAGGTCTAACATGGCTTGTTCACTTTCTTTGCTATTCAGAGTTCTCTTTGCCATTCATCATGCTATACACCTCGCAACAAAATTAGTGGCAGAAATGAAGCTTTGCCATCTTTTGGACATTGCTAGAACTATTCTTACTTACATAATCCTTAAAGCCTATTGAGAAGACATTCCCATTGCCACCCATTCCTTTTTTTGAGGCTCCCATTGCCACATTCCTCATCATGCGCATACCCTCTTCGGTTCTTAATGTGACATGTCCCTTCCCCCTTCCGTACGAAGTTGACGAACCATTCCCTCTATTGCCATTGCGGATTTTTGGCAGCACTGTTTTTACTCATAACTTCTAAACTATAGATAAAAACTATTCGCTTGTGCAATCAAGTGTGTCTTCCTTGGGCATTCTCAGACCCAAAAAGGGTATAAGTTTTATGATCCTATCGGTCATCACTACCACATTTTTGCTGATGTCACCTTCTTAGAACATACTAGTTACTTCACTGAGTATGTTAGTGACATTTCCTTTGAGTTTCATCTACTCCTATTATCTACAAAAGGATGCATACTATACTGCTTGAGTTGGTTCCTCTACCTGTTCTTTACTTGCAGGAGGATGTGCCTTCTTCAAATGACCCCACTATTGCAAATGCAGATGTTTCGTCAAAACTTTCCATTACCCTACAAAAGTCCAAAAGGCAATGCGATTTATACCCCTTGTCACACGTTACTTTTACTGATAGTCTATCTAGCTGTAACAGGAATGTTACAGATGCTCTCATGGCAATCACTATTCCTCGTGATCATCACATGCCCTTCAGGACCATGGTTGGAATCATGCTATGGATGAGGAGATGATGCGCTTTCTTCTGGGGATACATGAGACTGTGTAGTACGCCTTCCAAGGAAGACCTCTATTGCATGTAGATGGGTCTTTATGACCAAACACTCCTAATGTCTCCATTGTCCAGTTGAAAGCAATAGTTGTAGCGAAAAGCTTCACTTAGACTTGCGTCGTCGACTACTTTGGGACCTTCTCTTTTGTGGCATGGATACGATATATTCGCACAATTATATCCATTGTAACCAATATGATTTAGCCCACCTCTCAGCTAGATGTGAAGAATGCCTTCCTCTATGGTGACCTAGAGAAGGAAGTACACATGAAACAACCATTGGGTTACTCCATCGAGGGGGAGTATGCATGCTGACTGCGTATGACCATCTATGGCTTAAAGTAGAGTCCACAAGCATGGGTCGGCATACTTACTTTTGTGATCAGTCTGTTGGTTTCCACATAACATATGACTACTCAGTGTTCGATAGACGGAGACCCTCATGTACTGTGATACTTGTTGTTTATGTTAATGTCATGGTGATCGTTGGTGATGGCATCCCAAACGTTCTTGAGACCAAGGCCTTCCTCTAGAGGTGTTTGTCACCAAGGATCTTGGTCAACTTCGATACTTCCTAGTTATTTAGGTGATATACACAATAGATAAACTGCACTTGTTACAAATGAAGTACTGTTTGGATATCCTTATGCCTACTTGGATGCTAACCATCAGCTATTCTAGTTGAATTACATAGACATGTCACCTTTTCTAATCTTGTTTTTGAAGACACCATACATTATAGAAGCTTAGTATGCAAACTGCTTTAACTTGGTATCACTAGGCATGATATATCATATGCTGTGGGTAGAGCTAGTTAATACATAGAGGAGCCTCACTACAATCATTGGAAGGATGTTCTTTTGATCCTTTGATACCTAAAGGACTATCCAGATAAAGGTCTTTTCCACAGGGTTAGTGTTCAATACTAATATCACCTCCTATGCAGATGCTGCTAGTTCTCCCGAGGTCAGGCATTTCAGTATTGGTTTTGCTATGTTTATGGGTGGAAATCTTGTTACATTGCGAAGCAAGAAACAGATCGAAGTCTCAATACAAGCGTGAATCAGAATACAGAGAAATGGCTCAATCCACATGTGAGATCAATTGGTTCTCCTTTCTACAGGAACTTGGACTCCGTACTATTACTCATGTTATTCTCTACAGTGTTCAATGTACATTGCTACTAGTCCTGTCAGTAAGTAGACTAAGCATATTGAAGAGAATTGCTAATTTATTCGAGACGCAGTACGAGGAGGAAAGATCTCTACTCTGCACATTTCCATAGAGGTCCAACATACATATATATTAATCAAGATACTTCCAAAGAAGGCATATCAATAATGGCTTCCAAGTTGGGCATGATCGTTGAATATGCTCTAATATGAGGGGGATTGTATATAATATAGTCTATTTTTGCTTATATTTGTGTTCCTGATTCTTTTTTAACCCTT
Source organism: Ottelia alismoides (assembly GCA_037367405.1). Classification (NCBI taxonomy): domain Eukaryota; kingdom Viridiplantae; phylum Streptophyta; class Magnoliopsida; order Alismatales; family Hydrocharitaceae; genus Ottelia; species Ottelia alismoides. The sequence continues at coordinate 1,035,451 of JAZKJV010000566.1, read as the reverse complement.
GGAGACTATTGTGTAATTGCTACCTATTATGATATATGAGTTCACACTATATAAAAACCTGATGCCATGAATAAAATTCTTTTCATTACAATCTCATTTTTTCTCCATAACTCTAGCGTTTGAAGCCGTTAGGAGGGGGGATGACATGCTTGTGGAGGTTCTAGTGGTATGCTGTAGCAAGTGCCTTGAGTTAGCTGAGAGAGCTTGCATAGATCTTCGGTGTTTTGGAGGGGTTTGATGCACCTACTGCCCTTTGTAGGGTACCCTTTGTGGGTCATTTATGAAGTGACTATTGGGAAGTTGTGAGGACTACTTTAGGTTTCGATTGGATGCTTGTTCATGGTAAGTGGGTAAGTGGGTTTGTCTGGGGTCTTCTCTAAGATTGCAATTACAGAGTATATAACATGTGTTGTTGAGCAAATATTGGAATGTGATGTGCTTTCCAAGTTTATTGCCCTATTATCTGATGAGACAATGAGGGATCTCACATCCTTGATCTTATCGCTGAAAGGAGAGATCCTAGAGGGTCAAGAATGAGATCATAGGAATGGTCGGGAGAAGGCTTTGCGACATGGAAGGCCGTATCGGCGATATATCGGTTTCGACATGGTAGAGGTTTCTTACCCAGTATCTCCTTTTACAGGGATATCGGCGATATATCGCCGATATATCGCCATATCGGCTCATATCGGTCAAAAATGTCTGGTTTCAGTAGAAAAAATCCCGGATATCGATCGATATCGTCGATATTTCACCGATATCTCTATATATCAATGCTATTATTCATGGAAGATTGATTCACCACCTAGTATTAAAACACCTAGTAGTAAAACACACAATGGTTTATATATATTTCGTTTCGGGTCGGGGGCACTGCCCTCGCACTGGTAGGGTATGGTGCGACAGGAGGGTGCATATAATGGTTCTTCAACTTGGTGTATGTTTACAAGTTATTCATGTTGTAAGACTTGAATGAAATCGATTTCCAATATTTATAAGTCAATTCTTTTAAAACAAACTATCTATAAGTCAAGAATCAAACATTAATATCGATATGTTCAAAATGATCGATATATGCGATATAAGCTTCATAGATTGATCGATATGTGTGATCTAAGAGTATATTTGTAAGCTATTTAGTGAACTAAGAACTTGGATGAACTCCATTTTCAATATATATATATATATATATAGGTCAACAACTAACAATACCAGCGATATTTCGATATGATCGATATGTGCAATATAAGGAATAGTCTTTACAAATGATCTATGTCATCTAAGTGTATATTTGTAAGTTATTTAATGTTATAGGAACTTGAATGGAATCCATTTCCAATATCTAAAGGTCAGGAATAAATATTAACAGCGATATGTTCGATATGATGATCGATATGTGCGATATATGGTCTATAAATGACCGATATGTGTGATATAAGTGTGTATTTGTAGGTTATTTGTTGTTCTTATATCTTGGATGATCTTAATTTCGGAAAAAATGCCAAAAATTGGCTTTTTTGAGTCATTTTCGACATTTCCACGATATCGTCGATATATCGTCGATATATCCCGATATATCCATTTCCGGGCGGACCGAAACGATATCGATATCGATACAGCCTTCCATGGCTTTGCCATCTCTGAGGCGTATAAGACGATGTGGGTGTGGTACTATGACAGACATTTTGATATGCAGATTAATGTGGAAAGCAGAGGAACCGTTGAAGGTGAAGATACTCACTTAGCTTGTAAGAGGGAATATACTGATTCCCATGCTTCTTAAAAGCTAATGGAAGGCATGCTTTGATAGTATATGCTAGATTTGTGGTTGTTAAGTGCTTAATTGTAAACCTTAACCCTGGGTCTATTCTAGTCGAGTCACTATATAAGAGTCGTCTCCTTTTGTAACCATAACCCTATGACTCCGCCCATATAAGGTGCTGTAGGGTTCTTTTGATTCTATTCAAGCAATTCATCCTGATTTCAATTGGTATTGTTTTGATATTTATATCTCATTAGTCATTATCTTTATTTTGTATTTTCTTATTTCTTCTGTCTATGTTATATAATTTTCCCTTAGAGTTTTTCTCCTATATAAAAGAGCTCTAGGGCTATGATGAATCCAACTTTCATTTCACGCCTTTCCACATGGTATCTGAGTGACGGTCCTAGACCGGAGTTTGGGCCATAGAAACCTCTCCCCACCTAAACCCTAATCATTTCGGCGTGGTCTCCGTCGGCCCCGTCTCTTCTCCGCGCACGTCGTCGCCGCTGGCCTCATTCCACATCGTCGTCGGCCCCTTCATGCACCGTTGTCGAGCTCTACCCATGTAGCGCGCCACTCGAATCGACGGTCGAGGCTGCCGTTACCGCTGCCAGAGGTCTGCACGGCTTCCAGGCCGCTGTCCTCTCCGATTCCCGCAGCCCGTATCACCTCCTGCATGCTCTGTTGTCTAGTGGTTCTGCGTTTGGGTGTCTAGGGTGGGATTTGATCATCTAAAATCACCCTAGTTACCCAAAGGAGGCTCTAAAGGATGAGAGAGATTGTGGTGTGAGTCTACACTCAACCATCTCCTCACGTGTCAGTGTTGACACATGCAGTACAGTTTGCACATACGATCTCTTGTAGGTATCGTTGAGATATTTATATCTCATTATCTTTATTTTGTATTTTCTTATTTCTTCTGTCTATATTATATAATTTTCCCTTAGAGTTTATCTCCTATATAAAAGAGCTCTAGGGCTACGATGGATCCAACTTTCATTTCACGCCTTTCCACATGGTATCTGAGTGACGGTCCTAGACCGGAGTTTGGGCCATAGAAACCTCTCCCCACCTAAACCCTAATCATTTCGGCGTCGCCTCCGTCGGCCCCGTCTCTTCTCCGCGCACGTCGTCACCGCTGGCCTCATCCCACATCGCTGTCGGCCACTTCATGCACCGTTGTCGAGCTCTACCCATGTAGCGTGCCACTCGAATCGACGGTCGAGGCCGCCGTCACCGCTGCTAGAGGTCTGCACGGCTTCCAGGCCGCTGTCCTCTCCGATTCCCGCAGCCTGTATCACCTCCTGCATGCTCTGTTGTCTAGTGGTTCTGCGTTTGGGTGTCTAGGGTGGGATTTGATCATCTAAAATCACCCTAGTTACCCAAAGGAGGCTCCAAAGGATGAGAGAGATTGTGGTGTGAGTCTACACTCACAACCATCTCCTCACGTGTCAGTGTTGACACATGTAGTACAGTTTGCAGACCCGGTCTTGGATATTTTTGTCATCATGTTAGACAACAAAGCAGATGTTTTGTCCATGGATGCCTTCAAAGGTCCAACACCCATCATCAAGATGGATGGAACGAACTATGAAATATGGGCCATGCAGTTCATGAGCCTGATGCAGTGTAATGGCGAGAAGCACATCCTCACAAAGGAGGAGCCAAGTAACAAGACTGGGGTTAATACCTCATGGGAGACAGATGACGCATATACGCATATGTGGCTATCTGGGACTGTGTCTATGGAGATAGCAAATGAAATACCAAGTCAACCTATTGCAAAGGCTATGTGGGACATTCTCGCCGCTACATACTCTCTGACGAAAAATGAGTCGAAGATATTGCAACTTCAGCACGAGATCTTCAGGTCGAAGCAGATTCGTCGTCCTCTCCATACCCTACACTTCTCTAAGGGGTATACTTGAGAAGCTCCATGGTTTCATTCCATTGGCTGCCACACCAGAGCAGCTCATGGCGTACAGAGACTCGGTGATGACTGGGGTCTTTTTTGCATCCCTCGATCCTGAGTACGATGGTGCTCGAGTACATATTCTTACTGATGCCACCATACCTCCAATGGAGGAGGTATACCTCAGGTTAAGCATGCTCTTTATATCTTCTGGTGGTACTGCGTAGTCACAAACATCTTCAGTTATGGCTGCCTCTTGGGGTAGGGGGAGTCCTATGCAGTATCGTGGTCGAGGTACCCGTGGCAGGGGAGGGGTAGTCAACCCCGTCAGCCATGATCCTACCGTCATAGGTCGGGCCACTCTGAGGAAACATGCTATTCTAAGCATGGCTTTCCCGCTTTAGCACAGGTTGCAGAGCAGACCCAACAGGTTGGGAGTCCATCATCTGCATCCGATCAGAGATTTGATGAACTTGTAACACAACTCATGGAGATTATGCCTGCTCATGGGTCAACCAGTTCTCCTTCAAGATCCTCAGAGGCTGCTGTTTCAGCATCAACGTCTACATCGGGTATAACATATGCTCTTACTAGTTGTTACATGGCAGATTTGCCAGAATGGATCATGGATTCAGGAGCATTCCATCATCTTTGTGGTGATAGAGGGCAGTTCAACGCTTACATTCTGACTTAGTCAGGGAGATCGGTAGTAATAGTAGATGGGAGACACTCTCCCATCACTGGTCAGGGAGAGGTGCAGTTAACCCTCGCTATGCGACTTCAGAATGTTCTTTATGCTCCTGAATTTTCTCTGAATTTACTGTCCATTATTCAAATCACCAACAATTTACATTGTCGTGCCATATTTGATCCTTCTGCTCTTGTGTTTCAGGACATTCTTACGGGCATGGTGATTGGATCTGACCGTGAGAAAGGGGGTATCTATAGACTGGTACAATCCCCATATGCTGGTGCTTCTTCTCTTCGCACTGGATCCGCTTCTCCTATGTGTGGCATCTTCGATTTGGTCACCTTGTGACGTTCTTCCTCAGATTTCTCCTTGCTTTACTTTTCAGTGCGAAGCCTGTCAGCTTGGGAAGCATCATCGGTTTATATTCCAGAGTCGTCAGGGTCGAAATAGTCATAGTCTTTTTGAGTTAACTCATTTTGATATTTGGGGTCCAAGTCGTGTCCCTGGCCATCAGGGATATAGGTTCTATCTTGTTGCTGTCGATTAGTTCTCGAGATTGTCATGGATTTTTCTTCTTAAGAACAAGTCTGATGCTGGTTTTGTTATTCAGTCTTTTATTAATGAAATAAGGAATATTTTCTCTGCAAATGTCAAGTATATTCGTTCAGATAATGCTCTGGAGTTCTGCAGTACTCAACTTTCTCAATTTTTAAAGACCTAATGGTATTGTGCATTAGACATCTTGTGCCTATATGTCTCAACAGAATGAGGTAGCTGAAAGAAAACATCGCCACCTTTTGGATGTCACCAGGACTCTCTTGATCCAGAATCGTGCTCCTCACCTCATTCGTAATAGGGGGATGCGGTTCTAACTGCTTGCTACCTGGTGAATCAAATGCCCTCTTCGGTCATGGGGGAGAAGATTCTGTTCTCGATTGCGTTTCCCGAGACGGATCTTTTTTCTCTCACCATTCGTATTTTTCGGTCTGCTGCGTTTGTTCATCAGATGTCTCCAGGTATTGACAAGCTCTCTCCTAGAGCTGTCAAGTGTGTGTTTGTTGGGTATTCGAGGACCCAAAAAGGATACCGTTGCCTTGACTAGGGGTGTAAACGGACCGAACCTGAGCGAACCTATATATTTTAGGTTCGGTTCGTTTATTTAATCGAGCCTAAACTTGTGTTCAGGTTCGGTTCGTTTATTTTCGAACCGAATCCGAATCGAACCTCCTTTTAAACGAATCGAACCTAAGCGAATATCGAACTTAATAATTCTCTAATAAGAGGAAGTGAAAAGAAGAGAAATGGAAATATATGTGTGTATTTACAGTTAGAAAAAATATTCATTTAGTTTTTTTCTTTATCTAACTCATCGTCATCTTTTGAAAAAATCAGATTAATAAGGATTCGTCTCTTTGAAAAAAATATAATTATAATATATTTTGTATCTATTCAGATGGGGATAAGGAATAAGAATAATGCAGAGATATTCGATAAGTAATGTTTGTACTTGTTATGTTTATTTGAAGATAAATAAGGGAAAAGTACTAGACCATAGATGATAGATGTTGTAAACACGATGTGACTATTTATTTTTGGATAGTTTATAGTTATACCGAGATAAAACCTAGTTATCCCGTAAATATCTAGTCATCTCTAGACAAAAATCACTTACCTTGGGATAAAAACCACTCATCTCAAAATAAGTCCACTTCTACGGATAAGTATTTGTAAATATGTATATGTGTATGTTTATCGAGCTTTTAACGAATCGAACCTAAGCGAACCTATGATTTTTAGGTTCGGTTCGTTTATTTAATCGGGCCTAAACTTGTGTTCAGGTTCGGTTCATTTATTTCCGAACCGAATCTGAATCGAACTTTTAGCGAGCCGAACTTGAGCGAATATCGAACTTGAGAATTTTCTTACACCCCTAGCCTTGACCCTGTTCGACGAAGGCATTATGTTAGTGCTGATGCCACCTTCTTTGAGTCTATTATGTATTTCTCTTTTACATGTGACAAGCTTATTCCTTCGGAGAACGGAGAAGAGGTATACATGCATTTACCTTCGATTTTGTCCACATCACCACCTCCACTACCACCTCCATCACCACCACCTCCTCCTCCACGACCACTACCACCTCATCCACCACTATCTACACCACTTGCCGCACCCACCTTCTTTCCGCAGGTGTACCAACGCTGATCTCATGTTCATGTGCCTCCTCCATTATCTAGCACGACCTAGGTATGTTCTGAGCATTTGAGTTCGTATAATGGCACTGGTGATTTGCGTGTGCAGCTTGAGGTGCATGATATCTTAGATGATCCCGTCTCCACTACTGAGGATGCTGCGGACCTTGATGCGTCTATTGCCCTACAGAAGAAGAGGCATGCATGCACTATGCATCCTCTTGCTTCCCATGTTTCTCTGGCTTGACTGTTAGAGGATTTTCAGAGGTTTGTTGTAGGTATATCGACTGTGGAGATTCCACAATCTTATGCGGAGTCATTACAGAGTAGTCAGTGGCGTTTGGCTGTGGGAGAGGAGATGTCAACATTACAGTCTCGTGGCACGTGGAGTGTTGTATAGGCTCATCCTGGTGCATCTGTTGTTGGCAGCAAATATGTGTTTACAGTGAAACACCGCATTGATGGAATTGTGGACAGGTACAAGGCTAGGCTTGTTGCTCGTGGGTTCAGCCAAATCTATGGGGTTGATTATCAGGATATCTTTTTCTCCAATTGTGTGTTATTCTACGCTGCGAATTTTTATTACTGTTGCTGTGGTACGTGATTGGCCACTTTTCCAATTAGATGTCAAGAATGCATTTTTGTATGGGGACCTGCAAAAGGAAGTTTATATGCAACAACCACCTTGGTTTGTTGCTAAGGGGGAGTCCAGTATGGTGTGCAGACTTCACAAGGCCATATATGGCCTTAAGCAGAGTCCGAGGGCGTGGTTTCAGAAGCTCTCAGAGTTTATTGAACAACATGGGTGGGTCGGATCTATTGCAAATCATTCTCTTTTTGTTAGGAGAACCCATGGAGGTACAATTGTCATTCTGGACTATGTTGATGATATTATTGTACAGGCAAAGATGATCATGGCATTCAGGCAACTAAAGATCTTTGGACAACAGTTTGTGACCAAGGACCTTAGCAAGTTGCGTTACTTTTTTGGCCTAAAATTTGCAAGAAATCAGCATGGTATGATAATGATGCAAATGAAGTATGTCACTGACCTCCTATATGGGACGGACATGACATGATGTAGACCTGCAACTACTCCAATAGATCCGAATGCTAGGCTCTATGATGATGACTCTGAGGAGATGGATAAGAGACGATACAGAGCTGGTAGGCAAGTTATTGTATGTCACTATCACCCAGTCTGATATATCATTTGCTGTTAGCAGAGTCAACCACTTTATGGAACAACCTAGACATGTTTTTATGGATGCAGTTAACATGACCTTGAGGTATCTGAAGTCGTCTCCAGGTGCAGGACTTTTATTTAGAAGGGACTCGCCTCTCACAGTTACTGGATGTGCAGACGCAGATTATACTGGGTGTCCCGAGGACAGGAAGTCCACTTCAGGCTACACTGTTAGACAGCTCATTGGTTTCATGGAAGAGTAAGAAACAAACAGTTGTGGGTAGATCTAGCGTTGAATCATAGTATAGGACAATGGCCCAGGCGACACGGAAATGATGTGGGTCAAGTCTGTCTTGATTGACCTAACTATTGCCGTGCCTCTTTCTATGCATTTTAAATGTGACAACCAAGCCGCTTTATTCATAGCTAGTAATCCAACCTTCCATGGAAGAACAAAGCACATCGAAGTAGATTGCATTACACTCGTGATCTAATCCAGAAGGGACTTATTTCCACCTTTCACGTTGCTTTAGGCGACCAGATTGCAGATATGTCTACCAAAGCTCTTGCGAGGGGTCCTTTTCATCGTTGTTGTTCCAAGCTGAGCATGATAGATATATATGCTCCAGCTTGCGGGGTAGTGTTGAGATATTTATCTCATTTTTTTATTTTATATTTTCTTATTTCTTCCGTCCATGTTATGTAGTTTTCCCTTAGAGCTTTTCTACAACAAATATGGCCATTCTGTTCCTATTGCTCGAGCCACCACAACGATGGGAGATGGCCCTTAAGTTGTCCTTAGATGGTACTTTGCTGATCTAATGCAATGCATAAATAGGCTCTACCTGAGAAATACTACATCCTTAGACCATGGAAGGCCGTATTGGCGATATATCAGTTTCGTCGGGTAAGGGATATCGATACTGACCTATATATCTATATACCGGGGGTCGGCGATATATCGCCGATACTAGGCTGACTAGTCGGTCCGACTAGTCGAGTCGAGTGTGGGGGGGGTAGCCGACTCGACTAGGCCTAGTTGGACATTAGTCGGTCAACCCGACGAATCGGGTCGACTAGTAGGCCTAGTCGACCGACTACTCGACCGACTTTTACATAGAGGTTTTTTATCTTTTTTTATTTTTTGCTTTTTTAAAATCAAACCTTTTCTAATATGCTTAATGTTATATTTAAAGTCAATTACTCCTTTTGTTTCATTATAATAATATAGAAAATGTTCGAATCTATGCAAATATATAAGAATATATGTATAAAAAATGATTTATATTGCAAATATATAAGAATATATGTATAAAAAATAATTTATATAATAAAAATAAATAAAAAAAAATTCAAAACCGACTAATGGCCGACTAAATCCGATTAGTCATCCGACTGCCGATTATTCCTTAGTCAGTGACTCCACCAACTGATCACCGACTACCGATTTATGCAACCTTGCCGCATATCAGCTCCATTTCAACCATATCGATATCTCAAACTTGGGGGCTCCCTTCTTCCATATTCCATTGCATTTTGAGGTATGATCTTCTCTTAATTGGTGAATAAAATTACAAAATTTGTTAGGGCTTTGTTCTTTGTGGTTATTTGATGCATAATCATCTTTTTTTTTGTAAAATTTGGAATGAATGGAGTTGGATGACATGTTTTAGCCTTAGGAAACAATATTTCATGATGATTTTTGTTAAGTCATGGTGTGTAATTTATTAGCTCCGAAAATAGAAGAAATAAATCTTCAAATTATTGACAATTTTGTTGTTGAATTTTGGGGTTTTTTTTGGTTTATTAAGTGATGTTATGGTTGGATGGAGTTAGATCTCATGTTTTAGCTTTAGGAAAAAATATTTCATGGTGATTTTTGTTAATTAAAGAGGTGTAATTTATTAAATCCGAAAACAGAAATAAATCTTCAAATTATTGACAATTTTGTTGTTGAATTTTGGGGCTTTTGTTTTTTTGGTTTATTAAGTGATGTTATGGACGGATGGAGTTAGATCTCATGTTTTAGCCTTAGGAAAAATTATTTCATGGTGATTTTTGTTAATTAAAGGGGAAATATATTAAATCCAAAAATAGAAGAAATAAAACTTCAAATTATTGACAATTTTGTTGTCGTATTTTGGGCTTTTATTTTTTTTTGGTTTATTAAGTGATGATATGGATGGATGGAGTTAGATCTCATGTTTTAGCCTTAGGAAAAATTATTTCATGATGATGTTAATTAAAGTGATGTAATTTATTAAATTCGAAATAGAAGAAATAAATCTTCAAATTATTGACAATTTTGCTGTTGAATTTTGGGGCTTTTGTTTTTTTTGGTTTATTAAGTGATGTTATGGATGGATATAGTTAGATCTCATGTTTTAGCCTTAGGAAAAATTATTTCATGGTGATTTTTGTTAATTAAAGGGGTGTAATTTATTAAATCCGAAAATAGAAGAAATAAATCTTCAAATTATTGACAATTTTATTATTGAATTTTGGTGGCTTTTGATTTTTTTGGTTTATTAGGCGATGTTATGGATGGATGGAGTTGGATCTCATGTTTTAGCCTTAGGGAAAATTATTTCATGGTGATTTTTGTTAATTAAAGGGGTGTAAATTATTAAATCCGAAAATAGAAGAAATAAATCTTGAAATTATTGACAATTTTGTTCTTGAATTTTGGGGTTTTTGTTTTTTTTGGTTTATTATGTGGTGTTATTAATTGATGGAGTTAGATCTCATGTTTTAGCCTTGGCAAAAAATATTTCATGGTGATATTTTTTAATTAAAAGGGTGCAATTTATTAAATCCGAAAATATAAGAAATAAATCTTCAAATTATTGACAATTTTGTTGTTGAATTTTGGGGCTTTTGATTTTTTTTGATTTTTTCAGATCAAGGATTCAAGATCATGGCACACTCCGGTTCAGACTCTGATGGTTCTCGTGGGCAGATGGATTTCTACGGTGGAGAGATTTGTTGGAAGTATGCCACCGCTTCAGATGGCAACAAAGCGAAACCGCAATGCAACTTCTGTGGGAAGAGGTTGGGAGGAGGGGGTATTACTAGACTGAAGCCTCACCTTGTTGGCATCAATAAAAATGTTGCCAAGTGCACTCGATGTCCAAAAGACGTGAGAGACTTTGTTAAGGTCAGCATGGAGGGGAAAAAGGAGAAGGATGTGGAGAGGTTCAGACGAGATGAGCAGTTCAAGGAGTTCATGTCTGAGAAGGAGTTCAATGTCCTCTCAGATTCAGACGACGAGGACTTTGTCTACCCCGATGACGTTCATACCGAAGCAGAGAGGAGGGCGTACATGAAGGTGACAAAAGAGTAATCATGAGGAGCGAGTTTGAGAGTAGAGAACTCGCTGGTGGACGCGGCGGCTTCCCTGGTGCTGGTGGCAGTGGGAGTGGTTCTGGAGGTGCACCGGTACCACCACCCACTAAGAAATACAATGGGAAGAGACTAGAACGTTCTTGACGAGGAGTGGGTCCATGTAGTACAAGCCAAGTAAGGATCCGAAGCAAAAGACGGTGAAGGGGATGCTCACCAATGCACGAGAGAGAGAGAGAGTGGGCAAGGCCATCGACAAGCTCTTCTTTGGGGAGAGCATCCCAACCCATGTCGCTAGTGGACCTTTCTTACAGCACGCCATTGATGAGATTGCCGCAGCGGGAATGGAAGTGAAGGCTCCCCCTGCCAAAGAGTTGATGAACAAGTATCTTGCGCAAGAGAAGGAAGAGATGAACGAGTACATCTCGGACCTGAGGAAGAGATGGCCACAGTACGACGTGACGTTGATGTGTGATGGCTGAACAAGCTATACGAGGTAGTAGATCACCAACTTCCTCATTTACGGCGACGGTAAGATCATTTTTCTTAAATCTGTCGATGCATCTGAACAGGTCAAGGACTACAAGTACCTGCTGAAGTTGATGAAGGACGTCATTAAGGACGTTGGGAAAGAGAACATTGTACAGATTGTGACGGACAACGACAACAACTTTAAGAAAGCAGGTGAAACAATAATGAAGTCCAACAACTACGGCATTTTTTGGACACCTTGTGCTGCGCATTGCATAGATCTGATTCTGAAGGACTTCAACAAGAGGAAGCTCGTCGCGAAGATGATGGAACAAGCACGGGCGATCACGACTTTCATTTACAACCATTCCAAAATGTTGGCTTTGATGTTGCGGAAATGCAATGGTGAGTTGGTGAGGCCTGGCGTCACACGCTTTGTAACCCATTTTATAGTGTTGCAAAGTCTCAAACAACACAAAGCATGGTTGAAGAATATGTGCTGCCAAGGTGAATGGTTCGAGAACCCAGAAGCTCGAACTGAAGGAAGACGGAGAGTGGAGACAATCATCAATGATCTCCATTTCTGGGATGACGTGACAAGGGTCACGAAGATAATGGAACATGTTGTTTTTGCATTGCATATTGTAGATGGGGATAAGAAGCCAACTATGGTAGTCATCTACGAGGCAATACGCTGCATGAGGGAGAATGTTAGAGAAGCAGTTGGGAGAGGATTTAAATCATGGTTGGACATCATAGACGAACGATGGTCCAAGATGCTCTCACATCCTCTTCACAAGGCTGGTATGTATTATTATCTATTAAATATTTTTAATCCATTTTGGTAGGTACGTACATTAGAATGATTAAAATTTGAAAATTGTTCGTCTCCAGCATATTACTTGAATTCGAAGTACCAATACAAAAACAATCTTGGTACAAATGCTGACCTTCTAGCAGCTGTACAAGTTGTGGTGGAGAAGCTCGTCAAGGACGAGAAAGCACAAACCTCGTGCATGAATGAGGTAAGACCGTAAGAATACTAAGAACGATTGTATAATGTACAATCTGTAATCACATACAGTGACTTTAAAATTATTTTGAGGCACAAACCATGTTATGACTTAAAGTTTTGATTAATGTGTAGATTAAATACTTTAGGGATGCCTTGGGTTCTTTCGGTAGGGTAACCATGGTTAATGGACGTGGCATTACTCTTCCTGGTAAGGACTAAGTCTACTGATTGTGATGTGTAACAATTTGACTATTATTGATTTATCTCTTTTGGATTTTCCGCAGCCGAATGGTGGCTACTGTATGGGATGGAAGCTCCCAACCTACGGAAAGTGACAGTGAAAGTATTGTCCCAAACAACATCTGCCAGTGGTTGTGAGAGAAATTGGATCACATTCAACTTGATCCATTCGAGGAGACGGAACAAGTTGGGAGAACAACGACTCCACGATCTTGTTTTTGTGCACTACAACTTGAGGTTGAAGATGAAACATGCAAGAGAGGGACATAATAAAGAGGACTACACAGACTCCATCGATCTTGCATATATTTTCAAGATGCACGACGACGATGCAGGTGATGTTCTGCAGAGGTGGTTGGATTCCAACGGTGCTCCATAACCGGGAGGTATGTCGAATCAGAATATAAGTCAACAAATGGGAGCATATGTTGGTGCCTACACGGCCAAATCTGGGCGAATCACGGACCCTCTTGGAGGGGTGGAGCATGATGCGATTGTGGACGACATTCTCTACTGGATCGAAATCCAAATCGAAATCAAAAGATGACGGTGGGAGCGATGATGATGATGATGCTGTTGGTGGCCATGGTGGATCAGGTCATGGGGAGACATATTCAGGGAGGTCAGGGTCTGCAGGAGGTGGTCGTGGACCAGGTGATGATACAAGATTCGAGTCAGGGCGAGAATACATAGATTGACGTGGAAACATACATGGGCAGTTTGTCCCAAGTCCGAGTTCAGGATATATGGATTACGATGCATATGGACGACGTGGCCATCATCCTACAGATAACTACATGGACGATTTGATATCATCTGTAGGTTCGTTGAGTTGCATGGACATTGACAGCCCGTACCGTGGAGGAACACCCAGTCCCGTGGGCGGATATGGAACCTCACAAGATGAAAGATCATTCGACGTCTTCCCTGAATATTTTCCTACTCCTCCACCTGGTCCTCCTCCTCCTCCTCCTCCTCAGGCGTATACTCCTCCATCTTATGGATATGGTAGCAACAGTGGGTATGGAGGATATAACAGCTACAACGGTGAGAACTACCAAGGTAGCCAACCCGAACAGAGCCATGACAACTTCTTTGGTGGTGACAGTTTCGGTTTCTTCCCTGAGTACTACGCTCCTCCTCCAGGTCCTCCTCCGTAGAGATCTCCTACTTCGTCATCGTCATCCCGAGGATCTCAAGCTAGTACTTCGCAGCCTCGACGTGCACCTCGTGACACCCGATCTAGCAATGCTTATCCTCGACTCGGGATACTCATAGGGATTGATGACCATCAATACATGCAGTATGCTATGGATTATAAGGCCTGTACTCGTACATGACATGGGAAAACTATTGCGAGTTCATTGAGTCCGCAATCCGCTATGAGAGACAACAGGACAGGGGGGCGATTTTGATCCGTTGCGGAATTCTTGGTTTTAGGTCATCTCATTTTACAATGTTATAGTATTGTAATGGATATTTCTCATTTATTGTTGTAGCTTGTATATGATAAATCTTTATGCCAAACAATGATTGTCTCGTTATATATTCCAATCGATATGACCGATATGTGCAGTTTAAGGACCATAGTCCTCATAAATTAGCTATGTGTTATGAAGTGTATATTTGTAGTATTTCATGTTATAAACTTATAAGAACTTGAATGGAATCCATTTCCAATATTTATAAGTCAAGAATCAACATTAAGTTATTAACATCGACATGATCGATATGTGCGATAGCAGCGATACCGATAAGTGTTGTTTTAATATCTTGGATGACCTTAATTTCTGAAAAAAATGCCAAAAAGTTGGCTTTTTTGAGACATTTTTGACATTTCCACCGATATCATCAATATATCGTCGATATATCCCGATATATCCATTTCTGGGCGGATCGAAACGATATCGATATCGATACGGCCTTCCATGCCTTACACCATAATGATCCTCCCAATACAGTTGCCATCGCTCATACTTGTATCTATGTTGGCGTAGCTAAACAATCTACGAAAACAGAATGGTTGATTGATATAGGGAACAAACCCTACTACATCAGATGCATCAAGTATCCCCCTCAATGTACTATGCAGGTAGCGGATGGCATATTTTCTTCCATTAAGGGAAGAGAGGATGCCCATTCTCATCCCTAACATCAGACTCAACAACGTCATTTTTGCAAAAATAGCTCAACTGTCGAGCTATATTTGATGTTGTTTCTTGTATTTTTCTGGTCCTACTGATTGGGAGGACGATTGGTGCAACAATAAAGAAGGGGGTGCCTACCATCTTGTCCAGTTGTCAGGGCTGTAACTTACTCTGGGTCTCTGTTCTTTGCTTCTTCTGGTGCCTTTTAGCACAATGTCTGGGTCATTCTTCTCTTCAGAGGCTGTCGGGTCCTTCCCTAGCTCCCTCCCATTATTAGCCTAGAGTGTGAGGTCTATAAACTGGAAAAGTACCACGTGAGTTCCTTTCTTTCATCCTGTAACATCCATTCTAGGAGTCTTTTTGAGCTTTTCCATCTTGATGTATCTGTACTCAGTTGATATCTTGATCGTTTGAGAAACATATATTATTTGATTCTTATAGATGATTTCTCTCGTGTGTCATGGATCATCCTATTAAAAAATAAGTATGGTAATTTTTTATCTTATTGCTCGATTTATAAATAAAATAAATACTCAATTTGGTACTATTATCAAAGCTCTTCGATCTGATAATGTTTTGGAATTTCTTTTTCGTGATATCCAGTCCTTTTTACCCTCACTCATATCACTTGCACTCATACACCTTCAGACTGAAGTGACTTAGCTCAAACATTGACATATCCTTGACATTATTGTACCATGCTGGAGAAAGTGCTAGGGTCATTTCCTGCTTCTATCAAAGCAGCTTTCTCTCTTCATTTCCTGCTTCTATCAATGCAACTTTCTCTCTTCATTTCTTGCTTCTATCAAAGCAGCTTTCTCTCTTCATCTCCTGCTTCTATCAAAGCAACTTTCTCTCTTCATCTCCTGCTTCTATCAAAGCAGCTTTCTCTCTTGAAGTTGCAGTTCAAGTTTCCAATATATATCTAGTTGTAGAACTAGTATAAAGGCTTGTCCTGCAAGCTCTCAAAATCTCATATATCTCTTCTTTATGGCTTGACTGCTTGTTTTTAGGAGAGTCGTTTTCCACTTCCGCCCCTGGGACTTGTCGGGGCCTTTTCGTCAGTCTCAATCGAGGGTCGATATCATGTTCCATCTACATATTGGAATGTTTGTCCTCAATGGATATCTGCTCATATGAGATCCTATTTTTAGTGAAGGCAATATTTCATATTCCTCTCAGTCTTTCGATGTGTCGCTTTCTTCATTTCCTAGGTCTTGACAAGGATAAGCTGGCTGCTAGAGAAGTGAAATGTATATTTCTAATTTTTTTTTGAGGAAAACGAGCATGGCGTTGAGAAGACGCGTACCCCGTAAATTCTATAGATTCGTAGTAAAAAATAGATACTAAGACCAAAGAGTCTTTAAGCTTTTAGCATGTTCAATCGCATCTTCCACATACACTCGCACCCTCGAAAGATGGAACCATTCTGAGCATGCCACACAACCCATAAGCTGGCCACCGCCCACACCTTGGTTGGACTAGCGTCATGCGCAAGCTCATCTAGGGATCCCTTAAACTTATTCCAGCCTTTTGTCAAAATCCTTCCAACTTACGTTGCTGCCCAAACCCCTCAGCAATGGGACACCCAAGGAGTATATGCTCAACAGTCTCCTCTTCAGTTGAATAATGTTCACAAATATTATCACACCCTGGAATGAACTGAGCTCTTCTATCCCCAATCATAAGGCAGTTACTCCATGTCAACCATATGAAAATCCGGATGCGTAATGGTATCTTCCAACTCCACAAGTCAGCAAAGCGATCCCATGCCAGAGTAAGCTAGGAATTAGAAGGGCTATAGATGCTACGACTCTCGGTACTAGAAGAACTACATAAGTACTGATATTACATTCTTTGAGTCCCTTCCCTTCGAAGCCTGGTTCGGGACACATGTATCTCCCTACCATCTTATATTGCAACTCTTCCCGTTCCTATTCTACAAATTGATTTTACAAGACTGCTACTACGTAGAGACACACTCTTGAGTTGGCACCATCATCTACTCGGGTATGTCCTTTGATTAAGTCTTTACAGATTAATTTCACTTTACATCCATGGTGACAGACACAGTGGCTGATGCAGTTGACCTTCTGATAGCTCTGCTGAAGGGAACCCGACAATGTACCAAGCATCCTTCTCTAATGTTCTGTGCTTCTTTGGGCTTGACCCCTCCTACAGACAATTTTCCCAAGCAAGATCTCTGACACAATTATTTCTCGTATTGAGGCCCTTCGTGTTGTGTTCCTACCACTCAAAATGCTATGGTTCAAATCCCTCCTTGTGTGGGTTGCATTAGGTAGCTGACAATCGATGTAAAAATAGTCAGATCTTTCAACATGGCTTTGCGCAATATCCATGTAGCTCATCCTACTTTAAGTGGGAGAAGGCTTGGCCATCTTGAGACCGTTCATGATTTCGGATGACACTTAGCAATGGAAGAAGGGATGTCTACACTGATCTCTCGAAATACTAGAAGCTTGTTGATCCACCTGACGACAACATGATAGTTGGATCCGGATGGACATTCATAGTAAAGTACAATCTAGATAAATTGAGTGCTCGCTACATGGCTCGATTAGTGGCGAAGGGGTTCACAATGATCAATGCTGTTGACTTCTTGGACACTATGAGTACTGGTTGATAGAAGCCACTAAGATAATTTATGGGGATTGAAATAGTTAGATCCAAGTGGTGACGAGTTATGTTCCAACAAAAACATGTTAACGATCTGCTTTAGGAAACATCGATGCTAGGATCCAAGCCAAGACATATACCCATAGATCCTACAAGACACATGCATGGGCCAGTGGTTATTGAATGTACTGGTTGATAGAAGCGACGTGGGACAAATTATTGCATTTTACCATAACTCGACCAGATATATCTTTACCTGTCAAGAATCTGAGTTAGTTCATGGATTCTCCTACTTTGACACATTTCGATGCATGCATGATGGTCCTAAGGTACATCAAGTCCTCTCAAAGAAAGGTATACTGTTCACCAAAGGCAACATCTTCGCGTATTCAAATGCAGAATATGGAGGATGCATGATAGTTAGAAAATCTAATATAGGGTTTCGCACTTACTTGGAAGGAAACCTAGCTACTTGGAGAAGCAGGAAACAAGCAGTGGTCTTCCACTCAAGTGTTGATAATGAATATAGAGCCATGGCTTACGCAACAATCAAACAAGTATGGACTCAATCCATACTCACATATCTTCATATCATTCCCAACGATATTATGGTGCTCATATGCGAAATCATGTAGCAATGCATATAACCAACACCATTTACGAATGCACAAAACGTCTGTAAGTTGACTATCACTACACTAACGATCTAATACAGAGAGGGCTACTTTGTACTCACAACATACAATGTACAAATCAGACAACATATACGTTCACCAAGTCACTTGTGAGCACACAGTTCGAAAAATGTTATACAACTTAGCATGATTGATATATGCTTCTTTAAAAAAAAGATTGATATATGCTCCAGCTTGAAGGGGAGTGTTGAGTGCTTAATTGTAAACCCTAAACCTAGGGAATATTCCAGTCGACTCACTATATAAGAGTCGCCTCCTTCTGTAACCCTAACTCTAAGACTCCACCCATATAAGGAGCCTTAGGGTTCTCATTTTATACGGGCCATTCATTATGATTTCAATCGTGGCAATTGGGAGGAAATTGTTCTTGACCTACTCGTGCACAACTGGTGGGGGAAGAGTTGCAAATCCTGTTAAGTACATGTGAGTGAGACAGGCTCATTTTGGACGAGATTTATATTTGGAGTGATAGTGGGTGGTGATATGGTGTACAAGAGGCAGCAAAATAGGCAGCAAAATAGAGCGCTGCATACATTGTTGGTGTCCTTGTGGCTCAGAGAGGTTGTCAAAGGGGTCATATACTTTTGTGATGTAACTTGTTTTTTTAATAAAATCTGGATGTTTACCTGATTGATCATCCTTCGGCTTTAAAAAAATTTCAAGAAAATCGGATACATATTATTATGTTAGTGATGTGCTGCTGGTGATAAAAAACTGGCAAATTTAGGGTCCACATGGTGCAATTGTGAAACAAATATGATATGTTGCTCTTCTTGGAGGTTGCAGTCTTATGAAGTTTTACGTATTGCAACCTTGCTTGCGCCTATTGGAGGTTCGCTCTTTACATTGTGAGCCTAAGAAGTTAAAGCTACAAAAGGAAGAACCTCCACAAAATTCTAGTGATTGGAACATAATGTTCCAGAAGAAACCGGTTTTGGCTGTATCAAGTTAGTAGCATAACATTCTTTAATGGAGCATTCGGGTGATCACCTACAAAGCGAACATCCCCTTTCTCAAAATTAAGGAAAACGTAACATCCTATGTCATTCGAGCTAACATGATATTGTGCATTAAATCCTAATAAGCCATTATTTCATGACTCAGCCATAGACAATTGTATATTTGATTTTTTTAAAATCGTAAGCATAAACTCGGAGCACATTTTTCTTTTTTCACTCTGCTTTTTCTGATGCTCATTCTTTTCATATTACCATTTCTGAAGTATTTCTGCTGCTTAACAATCTTTAGTAAACTTTTTGGCCCGTTGCAGATTTAGAGGTTTGTCCTATTCCCTACGAGCCGTGGAAAGCAATGACTGAGAATGTTCGAGTAAGGGTTTCCAAATGGGATCTGCCAGATGAATCTCATGTTTCTGGAGGATTTGCACAAGGAAATGATCAGTTGGGGATTGAAGGCAACTGTAATATTGAGAAATGCAGTTTTGACAGGAGCTCTGCTAGATATGCTGAGGGCCATGCTTTATCTCTTTCCAATGCTGGAGGGGATAAAACTTGTAGCCCCATCTGTAAACCAGGTTCAGAATCCAATGCTATTTTATCTGGAAGTGGTTCTGAATTCTTAAATTATCCGATAATGGATCAATCAGAAACGGGCAAAAAAGATGGCATACCTTGGGGTCCTATTGTTGAAAGTAAAACTGAATTAGAAGGCAGAATTATTAAAAACTCACAGAGGTCTAATTTGGCCGGTGTTGATTCTTGTGATAGAGATGAATTGTGGCATAACATAAATGAAAATAAAGTTAGTCTTACAGGGGGGAACACTGAAAATATTAACTCTGACTGGGTCCCCATCTCCAGTAAAGTTGAATCGGAAGACGGCAACGTCAACAACCCTCAGAGTGTCAAGTGCTCTGATGTGGATTTTGTTGAAAAAGAGAAGTTATTGTTGACCTCTGATGAAAACAAAGATGGTGTCACAGAGGGGAACAATGAAAAGAGAAATTCTGGCTGGAGTCCTATCCCTGGTAAAGACGAATCAGAAGATGGCAATGTCAACAACTTGCAAAATACCAAGTTCTCTGATGTGAATTTTGGTGATAGTGGCAAGTCGTGGCAGACTTCTAGTGAAAACAAAATTGATCATAATCATGACAATAATGAAAAGATGTCTGGTTGGGGCACCTCTCTTGGTCATATTGATGATTCAAGCACCTCTGTGCGCGGTTGGCACCAGGGAAGTTCCCCTCCAAAGATCAGTGGTGGGCCATACAGGTTTGTTAATTTAAGGTATCTTTTCTGTTATTGAAATTATTAGTTGCACTTATTTATAATTTATATTTTTTCCTGGTAAATTTTTGTATCAATCGCATAGAAGCCGGAGTAGGAGCCGAAGCAGAAGCCGAAGCCCCATCCAAGTTCACAGGAGGGAAGATAAAGATAGATGGAACGATAGAGACAAATCAGGTCCAGGTTTTTATCGTGGACAGTGTCGGGATTTTATGGCTGGGAGGTGTACTAGAGGTAGTCTGTGCAGATATCTGCATGAAGATGGTGGGAGGAACAGCTCAGATAGGCTGAACAGGCATGGGACAGATAATCGGGAAAGATGTGTCAGAGGAACAGCTATTGCACATGACAATAAAGAATATCTTATAGAATCGAAGGAGGCAGCAGGATCTTCACTGGAAAGGTTCTCTTCTGGGAAAAGAAGCCGTTATGATGAAGACAGGGAAGAACATCATGATTATAGATATAAGAAGCCTACTGTGCAGTGCATCAACTTTACAAGAGGGAAATGCTTCAGGGGGTCAGCTTGTAAGTTTGCACACCTTAATGCCCCAAATGATGGTGAAAGGGAGGGAGGAAGAGGTCATGATAGGGCAGCGACAGCGACACGCCTGCATTCAGAGCATGATGCTAGACATGAACCCCGCAGGAGTATTCCGTGCATGTTTTTTCCTGAAGGACGTTGTCGCAATGGATACAAATGCAAATTTTCTCATGAAGGTCCAGTTCAGAGTGTACCGGCTGGTAAGTTTGATGAGAAATCGGGTTCCCATGGTAGTAATGAGAATGCATCAACTTGGAAGGGTCCAAGATGGGGAGATGCACATCTACCAAATGCTCAAGGCAATGTTTCTGGTTGGGGTGGGGATAACATTCAAGCAATACATGGTGCTTCATATGCTTCAAACTCGTCCGGTACTCTATCACAGCCTCAGGGTTATGATGCCAAATGTTCAGGTTTGCATAGCGAATCTCAAAGTGTTTTTCCTTTTAAGGGGCAACACCATGGTAATGACCCCAGTGGTCTCCCGAATGTACCTAAAGCACAAAGCCACTACCTTGGTTCGCAAGCTCCTTCAAGTATATCTAACTTAGGTAGCAGTTCTCAGCATCCTTCATTTGGTGGTGGCCAGGGCCAGAATATTTACTCACAACCATCGACTGGAGAGGGTCAATATCCACCTTTGCAATCTGTTGGCAATGTGCGTGGTACATGTGTAAGTGATCAGAGTCAGCAGGCGACCACTCAGACAGGGTATGCAGTTCAGTCTAGTCAAGAAAATCAGTTGTCAAACTCAAACACGGGCGGGATTGCGTCTTCTGATGGAGTTAACTCTAACAGTAAGAATACAGTAACCACTGAGCAAATGGCTCAGATAACACATATTTCTGCTTCCTTGGCACAGATATTTGCTACTGGTCAACAACTTCCACAGTTGTTTGCTGCTCATAACCCTAATGCTCTTGGAGTTCATCCAATGCCACAATTTTCTCAGCCCCACTCGTTGATGCCGATGCCGTGTGCAGCACCAGCCCATCAACCACATGTGGATTTATTGTCACAGCAGCATCAAACTTCAATGCCCTCTCACATCATTCCTACTTATCCTGGTGTTGCAGCCATGCCTTCTTTAATTCCATCAAATTCCATTGAACAAACTTTTCCAGAATCTGCTGCACCGACAAGGACGCCAGTTCCAAGTCTGCCTACAATTGGATCTGATATTGGTGACCATCATGGAAGCACCAATTCAGAATTGAGGATGAATGAAATTAAGACAGTTGAGGCTGAGGAACGAAATGGATTGAAAGCAAATGACATTTCCTCCCATCATGGCAAAAAAGAACAATTGTTTGGGTCCTCTGAAGGCGGTGGTGCAGATCCTGACATAGACAAGGCCGGCGGAAAAGACATGGATAAAGATGCTAAGGGGATTCGGATGTTTAAATATGCACTAGTCGATCAGGTTAAGGAGATGTTAAAGCCAATATGGAAGGAGGGAAATATGAGCAAGGAGGTTCACAAGACAATTGTTAAAAAGGTAGTAGATAAGGTCACTGGTGCACTTCAGTTTAATATTCCACAAACAGAAGAGAGAGTTGATTTCTATATGGAACATTCCAAGGGAAAGCTGGGCAAACTTGTACAGGTCAGTCGTTTTTTAATCCTTTTCAGTGCTTGCTTTGTTGTTTAATTGCCGGTCTTTTTTTGAGTAATGGTGTGATGGACCTCCATCAGAGACCCATGCCAAAAATAAATTTCAACCAGAGCTTTAGCATGTGTGGAAATGTGAAAGGAAAAGTTATATATCTCGCAGCCCTAGGACCCTCTTATATAGGAGAAAGGCTCTAGGGAGAAATTACATATAGAAGACGGAAAAACATGAGAAATATAAATAAAGACAGATATATAAGAATTCTCTCAACACCCTCCTCAAGTTGGAGCATATATATCTATCATGCTCAGCTTGGAACAACGCTGGAAAGGGGTCCTTGCGAGGGCTTTGGTGAATATGTCTGCAATCTGTTCTTCTGAAGCAACATGGGAGGGGGAAATAAACCCCTTTTGGATAAGTTCACGGGTATAATGGCAATCAACTTCGATGTGCTTCATTCTCTCATGGAAGGCTAGATTATTAGATATAAATAGAGTTGCTTGTTTATCACATTTGAGATGCATTAGAAGAGGCACCTCAACAGCAAGATCAATTAGAACATACTTGACCACATCATTTCTGTTCTGTGCTCCCTTGGGTCATAGCCCTATATTCTAATTCATCGCTGGATCGAGCAGCAACAATTTGTTTCTTACTCTTCCATGAGACCAAGGAGCTACCATTGAACACGGTGAAGCCTGAAATGGACTTTCTGTCCTTGGACACCCAACATAATCCGCGTTAGCACATCCTGTAACTGAGAATGACATGTCTCTTCTGAAAAGTAGACCTGCACCTTGAGAGGATTTTAGATATCTCAAGATCATACAAACTGCATCCATATGAATTTGTCTAGGTTGCTCCATGAACTGGCTAACTCTATTCACAACAAAAGATATGTCAGGCCTGGTAGTAGTAACGTAAAGCAACTTTCCTACCAGTTCCCTATACCGTCTCTTATCTATCTCCTCAGAGTCATCATTATAGAGTCTAGCATTAGGATCCATTGGTTTAGTAGTATGTTTGCAGTCTATCATCCCTGTCTCAGCCAGAAGATCAATAACATACTTCCTTTGCGTCGTAATCATATCCTGCTGACTACGTGCAAACTCTAAGCCAAGAAAATAACGTAACTTGCCAAGATCCTTGGTTACAAACTATCGTCCAAGGAACTCCGTGGTAGCTTGAATACCCTGTTCATCACTACCAGTAAGAACAATGTCATCAACGTAAAGTAGAACAACAACCGTACCTCCCTGAGTTCTCTTAACAAAAAGAGAATGATCTGCAGTAGATTTGACAAAACCATTTTGTTCAATCAACTCTGAGAGCTTTTGAAACCAAGCCCCCAGACTCTGCTTGAGGCCATATATGGCCTTGTGATGTCAACACACCATAGTAGACTCCCCCTCAGAAGCAAACCCCGGTGGTTGCTGCATGTAAACCTCTTCCTCCAGATCACCATACAAGAATGGCTTCAAAAAAAAAAGAAAGCATTTTTCACATCCAGTTGGTAAAGCGGCCAGTCACGGACGACATCAATTGCAATAAGAATCTGCAACGTTGAATGACGTGCAACTGGTGAAAAGGTATCCTGATAGTCCACTCCATACGTTTGGGTGAAGCCACGGACCATCAATTTGGCCTTATATCTGTCAACTGTACCATTTGGATGGTGTTTCACAATAAACACCCACTTGCTGCCAACAATAGATGCACCTGGGAGAGCTTGCACGATGCTCCACGTACCTCAAGATTGTAAAGCCGCCATTTCTTCTTCCATTGCTAGATACCATTGATTAATCTGTAGCGCTTCATGATAAGAACGTGGTATGTCTATTGCTGGCAACCCCATAACGAACTTCTGAAACTCTTCAGAAAGGCGATCCAAGGACACATGGGAAGCAAGAGGATGCATAGTGCATGCACGCTTCTGCTTCCGTAGAGCAATATGCACATCTAGATCTTCAATACTCACAGTAGATGGAGCATCTTGGATATCCTGCATCACCTGTTGTATGTGCAAATCACCATTGCCATTAGCATAACTCAAATGTTTAGAACATACCTCGGGCGTGCTGGATGATTGGTGAGGCACATGAGCACGGGGTCGACGCTGATAAACCTGGAGAAAAAATGGAGGTGGTGGCGGTGGTAAAGGAGACATAGGAGGTGGTGGAGGTGGCGACGATGGTGGAGTAGAGATCGGAGATAGAGGCATATATATCTCTTCCCCATCCTCAGAAGAAATGAGCTTGTAACCTGTAGGAGAGAAGTACATAATAGACTCAAAAAATGTTGCATTAGCACTAACATAATACCTTCGTCGAACATGGTCGAAGCAATGATATCCTTTTTAGGTCTTAGAGTACCCAACAAACACACATTTGATCGCTCTAAGAGAGAGCTTGTCAAGACCAGGGGACATCTGATGAATGAAAGCCACATAACCAAAAACTCAAGGTGTGAGAGAGAAAAGATCCGTCTCGGGAAACACAATCAAGAACGGGATTTTTTCTCCCATAGCCATACGATTGACAAGGTAACAAGCAGTTAGGACCGCATCCCCCCAGTATGGATGAGGAGCACGACTTTGGATCAAAGGGGTCCTTGTAACATCTAGAAGATGGTGGTGTTTTCTTTCATCCACCATTCTGTTGCGAAGTGTATGCACAAGAAGTTTGATGGACAATACCATGAGACGTAAGAAAAGTGACAAGCTGATTAGTACAAAACTCCAAAGCATTGTCAGAATGTATATACTTGATTTTTGCGGAGAAAATGTTCTTTATTTCAATAATGGACTGAATAACATGACCAGCATCAGATTTATTTTAAGAGATAAACTCATGACAATCTTGAAAATTCATCAACAACAACAAGATAAAACCTATGCCCCTGATGATCAGGGACACGACTGGGACC
This sequence comes from Ottelia alismoides, assembly GCA_037367405.1. NCBI lineage: Eukaryota > Viridiplantae > Streptophyta > Magnoliopsida > Alismatales > Hydrocharitaceae > Ottelia > Ottelia alismoides. Next base: position 1,009,828 of record JAZKJV010000566.1, on the reverse strand, counting down.
TCAAATATCGAAATGGAACAACTTAAATAGACCATGACTACTTAGACCCTGACGACTCTGGAATGTAGACCGATGATGCTTCCCAAGCTGGCAGGCCTCGCACTGAAGGTTAGAACGAGGGAAAATATGTAGAAGAACGTGACACAGCTTTTGCAGAGGAAGATGACCAAAACGAAGATGCCATATGTAAGGAGAATCAGACCTAATACGAATGGAAGAAGCACCAACATAAGGAGATTGCACTAGTTTGTAGAGACCTTGCTTATGATCAAGGTTTAAAAAAACTAAAAACGGAACGAGGCGGTTTCCCTGGAATCGAGGCGAGGCGTAGCCTCGAGGCGGTCGAGGCGTAAGCCTCGGTTTACAAGGATAAATATATATAAAAACTACAATAAATATATACTAAATGAAATTATATATATTCTGACTAACATATGATATATATCACTATAAGATATGATAAAATTATAAAGATAAAAACACCGAAAGAAAGATATATAAATGTATGAGAATGCATCTGTCGGTTTTCATCAGAATTCTAACTATCTAGCCCAAGTTGAAGAACCAGTGTATGCACCCCTCCTGCCATAACATACCCCAACAAGACGGGGGTCTCGCTGCCCGGTCAGCGAGCCTGGGGGGGGGTCTAGGGGGGGAGCAGGTGCGCTCCCCCCCTGCGGGGGTGTGGGGGCAGCGCCCCCGGCGAAATTTTTTATTGAAGATTTTATTTCTATTCGGATATATGGATCTATTTGTATAAGAATAGTACATGAACTCCCCTTGAATTCTATCTTGTTTGTCCTTTTCGGCATATTGCATAGCTTATTGTGTAACAACTCCTTAAAATTAAGTTTACAAGTAATGCTTTAAATGATATTTGCATATTCGTATGTTTAATGGTATAACTTAAGAGTTTTAGACATAATTGGACATGTTTAATGGTAAATATGAACATGAAAGTGGCCAAATTTAAGCATTCATCTTGTATATTTATATCCTAAACAACTAGATCTTTATAAACATATGAAATTACTAATAGGATAAATGATTAACATAAAAAATAATTTGAAAATAAAAAAACGCCTCAGTGATCGCCTCGCCTCCGCCTCGACCGCCTCGAACAACTGAGGCGTTCGCCTCTCAGAGGCCCCCTGAGGCGGCCGTTCTGGGGCGGTTTGAGGCCGCCTCGCCTCGAGGCGTACGCCTCGTGCGCCTCGAGGCGCGTTTTTTTGAGCCATGCTTATGATCAGTGCCAATCACCCTGCCCGTTAGAATGTCCTGAAATACAAGGGCAGATGGGTTAAAAATAGCACGACAATGTAAATCTTTGGTGATTTGACTAATAGATAATAAGTTCATTGAAAAATCAAGACATAGAGAACATTCTGAAGACTCATCGCAGGAATTAGCTCCACCTCCCCCTGACTAGTAATGGGAGAATGTGTTCCATATGCTATCACAACAGATCGTCCAAGCTGTATTGGACCTAGGGTTGGCTATTGAGTCACGGCTCGATGAGCCAGGCTTGGGCTTGGCTCGATAAGGGCTCGTGAGCTTGGCTCATTACATTATTGAGCCAAGACTGAGCCAGATTTTTGGGCTCGATAGCTTATCGAGCCGAGCCCGAGCCGAGCCCTGCTCAGCTCGATAACTCAATAACGGGCTCGATAAGGAATATATATATATTCTATTTGTGAAACTACAATGATTTTTATTTTTATTTGTATTAGTTTTGCAATATTGTTAATGGTGGATTATGTGTTTATGTTGTTTATGTAACAACAATGTTGGGTGGACTATGTTGTAGACTTGGATTTTCTACCTTTTATCTATGTTAATCTAGATATTTAGTATCTTTTCTTTTTTATTTACAAGCAGAGTGTTACAATATATATTATAATTTAACTTCTATATATAACTCGGATGGTGGCCTACTGGTAAGGTGGACGATCTTTAAAAAGGAGGTCTCGGGTTCTAGCCCAGGCAAAACACTTTTTCACCAAAAAAACACCTATTTCCTTAACGAGCTTGAATAGGCTCGAGCCCAGACCATGCTCGATAAGAGGCTTGGGCTCGATAAAGGGCTCGACTCAAGACTTATCGAGCCCGAGCCCGAGCCCGAGCCCAGCCCTGGCTCAGCTCATTGGGCTCGATAGCCAGCCCTAGTTGGACTAAAAACACTAAACTGGCTTCTATCACCATAGAGGTGATGGGATGCACCTGAGTCCATAATCCATTCTGACAAATCTGCCCTGTAACAACTAGTGAAGGCATATGCTATACCTGAAGAAGACGCAACAACAGAGGCGACTACATCTGAGGATCCTGAAGGAGAGCTGGATGGTCCTGAAGTAGGCATGATCTCCCTGAGTCTGACCACAAGTTCATCAAATCTCTGATCAGACTGGAGTGGAACTCCCAATCTGTAAAGTCTATTCAACAACTCTAGTTGAAGCAGGAAACCCATGCTTAGAATAGCATGTTTCCTCAGAGTGGCCAGTCCTGTGGCAGAAGGTGCACAACTGACGTGATCGACCACCTCCTCCTCTGCCACGAGAAGATCCTCATGATATGGAGTAGGTTTCCCCTACCACGAGATGCAACCATAGCTGATGATGTCTGAGACTGCGAATTACCACCAGAGGAGATAGACAACCTGCTGAATCTGCAATATGCCTCCTCCATTGGAGGTATGGTAGCGCCTGTAAGAATCTGGGCACAAGCTGAGTCATATTCCGGATCAAGGGCCGCTAGAAAGATCCCATTCATCACAGAGTCTCTGTAAGCCTTGAACTGCTCTGGCGTAGCAGTCAAGGGAATGTAACCATGTAATCTCTCAAACATACCCCTTAAAGAAGTGTAAAGGGTATGGGGCGGACGATTATTCTGCTCCGAAGTGAAGATGTGCTGAAGTTGCAGAATCTTCGACTCATTCTTCGCTGGAGAATATGTGGCGGCGAGAATGTCCCACATAGCCTTTGCCGTGGGCTGACTCAAGATATCATTAGATATCTCCTTGGATACTGTTCCAGAAAGCCATACTCGTGCATACGCATCGTCTGCCTCCCATGAGGCATTATCCCCAGTTTTGTCGACGGACTCTTCCTGTGTAAGGATATGCTTCTTGCCTTTACATTGCATTAGACTCATGAACTGCATAGCCCACAGTTCATAATTAGTTCCATCCATCTTCACAATGGGTGCTGGACCTTTAAAGGCACCCATGGATGGAATATTTGCTTTATTGTCTGACATGATGACAACAATCTCTCAAAACTGGGGTTGCACACTTGGACAGAGACTGTCTACACAGACATATAGGAAGATGGTTGTGGGTGTAGACTCATACCACAACCACTTCCATTCTTTGAAGACTTCTTTGGAAGGCTAGGGGGTTTTAGATAATTAAGTCACACCTAGGAGATCAAAACGGAGCCCTCCGAGGAAGCGTAGGCGCGCGAGGATGTGCAAGGGCATCCGGGAGCGTAGGGGCTCACGGGAGCGCATGCACGCTGGAGCGCACAGGCGGACGCTGGAGCACGTGCGCGGGGTTGCGCAGACGCGCAAGCACGCACAAGTGTGCATCCTGGAGCGCACAAGCGCGCAGGGGTGCGCAGGCTGTGGCGTAGGCATGGTTTCAAAAAGCGCTGCCTCGAGACGCAAAGGCGTACGTCTCGAGGCGAGGCGCACCAAAATCGCCCCGAGGCGCACGCCTCGGATCCTTTGGGTGGGGCATACGCCTTGCCTTGACATGAGGCGTGAGGTGTTCGAGGCGAGGCGGAGGCGTAAGACTCAAGCACGAGGCTTTTTTAACCTTTTTTTTGGTTATGTGCTTTGCATATGATCTTATTTTCCATAAGCATTATATTTTTTTTATGTTTGTATTCTTGTTTCCATGTTAAACCTTGCATATTCTATATATAGTTCCATGCAAAGAGAAGAGATCGCTTGAAACAAGTGAAGCTCCATGATCTTGTTGGATACATCATGTTCAATTTATCATACATCTACACATACTAGTTCTATTGCACACGAGTTTGAATTGTAATAAATGTTTTATATTAGTTGCAAGTTTGCAACTTGATGTTGTTATTTGGTTGTATAAGTTGTGAATCTTATAATAGTTATCGTATATATGAAGAAGAAAGGTTGAAAATAAAAACGTGAAGTAAAATAATTATTACATTTTATTGTGAATAGCAAAATAAAAATAATATTGTTAGTAAAAAATTTACCCGGGGCGCTGCCCCCACACCCTCGCAGGGGGGAGCGCACATGCTCCCCCAACGAGACCCCCGTCTTGTTGGGATATGATATGGCAAGAGGGGATGCATATGACGATTCTCCAACAATGTCCATCAAGACAAATGGTTGGGATTCAAGGTATGTTAGTATTACTTCGAACACTAAAAGATATGGTTTCTATTGTACTTTAATATTAAGTATAGACTTTAATTCAATACTCATATAGAATTATTGAAGTTGGAGTTGGAACTTGATATTCCATATATTAATAGCTTAGTATTGGTTTTTTTGAACTACAATGCCTTAATCGCTTATGTATTGTATCTTTTTACTAGTGTTAAACTATTCTTGAATGTGTTTTTGGAAAAATTTAATATTATCATACTTTTTTCAATGTATTTTTTGTTAATTTTATTTTTTTCTCAAAAAATTGAGGCTTACGCCTCGCCTCAATTTAAGGAAAAACGCCTTGGACTGCCTCGCGCTTTTTTAAACCTTGGGCATAGGCACGCGGGGGCGGAGCGTGCGGCGGCGGCGACTTGGCGGCGTGAGGTTTTTGGTGGGGACGAGGATTTAGGGCACAGGCTCCGGTCTAGGACCGTCGCTCTGATACCATGTGGAAATGTGAAGGAAAAGTTGTATATCATGTAGCCCTAGAACTCTCTTATATAGGAGAAAGGCTCTAGGGAGAAATTACATATAGAAGACGGAAAACCATGAGAAATATAAATAAAGATAAAGAAATATAAGAATTCTCTCATCAGCATGCTCAAGTACATTCTCGCAATAATATTTCCCAGCCTTGAAGACAATCTTGTTCCTAGCTAGCCAATTACAAGTTTCATTGCCGGTCTTGTTGTTTAAGTATTTTATTCCACTAGCCCTAAAGATGGAGTAAATATTTGCTCACTTTGTTGTTGGGAATGCCCTTTCAAGTTGTACACGTGTTTGATCTTCAATATTCATGATTGGGAGTTTAAGAGCATTTTCCAACTCTTAGGTAGTCCATTCAAAGAAGTTATTCAAAACTTAGGATGGTAGATCCGTTCTTTTAGTTGTAATATAGGACTAGATCTAGACTTGCCATAAACATGTGTGATCTAAACTTGGCACAAACTTGTGATGCTTGATGGTTACAGAATTGCTTGAGGATATGGGTCAATTCTTGGCAGAATGTGACCTGATTCTTGTTTTGTGGGAAAGCAAATGGGACCTGATTCTAGTACCTGACACAATCTTTGTAGTTAGGTTCCTGTAGATATGTATTAGGGATGAAAACGATCGGATACGGATATGAATATATGTATAATCATATCCTTATCCATTTTAAAATACGAATACGAATGTTGACGGACGTGAAAAATGTGTTGCCATGTCCTTAAAAACGAATACGAATATAACACAAATACGAATCGGATATAAATAATAATAGGAAATTTTAATAGATTAACTAAAATATACATGTTTAAGATGATTTACACATAAATAGATATACTAGATACAATGATTTCATAACAATTATATCATCAATGGTGAATACAATCATAAAATATTGTTACACATAATTATAATTAAACCTATTACTATATTTATGTATGAAAAGGAATATACGAATACGAAGTGATATACATATCAGCATCCAATTCATTTCAAAACGAATGCCAATGTCAAAATATGTACAAAGCGAATACGATAGCGGATCGGATACGAATATATTCATATTCGTTTTCATCCCTAATATATATGCTCAAATATATGTTCGAACTTGAATATCCTTAAGATGCAGTTGAGATAAGGCTATTGTCGAAGTACGCATCTTTAAAAAGTTACGATGGGCGGGAATCTTACCTTGTCTCTTGTTTTTCCTTGGCCTTCACCAAGATTCTAATTTCTTGGTGCTGTAGATTCTTTGATTCAAGATTTGAACTAGACCGAGTTGGGGTTAATACAGTTTGGGCTTCTCGACCTGCATTGGCCATCTGGTCTACTCTTTGCTATCTTGGTTTGTCTCTGTCTTACCTCAGCTCATGCCATTTTGAGCTAACTTTTTGGCATGTGACGAGTTGTGAAATAATTGGGCGCTGGGACCTTGTTTGCCTGTTCAGTCCAAGGCTGTAAATGGTGCGAATTCTCAATGTTGATGACATCCAGTTTCTAGCCTCTTTCTCATGCATGTTTATTTGTCTTCTCAAAACGATAGGTTATACCAACTAGCTGGATCAGATCATCATTTGTCAGTTGATGTGACTTGAAGTTTGGCATATGGTTGATTGCAGGGACGATGGGCCAATCTGCAGCTGAACAACGGATGCAGAGGGCTCGTTTCAGATGCTATATTTGATGAGCGGGACTTCGTTTGAGTTGATGATAGGAAATGGCATAAGCTTATAGATTCCAAACATGATATTTTAGGCTGAAGTGGAGATGGTCGATTGCCTCGGGTGTTTCAACCTTTGAAAGAGTAAAGCAAAAAAAGGAGCACCATTGTCATTTTTGAGAAAGGAAGGACACTGGAAATGGGGCAGAGTTCTAGATGGGGAATCAGAGATGAAGTACGATACCATGGAAGAGGGATTAAGCCACTCACTAGGTATTAAAACCATATAATTATGAGTAATTAAATATTCAGCTATATATTTACTTGTCTTGCTGTTGTTTACCAGGCATTTTTACTGGCAGTTTGGGGAGAGTGGTAAGAAGATACTCACCGCCAGGAGGCATGATGGACATCGTGTGGATTACACAGTTTGAGGAGTAACTTGGGGACATTTTTATAACAACTAGGGACTCGATGCACAAGAGGTAAAAACCAGGGAGTGACTTACAGATCCGTCCTCGTCATTGTAATGCTGTGAAAACAAATCAAGGCTATGATTGATCATGATGCTGTTACTCTTACAGATCCATCCTTCTCATTCCTAATGAAGTGGAAAAAGGCTGTGACTGCAAGCAAAGAATTGCTGCACGATGTTACAATTATGGGCCTTTATTCCCGTTCAATGATGTACATAAGGCTGCTGTATAATGTGTGGGAAAACCCTTTAGAATTTTGTACCTATTCGTGATGCAAAAGCAAGAAAGTTCTCCCAGCTTGTCTTTTTAAAAAGAAGTTCTAAGCATGGTGAAAGATCTAGATATCTACCTTTGACATTTAGATTTAGACTTATCTGTTGGGCCATATCACCACTTTGGATGTACAAGTTGTACCTGTAGGAATGGGTGGTTAACATATGGCTATCCATACAGGAGGGTCATAACTTTACTGATCTTCGCTTGAATTAATGTGGCCACTGATTATTGATGTTATTATTCTTGGAGTTATCCTATAGGATATCCCTTTAATATCTGGAGTTTATGTACGAGTATTGGTGGTCAACCAATGATTGCTTGATGTAGAAGTTTTGATACGTCTTAATGTAGAAAAGCTTTTGCTGTAGAATTGTTGAGGCACTTGGAGGATTCTTGGGTACTAGGTGTTTGCTACCATGGACGTGATACACGCACATGAAAATCTGTAAGATCGAGGCATGATCGGGAATCCTGCATACGAATTGGCAACATCATAAACTTGTATTTCCACGAGATGGATGAAACGTCATTTCTTATTATAAATTTACATCACACTGAATGCACGTTAACTGCACACTCTCTTAAGTAGTACAATATTTGACTGAATATAAAACATCCTTCTACATTCTCACTGGTGTTTTTGAGGATTTTATCCTTGGGGATTAACACCCTGAATGATCTTGAGCGTAACGGGAGGGAACAAGGGGTAGAAAGTAATCAAAGATGGAAACTAGGTTACTGTATGGGTCCCTCCTTAAAATACACCTTAAGAAAATTTACTTGTTTTTTTTTCTGATTTGTTTACGATTCTTTCTACTAGTCATTTTACCTTTAATAGCCATGTATCCTTTCTTTTAGCGGTGATGATCTTTTCCAATTCCTGTTACAGGCCTATGTGGAAAAGTACTCTAGGGTATGAGGAATGACCTTCCTAGATTGTGTTGGGCCCAGCTTTGCCCTCAGTAGCAATTTGGCCACCAGAGAAGATGGAATACGCTCGATGATGCTGTTCTCCGTCTCCTTTTGTAAAATTGTTATAATTTGAATGCTCAGTATATCTTGAATTTGGATAACCAGGTTTCGGTCTTAGGTGTTGAACCTGCATCATGTGTCTAATTGCTGTCCAACTTCAAGTGGTTTCCCGTTATAGTACCTTGCTCGATTCTTCTCCAATTTGTACTTATTATTTGCAGTTGTATGTGCGGAAGAAAAGCGAGTATGACAGATTCGTAGAGTTGCATTGCAAGCGGGGACTTCTCAAGTCATTCCACTTTTTCTGGTTTGGCCTCAATACCCCCCCTTCCCCCTTAAATAGCTTAATACGTGTTATAGAACAATCTTCTCATCATGTAATTGAGGGCTATTCACCGTCGTCTGCAATTGATGGGGGATTTGTCGTACGACGGCACGGATGTGACACTTTACGTGCAGTAAATATTGAAAACAAGTGTAATTCGAACATCCAGCTTGTGCAATTGATGGGGGATCTATTACTATCTCTTGAGTATTGATTCAGCTAATTAAGGAATTAACCTTTGAAAAGGGGTTTATGCATCCAAACTAACCCCCAGTGAGCAGTCCAAGAGCATCGTGCAGAACAGAGGATTGTGTGTATCCCAGGGTAGGAAATATCGGTGACAAATCGCCTATATATCGACATGGGACAGATATCGACCGATATATCGGCGATATACATCCTTCCTTCACAAAAGTGTGTCGATACAGGTGATATTTTGACGATATATCGTATCGAAATATCGATATGGTGTTGATATGACTTTTCCTACCTTGCTGTATCCTTGGGAGTCCGACCATTAGAATACCAATAGTTGAAAGCGAATTCATTTCTTTTTTCTATGGTGTCAGTGATATTTGCTTTTCTGTTTTATTTGAGACCAAGCGAATTCCTTTAACTGTGACTCTTTTGGTGGAAAAAAGGTGCATTAGTTTTTCATATCTAAGTTTTCAAAACTCAAAATGGGATAGAGTTCTCTTCAAGATGTGACAAAATTGGCTTGCGTTTTTCTTCTTCCAATTCGCAATGTAAACAACGATTAGTGAGAGAAAGACCTCGCGTTTTTCTTGATAAACTCTAATTGTCCATAAATTGAGTGTCCCTTTTGTAGACTTAGACACATCCTTATCTTTTTCATTAAGGCCACATTTTGTTTGTTGAGGCTCTTCTACTTTCCTTCAAAGCAATATTCCAAAACCTCTTCCTATGGTAAAACGACCACATAAGGTGTGGTGCTTTATCAAAGACAATGCTCCTTGATGCATAACATCTACTCATTGTTGGATCACAACATCTCCAACCATTTCTCTCATTATCATTTCGGCAAATATACATTGGATTGCCTTTTCATCATACTTGTTCTGAAGATAGTCATGTACAAATATATAAAAAATTGATCCAAATATTCGAAAGTTACTTACAATTGTCTCGATCTTCCATAGTTTTCGAAAAGAAGAAATGAAACCCAATTTTGGCTAAGATAAATAGTTGACTAAGTCAACTACCATCTTCATGGATGATAACAAGGAACGATCAGAGGGTCATACGGTTTCAAGGCGAAACCGCAGTAGGTGTGTTGACCACTCTAAAATTTCCGGTTAAGCAGTAATTAACCCACAATATATATAAAGCCATGAATAACAAAAATGCGAGGTTAAAATTTATTATTCTCTACCAAAAGATGCATAGTGATTAAGCAAGTAGAGGTCGAACCACTGAGAGCAAAACAGACAACCTACAAAACCCCTCTAATGGTCTGGTGGTAGAAGCAGTGGCTCCCACTTTAAAGGACCAGGGTTCGAATTCTATAGATAAAAAAACATACAACCTACGATTATTTATGCACAACCAAGTCATTTATCATGTATATACATCTTCTTGTGGGTTTTTGATAATATATATATATATATATTTGTTTTATATTTTTGTATTTTATTTTTAAATTTTATACTTTTTTATATTTCCTTTTTTTATAAAATAGGTATAATTTAGCTATATATAATAGTATATATACAATATAGGATAGTATAGATATAAGTTAACAAATATAATAAAAACAAATAAAATAAAATATTTTTGGGTTTTAAAATATTTTTTACTATTTTTGTGATTTTTTTGAGATTTTTGCTAATTTTTATATATTTTTAAAACCAAAAATATCTCAAATAGGGGATTTAATAAATACCCGAAATTGATTTGAATTTAAAAAATAGTAAATAAGGTCCAAAATTATCCATATCAATTTTAATATATAAATATTTATATAAAGAAAATTATAGAACGGAAAAATATATTTTTGGATTTTAAGGAATTTTATATTTTAAAATTTTTTTAGTAATTTTCAATGTTTAGGAGTTTTCTTTTTCCATTTTTAGTGATTTTTGGTCTGTAGTTAAAAAATAATAAAATAGACATTATATAATTTTTTTAGGATTTTTAGACACATTTTTATATTTTTTGGTATTTTCTAATGTAGACATAACAAAAAGAAGCTCCTTTTGATTTTTAATAAATGAATAAATGCACAAAAATGCGAAAAAGATATGTGGCATGAAAATACATGGCAAGAGGCATTTATCCCTATTTTTGCGATTTTTGGAGCATAGTAGCTATTTATAAAAGTTAGAGGAAATAAACAAAAATACATGACCAAGCTGGGGTGTATTTGCAATTAAATTAAACATCAGGGGCCGCAGTGCAATTTTACCAAAAATATACAACGTAATCCAAATTTCCTTGAACTTTTTTATCAATTAAAAAAATGCCAAGGGCCTATATGCAATTTTGTCACCTCACGTGGGACAACACATGAAGTGACGTAGAATGGACCCAAATGCAATTAACAGTAGTACATGGGTCTAGTTGTAAAATTCTCAATTTATTTTACACGTTATATTTTATTTACAGGACTAAAAATAAAATCTACAAAAAGGAGGGGCGAGATGTGAAATTTACCCCATAAGGGATGTGATCCAACGACTGGATGGGCGCCACTTATATACGTGTCGCCACCAGAGGTGACGATACCCCTTCGACGATGAGCGTTCATGATCAGATCTGGGGCCTTCATCAACGGCGACCGCTGCTCGTGAATGGATGGCTGAGATTAGAACTGGAGCGACACCTCCATCGGACGACTGTTGCTTTGCTCGAAGAACAGGGAAGAAGGTCCCTGCCTCCGAGCATCGATCGAAGAATCCTCCTTCTCCCAACGGTCTCTTACGAAGGCGTTGGGCTCTATACATCCGGGGAAGCTTTCCGCAGCTATTGAGGGTTGCTAGAAGGTCCAAGAAGCCAAGAAGAGGCCTGGCGAGTTTGATGAAAATGGGGGACCTGGGAACCTTCGTGTCAAATTGATTTGAGCCCAGAAGGGCTCCGTTGGGCTTCTGACCCGCATGGAAAACAAACATGGCCAAGGGAGAAATGCCTTGGCCGGTAAACTGGGGAAATAGAGGCGAAAAGAGTTGGGCGGCCGGGATTCCGGCGTGGTGGAGGAGTTGGAGGTCGATATGCCAGATCAACGGCTGATCTGGGCGAGCGAGCTGCGCAGGATGATCAAAAAGCGAAGACGAAGATGTGGGGGGGGGGTCTGATGGAGGTCGGAGACACATATAGGTCACGACGAACACATGGACGGAGCTCTATAGCTATGGCGAAGAAACTTAACCACTCCTACCTAATTAGCTAAGTAAATCATGAAATAAAATGCTCGAAATTAAACCTACGATTAATGCTAAGATAAAGAAATGCAAAGAACACAACTCTTATACCTGCAGTGGTCGGCAGGGAGCAGGGCTGCCGGCAACGGCCGTGGGCGCACCTCCGTCCTCCTGGGACTGATCCAAACTGCCAGGGAGCGCCTCCTGTCACGAAGAAACTCCCTAGATGTAAGAATCGAGCTCCTAGACTCGGATTACTAACCAAAGAGGCGATTGAAGACAGAGGTTTTTATTTACAGACAAAGATTAGCACCATTATTAACCGGGTTATGGGATAAGATTACGCTATGTACACGTAATCCAGATGCTTGGTGTGTAGGAGGGATGAATAATGATGAATTTGTATGAAGAGATCGGAGGCGATTGATCGATATATCATGCTGGAAAAAGGCAAGAAAACATGGTAGAAGACGAGTCACGTCATGTCAGCAGGCCGGTGGGGGAATTGAATCAGAGTCAACGAATGGCGGTTACGATTGGTCCAGCTCAGCCCGCTAGAAGATAGAATAGTTTATTTATTCGTAAATAATTAATAAAAATTAGTATGGATTTTATTATTATTTGATTATAAAACAAAAAATGTTTACTATTTTATTTAGTATTTTATTATGATTTTATTTCTTTTTGGGTGTTATTTATTTAGTAGTCATTTTTTAGGGTTTATTTATAGGTATATTCATCTATGCTTTGACCAATTTATTTTATTTTGTATATTTTAGTTTATTATTTTATTCTTTTATATCTTGTTTTTATGTGTATAAATATATTCTTGTTATATTTTTTATGATGTTATTTGTACACTTAAATAAGGGCTCCGTTGGGATTCTGACCCGCACGGAAAACAAACATGGCCAAGGGAGAAATACCTTGGCCGGTAAATCGGGGGAATGGAGGAGAAAGAGTCGGGCGGTCGGGTCTCCGACGTGGTGGAGGAGTTGGAGGTCGATAGGCCAGATCAACGGCTGATCTGGGCAAGCGAGATGCGCAGGATGATCAAAAAGAGAAGACGAAGATGTGGGAGGGGGGGGGGGTCTGATGGAGGTCGGAGACACATATAGGTCACGACGAACACATGGACGGAGCTCTATAGCTCTGGCGAAGAAACTTAACCACTCCTACCTAATTAGCTAAGTAAACCATGAAATAAAATGCTCGAAATTAAACCTACGATTAATGCTGAGCTGAAGAAATGCAAAGAACACAACTCTTATACCTGCAGTGGTCGGCAGGGAGCAGGCCCACCGGCAACGGCCGTGGGCGCACCTCCGTCCTCCTGGGACTGATCCAAACCGCCAAGGAGCGCCTCCTGTCACGAAGAAACTCCCTAGATGTAAGAATCGAGCTCCTAGACTCGGATTACTAACCAAAGAGGCGATTGAAGACGGAGGTTTTTATTTACAGACAAAGATTAGCACCATTATTAACCGGGTTATGGGAGAAGATCATGCTATGTACACGTAATCCAGATGCTTGGTGTGTAGGAGGGATGAAATAAGAATTTGTATGAAGAGATCGGAGGCGATTGATCGATATATCATGCTGGAAAAAGGCAAGAAAACACGAGAGAAGACGAGTCACGTCATGTCAGCAGGCCGGTGGCGGAGTTGAATCAGAGTCAACGAATGGGCGGTTGCGATTGGTCCAGCTCAGCCCGCTAGAAGATAGATGTTATTTATTCGTAAATAATTAATAAAAATTAGTAATGGATTTTATTATTATTTTGATTATAAAACAAAAAATGTTTATTATTTTTTATTACGATTTTTATTTATTTTTGGGTGTTATTTATTTAGTAGTCAATTTTAGGGTTTATTTATAGGTATATTCATCTATGTTTTGACCAATTTATTTTATTTTGTATATTTTAGTTTATTATTTTATTCTTTTATAACTTGTTTTTATGTGTATAAATATATTCTTATTATATTTTTGTGATTGTTATTTGTACACTTAAATAAATAGGGTATATATTATGAGTTTAATGGGCTGCCCCTTGCGGGGCATCCAACAATGGCTGTTCCCGCGTCGTTTTCGGCGTTTCTTTGTTTTTTTTTTGAAAAATATCACAATGTATATTCATTCCTATATCCCTCCTATATGCCATTTGAATTTCATCAGAAACAGAGACTCTTACGACCTCCATCGAGATGGTGTCGATTTAAAAAATCTTGTTACTGTTAAAATGACTGTCTCGATGGAGGCGTAGGAGTCTCTGTTTCTGACGAAATTCGAATGGCATATAGGAGGGATATATGGATGAATATACATGGAAACATTTTTCAAAAAATAAAAATAAAAAAATGCCAAAAAACGGTGAGGGGGCAGCCATGTTGGCTGCCCCAAGGGGCAGCCCCATTAAACTCATATATTATATAGGTATATATATTATATATATATTGTATTTTTACCTATGTATTTTTGTATTTCATTTTATTTAATTTTTCTTTTATGATTTTATTTTAGATTTATATTCTTAATATAACATAAATTATGTTTACAAGAGTATAAAAATATAAAAGAATAAAAAATAAAAACATGGATTTCTCTTTTATTTATTTACATGTATTATTATAGGTATTTTGCCTATGTTTTATAGATTTATTTTCTTTTGTGTTTTCTTTGTGATTTTATTTTGTTTTAATATGCACATTTGTTATAAATAATAATTACAAAATCATAAAAATATAAAATTAGAGAAATAATAATGAATGAATAAATTGAATATTTTATTCAAGTCTATTATACAATAAGGTCCAAAACCTAACTTTCACACCTTAACTCCAAAAAATATGAAACAACCTCCACTAAATTGCTTATAAAAAGTTATATATAATTATTTTGATATATTTTGAGTTTTTATTTGGAAGATATAGGTCTGTGAAGTTGGAATTTTAGCTTTTATGTTGTGTATAAAATGTACACTTTGCATTATTTTTGTACAAACTCAATTTTTTTATTTACATTATTATCTTCATGTACAATTTTTTTATTTTATGTATACATATTAAAGAATAAAATGGGGGTCAAAAATGAATTATTGAATGAATAAATAATGGGGTTTGCATGTTTTTTTGGCCGTTATCTCCCTTTATTTTATTCATTATCGACCAACTCAATTCTTGACTTGGTCTCGGGGTTTTAGGGTCGTAAAATATCTTTGATATTTTATTCCTTTTCTTTTCTTCTCTTTATTTTATAATTTGGCATTAAAACTATATTATTTACACAATAAATGCAATAAATGTTGAATGCTATTTTGCACAAATTAATGATATTTTCATGCATTAGCTAGGGTTTTTAAAGCAACATGATAGAATAAAGGTGATGAAATGGAGATACATCACCCCCATATACTTGCCTTTGCTAGTCCCTAGCAAACACTTATGCAATAAGTACAAAAGAATAAAGAAGAAAAGAAAAAGAAAGAATAGATGGAATTGATTTCAGTTATTAAACTTGTCTTTACAAAATCAAAGTTTGGATCTCAGGTCAGACCTTGGTGTGAGAATGTGTGTGGCACCTGGTCGGGAACCAAATTTGAAACACAATAGCCTTCGAGAGTCACAGAACTCGGTTCAAACCACCTCAATTGCCAGGTCAGAACTAGCCTACATCATACACAAGCCCTTATGACTATGAAACTGACTTGTACAGTGTAAGTGCTAGTGGCTCTCCCCAACTGAAATAACAAAAAGAACCGACTTCTCCAGTACAACCTAATGATTCCCCAATCCAACAGCTCTTTCCTTGAGGAGTGGGGTATTCCCTTCTAAGTTCAAGTGGCATACGACTCAAGAGGAGGGGGTGAAGAGAAGAATGGACGGTAGCCAGTGTAGCTACCTATCCTGGGATGCATGACCAGTGTAGTCAAGTCATCCAGCTGCAGGCTCTCATGGTACAACTTTGAAACTCAAGCTTGCTTATTTTCTATACAACAAATATACATACTCTGGCATGCATTTTATTTTCAATCAGGCCTGTTCACTTTTTGGGAGTTTTTTTTTCAACATACTATTTACAACAACATTTACATAAGGAGTTTTTCCTCTTGAGCCAGAAGACTATCCCTCTTTTGAAGCATTATTGCAACCCACACTCTCCTGTCTTTAGACCTCATGTCTACTAGATTAGGTTGGGGTGCACTTCTCTCCCTAGACGAGGATGAATGTTTCCACTCGTGTGCGTCTCAAATCGGAAAATCCATTCCCCTCACCATTCAAAATGAGTTGAGCCAAGTGAAAGGAGTGCAAGTGTCCAAGTTAGGTCATGGTCGGTGTGTGCCTCGAAAAAGTTCTCGAAAAGTTCTATTTAGTCAGTCGAGGTGACTTGAACCCATCCCTGAGTCTCAAAGAATTAAGTTTGAATAGACCTGAAGTACTTTAAATCTAGTTCCCAAAAGGTTCCGTGCAGTTAGGTGCAGTAAGGTCCAATCAAGCTCCAATCTTCGACATTATTTGGGCTAGTTCAATCTTCAAGCTCAATCCTGAAAGAATATGAATGCTATGCAAATGCTATGTACAATGCAGCAAATATTTTCGTGATGCACTTTTTTTTAAAATCTTGAACTTTTGAAAAGATGATGCATATGAAAATTTTCTTTTGTTTTTCAAAAATGTTTTTGGTATTTTAGTTTTGCAAATGTTTTTGTGATTTTTGAAAACAAAAGATTTTGGATAAGAAAATAGGTACAAATATTTACATGGGGATGCATCTTATATTTACAAGAGTTAGCTTTTAAAGAATTTACAAGGGGTGAGTGATCGCTTTTATAGAAATATGTATAAATAATTTTAATATGGTGTGTATACTCCTCAAACTTATTTTTTAATCATTTTACAACAGTTTTGAAAATTATAGTCTAAAATAATTTTTACAAACATTTGCACACATTTGAAAATTATTTTGCAAAGGTTTTTCAAACAGTAATATAGATTTCAAATATTTTTTGCAATCATTTTTAACCATTTGCAAATCATTTTTCAAATATTTATATTTCATGTGAAGAAAATAAATTTTGCAAACAAAATATTTTTACAAAGGTTGAACACTTTTTACAAAATATTTTCAAATAGTTTTTCAAATGATTTTTCAAAAAGATTTTCAAACTATTTTTCAAACATTTTGCAAAAATATCTCACCTGATTTAGTAATCAGTATATATAAAAAGAGCTTGAGGAGATATAAGCATGTTTTTATTATGAGATTATAATGATTTTAACAATATTTTTAGCCATAATTTTTATTACAAAGATACGATAGTACGAGTTATGACTAAAATATATACAAAGTATATACGACTCCCCTATACTTAGCTGGAGCTATGTCCTCATAGATTAGGAGAGAAAAGAGAAAACATAACTCGTATTGAGTATAGGAAAGTCTAAAGAATAGATGAATGGAAGAAATGAATGAATAAATGAGAAGTTGACCGTCCCCCTATACTTAGGATCAAATAATCCTAAGTATAGCAGATTGTACACAAAGCGGGGAGGATCAGGGGTGAGAATGAACAGATCGTACTCCGACTGTCTCCCCTTATACTTAAGGTAAGATAGCCCTGAGTATAGACAAGAAGAGGAGACATGGGAGAGGGTCAAAGAATGAAATAAATCAGGGTGCACACCCCCATACTTAGGACAAAGTACGTCCTAAGTATAGTAGACTGACAAAAGGGGGTGGTACAATAAACAAAATTTTAATAGAAGACTAAAGTTGAAAACAAAAAGAAGAAAAGAAAGAAAAACATAAAAGCTTGAAGAAAAAGTTTTTGAGTTGCATTATCTGAATCTTTTGATGCGGCTACTGTGTGTGGATGTATCATCAGAGCGTAGTATTTGGATAGATTCGACAATGACCAAGAAAGTATCATGCTCGAGGAAAGGCTTCAGGAGTTGACCGTTGAAGACAAATGGTTGTGCATCGGAGACAATTCTGATATTACGATGTTGTCATTGTCACACACTTTTTGACTTGAAACGACTGATGATTGCATTATATATAGTTATAACATGCTTAAATTATGTGTAGTACAACCTTAATATTTGATTTATAAAACTCCAAATTCACATAATACATCTAAATTATTCCTTGCACACAACAAAGAAAACCACTTAATACACACAGAATCGATGAATCACACCATAAATCGACAATTCATCTGGATAAAATATTCTCATATTATTTAAGGATTATACAGTGGGATTATTTAAATGCCGAGACTAATCCATAAATAATTATTTGCATAAACTAAATAACCATATTTTAGTAAGAGAGAAAATGTATTGGGTTCATATATATAGCATGAAATTTGACAAGAATCCAACACTTCTATTTTGGCTCTACGAATGCCTCTCACTTTTTATTAGAAAGAAAAGGGGAGGGATGATAGTATAAATTTCTACTCTTTAATATCATGCCTAGAGCCACCCACACACAACACAAGTCCCATGCATAAATGCCCTCTTTATTCACTCTCTCTCTCTCTCTTTACCCATGCAAAGTAGCCGCCGACACACATCTTCCCATTTCTCATGCAATTGCACTCCCTCCCATGCATGCATTAAAGTTGTCTTTATTTGCAGGTTGTGAAGCATCTATAAAAGGAAGACCTCTCTCTCAACGCAAGGCCCTCCCCCACTACCTCTCATTCTCTCTCCTCGACTCACGTAAAGACCCCTTCTTCCCCGACGCTTCCTCTCTCCATCCCGACTCTCCACCAGCCCGCGTGCATCTTCTCCGTGCACTCCGGTATCTCCCACGCGCTGCTGCACGACCAGTCTTCCCTTCCTCCGGAGCACCCTGCGACGGCCTGCAGCTTCCTCATGCAGCTAGCAATTGCGTCCCCTCCTCCTAGCATGCGCACCTTTAGCCTCTTGTGTGCGTGACCAGCCCCAACAATACATCTTCATCTCACGAGAGTCCAGCCCGCACGCGTCCACCTTCTCACACACGCAGCCAGCGGCTTCTCTGCATTCAGCCCACGCACACAACCGACGTGCGCGCGATCAACTCCAGCGTGCAACAACACCCTGTCTCTCGTGCAACGAAATTTTTTTCACGTGCGGTGTTCCTCTCTCCATCTAGCAGCCCGCATGTCCGTGGTCGTCGTCATCGCCATCGTCATCATTTCGCATCCGAATATAGAAGCATTTCCTTTCTCATTTTTACATCTCCCTTGCATTTTGCTATGTTAATAACTCTTGTTTAAGTTAAATTTGATGAAACAACTACTTGGTAACATCTTTTATTTATTCGAGTTTATTTCTCAACAAATGCATCACAACTCTCATATCTCTTATTACATCTTGAAATGTTGCAAGTAATTCTCAATTCTTCCTTACTAAGTTGCAAGTCAACCCTCATTTCCTCACTTAGTTGCACTCACATCCACATTTACTTAATCTAAGCTCTTGGAAATACTTTCACCATAGATCTCATTTTCTCATAATTTGTTCTTTCGTCGCAAGAGATCAGAATTTGAATCAAGTTTTAAAGAAGAATAAAAATAGCGAGTTTGCTTAGTCCCTACGGACACGAACCTCTACTTGCACTATATAACTCATATTTTCCCTGAGTTCAAATTGCAAATGTTGATAGCACATAAAGATCTGTGAATTAATTCTTTGAGCAGATGACATGGTTTCCCATATACAAGACGGTAGAGCGACATGCCCAAGGGAGACTTGTATGCAGTTCTGTATGCCCACATGACAGAG
Source organism: Ottelia alismoides (assembly GCA_037367405.1). Classification (NCBI taxonomy): domain Eukaryota; kingdom Viridiplantae; phylum Streptophyta; class Magnoliopsida; order Alismatales; family Hydrocharitaceae; genus Ottelia; species Ottelia alismoides. Next base: position 990,065 of record JAZKJV010000566.1, on the reverse strand, counting down.
TCCAAGAGTTGGGACCAATTCTTTCTGTCCGGCTTCACAAGCTTCTGGGGGATCGTCTTGATTTCTCTGTTCATAATTTCGCCATGCCATTGGTTTTGAGGATGGTAAGGAAATGCGACATGGTGCTCGATGCCGTACTCATTCATTAGCTTCTTGACCTCTCTGTTAATGAAGTGACTACCCCCGTCTGATATAAGTATCTTCGGAATCCCGAACTGCGAGATGATGTTCTCTTTCATAAATCGACACACTGTTCAACTATCCGCAGCTCAAGTGGGGATAGCTTCAACCCAACGACTTATATAATCAACAGCAAGAAGGATGCGCTCATATCCCTGACTGTTGGGAAAGGGTATCATGAAATCGATCCCCCAATCTGAATGATCTTCAGGGGCATGGAATCTTTGGCTGTAACGGTTCCTTTCAGTCACTGACAGTTAATGCATCTCTTGACAAATGATGCCGCATCCTTAAATAATGTGGGCCACGAGATGCCACATTGCAATACTTTCTTTGCCGTTCTATCTCCAGAGTGGTGTCCACCAGATTCGAGCGAGTGACAATGCTTGAGGACACTATGATGCTCCTCCTGAGGAATACACCTGTGCCAAATGCAATCTGCTCCTTCCCTGAATAAAAGTGGGTCTTCCCATTGGTAGAAATGAATAGTAGACAAAAACTTGTCCTTTTTTTATTTTTCGTACAATCTTGTGGAACCACACCAGATACGAGGTAGTTCACAATATTGACATACCAAGGGAGCGAACCCTCGACCAAAATTGATTCATCAGGGAAGGTGTCTGTGATGGGTGCACTGCTTAGTAGAGGCTCTTGTTGCTCAGTTCTGGAGAAGTGATCTGCTACCATATTCTGAACTCAAGGCTTGTCTTTTATCTCCAAATCGAACTCCTGGAGGAGAAGGATCAATATGATCAATCTTGGTTTGGCATCCTTTATCTGCTGTAAGTATCGGATAACAGAGTGGTAGGTGAAGATAGTGACTTTTGATCCAAGCAAGTATGATTTGAACTTCTCCAGGGAAACTACCACAACCAACAATTCTTTCTCTGGGCTTTATCCAATGTTTTGTTGGCATAATGAACGACATAAGGCACCTTATCTTTCCTTTGTCCTAGTACAACCCAACTGCAAAGTCTGACACATCCATCGTGATCTCAAAAGGAAGAGACCAATCCGGTGGCTGTAGGACTAGAACTTGAGTGGTTAGCTCCTTCAACTGATTGAATGAAAGGAGAACTTGCTGACAACATTGAACTCAGTCTCCTTGCATAGTAACTCCGCAAGAGGTCGAGCAATGCGATTGAAATCATGAATGAATCTTCTGTAGAATCCCACATGCCCCAGAAATGACCTCACATTCTTGACTGTCTGAGGTGGCTCAAGATTGGTAATTACATCCACCTTTGTCGGGTCGACTTCCATGCCACGTTTGGAAACGACGTAACCCAACACAATTCCTTTGTGACCATGAAGTGACTCTTCTCCCATGATAATATCAGATTGAATTCACGGCATTTCTGAAGTACTCTATCCAGGTGCTCAAGGCAAGAATCGAAGCTATCACCGTAGATGGAGAAGTCGTCCATAAACACCTCGAGAAAACTGCCTACCATCTCAACGAAGATTGCAAGCATGCATCTCTGAAATCGCTGGTGCGTTGCACAATCCAAAGGGCATTCTCCTAAAAGCATAGGTGCCGAACGGGCAAGTGAAGGTCGTTTTCTCTTGATCCTCAAGGGGCGATTGCCACTTGGTTATACCCGGAGTATCAATCCAGAAAGTATAAGATCTCCTTGCCTTCTAGTCTTTCCAAAACTTGATCAATGAACAGCAAGGGAAAGTGATCCTTCTTTGTTTCTGCATTAAGACGGTGGTAGTCAACTAATATACGTCATGATGTCGGTACCCGAGTAGATATCTCCTCTCCTCTGTCATTTATAACAACAGTAAACCCTGACTTTTTCGGAACTACGTGCAAGGGGCTTACCCATTTTGAGTCAGAGTTGGGATAAATAAATCCCACGTCACACCATTTCGTGATTTCCTTCATAACTACGTCCCTCAGATTCGGTCAATTTTCTTTAAAACTCGCGGACGGCTTGGCATCTTCTTCCATATAGATGTGGTGTAAGCACAACTCAGGATTTATCCCGCGGAGATCTGAGACATGCCAACCAATTGCCTTGCGGTTGTTCCTCTAGAACCTCGAGAAGTCGAGATTCTTGCTCCGGGGTCAGCCTGCTGCTGATGATGATCGGATAAAGGTTTTCTGCACCCGCAAGGAAAGCATACTTCAGGTCTGCTAGAAGTGGCTTGAGTTCCGGTTGTGATCTGGCCAACTTATCAGTCACTTCTGAAACAATGCTGGTGGGAGGATGTTCTGCTTGAACTTTTGCAGGGTTGCCAACCTCAATGTTCTATTAAGATTATGATAATGTGCCGAACGGGTTCGTAATGAGATCATTGTGTTCGGACTGGAGTGAATCATTGGAGTCAAAAAGATGCATCAGCAAGTTAGACTCTGTCTCCCAAATGTCCTCGGAGCTTACGTCGACTGTGCTTTCCAGGTCATCCTATAGATAGAGGATTTCTTGTATCCATGGATCATTCAAGGAGAGTTGTGTATTTATAATTTCTGTAATAAAGTTACAGTCTGCTTCAGACGTTGCTGCATGGACCCTTATCAGTTACGACTTTAGGCTCGTTGATCATGTCTATGGTGATTCTGTTGTTGCCTGAGCTGAAGGTGATCTTGCCAGACCCAATAGTCAACCACAACTTATGAAGTGCGCAGGAATGGCCGGCCTAGGATGATAGGAGTCTGGAGTAAGGGTGCGGGTGAGTCCACGTCAAGGACTACAAAATCGACTGGAAACTGCATGTCCCGCACCTTCACCACAACGTCTTCCAAAAGACCTTGAGGTCGCTTGATGGATTGATCAGCGAACTAAAGGATCATTCATGTCTTCTTGAGAGGCCTAGCCCAAATTCTTGCAATAATGACGATGGAATGAGGTTGACGGAAGAACCACTGTCAAGCAGGGTTCACTCGAAGACTTGATCGAAAATCTCGTAACTGATTAGAGGTGCTCCTTTGTCATGCTTTTTCTGCGAGAGATTGCTGATGGCTACTACCGTGGCCATGGTGAGAATGTGCTTCTCAACCTGTCGGCATCTGTCATTTCATGCTGGTCAACGCTTGCTTGTACATGCCTCTTTCAAACCTTTCTTCACAATAGACATGTATTCCATGGCCTTCATCAATGGAATCTCAACAATCAAATTATTTATGATATCCACAATTCCAAGATCAGATAATACACTTTTTCGTTTTGCAATTTTTTGGAATTTTCTATTACTACAAGAAAAGGCATATGTACATGACTGAAATCAGAAATAGAGTTCTTATTTACAACAAAATCCTTGTCCATAATATGTTGTACATCTGGGTTGCAAAAAGGAGTAGAATCTGGAGGCTGAGATGCTGGTGCTAGTGGACAGTCAAAAAGTGGGGCCTCCGCTCCGTCTGTTGGCGTAGGATCGATTGCGGCTGGCAGATCCTCCATGGTTGGCACGACTTCACTTTGGCGACGACCATCTTTTTAGTCTTTTCACTTTTTCTAATTTTTTGTTCTTTTTTCTGGTGGAAATGGTGGTGAGTAGCAACTGGTATGGCTCCTCCTTCTTCTTATTCCTCACCCGCCCCTATAGCCGGCACGGTTGATGCAGAAGATGATGATTCACCTGAAGTTTTATTCTTCCCACAGTATGTGGTAGACAGAGGTAATGTCCTACCGCTCCTGAAAGTGACAACATTAGATAAAGCAATAACACAATCATCTGACTCTACAAGCACAAAATGGACATCACATTCTACCTACTCTCTTCTCTTGAAGCTATTGGGATTGGCTTCGACCTGCGTCAAAATAGTAGTTTTCATGGCGGTCAGGTCGTCTAGTTTCTTCGTCATGTCTGCGAGCCCTTTGATGAGTTGGGTGTTGAAGGTGAAAAATCTGTAGTCTTAAGTTCCACACAAGGCAGGAACTCAGTCGCTGAGTCGATCACACAAAATGCAGATCTTCAGACAACAATTAACCCACAATAACAATCAAACAATGAGAAGCAAATGTGGAGTTAAAATTTATTATAACTCTACAATAAGTGTGTATAGGTGCAAGTATGTGTAGAGTGTTGAACTCAGGGAGCAAGCAAGATAGATCGAGGCAAAATGCTAAAAAATGTGAATGTGATCAAATGCCTACAAGTGTCCTATTTTTATGGGTTTTTAATTTTATATCATTTTTTATATTATTTTTTTAATTTTTATTTTTATATTTTGATTTTAATTTCTGATTTTATACTTTCTTTCTTTTTATATTTTGTATTTTTTATTTCTTTTTCAATAATGGAGTATATACACAATAAAGGAAAAAGGGGTACAATATATAGAGTAAAATAGGTAAAAATAGGCAAAAATCAGGAAATGATGTATTTTTGGGCTTTTATATTTTTATAATGTTTCTGAGATTTTTCTAAAATTTTCCTATTTTTTGTTATTTTTAAAGTCAAAAATACTGAAACAGGAATAAAATAAAAGATGAGACAAAAACCGAGGATGAAAAATATTAAACAGAGTTCAAAAATCCTTAAACTAATTTTAAATGAAAGATAATAAATCAAAGAAAATTTAGAGATCAAAATTATATTTTTATGATTTTTCTGGAATTTTTGAGGTTTTTATGAAGTTTTTAAGGGTTTTCTATTTTTTAGGGTTTTTCTTTGATTTTTTTAGTGATTTTTGGATAGAAGTTGAAACATGAAGAAACCCATAAAAGGTATTTTTTAGAGTTTTTTAAAGGGGTTTTAATATTTTTTTGGTATTTTCTAATGTAGACAGTAGCAAAAATGCATGTTTTTGAATTTTTATAAATACGAAAATGCAATAAAAATACAAAACAAAAATATGGCATGAAAAATCAAGTAAACAAGAGCTTAAATTAATTTTTGGTTATTTTTAGGATTTTATAGATGCATGAAATAAATAGAGACAATAAATAGAAAATACACTATTAACAAGGGCATAAATGTAATTATCCAAAAACTCAGGGGCCAAAGTGCAATCTTCCACAAATTTATAACTAATAAAAAGTTCCAGGATCAAATACAAATTCCAAAACCTACAGGGGAACAAGCGCAAATATCCCACCCCGTACGTGCTATGCACGCACCTGGTGAGGACCTTAGTGCAATTTACAAAAACCTGGGGGCTTAACATCAATTTTTCCAAAATATTACACTTAATAAAAAAATTCCTGGACTTAAATGAAATAACAAAACCCACAAGGGGGTCCCTGTAAAATTTCCACCACTCCACGTGCACGGGTCACGTGAGGTGACGTGGACAGGACCTGGATGCAAATAGTGAAAGTTCGAGGGTTTAAATGCAAATATTACAAAACATTTAAACTGCAAATGAAAGTTTTAATGCTATAAAATAAATACAAAAAGCGTCAGGGTAAAAGATGCAAATACCCAGGCTAAAGGACTCGTGCACGATCAGACGGCTGGGTGGCGTCCACTTATCCACGTGGCGCGCACACAACGCACGATGACGGTTCGACGATGAACGGCTGCGATTAGATCCTCCTTCGATGATCAACGACTGGTGGCGCGTGAGGATTCAACGGCTGCTGTTCAAACTGGAGCGCATCCAAGATCCAACAGTGGAGAGCAGTGGACGAAGAACATGGAAGCAACGCCGGCGAGGCGAGCTTCCCCACTCCAGATCTCGGCCCTCCCGGTGGACTTCAAGCTCCAAAATCGTCCGGACAGCTCCTGGGGTCGTCCTCTTTCTCCTGGGGGCTCTAAAATGCTCCAGCGATGGCCGGAGCTCGCTGGGGATGGTGGCGGAGCTAGCGGGCTCCTGGACCTCCGACGAGGCTCAAAATGAGCCCCAGGCTCTCTTTAGCGCGCTTAGACCTGCAAAAGGCGTGAAAGGGTCCATGGCAAAATGCCTGGACCCCACGATGGTGGAAAGGAGACGTGAAGTGGTGGCACGGTGTGGGTGGTCGGAGCTAGCTCCGGCGAGGGCGCGATTTGGTCGATTTGATGGGCGAAACACGACGATTCTTGGGGGGTTAGGATCCTAAAGCTACGAGGAACAAAATGCACAAGAAAAATAGAAGAAAAGTAAAGCCCTCGAAGGTGGTATGCTTGAGGGGGAACCTCGACGGCAAGGGACTTCGCCGGAGGTGGTGGAACGCCCTGGGCCCTCCTCAATCCTTCTGACGGCTACCCGGAGAAGCTGTCACATCCTCCTTGCAAGGGAGCGCGAGACATGGAGAAGAAATTGGCAGAATGGGGTTCAAAATTCAAAAGAGAAGATGGGGGTCCTTATGAAGGGTTAACGATCGGGCTCCATAAATTGAGGGAGAACGGGAAGATCGATGATCCACTCCCCGAAAAATCGAGAGGGCGTGAAAGAGGGATGACCGAGGAGCAGAAGTCAAGAAGGGTGTTGCGTGAAATGGTGCAAGAATCGAGTTGGAAAATTCGACAAAAATTGGTGAAAAACGAGGTCTGACAAGGGGGCAGGCGGGGAGGACAGCCAGTTGACCGGGGGGGTCAACGTTGACTGTCATCTGGTTTGTCCACGTGGACCAACCAGGAAAAAACCTGCAAAAAATTATTTCAAAAATCATTTAAAATAGCAAATGAATTTATTATTTTTAGGTTATAAAATATAAAATATTTGTAATTTTATGAAGTATTTTATCATGATTTTTATTTATTTTTATGAGGTATAAAAATACAAGTTGCCTTTTTAGGCCTATATAGGTATATTTATCTATGTATTTTAATATTTTATTTTTATTCTGTGTATTTAATTTATTTATTTTGGTTTATTATTTTATAAACTTATAAAATATTTTTATACACTTAAATATATTTTTATTTTCTTTTTCTGATGTTTTTTATACACTTAATAAAATATAAGTAGTAGTTATATAGGTATATGTACATGTATTATACCTATATATTATATACATGTATTTTATTTTTATGTTTTCTTTAGGTTTTTATTCTGATTTTAATGTACAAATATTTTATAAATAATATTTACAAAATTATAAAAATATAAAATTATAAAAATAAAGAATAATAAATAAAATGGATATTTTAATCTGTACAAGTATACAATAGGGTTCCAAAACTCAATTTTCAAACCGTAGCTCCGCCAAATGCGAAACCACTCTTCATTAAATAGATTATTTAAAATTATATTCAATTTAAAGTGATTTTGATGCATTTCGAGTTTTTATTTGAGAGATACAGGTTTGGGAAGTTGGGATTCTAGGATTTTCTTCAGATCATAACTTTTTATCTGTACATTATTTTTGAGTGAAATCAATTTTGTATTTTTCTTTATTTAATTATCTACAACTTTCATGTACAAAGTTTCTTTATTTGAGGTGCAAAAAATGGAACCAAAAATAGGTCCCAAAATGAATAAAGAATGAATAAAATAAAAGGAAATCTTTATTGGTATCTGGCCCTTATTTCCCCCTACTTTATTCCTTGTCGACCTATTCATCTAGATGCATAGGTCTCGGGGTTTCGGGTCATAAAATATTTACAATATTTTATTCTTTTTCTTTTCTTTTCTTTATTCTTTTATTTTGGCTTAAAAACTGTATTTTATACACTATTTATACACACATGCATAGATGCTAAGATGCAGGAATTAAGGGTATTTACATGCATTTGCCAGGGTTTTTGAGGCCAAAATGATAGGATAAAGATGATGAAATGTGGATTCATCATCCCCCTATACTTTGCCTTTGCTAATCCCTAGCAAACACTTATGCAATAAGTGCAGAAAGAAAAACAAAGAAAAGAAAAAGAAGAAAAATGGATTGAATTTAATTATCAAACTTATCTTCACAAAATCAAAGTCCCTCCCTAGAGGAGGACAAGTGTTTCCACTTGTGTGCGTCTCATACCGGCAAATCCAATCCCCTCACCACTCCAACTGAGTTGAGCCATGTGAAAGGTGCAGGTGTCCAAGTTAGGATATTATCAACAAGAGTCGTGCGTGTGCTCCGAAATACTCTACTTAGGCAGTCAAGAATCCATTGAACTAAGTCTCATGATCCTCAAAGAATTAAGTCATCTAGACCTGAAGTACCTCAATTCCAGTTCCTATAAGGTTCCTGTTATTAGGTAGATTTTAAGGTCCAATCAAGCTCCAATCTCCGGATTTTACTTAGACTTGTTCAACTATCAAACTCAATCCGAAAAATGCTCATGCTATGCAGAATGCAGAAAATATTTTTGTGATGCAATTTTCAAAGATTTTAAACTTTTTATGGATTTTTGAAAAGATGATGCATATGCATTTTTTTTGTATTTTTCAAAAGGATTTTTTCAAATGTTTTTGTATTTTAGTTTTGCAAATGTTTTTGGGACTTTTAACTCATCCATGGCTGGTCCCAAGCCTGGGTAAATGAGGAGGGTTGCACGTTAGGTACCCGACAGCCAGCGCAGGAGAGATAAATTCTTAAATAGTATTCTTAAAGTTCTTCTAAGAACACTATTTATGAATTTGTCTCAAAACCGTTCGGATAAATTCCTAAATAGTGTTCTTTTAAGAACACTTTTTAGGAATTTATCTCGAATTCGTTCGGATCTTTTAAACATGGATTTAAGCAAACATACAGATTTCGTTGGGGCGTTCCCTACTTGCGACGCGTTGCATCGCTCGAATGCAATGAAAAATTGGCAAGGGCTGCTACATCACAGCCTGGATGTAGTTCAAAATTTGCAAGGGTTCTCGCATGAGGAACACATGCGGGTAAATAAGCTAGTTCCGCTGCATCACCGCCCGGATGCAGTCCAAAATTTACAAGGGTTCTCGCATAATGGATGCATGCGAGTAAAGAAGTTAGTCCAAAAGAGATTGCAAAGGAAGTTACGGATTGGTAGTTGGAATATCAGTACTTTAACTGGAAAATTGATGGAGATAGTGGATACGATGGAAAGAAGGATGATTCATATATTATGTCTTCAAGAGACTAAATGGGTTGGAGAGAAAGCAAGGGAGATCGAGAAGACATGCTTTAAACTTTGGTATTCAGGTAAAGATAAGGGAAGAAACGGTGTTGGAGTAGTTGTTCATAAAGATTTGAAGGATTGTGTGGTTGAGGTGCAAAGATTTGGGGATAGGATTATCTTGCTAAAGTTGGTGCTTGAAGAAGAAATTCTAAATATCATCGCAGTTTATACACTGCAAATTGGTTTAGATGAAAGGACTAAACACGCTTTTTGGGAGGATCTGGATAAGATTTTACAAGGAATCCCACAAAGAGAGATGGTTTACATAGGTGGAGATCTTAATGGACATGTGGGAAAAGATGTTTCAGGGTATGCAAGTATGCATGGAGGACATGGTTTTGGGGATAGAAACGAAGAGGGAAAAGTCATTCTGGATTTTGTAACTGCATATGATCTTTTCATAGCAAACACTCTTTTCAAGAAGAGGGAGGAGCATTTAGTTACTTACAAGAGTGACTCAACTAGAACACAAATAGATTACTTTGCGTTGAGGAGAAGAGATCGGTTGTGTTGCAAATATTGCAAAGTAATCCCTGGAAAGAGTTTGACAACCCAACATCGCTTGTTAGTCTTGGATTTGAAAATAAAAGGGTTGGTAAAGAAAAGGAGGGTTTCTAAGATCACTAGAACTAGGTGGTGGAATCTTTCACTGAAGCAATCAAGCTTCAGGGAGAAGGTTTTAGAAGACTTATCTTGGGATTGTAGCGGTAGTGCAAACGAGATGTGGGAGGCAGTAGCATCTTGTATCCGAAAGGTAGCCAAAGAGATGCTAGGCGAGTCAAAAGGAGGAGCTTCGAGTCAAAAGGAGGCTTGGTGGTGGAGTGAAGGGGTGCAAGAGAAGCTAAAAATTAAAAGAGCTTGCTTTAAAGCTATAGAATAGAGGAAACTGTCACAGACTATAAAATAGCGAAGAAGGAAGCAAAGAAGGCTGTAAGCGAAGCTAAGTCAAAAGCTTATGAAGTTTTTATAAAAATCTCGACTCTAAGGAGGGCCAGAAGGATATATTCAGGTTGGCCAAAGCAAGAGAAAGAAAGACCAAAGACATTTCTCAAGTGAGATGCATTAAGGATGAGGAAGGTCACGTGCTTGTTGCTCAGAAGGATATAGAGACTAGATGGGAGCAGTACTTCCATAAACTTTTCATAGGGGAAGGAAATAAAGAGATCACTTTGGGTGATCTAGCTAGTAGTGAAAGTTACTTGAATCGTGCATGCTATAGACGAATACAAAGAAAGGAAATAGAGGAGGCTTTGAAGGTTATGAGACCTGGGAAAGGTGTAGGACTGGATGACATCCCTGTAGAAGTATGAAAAGTTTTAAGTGAGCGTGGTTTGACTTGGCTTATAAATCTATTCAATGTTATTTGGCGAAGCAAGAAAATGCCTGAAGATTGGAGGAGGAGTATCGTGGCGCCTCTTTATAAGAATAAAGGAGAAATTCAAAATTGTTCAAATTACATAGGTATCAAGCTGATGAGTCACACTATGAAAATTTGGGAACGTGTGATCGAAAGAAGGTTGAGGCAAGTTTCCCAAGTAAAATAAAATCAATTCGGATTCATGCCAGGTCGCTCAACTATTGAAGCCATTCATTTGTTGAGGAGAACAATGGAGATTTATAGAGCTAAAAGGAAGAATCTCCATATGATCTTTATTGATTTGGAGAAGGCTTATATTCCGTCCCACGAGAGATACTGTGGAGAGTTTTGGAGAAGAGACAAGTATCCGTCCTATACATTAATCTCATAAAGGATATGTATGATAGGGCTTTATCTTGTGTAAGGACCCCGACGGGGAAGGCTGACTATTTTGATATCAACATTGGTTTACATCAAGGTTCAGCTTTGAGTCCATTTCTTTTTACTTTGATTATGGACGAGTTGACAAGTCACATTTAGGATGAGTTACCTTGGTGTATGTTATTTGCTTATGATATTGTGTTGATTGACGAGACTAGAGATGGAGTAAATGAGAAGCTTGAGGTTTGGAGACATACATTGGAGACTAAATATTTTTGTATAAGTAGGGCTAATACGGAATATATGGAATGCACCTTTGATGGAAGCAATGGTGAAGGAATCGAGGTGAAGATTGGTGACGATAACATTCATAAGAGAGATTCTTTTAGATATCTGGGATCTATTTTGCAACATGATGGGGAAATTGATGGAGATGTTACTAATAGAATAAATGCAGGCTGGCTAAAGTGGAGAGGAGCCTCTGTTGTTCTCTATGATAAGAAAATTCCCTTAAAAATTAAAGGAAAGTTTTACAAAGCAGCCATGAGACCGGCTATGCTTTATGGATCTGAATGTTGGCCTGTGAACCATAGACATGTGCAGAGAATGGCTGTAGCAGAAATGAAAATGCTAAGATGGATGTGTGGACATACACGTAAAGATCGGATTCGAAATGATGCACTCAGAAAGAAAGTTGGTGTAGCTCCGATCGAGGATAAGATGCGAGAAAACCGCTTAAGATGGTTTGGTCATTTGTAAAGAAGGTCAGCTGATGCACTGGTTAGGAGATGCGAGTGTTGGGATGTTGAGCCGGCTAAGAGAGGGCGAGGACGACCCAAGAAGTGTTGGAAAGAGACTATACGAAGGGATCTTAGTTTTTTGGATATAAGCCCGAGATTGACCCAAGATAGATCTGAATGGAGGCGAAGAATCTATGTAGCCGACCCTACTTTATTGTGGGGAAAGGCTTTGTTGTTGTTGTTGAAATGTTTTTGGGATTTTTGAAAATAAAAATTTTGGCTAAGAACTAGGTTCAAATATTTACACGGGAATGCTTCTTATATTTACAAGAAGTGGATTTTAAGAATTTACAAGGGTAAGTGGTCAATTATATATATATATTTAATGGATTTTGGTATGATGTATATATTCCTTGTTATTTGAAAATCATTTTACAAACAATTTGAAAATCTATAGTCCAAAATAATTTTTACAAACATTTTTACAAACATGTACACACATTTGAAAATCATTTTGCAAAGGTTTTTCAAACAGTATAGATAGATTTTTCAAAATATTTTTGCAACCATTTTTCAAACCATTTGCAAATTATTTTTCAAACATTTTATTTCACACAAAGAAAATAAAATTTTACAAACCAAAATATTTTTACAAAGGTTGGAAACATGTAACAAAATGTTTTCCAAATAGCTTTACAAAGATTTCCAAACTATTTTTCAAATATTTTGCAAAAAACCTTTTCACCTAATTTATTAATCAGTAAATACAAAAAGAATTTGAGGAATAATCAACATCTTTTTATTAAGGCTTTTAATGAAGTTAATCCGTGTTATTAGCCATCATCATTAAGAAAATGTGAAAGTACGAGTTATGGCTAAAGTATATACACATTATATATGACCCCCTATACTTAGCTTGAGCTATGTCCTCATAGATCGAAGAGAAAAGAGAAGACATAACTCGTACTAAGTATAAGCAAGTCTAATAAATAAACGAATAAGAGATGAATGAACGAATGAGAAGTTGACCGTCCTCCCTATACTTTGGATCAAATAATCCTAAGTATAGCATACTATACACAAAGCAGGGAGGGTCAAGGGTGGGAATGAACAGATCGTACTCAGATTGTCTCCCCCTATACTTGGGGTAAGATATCCCTAAGTATAGACAAGAAGAGGAGACAATGGAGAGGATCAACGAATAGAGAAACTCGGGGTGCACACCCCCTATACTTAGGACAAAGTACATCCTAAGTATAGAAGACTGTCAACAAGGGGCGACACCTTTTTGATACAAGAAGAAGATAGAAAAGGAAAAGAAGAAAAGAAGAAAAGAAGAAAAGAATAGATCACAACTCAGTGTGTGTACCCCCCTATACTTAGGACAAAGTATGTCCTAAGTATAGCAAAATCAAAAGATGAAGACGGGGTAGCAGACATAACGGAAGAATGAATGAATGATATAGACATATGGATCTATACAGAGGAAGATGGAAGTGATAATCATGTATGAGAGGCAAGAGATATGAGTCAAAGAGCACCTCTCATACCAGATGAATGGGGGCAACGTCAACGGTCGGTGGATTATGATCTAGATATAGCTTCAGGTGCTGATCGTTAACATGAAAGGTAGAGGAAGATGACATATCAGATATATCAATACTACCATTGTCATGTACCTTCCTGACCACATACGGACCTTTCCACTTACTCTGCAATTTCCCTGGAAATAATTTTAGCCTAGAATCAAACAACCATACACGCTGATCGGGCTCAAACTGTTTATGGCTGATATGAGAATCGTGCCATGTCTTCACTTTTTCCTTATACTGTAGGCTGCTAGAAAAGGTTGTATCTCTCAACTCCTCCAGGGCTACCAACTCCGCTTTCCTCTATTCTCCTATACTCCCAGGATCCAACAATAACTCTGTAACTGCCCATAGTGACTTATCCTTGATTTCCACTGGCAAATGGCACGACTTGCCATAGACGAGACGAAAGGGAGATGTCCCTAATGGTGTCTTGAAGGAAATCTGATAGGCCCACAAGACCGAGTCCAAAAGCTGTGACCAATCCTTTCGGTCTGGGCGGACTACCTTCTGTAAAATAGTATTGATCTCCCTATTCAAAACTTCAGCAAGACCATTAGTCTGAGGGTGATATGCCATGGCAACACGATGGTCAATGTTGAACTCGTCTGCAAGGGCTTTTACCTTATCGTTAATAAAGGAGACCCCCTGTCTGAAATCAGAACTCTAGGTACCCCGAACCGTGAAATGATATTTTTCCTCAAAAAGCGACACACGGTCTTAGCATCTGCAGCTTGGGCGGGGATGGTCTCAACCCAACAACTCACATAATCCACAACGAGCAGAATGTACTCAAACCACCGACTCTTAGGAAATGGGCCCATGAAATCAATCCCCCATGCATCAAAAACCTCACAAAAGTGAATGGGCTGCATGGACATCATGTCTCTCTGTCCGCAAGTACCCATCTTCTGACAGTCAGTACAACTCTTCACGAATTCATCGGAATCCTTGAAGAGAGTAGGCCACCAAAGGTCGGATTGGAGTACCTTCTGTGCTGTCCGTCTCCCAGAATGATGTCCTCCTGCCTCAAGCTTGTGGCATTAGGTGGGGACGCTATGCTGCTCTTCTTGAGGAATGTACCTCCTCCAGATGCTATCCCATCCTTCATGATAAAGGACGGGGTCCTCCCAATGGTATGACTTGGCCTTCGCCAAGAAGGTCTCAAGTCGCTGCCTGGGCCAACCCTGTGGTACCATCTTGGCAACAAGATAGTTCACAATGTTGACGTACCATGGGAGAGAGGTGATAGCCAAGATCGCCTCATCTGAAAATGTCTCTGTGATAGGTGCACTGGGCTCAGATTCCTCAAGGTTCTCTAAATGGGAGAGGTGATCCGCCACCACATTCTTAATTCCAGGATTATCCTTAATCTCAATATCAAACTCCTGGAGCAGAAGGATCCATCTGGTAATGCGAGCTTTGGCATCCTTCTTGGCCATGAGGTACCGGATGGTGGTGTGATATGTAAAGATAGTCACTCTAGATCCGAGAATATATGATCAGTACTTATCCAAAGCAAAGACTACAGCTAGCATCTCTTTCTCAGTCACAGTGTAATTTCGTTGAGCAGCATCCAAAGTCCGGCTAGTGTAGTGAATGGCATACAGCAATCCATCCCTCCTCTGTCCAAGCACAACCCCAATGGCAAAATCAGAAGCATCCGTCATGATCTCAAATGGGAGAGACCAATCGGGTGGCTAAAGGACAGGAGCTGTGACAACCATATTCTTGAGAGTCTCAAAGGACGCAAGGCACTTATTATCTACAATGAACTTGGTGTCTTTCATCAGCAAATCAGTGAGCGGTCGGGCAATACGACTGAAGTCCTGAATGAACCATTGGTAGAAACCGACATGCCCCAGAAAAGACCGCAATTGATGCAGATTGGACGGTGGATTGGGTTTCCTAATGATATCCACCTTGGCCGAATCGACCTCCATGCCCCTGTCGGAGATGATATGACCAAGGACCGTCCCTTGAGTCACCATGAAGTGACTCTTCTCCCAAGATAAAACAAGATTGATCTCTATGCAGTGCTGAAGCACACGGTCTAGGCAGTCAAGACAAGCATCGAACCCATCACCATAGACTGAGAAGTCATCTATGAAGACCTCTAAACACTCACCCACCATGTCCGAGAAAATGGACAACATGCTCCTTTGGAATGTCACCGGGGCGTTACATAAACCAAAGGGCATCCGTATGAAAGCATACGTCCCAAACGGACATGTGAATGTCATTTTCTCCTGGTCTTCGGGCGCAATGGCCACTTGATTATAACCAGAGTACCCGTCCAAAAAATAATAGTGACTCTCCCCATCTAACCTCTCGATAATCTGATCAATGAATGGCAGTGGGAAATGATCCTTCTTGGTGGCCTGATTCAATCGTCTGTAGTCCACACAGACCCTCCAAGAAGTGGGTACCCGGGTAGCTATCTCCTCTCCAGACTCACTCACAACTATAGTGATACCCGTCTTCTTGGGTACCACATGTAACAAACTAACCCACTTGGAGTCGGAGATGGGGTAGATAAAATCAGTGCTCTACCACTTCGATATTTCCTTCATGACCACATCTCGAAGATTCGGGTTCAGCCGTCGCTGGAACTCACGCGATGGCTTAGCATCCTCTTCAAGATAGATGTGGTAGGAGCACAGAGCCGGACTAATCCCTTGGAGATCAGCTATACTCCATCCTATCGCCTTGCAATTTATTCAAGAACCTCCATCAGACAAGATTCTTTCTCTCCAATTAAACTTGCTGAGATAATGATTGGGTGCATATCTGGCTCACCCGCAAGGAATCTATACTTCAGCAACTGCGACAAGGGCTTTAATTCCGGACAACTGGGAGGTGGCAGATCTGGCTTCTGATATGTTTGTGTGGAGGCTATCAGATCTGCATGAGAGAACTCTCACTGTGCATGCAAATCTGACGAAGGGAACCCTGCTGAATCATCTGTAAACTGTACTAGCTCGGTCTCCATCCTGGCTGTCGGCTTAGAAGGAATCAGATACAACAAATAGTCATCAAAATCATCCCAATCAATGTCTGAATCCGAGGGATCTGAACTAGAAGAATAAGAATGAAATTCTGCTTCACCACTCATCACAGAATTGTCAGCCTCAAAGGTGTCCTCGTCCAGGTGTGTGTTCTCCAAGCTCTCAACTGCCATAAGCTGTAAATATGCTGAATCTGTGGGCAAAGCGAGGGCTTGTGCTAGTGGATCTGTCCAAATGGATTCATCACCTGTCATCACAAAATCACACTCTTGGTGGACGTCTCGCTCATCCTCTGTCATCTGTTCGGTGTTACTGCTCTGCTCTGAGCATGCTGATTCTCTCGCTCTGGTCTCGTCGATCGTCTCTATTTATATACTTTCGCCCTCTACGTGAAAGTACACCTTCCCACTATCATGATCGGTCACCGCCTTATCAGTGGCCAAGAATGGGCGTCCGAGTATGATGGGGGTATCTGTTACCGACTCGGGGATCTCCATGTCCAGTACAACAAGGTCCACGGGGAATTTCAGGCCTTGAATGGTAACGACCACACCTCTCAACAACCCTTTCGGCCTCTTAATCTATCTATCAACAAACTGAAGGACTGTCCTGCTACGATGAAGAGGGTCAAACTCGAATCGGTCAAGTAAGGCTGCCGGAAGGAGGTTGATAGAAGAGCCATTGTCTAATAGAGTACGATCGAACCACTGCTCCTGAATCTCGCATCTGACATAGGGAGCTCCTGCATCAGGTCTCTTGGCTGGCAATCGGTTCTGAATGGCAAAGCATATGGAACAAGTGAGCACATGGATCTCATCTCTACGACTCTTCCTCTTCCTGCGGACTGTAGTCTTCTCGCTCAAGCTCTTTTGGAAGAGGGGGATGTGCTCAAGTGCCTCCTATAGAGTCAGCTGAATCTGGAATCTATCAGTCATCTGGTTGCTGAACTCTATCTGTTGAGTCTTTTTTGGATTTTCTCTTTTATTCCCCTTCGCCAAGTGGAGTGCTTGAGGGAAGGGGATGGAAGGGCCCTCCTCAGATGGAGGATTAGGAAGAAGTTCCTACGCATGTGAATGAATGGAATCCATACAATGATCATCATGCAACACATATGGACTCGAAGTGGATATAGAAACCTTTCCTTTATTCATATTTTTGGTCCTTTTCTTATTACCACAGTCCTGAGATACAAAAGGTGGCAACATAACATGTGGGAGCTCAACAAAAGTAGAAGTGGTGGCCTCAGTACCACCAACGGCATCTAACTTCGCGGCATCAGCACCGCGCTCTGGCTCTTCATCAAGTAAAATGGTGGCCTCAACACCACCATCTACATCGGGTGTCGTGACGGCATCATCACCGTCATATGGATCTCCATCCTTGGTGGCATCAACACCACCGTCATCAACGTCAGCGGCATCAGCACCGCTTCTCTGCTCATCTGGCGCTCCTTATTCCTCGTGTGGCTGTTGCTCAAATGAGGCGCCACCGGCTGGCATCCTACCACTCCTAGTAATCATGAAATCAACATCACAAAAAGAAGACGTGTCACTCAAATAATCACTAGGAGAGGTATCTTTTGTAACTGTACCTGCTCAAACTTCCTCTTTAGATTGTTTAGATTCGGCTCAATCTGTGCTGGTATGACAGCCTTACCCTTGATGATATCCCTCATCTCCTGCCGGAACTCATCCATTTCTTGTCGGAAGGATGCTTGCTGTTCAGAGAGCAAGCAGGCGAGGTCATCAAGCGTCGGGTTCTCAAAGGCAGGTGCCTGCGAACTAGAAGTGTTCCCCTGCTGGAAATGAGCTGTTGCTGGTAGTGGGGAGGGGGCTGGGAGTATGTCTGATGAGGCTGTTGACGCTGTCTCCACTGCTGTCCCTGATAGAAGGGATGAGGACCTTGCTGGTATTGCTGGTGGGCATACTAGGGCTGTTGCTGCTGCTGGCTGTTCTGATGGCCCTGAGCTGAAGGCTGCTGCTGGGATGAGGTGCCACCAGTGGTCCAACGGAATCCGGGGTGATCGCGACGGATCTCGGGCTGCTGTGGGTACCGGTCGTACCATATCCCATTGATTTCCATCAATGGTTCATGCTCAACGGGCGGTGGAGGAAGAACTGCCAGTGGCTGATCCGGCTGGTAGACTACCATCTGAGTGTCCTGAGATGGTGACTGCAATGAGTAGTGCGGTAGCTGCTGTACCGGCTCTGCCTGGATGTGGTGAACCTGGCGGTATGTGGCAGAGGGCTGGGAGTAGCTCCTACTGCTGGGATCAGCCCGTGACCTGGGAGGCTGCTGAGTGGACATCTGTGCCTCCTGAATGCAAAGAATCTGTGTCTTCAGGTAACTCATGGTCTTCGTCAAGAGGTCCATCTGTGCAAGACCTTGACTCTGCTTCTTCTCAAGAATCTCGACGCGGTCCAACTTCTTGCTGATGATCCCTATGCCGGCAGCGGTGGATTCAGCATGAGCTGCGGCTGCCGACGGAGTGTGTGTACTGGCATCGATGCATGCAATCCTCTGATATCCAACTGCTTGTGTTGGGAGCTTCAGCTGTGTGTAGACGCGGGCTAGGGCCATGACTGTAGAGTTCTCTGCCATTCCTTCAGAAATCTCCCAAACCGCATCTTCTCCCTTGGAGAAGTAAGATCCACCACAAGAGGCATTTACGAGCCCCTGCAGCTCCGGTGTCAGCCCACAAAAGAAACTCTGAACTAGGTTGAGCTTAGATATATCATGATGTGGGCACCGGTCAATGATCTCTATGAATCGATCCCAAGCCTCGTGAAACTGCTCATTTGGGACCATGGTGAAGTTACTGATCATCGCTCGTGCTACGTTGGTCCAGCCGAGTGGATAGTACTTGTTCAAGTACTCGCGCCGGAGCTGTGCCCATGATGTGACGTACCTCCCAAGATACTTCAGCTAGTAGGATGCTCTATCAGCTAAAGAGAATGGGAAGGCAATCATCTTGATCGTGTCCTCGTCCACCAATCTGTCGTGGACAATGCTGCAAATCATCTCAAACTCCTGTAGATGGAGATGAGGCTCCTCGGTGGCTTGCCCGTGAAACTTGGGCAGCAGCTGGATGGTCTGCGGGCGAAGCTCAAAGTTCACAACAATGGGAGGAAGCTGAATCCATTAGTGGGTGAGGATTGCCGCTGGGTTATGCAACTGCCTCATGGTCATCGGCGACGGCCTCTCCTGGTTAGGCTCTCCTCCTTCGCCTGCTGCTTCTGGTATATCACCGCCCTCAGGTCTGTCTTCTCTTCCTTCTCGCATCTGCGCCAGCTCCATCATGATGTCACCCATGAAGACTCCCTGGTCTCTGACTTGTCTCTGCATGGTCTCCAAGGAAGCTAACAGTGAATTGTTGATGGCAGCTTGATCATATATGTACGGAGGTGGTCTCTTCTCATCTGGGTGTTCCTCTCTCCCATCCATATCTTGGGTCTCTGCAAAGGCAAAAGAACCCATCTCAGGTGCCGTCAAATGTTCTGAGCTCTGAGCTGCACTAAACTCTGACACCACTGGACTGATGGAAGAAGAAGGGTGGTCGAAGGGGAACAAGGTGGACGTGAACTCAAGCTTGGAGAGTGGGTCTGGACTCCCCGAAGCTGACCTAGATGAATATGAAGGAGTGCTCGATAGCGGTGCCACCAAACGTGGCCTAAGGGATCTCCTTCCCATCATTTTGATCTGAAAAAGGGCGGATGAGATCTGGAATGCAAACAAGATGTGAATACAAACCCCCAATTCACCTACGCAACTCTGGTGCTGATGACCGTGAAGGTTCGATCGTTTATCTTGTCAATTTTAGTTAGGTGATCAATCATTCTTTCAGAGCGATTAAGCGAGTTGTTGGGAACCCAACTCTCCTAGCTGACTGTCCCAATCCCAAATGAGATCTTTCCCAGCCAGTAGGAGTTGCGGATCGTTTACCAGCTACCCAATCAAGTCCCTCTGCTAAGGATGTTGTGGTCCGCTTTACCGGTTACCGGAGAGATCCTCATTGGAGAACGACCCACCAAGACCAGTAGCCAACTAAGATTTCGGGCGTGGCTCTATCCTAGTGTTCGGGTCACTCTCTCGCTGTAGATAAATCAACCAATGAGGGGGTTACTCTCCCCAAAACAAAAATTTTGGGATGAGGTGAGTTTTAGAGTCAAGTTTGCATTAGCAGTCCCAATTTTATGGTTATCACTTTTTTAGTCTTTTCCTGAATAAACACAATATCTAACGAATTTGCCGATCTCCTGGTTATTTAAAGTCCAATAAAACGAGGGAGGAAGTCGGAAAAGCCGATGCACGATCAAACACAATGATGCATGCAAAGATAGAAATGCGTACCTTGCTCCAGCACTCTACATGCAGGGTGATCTGCGTATAAATTAAAGACAGAAATTAAACTACCTATATGATGCAAGAAGAAATCAGCCTTAGACAAGAAGTTCTACACGAGAAGAACAATAGCTAAATGGTCAACAAGAGGAGTCGGAGTCCGGTCTCTGATGCCGATCAGTGTCTGCCACAACGGATCCTGCCAGCACTGTATACGACCTCTAGCGGCACGTGACTCCTCAGGTGACCAAAATAGCTTTTTCTTTTGTGAGTTATTAATAAGATCAACTTAATGATCTATAGGCACAAACAAATGTATTAGGTGTGGGATCCTAATCAATTACATCACAATCACAGTAAAATCCTAAGTCTAGGGGCCAAAACCTTCGTGAATCAAAATAAAAGAAAATCGAGGAAAACAAAAACCGATGAAAAACCGCAACAACGAATGAGGCCCCCAAGGGAACAACCCCTTGGGCACTGGACCGCCTGAAGTGTCGAAGTGTCCAAATGTCATGTTTAGTTACAATTCAGAGTCACTCTCTCTCATAAATAATTATACAAATATATGCAAGAAAATAAATGAGCTAATCTACAAAAAAATCTCTAAGTCCTCCTAGTGCAAGGGTAGCAGGCCGAAGCCGGCTTCACGTGGGTACACAAACGCCTAGGAAAACGTGCTTCCCTCGATCCGCGGTACCTCGCACAAAGCCAACAAAGAGGGTGGTTAGACAACTCAAATATATATATATATATATCAATAAATGAAAGAGACAAAAATGTAGACAAGCAATCACAGTCAATCAGAAAGAAATGATCTATACGCTGTTGCTCCCCGACAACAGCGCCATTTGTTGAAGGCGAAAAATCGGTGGTCTTAAGTTCCACACATGGCGGGAACTCAGTCGCTGAGTCGACCACATGAAATCCGGATCTTCAGACAACAATTAACCCACAATAACAATCAAACAATGAGAAGCAAATGTGGAGTTAAAATTTATTATAACTCTACAATAAGTGTGTATAGGTGCAAGTATGTGTAGAGTGTCGAACTCAGGGAGCAAACAAGATAGATCGACGCAAAATGCTCAAAAATGTGAATGTGATCAAATGCCTACAAGTGTCCTATTTTTGTGGGTTTCTAATTTTATATAATTTTTTTATATTATTTTTTAAATTTTTAATTTTTAAATTTTGAATTTTAATTTCTGATTTTATACTTTCTTTTTTTATATTTTGTATTTTTATTTCTTTTTTAATAATGGAGTATATACACAATAAAGGAAAATGGGTATAATATATAGAGTAAAATAGGTGAAAATAGGCAAAAATCAAGAAATGATGTATTTTTGGGCTTTTTATATTTTTATAATGTTTTTGTGATTTTTCTAAATTTTTCCTATTTTTTTGGTATTTTTAAAGTCAAAAATACTGAAAACAAGGAATAAAATAAAAGGCTGAGACAAAAATTAAGGATGAAAAATACTAAACAATGTTAAAAAATCCTCAAACTAATTTTAAATGAAGATAATAAATCAAAGAAAATTCAGAGACCAAAATTATATTTTTATGATTTTTCTGGAATTTTTGAGGTTTTTATGATGTTTTAAAGGGTTTTCTAATTTTTAAGGTTTTTGCTTTGAATTTTTTAGTGATTTTTGGATAGAAGTTAAAACATGCAGAAACACGTAAAAGGTATTTTTTTAGAATTTTTAAAGGGTTTTAATATTTTTTTAGTATTTCTAATGTAGAGAGTAGCAAAAATACATATTTTTGAATTTTTATAAATATGAAAATGCAATAAAAATATAAAAAAAATATGGCATGAAAGAGAAAGTAAACATGAGCTTAAATTAATTTTTTGGTGATTTTTATGATTTTATAGATGCATGAAATAAATAGAGACAACAAATAGAAAATACACTACTAGCAAGGGCATAAATGTAATTATCTAGAAACTCAGGGGCCAAAGTGCAACATTCCACAAAATATATAACTAATAACAAAGTTCCAGGACCAAATACAAATTCCAAAACCTGCAGGGGCACAAGCGCAAATATCCCACCCCCCGCACGTGGTATGCACGCGCTTGGGGAGGACCTAAGTGCAATTAACAAAAACCCAGGGGCTTAACATCAAATTTTCCAAAAATATTACACTTAATAAAAAAGTTCTTGGACTTAAATGAAATAACGAAACCCATAAGGGGGTCCCTGCAAAATTTCCACCACCCACGTGCACGGGTCACGTGAGGTGACGTGGACAGGACCTAGATGCAAATAGTGAAAATTCGAGGGTTTAAATGCAAATATTACAAAACATTTAAACTGCAAATGAAAGTTTTAATGCTATTAAATAAATACGAAAAGCGTCGGGGTAAAAGATGCAAAATACCCAGGCTAAAGGACTCGTGCGCGATCAGACGGCTGGGTGGCGTCCACTTATCCACTTGGCGCACACACAACACGCGATGACGGTTCGGCGATGAACGACTGCGATTAGGTCCACCCTCGATGATCAACGGCTGGTGGCGCGCGAGGATCCAACGACTGCTGTTCAAATTGGAGCGCGACCAAGATCCAACGGCGGAGAGCCGTAGACGAAGAACAGGGAAGCAACGCCGGCGAGGTGAGCTTCCCCGCTCCAGTTCTCGGCCATCCGGTGGACTTCGAGCTCCAAATCGACCGGACAGCTCCTGGGGTCGTCCTCTTTCTCCTGGGGGCTCCAAAATGCTCCGGCGGTGGCCAGAGCTCGCTGGGGAAGGCGGAAGAGCTGGCGGGCTCCTGGACCTCCGGCGAGGCTCAAAATGAGCCCGATGCTCTCTTTAGCGTGCTTAGACCTGCAAAAAGGCGTGAGAGGGTCCAGGGCAAAATGCTTGGACTCCGCGATAGTGGAAAGGAGGCGTGAAGTGGTGGCGCGGTGTGGGTGGTCGGAGCAAGCTCCGGCGAGGGCGCGATTTGGTCGATTTGATGGGCGAAACGCGATGATTCTTGGGGGGTTAGGATCCTAAAGCTACGAGGAACAAAATGCACAAGAAAAATAGAAGAAAAGTAAAGCCCTCGAAGGTGGTATACCTGAGGGGGAACCTCGACGGAAAGGGACTTCGTCGGAGGTGGTGGAACGCCATGGCCCTCCTCGATCCTTTGACAGCTACCCGGAGAAGCTGTCACCTCCTCCTTGCAAGGGAGCGCAGGAGATGGAGAAGAAAATTGGTAGAATGGGGTTCAAAATTCAAAAGAGAAGACGGGGGTCCTTATGAAGGGCTGTCGACCGAGCTCCATAGACAGAGGGAGAACAGGAAGATCGATGATCCACTCCCCTAAAAATCGAGAGGGCGTGAAAGAGGGATGATCGAGGAGCAAAAGTCAAGAAGGGTGTTGCGCGAAATGGTGCAAGAATTGAGCTTGAAAATTCGACAAAAAACTGGTGAAAAATGAGGCATGACAAGGGGGCAGGCGGGAGGGAGGAAGCTGATACTCAGATAGGAGGGAGGAGAGTAGTGCTGATATTGCGGAGGTGGTGCAGCCACATACTGGTGGTATGGCTGTAGCTGACGGTACTGCGGCTGCTGGTACTGTTGGTGCTGCCTCCATTGGTTGTTGTACTGAGGAGGCTGGTGATACTGGGGTAGGGATTGTGAGTACTGCCCAAAACAACCTCCCTGTGGTTGGTGGTATTGCCTGTTGGCTTGTTCCTGGCCCTGATGATGTTCGATAGAATGGACCAGCTGTGCATCATTGCTCCGAACACCATTGACTTCTTGAATCAAGGGTGGTGGTAGGAAGGCTGGATCAGATGATGGAAGGAAGTCTGGCTGGTAGACAACCATCTGCTGCTGTGGTGGGCACTGATCGGGTGCCTGCACACAGTACACGTGCTGAACTGTCGGTGGCTGCTGGCTCAACTGAGGTTGATGTGATGGTAAGGTCTCATCTTTCTTCTCAACTGGAGCCTCTATGGATGGTGTCGCCGACTGGACTGAGCTGATGGTACCCACCAACATCTCCAACTGCTTGGTGATCTGATCCATCTTGTCTAAGTTCTGCATCCTCTTTTCGATCACAACAAGTTTCTCAAGATCATGTGATCGGTTCTCGATGATATTAACTTTTGAGAGATGGCCCCCGATGATGCTGAGGTTGGGTCTCTCATCTCTCTCTGCCTCACAAGACGCTGCCATATGGACTTGCTTCTGGAGGATCTGGGGTTGCTTCATATATGCCTTGGATGAAGAGAGGACGCCCTCTCTTTCGGTTATTTCCTCAAAAATCTACCAAATTACGTCTTCATCTTTGTTGAAATGTGATCCCCCACAGGCTGCGTCAAGGAGACTTTGGCTTTCTACGATCAGCCCCCCAAAGAAGTGTTGGACCAAGCTGGTCCTTGGAATTTCATGATGGAGGCATTTCTCCTGCAGATCTGTGAACCTCTCCCAAGCTTCATGAATGGTCTCATCGGCTCCCTGAGAGAAGTTGTTGATTCTGGCTCGCATCTGGTTGTGCCAACCGAGAGGATAGAATTTGTGCATGAAGGCGGACTTCAACTCCTCCCATGTCATCACAACCTTTCCCAGATGATTGACCCAATATAGGGCCTTGTCCTATAGATTGAAGGGGAATACCATCATCTTCACTACATCCAACGGAACATTGAGGTAGTGGGTAGTACGACAGATGCGTGAAAATTGATGCAGGTGAATGTAGGGCTCTTCATTGGTGTTCCCGTGAAATGATGGGAGAAGAGCAAGGAACTGAGGCTTTAGCTCAAAGTGAGCATGTAACGGTGGAATGAGGATCCATTCGGTCATATGGCTGTCTCCAGGGTTATAGGTCTCTTTCAGCATGGGTTTCGGCCTCCCTTATTCTGGCTCTTCTTCGTCGGGATTCTCACAGGGTCCACGTCCTCCTCCTGGTATGTCTCCTCCTCCTTCTGCTTTCCTATCATAACATCATTCAACATATCCTGGAATGCAGTCTGTGTTAGGGCATGCTCTGTCAGCTGCTGCTGAGTGGCCTGGATAGATGCCAACAATTAAGCGTTCACCTGATTCTGATCGGGCATCTGTCCTTGCTCTGGCTGAGAAGGTGGCTGCTGACCCTTTCCCTTTCCTTGAGGAGACATTTCAGGGTCTGAGTCCGAAGAGATGAATTCCGTGTTCGGATCCAGGACTGGGATTTTCTTCTATCTGCAATTTGAAAAATTCCCAATCAGGCCACTTGTAATTGAAGCTTCAGCTGCCAAGATGGATACGGAATTAGTGTCAATTCCAGAATGTTGTGAATGAAAAAGATATGGGCTGTAATCGACTCTCATTCACAAAGGTGAAGGTAGGATAAGAGTGATCTCGATTTATCGGGTGGCTGATAACTCGAATCCTACGAGGGTCAAAACATATTGTCGCTGAGGCGACCGCTCACAGAACACCAGTTAATCAGCAATTAACCCACAATAAAAGAATAAACCAATTGAGTCCCAAAAGTGTGAATTAACATTTAACTCTACCACAAAATGCATAGTGAATAAGCATGTAGAGGTCGAACCACAGAGAGCAATACAAAAATGAGACAACCAATGATGTCATGTACAACAGAGTCATCCTTATTTGAATCCTATTTTTGTGGGTTTTTCTTTTTCTCTTTTTTTTAATATATATTATTTAATATTCTATATTTATATATAGATATAATTTATAGAATATAGAAATAAAGATATACACCCATAAAGGGTATGTATAGAGTATATAATACATATACATATATAGATAGATTATATAGGTTATATATATATATTTTTAATTTTATATTTTGATTTTTTTTAACTTCCAGATATATATATATATATATAGATTTTTTTAATTTTTCTTTCTCAATATTGGAATGTAAATACAATGTAGTGAGAGGGGTGATATAATATTTATAAAAATATACAAAAAAGGCTCAAAAATGCAGAAATAAACTATTTTTGGTCTTTTTATAATTTTTTACTATTTTTGTGATTTTTGGGTATTTTTCAGAATGTTTTTGGTATTTTTAAATAGCAAAATAAAGGAAAACAGGGAATTAGCTACTGGCTGGGGTTAAAATGGGAATTAAAAATATCAAGCAGCCACAAAATTTTTCCAAACTATTTTTAGAATAAAGATGATTAAATATAAAAACTACAGAACTTGAGTTTGCAAATTTTGGGGTTTTCTAGAATTTTTTATAATTTTTAGAAGTTTTTGAGTGTTTTCGAATTTTTAAGGTTTTTCTGTTGAGATTTTTAGTGATTTTAGGATTGACACTAAAATATTATAAAATAGACCATAATTAATTTTTTTGGAATTTTTCGAGGTGGTTTACTATTTTTTTGGTATTTTCTAAGCTAGACAGTAGACAAAATGCATGTTTTTGATTTTTAATAAATGCAAAAATGCAACAAAAATGAAAACTAAAACTATGGCATGCAAGAGCAAGCTAACAGGAGCTTATATTAATTTTTGTGGAAATTTTCAAGTCCATATGATGCATAAAATAAATGGAACAAGTAAGCACAAATATATGGCCTAGCAGGGGCATTTTTGCAAATAAAAATAAAGACAGGGGCTGTAGTGCAAAAACATCAAAAATATAACACGTGGTCTGCAATTTTAAGGGCTAAAATGAAATACAAAAACCGCCAGGGACCCCCGCGCAAAATGACCATCACGTGGGACTACACGTGATCCGCACCCACATGGACCAAAAAGTAATTTCATAAAAGCTCGGGGTCCTGGTTGCAATTTTCACAAAAATAATACACTTTCAATTTTATTTTATGGACTAAATAGAAATATACAAACGTACAGGTGGTCTTGTGCAATTTAGCCACCTCACGTGGGACGACACGTGAGGTGACGTGGACTGTACCTAAAAGTAATATAATAAAGGTACAGGGAGGTCCATGCAAAACTTACAATATAAAGAATGAACTTCAACTTTTATTTACAAGGGTAAACGATAAATACAAAAAGGCTGGGGCTAAATATGAAATTTACCCCTAAGTGCGCGCTGGTGGACGGCGATGATCATTTCACTAGGACACGCGTCGCGCATCCATCGGCTGGTACCGGTTCGCAGATGAAGGCTGATATTAGATCATCCTCGCTGATCGGACGGTGAAGACTGGGCTTCATCCGACGGTTCTCATTCAATCTGGGCCGCGCCTCCTGATCTGACGGCGATGGAGCCTCCTGGAAGAACAGGGAAGAAGCTCGCGCGAGGCGAGCTTCGATCTTGGAGCTTGGGCTCCTCCGGGCTTCTCCCTCGCGTCTGAGGTGTTCGGATCGTAGCTGGAGGCGTCCCGCGTCGGCTCGTGGTCTTGGCGTGGCTCCTGGGGGTCCAAGGAGCTCGGGCGAGGTCGATGAAGGTCGAGACCTCCAGGAGCCTCTTCCTGGTTCGAATCGAGCCCAGAAGGGCTCCTTGCATCGTTTGACCTGCATAGGAAGAACCAGGGGACCGATGGCTTTCTCCTCGACCCTGGGATTTGAAGCTTGGGCGCAAGATGAGGTGAGGCGGAGGAGCTCCCGGGATAGGCGGAGGTGGAGCTCCGATTCGCAAGGACTGGGGGTCCTTGGTTGAACAAAAGCGATCGATAGACGGAGAATGCGATGGGGAACGAAGTGAGGGGTGTATGGTGGTCAGAACCAGTCGGTATCACGGTGGAGATGTCACCGGAGCGGAGCTCCAGCGAACTTCGATTTTCCTATTTCACGATGCACTACTCATCTAAAAGCTAAACTAACAACGGAATTGAAATGCTAGAATTAAAATCTACCTAAAAAGCACGAAAGGACAACTCTTATACCTGGGGGCCACCAGGGAGCAGGACGGACGCCGGAGCTCCGCCATGACAAAACTTATCCCTCCTCCGGCCGATTCGAGGCGCTGAAATGCTCCCCCTGTCATGAGGAACCTCCCAGGATCAAATTCGAGGCTTTTGGGTGGATGTAAATTGGTCAAATTTGAGGAGGAGGTCGAGGGCTATTATTTATAGACAGAATGGGCGCCCTACTTGGCCCGCATATTCCGGCGAATGCAATGATCGTTTCCTCGATCCAACAAGCATGCGTGATGGATGGATGATCTCTCTATAGATATCGTGAAGGCGGCGAGCGAGAATAAGGGACGAGACGCCCGGGAAAAATGGCGCAAGTCAAGGGTTCAGCAAGGTTCAGAGGCGCCAGGTCCTGATGGGATAGTTGACCGAAGGTCAACAAAGGCTGGCGCCCCATTGGTCCACCTCGGACGCTAGAGGACAAAATAGGGGACCTTATTCTAAAATGAATTATTTATCATAATAAATGATTTTATTAGAATTTTCGTATAAAATGAAAATGTGTATTAATTCATGTAGTATTTATTTATGATTTTTATTTAATTTTTGGTGTATTTTATTATGGTTTTATTTTAATAATGTATGTATGCATGTATTTACATGTATTTTGTATATTTTATTTTCATGTTGTTTATTTTATTTTATTATTTTATTTTCTTATTTTATAAATTTATACTTTATTTTTGTGAGTGTGAGGATATTTTTGTGTAATTGTTATGAGTTTATTTACATATTTAAATAAATAGGTATATGTATATGTAGGTATACTTATAGGTATTTTACCTATATATTATGTATTCTTTATTTATTTAATGTATTTTCTTGGTTTTTATTTTGGACTTCTATTTTTAATAAGTTCTAAGTATTTTTACATTATTATAAAAATATAGATGGATAATGAAATCCCCTTTTATTTTATATACATATAGATAGCATAGGTATTTTGTCTTTGTGTCTTATAGACTTATTTTATTTTTACAAATTCTTTTTAGTTTTCTTTTAATTTCAATATGTACATGTATTGTATACATTATGTACAAAATTCTAAAAATATAATTTTGTAAAAATAATGAATAATGAATAAATTGAATATTTTAATCAGGCAGATTGCACAATGAAGGCCAAAAACCTAACTTTTACAGACAAATCCAAAAATTATGAAACTATTTTATTTAATAGCTTTTGGAAAGCTATATACAATTAAAGATGAGTTTGGGTGATTTGGAGTTTTTATTTGCAAGATATGGGTCTGTGAAGTTGAGATTTTGGCTTTTTATTCAGGGTATAAAATGTACACTGAGTATTATTTTTACACAAACCCAATTTTGTATTTTTATTTACATTATTATCTACAACTTTCATGTACAAAGTTTCTTCATTTGAGGAATGAATAATTATATACAAAATAGGTGTCAAAAATGCATAAATAAAGGAATAAATAAATGAGGTATTTATTGTACTCCTGGCCCTTATCTCCCCCTACTTTATTCCTTGTCGACCAATTCCATGCTGGCCTTGGTCTCGGGGTTCGGGTCATAAAATATTTGCAATATTTTATTCCTTTTCTTTTCTTCTCTTTATTCTATATTTTGGCATTACAAACCTTATTCTATGTACAATGAATGCAACAAATAATGAATGTTTTTATGGACAAATTAATGCTATTTACATGCATTTGCTGGGGTTTTTAAGGCCAAAATGATAGAATAAAGGTGATGAAATGGAGATTCATCACCCCCTATACTTGCCTTTGCTAGTCCCTAGCAAATACTTATTCAATAAGTACAAAAAGAATAAAGAAAAGAAAAAGAGAATTAAAGAATGATAGAGTGAATAGGGGTGCTTTCAGTGCAATGTATGTCTTTATAAAATCTGAATTTGGAGCTCCTGTCAGACCTTGGGTGTGGATGTGTGTGGAACCTGGTCGGGAACCAGCTTTAAAATACAACAGCCTTCGAGAGTCACAGAACTCGGTTCAACCCACCTCAATAGCCTGGTCAGAACTGGTCTGCATCATACGCAAACCCTTATAACTATGAAGCTGACTTGTACAGTGTAAGTGATAGTGGCTCTCCCCAACTGAAATGACAAAGGAGCTGACTTCTCCAGAATGACAACCCAATGATTCCCCAATCCAACAGCTCTTTCCTCGAGGAGTAGGGTATTCCCTTCTAAGTTCAAGTGGCAACCAGCTCAAGAGGAGGGGGTGAAGAGAAGAATGGACAGTAGCCAGTGTAGCTACCTATCCGAGGATGCAAGACTAGTGTAGTCAGGTCATCCAGCTGCAGGCTCACATATTTGACTTTGGAACTCAAGCTTGCTTATTGGCTTTACAACATATGTACATACTTTGCAGGCATTTTATTTTTGTACAAGCCTGGCCATTTTTTTGAAGTACTATTCACAACTACATTTACATAAGGAGTTTTTCCTCTTGAGCCAGTAGACTATCCCTCTTTTGAAGCTTTATTGCAATCACAATCTCCTGTCGTTAGACCTCATGGCTATTGAACCAGGTTGGGGTGCACTTCCCTCCCTAGACGAGGACGAATGTTTCCACCCGTGTGCGTCTCGGACTGGCAAATCCAACCCCCTCACCACTCCAACTGAGTTGAGCCAAGTGAAAGGTGTAAGTGTCCAAGTTAGGACACGGTCGGCAAGAGTCATGTGTGTGTCTCGAAAAGCACTAGTTAGTCAGTTGAGGTGACTTGAACCCAGCCCTGATTTCTCAAAGAATTAAGTCTGCCTAGAACTGCAGTACCTTACACCTAGTTCCCATAAGGTTCCAGTGCAGTTAGGTGCGGTAAGGTCTAACCAAGCTCTAATTTGAGACTTTATTGGATTAATTCAATCATCAAGCTCACTCAAAAAGAATATGAATAGTATGCTCATGCTATGCACAATGAATGACGTAATTTTTCACAAAGAATTTACAAAAAATCAGCGAATCTTTTCACACAAAGAATTTTTGCAAATAAGAAGCTTGACTCATATAAAAAGTACGTACAATTATTTCTTGCTGATTTATTTACAAAAGGTATGGATTTTTAAAGACTTTACAGATTTTAATGAAGTAATTTATTCAGATTGTATAGAAAGAATTTTACGTATTTTATTGACGAACTACAAGTATTTGTAATGATGCTTTTATTCCTCAGGTCTAGTTTGAAAATAATTTTTGGAAACTATAGTACACGATAATTTTTGCAATCATTTACACACATTTGAAAACTATTTTTGCAAAGTTTTTTCACACACAATATATACATTTTCCACAATAGTTTTGACAAACATTTTTCAAAAACATTTGCACATAGGTTTTTCAAATCCTTTATTCCACACAAAGACAAAGTTTTTCAAATCAAACAATTTTACACAGGTTGAAAACATTCCACAGCAAAATTTCCAAACAGTTCACACTATTTTTCAACTCATATTGTATAGGTTTTTAACCTGATTTATTAATCAGTATATACAAAGAAAAACTGTATTTACTGTACAACATGGTTTAGGCTCTTATAAGCTTTATTTGGGATTATTGCTTATTTTTGTATGAGATATTTTTGTGCAGACTCCTCAGACTTATTCAAGAATCATTTTCAAAAGATTTTGAAGACTATGATCCAAACTAATTTGACAAACATGTTCACGCATTTGAAAATGATTTTACAAAGGTTTTTCACACAGGATAGATAGATTTTTCAAAGCAATTTGACAACCAAATTTTTCCAATCATTTGCACACTGATTTTTACACATTTTTATTTCACTCAAAGAAAATAAAGTTTACAAACGAAACTTATTTTACAAAGGTTGAATACTTGTACACACTATATTTTAAGCGATTTTCAAAAGTTTTTTCAAAGAGAATAATTTCCACAAAACGCTTTTCCTGACTTATTAATCAGCACAAGTACTAAGAGTCTGAGGAGCTCACAACCATCTTTTATTATTATAGAGTTACTTATTACTTTTTATATTGAGTTGATGTTTTATTTTTCAGTATGAGTTATGGTTTATAGTGTATACATGGTATATACGACCCCCCTGTACTTAGCTTGAGCTATGTCCGCATAGGTCGAAGAGAAAAGAGAAGACATAACTCGTACTGAGTATAGACAAGTTTAAAGAATATAAAAAATGAATGAATGAGAAGTTGACCGTCCCCCCTATACTTAGGATCAAATAATCCTAAGTATAGCAGACTGTACAAAAAGCAGGGAGGGTCAAGGGTGGGAATACACAGATCGTACTCAGAATGTCCCCCCCTATACTTAGGGTAAGGTACTCCTAAGTATAGACAAGAAGAGGAGACAATGGAGAGGATCGAAATGAAATGAAAAACTCGGGGTGCACATCCCCCCTATACTTAAGACAAAGTACGTCCTAAGTATGGAAAACTGTCTACAAGGGCGGCACCTTTTTGATACAAAAAGAAGATAGAAAAGGAAAAGAAGAAAAGAAGAAAAGAAGAAATTCAGATAAACAGCTTTTGGGGTGCATCGTCTGAATCTTCTGATGCTGTCACTGTTGTGGATATGTCATCATGGTGCACGAGCTGAATGGAGTCAACAATGGCCAAGAATGTATCTGGTTCGAGGTAAGGCTTCAGGTGTTGACCGTTGATGACGAACGGCTGTGCGATAGGGGACAATTCTGATATAGCAATACTTCCGTTGTTACGCACTTCACAAACTCGGAACGGCCCTGTCCACTTACTCTTCAATTTCCCGGGGAAGATCCAAAACTTTGCATCAAATAACCACACCTTCTGTCCAATATCAAAGGTCTTTCGTCTGATGTGCCGGTCATGCCAGCGTTTCACCTTCTCTTTGTACATCAATGTGTTATCGTATGCATAGTCTCGGAACTCCAAGAGTCTGTTCAGATCATCCTTTCTTTTCTGACCACTTTTGTGTGAGTCCAAATTGCAACTGTTAATTGCCCATAAAGACTTGTGAATTAATTCGACGGGCAAATGGCATGGCTTCCCGTATACAAGACGATAGGGCGACATGCCCAAGGGAGACTTGTTGGCGGTTCTGTAAGCCCATAAGACCGAGTCCAAGAGTTGGGACCAGTGTTTTCTGTTTGGCCTGACAAGTTTCTGCAGGATAGTCTTGATTTCTCTTTTTGATAATTCGGCCATGCCATTGGTTTGAGGATGGTAAGGAGATGCGACACGATGATCGATGCCGTACTCCTTCGTCAATTTCTTGACCTCTTTGTTGATGAAATGGCTACCCCCGTTTGATATGAGAATTTTCGGTATCCCGAACTGTGAGATGATGTTCTTCTTCAGGAACTGACATACTGTTCGGCTGTCGGCAGCTCGAGCGGGGATAGCTTCAACCCAACGACTCACGTAGTCGACGACAAGAAGGATGTGCTCAAAGCCTTGACTGTTAGGGAAAGGTCCCATGAAGTCAATGCCCCATGCATCGAAAACGTCTGCTATCTGAATGATTTTCAGGGGCATCGAATCTTTTGCAGTGAGTGTACCTTTCAATCTCTGACAGTCAATACATCGTTTGAAAAATTCTGCTGCATCCTTAAATAATGTGGGCCACCAGAACCCGCACTGAAGTACTTTGGCTGCCGTATGATCTCCAGAGTGATGTCCACCAGATTCGAGCGAGTGACAATGCTCGAGGACACTAGATTGCTCCTCCTGAGGGATGCACCTGCGCCAAATACAATCCGCTCCTTCCCTGAATAAAAGAGGATCCTCCCATTGATAAAATCGGATGGTCGACATGAATTTGTTCTTCTGATTCTTCGTCCAATCCGATGGTGTTAACCTAGAGGCGAGGTAATTGACTATATCAGCATACCAAGGAAGAGAATCCACTGCTAAGATTGATTCGTCAGGAAAGGTTTCTGTAATGGGTGCTCTGTTCAGAGGAGGCTCGTGCTGCTCAATTCTGGAGAGATGGTCTGCTACCACATTCTGAACTCCAGGCTTGTCCTTGATTTCCAGATCAAATTCCTGGAGGAGAAGGATCCATCGAATCAGTCTCGGCTTGGCATCCTTCTTCTGCTGGAGGTACCGGATAGCAGAGTGGTCGGTAAAAATTGTGACTTTTGATCCAAGGAAATAGGATCTGAACTTCTCAAGGGCGAAAACCATAGCCAACAACTCTTTCTCTGTCACTGTATAATTTCTATGTGCTTCATCTAATGTTCTGCTGGCGTAGGGAATGGTATAGGGCGCTTTCTCTTTCCTCTATCCAAGAACAACCCCGACTGCAAAGTCTGACGCATCGGTCATTATCTCAAAGGGAAGAGACCAGTCTGGCGGCTGTAGGATCGGAGCCTGAGTGATAAGCTCCTTCAGCTGATTGATAGCAAGGAGAACCTGCTGATCTACATTAAACTCAGTTTCCTTGCACAGAAGTTCTGTCAAAGGTCGGGCAATGCGGCTGAAATCCTTGATGAATCGTCTGTAAAATCCCACATGCCCCAGGAATGACCTTACATTTTTCACTGTATGAGGTGGCTGTAGATTTGCAATAACATCCACCTTCGTCGGGTCGACTTCCATGCCACGTTTGGAAATGACGTGACCCAGCACGATGCCTTCGGTGACCATGAAGTGGCTCATTTCCCATTAAAGCACTAAGTTGACTTCCTGACACTTCTGAAGCACTCTGTCTAGGTGCTCAAGACAAGAATCAAAACTATCACCATAGCAAAGAAGTCGTCCATGAACACCTCGAGAAAACTGCCTACCATCTCGGCGAAGACTGCTAACATGCATCTTTGGAAGGTTACAGGTGCATTGCATAATCCAAAGGGCATTCTCTTAAAGGCGTAGGTGCCGAACGGGCAAGTGAAGGTTGTCTTCTCTTGATCTTCAGGAGAGATTGTCACTTGGTTGTACCCGGAATACCCATCCAAAAAGCAGAAGAACTCCCTGCCTGCTAGTCTTTCCAAAACTTGATCAATGAATGGCAAGGGGAAGTGGTCCTTCTTAGTTGCTGCATTAAGCCAGCGGTAGTCAACACACACCCGCCAGGATGTTGGTACCCGAGTGGATATTTCCTCTCCTTTATCATTTGTAACCACGATAAGTGCGGATTTCTTTGAAACTACATGCAGTGGGCATACCCATTTTGAGTCGGAGATGGGATAGATAAAGCCCGCATCACACCATTTCGTTATCTCTTTCATGACGACGTCCTGGAGGTTAGGGTTCAACTTTCTTTGGAATTCGCGGGATGGCTTGGCATCTTCTTCCAGATAGATGTAGTGCGAACACAAAGCTGGATTTATCCCTCGATATCTGAAACACACCAACCAAGTGCCTTGCGATTCTTTTCTAGGACCTCGAGAAGATGGGATTCCTGATCCGAATTCAGCCTGCTGCTGATTATGACCGGATACATTTGTTCTTCACCCGCAAGGAAAGCATACTTCAGGCCTGCAGGAAGTGGCTTTAGTTCTGGTGTTGATCTTTCCAACTTGTCGATCACTTCAGATACTGTGCTGGTGGTGGGATGTACTTCTTTGAGGGGGCTACCATCCTCATCATTCTGTTGAGATCCCAGTAATGTGACGAACGGTTCTGCACTAGGCTGATCGTGTTTGGTCTGGAGTGAATGATCAAAGAGATGCGCCCGCATCTGAGAATCTGTCTCCCAAGAATCATCGGAGCCTAGAGTAACTGTGCTTTCCAAGTCCTCCTCGAGCGTGAGGATTTCTCGGGTCCATGAATCATTCAATGACAACGATGAATCTCTGATCTCCGCAATAAAGTCACAGTCAGCTTCAGATGCTGCATGGCTCTCATCAGTCTTGGCATTCGGCTCTCTGCTCATGTTTATAGTGATTTGCTTGGTGTTCGAGCTAAAAGTGATTTTGCCAGACCCGTAATCAACCACGGCACCAGAAGTACGTAGAAATGGTCGGCCAAGGATGATAGGAGTCTGGAGCAGGGGTGCTGGTGAGTCCATATCAAGGACTACAAAATCAGCTGGAAATTGCATCTCCTGCACTTTAACTACAATGTCTTCCAAAAGACCCCGGGGACGCTTGATGGATCGATCGGCGAACTGAAGGATCATTCGTGTCTGTTTGAGAGGACCCAACCCAAATTCTTACATTATGGATGATGGCAAAAGGTTGATGGAAGACCCCCTGTCGAGGAGGGTGCGCTCGAAGACCTGGTCAAAAATCTCACAACTGATAAGAGGTGCTCCTGTGTCTTGCTTCTTCTGTGGGAGGTTGCTGATAGCTGCTACAGTGGCCATGGAGAGCACGTGCTTTTCTACATCTCCGCGTCCGTTTTCTTGTGCTGGGCGACGCTTGTTGGTAAATGCCCCCTTTAGTCCTTTCTTCACAACGGGCATGTACTCCACGGCCTTCAACAAGGGAATCTCAACAGTCAACTTGTCTAGTATTTCCACAATTCCTGGATCAGACAATGCCTTTTTTCGTTTTGCATTTTTTTTGGATTTTTGTGTTGCATGAGGAAAAGGAATATGTACATCTCTAGCATGAAAATTAGAGTTCTTATTTACATTAAAATCATCATCCATAGAATGTTGTACATCCGGACTACAAAAAGGCGTACAAACTGCATCCTGACATGCTGGTGCTGCAGGGCGAGCAAAAAGCATAGCATCTGCTCCGTCGGCTGGCGAGGGATCGGCTGCTGCTGGCGGCTCCTCCAATGCTGGTGCGGCTTCGCTTTGGCTGCAAGCTTCTTTTTGTTGTTTTTGATTTTGCTGATTTTTGTGTATTTTCGGCTGGGACTGATGGTGTTGCACGACAACTGGATTGGCTTCTCCTTCTTCTTCCTCCTCACCCGCCCCAGTAGCTGGCACGGCTGATGCGGAAGATGACGATCCACCTGTTTCTTTATTCACCCCAGTTTTTGTAGCAGGCGGAGGCAAGGCCCTACCGCTCCTGAGAGTAACAGCATTAGAATCGACAGTAATATCATTTTCAGATACAGACAGGACATCACATTCTACCTGCTCTTTCTTTTTGAAATTATTGGGGTTGGCTTCGACCTGAGCTGGAATGGTAGTTCTAGTGGCGGTCAGGTCGTCAAGCCTCTTGGTCATTTCCGCTAGCCCTTTGACAAGTTGGGCCAGAAAATCCATGGTAGGGTTCGCAGGGGGTACCTCGGTGGTTTCAGCGTGCATACCACGCTACTGTTGCATGGATGGGTGCGAAGGTTGCTGCTGGTGGTGCTGGGGTGGTGCAGGAAGTTGAAGTTGCTGATAAGAGGGGGGAGGATACTGCTGATAGTGTTGAGGTGGGGCAGCCGCATACTGATGAAACGGCTGTAGATAGCGGTATTGCGGCTGCTGGTATGGCTGATTCTGCCTCCATTGATTTGCATACTGGGGAGGCTAATGATACTGCTGATGAGGCTGAGAGGACTGTCCAAAACGAACACCATGAGGTTGGTGGTATTGCCGGTTGGCAAGTGGCTGACCCTGGGGTTGTCCCATAGGACGGATCGGCTGTGCATCGTTGGTCCATACCCCGTTCACTTCCTGAATTAGGGGTGGTGGTGGGAAAACTGGATCAAGTCCTGAAAGAAACTCTGGTTGGTACACAACCATCTGCTGCTGCGGCTGGCCCTGGTCGGGAGCCTGCACGTAGTACACGTGCTGGACTGCCGGTGGCTGCTGGCTCGGCTGAGGCTGATGCTACGGTTGCTGCTCGTCCTTCTTCTCAGCTGGAGCTTCTGATGGTGTCTCCGACTGAACAGAGTTGATGGTGCCCACACCCAGTTCAAGGTACTTGTTGATCTGATCAAGCTTGTCTAAATTCTGAGTCCTCTTCTCGATCACAGCAAGTTTTTCGAGGTCCTGTGATTGCTTCTCAATGATGTCAACTTTCGAGAGATGGCCCCCGATGATACTGAGGTTGGAGCTCTCATCTCTCTCTGGATCTTTGGACGCTGCCATGTGTACTTGTTTTTGGAGGATCTGGGGCTACTTCTGATATGCCTTGGATGAAGAGAGGGTAGCCTCTCCTTCGACCATTTCTTCCAATATCTGCCAGACTATGTCTTCATCCTTGTTGAAGTGTGAACCCCCACATGATGCATCAACGAGCCTTTGGCTCTCGATGTTCAGTTCCCCAAAGAAGTGATGGACCAAGCTGGTCTTCGGAATTTCATGATGGGGACACTTCTCCTGCAAATAGGTGAATCTCTCCCATGCTTTGTGTACTAACTCATGGGGTCCTTGGGAGAAATTACTGATTCGGGTTCGCATCTGGTTGAGCCGACCTAGAGGGTAATACTTATGCAGAAAAGCGGACTTTAGCTCCTCCCAGGTCGTCACAACCTTCCCCAGATGGTTGACCCAATAGAGGGCCTTCTCTTGTAAGCTGAAGGGGAACACCAACATCTTGACAATGTCCAAAGGGACATTGGGATAGTGAGTAGTGCGGCAAATGCGGGAGAATTGCTGCAGGTGAATGTACGGCTCTTCACTAGTATTTCCATGGAATGCAGGGAGAAGAGCAATGAACTGGGGTTTCAGCTCAAAGTGAGCGTGTATCGGTGGAATGAGAATCCACTCGGTCGAGTGGCTGTCTCCCGGATTGTATGTCTCTTTAAGTGTAGGCTTGGGTGGTGGTGGGAATTCTGGATCGTCATTGTTAGGCCCTCCACCTCCACCTCCACCTCCACCTCCTCTACCTCTGCCTCCCCCTCCTTCGTCTCGGTTCATCTTATCGTTCAACATATTCTAAAATGCTGTCTGCATGAGGGCCTTCCCGGTCAGCTGCCGTTGGATGGCCTGGATAGATGTCGGTAATTGTGCATTGACTTGGTTCTGGTCTGGCACCTGTCCTTCTAGTTGGGGTGGCTGCTGACCCTTGCCCTTTCCTTGGGGAGCCATATCTGGGTCTGAGTCGGACGAAATGAACTCCGGAGTAGTCTCCAGGGCTTGCTCTGTCTTCTTTCTGCAGAATGAGATAGTCCAAATCAGACCACTTGCAATTTTGTTCAGCCGTCATGATGAAGCTGGAATTCAGGTCAACCCAAGCATGTTGTGAACGGAAAAGGATGTGGACTGTAATCGACTTCCATTCACAACGGCGAAGGCGGGACAAAAGTGATCCCAGTTTATTGGGTGGCCAAGAGAAAGGTAGAACACGAGGAGTCTGGAGATCGATCCGCAAAGTCCGGATCAGGTTCTCGGGAATCGCCTCGAATTTATTTGCAGAGTTGAGTTCATGGAGTTGATGTGGGTGTCGACAAGGTTCCGGCGGAAACCATCCATGGATCAACTTCGTGAAGCATGGAAGAGGATCGGATGTTGGAAGAAGGATACGATGGTCAACGAATAATAAAAAGGAGTGTAAAACAGTAGAAAGGCTCGGGTGAGTGGGGTGGTCAAAAGGAGAATGACACAACAAAATGTGCGCAAAGGCACGGGACTCGATCTTTGAACCTTAATCTAGATACGTACAAACGCAATACAAAATTGGGTTCACCAACTCACGCCATGTGAAGCCGTGAAGGTTCGGCTATTTATTATCTTTTCATTTTTAAAGTTGTGATTTCAGGCATATCTTGTAACAAGTCCTTAGTACGCTACCCTATAGGAGAGAGAGTACTGCCAGAAGAGTATCCCGTACTTGTCCTCCTCCTGTGTAACCTGTAGTCTGTACTTTTTGGAGTCCTTGTAGCCCTTTCTGGATCCCTACTCAGCCAAAGAAATAGAGAGAGGAAGCCGATAAGCGAAACCAATACTTCGGTTCTCGCTCGCAATGGAATCACCCGTGAGCGTGCAAGAACCTACTCGGACGCAGGACGATGAGACAGACACCCCCGTGAAGACGTGGCCTATGCTCAATACTTCGGACATGGTCGATGCTATACACAACAAAGAGTCATCATTGGTGACCAAGTCCTACTCGCCTACGTACGATAGAAGCTAAATTACTTCGGAAATCCAGGCGATACACAAGGCAGTTGCAGACTGGGTTTTTGGCTTTAATCCTTAGAGGGTCACACTCGCTCAAGGGAGTAGGGTTTCGGTCCCCCTCAAAGGTACCTGAAAACAATGAGGGCTTTATGAACCCAGTACAATGATAGTCCATTACAGATTTAATTAAGGTCAAAGTTTATTTAGCAGTCCCCTTGTTTTATTTTTTTGGGTTTTTACTTTTTTTGAGTCTGTTTTCATACCAGCGCCTAACGTTTTTGTAGATTCCCATTTAAGTCCTAGGTGCTCAAAATCAGAGGGAGATAGCGGAAAAGCCGTGCAAGTGGTTCCATGATGGAAATCTCACCATTGAACCGAATGATGCATGCTGAGTTAGAAGACTTACAGTGCATCCCAGCTCTCTCCATGCGGTATGCAAAACAGAATTTTTAAACCTATCTACATGTCGGTATGCAAGGCACAAAATCTCCCTAAACATTATCTGCTATTAGCGTGAAGAACCATAAGTCGCTCATTTATCTCTAGCCTCAAAAGTCTGGTCTTGGCTCACCCCTCCTCTACTCAACACACTTGATTTTAGGAGATAGTGCTTTATGGGGCTCGCTGTGGCACAAGGGCTAAGAGACAAATGAACGGCTTGTTTAAGTTTGACTAGATCCATACGAAGTATACTATAGGAACATGCATTATTATTAATGTTTGGACCTGGCTACCGAATCAAGCAACCTATATCTAGGGGCTCCAAGCACACAAAACAAAGTAAAATAAAGGCGGAAGGCTCAAAACTTCGGGAAACAAAGAAAAGAAAGCGGTGGAAAACTCGAAAAACCGCGATGAGGCCCCCAGGTGAACAATCACCTGTGCACTGGACCTCATTGTGAAGAGTAGAGTCCTGTTAATTATTACATGCCAAAATTGTCTCTCTCTCACCATAAATTACAAAAATAATCCTAATTGCTCTAGCCCTATCTAACTCCCATCCCCTTGTATCCTTGGTGTTCTCTCCAGCTGGTCATGAAGTGAAGACCAGCTTCCTCCAAGCTCGGCTGCCTTGGCTCCCTAAGAAGCCATCCTCGCGTGGCGGGCCCTCGCATTAAAGTCACAAAGAGATTGAATTAGTATAGCTTAATCAACAAAATAAAGAAGATAGGAATTAATCACAACAAATAAATCAATCAAACATGGTGATCAATTGCAAAAGAATCATCTGCTCATAAAATAAATGATAAATAAACAAGAATGACAAAATGTAAAAGGCTATGCTCATTGCTCCCCGGCAACGACGCCATCTGATAATTCGAATCCTGCGAGGGTCAAAATATATTGTCGCTGAGGCGACCGCTTACAGAACACTAGTTAATCAGCAATTAACCCACAATAAAAGAATAAACCAATTGAGTCCCAAAAGTGTGAATTAACATTTAACTCTACCACAAAATGCATAGTGAATAAGAATGTAGAGGTCGAACCACAGAGAGCAATACAAAAATGAGGCAGCCAATGATGTCATGTACAACAGAGTCATCCTTGTTTGAATCCTATTTTTGTGGGTTTTTCTTTTTCTCTCTTTTTTTAATATATATTATTTAATATTCTATATTTATATATAGATATAATTTATAGAATATAGAAATAAAGATATACACCCATAAAGGGTATGTATAGAGTATATAATACATATACATATATAGATAGATTATATAGGTTATATATATATATATATTTAATTTTATATTTTGATTTTTTAACTTCCAGATTTTTATAAATATATATATATATAGATTTTATTTAAATTTTCTTTCTCAATATTGGAATGTATATACAATGTAGTGAGAGGGGTGATATAATATTTATAAAAATATACAAAAAAGGCTCAAAAATGTAGAAAAACTCTATATTTGTTCTTTTTATAATTTTTTACTGTTTTTGTGATTTTTGGGTATTTGTCAGAATGTTTTTTGTATTTTTGTATAGCAAAATACAGGAAAATAGGGAATTAGGTACTGGTTGGGGGTAAAATGGGAATTAAAAATATCAAACATCCATAAAATTTTTCCAAACTATTTTTAGAATAAAGAGGATAAAATATTGAAACTACAGAACTTGAGTTGCAATTTTTGAGGTTTTTTAGAATTTTTTTATAATTTTTAGAAGTTTTTGAGTGTTTTCAAATTTTGAAGGTTTTTCTTTTGAGATTTTTAGTGATTTTGGACAAACACTAAAATATGATAAAATAGAGCATAGGTAATTTTTTTGGAATTTTTCGAGGTGGTTTACTATTTTTTTGGTATTTTCTAAGCTAGACAATAGACAAAATGCATGTTTTGAATTTTAATAAATGCAAAAATACAACAAAAATGAAAATTAAAAATATGGCGTGCAAGAGCAAGCTAACAGGAGCGTATAATAATTTTTGTGGAATTTTTCAAGTCTATATGATGCATAAAATAAATGGAACAAGTAAGCACAAATATATGGCCTAGCAGGGGCATTTTTGCAAATAAAAATAAAGACGGGGGCTGTAGTGCAAAAACACCAAAAATATAACACGTGGTCTGCAATTTTAAGGGCTAAAATGAAATACAAAACCCGCCAGGGACCCCCACGCAAAATGACCATCACGTGGGACTACACGTGATCCGCACCCATAGGGACCAAAAAGTAATTTCATAAAAGCTCGGGGTCCTGGTTGCAATTTTCACAAAAATAATACACTTTCAATTTTATTTTATGGACTAAATAGAAATATACAAACGTACAGGGGGTCTTGTGCAATTTAGCCACCACACGTGGGACGACACGTGAGGTGACATGGACTGTACCTAAAAGTAATATAATAAAGGTACAGGGAGGTCCATGCAAAATTTATACAATAAAATGAACTTCAACTTTTATTTACAGGGGTGAACGATAAATACAAAAAGGCTGGGGCTAAATAAGAAATTTACCCCTACATTTCACTTGGACACGCGTCGCGCATCCAGCGACTGGTACCGGTTCGCAGATGAAGGCTGAGATTAGATCAGCCTCGCTGATTGGACGGTAAAGACTGGGCTTCATCCGACGGTTCTCGTTCAATCTGGGCCGCGCCTCCTGATCTGACGGCGATGGAGCCTCCTGGAAGAACAGGGAAGAAGCTCGCACAAGGCGAGCTTCGATCTTGAAGCTTGGGCTCCTCCAGGCTTCTCCCTCGCGTCTGAGGTGTTCGGATCGTAGCTGGAGGCATCCCGCATCGGCTCGTGGTCTTGGCGTGGCTCCTGGAGGTCCAAGGAGCTCGGGCGAGGTCGATGAAGGTCGGGACCTCCAGGAACCTCTTCCTGGTTCGAATCGAGCCCAGAAGGGCTCCTTGCGTCGTTTGACCTGCATAGGAAGAACCAGGGGAGCGAGGGCTTTCTCCTCGACCCTGGGATTTGAAGCTTGGGCGCAAGATGAGTTGAGGCAGAGGAGCTTCGGCGATAGGCGGAGATGGAGCTCCGATTCGCAAGGACTGGGGGTCCTTGGTTGAACAAAAGCGATCGATAGACGGAGAATGCAATGGGGAATGAAGTGAGGGGTGTATGGTGGTCGGAACCAGTCGGTATCACAGTGGAGAAGTTACCGGAGCGGAGCTCCGGCGAACTTCGATTTTCCTATTTCACGATGCGCTACTGATCTAAAAACTAAACTAACAACGGACATGAAATGCTAGAATTAAAATCTACCTAAAAAGCACGAAAGGACAGCTCTTATACCTGGGGCCACCAGGGAGCAGGACGGACGCCGGAGCTCCACCGCGACAAAACTTATCCCTCCTCCGGTCGATTCGAGGCGCTGAAATGCTCCCCCTGTCACGAGGAACCTCCCAGGATCAAATTCGAGGCTTTTGGGTGGATGTAAATTGGCCAAATTTGAGGAGGAGGTCGAGGGCTATTATTTATAGACAGAATGGGCGCCCTACTTGGCCCGCATATTCCGGCGAATGCAATGATCATTTCCTCGATCCAACAAGCATGCGTGATGGATGGATGATCTCTCTACAGATCTCGTGAAGGCGGCGAGCGAGAATAAGGGACGAGACGCCCGGGAAAACTGGCACAAGTCAAGGGTTCAGCAAGGTTCAGAGGCGCCAGGTCCCGATGGGACAGTTGACCAGAGGTCAACAAAGGCTGGCGCCCCATTGGTCCACCTCAGACGCTAGAGGACAAA
The DNA here is from genome assembly GCA_037367405.1 of Ottelia alismoides. Lineage (NCBI taxonomy): Eukaryota > Viridiplantae > Streptophyta > Magnoliopsida > Alismatales > Hydrocharitaceae > Ottelia > Ottelia alismoides. The sequence goes on along the minus strand of JAZKJV010000566.1, from coordinate 945,555 downwards.
ATAGGGGACCTTATTCTAAAATGAATTATTTATCATAATAAATGATTTTATTAGAATTTTCGTATAAAATGACAAATGTGTATTAATTCATGTAGTATTTATTTATGACTTTTATTTAATTTTTGGTGTATTTTATTATGGTTTTATTTTAATAATGTATGTATGCATGTATTTACATGTATTTTGTATATTTTATTTTTATGTTGTTTATTTTATTTTATTATTTTATTTTCTTATTTTATAAATTTATGCTTTATTTTTGTGAGTGTGAGGATATTTTTGTGTAATTTTTATGAGTTTATTTACATATTTAAATAAATAGGTATATGTATATGTAGGTATACTTATAGGTATTTTACCTATATATTATGCATTCTTTATTTATTTAATGTATTTTCTTGGTTTTTATTTTGGACTTGTATTTTTAATAAGTTCTAAGTAATATTTACATTATTATAAAAATATAGATGGATAATGAAATCCCCTTTTTATTTTATATACATATAGATAGCGTAGGTATTTTGTCTATGTATCTTATAGACTTATTTTATTTTTACAAATTCTTTTTGGTTTTCTTTTAATTTCAATGTGTACATGTATTGTATACATTATGTACAAAATTCTAAAAATATAATTTTGTAAAAATAATGAATAATGAATAAATTGAATATTTTAATCAGGTAGATTGCACAATAAAGGCCAAAAACCTAACTTTTACAGATGAACTCCAAAAATTATGAAACTAATTTTATTAAATAGTTCTTGGAAAGCTATATACAATTAAAGGTGAGTTTGGGTGATTTGGAGTTTTTATTTGCAAGATATGGGTCTGTGAAGTTGAGATTTTGGCTTTTTATTCAGGGTATAAAATGTACACTGAGTATTATTTTTACAGAAATCCAATTTTGTAATTTTATTGACATTATTATCTACAACTTTCATGTACAAAGTTTCTTCATTTGAGGAATGAATAATTATATACAAAATAGGTGTCAAAAATACATAAATAAAGGAATAAATAAATGAGGTATTTATTGTACTCCTGGCCCCTATCTCCCCCTACTTTATTCCTTGTCGACCAATTCCATGCTGGTCTTGGTCTCGGGGTTCGGGTCATAAAATATTTGCAATATTTTATTCCCTTTTCTTTTCTTCTCTTTATTCTTTATTTTGGCATTAAAAACCTTATTCTATGTACAATGAATGCAACAAATAATGAATGTTTTTATGGACAAATTAATGCTATTTATATGCATTTACTGGGGTTTTTAAGGCCAAAATGATAGAATAAAGGTGATGAAATGGAGATTCATCACCCCCTATACTTGCCTTTGCTAGTCCCTAGCAAATACTTATTCAATAAGTATAAAAAGAATAAAGAAAAGAAAAAGAGAATTAAAGAAGGATAGAGTGAATAGGGGTGCTTTCAGTGCAATGTATGTCTTTATAAAATCTGAATTTGGAGCTCCTGTCAGACCTTGGGTGTGGATGTGTGTGGAACCTGGTCGGGAACCAGCTTTAAAATACAACAGCCTTCGAGAGTCACAGAACTCGGTTCAACCCGCCTCATTAGCCTGGTCAGAACTGGTTTACATCATACGCAAACCCTTATAACTATGAAGCTGGCTTGTACAGTGTAAGTGATAGTGGCTCTCCCCAACTGAAATGACAAAGGAACTGACTTCTCCAGAATGACAACCCAATGATTCCCCAATCCAACAGCTCTTTCCTCGAGGAGCAGGGTATTCCCTTCTAAGTTCAAGTGGCAACCAGCTCAAAAGGAGGGGGTGAAGAGAAGAATGGACGGTAGCCAGTGTAGCTACCTAACCTAGGATGCAAGACCAGTGTAGTCAGGTCATCCAGCTGCAGGCTCACATATTTGACTTTGGAACTCAAGCTTGCTTATTAGATTTACAACATATGTACATACTTTGCAGGCATTTTATTTTTGTACAAGCCTGACCATTTTTTTGAAGCACTATTCACAACAGCATTTACATAAGGAGTTTTTCCTCTTGAGCCAGTAGACTATCCCTCTTTTGAAGCTTTATTGCAACCACAATCTCCTGTCGTTAGACCTCATGGCTATTGAACCAGGTTGGGGTGCACTTCCCTCCCTAGACGAGGACGAATGTTTCCACCCGTGTGCGTCTCATACTGGCAAATCCAACCCCCTCACCACTCCAACTGAGTTGAGCCAAGTAAAAGGTGCAAGTGTCCAAGTTAGGTCACGATCGGCAAGAGTCATGCGTGTGTCTCGAAAAGCTCTAGTTAGTCAGTTGAGGTGACTTGAACCCATCCCTGATTTCTCAAAGAATTAAGTCTGCCTAGACCTGCAGAACCTTAAACTTAGTTCCCATAAGGTTCCAGTGCAGTTAGGTGCGGTAAGGTCTAACCAAGCTCCAATTTGAGACTTTATTGGACTAATTCAATCATCAAGCTCACTCAAAAAGAATATGAATGGTATGCTCATGCTATGGACAATGAATGATGCAATTTTTTATAAAGAATTTACAAAAAATCAAAGAATCTTTTCACACAAAGAATTTTTGCAAATAAGAAGATTGACTCATATAAAAAGTACGTACAATTATTTACACGGGCTTGCTGCTTTATTTACAAAAGGTATGGATTTTTAAAAACTTTATAGATTTTAATGAAGTAATTTATTCAGATTGTATAGAAAGAATTTTACATATTTTATTGACGAACTACAAGTATTTGTAATAATGCTTTTATTCCTCAGGTCTAGTTTGAAAATAATTTTTGCAAACTATAGTGCACGATAATTATTGCAATCATTTACACACATTTGAAAACTATTTTTGCAAAGTTTTTTCACACACTATATATACATTTTCCACAATAGTTTTGACAAACATTTTTGAAAAACATTTGCACATAGATTTTTCAAATCCTTTATTCCACACAAAGACAAAGTTTTTCAAATCAAACAATTTTACACAGGTTGAAAACATTCCACAACAAATTTTCCAAACAGTTCACACTATTTTTCAACTCATACTGTATAGGTATTTAACCTGATTTATTAATTAGTATATACAAAGAAAAACTGTATTTATTGTACAACATGGTTTAGGCTCTTATAAGCTTTATTTGGGATTATTGCTTATTTTTATATGAGAGATTTTTATGCAGACTCCTCAGACTTATTCAAGAATCAGTTTCAAAAGATTTTGAAGACTATATTCCAAACTAATTTGACAAACATGTTCACGCATTTGAAAATGATTTTACAAAGGTTTTTCACACATGATAGATTTTTGAAAGCAATTTGACAACCAAATTTTTCCAATCATTTGCACACTGATTTTTACACATTTTTATTTCACTCAAAGAAAATAAAGTTTACAAATGAAACTTATTTTACAAAGGTTGAATACTTGTACACACTATTTTTCAAGCGATTTTCAAAAGATTTTTCAAAGAGAATATTTTCCACAAAATGCTTTTCCTGACTTATTAATCAGTACAAGTACTAAGAGTCTGAGGAGCTCACAATCATCTTTTATTATTATAGAGTTACTTATTACTTTTTATATTGAGTTGATGCTTTATTTTTCAGTATGAGTTATGGCTTATAGTGTATACATGGTATATACGACCCCCCTATACTTAGCTTGAGCTATGTCCGCATAGGTCGAAGAGAAAAGAGAAGACATAACTCGTACTGAGTGTAGACAAGTTTAAAGAATATAAAAAATGAATGAATGAGAAGTTGATCGTCCCCCCTATACTTAGGATCAAATAATCCTAAGTATAGCAGACTGTACAAAAAGCAGGGAGGGTCAAGGGTGGGAATTCACAGATCGTACTCAGAATGTCTCCCCCTATACTTAGGGTAAGGTACTCCTAAGTATAGACAAGAAGAGGAGACAATGGAGAGGATCGAAATGAAATGAAAAACTCAGGGTGCACATCACCCTTATACTTAAGACAAAGTACGTCCTAAGTATGGAAAACTATCTACAAGGGCGGCACCTTTTTGATACAAAAAGAAGATAGAAAAGGAAAAGAAGAAAAGAAGAAATTCAGATAAACAACTTTTGGGGTGCATCGTCTGAATCTTCTGATGCTGTCACTGTTGTGGATATGTCGTCATGGTGCACGAGCTGAATGGAATCAACAACGGCCAAGAATGTATCTGGTTCGAGGTAAGGCTTCAGGAGTTGACCGTTGACGACGAACGGCTGTGCGTCAGGGGACAATTCTGATATAGCAATACTTCCGTTGTCACGCACTTCACAAACTCGGAACGGCCCTGTCCACTTACTCTTCAATTTCCCGAGGAAGATCCGCAACTTTTCATCAAATAACCACACCTTCTGTCCAATATCAAAGGTCTTTCGTCTGATGTGCCGGTCATGCCAGCGTTTCACCTTCTCTTTGTACATCAATGTGTTATCGTATGCATAGTCTCGGAACTCCAAGACTCTGTTCAGATCATCCTTTCTTTTCTGACCACTTTTGCGTGAGTCCAAATTGCAACTGTTAATTGCCCATAAAGACTTGTGAATTAATTCGACGGGCAAATGGCATGGCTTCCCGTATACAAGACGATAGGGCGACATGCCCAAGGGAGACTTGTAGGCGGTTCTGTAACCCCATAGGACCGAGTCCAAGAGTTGGGACCAGTCTTTTTGTTTGACCTGACAAGTTTCTGCAGGATAGTCTTGATTTCTATGTTTGATAATTCGGCCATACCATTGGTCTGAGGATGGTAAGGAGATGCGACACGATGATCGATGCCGTACTCCTTCGTCAATTTCTTGACCTCTTTGTTGATGAAATGGCTACCCCCATATGATATGAGAATTTTCGGTATCCCGAACCGCGAGATGATGTTCTTCTTCAGGAACTGACATACTGTTCGGCTGTCGGCGGCTCGAGCAGGGATAGCTTCAACCCAACGACTCGCATAGTCGATGACAAGAAGGATGTGCTCAAAGCCTTGACTGTTAGGGAAAGGTCCTATGAAGTCAATGCCCTATGCATCGAAAACGTCTGCTATCTGAATGATTTTCAAGGGCATCGAATATTTTGCAGTGAGTGTACCTTTCAATCTCTGACAGTCAATACATCGTTTGACAAATTCTGCTGCATCCTTAAATAATGTGGGCCACCAGAACCCGCACTGAAGTACTTTGGCTACCGTACGATCTCCAGAGTGATGTCCACCAGATTCAAGCGAGTGACAATGCTCGAGGACACTAGATTGCTCCTCCTGAGGGATGCACCTACGCCGAATACAATCCGCTCCTTCCCTGAATAAAAGAGGATCCTCCCATTGATAAAATCGGATGGCCGACATGAATTTGTTCTTCTGATTCTTCGTCCAATCCGATGGTGTTACCCCAGAGGCGAGGTAATTGACTATATCAGCATACCAAGGAAGAGAATCCACTGCTAATATTGATTCGTCAGGAAAGGTTTCTGTAATGGGTGCTCTGTTCAGAGGAGGCTCGTGCTGCTCAATTCTGGAGAGATGGTCTGCTACCACATTCTGAACTCCAGGCTTGTCCTTGATTTCCAGATCAAATTCCTGGAGGAGAAGGATCCATCGAATCAGTCTCGGCTTGGCATCCTTCTTCTGCTGGAGGTACCGGATAGTAGAGTGGTCTGTAAAAATTGTGACTTTTGATCCAAGGAAATAGGATCTGAACTTCTCAAGGGCAAAAACCATAGCCAGCAACTCTTTCTCTGTCACTATATAATTTCTATGTGCTTCATCTAATGTTCTGCTGGCGTAGGGAATGGTATAGGACACTTTCTCTTTCCTCTATCCAAGAACAACCCCGACTGCAAAGTCTGACGCATCATTCATTATCTCAAAGGGAAGAGACCAGTCTGGCGGCTGTAGGATCGGAGCCTGAGTGATAAGCTCCTTCAACTGATTGAAAGCAAGGAGAACCTGCTGATCTACATTAAACTCAGTTTCCTTGCACAGAAGTTCTGTCAAAGGTCGGGCAATGCAGCTGGAATCCTTGATGAATCGTCTGTAAAATCCGACATGCCCCAGGAATGACCTTACATTTTTCACTGTCTGAGGTGGCTGTAGATTTGCAATAACATCCACCTTCGCCGGGTCGACTTCCATGCCACGTTTGGAAACGACGTGACCCAGCACGATGCCTTCGGTGACCATGAAGTGGCTCTTTTCCCATGAAAGCACTAAGTTGACTTCCCGACACTTCTGAAGCACTCTGTCTAGGTGCTCAAGATAAGAATCAAAACTATCACCATAGACAGAGAAGTCGTCCATGAACACCTCGAGAAAACTGCCTACCATCTCGGCGAAGACTGCTAACATGCATCTTTGGAAGGTTGCAGGTGCATTGCATAATCCAAAGGGCATTCTCTTAAAGGCGTAGGTGCCGAACGGGCAAGTGAAGGTTGTCTTCTCTTGATCTTCAGGAGCGATTGCCACTTGGTTGTACCCGGAATACCCATCCAAAAAGCAGAAGAACTCCTTGCCTGCTAGTCTTTCCAAAACTTGATCAATGAATGGCAAGGGGAAGTGGTCCTTCTTAGTTGCTGCATTAAGCCGGCGGTAGTCAATACACACCCGCCAGGATGTTGGTACCCGAGTGGATATTTCCTTCCTTTATCATTTGTAACCACGGTAAGCTCGGATTTCTTTGGAACTACATGCAGTGGGCTTACCCATTTTGAGTCGGAGATGGGATAGATAAAGCCTGCATCACACCATTTCATTATCTCTTTCATGACGACGTCCCGGAGGTTAGGCTTCAACCTTCTTTGGAATTCGTGGGATGGCTTGGCATCTTCTTCCATATAGATGTGGTGCGAACACAAAGCTGGATTTATCCCTCGGAGATCTGATACACACCAACCAAGTGCCTTGCGGTTCTTTTCTGGGACCTCGAGAAGACGAGATTCCTGATCTGAATTCAACCTGCTGCTGATTATGACCGGATACATTTGTTCTTCACCTGCAAGGAAAGCATACTTCAGGCCTGCAGGAAGTGGTTTGAGTTCTGGTGTTGATTTGTCCAACTTGTCGGTTACTTCAGATACTGTGCTGGTGGTGGGATGTACTTCTTTGAGGGGGCTACCATCCTCATCATTCTGTTGAGATCCCAGTGATGTGCCGAACGGTTCTGCACTAGGCTGATCGTGTTTGGTCTGGAGTGAATGATCAAAGAGATGCACCTGCATCTGAGAATCTGTCTCCCAAGAATCATCGGAACCTAGAGTAACTGTGCTTTCCATGTCCTCCTCGAGTGTGAGGATTTCTCGGGTCCATGAATCATTCAATGACAACGATGAATCTCTGATCTCCGCAATAAAGTCACAGTCGGCTTCGGATGCTGCATGGCTCTCATCAGTCTTGGCATTCGGCTCTCTGCTCATGTTTATAGTGATTTGCTTGGTGTTCGAGCTAAAAGTGATTTTGCCAGACCCGTAATCAACCACGGCACCTGAAGTATGTAGAAATGGTCGGCCAAGGATGATAGGAGTCTGGAGCAGGGGTGCTGGTGAGTCCATATCAAGGACTACAAAATCAGCTGGAAATTGCATCTCCTGCACTTTAACTACAACGTCTTCCAAAAGACCCCGGGGCCACTTGATGGATCGATCGACGAACTGAAGGATCATTCATGTCTGTTTGAGCAGACCCAGCCCAAATTCTTGCATTATGGATGATGGCAAAAGGTTGATGGAAGACCCACTGTCGAGGAGGGTGCACTCGAAGACCTGGTCAAAAATCTCACAACTGATAAGAGGTGCTCCTGTGTCTTGCTTCTTCTGTGGGAGGTTGCTGATAGCTGCCACAGTGGCCATGGAGAGCACGTGCTTTTCTACATCTCTGCGTCTGTTTTCTTGTGCTGGGCGACGCTTGTTGGTAAATGCCTCCTTTAGTCCTTTCTTCACAGCGGGCATGTACTCCACGGCCTTCAACAAGGGAATCTCAACAGTTAACTTGTCTAGTATTTCCACAATTCCTGGATCAGACAATGCCTTTTTTCGTTTTGCATTTTTTTTGGATTTTTGTATTGCATGAGGAAAAGGAATATGCACATCTCTAGCAGGAAAATTAGAGTTCTTATTTACATCAAAATCATCGCCCATAGAATGTTGTACATCCGGACTACAAAAAGGCGTACAAACTGCATCCTGACCTGCTGGTGCTGCAGGGCGAGCAAAAAGCATAGCGTCTGCTCCGTCGGCTGGCGAGGGATCGGTTGCTGTTGGCGGCTCCTCCAATGCTGGTGCGGCTTCGCTTTGGCTGTAAGCTTCTTTTTGTTGTTTTTGATTTTGCTGATTTTTGTGTATTTTCGGCTGGGACTGATGGTGTTGCACGATAGCTGGATTGGCTTCTCCTTCTTCTTCCTCCTCACCCGCCCCTGTAGCTGGCACGACTGATGCGGAAGATGACGATCCACCTGTTTCTTTATTCATCCCAGTTTTTGTAGCAGGCGGAGGCAAGGCCCTACCGCTCCTGAGAGTAACAACATTAGAATCGACAATAATATCATTTTCAGATACAGACAGGGCATCACACTCTACCTGCTCTTTCTTTTTGAAATTATTAAGGTTGGCTTCGACCTGAGCTGGAATGGTAGTTCCAGTGGCGGTCAGGTCGTCAAGCCTCTTGATCATTTCTGCTAGCCCTTTGACAAGTTGGGTCAGACAATCCATGGTAGGGTTCACAGGGGGTACCTCGGTGGTTTCAGCGTGCAGACCACGCTGCTGTTGCATGGATGGGTGCAGAGGTTGCTGCTGGTGGTGCTGGGGTGGTGCAGGAAGTTGAAGTTGCTGATAAGAGGGGGGAGGATACTGCTGATACTGTTGAGGTGGGGCAGCCGCATACTGATGAAACGGTTGTGGATGGCGGTATTGCAGCTGCTGGTATGGCTGATTCTGCCTCCATTGATTTGCATACTGGGGAGGCTGATGATACTGCTGATGAGGCTGAGAGGACTGTCCAAAATGACCACCCTGAGATTGGTGGTATTGCCAGTTGGCAAGTGGCTGACCCTGGGGTTGTCTCATAGGACGGGTCGATTGTGCATCGTTGGTCCATACCCCGTTCACTTCCTGAATCAGGGGTGGTTGTGGGAAACCTGGATCAGGTCCTGAAAGAAACTCTGGTTGGTGCACAACCATCTGCTGTTGTGGTTGGCCCTGGTCGGGCGCCTGCACGTAGTACACGTGCTGGACTGCCGGTCGCTGCTGGCTCGGCTGAGGCTGATGCTGCGGTTGCTGCTCATCCTTCTTCTCAGCTGTAGCTTCAGAGGGTGTCGCCGACTGAACAGAGTTGATGGTGCCCACCAACAGTTCAAGGTACTTGTTGATCTGATCAAGCTTGTCTAAATTCTGAGTCCTCTTCTCGATCACAGCAAGTTTTTCGAGGTCCTGTGATCGCTTCTCAATGATGTCAACTTTCGAGGGATGGCCCCCGATGATACTGAGGTTGGAGCTCTCATCTCTCTCTGGCTCTTTGGACGCTGCCATGTGTACTTGTTTCTAGAGGATCTAGGGCTGCTTCTGATATGCCTTGGATGAAGAGAGGGCGGCCTCTCCTTCGGCCATTTCTTTGAATATCTGCCAGACTACATCTTCATCCTTGTTGAAGTGTGAACCCCCACATGATGCGTCAACGAGCCTTTGGCTCTCGATGTTCAGTCCCCCAAAGAAGTGCTGGACCAAGCTGGTCTTCGGAATTTCATGATGGGGATACTTCTCCTGCAAATCGGTGATTCTCTCCTATGTTTTGTGTACTGACTCATGGGGTCCTTGGGAGAAATTACTGATTCGGTCTCGCATCTGATTGAGCTGACCTAGAGGGTAATACTTATGCAGAAAAGCGGACTTTAGCTCCTCCCAGGTCGTCACAACCTTCCCCAGATGGTTGACCCAATAGAGGGCCTTGTCTTGTAAGCTGAAGGGGAACGCCAACATCTTGACAATGTCCTGAGGGACATTGGGATAGTGAGTGGTGCGGCAAATGCGGGAGAATTGCTGCAGGTGAATGTACGGCTCTTCACTAGTATTTCCATGGAATGCATGGAGAAGAGCAATGAACTGGGGTTTCAGCTCAAAGTGAGCGTGTACCTGTGGAATGAGGATCCACTCGGTCATCTGGCTGTCTCTCGGATTGTATGTCTCTTTAAGTGTAGGCTTGGGTGGTGGTGGGAATTCTGGATCGTCATTGTTAGGCCCTCCACCTCCACCTCCACCTCCACCTCCTCTACCTCTGCCTCCCCCTCCTTCGTCTCGGTTCATCATATCGTTCAACATATTCTGAAATGCTGTCTGCGTGAGGGCCTGCCCGGTCTGCTGCCGTTGGATGGCCTGGATAGATGTCGGTAATTGCGCATTGACTTGGTTCTGGTCTGGCACCTGTCCTTCTAGTTGGGGTGGCTGCTGACCCTTGCCCTTTCCTTGGGGAGCCATATCTGGGTCTGAGTCGGACGAAATGAACTCCGGAGTAGTCTCCAGGGCTTGCTCTGTCTTCTATCTGCAGAATGAGATAGTCCAAATCAGACCACTTGCAATTTTGTTCAGCCATCATGATGAAGCTGGAATTCAGGTCAACCCAAGCATGTTGTGAACGGAAAAGGATGTGGACTGTAATCGACTTCCATTCACAACGATGAAGGCAGGACAAAAGTGATCCTAGTTTATTGGGTGGCCAAGAGAAAGGTAGAACACGAGGAGTCTGGAGATCGATCCGCAAAGTCCGGATCGGGTTCTCGGGAATCGCCTCGAATTTATTTGCGGAGTTGAGTTCATGGAGTCGATGTGGGTGTCGGCGAGGTTCCGACGGAAACCATCCATGGATCAACTTCGCAAAGCATGGAAGAGGATCGGATGTTGGAAGAAGGATACGATGGTCAACGAAGAATAAAAAGGAGTGTAAAATAGTAGAAAGGCTCGGGTGAGCGGGGTGGTCAAAAGGAGAATGACACAACAAAATATGCGCAAAGGCGCGGGACTCGATCTTTGAACCTTTATCTAGATCCATACAAACGCAATACAAAATTGGGTTCACCAACTCACGCCATATGAAGCCGTGAAGGTTCGGATATTTATTATCTTTTCATTTTTAGAGTTGTGATTTCAGGCATATCTTGTAACAAGTCCATAGTACGCTACCCTATAGAAGAGAGAATACTGCCAGAAGAGTATCCCGTACTTGTCCTCCTCCTGTGTAACCTGTAGTCTGTACTTTATGAAGTCCTTGTAACCCTTCCTGGATCCCTACTCAGCCAAAGAAATAGAGAGAGGAAGCCGATAGGCGAAACCAATACTTCATTTCTCGCTTGCAACGGAATCACCCGTGAGCGTGCAAGAACCTACTCGGACGCAGGACGATGAGACAGACACTCCCGTGAAGGCGTGGCCTATGCTCAATACTTCGGACATGGTCGATGCTCTACACAATAGAGAGTCATCATTGGTGACCAAGTCCTACTCGCCTACGTACGATAGAAGCGCCATTACTTCGGAAATCCAGGCGATACACAAGGCAGTTGCAGACTGGGTTTTTGGCTTTAATCCATAGGGGGTCACACTCGCTCAAGGGAGTAGGGTTTTGGTCCCCCTCCAAGCTACCTGAAAACAATGAGGGCTTTATGAACCCGGTACAATGATAGTCCATTACAGATTTTAATTAAGGTCAAAGTTTATTTAGAAGTCCCCTTATTTTATTTTTTGGGTTTTTACTTTTTTTGAGTCTGTTTTCATACCAGCGCCTAACGTTTTTGTAGATTCTCATTTAAGTCCTAGGTGCTCAAAATCAGAGGGAGATAGCGGAAAAGCCGTGCAAGTAGTTCCATGATGGAAATCTCACATTGAACCGAATTATGCATGCTGAGTTAGAAGACTTACAGTGCATCCCAGCTCTCTCCATGCGGTATGCAAAACATAATTTTTAAACCTATCAACATGTCGGTATGCAAGGCACAAAATCACCCTAAACATTAGCTGCTATTAGCGTGAAGAACCATAAGTCGCTCATTTATCTCTAGCCTCGAAAGTCCGATCTTGGCTCACCCCTCCTCTGCTCAACACACTTGATTTTAGGAGATAGCGCTTTATGGGGCTCGCTGTGGCACAAGGGCTAAGAGACAAATGAACGGCTTGTTTAAGTTTGACTAGATCCATACGAAGTTACTATAGGAACATGCATTCTTATTAATGTTTGGACCTGGCTACCAAATCAAGCAACCTATATCTAGGGGCTCCAAGCACACAAAACAAAGTAAAATAAAGGCGGAAAGCTCAAAACTTCGGGAAACAAAGAAAAGAATGCGGTGGAAAACTCGAAAAACCGCGATGAGGCCCCCAGGTAAACAATCACCCGGGCACTGGACCTCATTGTGAAGAGTAGAGTCCTGTTAATTATTACATGCCAAAATTGTCTCTCTCTCACCATAAATTACAAAAATAATCCTAATTGCTCTAGCCCTATCTAACTCCCATCCCCTTGTATCCTTGGTGTTCTCTCCAGCTGGTCATGAAGTGAAGACCAGCCTCCTCCAAGCTCGGCTGCCTTGGCTCCCTAAGAAGCCATCCTCGCGTGGCGGGACCTCGCATGAAAGTCACAAAGAGATTGAATTAGTATAGCTTAATCAACAAAATAAAGAAGATAGGAATTAATCACAACAAATAAATCAATCAAACATGGCAATCAATTGCAAAAGAATCATCTGCTCATAAAATGATAAATAAACAAGAATGACAAAATGTAAAAGGCTATGCTCATTGCTCCCCGGCAACGACGCCATCTGATAACTCGAATCCTGCGAGGGTCAAAATATATTGTTGCTGAGGCGACCGCTCACAGAACACCAGTTAATCAGCAATTAACCCACAATAAAAGAATAAACCAATTGAGTCCCAAAAGTGTGAATTAAGATTTAACTCTACCACAAAATGCATAGTGAATAAGCATGTAGAGGTCAAACCACAGAGAGCAATACAAAAATGAGGCAGCCAATGATGTCATGTACAACAGAGTCATCCTTGTTTGAATCATATTTTTGTGGGTTTTTCTTTCTCTCTCTTTTTTTAATATATATATATATATTATTTAATATTCTATATTTATATATAGATATAATTTATAGAATATAGAAATAAAGATATACACCCATAAAGGGTATGTATAGAGTATATAATACATATACATATATAGATAGATTATATAGGTTATATATATATATTTTAATTTTATATTTTGATTTTTTTAACTTCCAGATTTTTATAAATATATATATATATATATATATAGATTTTTTTAATTTTTCTTTCTCAATATTGGAATGTATATACAATGTACTGAGAGGGGTGATATAATATATATAAAAATATACAAAAAGGCTCAAAAATGCAGAAATAAACTATTTTTGATCTTTTTATAATTTTTTACTGTTTTTGTGATTTTTGGGTATTTTTCAGAATGTTTTTGGTATTTTTAAATAGCAAAATAAAGGAAAACTGGGAATTAGGTACTGGCTGGGGCTAAAATGGGAATTAAAAATATCAAACAACCACAAAATTTTTCCAAACTATTTTTAGAATAAAGAGAATAAAATATAGAAACTACAGAACTTGAGTTTGCAATTTTTGGGGTTTTCTAGAATTTTTTTATAATTTTTAGAAGTTTTTGAGTGTTTTCGAATTTTTAAGGTTTTTCTTTTGAGTTTTTAGTGATTTTTGGATTGACACTAAAATATGATAAAATAGACCATAGGTAATTTTTTTGGAATTTTTTGAGGTGGTTTACTCTTTTTTGGTATTTTCTAAGCTAGACAATAGACAAAATGCATGTTTTTGATTTTTAATAAATGCAAAAATGCAACAAAAATTAAAACTAAAAATATGCTGTGCAAAAGCAAGCTAACAGGAGATTATATTAATTTTTGTGGAATTTTTAAGTCCATATGATGCATAAAATAAATGGAACAAGTAAGCACAAATATATGGCCTGACAGGGGCATTTTTGCAAATAAAAATAAAGACATGGGCTATATTGCAAAAGCACCAAAAATATAACACGTAGTCTGCAATTTTAAGTGCTAAAATGAAATACAAAACCCGCCAAGGACCCCCGCGCAAAATGACTATCACGTGGGACTACACGTGATCCGCACCCACAGGGACCAAAAAGTAATTTCATAAAAGCTCGGGGTCCTGGTTGCAATTTTCACAAAAATAATACACTTTTAATTTTATTTTATGGACTAAATAGAAATATACAAACGTACAGGGGGTCTTGTGCAATTTAGCCACCTCACGTGGGACGACACGTGAGGTGACGTGGACTGGACCTAAAAGTAATATAATAAAGGTACATGGAGGTCCATGCAAAATTTAAACAATAAAATGAACTTCAACTTTTATTTACAGGGGTGAACGATAAATACAAAAAGGCTGGGGCTAAATAAGAAATTTACCCCTAAGTGCGCGCTGGTGGACGGCGATGATCATTTCACTTGGACATGCGTCGCGTATCCAGCGGCTGGTACCGGTTTGCAGATGAAGGCTGAGATTAGATCAGCCTCGCTGATCAGACGGTGAAGATTGGGCTTCATCCGACGGTTCTCGTTCAATCTGGGCCGCACCTCCTGATCTGACGGCGATGGAGCCTCCTGGAAGAACAGGGAAGAGGCTCGCGCGAGGCGAGCTTTGATCTTAAAGCTTGGGCTCCTCCGGGCTTCTCCCTCATGTCTGAGGTGTTCGGATCGTAGCTGGAGGCGTCCCGCGTCGGCTCGTGGTCTTGGCGTGGCTCCTGGAGGTCCAAGGAGCTCGGGCGAGGTCGTTGAAGGTCGGGACCTCCAGGAGCCTCTTCCTGGTTTGAATCGAGCCCAGAAGGGCTCCTTGCGTCGTTTGACCTGCATAGGAAGAACCAGGGGACCGAGGGCTTTCTCCTTGACCCTGGGATTTGAAGCTTGGGCGCAAGATGAGGTGAGGCGGAGGTGGAGCTCCGATTCGCAAGGACTGGGGGTCCTTGGTTGAACAAAAGCGATCGAAAGACGGAGAATGCGATGGGGAACGAAGTGAGGGGTGCATGGTGGTCGGATCCGCTCCGGCGAACTTCGATTTTCCTATTTCATGATGCGCTACTGATCAAAAAGCTAAACTAACAACAGAATTGAAATGCTAGAATTAAAATATACCTAAAAAGCACGAAAGGTCAGCTCTTATACCTGGGGGCCACCAGGGAGCAGGACGGACGCTGGAGCTCTGCCGCGACAAAACCTATCCCTCCTCCGGCCGATTCGAGGTGCTGAAATGCTCCCCCTGTCACGAGGAACCTCCCAGGATCAAATTCGAGGCTTTTGGGTGGATGTAAATTGGCCAAATTTGAGGAGGAGGTCGAGGGCTATTATTTATAGACAGAATGGGCGCCCTACTTGGCCCACATATTCCGGCGAACGCAATGATCGTTTCCTCGACCCAACAAGCATGCGTGATGGATGGATGATCCCTCTACAGATCTCGTGAAGGCGGCGAGCGAGAATAAGGGACGAGACGCCCGGGAAAAATGGCGCAAGTCAAGGGTTCAGCAAGGTTCAGAGGCGCCAGGTCCCGATGGGACAGTTGACCAGAGGTCAACAAATGCTGGCGCCCCATTGGTCCACCTCGGACGCTAGAGGACAAAATAGGGGACCTTATTCTAAAATGAATTATTTATCATAATAAATGATTTTATTAGAATTTTCGTATAAAATGAGAAATGTGTATTAATTCATGTAGTATTTATTTGTGATTTTTATTTAATTTTTTGGTGTATTTTATTATGGTTTTATTTTAATAATGTATGTATGCATGTATTTACATGTATTTTGTATATTTTATTTTTATGTTGTTTATTTTATTTTATTATTTTATTTTCTTATTTTGTAAATTTATACTTTATTTTTGTGAGTGTGAGGATATTTTTGTGTAATTTTTATGAATTTATTTACATATTTAAATAAATAGGTATATGTATATGTAGGTATAGTTATAGGTATTTTCCCTATATATTATGTATTCTTTATTTATTTAATGTATTTTCTTGTTTTTTATTTTGGACTTGTATTTTTAATAAGTTCTAAGTAATATTTACATTATTATAAAAATATAGATGGATAACGAAATCCCCTTTTATTTTATATACATATAGATAGCATAGGTATTTTGTCTATGTATCTTATAGACTTATTTTATTTTTACAAATTCTTTTTGGTTTTATTTTAATTTCAATATGTACATGTATTGTATACATTATGTACAAAATTCTAAAAATATAATTTTGTAAAAATAATGAATAATGAATAAATTGAATATTTTAATCAGGTAGATTGCACAACGAAGGCCAAAAACCTAACTTTTACAGATGAACTCCAAAAATTATGAAACCAATTTTATTAAATAGTTCTTGGAAAGCTATATACAATTAAAGGTGAGTTTGGGTGATTTGGAGTTTATATTTGCAAGATATGGGTCTGTGAAGTTGAGATTTTGGCTTTTTATTCAAGGTATAAAATGTACACTGAGTATTATTTTTACACAAACCCAATTTTGTATTTTTATTTACATTATTATCTACAACTTTCATGTACAAAGTTTCTTCATTTGAGGAATGAATAATTATATACAAAATAGGTATCAAAAATACATAAATAAAGGAATAAATAAATGAGGTATTTATTGTACTCCTGGCCCTTATCTCCCCCTACTTTATTCCTTGTCGGCCAATTCCATGCTGGCCTTGGTCTCGAGGTTCGGGTCATAAAATATTTGCAATATTATATTCCTTTTTCTTTTCTTCTCTTTATTCTATATTTTGGCATTAAAAACCTTATTCTATGTACAATGAATGCAACAAATAATGAATGTTTTTATGGAAAAATTAATGCTATTTACATGCATTTGCTGGGGTTTTTAAGGCAAAAATGATAGAATAAAGGTGATGAAATGGAGATTCATCAGTGGCCAAAAGGATCGATAGAAGACGAGGAGTTTAGAGATCGACCCGCAAGGTTCGGACCGGATTCTCTGGAATCGTCTCGAATTATTGACGAAGTCGAGTCAATAGAATCGATATAGGTGTCGGTGAGATTCTGACTAAGCCATCCATTGTCGACATCGTGAAGCAAGAGGGAGATCGATGCAAGAGCAAAGATACAGTGGTCAACGAGGAATAAAATGGAGTGGAAAACAGTAGAAAAGGCTCGAACTGAGCGGGGGTCAAGAGAAGACACATATGACAAAAGTTTACGCAACTACGCGGGACTTTATTCTTTGAACCTTAATCTAGATCCATACAAACACAATACAAATTGGGTTCACCAACTCACACCATGTGAAGCTGTGAAGGTTCAGCTATTTATTATCTTTTCAGTTTTAGAGTTGTTATTTCAGGCATATCTTATAACAAGTCCTTAGCACGCTAACCCTATAGGAGAGAGTGTACTGCCAGAAAAGTACCCCGTACTTGTCCTCCTCCTTTGTAACCTGTAGTCTGCACTTTTTGAGGTCCTTGTAACCCTTCTTGGATCCCTACTCAACTAAAGAAATAGAGAGAGGAAGCCGATAGGTGAAACTGCTACTTCGGTTCTCGCTCGCAATGGAATCACCTGTGAGCGTGCAAAAACCTACTCGGACGCAAACCGATGAGACAGACACCCCCGTGAAGCCATGGCCTATTCTCAGTACTTCAGACCATGTCGATGCTCTACACAAGGTGGGAACACCATCGTTGACAAGGCCCTACTTGGTCACGTACGATAGAAGCACCGCTACTTCGGAAATCCAGACGATACACAAGGCAATTACAGACTGAGTTTTGGGCTCTAATCCTTAGCAAGTCAAGCCTTGCTCATGGGAGGGGTTTTGGTCCCCTCCTAATGTACCTGAAAATAGTGAGGGCTTTATGAACCCAAGACAATGAAAGTCCATTACGGATTTTAATAATGTCAAAGTTTATTTAGAAGTCCCCTTGTTTTAATTTTTTTGGTTTTCACTTTTTTTTGGATCTGTTTTCATACAAGCGTCTAACATTTTTGTGGATTTTCATTTAAGTCCTAGATGCTCAAAGTCAGAGAGAGATAGAAAAAAAGCCATGCAAGTCGATTCAATGATGGAAATCTCATCATTGAATCTAATGATGCATGCTGAGTTAGAGGACTTACGGTGCTTCCCAGCTCTCTCCATGCGGTATGCAAAACAAAATTTTTAAACCTATTCTACATGACGGTGTGCAATTGACAAAATCACCCTAAATAGTAGCTGCTATTAATCGTTAAGAACCAATTGTTAGTTATTCTGTAATAAGACCAAGGTTTGGTCTTCGAAGCCGATCAATGCTCGCCACAACAGGTCTTGTAAGCGTTGTATACGACCTCTCTCGGCATGCGGTCTCAAGTCTAAATTAATAACATTATTAAGTCGACTAGATCCAAACATAGAAGACTATAGGAACATGCGTTCTTATTAGGTTTGGACCTAATTACCGAGTCAAGCATCCTATGTCTAAGGGTTCCATGCACACAAAACAAAACAAGGCGGAAAACTCAAAACAACGGAAAATAAAGTAAAAGAAGGTGAGAAAACACATAAAATTGCGACGTGGCCCTTAGGTGAACAGACACCCGGGCACTGGAGCACTGGACCTTGTTGTGGGGAGTAGAGTTCAATTAATTATTACATATTTAATTTATCTCTCTCTCACCAATAGTTACAAAAATAAAACCTAATCTAATTCTAGGCCAATTCCTTCTCCTTGCTTCCTTTGTAGCCTCTCCACCTGGTAATATAGTAAAGACTAGCCTCCTCCAAGCTTGGCTGCATCGGCCTCCTAAAAAGCCATCCTCACGTGACGGGCCCTCGCAACAAATTCATGAAAATATTGCATTAGCACAAATAATCAAATTAAATTAAATTGAGCTATAGACAAAGAATTAATTGAATGGAAATAAATCAATGAATATTATAGAAATAAATCAATAAATAAAAAATGACTATACAATGAAATGACTGATAGAACTAGGCTACGCTCATTACTCCCCGGCAACGATGCCATCTTATAACAAGGAACAATCAAAGGGTCGTACGTTTCACAAGGCGAAACCACAGTCAGTGTGTTGACCACTCTAAAATCCCTGGTTAAGCAACAACTAACCCATAATATATACATAAAGCTATGAATAACAAAAAAATGTGAGATTAAAATTTATTATTCTCTACCAAAAGATGCATAGTGATTAAGCAAGCAGAGGTCGAACCATAAAGAGCAAAATAGCTAGCCAACATTTATTTATACACAACCAAGTCATTTATCATGTATATACATCTTTTTGTGGGTTTTTGATTTAACATATTTATTTATTTTATATTTTTGTATTTTATTTTAAATTTTATACTTTTTTATATTTTCTTTTTTATAAAATAGATATAATTTAACTATATATAACAATATATATACAATATAGGCTAGTATAGACATAAATATTAATAAATATAAAAAAAATAAAGAAAATGAAATATTTTTGGGTTTTAAAATATTTTTGCTATTTTTATGATTTTTTAAGGATTTGTTTCTCATTTTTATCTATTTTTAAAACCAAAAATATCCCAAATAGGGGATATAATAAATACCTTAAATTGATTTAAATTTTAAAAATAGTAAATAAGGTCTAAAATTATCCAAATCAAAATTAATATATAAATATTTATATAAAGAAAATTACTGAATAAAAAATATATTTTTGGATTTTTAAGTATTTTTTTATAAAGGTTTTTAGTATTTTTAAATTTTTAGGAATTTTCTATTTCTATTTTTAATGATTTTTGGTCTGTAGTTAAAACATAGTAAAATAGACACTTTATATTTTGTTAGGATTTTTAGACACGTTTTTGTATTTTTTGGTATTTTGTACTGTAGACATAATAAAAAGAAGTTCTTTTTTATTTTTAATAAATGGATAAATGCGCAAAAATGCGAAACAATTATGTGCTAAAAATACATGGCAAGAGATATTTATCCCTATTTTTGTGATTTTTGGAGCATAGTAGTTATTTATGAAAATTAGAGGAAATACACAAAAATACAAGACCTACAAGGTTTTATTTGCAATTAAAATAAATATAAGGGGCTATAGTGCAATTTTGCCAAAAAATACAACGTAATCCAAATTTCCTCGGACTTTTTACCAATAACAAAAATGGTAGGGACCTATATGCATTTTCGCCACCTCATGTGGGACGACACGTGACGTGACATGGAATAGACCCAAATGCGATTAACAAAAGTACATGGGCCTAGTTGCAAAATTTATAATTTACTTTACACTATATTTTTTTACAGGACTAAAAATTAAATCTATAAAAAAGACGGGTGAGATGTGAAATTTACCCATAAAGGGCGCGATCCAATGGCTGGATGGGCGCCACTTATATAAGTGTCGCTACCCGAAGCGACGATACCCCTTCGACAATGAGCGTTTAAGATCATATCTGGTTCCTTCATCAACGGCGACGGCTGCTCGTGAATGGACGACTGAGACAAGAACTGGAGTGGTGCCTCCATCGGACGGTTGCTGCTTCGCTCGAAGAACAGGGAAGAAAGTCCCTGCCTCCGAGCTTCGATCGAAGAATCCTCCTTCTCCCGACGGTCTCCTGTGAAGGCATTGGGCTCTACACGTCCGGGGAAGCTTTCCACAACTATTGAGGGTTGCTAGAAGGTCCAAGATGCCAAGAAGAGGCCTGGCGGGCTCGGTGAAAATGGGGGACCTGGGAACCTTCGGGTCAAGTTGATTTGAGCCCAGAAGGGCTCCGTTGGGCTTCTGATCTGCGCGGAAAACAAACAAGGCCAAGGACAAAATGCCTTGGCCGGTAAACCGGGGCAATGGAGGCGAAAAGAGTCGGGTGGTCTGGTCTCCAGCATGGTGGAGGAGTTGGAGGCTGATAGGCCAGATCAATGGCTGATTTGAGCAAGCGAGATGTACGGGATGATCAAGAAGAA
The DNA here is from genome assembly GCA_037367405.1 of Ottelia alismoides. Lineage (NCBI taxonomy): Eukaryota > Viridiplantae > Streptophyta > Magnoliopsida > Alismatales > Hydrocharitaceae > Ottelia > Ottelia alismoides. The sequence continues at coordinate 924,548 of JAZKJV010000566.1, read as the reverse complement.
AAGGACAAGATGTGGGGGGATCTGATGGAGGTCAGAGACACGCATAGGTCACGACGAACACATGGCCAAATCTCTAGAGCTCCGGCGAAGAAACTTAACCAGTCCTACCTAATTAGCTAAGGAAATCATGAAATAAAATGCTCGAAATTAAACCTACGATTAATTCTAAGCTAAAGAAATGCAAAGAACAAATGTCTAGATGACATGTCTACCTGAACTAACGTCCTTATGTTAGAATAGAAACTCATGTCTTATTCATAGCTACATCTTATGCAATTAGGAACATTTTCCTACCCAATAAAAAGGATTCAAAGGTGCATTATGACTCTGGCCAGATATCCCAAGAAAACTTTTATGACACTCTACTAGATGACATATCTTCAATCAATCTTACACTATCTACAATGCTCGATAAACTTAGGCTAGGACCTCTTAACAAGTCCAGAGATCCTTTAGTTTGTTAATAGATTAGTTATGATGCCTATAGGTGTATTAAGGAGCATTATCTTGACTATTAAGGGTCTATAATTCTGAGTGAACTTTATTTTCCTAGATATGAATTGCATGAAGCAGTTACGTTATGCCCCAACTACAGTATGCAGAGGACTTGTTCGGCTACGAGTAGGAAGGTATATTTTGACATCTAAGGTGAGAGTATACATGTATGTATGCATACAAATAATCTACAGAAACCTGACTCAGAGACATGTTCAAAATGTCCCAGTTCAGAAGCCAACTGCAAGTTCATGGACATACTCGAGAAGACAATGCTTCCCAGTAATGTTTCAAAGAATACCATTTCATCTAGAGAGGACATTATTGATGGGGTTAGTTAGTTAGGTCTGTGTGTAGAGTTGGCAACACATAGCAAATATCACAAGATGCATCACGTTCTCCCGATTCAGACGACTTAGAGGACAATATGTGCATGTTGTCTTGTTTCACTCCAATCAATCTGAATGCGAGATAGAGATGGAGCCACATGATGTTATATCTTCATTTCTAAACATCTTCTATGATCCAACTCCTGGAAAGATATCAATGGTGGCAATTTCATACTAGAGTACTAATCGATCCACTGAGCACGCGGTTTAATTTGCACTCATTGTAGTACGGGTACTTAGCGAATCGTTCAGAACTGAGAGAGGAATCTCCGTGAAGAGTATCTCGGCTTTAATTTATATCCCGAGCAAGTCTGTGGTCTAACATAGGGAGGAAACGGAACAACTTCGGATTAATTCGGAAAACTTAGGTTTAGGTTTCTAAATGGTATTTTTTGTATTTTTTACGCAAAAAATAAAGGGAATGCAATATGCAGGTGAATTAAGACCATAAGAAAACACACAACTAGGCCAAATTAATTTTAGGGTAAATTACAAAAAAGAGACTTGACTATAACTCAGTTCCCAATTAAGGGACTCATTTTTCAATTGTAACAAAGAGGGGCCTGATCTTATGTTTTTGTCTCATCTATAAGCTTCAACGACCCTTATATGTCGACGTTAAATCCTTAAGTTGACGGTTCAGGCCCCTCTTTGTTACAATTGACAAATGAGTCTTAATTGGGAATCGATGCATAGTTGAGGCCCTTTTTTGTTATTTACTGATGATTACAATATATACAGAGATAATATGATCAAATTATGTGATATACAACCTTAATGCTTGATCTATAAACTCCAAACTCACATAATCTATATTCCTTACTTACAACAGAGAAAATATCCATAATTGCACACAATCTCTGCATAAATCAACGGATCATGATTTTGTAATCAAGTAAAATGTTTTCAAAAATATCGATTACATATTTTATGATTCCAAATCATTTTTGTTAAGTCACCTAAATATAACGTAACTAAATTATCTACATGAACTAAGCAAATCATATGGAAGAGTATTGGGTATATACATCATTAAATATAATACATTGTTATAACTCTACAAAACCTCACTTTTTATTGGGAAGAAAAAGGAAGGGAGGACAATATAAATTGCCTACTCATTATAGCATGGATAAAGCCTATAGCTTTTTGTTGGGAAGAAATGGGAAGGGGTGATTTTATAAATTTCCAAAACTTTAATGCTATTTGGAACTCACGTACAAACCATGAAGGTGCCACCCCTTTTCATGCAACTCTCTACCCCTTCCCCATGCAACATGGAGCCCCACGTATTTATGCTTAGGCCTTCCCCATGCAACAATAAATTTTGTCTTTATTCCCTCTTTAAGTTGCATGAAGAGGAGCCGCACAAACAAGTATAAAAACATGCATGCACGCACAGCACAGGGGGATTCTCGACTCTATCTCATTTGACCCCTCCCTCTCTCGTTCTCTCTATCTAACGCACCCTCTCTCTCGCCCTCTACACTCTCCTTCTCGTGTTTTTTTTCTCTGCAGGTACACGCACGCACATTAGCCATCCAGGCCGCGCTCCCTCGTCGACATCCTCCTCGTGGCCCAGCCCGCACGCTCAGCCGGTACTTCTCTAGTGCGAGCACCGCGCTCCACTCCGCAGCTGGACACTCCACTCGCAGCCACACACTTCAGTTCCCGGTCATCTCCTCCGCGCTATTGCTGTGTGCGCCATCCGCTCCCGCATCCAGCCACCGGCATCTTCTCTTTGCGTGCGTGTGAGCGCGCTCCAGTTTGCAGTAGCCAGCGACACCCCTCTTGCGCGTATCATCACCTACAACGCGTGCGAGAGTGTGTCCGGCCACTGCCCCCGGCGCATCTTCCTCCTCTGCTGTACGCTTTTGCACGCCACCGACGACCCGTCCTCTCCCACGCGTGTGCACCAACTCCAGCCATCCTACGCGCAGCACCACCACTGGCCGAACCACACCTTCAACCATTCTCATCTTTGCATCTTCGTTTATTGTTTCCGTTTCATATTTTTAATTTTCCAAACTCCATCACTCTATATTTTCTTTGCTATAGTTTAAACGAAATATGCATTTTTAATCATTGTCTTTTTATGAGATTTTGCTCATTCGCGAGGATTAAGCTCCAAGCACTATTTTAGACATTAACCTTTGTTACAAGTATTTCTTACTATTAGTCTTGTCCCTCTAAATCCATTTAAATCACATGCATGCCCTTAAGTTTGTAGATAACATCTGTTTATATCCTTGCAAGTTGGAAGTTGAGAAGTGGTCTAGAATCGTTTGGAAAAAAATCTTGCAAGCTTACTTAGTCCTTGTGGATTCGAACCTCTACTTGCCGTATGAATATTGTATGTCTCCATTGTGCTAGTAGTTGTATTTTATTTGTTTGATAACGGTTTATCGTGGGAAAACAACGAATTGATAAAATCATCATTTTAAACCGCGAAAAATCGTGTCAACATTTTGGCGCCGTTGCCGGGGACTAGGCAACATTTGCATTTTTTTCCTTCTTCTTTCTAACTTAATTTCAAGTTTCTAATCCGTGCATTTTTTTGTTTTGCAGGTACTTAGGCTTCAAAAAAAAATTTGTATTTTCATGCATTTTGTTTTAGCGAACTTGTAATTTATTAAAAAAAAATTGTAATCTTAATTCCCCCCCTTCTCGGAAAAGCTCGCCATCAGCAGGACAAAATATTACAGATTAGCGCCAGAAGTGCAGGCACTGTGAGTCCATCTTTCTCTTAGGCATCTTAGGCTTTTAAAAATTTCCTGCATTTGTTTGCGCTCCGAACTTAAATCGAAAAAATTTTAAAAAACACTTCTTCTTTGCATCATCTCCGTGGTCTTCTCCCTCTGATAATCTAATTCAAAGACCACCAAATCGTGTGCTGATCATTTAAAAAGATAAGCTTGAAAGGCCACCGCAGTGGCCCGAGCAGAAAGCGGGAAAATTGTGATTGCTTGATTTGATGCACGTGTATGACACAAAAATCACAAGCACATAGAACCCTTGGATAGAGACAAAAATCCCTGGTGCTACGTGGGATTGCAGAGAGAAATCGTAACTCCTCGACGCGTTGGGCACAGGTTCTTGTGGGAAGAAGCAGATCCTCGATCTGAGTACTGCACCCTGGATCCCCCAGCCGGATTAGGACATCGATTTCTCACAATCTTCCACACCCATCTCATCCTTAAGGACTCTAATTTCTCTGAAAATTTTTGTTGAATCACTAAATTAAAATCGAAAAGATAACCGCTTCCGCGGCAATTTTTGTGTGAGTTGGTGAAACAACAAATTGCTTGGTGTTTGTGCTGTGTATGCTAGGTCGTAGGTCTCTGAAAAATCCAGTGCAACAACCACTAGAGTACGACCCGATTTATAGGAGAAAACCCAACCCATCTCCTTCAACTGACCTTGGAAATATGGGAGAAGAAAGGCCAAATCCTATGGATCTCATCCTGCATCAATTGCAACTGCTGAAAGAAGAAAATGCCACAATTCGCCATACCATAGCACCTCTCATCCGACCGCCACCCATTAGTACACATTACAACCCGGCTGCAGAAGACTTAGTTCATTGGGTCCAAATCCCGCCTGAGGTAGGAGACTTTGAGATAAAGCCCGCATCACTCTCCTTGATCCTAAAATACTATGGAAATGACTCTGAAGATCCCTTCCTCCACATCCAAGACTTCCAATCTGCTTGTGACACCATGAGTATCCCTGGGGTAGAAAAAGAATACATCTACATGAAAGCCTTCACTCACTCACTCAAGGACAAAGCACTCCAATGGCTTAGAAATTATGGAACTCCACTCACATCCTGGGATGTCTTAAGGGAAGCTTTTATCAAGAAATACTTTCCCATAGGAAAAACCAACGCTCTGAGACAAGCTATTTCATCTTTCACCCAGAAAAACAGAGAACCCATCCACGAAGCCTGGGAGCGTTTTAAGGAATTACAAAGGAAATGCCCTCATCATGCAATCCCCAAATGGAAATTGGTTCAGATATTTTATGAGGGCATAGATACATCATTTAAGAGAGTGATTGATGGCTCATATGATGGAAACTACATCAGCCGTTACGAACATTTCGTTTGGAATTTATTTGAAAATATGGCTGACAATTCGGTGAACAGTTCCTCAATAGAACAATACAGTGGAAATACGAGGACAGTCAATATCATTGATCATGAGAGATCTAGCAATGACAATCCTGATAGATGGGAAACCCTCTCAAAACAAATGAACCTCATGACTCAAGCCTTAGAAAAATTGGCCTTGAATAAACCCACCAGTCATGAAGTTGACCACACCACATTAACCGATAATCAAGACATGAGTCCTGAGACTGTGAACTGGGTGCAAAGAAATCAAGGAGGATATTCAAATAACCACAACACATGGAGAGAGCAACCAAATTCCGGGTGGAATGGACAGAACAATTATCATTTTCAAAATCACACCCAACCCAGACAACCGATAGCACCACCCGTGACTCAACCCTCCACCACTGCGGTAAATTTCGACGCCTTGGCTCAGGCAATACAACAACTAGCTATAGCTCAACAACAGGCCATTGAAGCCCAACAAAAAGCCAACTCTGAGAATGCTCGTCAATTCGTCGAGATCAGATCGTACATCCCAGCCTTATCACCTCAACCGCTGCCCAATCCAAATACCAATAAAGCCAGCTCATCTGGAGTACTTCAAACTCCTCCACCTGTCGGATCCTTCACCTCACCACCTGGTTTCCAAAACCCGAATCAAGGATTTATTACACCTTCTAGGACAAACCAAGGGAACCCACAACAAGCGCCTAGAAATCAAGTCAATTTCAAAACCCCACCCCATCCAAACCAATCTGATAATGCTGTCACTTTGAGAAATGGGAAAACCACTTCTGCCTACACAAGACCACTAGCTTCTGAGGATCAAATTGAAATTGAGGAAGAGTTTGATGATGGAGAGAAATCAGCTGAAACAACCATGCTCCCTCCTTCCTCTCCAACCATAACCATCCCCTTTCCTGGAGCTCTTCATCAAAGAAAACCACGATCATCCACCATCGATCCGGAGTTAGAAAAACTATTCTCGGACATCGTCATTGAAATCCCACTCTTGAAAGCCCTCGAACAAGTTCCAGCCTTCTCCCGATTTTTGAAGGACAAATGCACACCAAAACGAAAATCCAAAGGAAAAAGTAGAAGGGACAATGAAGATATTGAAAGACATGTGCTCCCTCAAGCAACAACCAACGCCATCTCCCAATTCTTACCTACAAAAAAGAAAGATCCAGGAGCTCCTCTAGTTAGATGCACAATTGGCAAATTAACCTTCAACAACACCCTGCTAGATAATGGTGCTTCCATCAATCTTCTCCCGACTGCTATTCTAGAGCAATTTGACCTAGGAAAACTGAAACCTGTCTCAATGACTTTGCAAATGGCTGATCGATCTGTAAAAAGACCAAAAGGACTACTTGAGGATGTGATAGTTGATGTTCAAGGTCATAAATTCCCGGTTGACTTTGTTGTGATGGATATGGATCAAGCAAATATATTGAGTGAGACACCAATCATACTCGGAAGACCATTTTTGGCCACTGCTAAAGCTCATTTTGATTATGCGGTTGGAAGAGTTTAATTTAAAATCAATGGTCAAGTCATTCCGGTAGACCTGGTCACCCCTACTTCCACTGAATCTGAGACCGAAGAATGTGGTTGGATAGAAAGATGTGCTGTTCTCAACATTCAAAAAGACTTTGCCCCCATCCATCTCACCAAGGATCCTTTAGAGGTTAGTCTGAACACCTCTAGATCCACTTACAAAAACACTTTCCATGAAATTGCCACCTACAATCTGAATCTTGCACTAGAAACTCCACCAAGCCCTATCACCGGATAAGAAATTGAGGAGCTTGATAATGCCTGGGACACATTAGACTCTGAACTCTCATTGACCTCAACCATGATCATGCCCATGATGGAACCACCATTTGAGACTATTTCTGTAATAGACTCAGGAAACATTACAACTCTGAATCCATCGACAACCACTGTTGAATTAAAACCACTACCCAAAGATCTGAAGTATGCTTTCTTGGATGATGCCCACACTCTACGAGTCATTATTAATGCCAACCTAAATCATATGCAAGAGAGCCAACTAATGGAGGTGTTGAAAAAGAATTCTCAGGCTACTGGTTGGAAAATAACTGATTTGAAAGGAAAAAGCCCGACATTCTGTACACACCACATATATTTGGAGAATGACAGTAAACCCTCTCGAGAAATGCAAAGGCGGTTGAATCCTAATCTACGAGAGGTTGTGAAGAATGAAATATACAAGTGGTCAAGTGCCGGCATCATTTATCCGATAGATGATAGTCCTTGGATTAGTCCCCTCCAGGTTGTCCCCAAGAAAGCTGGATTAACAATCGTGAAAAATGAGAAAGGCGAGGACATACCTACCAGAGTAGCCACATCTTGGAGAGTCTGTGTAGATTATAGGAAACTCAATAAGGCTACTCTAAAAGATCATTTCCCATTACCATTCATTGACCAAATCATTGAGAAGCTAGTCAGAAAAGAATTTTTCTGCTTTTTAGATGGATATTCTGGCTACAACCAAGTTGCCATAGCACCAGAAGATCAAGACAAAACCACATTCACTTGTCCTTTTGGGACTTATGCATTACAACGAATGCCTTTTGGATTATGCAATGCCCCTGCCACTTTTCAAAGATGTATGATGGGTATCTTTGCTGACATGGTTGGTGATTTTATGGAGATATTTATGGACGATTTTTCAATTTTTGGAGACTCTTTTGAGGAGATACTCGGATTTTTGGACAAAGTCTTACAAAAATGTATTGAGGTAAACCTGATCTTATCTTGGGAGAAATCACATTTCATGGTGAAACAAGGAATTGTGTTGGGACATATCGTATCGAAGAAAGGGATAGAAGTGGATCCATCGAAAATTGAGACCATCACTCACATAGGTCCACCCGTGAATATAAAGGGTGTTCGATCCTTCCTAGGTCACGTCGGTTTTTACCGACGATTTATCAAGGATTTCTCAAAAATCTCCCGCCCTCTCACCAAACTACTGGAAAAAGATCAAGACTTCACATTTACTGAGGATGCTTTTGAATCTTTCAAAACCCTGAAGAAAATCATCACTGAAGCACCCATCCTACAACCCCCAGATTGGAACTATGAATTTGAGATCATGTGCGATGCATCTGATTATGCTGTGGGGGCAGTATTGGGTCAAAGGAAAGATGGGAAACCTTATGCCATTCACTATGCCAGTAAAACTCTGGATGATGCTCAGAAGAACTACACTGTGACTGAGAAAGAACTTTTAGCTGTGGTGTTTTCCTTAGAGAAATTTCGATCTTACATCCTAGGATCCCACATCATCATCTACACAGACCACTCGGCTTTGAAATATCTCTTCACAAAAACCGATGCTAAGCCTAGACTCATTAGGTGGGTATTATTGCTCCAAGAATTTGATTTGGAGATTAGAGATAAAGCCGGAGCAAAGAATGTCGTGGCGGATCATCTTTCAAGACTCCTTTCCTCAAACACAGACACAATCCCAATTTCTGATAATTTTCCAGACGAAAGTATCATGTCTGTTTCTCAACTCCCTTGGTATGCCGACATCGTCAATTACATCGTCACTTCCACATTTCCTGATGATTGGCCAAAACATAAGAAAGACAAAACCAAAGCCCAAGCTCGATACTATCACTGGGAAGATCCTTTGCTCTTCAAAGAGGGTACTGATTTAATATGGAGACGATGTATCCCCGAATCTGAAGTCAACGATGTCCTAACTCACTGCCATACTTCTGGGTGTGGAGGACACCACTCAGGGAAGCGCACAGCCGCTAAAGTCTTACAATGCGGTTTCTATTGGCCCACACTCTTTAAAGATGCCCATCATTTTGCTCAATCTTGTCCTGCCTGTCAGACTAATGGAACAATGACCCGTCGTAACATGATGCCCCTCCAACCAGTGCATATAGTCGAGATCTTTGACACTTGGGGAATAGACTTCATGGGACCTTTCACCACATCACATGGTTACCAACACATTCTTCTCGCTGTTGATTACGTCTCTCGCTGGGTAGAAGCCATTCCCACTCGTGCTGCTGATAACACAACTGTTGTCAAGTTCTTAAACGACCTATTCTCTCGATTTGGATTGCCAAAGGTGGTCATTAGTGATGGAAGCACCCACTTTCTGAATGCTTCAGTTAAGAATTTACTCAAGAAAAATGGAGTCGAACACCGTGTCTCAACTGCCTATCACCCACAGATTAATGGAATGGCCGAGCTGTCAAACCGAGAAATCAAGACCATCCTCCAGAAAATTGTTCGCTCTGATCGTAAAGACTGGTCCCAACACTTACCTTCTACTCTCTGGGCCTACCGCACCTCTTTCCGCACACCCTTAGGTATGAGCCCATTTCGGTTAGTCTATGGAAAGCCGTGTCACCTACCTGTAGAGGTCCACCACAAATCACTCTGGGCAATCAAGAAATATCATCTGGATTATGATGAGGCTGGGAAGAGACGAGTATTGGACTTATCTGAACTTGAAGAATTGAGATCACAAGCCTATGATAACAACCTGCTTTACAAAGAGAAAATCAAGTTGTGGTACGATGCCAATATTTCGAGGAAAACATTCAAGGAAAATCAGAAAGTGTGGCTATTTGATGCAAAACTGAAGTTATTTCCAGGAAAACTGAGATCGAAATGTAAAGGACCATACATTGTAACTCAAGTATTCGATAATGGCTCGATAGAAATTTCTGACCCAAACACTAAAGCCACTTTCAGAGTCAATGGTCAAAGACTAAAACCCGTTGTTGATCCATCTGGTCCTATGCCTGTTTGCACAACATACCTTTTGCAGGAAAAATGAACCATCACATCGCCTAGCTGAGGCGTTAAATCATGCACTCTCGTGAGCCTCCCCTCACAGGTATCTTTTTACCGCTCGCATGTTTATTTTCACTGCATTGCATTAGATAAGTATGGGGGTACTCCTCTGCATTACATTCCAAAAAACAAAAAGAAAATACACAAAAACAAAAATACATTTCACATCCCTTTTGATCCTCTTATTGCACATTATCTTCACCATGAGGACATGGTTTCTGTTAAGTATGGGGGGGTGTCTGCATAGTTTTTCAAAATTGCATACTCTTTCAAAAAAAAAAGAAAAGAAAAAAACTCTCTTTTGCAAAAATTCCCCTAAAAATATTTTCAAAAGCAAGAAAACCACCAAAAATACATCCTTCCTAGTTTTATCCTATTTTGAGAAATCAGATCTTCACTACATAAATCATAGACTGAGGTTGAGTTGACCCTAATCCACTAAACTTCATCAGAATTTCACTAGGCATGAGTTCTTAAACTTTCTTCAGGTCCATTTGGACTTTATTCTCTCAGTTACACTAAACTCTACTGGTGAATGAACTTCTGTATCTAACTAGATCACCTGAGCAACTAGTAGCACTCTTAAACTCTTCAGTGGATATTAAACAACTGCACATTGCACTTAGCTTGAGTGAGTTGAGTTTACGAGATACAATTACAATCTAGTTGAGGTGAGGAGTTGTCCTCTTGGTTGTGCCAATGCCTGAACCTTACCTATAGTCAGTGAAGGAACCTGACTCAGGAGCAACATGATCTCTCTAGTCTAAGTATGTCAGCAATTAAGCCAGTATCGCGCCTCCAAAGATAATATTAAGTCGATACTACCTCTTGATGCCAGAACCCAAGACAAAAATACCACAAAAAGGCATATCACAATACAAATGCCAAAAACCACCAATCATGCAATGATGTGCAGAGCAAAAGCAAGGAAAGAAGACCACCAAATAACCCTTCTCCATCAAAAAGCCGTGGTAGCAGCCCAATGATGCTATCTAAATTTTTAAAAGAGGCCCAAAGAGGCCCAGGGTTATGCTCTGCAAAAGGAAAAGAATGAGAGCAACGGACCAAAGCGGTCTACGGAAAACCCCGAAATTAAGTCCCATTCTCCAATAAACTATGACCTATTTTCTATGCTGACATACTTGGATGAAAGGAGATTATGCCTGAATCTAGGTGAGGACTGAGGCTATTTGTATAGGGAATCATTCGGTACCTTGATAGATTGTGTTGTTAGCTCGTTCTCTTGACTCACGAAAGTTAAAATTATCACTAACACTGTTTATATCCACTCAAGGTCAAAGAGAATACCTGTTTCTTAGGGATGAGCTGACCTGATCGACCTTCTGAAACCATGTTTGATTTTGTTGGAACTGAGAGGCTGTTGAAACTACAAAACTTGAGTCAAGTTGACTATTCGAATAAATCATTAATCCATGGGTCAACTCTACTTAAGTTTGTGCATCTGTGTGGTTAGGATATGAAAACTCAAGACTTTGTGGGTATGTCTGCTGCAAACCCTCACCCAATCTATCTTGGCTATTCTCCCTTTCCTTCATTATTACTTATCTTATTCTTGCTCGGGACTAGCAAGACTTAAGTATGGGGGTGTGATGATTACAATATATACAGAGATAATATGATCAAATTATGTGATATACAACCTTAATGCTTGATCTATAAACTCCAAATTCACATAATCTATATTCCTTACTTACAACAGAGAAAATATCCATAATTGCACACAATCTCTACATAAATCAACGGATCATGATTTTGTAATCAAGTAAAATGTTTTCAAAAATATCGATTACATATTTTATGATTCCAAATCATTTTTGTTAAGTCACCTAAATATAACGTAACTAAATTATCTACATGAACTAAGCAAATCATATGGAAGAGTATTGGGTATATACATCATTAAATATAATACATTGTTATAACTCTACAAAACCTCACTTTTTATTGGGAAGAAAAAGGAATGGAGGACAATATAAATTGCCTACTCATTATAGCATGGATAAAGCCTATAGCTTTTTGTTGGGAAGAAATGGGAAGGGGTGATTTTATAAATTTCCAAAACTTTAATGCTATTTGGAACTCACGTACAAACCATGAAGGTGCCACCCCTTTTCATGCAACTCTCTACCCCTTCCCCACGCAACATGGAGCCCCACGTATTTATGCTTAGGCCTTCCCCATGCAACAATAAATTTTGTCTTTATTCCCTCTTTAAGTTGCATGAAGAGGAGCCGCACAAACAAGTATAAAAACATGCATGCACGCACAGCACAGGGGGATTCTCGACTCTATCTCATTTGACCCCTCCCTCTCTCGTTCTCTCTATCTAACGCACCCTCTCTCTCGCCCTCTACACTCTCCTTCTCGTGTTTTTTTTCTCTGCAGGTACACGCACGCTCATCAGCCATCCAGGCCGCGCTCCCTTGTCGACATCCTCCTCGTGGCCCAGCCCGCACGCTCAGCCGGTACTTCTCTAGTGCGAGCACCGCGCTCCACTCCGCAGCTGGACACTCCACCTCGCAGCCACACACTTCAGTTCCCAGTCATCTCCTCCGCGCTATTGCTGTGTGCGCCATCCACTCCCGCATCCAGCCACCGGCATCTTCTCTTTGCGTGCGTGTGAGCGCGCTCCAGTTCGCAGTAGCCAGTAACACCCCTCTTGCGCGTATCATCACCTACAACGCGTGCGAGAGTGTGTCCGGCCACTGCCCCCGGCGCATCTTCCTCCTCTGCTGTACGCTTTTGCACGCCACCGACGACCCGTCCTCTCCCACGCGTGTGCACCAACTCCAGCCATCCTACGCGCGGCACCACCACTGGCCGAACCACACCTTCAACCATTCTCATCTTTGCATCTTCGTTTATTGTTTCCGTTTCATATTTTTAATTTTCCAAACTCCATCACTCTATATTTTCTTTGCTATAGTTTAAACGAAATATGCATTTTTAATCATTGTCTTTTTATGAGATTTTGCTCATTCGTGAGGATTAAGCTCCAAGCACTATTTTAGACATTAACCTTTGTTACAAGTATTTCTTACTATTAGTCTTGTCCCTCTAAATCCATTTAAATCACATGCATGCCCTTAAGTTTGTAGAATAACATCTGTTTATATCCTTGCAAGTTGGAAGTTGAGAAGTGGTCTAGAATCGTTTGGAAAAAAAATCTTGCAAGCTTACTTAGTCCTTGTGGATTCGAACCTCTACTTGCCGTATGCATATTGTATGTCTCCATTGTGCTAGTAGTTGTATTTTATTTGTTTGATAACGGTTTATCGTGGGAAAACAACGACTTGATAAAATCATCATTTTAAACCGCGAAAAGTCGTGTCAACATTTACCCTTAATTTTAATACAAAATTAATTTAATTCAGCCAAATTATATTTTTCTTACTAAACTAATCCAATGATGAATGCATCATACATTTTTTTTGGAATTTTATGGGTTAAAATGCAACAAGGAAAAATGACCACTTTTTATGGGGTTTTACATAATTTTTCACACAAACAGCATGAAAAAATTATGAAAATTTTACTAAAACTAAAATATGATCCAATAAGACTAAAGTAATATTTTTCGCAAAAATGATGTCTATGGATTTAATTCAAAATCAATTATCCAAATTACTCTACAATTTATTTAAAGCAGAAGACAACTCTAATTAAGATGAAATTTGGATAGGAATTAAATCATGTTGCAAGGCATCATTCCTGATTTTTAAGAATTTTTAGAGCAACCTTGAGTGAAATATGAATTTAAGACCACATATTGGGTAAAATATGTAGAATTTCACTTGTACAATTTTAATTAATTACCCAAAGCTTAGAAAAATACAAATAATTTCCAGATGATAGAGAATTAATTTCTCAACAACATTTTATTTTTTATTATATAAAATGATGCGAAAAAGATATCCAAATTAATAAGCAAACACAAGGGTATCTATGCAAATGTAGAAACTAAAATTTACAAACAAACAATGTATAGGGATGTTTTTGTAATTATAGAAACGTAACAGAAAACATATGCAATTTTCCCATAAAAAATAACCAAGAAAGGACCTTCTTCTTCGACAGGTTAGGACGTAGGAGGCACGACTGGGTTCCGCTCGCGCGGTCGCGGCAGCGCAACGGCGGAGGAGGCGGCAGGCGGCGGACTCACGACCGCATCGTGGGCGGAGGATGCGGTGATGCGGCGGAGAACTGGCTAGAGGAGGTGCGACTGGCATTGGGGGGCATCTGAGATGGCGGAGGAAGGAGCGGCCTGGTGGCTGCGCAGACGGTGGTGGAGGAGAGGTGGCCGCCTAGGCTATGCTGGAAGCTGAGGATGGCGGCGCGAAGAGGTGGGAGCCGCGCCGGCGACGGGCTGATGAATCTATGATTCATCACTCTTAAAGTTGAAAATATAGACTTGTTCCCGAGTATTTAGCAGCATATTTTCTTTATCTTGCATAAATAACATTCATATATGCATCCATAATACATGCATTTTAGCATCCATATTTGCATTAAATATGGAGCCTATTTCACTTGTAAAATATTCACCAATATTAATCCAATCATCTGTATTTTATCCCCCTTCAAGTCAATAAAACTAACCCTATATTGTATTTATTACTAGTTAATAATACAAGGCAAAAGGGCACGGTTTCATCTTGTAAATACCCAATAAAAATCCCAAACCCAGTTGGAGACCCCAGATCTTAGAATGCCAATATCTACCTCATACAACTTCCGATCTAAGTCCACTCACCTTCAGATTAATACATATTCAGAGACCTTTAAAATGAGACCAATTCCATTTAAATCGGAGCTCGTATGCAAAACTTGGGTTTTGTGCCCCTTTGTGTACTATATGTATGTATATTTGTACCCTTGTATTTTTATATCATATTTGACCTCATCTCCATCTTTGGTCAACATGAAACTTGTAGATCTCATCGAGATCTACAACTTTCATGTTTTGAGTTTTTTCCAAATTCGGCCTCCTTCTCTCTACAATTTCATTTTCTCTTTCAGCCATTCAGAGCAGGCCACATGGTGCCCTCTGATTGCGCCACACGGCCCGCTTCTTTGCGCGCCACGTGCCCTCCATTACCCACGGTCAGATATCTCCCCCTCTCTCCTGATCTGGGCCGTCCATCTTCGCAGCGCTTCTCAGCCACCCGATCAAGCCCAGATCCAATCTAGGTCGTTCACCAGCGCCACACCCTCCTTGCGCCACATGGCGACTTCCACACCCTTCGATGCTTCCGCTTCTCTCTTCATCTCCACCATCCATCTCACTGTTAGCCTCTGCCGTTCGATCGAAGCTCAAGATCTCATCATAGCCGCACGCTAGCACCTTTACCTACGCCCTCCACGTGGCACCATCATTTTCGATCTCGCCCCTCTGATCTAATCCTAACCCTCCTCTTCCTCCCTTCTCCAGACCGTTGGATCGCTCGATCCAAGGGTCCAAACCTCGTCTTCTACCTCCAGCAAGGCTCACACCCCACGCCGTCCACCTTGCGCACGAGCTGCCCCCTTCTTATTTTGGGAGACACTCCAGCCTCCCTCTCCGGCCTCTGACACCTCCACCTTGCAGCCTACTCTTCCCTCATCCTCGCCTATCTCCTCAATCACCATGAACTCCACTCATGCCGCCCCACGACCTCCACCAAACCTCACCCTACATAACCTATCGCTGTCACCTTCAACCTATAAATACTTTACCCCCGTCAACCTTCGACCCCATCCGCCACTACGGAGAGATTCCCTTAGCTC
Source organism: Ottelia alismoides (assembly GCA_037367405.1). Classification (NCBI taxonomy): domain Eukaryota; kingdom Viridiplantae; phylum Streptophyta; class Magnoliopsida; order Alismatales; family Hydrocharitaceae; genus Ottelia; species Ottelia alismoides. Next base: position 908,903 of record JAZKJV010000566.1, on the reverse strand, counting down.
CTACCTTCCTATTGGTGACAACAACTCGGCAAGAAGTCGAGTGGCGATGGCTGCAATCCCTCCGGCGAGATCCACGGCCAACTCCGCCGTGCTGCAACTTCCTCTGTGAGCTGCACGAGCTCAGGTCTACAACCGTCCTTCGAGCGACGACCAGGAGCCCAGATACGAGCTCCATTTCCCAGGTAGCAACCTCCATCGCCCCCTCCGATCTTCTTCTTCGTTTCCTTTCTTTTTCTCTAATTTTATTCGCCTCCTCCGTGCATCTTCAAACCCTTCTGACCATCCTCCGAGCTCCGCCTCGGAGCTGGCATCTTCGCGCCCATATCCATCTTCTCTGACGATATACCACACCTCACACCGACGAGAGCTCTGCCACCTTGGCAGAGCAGCACCACCGGACCATCCTCACGGCACTCCAGGCCTCCCTCCGCACTCACGAACACATTGCACGCTTCGGCTATCAAGTAACCCCCTACAGGTACTCTATCTTTGATTGGTCAGATGCCTCATCGGAGCTCCCTCGACCTTCATCGTTGCCGCTCTCCAGACCACCCCAGCCTCAGCTGAGACCCCCGAGAGCTCCGCCACGCCTCCATGATCCTTCCCAGCTGCTCAGAAGTCCTCCATGACCTTCTCCAACAACTGGAGGAGGAGGCGGAGCTAGGGCCGCTTCTCTGGAGCGCAGCCACCTCCGCCGCAGGAGGCGGCAGACCGGTTGAGAATGAAGAACAATAGCCGTCCGATCCCTTTGATCGGACGGTTTGGAGCGATCCACGTCATCATCAGCCCGCAACCGTCAGATCAGGAGGATCCCATGCTCCGCATTGCGCCACGTCGCCACTCCCCCCAGCTTCAGGTGCCGTCGGATTCCTCCTGATCCAACGACCCTCGATCGTCCACGTGTTCATCTTCATAGAGCTCCAGATACCGTTGGATCGATCTTGATCCAATGGATCGCATTACGCTACGCTCCAACCATCAGCAGCCGTTGGATCTCCACCGGAACCAGCGGTCCATAGCGCGCCACATCGCATCCTCCAAGCCTCCTCCCCGACCATTAGGCTCGGAGCCCCCGAAGCTCCCCCGAGCCAAGTCCGAGCCTGTAGCGCCCCCGAGCCTCTATCCGAGCCTCCGAAGTCACCCGAGCCTGGGACCTCACGTGTCTCTCACGTGCGGTCTGGGCATTTTGCACCGCGATCCCTGGAAGTTTCACAAATTACATTTCAGTCCCTACCAGGAGCACTGCATGAGACGCACGTGTTTTGTGGGAATTTTGCATACATGTCCCCCGTATTATAGGTAATTGCATACGAGTCCCTGTCAGCATGTTTAAATTTCAGTAATTTATTTTCTGTAATTGCAATTAGGCCCCTGTCTTTGCATGCATATTTAGGTATTCATTTGACATCATTTTCAAGTCTAAAATTTGCATTATGTAGCTAAACTTGTCCTATTTCATAAGTGACACTTGTCTTATTTTTGTGATATCAGTGGAATTTATTATTAATTAATTGGTGAAATTTGCTATATTTTGCCCATTTGATGCCTTTTAATTTGTATTAAATTCTCTATTGCTCCAAAAATCACCATAGATTCACATTAGACTCAGGATAACTTACTTTACATTGTGCCCAAAAATCAACTCATTTACATGCATCCCGAGGTCTGAATAAAGCATTTTATGATTTCCTTAATTGATTTTTAATAGGTCCAATTCACATAGAATTTTAGGTTTATCATTTTTCTAGATTCTTCACACTTAGATCTATCTAGGATAATTTTTATATCTAGAAATATTGTGTTTTGGTATTTATTAAAATTAATTTTGTAAAAATCACCTTGCATTCATATTTAATTCACATTAAATTCATAAAGTGTCAGAAAAATCCAAAAAAATTAGTGTAGCTTAATTTCATTGAAAATTTTATCTTCTGGGTAAGTTTCATAATTTTTGGAATTAATTTGACCATATTTCTGATTTAACTTGTAAACTGACCTGATTTTGCATGTGTTTTTTCTTCATTGCATAACAATCATTGAAAAATACCAAAAAAATCTCTGAAAATATGACGTCTGAAATTTTCTTAAAATCTACCTAAGGAGACAGCTGCCTCCCTGAGTTTGACCTTGGGCTTGCCCAAGAAAAATAAATTTGCCGCTCGAAATTAATTGAACTTTAATTAAAAGTGGTTTTTGATTAGTCCGTATTACCTGACTACAACGAAGGACACGACATTAATTTGACCATTAATTTGATTAAATTAGCAAGGGTAGTACACGACTCTTTAGAATGGCGCCATTGCCGGGGAGGCACGCCTTAGATTAATTTCTAGTTAATTTCTGAGTGCTTGATTTTCCATCCCCGGGTAATCTGACCCCCGATTTTCCTGTGATCATTTTTCTGTCATTTGATTTTGCATTTTTGTGTCATCCTTTATCTGACCTCAATTTGTTTTTGGGCGAGGAACACAAGGAGCCGAGGCGCTTCGAGGAGCTTGTATTTTTAAACTTTTTGAGTGATTGAGGGGATTTGTAATTTTTTATTTCTTTATTTTTCCATTATTTTTGCATTATTTCCAACGGTTCCCATTTGGGTTCTCGCGTGTGTAAACATAGTGGAACCGTGTGCCCGTGTGCTATGTGGATTGAATTTTTAGATTAGGCTTGCACTAGCGACTCCTCGAGCCACTCTAGGATTTGCTTGTGCTCGTAATTATTTAGGACCACACATCGCACATAAAAGACACACTTAGACCGCAGATCTAGTCAAATCAATCTGGTGCTTCACTCGCTAATAGAACTGCCTGTCTAGGAGTGGTTTTTATCGTTTGCATTTGCATATAGTATAAAAAGATTTCAATTCTGTTCTGCATCCTGCATAAAAGCTAAGGGATCACTGTAAGTATTCTACACTCAGCATACCATCATTGATTTATCGTGCACCGGCTTTTCTCGATTTCTCTCTCTTGGATTTTCAAAACTTAAGTAAAAAGGAAATTGGGACTGGACGATAGGCGTGCTGTGTGGATTGGACTTAATCAGTGATAACTTAACTTAAAACCGGGACCGCTAAACATTATTGACAAAAAAATCAATAAAATTGGAAATTCTGCTTGCGGGAGATTAATCCCCGACCTTGTTTTCAGGCTCAGTGAGGGTACTTGAGTGTGTGAAAAACTTAAGGCAGGGCCCAAATCCCCGCCTTCCATATCAATGTGCCAACTGATTCTAGAAAATATCACAAGTTGAATTATTCTGGTTCACTGACTAGTACCAAGTAGCCTCCGCCTGTTCATAGGTAGATAGGGGCAAAATTACGGTACTTCGCGACAAGTTGCTAGTAACCCCCCAGTGTGAAGTTCCAAGACTTGTCAGCCTCCGCCTGCTTGTAGGTAGATAGGGGCAGGTCTTTGAATCCATTAACTTGGGATAGGAGTGAAGAAAGGAAGGACGCAGGTATCTTAGGTGACAGGTTAAACAGGGAAGACGCATCTGGCTATGAGCTGACTTCCCTATAGGCCACGTAACCTTTGCTATTTGCTTGAAAATCACACTTAAAAATAACCAGACTAATCGGACTCGGTTTCGAGTCCTTCACCGTGTTGAGTGTGAAAATATAGGGTTTGAATTCAATTGCTTGCTTCAGGTAGGAGTAAAACCCTATCTTCACTCAGAATTCCCGAACCTTCTTCTTGCCATCCAAGATGACTGACTGGGGGGAGATCGAATCTCGATTTGCCAATCTCTCTTTAAGCCCCCTACAAAGCTCATCTTCACCGGACCAAGCGCAACTTGGACCAGCCAAAACTCATGATCCTCTTGAGTTCTGGATCTCTCAAACCTAGGGTGGTTACTCTCAAACCAACCCTTTTCTCTCATCTGATCTTACCGAGGAAGACCATCGGCTCGGTAAGAATCCCTTCCTTGATATGTCCTCTAACCTAGACCATGTTCTTTACCCAGGACCAGAGGATAGAATGCCCAAAAAAAACCCTGAAGAGGAGGAGAACATAGAGGACCCCATGATTCAAGTCTTAGCATGATTGGCTAGAGACGAACAATTGAATGCAGATTTAACAACTCGACTGGGACAGGTGATCGAGGTTGAAAGAATACACCGACCGATGGTAGATGCCTATAATCCAGTAGAGAATGAGATACATAACTGTCTAGTACCCGAGGTCCCCCCTGAAGCATTTGAGTTGAAGCCCTACTTCCTGAGCTTACTGTCGAAGTTCAATGGAAACACGAACGAAGAGCCATACACCTTCCTCAGAGACTTCGAGCTGGTTTGCAACAACCTTAGTCACCCTAGGGTTGGGCAGGATTATATTAGGCTGAAAGCCACCCCGTTTGCCATAGGAGATAAGGCAGCACATTGGCTGAAGAACCTAGGGGTGATATGTACAACCTGGATGCAGTTCAAGGACCTTTTTCTGAAGAAGTTCTACCCATTCAGTAGGACTAATAAAATGAGAACCAAGATCACTAGCTTCTCCCAGGGAACCACTGAACCATTCCATGAAGCCTGGGATAGGTTTAATGAGCTCATTCAGAAATGCCCGTGCCATGGCATTTCAAAGGCGATCCTAGTCCAGACCTTGTTCTGTGGCATGACCCCGGAGATACAGGGGTTAGTAAGTGCCACCTGTGGAGGAAGTTATCTGAACAAGAATGAAAATGCTGTATGGAAAATCTTGGAGAAGATAGCAGAAACATGCAGGTCGCAGGCCACCAAGGCCTATCAATTGTCTCCATCAATCTTATCCAACGATACAACTAGGAGGACTGCAGCGGATATGACAGAGGATCTCATTCCCAGCATGGGGATGATAGATGACAAGTTAACCATGGTCGAGTAGATTCACAAGAGGGTCACTGACCTTGAGTCACTCTCGAGATTGCCGAATCAAGTGGAGGAACTTACTGAGAGGGTAGCCAAGATAAAGCTACATGCCCCTTCTGCACCACCTGTACCTATACACCAAGTCCATCTTGTACAGGAATAGGCTCCCAGGCCTCAGATTAGCTGGGTACAGGAGCAGACTTACACTCAGCAGGACCAGCACGCACCCCCACAAGTGGAGACTGGATACGATGAGCCTCCACAGGTGTTTGAGATCAACGGGCTGTGGTACAGCCATGACCCCGTCGGCAGACGGTCAGGGATAAGGAACGGTCAGCCTCACCGACCTTCCCTAGCTTACCCGGAAAATGGCTCTGTCCCCGTACCGTGCTTTGTTCAGTCCCGATCCGGACAAGGGTACAAGCCTCAGCAGCACTAGCAGCAGCAGCGCACGTTCAACTCGGGCCAGCAGGGCCCTCCACCATCCCATCATCAACAGCAGTACCGGCATGGCCAGCAGGGCTAGTATAGGAACTCATCCTTGAGTCAGCATCAACCCGCCCAGCCCACCAAAATGGAGTCCCTCACCTTGGCAATCCAGACCCTGACTGATAGGGTCCAACAGATCTAGAATGACTATCTGGATATGAGAATCGATTTGAATCGTGTTTCTCGGACCCAGGATCAGCAGATGGCGCCAAAGACCCCAATTCCCACTCAGGTTCAGGCCAATCCGAACAACTTGAATCAAGGCCAGAACCGACCACGAGATTAGGTATACTATTCAGATAATTCTTTATCTTAACATGAGATCCTTTCGTATGATAATGTAAACCATATGTCCCTTAGGAGCGGAAGGACTGTGATCGTACCTGATCGGGCACGGGTACCAGAGGAAGAAGCCGCCAAGTCTCTACCTGAGGAGAACTTGGAGGTAGAGGAGCAGCACCACCATCACCACCACCTGCAGAAGAAGAGGACTTCTGAGTCCTCAAAGAAGCAAGGGAACCACCAGTAGGGAGTCCATTGAAACCGATGAAGAGCCCGCACCTCCGTCTGAGGAGGATATTCCAGCAGCCGCAAAGAATGCATCACCGATTTTGCAGCAGCAGTTTTCTTTTCATCATAGTCAGAGTCCGAGTCAGTCTCAGAGTCCGAGTCTTGTACAAAACTCAGTTCCAGTGTTGAATGAAAATCTTTCAGTTTCAGAATCTGAGTTGGAGTCAATAATCCCTTTCCCCCGAGCTCTTAAGGGTGGAAAGAAGAAAACTAAAAAATTCAAAAAGATGACCCTGAGATGGCAGAGTTTTGCAACAAACATATCAAGGTCACGATCCCCTTTGAAAAGTATGTGGAAATGACACCTGCTTTTCAAAAATACCTTAAGGTGAGATACAAACCTACTAGGGTTAGCAGGAAGACCAAAAGCCATGTTGAGAAACACATCCTGTCAGTAGCTACGACTTGCGCAATAAAGAACTCGTTTCCAAGGAAACGAAGAGAGATGGGTGCACATTATGTGGTGAGTTATGTCAATGACACTGCATTTGCACGCACTCTCATGGACAACGGATCCTCCATCAACCTAATGCCTACAACCCTCTATGAGCGGCTTAATCTCGGACCTCTTAGGAAATCTAGAGCCCTCCTTTAGTTCGTTGATAAATCAACCAAGAGGCCCCAAGGAGAATTGAGGAACGTTGTCATCAAAGTTGAGGGTCAGGAATACATGGTGGACTTCACCGTTCTTGATATGGAAACCCCTCGTAATTGGAGAGATTCCTAGATCATATTAGGAAGGCCCTTCCTCAGAACAGTAGGGGCCTTGTTCGATTATAAGATTGGGAAGATCCAGTTCCAAACTCCAGGCAGAGATGAGGAACTTGAGATGAAGCAGACCAGATGGCAGAGACCAGATTCCGAATCTAGCACCGAATACTCTTCATCCAAAGCAGACTGCATTCACATAGACATTGTTGGGCCATGGAGACAGAACCCAACCAATGCCGATGAGTCCCTCCCCTCCGGAGAAGATCTTGCGCATGAGTCAGTTTGCGAGGTCCTTAGAAACGAGTACAACTCAGAATTTGCATCCCCCTACATCTTCGATGACTTAGAGGCCCAGTTGGGACTGTCAGTCTTTCCCTCTTCAGGACAATCAGAAGATGAGGATAACGAGTCGGACGTGGCTTTTGCCGATTGCATGGAGACCTTTGACAATCTGACTCCAGAGCCGAATGACTTGGTGGCAGTAATTTCAGAGACAGATCCAGCCACTACCAGCACTGAACCAGATATGATTGAGCCAGACTTCCTCGATAATCACGCATTACCTGAGCTCAAACTTTTACCCACAACACTTAAGTATGCCTTCCTTGCGGGACAAGAGAAGAAGTATCAGGTCATCATCAGTTCGCGATTGACCGAGGAGCATGAATCTTGCTTGCTAGAGATTCTGGAGAAAAACCACAAGGCAATAGGATGGAGCATCTCCGATCTTCATGGGATAAATCTCGCCCTGTGTTCGTACCATATCTACTTGGAGAATGAAGCTAAACCCTCTCGTGAATTCCAATGTCGATTGAATCCAAATTTACGAGAGGTAGTGAAGAAGGAGATAGAGAAATAGTGCAACGTGGGTTTCATTTATCCCATCTCCGACTCCAAATGGGTGGCCCCGATCCATGCTGCCGCAAAAAAGTCAGGAGTTCAGACGATTACCAATGAAGACGAAGAGGAGATCGTGACACGAGTACCCACATCGTGGCACGTCTGTGTGGATTACAGACGCCTGAATGCTGCGACGAAGAAGGATCATTTCCCCCTACCATTCATTGATCAGATCCTAGAGAGACTAGTGGGGAAAGAATTCTTCTGCTTCTTGGATGGGTTCTCAGGCTACAATCAAGTAGCCATAGCTCCGGAGGACCAGGAAAAGACCACGTTCACATGCCCCTTTGGTACCTATGCTTTCAGGCGCATGCCCTTTGGGTTATGCAATGCTCCCGATACTTTTCAAAGGTTCATGATTGCTATATTCGCCGAAATGGTTAGCGAATTCCTGGAAGTTTTCATGGATGACTTCTCGGTCCATATGATTCCTTCGATTCCTGTCTCAGAAGCTGGACCGAGTCCTCAGAAGATGTTGTGAGGTCAATATGGTGCTCTATTGGGAGAAAAGTCACTTTATGGTGACGGAGGGCATTGTGTTGGGGCATGTCATCTCCAAGAGAGGAATGGAGGTTGACCCTGCCAAGGTGGATGTGATTAGACGACTCCAGCCACCAACCAACATTAAGCAGTTGCAGTCGTTCCTCGAGCATGTTGGATTTTATCGGAGATTTATCAAGGATTAATCTAAGATTTCCCGACCGCTAACTGAGCTTTAGGCAAGGACATGGAGTTTATTGTTGATCACAAATGTCTTGAGGCCTTTAAGCTATTACAAGGAATGATCATGGACGCTCCGATCCTACAAGCCATAGATTGGTCTCTGCCTTTTGAGATCATGATGGATGCATCAGATTTTGCTATTGGGGCTGTGTTAGGATAGAGGAGGGATGGCGTGCCGTTTGCAATACACTACGCAAGCAAAGTGCTTGATACTGCTCAGTGTAACTATACAGTTATGAAAAAGGAGATGCTTGTGGTAGTGTTTACCTTGGACAAATTCATATCTCATTTAATTGGATCCAAGGTAATTGTGTTCACTGACCACACAACACTACGTTATTTAATGGAAAAGAAGGAAGCGAAGGCGCGTCTTCTTAGGTGGATTCTACTTATCCAGGAGTTTGACTTGGACATTCGTGATAAACCTGGAAAGAAGAACGTAGTAGCTGATCATCTCTCCCGTCTTGTATCTTAATGCTTCCAAGGATTCACCAATTCGAGACTCCTTCCCCGACGAGTCGATTTTTGTTGTCAACTCACTCCCATGGTATGCCAATATCGTGAACTATCTTGTCTCCATGAAGGTTTCCGAAGATTGTCCCAAGAGCCACATTGACCGACTGAAGTCGGATTCTAGACATTACCATTGGGAGGATCCGATCCTTTTCTTTGAAGGACCGGATTGTGTCTGGAGATGGTGTATTCCTCAGGAGGAATACCAGAGTGTCCTTTCTTTATGCCACAGTTTAGAGGCAGGAGGACACCACTCCGGGAAGAGGACCGCATGGAAGGTACTTCAGTGTGGCTTTTACTGGTCGACTCTGTTTCGCGATGCCATCACCTTTGCGAAGTCGTGCCCAGTATGCCAGAGAATGGGAGGAACCGTTGGTTCCAAGGATGAGATGCCGATGCAACAATATCATCATTTGTGATGTCATTGATGCCTGGGGCATCGACTTCATGGGCCCATTCCCTGTTAGCCACGAATTTGAATACATCCTCCTTGTGGTAGATTACTTGTCTAGGTGGGTGGAGGCTATCCCAACCTGAGCCGCAGACAGCAGGATTGTTTGTAAATTCATTAGAGATGACATCATCTCCAGGTTTGGGATCCCCAAAATGTTGATATCAGATGAGGGTAGCCACTTTGTAAATAGAGATGTGAAGAAACTCTTGAAGGACTACAGCATCGAACACCGTGTCGCTAGTCCTTACCACCCACATACTAATGGTATGGCTGAGGTGTCAAATAGGGAGGTAAAAACTATATTGCAGAAGCTTGTCCTCCCAGACAGGAAGGACTGGTCCTAGATCTTGGATCAAGTCTTATGAGCTTATAGGACAGTTTACAAGACACCGTTAGGAACCTCTCCATTTTGGATGGTATTCGGAATACCGTGCCATTTGCCCACAGAATTAGTGCACAAATCAGAATGGGCAATCAAGAAGGTCAATTGGAACACACACCTAGGGCATAAACAACGAGAAATGGATCTGAATGAGTTGGTGGAAGTCAGAAACCGAGCATACGACAACAGTTTGGTGTACAAGGACAAAGTGAAGCGTTGGCATGATAGATATATCGGATGAAAGACCTTTGTTCCTGGACAGAAGGTATGGTTGTTTAATGCAAGGCTGAAGGTCTTCCAAGGCAAGTTGAAATCCATGTGGATGGGCCCATTCATTATCTGTGCGGTGCATGATAGTGGATGTGTTGAGATCTCAGATCTCACATATGACACACCGACATTCCAAATGGACAACTGTTGAAGCACTTCATCGATCCCAATGAACAGTTAGTCCATATCGAGGAGATTGTATTCATGCACGAGACAGGTTCAGCAGATACACATCGAGCCACGCATGAGACCTTGCAACATTGAGCTCTAGCCATCAACAGCATCTGGAAAGATCCAGACCGCCACCCTTGTGTATATCCATCATTCCTGTACATTCTTCCCCTCCCTCCCGCGACTCTAATCACTTACCCCAACTTCATATATTCTCATCTACAACTATACTTAGGATGACCAGATCCTAAGTATAAGGGGGAGAGTCACCTGAGTCCATTCACTGCACATCCTCCAGACCACATCGATCCTCATATTTACTCCAGTCCTATACTTAGGCTGACCTGAGCCTAAGTATGGAGGGTGGGGCGATGCCCGCCTTGTACATATATCATACACTTCCCCTCTTGACCTCGTCTGCCCCATTATTGATCTTCTGCTACACTTAGGCTTCCAAGAGCCTATGTATAGGGGGGCATGACGACTTCTATACATTTTCACTCCTTTGGCTCTCTTACGCTTAGCACGAGCTATGTCTTCTTCCTTGCTTTTCGTGCTCTGAGGACATAACATACGCTAAGCATAGGGGGGCGTGTATATATTACATATATACTTTACCCATAGCTCGTACTTTCACGTATTTTTGTATATATTACGTAATAATCACGGGATGGGTAAAATTGGAGAAAATACACTTGTATAATCTATATAATACTCATAAAACACTTGTATCATAGGATGTATACCAGAGCTTAAAAAAATGGAAAAATAAAAAATCAAAGGCTTCTTATTTACTTTTGCATATCATCTCTGCATCTGAAAAGAAAAGAAAAAGAGTCTTGCATTTCATTCATTTACATAGCATGTCATCTACATCTCATCTGCATCTTGCATATGCAAGGTGAAAATCTAGTGGGTTCTGAACCAAGTTATGAGTAGATATTGAGGATGGACTTGATTTGACCTTAATCCACTTAATTTCATAGGAACCTTATAGGAGCCGGAGTTAAGATTTCTCAGGTCAAGTGACTTAATTCTTTGAGTCCGTAAGTCTATGTTCACATGTCATCTTGATTAGTCTAAGTAGAATATCTCGTGCACACACATGATTCTAGATAATGACCTAACTTGGACAAACACTATGCACGTAGCTCTCCATTGACGAGGAAGTGAGGAGGTAGAATCCTTTAGCTTGGAGTAGCACACGGGTGGAAACATCCGTCCTCCTCTAGGGAGGGTAGTGCATCTCAACCTAGTCTGGTGATGTTGACATCCTAAGGACGGGATGCTGTGGGTTGCAATAATGCTTCAAAAGAGGGATAGTCTACTGGCTCAAGAGGAAAACTCGTGATGTACATGTTGCACCTTGTATATAGATCGAAATTTTTTTTGCAAAAACTCCAAAAAAAATCAGACAGGTCCAAGTGAAAATAAAATACCTGTCGGAGTATGTATATTAGCAAAGAAAATGCAGCTGGATGACTTGGCTACACTACTCAGGCATCCCGCGATAGGTAGCTACACTGGATACCGTCCACTCTTTTCTCTACCCCCTCCTCTTGAACTTGTCGTACTTGAACTTAGAAGGGAATACCCCGCTCCTCGATGAAAGAGTTACTAGACCGAGTAATTAGAGTTACCTTGTTAATGGAGGCTGGTTCTGAGCCATTTCTGATGTGGAGAGCTATACCTCACTTACACAGTACAAGTAGTAATCATAGTCATCAGAAATTTGTGTCTGAGGATTTGTTCTGACCTGACTATTGAGGAGTCTTGAATAAAAGACTTGTGGAACTTGAAGTCTGTTAGTTCTTAAGTCAGGTCCCAATGAGGTTCCTCCACACAATTAATCCAAAGGTCGAGTCAAGCTCCATTTTCAACTTTTGTTCATGACCTTGGTATGGAACCCAAAATCATTTCACTCTTGCATTTCATGTTAGTTGCTCAGGGACGAGCAAGGTTTAAGTATAGGAGGTTGATGAATCTGTGATTCATCACTCTTAAAGTTGAAAATAGAGCCTTGTTCCGAAGTATTTAGCAGCATATTTCCCTTTATCTTGCATAAATAGCATTCATACGTGCATCCATAATACATGCATTTTAGCATCCATATTTGCATTAAATATTAAGCCTATTTCACTTGTAAAATATTCACCAATATTCACCTAATCATCTATATTTTATCCCCCTTCAAGTCAATAAAACTAACCCTATACTATGTATATTACTAGTTAATAATACAAGGTAAAAGGGCACGATTTTCATCTTGTAAATACCCAATAAAAATACCAAACCCAGTTGGAGATCCCAGATCTTAGAATGCCAATATCTACCTCATACAACTTCCGATCTAGGTCCACTCACCTTCAGATTAATACATATTCAGAGACCTTTAAAATGAGACCAATTTCATTTAAATCGGAGCTCGTATGCAAAACTTGGGTTTTTGGGCCCCTTTGTAAACTATATGTATGTATATTTGTACCCTTGTATTTTTGTATCATATTTGACCTCATCTCCGTCTTTAGGCAACATGAAACTTATAGATCTCATCGAGATCTACAACTTTCATGTTTTGAGTTTTTCCAAATTCGACCTCCTTCTCTCTACAATTTCATTTTCTCTTTCAGCCATTCAGAGCAGGTCACGTGGTGCCCTCTGATTGCGCCAAGCGGCCTGCTCCTTTGCGCGCCACGCGCCCTCCATTACCTGTCGTCAGATCTCACCCCCTCTCTCCTGATCTAGGCCGTCCATCTTCACAGCACTCCTCAGCAACTCGATCAAGCCCAAATCCAATCTAGGCCGTTCGCCAGCACCACACCCTCCTTGCGCCACGTGGCGACATCCACACCCTTCGATGCTTCCGCTTCTTGCTTCATCTGCACCATCCATCTCGCCCTTAGACTTTGTCGTTCGATCGAAGCTCAAGATCTCATCATAGCCACACGCTAGCGCCTTTCCCTACACCTTCCACGTGGCGCCATCATAACCCTTCGATCCAACGATCCAAACCTCGTCTTCTACCTCCCGTAAGGCCCGCACCCCACGTCGTCCACCTTGCACGCGAGCCGCCCCCTTCCTATTTTGGGATCCACTCCGGCCTCTAACACCTCCACCTTGCAGCCCACTCTTCCCTCATCCTCACCTATCTCCTCAATCATCATGAACTCCACCCATGCCACCCCACGACCTCCACCAACCTCGCCCTCCACCACCTGTCATCGTCACTTTCTACCTATAAATACTCCACCCCCGTCGACCTTCGACCCAATCTGCCACTATGGAGAGACTTCCCTAGCTCCTACCTTCCTATTGGTGACAACAATTCAGCAAGAAGTCGAGCGACGACGGATGCAATCCCTCCGGCGAGATCCACGGCCAACTCCGCCGTGCTGCAGCTTCCTCCGTGAGCGGAACGAGCTCAGGTCTACTATTATCCTTTGAGCGATGACCAGGAGCCCATATACGAGCTCCATTTCCCAAGTTGCAACCTCCATCACCCCTCCGATCTTCTTCTCCGTTTCCTTTCTTTTTCTCCAATTTTATTCGCCTCCTCCACGCATCTTGACCCCCTTCTGACCATCCTCGAGCTTTGCCTCGGAGCTGGCATCTTCGCGCCCATATCCATCTTCTCAGACGACACACCACACCTCACGCCGACGAGAGCTCCGTCACCTTGGTGGAGCAACACCACCGGACCATCCTCACGCCACTCCAGGCCTCCCTCCGCACTCACGAACACATAGCACGCTTCAACTATCAAGTATCTGCAGGTACTCTAACTTTGATTGGCCGGACGCCTCATTGAAGCTCCCTCAACCTTCATTATTGCCACTCTCCAGACCACCCCAGCCTCAGCTGAGACCCCCGAGAGCTCCGCCACGCCTCCACGATCCTTCCCAGCTGCTCAGACGTCCTCCACGACCTTCACTGACGACTGGAGGAGGAGGCGGAGCTAGGGACGCTTCACCGGAGCGCATCCACCTCCACCGTAGGAGGCGGCAGACCGGTTGGGAACGAAGAACAGTAGCCACCCGATCCCCTTGATCGAACAGTTTGGAGTGATCCACTTCGCCATCAGCCCGCAACTGTCGGATCAGGTGGATCCCACGCTCCGCATCATGCCACGTCGCCACCCCCCCAAGCTTCAAGTGCCGTTGGATTCATCCTGATCCAACAACCCTCGATCGTCCACGTGTTCATCTTCATAGAGCTCCAGATACCGATCTTGATCCAACGGGTCGCATCACGCCACGCGCCAACCATCAGCAGCCGTTGGATCTCCACCAGATCCAGCAGTCCATAGCGCGCCATGTCGCATCCTCCGGGCCTCCTCCCCGACCATTAGGCTCGGAGCCTCCGAAGCTCCCCCGAGCCAAGTCCAAGCCTACAGCGCCCCCAGCCTCCATTCGAGCCTCCGAAGTCTCTCGAGCCTGGGACCTCATGTGTCTTTCACGTGCAGTCTGGGCATTTTGCACCGAGGTCCCTGGAAGTTTTACAAATTACATTTAAGTCCCTGCTAGGAGCACCACGTGAGGCGCACGTGTTTTGTGGACATTTTGCATACATGTCTACCGCATTATAGGTAATTGCATATGAGTCCCTATCAACACGTTTAAATTTCAGTATTTATTTTCTGTAATTGCAATTAGGCCCCTGTGTTTCACATATATTTAGATATTCATTTGACATCATTTTCATGTCTAAAAATTGCATTGTGTAGCTAAACTTGTCCTCTTTCATATGTGACACTTGTTTTACTTTTGTGATATCAATGGATTTATTATTAATTAATTGGTGAAATTTGCTATATTTTTCCCATTTGATGCCTTTTAATTTGTATTAAATTCTCTGTTTCTAAAAAAATCACCATAAATTCACATTAGACTAAGGATAACTTAGTTTACATTGTGCCCAAAAATCAACTCATTTGCACGCATCCCGAGGCCTAAATAAAGCATTTTGTGATTTCCTTAATTGATTTTTATTAGGTCCGATTCACATAGAATTTTAGGTTTATCAATTTTCCTTGATTCTTCACACTTAGATCTATCTAGGATAATTTTTATATCTAGAAATATTATGTTTTGGTATTTATTAGAATTAATTTTTTAAAAATCACCTTGCATTCATATTTAATTCACATTAAATTCATAAATATCAAAAAATCCAAAAAAATTACTGTAGCT
Organism: Ottelia alismoides; assembly: GCA_037367405.1. NCBI lineage: Eukaryota > Viridiplantae > Streptophyta > Magnoliopsida > Alismatales > Hydrocharitaceae > Ottelia > Ottelia alismoides. The sequence continues at coordinate 893,685 of JAZKJV010000566.1, read as the reverse complement.
TAATTTCATTGCATTTTACCATCTGGCCAAGTTTCATAATTTTTGGAATTAATTTGCCCATATTTCTGATTTAACTTGTAAACTGGCCTGATTTTGCATGTGTCTTTTCTTCATTGCATAAAAATCATTGAAAATACCAAAAAAATATCTCTGAAAATCCGACCTCTGAAATTTGCTTAAAATCTACCTTAGGAGACAGCTGCCTCCCTGAGTTTGATCTTGGGCTTGCCCAAGTAAAATAAATTTGCCACTCGAAATTAGTTGAACTTTAGTTAAAAGTGGTTTTTGATTAGTCCGTATTACCTGACTACAACGAACGACATGACATTCATTTGACCATTAGTTTGATTAAATTAATAAGGATAGTACGTGGCTCTTCACGGGCGGCTGTAGCAGGAGAGGAGCGGCAAGCGGCGTCGGCCTGGAAGAAAGGGGGCGGCGAAGCCGGTGCTGCTCCCTCCCGTTTTTATTTTTTTTTAATTTTTTCTGTGGTTTTTTTGTGGTTAATTTTTAAATTTTTTTTAATTTTTTTATAAAAAGAGAACAAATAAAGATAGATGATGATGGTAGTAATGGGGATGAAAATGATATGATAAAGATGAATATGATGGAGGTGATTATGTGGCGGTGAAACAACAAGGAAATAAAATAAAATAAGAAGACAAATAAGAGATACTTACCTACGATGGAAGCGGTCGCCTATGATGTGCTCTCAAAAAGCACGGTCTTTTCTCAAATCGCCAGCGAGCGATGAGCTCGAGCAGCGCGCAGGTGCGGCTGCAATGTTGGCCAAGAAGCCAACAGATCTCACCGAAGATAGGGTTGTTGTCGCTCGACCATGGTTGTGTCGCTGTCATCGATTCAACTCTAGGAACTAGGCTCTCCTCACATAAAGATGGATCAAGTGGAAAATGAGGAGGATGGGATGTATAAAAAGAGATGGAAAATGGAGGTTGGAATGGAGGTGGAGTGGAATGGAAGGTTAAATTAGTGGTGGAGTCGAATGGGAAGTTAGATGAATAATGGAGTTGAATGGTGGTTGATGAAAGAAGAGAAGTTAGTGTATAGAATATGAATTAAATAAAAAAATAAAAGTAGGCCACTAAAAAGAGAGAATAAAATAAATAATAAAATACAATGGAAGATTTACAAAAGTAGGTTCATGAAAAACACTATGTACATTTTTTACTTTTCTGATTTTATTTTTTTATTAATAAAAGATATTTACGAAATAAAATACTTGAAATAAAATAAAATAAAATAAAAAATGATTTTTTTGGATTTTTATTTATTAAGAAAAGTAAAATAAAAATGGGAAAATAAAAATATGCACAATATATACAATGTACACCTAGGTCCCAAAACCCAAATTTTGCAAATAAGCTTCGATTTTAATGAAACTACTTTCATTGGATAGATAATTTTCTAACATAAACTTTAAAAGTGAGTTTGGTGAATTTGGAGTTCATACAAAGCGGAAATTTGACTGAGAAGTTGGACTTTACGACTTTTTTATCTTTGGGATCTAGGAGTATTTATTTGAGGTGAAATTTATTTTGTTTTTTTATATTTTTATATACATTTTTATAAACAAGTCATAGAAAGAATTAACCAAAAAGGAGTTAAAATGAATTTATTAAAAATACATGAAGTTTTGAGCTATTTATAGGTGAAGAACTCCTTTATTTTGCAGCTTTTTATGGTTAATTTATTTTATACCATATAATATACAATAATTGATGTATTTTATATACAAGAGTCATTTTGTTAATTTATTGATTTTATGGACATTTGTTAGAGACTTTACTCGGGGATTTTGCTAAGATCAATATATTGAGATAATGAATCGTGGATTCATCATCCCCTATACTTAAACTTTACTAGTCCTTGTGTAAATAAAGAATGAATAAGTTGGAATAATCCCTGACTGCACTTGTGAATACAAGACTTGATCTGTTCAAGAACTCTCGATTTTAGTAATCCTAAAATTCTAAGCTGAACCAGGCTCTAGTCAAAAGGTATCCAATTTCCCTAATCATCAGACTCTCTTTGTGTACATATATAATAGAGATATGACTTTAAGTGTGGACTGCAGTTACAATAGTAGAGTCAGATCGTCACCAAAGGTCCAAGTCCAAGAGACTCTCTTAAGAACACGATCCTTAACACTAGGGAATAAACCATTTCGCATCCAATCCACCGTCTCTTTAGTTGTCAGACTTAAAAGTGTAGAGGGAAGGCCAGTTGATGGAGGGTTTAGGATTGTGTCATTTCTTCTCTTCCTCTCATTGGAACAAGGATCATCTCAAGTGCCTTATTAACTCAACGCATTTTTTTGTTGTTGATCAGTGTATCCATCAAGAGAAGTTGGAATCGTCTGCACTTGTTTTCCTGGGAGTACACCGAGGTATGCCTTTTTTTAGTATCTATTATACCTTCTACACCGAGACTGGTAGCATTTACGATACATAGCCCTTTTCTGGTGCATGCCCGACTCCTAGTTCTAATAGCGTTGGTCCTAGTAGACACTTTGAAATGGTTGGGAGCGCTTGCCTTTGGTGGAAGCTCTTTAATATTTGACTTGTAGGGTGAGAGATTTTTAACATTTGTATTTCTTTGCATTATTTTTGGCTAGCTCCACTGCTTCTACTAAGAGTTGGCGCACATTGATCAATATTTTTTTATTTTACCACACCCTGACACTTAGGTAAATGTCAAGAGATAGTACAAGAACCATGTTCTTATACTAGCTAAAGGTGCTGACACTCAGATTTTATGAAGCCTTCATTGATTTTATCCCATCCTCAAGTATCATCAAATCAGGTCTCAACTCAAATCCCTCATCCCAGTTCCTCACGTGAAATTTCAACCCATCTCATCACATATGCGGTCATGTATGTGAGGTGCTAACCATATTCTTAAAGTAGGGACTAAGCGTGCAATATAGCACACAAATCTTTCATACTAGGGAAATGTGAATAATCAAGTCAAAGACCCTAATGACTAAGGCTGATTAACTCAAAATCTGAAGACCTCATAAACCAAGTGTTCTTGAACATCACAAGTCTTGTGTGAATATGAAAGTGTCAGGGACTAGACCAACTTATTAGTTAGTTTTTTTGTGATTATCATTTTTGTGATTTTTTTTGAAAAAGAAAGGAAAGGACGAAAGATGTTTTGTTTTTTTGTTTTTTTTTTCAAAAGTTTTTTTTAAAGGTGATAAAGAAAGAAAAAAGAAAATTGTGTTGTTTTTTTAAAACGGTTTTTTTAAAAGTATATATTGTTATTTTTTTGAAAAAGAAGAGTTTTTTTAGTTTAGTTTTTTTAGTTCTTTTTTTTTAAACCAATTTTACCCACCTCGTAATTATTTTATAAAATATACTAAAATACGCTAAAGTACGAGCTATGGGTAAAGTATATATGTAATATATACATGCCCCTCATATACTTAGCATGTGATATGTCCTCAGAGCACAAGAAGCAAGAAAAAGACATAGCTCCTGCTAAGCGTAGGATAGCTAAAATAACAAAAAGTATAGAAGTCGATCTGCCTCCCTATACTTAGGCTCTGGCAACCTAAGTGTAGAAGAAGAGGAAAAATGGGATGGATGAGGTCAAGAGGAGAAATGGATGAGTATATACACATGGCGGGCATCGGTCCCCACTATACTTAGGCTTTGGTCAGCCTAAGTATAAGACAGGAGTAAGTGTGAGAACCGATGTGATCTAGAGAATATACATAGAAGGGAGAATGTACAAGAGGAATGAATCTTCTAAGTTGTTGAATCTTGATGCCGCATCTTCATGAAGAGTAATATGATGCATCTGCTATGTGCTCACTCTGCATGAAGTTGATGACCTCGATTTGGACTAACTGCTCTTTCAAATCTACAAAATGCTTCAATAGTTGTCCATTCACCACATGAGATTGTGCACCATATGTGAGATCAGCTATCTCTACACTTCCATTCCCGTGCATTTTCTTAACTACAAAGGGACCGATCCATTTAGATTTGAGCTTCCCATGGAACATCTTCAACCTGACATTAAACAACCATACCTTTTGCACAGGGACAAAGTATTTGCATCTAATGTGCTGATCATGCCATCTCTTCACTTTGTCCTTATAAATCAGTCTGTTGTCATATGCCCTTTTTCGTACTTCCACGAGCTCGTTCAAGTTCAAGTCTCGGTGAAGCTTCCTTAGGCGACAACTCCAATTAATCTGCTTAATTTCCCATTCGGATTTGTGAATCAGCTCCACAGGCAAATGGCATGGCTTGCCATAGATCATTTGCATACCACGGGAGTGAGTCAATAACACAAATTGACTCGTTTGGGAAGGTCTCTCTAATCCGCTCATAATCAGGAGAATCCTTAAGCTCAATCCGAGAAAGGTGATCAGCCACAACATTCTTCACTCCAAGTTTATCTTTTATCTCCAAATCAAACTCCTGAAGGAGTAAAATACACCTAAGAAGATGCGCCTTCGCGTCCTTCTTTTCCATTAAGTATTGAATGACTGTGTGATTAGTGTAAATTGTCACCTTAGAGCCCAAAATATATGACCTGAACTTCTCGAGGGCCCATACTACAACGAGCATTTCCTTTTCAGTCACGATGTAATTCTTCTGTGTAGGGTCTAATACTTTGCTCACGTAGTGAATCGCAAATGGGATCCCCTCTCGCTGTTGTCCTAACACAGCTCCTATAGTGAAATCTCAAGCGCTAGTCATGATCTCAAAGGGAAGAGACTAGTCAGGAGCTTGTAGGATAGGCGAGGCATAAATCTTCATCTTCAGGAGCTCAAAGGCTTCCATACACCTGTGATCTACAACAAACTCGATGTCTTTCCCTAAGAGCTCAGTCAGTGGGCGGGTGATCTTTGAAAAATCTTAAATAAATCTCCTATAGAATCCAACATGCCCTAGAAAAGACCTCATTGACTTCACGTTGGTAGGTGGATCGAGTTTCTTGATCGCCTCCATCTTGGCAAGGTCAACCTCCATTGTACTTTTGAAGATGACATGCCCCAACACGATACCCTCCGTTACCATAAAGTGACTCTTCTCCCAGAAGAGTACCAGATTCACCTCTCTACACCTCTTGAGGACTCGGTCCAAGTGCGCTAAATATGTATCAAAGGAATATTCATGGACTGAGAAGTCATCCAGGAACACTTCCAGGAAATCCTCCACCATCTCAACAAATAAGGCTCATGCACCGCTGAAATGTGTCCAGGGCATTGCAAAGCCCGAATGGCATGCGCCTAAAGGAATACGTGTCGAATGAACATGTGAATGTGGTCCTTTCCTGGTCCTCAGGGGCTATAGCTACCTAGTTGTAGCCTGAGTACCCATAAAGAAAATAGAAGAACTCTTTCCCTGCTGGTCTCTCCAAGATCTGATCAATAAAAGGCAAGGGAAAGTGGTCTTTATTGGTCACAGCATTCAGGCACCTGTAATCGACATAGACGCTCCATGACGTGGGTACTTGTGTCACGATCTCTACCCCCTGCTCGTTGGTGACCATCTGAATTTCTGACTTCTTCGGGACAACATGAAGTAGGGCCACCTACTTGGAGTAAGAAATAAGGTATATAAACCCTGCCTTGCACCATTTCTCAATCTCTTTCTTCACCACTTCCCATAGATTGGGGTTTAGTCTCCTCTGGAACTCACGGGAAGGTCTCACATTATCCTCAGTAAAAATGTGGTGTGAGCAGAGAGCGGGGTTGATCCCCACGAGATCCGACACTGTCCAGCCTATTGCTTTGCGATTCCTCTCTAAGACCTCTAATAACCTAGACTCCTGTTCTAAGTCAAGTCTGATCTAATGATAATAATATATCTCTCTTTAGGTCATGTAAGAAAGGTATACTTGAGTGTAGGAGGTAGTCATTTCAATTATGGCAATGTGGGATCATCAAGCAAATTTGGCTGAACTGAATCTGAATCTGGTTCCGTGATGCATGAAGGTGGGCTCAACTATGTAGTACTCGCCACCAACTCAGAAGTATCTGGACTTGGATCACCAAAGAAACATAGTAAATCGGACAAAGACACATCCGACACATCATCTATGTCCCATGATCGTTCCGAAGGGGATGGAATTGACAGATCCAGATGGATATCTGCGTCATCACAGGAATAGGTAGATGCATCTCTAACAAGATCAGGCAACACCTGGCAAACTGCATCATCCCTATGTCCTTTCCAGATGAAAGGGTCTCGCTCTATCCTGAAGGAACCTATCCCTAAATCCCAACGGTGCTAATCATTCTGCAATCTGCCTCTGAAGATGAGTACTCTAGCTAATTTCTGAATCGGGTTGCTGACACTTGGTTTGCTTCATCTCAAGGTTCACTTCTCCGCTTAAAGAATGGAACTTCATCATTCCCGTACTATAATCAAAAGCTGCGCCTGCGGTCCTAAGGAAGGGACACCCGAGAATGATCTGAGAATCTCTCCAATGATTTGAGGTCTCCATTTCCAAGATTGTGAAGTCAACCCGATAGTTCTACCCCTCAATCGAGATAACTACGTTCTTCACTTCTCCCTTAGGTTGCTTCACTGAACGGTCTGCGAATTGGAGTAAAGCTCTAGATTTGTGAAGTGGTCCCAACTCCAATTTCTGATATAAGGCTAAGGGAAGTAAGTTGAGGGGAGAGTCGTTATCCAAGAGTGTGCGTGCAAACACGACGTCAACAATACGACTCTCCACATAGTGAGCACCCATGTCTCTCTTTTTCCTTGGCAATGTCTGATTCTTGAGACAATATGTTGTGGCTACTGACAAGACATGTGTCTTTACCTTTTGGTTCTCTTTCTTCCTGCTAATCCTAGTAGGTGTGCATCTCATCTTACGGTATTTTTGGAATGCAGGATGGTTAGCCACATACTCATCAAATGGCACCTTTACAGTGATATTTTCTCGACAAAACCTAGCCATATCGGGGTCATCTTTCTGAATCTCTTTGATGCGCTTTACTACCGTAAGAGCAAGTGGTAAAGGGATTGAAGCTTTGGAAACAGAAGATGAAGAATCTGACTCATGAAATGCAACATCGTTCTTGGCATTAACAGAAACAGAGTTCTTCATACAAGAATCTTTTTGATGCATCATGGAATCAAAATCTAATCATCTACTATAGGTTGTGGAATAGAAGCTGAAGTGGTATCCGCCACAATCGGAGATGCAAGGTATCCATGCTGCCGGTGCTGCATACGCGCTCTCCTTCTCCTCTCGGCTCCCTGAGTAGAAATCCTCGAATGGTGCTGATGGGGCTCCGAAATATGCTGCCTCTCCTCCTCATCCTCTGAAGACTCCTCAGGTAGAGCTCCAAAGATGCCCCTCCTCGTCTCCCTTGCCTGGTCAGGTACAGTCACGATCCTTCCACTCCTGAGTGACATATGATTAGCCTCGTCACACAAAAGAATATCATGTTCAGATCTAAGAGATGCTGAATAGTATACCTGACCAAAGTGCTGCTGAGAACTAGATCAGTTCGGGCTATTGGGGTTAGCCTGAACTTGGGATGGAATTGAGGTAGAGGGTGAAGTCTGCTCGCCTCGCCATCTGGACAGGTGGTTAACATCCACCCGTAAGTCGTGAATTTCGTTCCTGTAGGAACGGAGCTCATCGAGTATCTGTTGTTGTATGTCCATGAGACTAGATGATGAAGGAAGGGGATAAGCCTAGGAAGATGAACAAGAAGACTGGCCTTGCTGGCCACGGTACTGCCTCTGCTGCTGCTGCTTGGGTGTCTGCTGAAATTGCGGGCCCTGCTGGCCTGCCTGGTAATGGACCTGTCGGCCATACTGCTGGTACTGATGCCGCTGCTATTGGGGTGGTTGGAATCCAGGGCTCTACTGTGAAGGAGGTGGTGCAGAGGTGAATGCGATGTTGTGAAAGGTAGAGGGACGCTGATAGGTCTGTCGATCCCCCGTACTTCCCTGCCTGGCAGGATCCTGAGTATACCATACTCCATTCACCTCTCAAATCGATGGAGGCTCCTCCTGAACTGTCTCTGCTAATGGAGGTGGCTGCTGGAAAGAGTGGGTGTAGGACTGGTCCTGCTCCCACAGCTGGGGTTGCCCTGACACCAACTAATCCTGAATATGGTGAACTCAGTATACGGGGACAGAGGGTGCAGTCACGGCAGGTATCTTTATCTTAGATACACTATCAGACAACTCCTCCATTTGTTTTGGAATTTTGGAGACGTTCCGGTCTAACTCATCAATCCTCCTGTCAATCCTCTCGCCTACAGTAAGCTTGTCTGCAAAGAGTCCCATGCTAGGGATCATGTCCTAAGAGAGATCGACTACAGCTGATTGTCCCCCTCTAGATGAGAGTGAACTGGGGGACGATGTATAGGCCATGATGGCCATCTGTGAGCAGCTGATTTCAGCCATCTGCTCGAATACCTTCCAGACGACATCCGATCCTTCTGATGTATAGATGCCTCCATAGCAAGCGCTCACTAAACCTTGCATCTCAGGGTTGATCCGTTGAGCACGTGGTTTAATTTGCACTCACTGTAGTACGGGTACTTAGCGAATCGTTCAGAACCGAGAGAAGAATCTCCGTAAAGAGCGTCTCAGCTTTAATTTATATCCCGGGCAAGTCCGGGGTCGAACACATGGAGCCAAAGGAACAACTTCGGATTAATTCAGAAAACTTAGGTTTAGGTTTCCAAATGGTATTTTTTGTAATTTTAATGCAAAAAATAAAGGGAATGCAATATGTGGGAGAATTAAGACAATAAGAAAATATACAACTAGAACAAATTCATTTTAATATAAAATTAATTTATTTCAGCCAAATTATATTTTTCTTACTAACCTAATCCAGGGATGAATGCAACATACATTTTTTGGAATTTTATGGGTTAAAATGCAACAAGGAAAAATGAACCCTTTTATGGGTTTTACATAATTTTTCACACAAACAACATGCAAAAATTATGAAAATTTTACTAGGACTAAAATATGATCCAATGAGATAAAATAATATTTTTAGATTTTTCTGAGATATATAATTTTTATAGGTTTTTTGATGAAAATAGAGTGACAATGAGTAATTAATTTCTAATAAATCTACATTAACGAATTAATAAGAATGCAAATTATCTGAAAAAGTTATTAGAACAAACAATCTAGAAGAGTTGAAATTTCACAAAAATGATGTCTGTGGATTTAATTAAAATTCAAGTATCAAAATCACTCTACAATTTATTTAAGGCAGAAGACAACTCCAATTAAAATGAAATTTGGAAAGAAATTAAATCATGTTGCAAGGCATCATTCTTGTTTTTTATGAACTTTTAGAGCAACCAATTTAAGACCACTAATTGGGTAAAATATGCAGAATTTCACATGTATAATTTTAATTAATTACCTAAAGCTCAGAAAATACAAATAAATTTTCAGATGATAGAGAATTATTTTCTCAACAACATTCTATTTTTCATTAAATAAAATGATGTGAAAAAGATATCCAAATTAATATGCAAACACAAGGATATATGTCCAAATGCAAAAACTAAAACGTACAAACAAACAATGTACATGGACTTTTTTATAATTACAGAAATGTAACAGAAAACATATGCAATTTTTCCAATAAAAAACCAAGAAAGGACCTTCTTCTTCGACAGGTTAGGACACAGGGGGCGCGATTGGGTTCCGCTCGCGCGGCCGTAACAACGCAACGACGGAAGAGGCGGTGGGCGGCAGACTCACGGTCGTGCCGTGGGCGGAGGATGTGGTGATGCGGCGGAGAATGGCTGGAGGAGGCGTGACTGGCGTGGGGGGGGGGGGGGCGTCTGAGACGACGGAGGAAGGAACGGCCCGGTGTCCGCGCAGACGGCGGTGGAGGAGCGGCGACCGGCTGGGCTACGCTAGAAGCTGAGGACAATGATGCGAAGGGACGGTAGCCACGTCGGCGACGGACGACTATAACAGGAGAGGGGCGGCGGACAGCACCGCCGGTCGTGGAAGAAAGGGGGGCGACGAAGCTGCTGTTGCTCCCTCCTTTTTTGTTTTTTTATTTTTTTGTGGTTTTTTTGTGATTAATTTTTTTTATTTTTTTAATTTTTTTATAAAAGAGAACAAATAAAGGTAGATGATGATGGTGATGATGTAGTAATGATGATGAAAATGATATGATAAAGATGAATATGATGGATGTGATTATGTGATGGTGAAACAAAAGGAAATAAAATGTAGATAAAATAAAATGAGAAGAGAAATGAGAGATTCTTACCTACGATGGAAGCGATCGCCTATGATGTGCTTTCGAAAAGCTCGGTCTTCGCTCGCCGGTGAGCGATGAGCTCGAGAAGCGCGTGGGTGCGACTCCGATGTTGGCCAAGAAGGCAACGGATCTCAACGGAGAGAGCGCTGTCGTTGCTCGACCGTGGTTGCGTCGCTGTCATCGATTCAACTCTAGGAACTATGCTCTCCTCACATAAAGATGGATCAAGCGCAAAATAAGGAGGATGGGATGTATAAACAGATATGGAAAATGGAAGCTAGAATGGAGGTGGAGTGGAATGGGAGGTTAAATTAGTGGTGGAGTTGAATGTGAAGTTAGAAGAATAATGGAGTTGAATGGTGAGAATAAAATAAATAGGAAAATACAATTGAAGATTTACAAAAGTAGGTTCATAAAAAGCACTATGTACATTTTGTTTACTTTTATGATTTTATTTTTTTGTATTTTTAATAAAAGATATTTACAAAATAAAATAAAATACTAGAAATAAAACAAAATAAGAAAATGATTTTTTAGATATTTAGTAATTAAGAAAAGTAAAATAAAAATGGGAAAACAAAAATATGTACAATATATACAATGCACACCTAGGTCCCAAAATCCAAATTTTGCAAAGGAGCTCTGATTTTAATGAAAGCACTTTCATTGGATAGATAACTTTCTAACTTAAACTTTAAAAGTGTGTTTGGTGAATTTGGAGTTCATATGGAGGGGAATTTGGCCGAGAAGTTGGACTTTACGGCTTTTTATCATTGGGATCTAGGAGTATTATTTGAGGTAAAATTTATTTTGTATTTTTATATTTTTATTACATTTTTATAAACAAGTCATAGAAATAATTAGCCAAAAAGGAGTTGAAATGAATTTATGAAAAAATACATGAAGTTTTGGGCTATTTATAGGTGAAAAACTCCTTTATTTTGCAGCTTTTTATGGTTAATATATTTTATACCATATAATATACAATAATTGGTGTATTTTATTAACAAGAGTCATTTCATTAATTTATTGATTTTATAGACATTTGTTAGAGACTTTACTCAAGGATTTTGCTAAGATCAATATATTGAGATGATGAATCGCGGATTCATCAAAGACACATTTCATCATTGACACTGAGTTAGAGCTGAATGTATATTCTTTCACTATACTAAAGCTTAAGACAATATTATAAAACCTGATGTATGCCTTCCTTACAGTCCCACTAAGTGGTTTATGGCTATAATCAATTTGATATTTTCTGAGGAGCAGGAATCTTGATTACCACAAATTTTGGAGAAGAACCCTAAGGCTATAGACTGAAGCATGTTGAGTATCTGCGGAATTAGCTCCACCCTATGCTCGCACCACATCTACCTTAGTGATGATGCCAAACTATTTCATGAGTTTCAGTGTACACTGGACCCGAACTTGAAGTAGGTTGTCAAGAAGGAGATAGAGAAGTGATGTAATGCATATTTCATGTATTTCATCCACCTACATGTTATCCTGAAGAAATCGAGCATCCAGATGGTCATCAACGATGATAGAGAGTAAGATACCGATGGTAGTACCTGCATCATGGCATGTTTGCACAGACTACCTACCTATAAATGTTGCGATGAAGGTCCACCTCCGCTTACCCTTTTTCGACCAGATTGTAGAAAGACTGGCAAGGAAGGAGTACTTCTGCTTTCTAGATGGGTACACTCACTATAGGTAGATAGCCATCGCTCGTGGATACCCGGTTAAAATGAATTTTACCTGACAGTTAGGTGTTGAACTGGGTATTGCGAGGGCTGACTAATAAAAAAATTAGTGTCGCTGTAATGACCGCTCACGAAACCCGACTACAAACAATAATTAACCCACAAATGAATATCAATCAATGCAAAATAAATTGTGTGGAGTTAAAATTTATTAAAACTCTACAATGGATGTGTATAAGTGTAAGTATGTAGAGTGTTGAACACATGGAACAAACTAGTTAGATCATGCAACTAAGTGCAGAATTTGATGTTCTTCTTGTCTATTTATTCTATTTTTGGTGTGGGTAATTAATTTTATTTTATTTTTGTATTTTTTTGTTTTTGTATTTTTATATTTTGTTTTTAATTTTATAATTTTGTATTTTTTATATTTTCTGATTTTATATTTCTTTTTCCTTTTATAAAAGTATATAAGATATAATATACAATACAGGGTAATAAACATATAACTATGTATATATAAATACTCAAAATTTAGGAAATAAAAAGTTTTTAGGTTTTTTATGTTTTTCTACATTTTTTATTTTTAAGAAATTTTTCTAATTTTTAGGTATTTTTAAAGTAAAAAATATCCCAAATTAAAGATAAAATAAATATGCCAAATTGATTTGAAGATTAAAAATAGCAAAATGTGTCCAAATTTCTTTAAATCAATTTTAATACATTCTAAAATGTATACTTAAAAATATAAAATAGAAAGAAACATTTTTGAAGTTTTTAAGGATTTTTATCTTTTTATAAAGGATTTTGGAGCTTTTTAATTTTTTATCTTTTATAAGTTTCTGGAGTTGTGAAATAAATAGATAAACAAAATATTTTTTTGGGATTTTTTCAAAATGCTTTTATATTTTTTAGTATTTTATAAATCAAACAAGGCAAAAACGTACTCTTTTTATAAAATAAAGAAAATGCCTAAAATGCAAATGCAAAAATATAGCGTGAAGATACAAGAAAGCAGGCATCTAACCCTTGTTTTCATAATTTTTGGAGCGTAATTGATATTTTTAATAAATGAAAAACATGCAAAAAAATAACTTGAACTGGTAGGGTTACATTTGTAATTTAAAATAAAATCAGGGGCTAATATGCATATACATCAAAAGTTTATAGCTGTAGTTAATTTTTTTAGTATTAAAACTAAATTACAAACATGCAAAGGGTTCTCTACAAACTGCCCCCTCATGTCAAAATTATGAACTACTTATAAATATTACATGACTGAAATGAAATACGAGAAAATGGGGGTATAGAATGCAAATTACCCCCTAATAGGTGTGCAATCCATGGGCGAGATTCACTACTTATCCACGTGTCAGATCTTGGATGCATGATGACGGTTTGCAGCCGATGGCTCTGATTAGATCTGATCCGACGATGGCTGCTCGATCTGGGACGTTGCCCCTGATCCAACGGCGCGGAGGTGGTCAGCAAGAATACGAGAAGAACTTGAGTCTGGAGAGTTTGAATCGGCTAGAGCTTGAGCCTCCGGGCACGTGGGACTCCTTCGACGATCTCGATTCACTCCTACAGCTTCGACGAATCTCCTAGATGCCCCAAAATGCTTTGGGGACCATTGATAGGTCCTTGGAGGTCGATGGCCTTCCGATGAACCTAGGAGGTACTTGGGACAAAATCGCCCCTCATCTAGGGACTTTGGCTCCTGGGACCTGCATGGTTAGATCTAGCACAAAAAGGCAAAGGTCCTAGGGGCTAATGGGGGTGGAATGGGTGATAGATGGGTCAGATGGACATCTCTGATGAGGTTGGGATGATGGAGATGCTGATCTCCAGATATGAGAAGTATCTGGGTGTATGGAGTGGTGCAAAGCGAAGAGAAGCATATGGCAAGTGAGGTGAAGGTGGTTGCGAGTCGGAAGACAGTCATGAGCACGATGGAAGGTTCGTTGGATCTTGTGTATTTTATGCTAAAACAATTAATAAAACCTAAAACTAATTGCAGGGAATAAAAGCTACACCTACGATCTACTTAGAAAAGCAAGAAAACTAACCTCAACTGACCGGAGCCAGGAGATGGATACCACAACGGTGCTCCACCGGAGATGGTGGAAACTACCTCCACCCCGCTCCTTCGATCCAACCAATTGCTTGGCAAGCAACCTATCACGTTGCTCGAGTGATGAACTTCGGTTTCATCATGTTAATTTTCCTATTTTAACCCCCTAGCTTAAATTAGTGTTAGTAAAAACCAGGTTAAATTTTATATATATCTGGGTCTTGAAATAAATTAAAAATCCAAAAAAATAACAAAAGCAAAAATCACAATGTTTTTATACCTTTAAAAACGCTCACAAAAATATCTCTCCCTTTGTTAGACCTCTTTTGCATTTTTGGTCAACAAGAAACTTGTAGATCTCATCGAGATCTACAACTTTAATGGTTTGAGTTTTCTCAAAATTGGTTGCCTTCTTCTTCTTTTTTGAATTTTTCATCTGAATAACATGGTTGAGACACGTGGCTCCTTCTGGTTGAGCCACGTGTCTCATTTCCCCTCGCACCACGCACCATCATCCCCAGCAGCCTGATCTCCTCTAGGCGCTCCCATCTCAGCCTCCCATTTCCTCTTCGCCCGCTGCCCTCCGATCATCTCCAGATGGCATCTAGACCATTCGTTCCGCCCACTTCCCCTCTCGCCATGTGTCGCCCTCCAGCACCGTCCGATCTCCTCTAATGCGATCTAATCGTAGCCGCTCCCTTACGCCCACTTCTCAGCCGTTGGATCGCGAGATCCAACAGACGAGCCTTTGTCTTCCTCCTCCAAACCCCCTTCTCTCCCACGTCGTCCACCACACAAACCGCTCACCCCCTTCCCATTATCCCCATCTCCTCATCACCTCCCTCACCCATCTGATCATTCTCAGTCCGAGCCATATCCTCCAGCATTCTCGCGGGACCCTTTGCTACGCACGATCATCTCTCTCGCGTTCCATATCTCCACTACTACCCACATCGTCCACCGCCTCCTTGCCTCTTCAAATAAGCCATCTCCAACCATTTTCCACATTGTCCACTTGTACGTGGGACTGGGCCCAGCTTCTCTCCGCCTCCCCGTGATAAGGGGTGGCCAGATCGATGGTGCAAAGACGACCTAGTCTCCGGTGAGATCCCTGGCCATGGTAGGCCTTGCCCTCGACGTACACCTACCGGTAAGCTGCTCCGAGGGGCCGCCGGAGTACATCGATGACCCGAGCTCCTCCTCGGAGGTCAATCCCAGGCTGTTGCATCCGCTAAACCCTCAGGTAAGCATCCTCGATCTCCCTCACTTTTTTCTGTTGTTTTCTTCCAATTAATTAGGTGTCCATCGTCATTTTCTCCCTCTATTGATCATCTCTCGAGCTTTCACACACTTCCACCATCTTCACCATGCCCTCATATAATCTTTCTGGGCTTCCATACCCGTCGGCCACTCCGTTCCATTTGCTCCGCCTTTCACGGCGGAGGAACCCGACGAGCCTCCATCTTCTCCGTCCGCCAAGGCTCTCACTCTACTCATCTTGCATCATGCACTATCGCTTCGGTTTGCCACTAACATTACATGTGCTAAATGGCTCAATGGCCGGAGCTTCATTGGAGCGGACTTCTCAAACTCCGCCTCTGACGAGGAAACGTCGCTGGCCACCTCCAACCAGACCAGAGCCTTCTCCGTGCTCCAAATTTGATCTCCTTGCTTCCAAAATCCTTCCAGGAGCTTCAACGAGAGAAGATGATGGTGGCAGAGCTCCTGCAGCTTCATCGGAGTTCGAATCATGCCGCCAGTTCAATGGAGGAGGAGCAGCCCTCAGAGCATATAGGTGTTGTTAGATGGCGCCCTCTCAATGCTCATCCAACGGTGCCAATCCAGCCACGTCGACGCCCATCTCACGTACAGTCACCGTCCAATCTCCATGATCGGATGGTCTACAGCGAGCCACATGTCTCTCCGAGCCTCCACTTCGAGCCTCCAGGTTCAGCGCGCCTGAGCCAGACCGGAGTGCCATCTAACGTCACATGGCCCGAACCTCGTTCCGAGCCTGCATCGCCACCGAGCCTAGCCTCACGTGTCTGTATCACGTGGGGCCTGGGAAAATTGCAGGGGCGTAGCGACACCTTCTTCAAATTACAAATAGGTCCTTATGTCATGTGCATGACACACGCGCGTGGGGCTAATTGCACTCAACCGCCTTCGGGTTTTAATAACAATTTAGACCCCACACGTGTGGGAAAATTACAGGGAAGGCCTCGTGAATTATTTTGTTTGCTTTAGGTCCTCCTAGGGATCTGTTTGTAGTATTTTATCTAGTTATTTTCATATTTTCTTTGCGTTTATGCTTCTGGACTCTTTTGTTAATATCTTGAGCACCCGACCTCCATTTTAGTTGATTTCAGTTGCAATGCGAAGCTTAATTCATTATCTTTCTAATGGCATGACTTGCTTTCTGATTTGACACTTTAAATATTGATAAATAATTTCAGTAATGCAGGGCCCTTTATGTAATGATTTCTCATGACTTATTAATTTATCAATGGAATTTGCTTCGTTATTGGATCTCGAAGTTGACTCTATTTTATTGGCTCAATTATTTTTATCTAGATAGGGCATAATTGCATTTATCTTCACTTGCATCTCACTCCATTGAAATCAAATAAAAATATCTGTATGTGTCTACCTCGTCTACTTTATGTTTCTTTGCATGGTGACCTACGAGTTCTTAATTCATCACTTATTCTAAGTAATGAGATTCTAAATAGATACTTAAGGGGCTCATGTCCCTGAGTTCGACCTTGGGCTTTCCCATGTAAAATAAATTCTACCGCTTTGATTTAATTGATAAATTAATTAACAATTTTTGATGGATCCAATTTAGCCCGACTGCAATGACATCCAAGTGTTAATTCCACACTATTAAAGGGCTGAATTCGCGGTTCGTCAAATGGCGCCTTTGTCAGGGACACGGCTCATTTTTTGTGTTATTTAAATTTTTACTATTTGATTAAGTGATAATTTCTAATTTGTAGGTCTTCTTGTTCATTTCCCTTGCATTGTTTTGATTCTCTAATATCCATCTAATGGTTATTTTTTTTACAGGGTCCCTTGGTGATCAACGAGGCAAGGAGCAAGATCTCCCCCTACGAGGAGCTGCAAGAAGCAACATTGGAGAAATTAAAGAGAATTCCCGTGTCTTGCATTTTTCATTCAGTCATGTAAATAATCATCTTTACAATGCTCTTCGTTTGAAGACTCACGATTGTAAATGAACGAAATATTTTTTGTGGTTGTGTGGGGCTTGCCCCACTTGAGTGTCGACCTGGGATCAGGCACGCGACTCTCTGAGCTATTTCACATTTTTATCTTATGTGTTTGATCGTAGGTAGGACATACATTAACTTGAGACGTACGTAGACATCGCTTCACTTAGCCAAAAATAAACTCTGTTCTTTCCTGCTAATAGAAGCATGCTAGGTGTGGTTTTTCCTTGACTTGCATACATTCAGCAATTTGATTTTTATTCAGTCTTGTTTTCCATGAAGATAGCTAAAGGCACCGTGAGTTTTTCTCTTAGGTATAGATCATGATTTTATCGAATGCATTGGCTTTTTCTCGACCTCCCTTCCTGTCTTGATCATCTAGTATTAATGGAAATTAGGAATGAGCGGTAGATGATGGTTGATTAATTTATGCTCTCATTAAATCAGTGATAACCTTAAAGCTAAGAATTGGAGCTGTTAATGCGAGTTGACCAATAAAATGGAGTAAAATCATGTTTTGGGAGAGCAACACCCTTTTTACTAGGATGTTTTGATTTGACGTATCATTTAGCCTTGCGTAAATTAGAACTTGTATTTATCACCAATAAAAATGACAAGATAAACAACCAACATTTGTTGATTTCATGTATGAGTTGGTGAATCAAGGGTATTGCTTGGTTGATTGAGCCTTGTATGTTTTCAACACCCTCCCATAGACCCTAGGTACTCCATTCATCTTCGTAGACTCATTCCTTCACGTGTACATCCATCCTAACCTCTTTGTTCCCCTCAGGTCTCCCCAACATCACTTATCCATCTTTTTACTTAGTCCTTTCTCAGCCTAAGTATAGGGGGGTCCTGGGTCCCCGTAAATTCTTGTCTCATTTATCCTTCTCTCCAATACTTAGGTTATTTTTAACCTAAGTATAGGGGCGTCCTCCTCAGTTCCAGTATATTTTTCCTATCTCTTAACTTGAGGTATGGCCTTGTATCACTTAGTGCTATGAGGACATAGCAAAAATTAAGTATAGGGGGGTATACCGTATATACAGTATATATATACTTATACTTTAGCCATAGCTTTATTTTGAAAATTTTGAAAAAATTTAAAATTTTTCTGGGCTAGAGTATACATCTTCTGAACTATGTGGGATCAATTATTTTCAAAGTTTGAAAAAAAATCTCTACTCTGTTACATTTTTTTGAAGAAAATATTTTGAAAATGGTTTGAAAAATGGGTTATACTTGTTTTTGAAAAAATCATTTGAATAACGTTATGAAAAACCTTTATATATGTGACATTGTTTTGAAAATCTTTTTCAAAAATCTTTTCAGAAAGAGAGTTTAAATGAGTTTAACTTGTGTTTATAAATATTCTTTTCAAAAAAATAAAAAAATGAAGGAGATTGGTTTAACCCTTGACACTTGCACACTCACACAAGATTAGTGATGTTCAAGAACACTTGGTTTATGAGGTCTAGAGATTTTGAGTTAACTAGCATTAGTCATTAGGATCTTTGACTCAGTTATTCACATTTCTCTATTTTGAAAGATTTGCATGCTATATTGTATGCTTAGTCTCTACCTTAAGAATATGATCAATACCTCACATGCACAACTGCAGTTAGATGAGATGAGTTGAAATTTCACTTGAGGATTAGGATGAGGGATTTGAGTTTGGACTCGATTTAATGATTCTCGAGGATGGGGTAAAATCATTAAAGGCTTTATGAAACCAGGGTGTCAGCATTTTTAGCCAGTATGAGGACATAGTTCTTATGCTAATCTCTTGACATTTACCTAAGTGCCAGAGTGTGATAAAATAAAAAAAATGTTGATCAGTGTGTGTCAACTCTTGGTAAAAGCAGTGGAGCTAGCCAAAAATAATGAAAAGAAATACAAACGTCGAAAATAAGCTCTCACCCTACAAGTCAAATATCAAAGAGCTTCCACCAAACGTGAGCGCTTCCAACCATTTCAAAGTGTCCATTTGGACCACCGCTATTTTGACGAGGAGTCGGGCTTCACTAAAAAAGGGCTCTGCATCGTAAATGCTACAAGTCTGGGTGTAGAAGGTATAATAGATACTCAAAAAAAGGCACACCCCAGTGTACTCCCAGGAAAACAAGTGCAAACGACTCAACTTCTCTTGACGGACACACTGATAAGCAACAAAAAAATGTGTTGAGTTAATAAGGCACTTGAGAGGATCCTTGTTTCAGTGAGAGGGAGAGAAGAAATGACACAATCCTATGGCCTCCATCATCTGGCCTTCCATACACATTATTAAGTCTGACAACTAAAGAGATGGTGGATTGGATGCACTATTTGGTTTATTCCCTAGTGTTGAGGATTGGGTTCATAGGAGAATCTCTTGGACTGGGACCTTGGGTGAAGTTGCGACTCTACTCTTGTGACTGCAGTCAACAATAAATTTCATATCCCTAATTTATATGTATACGTAGAGAGTGTGACAAATTAGAGAAATTGGATACCTCTTGATTAGAGCTTGGTCCAGCTTTGAAATTTTGGATCTCTAAAATCGAGAGTTCTTGAAAGGATCAAGTCTTGTACTCACAAGCACAATCAGAGGATTAATCCAACTCATTCATGCTTGAGATGCTCGAGGATGAGCATAGTTTAAGCATAGGGGGATGATGAACCTCGGTTTCATCATGTTAATTTTCCTATTTTAACCCCCTAGCTTAAATTAGTGTTAATAAAAACCAGATTAAATGTTGTATATATCTGGGTCTTGAAGTAAATTAAAAATACAAAAAAAATAAAAGCAAAAACTACAGTGTTTTTATACCTTTAAAAACACTTACAAAAATATGTCTCCCTTTGTTTGACCTCTTTTGCGTTTTTGGTCACATGAAATTTGTAGATCTCATCAAGATCTACAACTTTCATGTTTTGAGTTTTCTCAAAATCAGCCTCCTTCTTCTTATTTTTTGAATTTTTTGTCTGAATAACCTGGTTGGGCCGCGTGGCTGCTTCTAGTTGAGCCACATGGCCCATTTCCCATCGCACCACGCCCCATCATCCCCAGTCTCCTAATCTCCTCTGGGCGCTCCCATCTCAGCCTCCCATTTCATCTTTGCCCGCAGCTATCTGATCGTCTCCAGATGGCATCTGGACCATTCATTTCCGCCCACTTTCCCTCTTGCCATGTGTCGCCCTCCAGCATCGCTCGATCTCTTCCAATGTGATCTAATTGTAGCTGCTCCCTTGCACCCACTTCGCAGCCGTTGGAATGCGAGATCCAACGGACGAGCCTCCGTCTTCCTCCTCCAGACCCCCTTCTCTCCCACGTCGTCCACCACGCCAGCCGCTCGCCCCCTTCCCATTATCCCCATCTCCTCATCACCTCCCTCTCCCATCTGATCATGCTCAGTCTGAGCCATATCCTCCAACATTCTCGCGGGACCCTTAGCTATGCACGATCACCTCTCTCATGTTCCATATCTCCACTACTACCCACGTCGTCCACCACCTCCTTATCTCTTCAAATAAGCCATCGCCGACCATTTTCCACGTCGTCCACTTCTACGTGAGACTGGGCCCAGCTTCTTTCCGCCTCCCCGTGATAGGGGGGAGGTTGGATTAACGACGTAAAGACGACCTAGTCTTCGGTGAGACCCCTGGCCATGGTAGCCTTGACCTCAGCACTCACCCACCGGCAAGCTACTCCGAGGGGCCGCCAGAGTCTAGCGGTGACCCGAGCTCCTCCTCGGAGCTCAAGCCCAGGCCGTCGCGTCCGCTAAACCCCCAGCTAAGCATCCTCGATCTCCCTTGCTTTTTTCTGTTGTTTTCTTCCAATTAATTAGATGTTCATCGTTGTTTTCTCCCTCTATTGATCATCTCTCAAGCTTTCACACATTTCTACCATCTTCGCCATGCCCCCATATCATCTTTCTGGTCTTCCATACCCTCCGGCCACTACGTTCCATTTGCTCTGCCTTTCACGATGGAGGAACCCGACGAGCCTCCATCTTCTCCGCCCGCTAAGGCTCCCACTCCACTCATCTTGCATCATGCATTGTCGCTTCGGCTAGCCACTAACATTGCAGGTGCTAAATGGCTCAATGGCCGAAGCTTCATCGGAGCGGACTTCTCAAACTCCTCCTCTAACGAGGGAACGTCGCTGGCCACCTCCAAGCATACTAGAGCCTTCTCCGTGCACCAAATTTGATCGCTTTGCTTCCAAGATTCTTCCGGGAGCTTCATCGAGAGTGGAGGACGGTGGGAGAGCTCCTGCAGCTTCACCGGAGTTCGAATCGAGTCGTCAGTTCAACGGAGGGGGAGCAGCCCCCAGTGCATACAGGTGCTGTTGGATGGTGCGCTCCAGGTGCTCATCCAACGGTGCCAATCCAGCCACGTCGATGCCCATCTCACGTACAATTACCGTTTGATCTCCATGATCGGATGGTCTACAGTGAGCCACGTGTCTCCTCCGAGCCTCCACTCCGAGCATCCTGGTTCGGTGCGCCTGAGCCAGATCGGAGAGCCATCTAATGCCACGTGGCCCGAACCTTGCCCCGAGCCTGCATCGCCACCGAGCCTAGCCTCACGTGTCCATGTCATGTGTAGGATGGGTAAATTGCAGGGTGGGGCCCCAACAACTTCTTTAAATTACAAACAGGTCCTCATGTCATGTACATGACACACGCACCTGGGGCTAATGGCACTCGACCCCTTTGGGTTTCAATAATTGTGATTTAATCCCTGCACATGTGGGAAAATTATAGGGAAGGCCTTGCAGCTTATTTTATTTGCATTTAGGTCCTTCTAGGGACCTATTTGTAGTATTTTATCTAATTATTTTTGTGTTTTCATTGTGTTTATGCTCCTGGACTCGTTTGTTAATATCTTGAGCATCCGACCTCCATTTTAGTTGATTTCAGTTGTGTTGCAAAGCTTATTTCATTATCTTTCTAATGGCATGACTTGGCTTGACACTATAAATATTGATGATTAATTTCAGTAATGCAGTGTCTTTTATGTAATGATTTCTCATGACTTGTATTAATTTACCAATGTTATTTGCTTCATTATTGGATCCTGAAGTTGACTCTATTTTATTGGC
Organism: Ottelia alismoides; assembly: GCA_037367405.1. Classification (NCBI taxonomy): domain Eukaryota; kingdom Viridiplantae; phylum Streptophyta; class Magnoliopsida; order Alismatales; family Hydrocharitaceae; genus Ottelia; species Ottelia alismoides. The sequence goes on along the minus strand of JAZKJV010000566.1, from coordinate 871,323 downwards.
TCAATTATTTTTATCTAGATAGGGCATACTTGCATTTATCTTCACTTGCATCTCATTGCATTGAAATCAAATAAAAATGTCTACATGTGTCTACCTCGTCTACTTTATGTTTCTTTGCATGGTGACCTACACGTTCTTAATTTGTCACGCATTCTAAGTAATGAGATTCTAAATAGATACTTAAGAAGCTCATGTCCCTGAGTTCGACCTTGGGCTTGCCCATGTAAAATAAATTATATTGCTTTGATTTAATTGATGAATTAATTAGTGTTTTTTTATGGATCCAATTTAGCACGACTGCAATGACATCCGAATGTTAATTCCACACTATTAAAGGGTTGAATTTGTGGTTCGTCATCGAGCCCTGGAGCGTAAAAGGGAGGAGAAAAAGTGGGTAAAGGGGATTGAAAAATCGAAGGAGGAAGAGGTGTAAGCTTATGTACATGTGACTGGACAGTGACAAAGAATGAGGTCCAACGGATGATTTGGACACTCTCGAATCAAGGAGACGAGGGTGCGTGAAAGAGGGATGAACGAGGAAGAAAAGTCGTGAAGGAATCATTCCATTTAGATGATCACATTGATATGGAGAAAAGGGCGAATATGGGGTCAAACGAAGGTCTCACATGGCTAGGTTCGGTGTCAATCAACTCTTGACGCCACCTGTGGACCAACCGAAAAAAAGTCGACCCTAAATTATTTATAAATTTATTAATAATAATAAATGATTTTATTAAATTAAAGGTATAAAATAAAAGTTATTTGTTGTTTTCTATAGTATTTTAATATTATTTTTATTTATTTTTTCGAGTTTATTTATTGCAAGTTAATTTTTAGGGGTTTTTATAGGTATTTTACCTATGTTTTACCTATTTTGTTTTTATTTTGTATTTTTAATTTTATTATTTATTTACAGATTAGATGTATTTATAACTTATTTTTATATACATAAATATATTTTGTGGTATTTTTATGGTATAATATGTACACTTAAATAAATAGGAATATAGTATATATCGGTATATGTATAGGTATTTCTTCTATGTTTTTAGCTATATTATTTATTTAAGAGTATTTTCTTTGGTTTTATTTTATTTCTATATTTTTAGTAATATTTACAAGGTTATAAAATATAAAAGAATAAAAGAATGAAAGAATAGTTTTCACCTTTATTTATTTACAAGTATTAGTATATGTATATTACCTATATATTTTTAACTGCATTTTTAATTTTATTTATTTTTGATGAATTTATTTTATTTTCATTATGTACAAATGATATATAATATTTACAAAAATATAAAAATATAAAATAATGAAAATATAATGAATAAATAAAATGAATATTTTATTCATGTATATATAGGGGTCTAAAACCTAACTTTTGCATCTTAACTCCAAATTAATTGAAAACCATTTTCATTAAATAGATTGTTAAAAGTTATATACAAAGGTAATTTTGATTCATTTTGAGTTCATATGAAGGAGATATGGGTATGGGAGGTTCGGGTTTTGGCCTTTTATTTTGAATATAAATGTACACTATATATTATTTTTGTATGAAATTAATTTTGTATTTTTATTTATATTTTTATCTACAACCATGTACAAAGTTTATTGATTTTATGTATAAATAATCAAGAATAAAATATGTCCCAAAAATGAATTATTGAAGAATGAAAGAATGTGATTTTTATTGTATTTATTGGCCCTTATCTCCCACTATTTATTCCTTGTCAACCAAATCAATTCTTGACTTGATCTCGGGGTTTAGGGTCATAAAATACCCTTGGCATTTTATTTTTTTCTTTTCTTTATTCTATAATTTTAGCATTAAAAATATATTTTATATACAATAAATAGAATAAAGAATGAATGTTAATTTGTACAAACTAATTCTATATACATGCATTAGCTAGGGTTTTTAAGGCCAAAATGATAGAACAAAGGTGATGAAATGGAGATTCATCATTAGGTACCATGCCTATAACTGCATGCCCTCTAGTTATGGAACTCTCATGGACCTTTAAGATGTGAATGCTCTCTATTTTTCTTTGCATGGTAGGTGATTTTTGATGTCTTCACGGATAAATTATCGATATGTAGGGATTCTTTTGATATATGTATCAAGCACCTAGAATGAGTTCTCACCTAGTGTTGCATGGTAAATATTGTGTTTTCATAGGAGAATGGTAACTGAGGGTGGGCATGTCATCTTCAAGAGAGGACTAGAGGTCGACCCTACTAAGGTGGATGTGATAAAGAAACTTGATCTGCCAACCAACTTAAAGCAGTTGCAGTTTGTGATACTTCGTCATATATAGACTCTTCAATCTCAAGCACAAACTTGTTATTGTCTTCTCACCAGGAACCTCTGCAATTATCTTGTTCGTCAGACACACCATTATTCTTGATTGTGCCTTTTTTTCTTATAGAAGCAACTCCGAGGATTTGAGTGCCTTCGGTTTGTTGTGGTCCAATTAGGACTGGCTATTGAGTCACGTTTCAATGAGCCAGGGTCGGGCTCGGCTTGATAAGGGCTCGTGAGCTTGTCTCATTAGGCTATTGAGCCGAGCCCGAGCCAAATTTTTGGGCTCGATAACTTAATGAGTCGAGCCCTACTTGGCTCGATAACTCAGTAAGGGGCTCGAAAAGGAATATATTTATTTATATATATTCTATTTGTGAAACTCTAATGATGTTTATTTTTATTTGTATTAGTTTTGCATCATTGTGAATGGTGGAATATGTGTCTATGTGATTTATGTAATGGTAATGTTAGTTGAACTATGTTGTAGACTTGTACTTTCTACACTTTATCTATATTAATCTAGGTTATAATTAGATAATTAATATTTTTTTCCTTTTTTATGAGTAAACAGAATGTTATAATATATATTATAATTTAACTTTTATATTTAACTCAGATTGTGGCCTACTGGTAAGGAAGGCAATCTTCAAAGAGGAGATTGTATGTTCGAGCCCAAGCAACAACACTTTTCCACAAAAAAATGCTTATTTTCCTTAACGAGATTGACTAGGCTCGGGCCCAGACCAGGATCAATAAGGGGCTCAGCTCGAGTCCGAGCCCAACTGGGCTTATCGAGCCCGAACCTGAACCAGGGCATGGCTCTGCTCGTTGGGCTGCCTAAGTTGTTCCTTTTGATGAACTTCTTATCTTCACATTGTGTGACACCATCTCCTTCTAGCTATTAATGGACTCGCGGATCTAATACTAGTTTGTCGTGCAAACTAAAGTAGAATACAGATCAAACACACATATTAGCGAGCACGTAACAACCAATACATCGGATTTAAGAATGTTCACCCTTAAACTGGGTGTATTCTAGATAATGGTGGCGGATCTATCTCTATAAGGTGAAAGAACCATTATATAGAGGATGATTTAAAACTCTCATCCTGTGGGGTTTAAATAATACCCCCGTATAGGTTTATCCCATTAGGAACCGAATTCCACTACATATATGATCCTCCTAATACAAATATGATTTGAGTTCCAATACAAACAATATAAGCTATGATGAAAGGCATATAAACAAAATTGTAACCAGAATTAAAAAAGATTTGATGTTCAGTGAGAGTTATAAAATAAATTGATGCAATGCCACTTAAAAAAAAAGAGAGAAAACGTGATTAGGAGTCTGGACATCTACAACCAGCTAATGATCTTAATTGAGAAGTAAGTGAAGAACCATAGCTTGTTGTTGTTGGAACTATTTACATACACAAATTACAAAAGAAAGAAATAAAATACAACATCCCAACTTAAACATTTTTCTTCATATTTGCATTGTGTGAAAAATGTACCTTTCTTTGAGAATCTGCGCCATGCATCCCCATGTCGGGTATGAACATGATTCCATTGCTTCAACCTCTTCAGTTTGGTTCTTCTAAGCATGTCCTTGAAAATCCAAAATCCTTTTTTCGACTGTCGAGGTTTCCCCGCCATGGATCATCGTGCAATTTGTAGTGCAAAACCTATTTGATCAAAGTTCAAGAATGCTCCCAGTTTTTTACGAGTGTTATTCATTTATTCTCACTGTCATATTCCGTTGGAGTAAGGACAAAAAAATATTTCAAAAATCTCAGCTGCAAAATGCCGCCAATTGAGAAGACAGAATACCTGCGTAAATGTGTTGAAAATATCATCCTCTTGGAGGTGGGAGAATTCAGCTCCCCAGTCTCCCGAGTTCCCAAATAAACACTCCTGCCTTGTAGCCTCAAGCACGATGGAATCACGATACATGAATCTCTCCCAGATGGATTGCACGTTCGATAGCATACGGTCTATTTGAGTATCATCAATACTCTGCATGATCCAGAACTCAGTAAGAATAATCTACTTTCGCCTATAGCAAGTCATCGATTAAAATCACGGGATAATAAAAAAAACAAATAGCACAGTATGCTCACCCGAAGAATTCCGATCATGTTCGGAATGTCATTGATGATCCGAAAAATCGCATCATTAATAATATGATATTGTTGTAACACAGGAGACGAACGTCGATCCAGCAAAAACCACACCTTTGAATATGTAGCAGTTATTTTACTTGATAAGTGTACCATGTAGGTCTCCATATGCAGTTAGAACACATAGTAATATGCAGATACACTATGCAAACAACATGATGCAAAGACAAGTTAATATGATGCATGCCATTTTTATTTGTATTTTATGCAGTTAAATTAAGATGAAATGAAATGATATGAAATCAGATGATAATATGCCCTAAAGTTATTAAAGCCATGAGCAATCAAATAATGGTTAATTTCAGCAACAAATTGAGCAATAAAATATATTAATAGCATCAAGTAATGAAGAGCAATTAACACTACAAATCTCAAAATATAACATCTTAGATTTAGTGTGGAAACGGGAAATAAATGATGCCATTAGATAGATAATGGAATTAACAACAAAATGACACTGAAATCATTTGAGTTAGTCCAAATGATCAAGATATGACATAAATAGTGCAAGGGCATAATTGTAATAAAATGCATGGAAATAAATGGATAAATAATCACAAATATGCCCTGGAATGGCATATTCACAATTAACAAAATCCGAAGGTGCCCCATTGTAAATTTTCCTGAAGTACGGGGGCATATCTGCAATTCTGATAACCGATTGGGCTTTCCTATAATATGCCCTAGGCGTGCATGTGAGGCACACACCTTGGAGACCTTGATGCAATTTTGGAGACTCTGGAAGGCATGGATGCAAATACCCCAGCTCGTACGTGCTTGGTACGCATACGGGCTAGGCTCAGGGGGGTGGGGGGCGAAGGAGCGGGCCACGTGGTGAGTTCAAGTGCTTTGATGGGTGTCCTGGTACGTCCGAGTCTGTAGGTTTGGTGCTAAGGCTCATAGTAGATTAGAGTCGTCCAATCAAAGAGATTGGACGACACATGTACGTTGGGTTCATCTGAGGTCCGCCTCGCATGACAGCTCGAAGACTTGGCTCCGGCATGGGGTTATGAGTTCTACCCCACCCCTGTGTGTGTCCTAAATATCGAGGAACGATCCTACGAGCTTGGAGATGAAGTTCGTGGAGAGATGGAGGTGCAGAACCTCCTAAAACGGGCTGGCGATGGACGCTCGCTGGAGGCCTTGCTTTTGAACGGAGCAGGTTTCGCATCTCCGACCATTGATGGAGATGAGCACCTGCAATTGATTACAATAGCCGAAGCGTACGTGGATGGGGCATGTGAGTGAAGTGGGGGTCCATAGGGGGCGGAGGAGCGAGGGACCTGGGTATCATCTCCGGCGTGTCGAAGAGGAGGTGGGGTGGAGGTTATCCGGTTATGGAGAAGAGGGAACAATGAGTAGACTAGGTTGCGATTGCTGGCGGTGTAGCGAATCCCAATGGATGGTCGAGGGAAGGTGAAGTGCATCGTGTGCGGTAGGATAAAGTGGAGAAAACACCAAGAAACGTAAAAATCATACCTAAAGTATTTGAAAAAGAACGACGGACGAGAGTGGCCTGTGCTGAGGTTCTGATGAACCTCGGGATCTTTTCTCATACCTGGGTAGCCATCCAAGAAGCTCAGCGACGCCCAGGGTGGCCACGACATGGCCATGGCGGCCATGGATCGACACCAGAGGCATACGTCATTATGGACCTTCAATTCCGCCTCCCCCTGTCATAGGGAGGGGACTTAGGTCTAGGCAGAGCCTCGTGGATTGGTGGATGAGGAGGAAGCAGGGTGGAGGACGTGGGTATACAGGCGGAAGTTCGACGGTTGCGGAAGATGGTGGCTGGATATAAAACGATCGAAGGTGGCGATTGAAGAGAGGGAGTTGAATGCTTGGGGGTTACGTGAAGATGACAAAAGATAGATAATTAGGGTTAATTACAGATGATTGATTTATTGACAAAGATGTGGAATTAATAAAATTTTCCCATAAAGATCTTATTCTTCAAGGATAAAAATAGAGATTTGCGATGATCAACAAGAGATTCATCAAACCCCTATACTTAAAGTTATGCTCATCCTTGAGCATCTCAAGAATGAAGGAATCAAATTAATTCCTGACAGTGCATGTGAATTTTCAAGGCTCAATTCGTCAAAGACCCTTAATTTAAGTGATCCTAAAATTCTTGGCTCAACCATGGTTTAGTCAAAAGGAATCTGACTTCCCTGATTATCGGATTCTCTGTTGTACATATAGTATAAGGATAGTGTACTCCAATCATGAGAGTTGAGTCGAGATGTCACCCACGGTTCCAGACCAGGAGACTCTCCTCTAGACCTAATCCTCAACTCTAGAGAATAAGTCGGTTCTTGCATTCAATCCACCGTCTCATTAGTTTGTCAGACTTCAACGTGTAGATGGAAGGCCAGATGATGGAGGACATAGGATTGTGCATTTTCTTCTCTCCCTCACATTGGAACAAGGGTCCATTCGAGTGCCTTATTACTCAACACATGTATGTTTTTGGATTGTTGATCAATGTGTCCGTCAAGAGAATTAGTAGTCATTTGTAATTGTTTTCCTAGGATTACACCGGGGTGTGTCTCTTTAGAGTATCTAATACACCTTCGACACCCAGACTTGTATCTCTTATGATGCAGAGCTTTTTTTGATGTACTAGCCTAACTCCTAGGTCCTAATTAGCTTTGGTACAAGTGGACACTTTAAAATTGATTGGGAGCGCTCATCTTTGATTGTAGCTCTTAGGAATTGACTTTGATGAGAGAGCTTTTCATATTTCTTTATTTTCTTTTCTTTTTGACTAGCTCCACTACTTTTACTAAGAGTTGGCACACATTGATCAACAACTTATTTAGATTTCATCATACCCTTGCACATAGGTAAATATCAAACGATAGCATGGAACTTGTTCACAGAATGACTAGGATTTTGCTGACACTTAGGTTTATTGAAGCCTTTATTGACTTTATCACATTCTTGAGCATCATTAAATCAAGTCTAAACTCAAACCTCCATTCCTAGTTCCTTAAGTGATAACTCAAGTCATCTCATCAATCATGCAGTCGTGAAAGTGATGTGCTGATCATATTCTTTAAGGGGTAGAGATGAAGAGTGTAATATAGCACTCAAATCTTTCAAACTAGGGAAGTGTGGATTATTGAATTTCAAAACCCTAATGACTGCGGATCTTTAACTCAGACTCTCAAGGTCTCAAAAATCAAGCGTCCTCAAATCCTAAAGCCTGGAGTGATAGTGAATGTGTCATGGATACACCAACTCCTTAGTGAACTTTTGTGACATTTGGATTTTGCACATTTTTATGGAATTTTCATTTCATTTTTCTTTTTTTTGTTTCTTTAGAGAAATAATGACTTGTCCAAGCTCTTATGAATAGTTGCATATATTTCCAACCAATATGGGTGTAAATACGGACCATTAGACGGCTACCCGTATTACTTCAAGACGGTGCCAAATGTGTTGTCTTTTAACCGCCCCATTCTGCTAAGGGAGACCGTAGTTCCCTCACTAAGATATAGCTACTCATTTTAAGCTTAGTAGCCAGAGTCTCTACCAAAGAAAAAATTTAGTATTTTAGATTTTTATGGTTTTTTGAATAATGTAAATTTTATTTACAAAATAGTTAGTCCCTCAATTTTTTAAAGATTTTGAATACATTTTCCAAATCACATCATATAATATATAGATTTTCAAAATATTTTTCAAAAGATTTTCAAAATGAGTAAAATCCCTATTTTTCAAACCAATGGCAAACATTTTTCAAAACAGTGTAACACAGTTAGAAAGATTTTAAATCTTTTTGCAAGCATTTTTACAAAAATGAATTCACAAGATACTTATACACTAACCCCGAAAAATTTTCAAAAATTTCAACATACGAGCTATGGCTAAGTATATATAAAATATATACGGTATACCCCTTTATACTTAACTTTTGTCATGTCCTCATAGCACAAAGTGATATGAAGCCATAACTCCGGTTAAGTACAAGGTGACATAACTGAATTGATTCAGAGGGTCCCCCTATATAGGTTGAAAATATTGGATGTGGAATTAAAGATGGGGGACCGGTGATTAGTTAGAGTTAGAGGATGGAGACGGATATACAGAGATGATTGGATGCGCGGAGATGGGGGGTGTCGACACTCAAATGAAGCATCACTCATGCTGGGGTTAGACTTCACACACCACAAATTTTTTTACACACGCGAGTCCTCGAACGAGGACTGCTAGAAATGCAATGGTTACATTTTTTACATTATAGATGCATGAACAAAATAATGATTGAACTCCTTGAATTCTCCTGAATTTCCACTACACCTACTTGCAGTGGGAGCTCTCAACTCCATGCCTCCATGTAGATCGAGTGTCCTCCATCTTCATGGGCCATGTCATAAAAGAAAATACCAGGAAAAATATCAAGAAATTTAATCATAAATTATGCAAAAACAGACACGATATGAAGACCTAAAATTTTGAAAATAACCACATCAACATAATTTAATAAAATTCAATAAACAAATAAAGATGAGTCGTGTCCCCGACAATGACGCCATTTGATGAACCGAAAAAATAACCTCTTTAATAATCTGATATAGTTGGAACACATGAGACAGATTTCGATCCCGCAAAAATCGCACCTTCAAATATGTGGCAGTTATTTTACTTGGTAAGTTACCAAGGCCGAACATAGGGACACGAGCCTCCTCGTTTATTTATTGAAAAATATTGTTTAAATATTGAGCGATTAAGTTCTAAACATAGATCTTCATATGCAGATACACTATGTAAACAATAAGATGTAGAGAAAAGTTAATATGATGCATGCCATTTTTATTTGTATTTTATGCAACTAAATTAAGATGAAATGCAATGATATGCAAGCAGATGCTAATATGCCTAAAGTTAGTAAATCCATGAGTAATTAAATGGTTAATTTCAATGACAAATAGAGCAATAAAATGTATTAATAGCATTAAGTAATGAAGAGCAATTAACACTATAAATATCAAAATATAGCATGTTCAATTTACTGTTGAAATAGGAAATAAATGATGTCATTACATAGATAATGAAATTAGCAACAAAATGACACTGAAATCATATGAATCGAAGTCCAAATGCTCAAGATATGACATAAATAGTGCAAGGGCATAATTGCAATAAAATGCATGAAAATAAATGGATAAATAATCACAATTATGCCCTTGGAGGGGCATATTTATAATTATCAAAACCCGAAGGGACCCATTGTAAATATTCCTAAAGCACAAGGGCATATCTGCAATTCTAATAACTCGACTGGGCTTCCCTGTAAAATACCCCATGCTCGCACGTGAGGCATGCACTTGGGGGACCTCGATGCAATTTTGGAGACTCTAGAGGGCCTAGATGCAAATACCCCAGCCCACACACTCCTAGCACGCACGCGGGCTAGGCTTGGGGCGGGCGGAGGCGCGGGCCACGTGGCGAGTTCAAGTGCTTCGACGGGTGGCCTGGTGACATCCGAGTCTGGAGGTTCGGTGTTGAGGCTCGTAGTAGATTAGAGCCGTCCAAACAAAGAGATCAGACGACACCAATACGTCGGGTTCATCTGAGGTCTGTCACGCACGATGGCTCGAAGACTTGGCTCTGACGTGGGGTTTTGAGCTCTACCTCACCCCTGCATGTTTCCTAAAGACCGAGGAACGATCCTAGGAGCTTAGCGATGAAGTTCGTGGAGAGATGGAGGCGCAGAAACTCCTGAAATGGGATGGTGATGGACGCTCGCTGGAGGCCTTGCTCTTGAATGGAGCATGTTTTGCAGCTCCGAACATTGAGGAAGATGAGCACCTGCAATTGATTCGAATAGCCGAAGCGTTTGTTGATGGGGCATGTGAGTGAAGTGGGGGTCCGTAGGGGGAGAGGAGCGAGGGGCCTGGGTCTCATCTCCGCTGAGCCAAAGAGGAGTTGGGCGGAGGTGATCATGTTATAAATAGGAGGGAACAACGAGTGGAGTGGCTTGCGAAGATGCTGGTGGTGTAGCGAACCTTGATGGATGGTCAGGGGAAGGTGAAGTGAATCCTGTGTGGCGAGATAAAGTGGAGAAAGCACTAAGAAACATAAAAATCATACTTGGAGGATTTGCGAAAAAGAACGGTGGATGGGGGTGTCCTGTACTGATGTTCTAATGAACTTCGGGGTCTTCGCTCATACCTGGGTAGCCATCCAAGGAGCTCAGTGATAACCGCCCCGCACCCTATGTTAGGGAGGCATCTGTCTTCTTAGGTGAATTATGAGCAAATATCCAAGTGTGTGATTTTTGGGGATTTATTTTTTTGGTCTTTTTCAATTTCTATGCAGGACACACGCAACAATCAGGCTGATTATGAGTTAAATCAGAAATATGATCAAATTAATTCCAAAAATTATGAAACTTGGCCAGATTATGAAATGTGGTAAAATTAAGCTATACTAATTTTTTTAGAATTTTCTGATGCACGGATAATAAAAAATGCAGACTTTAGTGAAAATGACTAAATCAATTTTAATAATTACCAAACGATAATATTTTTCAGAAACAAAATTAATCCAAAAAGGTCTAGTTAAGAGCTATCCAAATCAACTTGAATTTTCTTAAAACACTTCACGGTTGATTAACTAAAAATCGATTAAGGTTTTCAGTAAATAATTTTTCTAAGACAAACGATACGTGCAAATGAGATGGTTTTTGGATATGTTGTAGCATAGACTTAGATCTACCAATTTTCGACAAGCAGAGAATACACAATCAAGTAATCAATCAAAATGGGTAAAATATTGCAATTTTCACTAAATTAATTTCCAATAATATTCTGCAAATCAGAAAAATACAAATAAATGCTATGATGGTAGAACAAGAAGTATACTACACAATGCAACTTTCGGAATTAAAAATTGATGACAAAATGAAGACAAAATAAACATGCAAATGCAGGGGTATGAATGCAATACAGGAAAAAAATATGAACTGAAATGGAGAACAGGGACTTACATGCAATTAGCAGAAACTTGAAATTTTTTTAAGAACTTGCAAAGGGGTGCAAGGGGTGCAAGTGTCCCCTTTGCAAATGCCCAATTTGTTTATTTTCCGATGAAACTCTGTTTCTTGGCTTGAACAGGGGAGGAGGGAGGTGGAGCTTCACGGTGGTCGAAGGCGGACGGACGGAGGCCGACGTTGGCGGGCGCGACGTGTCGCTGCTGGGCGCAGTGGTGGCACGCGGTGGCACGTCTGCTGTGAACCGAGGGGCGGCACGTGCGGCCGGGAGGAGTGGCGTCGAGGGCGCACGTGGGAGGCGGTGCGGGGTGAATGGCTGCGCGCGCCCGATTGGAGTGGACACGCGCGGCCTGGCTGGAGGGTGGTAGGCGGCCACGCAAGGTGGCGGCGCTCAGGCAGAGGTCGCACGCGGGGCTGGGGCCTGATGCGTGCGATGGTGGTCAGGGGTGGGCATGCAGCAACTGCAGGCTGTGGTGGCGTGGACGTCAGGGGCGGCCCGTGGGGGCGGCGCACCTGGGGGCGTTGCGGCTGATGACCTCCACTTCCGTCGACACACGACGAGAGGGTGGAGGAGCAAGGAAGAGGGCTACACTAGGGTGCTAGGCGGCTCGATGGAGGGCTTCCGTGGTTGGGTTGAAGGACCGGAGGGTCGCCGCGGCGTGGGGAGCGCGATCAGGCTGATGGCGGGAGACGTCCGGTGAGGACCTGCAATGAAGGAGAAAGTTCGAGCCAAGATCGGCTATGATGGAAGGAAGAAGAAAGATACCTGGGGAGGGTAGAGGGGATTTTACAAAATCCCCTGTTGCTCATGCATTTGTTTAGTTGACTTAAATGACGGACGGATCGATTGATGGAACTTCTTCGAAAAAATAAAGAAAAATCACCGTTGCGTTCGCAACGTGTGATTTATCCGTAGAAGTGCGATCGGTTTTGCGATTCAGTGGGAGGAAGGTGATGAATCGAGGAGAGAGAGAGAGAGAATGTGTGTTGAAAAGGAAGAAGAAGAGAGGTACCTGGAGATGGAGTGGGATTGCCTGGGGATGAAGGAGAGCTCCTTCGATCGTCGCTCAACGCCGTGGCTGAGGCGGAGCTCGGGCAGGCCTCGTGTGAATCTTGCAGCGGCGAAGGTTGAAATCTCGCCGGATCTCGCCAAGAAGGAGTCGTCTTCGCTCGGAGGGATCTCCTGGAGCTGTCACCTTCAGGGAATGTAGAGCTGTGCTTCTTCTCTCAAGTGGCGGATGCAGATGAATGAAGGAGTGAAAGTGATTATAAAGAGGAGAAGGTGGAGGTTGGAGAGGGCATGGAGAGAGTGGGAGAGATGGAAGAAGGAGTAGAGAAGATGGGATGGGATGGGAGGTGTCGAAGAGGCCTCTCCCTTAAGTTAAGGGAGAGTGGGGAAGAATGGGTAGAGAGGAGAGAGATGATGCCACTTGGCGCGCTAGGGTGCGACCATGTGGCATTTATTTAATTAGTAGCCAAAAATCAAGGGATGACACGTGGCGGCTTCCGGAGCCACCACGTGTCGCTCTCAGAATAAACCAAAGTTAAATGAAAAGAAAAATCAAAAAGACATAATAAAAGGGATCAAATCAGAAAGTGATCAACACGAAAGTTGCTCGTCTCGATGAGATCTACAACTTTTGTGAAGGGCCGAAAATCAAATGAGATCATCTGTACAAACTGTATTTTTGGGCGGTACCTTATAGATATAAAATACCGCATTTTATCTTTTGTAATTTTTTTGTCATTTTTAATTAAGAGAAAAATCAAAATATTAATAAAATAAATTATGAGAAGAATATTTATAACTTAATCTAATTTTTTTGGATTTTTAATACTTAAGGAAATAAAAAAATAAAATACAGGAGTAAAACGGTCATTATGTACAATGTACAAAAGGGCCCAAAACCCAATGCATACGAGCTCCGATTTGAATGAAATTGGTCTTGTTTCAAAGGTCTCTGAATGTATATTACTTTAAAAGTGAGTAGACCTTATTCGGAGGTTGTATGAGAGAGATATGTGCATTCTAAGGTTCATGGTTTCAAATTTGGATTGGGGTTTTATTGGGTAATTTTACAAGTTAGTATTTTTTTCGATATTTTTCTTTAATTAGTGTTAGTCATATATACACTAAGGAGTTGGTTTTATTGGATTCGGAGTTAGTATAAAATATATACAAATAAGGTATTTTATCTAATATACAGGTGGATATTTACAAGTGAAATTGGCTTCTTAATTAATGCAAATATGAATGCTAAAATGCAGATATTATGCTTGCATGCATGAATGCTATTATGCAATATAAGTGGAAATATGTTGCTATTTACTCGGGAACAAAGCTCTATTTTCAACTTTTAGAGTGATGAATCACAGATTCATCACTCAACGGTGCCTGGGGCAGCCGCGACATGGCCATGGTGTCCATGGGTCGACAACAGAGTCATACACCAATGTGGACCATCAATTCCACCTCCCCTATCATGGGGAGGGGATCTAGAGACTAGTGGATTGGTGGACAAGGAGGAAGCGGGGCAAAGGGCATGGCTATATTAGGCAGAAGTTCGATGGTTATGGGAGATGGTGGATGGACTTGAGACGGTCAAAGGTGGTGATTGAAGAGAGGGAATTGAATGCTTGGGGGTTGCACGAAGATGGCAAAAGATAGGGCTGTGTGATGACAGTGTTGGATTATGAGGAGTTGGTTGATTGAGATCGATATAATAGGAAGGGGCAGAGCATTGGAGAGGTGTAAATCCTGAGAGGGGGGTTAGTGGAGGTGGAAGACGTGGCTCCCATCGTTGGATCATGTGATCCAACGGTCGTGAAGGAGGCACAAGGCGAGGATCGTGATTGAATCATGGGTTTCTAAACTAAGGGTTGGAAACGAGCTGCGATGTGGATGGAGTGAAGGTCGTCTGATGGAGCCAATCAGACGGCTTCAAATCGGGCTTAAATGGAGTCTCTAGATCTTGCAAAGGGAGAAGATCATACGATTGACGACGTGGCATGAGGGAACGGTCGAGATGGAGAAGTGGGAAGTGATATGGACGGCCAGAGCGGAGGCCGGGTGGCAAGAGGAGAAGGGGCCACATGGGCAGCCCAGAGAGTGCTACGCGACCCAATCAGATTATTCAAAAATGTAAAAAAGAATAGAAAATAAGAAATAAATAGAAGGAAAAAGAATTACTGAAAAGTTAAAACATGAAAGTTGTAGATCTCGGTGAGATCTACAAGTTTCATGTTGACCAAAAAATTAGCAGAGGTCATTTATACAAAGAGATATTTTTGGTGGTATTCTTAATTTAAAGGCACTTGATTTTTAAGGTTTGTTATTTTTTGTATTTTCAATGTCTTTTAAAGGCCAATATAAATATATACAATATTTTTGGGATTTTTCATGATAGTGATAAATATATAAAAATTAGTAATTAAGGTTAATTACAGTAAATGATTTATTAACAAAGATGCAGAATTAATGAAGATTTCCCATGAAGTTCTTATTCTTCGAGGATAAAAGTAGAGAATTGTGATGATCAATCAGATATTCATCATTCATCATCCGATATTCAAATAGCAAAATCGTCATAGTTTGTACGTTTTTGTATGTTTCTATGTTTTTATTACATTTATTCCCCCAGACTCAAACGTTTACATCTTAAACATAAGGATTCCATTCAGTTGATTTCACTTGCATTATTTTCCTTATTTGACACTCTTCATAATGGTATGGATAATTTACTAATTTAACACCTGGAGCCATTTGCTAAATTTAGTGTATATTGTGTCATTTGTTACTTATTTAAATGCCATTAAAATGAATTATGACTTACATTTATTACATTAATACTACTATTATTGGATTATTTCTTAATGCTTAATTATATGATTAATTTAGGGTATAATTTTACCTCTTTAAGTGTTTGCATCATATTGCATTTCATTTTCATTTTTACCCACAATGAAAATCTAAAAAAAGATGCACTGATTGTATTCATCACATGCATGCATCATTCTGTAAATTATTTTATGAATTGTCTTCCTGTGGACCTAGATAGAAAGTTAATCACTTAATTTAAGCATTGAAACTTGATCAATCGTCATAGACACTCATGTTCCTGTGTTCGACATTAGTAGACTTGCTAAGTAAAATTCTCCACCTATTCAAAGGGGTGGAATTCTGATGGATCCATTTCCGCATCTTATACTATGATTAAAATACGACTCTTAAAGAGGCAAAAAAGCGGTTCATCAGTGGTGGCTTCAGATTGTCGATCCGACATACTCCGACAAGCTCCGGCGATGCTCCAATAAGATCTCTGGAGATGGGGAGGGAGTGGGAGGCAATTGCTCTAAGGGTTAGGGTTTTAGGGGAGACCAAAAGTTGCTTTTATATGGTAGAATCCCAGACCCAGATCTTGGATCGAGTCTAAAATGGATCCCAGACCGATCTCACTAAAATGGTCATAAGTTGAGCTCCCGAACTCGGATGTTGATGTTCTTGAGCTCGTTGGAAAGGTCTCCATGAGTACTATAAGAGAGAGCTCATTCCTCCCATTTAGAAACTAGATCAAATCGGAATTTGGAGAAAAGTGTGAAGGCTGGGTTTAGGCCTTACCGCATCACGGAAGCGTGTAGATCGCATTGATACGATCTAGGGAAACTAGTCATACTAGTTGCGAGGAGCTGTGGAATTCCAAAAAAATAAATAGATGGAACCACATGATTCGAGAAAACTTCTCAAATCGTTTCATCAACAACCCACAAACAAGTACAAGGATTACCCCTTTGGAGTGTGTTTGTGATCGTGTCTCTAAATGAATAAACCTCATGTCTCAAGTCCGACCCAACGGAGAAGGCACTTACGAGAGTGTGGATGAGACACGGGATTCTCATAACCCAAGTTGAAGATCCGAGCGTCGAGACGTGTAGAGAGAGAAGGGAAGGGGGAGAGAGCACTTGTTGTTGTTAATAAAAGTCCAGGTTTACCCTCCCTTTTATACTATTTTGGATGTCAATGATCACAATCCATGTGCACACAAATCCATTGGATGTGATTGATTTTGTTCTTTCAATCAATGGCTATGAATGTGTTGCATTTTAATTTGCAACAACAATTATTGTTAATTTAAAATAAATTAAATATATTGAAGAATCATCAGAATAATTCATTCCAATCAAACCAATAAGTATAGGAGGATAGAAAGGAGGCAAACATCCTTCCAATTACGGGGGAGACATCCACCTTGATTTAGGAGTCAAGGGTAGCCGTCCACCCCCCCATAATAGGAAGGGGATTCCTTCTTCATCAGATAATTTATCTCGCATAATCCTCAATAATTTGTAACAACTATTTCTGCAAATTTATACACAAAAATAATTCCAACTTATTTTGTGAATATTTCAATCATGTCATTGAAAATTATGAATCATATTCATACATCCAAAATAAATTATAAATTGTATTTACAATTAATTGTCCAATGTGAATCCAATTTGCATCAACATTTAATTCATAAATATCAATTATAATTAGCTTTCTATAATATATTATAAAACACATTTATAATACATATGGTTAATATGGATAATGATATCCACACTATGCATATCCTTAATAATTAAATCGTATTTAATTATCTTAGATCTCCATTCTCATGCATTTAAATAATCTGAATCATATTCATACTAAATCATATTTAATTATCATTTTTTCTCAATGCTCAGATACATTATCAGTAATAGAATTATTCTTGAACTCTTTCAAGAATAATGCACTTTCTCCGTGGATACTTGAAGATAAGTACATGAGGATTGTACGTTCCATGTATAGTTACTTGGATTGAGATTGTATCTCAAATCCAGATCTCGAGAACCTCTCAACGATGTTTAATTAAATCAAACTGTGAATCTAATCTGCTCATTGCTTCTTTATCATATCCAGACCAATGTCCAACAATTCGACTAAGATTAAATTACCAATCTACTGAGAATAGTCACTAAAATCCAAACATGTTTAATCACTCACTCGGAATGGAAGTGTCATAATTATACAATCATTTATGATCATTACCTTCGAGTATTCCTAATACCCGTACATCCTGTATACAGGAAGAGCTAAATAAACCCGAAGTTTTAGATCACATTTGGATTGTCTTCTTTAGGGTTTTATTGTTAAGTTTCTCACTTGATCATTGGAAGATCGTATCGGTCATATACTTTCCAAAAGCATATTTCATACCTACAAATTCAGTCAAGCTTCCACAACGAGACGACTGTGCACGGAATTTGATCACAATATCTCATTAGTGAGCTCATGTCTTCCGATTCAGTAATGAACCTGTATGATCCCTTTCAAAAATCATTTTAGTCATGTGCTCTTATATGCACACCACCTCACCGATGTATTGACCTTGTCTAGGTCATCAATCTATCGATCTGCCAAATGTACATACTCAAACATATAGTAGCATATCTGTCTCCAGTCAGAGGATGTGTGCCTATATCGTGACAATATACGACATAGGTCTTGGTTATCTCGATCTTGTTAAGTCAACTCTTTGACCAAACTTATCTAACACATCCGAATCTCTATTCCATACAGAGGACCTACATCAAGAGGTCAGTTATATATCAGCCTTTTAGAGAGGAATTATCATCTCATTCTCAGGTCGGAGATCATCTCTTAACAATCATTTGACGGTGCTTGATGAGTCTTCAATCTAACTCTTTAGATAGTATCCAAGCACTGGCCTCTATGATTCAACCATTGAATCAACAGTTATACTATTATTAAGATGGCCATGGTACATAACCTTAATTGTACATAGGGACCTTATAAGTGCATTCGTTTTTTAATCTCAGACAATGGAGTGAAATAAACCAATAACCTTTATCGATATATAAAAGATTACAATAACACTTATTGTAGAAATGCTTCGTCCAACAAAGGGTGGGTCCCACTATGAGGGATCTCACACTTGGTCTTGCACATGTCTTTGTAGTTTTCAGCTTCCTTTGTGATTCTTCCGTTTGCTTATAACATCGCATTCAACGAATACTTGTCTTAAATATTTATCGATAAGATACAGTTCAAGTAGGATTTTTCGGTTCATGTTGTATTAAATTTCAGTTAGAATTCTTTGGTGACTTTATATTTTATTTATATATGTTAAATATACATATACATTTTTGATAAATGTGGATTTCTTAAAAAACCTGTTGTTAGCTAATTGGAATGCATAAAAATATTATGTTTATGAATAATATATCTCATCGAGTGAATATTCTTAGAGAAAAAAGGAAAAACAAACTAAAAAGGGATAATACGGATCAACAAGTAGACGATAACTTAGTTGTTATCCGGCAACGAAGAGATGTGATTATTGAGTAAATGAACGGTGATCGGTCTTTTGATAAAATTCATGGACAATCTATCATATGTGTGTCCAATATTAAAGATGTATATAAACAAAACAGATTTTATCACTGTGAGAAATTAAATGGTTTGAGGGGAAAAAGTGATGGTTGTGATAGTGTAGGCGGCGTGGATTGTTTAAATTTTGGCGATCCTTGATATAACTGTGAATATTGTGGCATGTTATTTTTGGAAAGCAAAATCTGTGAACAAGAAGCAAAGAAAATTACCTCAATATTCATTATGTTATGGTGGAGGGAAAATTAAACTACAACCATTACCACCTACACCTGCTTTCTTAGATATGCTACTGGACTACAACTAACGTAATCAGTATGGTAAATTCAAAGATAGAATTAGAATATACAATTCATTGTTTGCATTTACATCGATGGGAGCAAAGGTAGATCAATATGTCAATATAGACCCAGTTTATGTTTTCTGTGTCTGTGGACAGGATCATCATTGAATTGGTTTGTTGTTGCCTATGCTTGGGGAAAAATCCAAAGTTCTAACAGTCGTATATATATGATACAAGGATTGAAGTTTCCAATAGAATTCAAACATTTGCAAGCAAAGATGATAAAAGGAGATAGATAGAAATATTGTTGTTCGTTTGAGGTTAATTGAGAGTAGAGCTAACATTGATTCATAATACAATCTACCTTCGACCTCGTAGATTGTTGGATTGGTTGTCGGTGACTTTGGATGTTCGGAGAGAAATAGAGATATTGTTGTTGAACATAAAGGTGAGGAACTGAAAAGGATAAGTGATCTACATTCGTCATTTATGGCTATGCAATATCATGTGTTGTTTAGTTATGGAGAAGATGGTTATAGATTAGGGATTACACATATTGGAAAAGATGGAAAGGTCATTAAACAAGCGAAGTTGTGTGCCAATGAGAGAATTTTACGCTTGTAGAATACAACAACGAGAAGAAGATGGTAACACACTGACAAGATGTGGTCGTCTATTCCAACAATATATTGTTGATGCTTTTTGTTGTATCGAAGAAGATAGACTTCATTATACGGACTACCAAAGGGAAGTACGGTCTGAAATTTATCAAGGACAATTTCCTAGGGTGATAATGATTGAAATGTAATTGGTAAACGAGTACTATCACCGGTGAGTTTTATTGGAGGATCAAGATATATGATACAACATTACCAAGATGCAATGTGTATTTGTATGTCATTTGGTCATCCGACTTTGTTTTTAACTTTCACATGTAATGCAAAATGGAAGGAAATAGGAAGTTCTTTGGGTATTACATCTTGCCATAAAATAGAAAACAAACCTGATTTAGTCAGCGGAGTTTTCAAAATGAAACCAAATGCATGCGTCAATTACATAAAGAATGGAAAAGAATTTGGAAAGTTTATTGCAATTTTATACACAATAGAGTTCCAAAAACACGGGTTTCCTCATGCACATGTCTTAGTTTGGAGAAAACTATGTCATGCAGAAGAACGTGGAATGGTAGACACAATTATATCGAAAGAATTACTAAACAAAACAATTGATCCTTTAGGTTATGACATGGTCTCACATTGCATGATATATGGTCCGCGTGGATTGTATAATCGTACAACACCTAGCATGAAAATAAAAATGTTCAAAGCATTTCCCCATAGATTTCAATCTAGAGACTAGTATAGATGACAAAAGGTTTGCTAATTATAGAATAAGAGACAATGGTTTGTTTGTAATCAATAATGGGATAGAATTTGACAATAGATTTGTTGTATCTTTTAACAGAAATTTAATTGTTAGATACAATGCCCACATTAACATAGAATGGTGTAACCAATCCAATGCAATTAAATATATATTTAAATATATAAATAAGAGACTAGATAGAAGCTAGTTAAAATAATAAAACAATCATACAATTGTACCAGAGGTAGATGAGATAAAGAATTACCTGGATTGTGGATATGTATCAACATATGAAGCAATTCAGAGGATATATCAATTTCCAATACAATGTACAAATCCTGGAGTAGAGAGAGATTGATGATACATTTGCCTCCAATACATCTTGCGATCTTTAGGAGTAGTGAGAATTTAGAGGATATTATGAATAGAGTACATGTTTGAAAAACAATGTTCACATCTTGTTGGGATATAAGCAAAAAATTTGAAGAAGCACGTGCATTAACTTATACAGATTTCACAAGACATTGGGTATGGAATAATCAACTTAGGATGTAGACCAAAAAAAACAAGGTAGAAGTATTGGTAGGATTGTTTATATTCATCCAACGGGAGTGGGTTCTCTGCTGCGGTGTTGTGATGCGCTACAGCACCCCAGCACCACAGCAGACGATCCAGACGCTCATCCAAATGCTGGAGAACTGTGTTATATGAGAATGTTATTGAACGTAATAAAGGGACCAAGGAATTATGTTGAAATAAGAACAGTTAATGGGATTTTATATGAAATTCATCAATGTGCTTGCAATGCATTGGGATTGTTAGAAGATTTTAAAGAATGGCACGATGCAACGTAAGATGATGCACATGGGGCAATTGCATATGAGTTACGACACCTCTACAACTTTATTAATTTTCTCAAAAGTAGGAGACTCAAAGAAATTGTGGGATAGTGTTGAAAACATGATCATTACCGCATATATTAAACAGTAATTACACTGATACAAATGAATTAAAAGAAAAGTATTACATATTAACATTATTATCGTCATGCATTTCCAATCCATTATCCGATTATAGAATGTAAGCAGAAACCGATTAAATAAACGGAAACATAAATTAGGACGAGATCCAGGAAAGGTAAAGCAATAAACGAATTGTGGTAAACAAAATAAAAGAAGAATAAGGTTAGAGATCACCGAAGCGTCCATGAAATGGACTGTCCTTAGAGAGGATATCACCCCCACAATATCGGTGCGAAGGGTACTGACGATCCGCTCCCAGGATACGATGGTCCACGGTCTTCGTCCGCGCACACCGACGAGACCGTCCTCGAAAGTACCTCCGAGAACTTGCAGCCGAAAGAAAGAGAAGGTGGTTCGTCCACGAGAGGAAGAACGGGAGCAAAGGCAGTGTGAGATTTTCTTGTGAGTGAGAAAATGGCGAGAGATGGAACGAGAGCAAAGCGCGCGGTACCTTTCAATTTCTGAAAACGCCCCTCAACGGGCACGTCTTTTCGAATCCCAAAACCACGTCCATAACGAGCCGTTTGGGTCGAGTTGAATTTCCATTTTAGTCGAATCCAAATTAATCGTGTGATTAATTTAATCGACTTACCAAATGAAATCCGTAGCAAAAGTATCGAGATCTGAATTGACTCTTCCGAGCCCGAGCCCGAGCCGGAGCGGAGCAGAGTGGAGCGTGCACGCGTGTGTGTGGTCCTCCATTCCTCCTCTCGACTATTGCTACAAGAGCTTGGGGTGTGAACTCATATATAAGCCCACCAAAAGTTTAGAGATACTAGGTATGATACTAAACTTTCACCCCAAGCTTTTCCATGTTTCAAATTTGGTAATCCTCAACTTTCCCTCCAAGCCATTTGGTTTCCCAATTGAAACCAAATTAACTTCATCTGTAATTGCATAGACTTTCCAATTAAAAAATCTAATTACAATTCTTAGTACAATAATCCTCATGAATTAACCAATTTGAAAAAGAGATTCAAAGAGAGTTAAAACACATCTTTCGGCTGCCACACTTTGCTTTCAGTAAAGGTACCTTCCGATTTGAGCCTCTACCTGAGTTTACTACTTTCACTTTAACAGGAACGAAGTGAACTATGTCTTGAACTTCAGACTTTGGTGTTAAAGTATATGGTAGAAACAACAAAGTGTTGTTCTTGGTGCAATCTTCAGGGTTGGTGCTCTTAAAGGCCATGCACCCTTATCATGTTTCATGAGTGTATTCAGGAAAGACCATTTTCCTTTAACTGCGGCCCACAGTAACACTCACATAGGTGGCGTTCTGCAAGGATGCACTGCTAACATCCTTCCCAAAGGCTTGAACTCATTCAGAGACTACGCTCTTCCTAAACTTGCAGCTTAAATGGCACTCAGGCTTCCAGGAATAAGACCCTCATGCATACGCATTAAGATAAGAGTGCCAACCAGTTCTCCAAACAGCTTTTATTACCACATTGAACCTACTTTGTGGGATCTCCACTCAGGTAAGTTGAGTTGCTATTGTAGGGAACTCCCAATGGGTCTTAGTCCCATCCCAAGCCTAGACTTTAGGACTAAAGATCTATCAAGTCCCCATGTTGTCTTTGGATCCAACAAAATCCACAGCCAACACCCCTCGAGACACCAAATCCCTTAACGTCTTAAATCTGATTTGTATGTGTCTTCTTGTTTTCTGATTGAACTTTGAACTCCTGATCTTGACAATTGTGGTTATATTATCACAATGTACCGAGATCGCAGGAACTGGCTGACCTACCATGGGAATTTCAGAAAGAAGTTCCCTTAGTCATTCAACATCAATTCCAATGGTGTCCAAAGCACATAGATCGACCTCAAAGGTGGATCGAGCTAGAATGGTCTGCTTCACAGACCTCCAGGAGACTGCACCGCCTCCAAGGGTAAAGACATACCTAGTAGCACCATTACTCCCAAACTCCTCTATTTTCCCTATCCATCTTGCATCACTATGTCCTTCTAGTACATATGGATGCCTACCATAATGTAAACTAAGGGAAATAGTTCCCTTCAAGTATTTCAATACTCGATCCAGAGCCTCCCAGTGAGTACAGTCTGGACAGCTAGTGTATCTACTCAGTTTTGCAACCGAGAAAGAAATATCAGGTCTCGTGCAATTTGCAAGATACATTAAACTTCCTATCACTTGTGAATACCTTAGCTGAGCTATAGGTACTCCACTTTTATGTTGGACATGCGAGCCCACGGCGAGCCATTATGCAATAAATGTTATTGCAAATATCATTCCTTAATCTGAAATGAAGAATACATAATTTGCATAATAGGTCCTTTAGTACAATTAGGGTTATGTACCATGGCCATCTTGATAATCATACAGCTGTTGATTCAATTATTGAATCATAGAGGTTGGTGCTTAGATGAATATCTAATGAGTTAGATTGAGGACTCATCAAGCACCGTCAAATGATTATTAAGAGATGAACTCCAGCCTGATTAGGAGATGGCAATCCTTTCTCAGTTAGGCTGATATCTGACCGACCTCTTGATGCAGGTCCTCTGCATAGGAATAGAGATTCGGAGGTATCAGATTAGTTAGGTCAAATAGTTGATTTAACGAGATCGAGATAACCAAAGTCCTATATCGTATGCTGTCATGATTGATGAATACCCATTCATCACTCTTTATTCTTATATTTTAGCTACAAAAACCTATGCAAATGCATGTAGATATGTGTAAATAGGAAAAGTTAGCAAAAGCATGCATATTTGTAAATATAGATAATTAGCATGTTTTTGTGCAAAAATAAAAGAATAAAGATGAAAAAGAAAAAGAGGGAAATATTTAGAATAAATATTGAGCAACCTAACCCAAGGGAGGGCTCAGCATGGGCCTGACCGCATAAAAGCCAAGTAGAGGGAGATAGGGGCTCACATATGTACATATTTGTAAATAAATAAATAATATTTTCCTCATCCAAAAATATGTTGTAAATATGTGTATATATCTTGTACATAAGTTATTAAAAACAAAACAAAAAGATAAAAATCAAAAATCCAAAAACATCTCTTCACCATGTACATAGACCACCTCCTTTATTTATTTCACCTTGTAAATAACCTAATTTATTTTCAAACCTTTTTGTAAATATCCCTTTTTATGTTTTGTAAATAAAATAAATAAAAAGAAACAAGACAAAAATCAAATAAAAATTACAAAATTAAAATACAAAAATATATTGTATATATACCATGTATATAACTAATTATTTAACCTATGTATATAAATAATAAAAATAAAATAAAAATAGTCTTTTATTCCTCATTTTATCCTATAAATAAATAAAATATAAAATAGGAATAAAAATGTATGAAAATAAATAATTAAAAATCAAAAATCAAAAATCAATATATGGTATATATACCTATGTATAGCTACTATGTAAATACCTTATTTTGATTTCCAAAAATTAATTAAAAATCACAAAAAAATAGAAAAAATTAAAACAAATATTTTTTATGTTTTAAGTTTTTGAAAATTCGGCCATTTAAGGCCCCAAAAAAATCAAATAAAAAATGAAACCTTGGCGGGCTCTGATTGGTCCACGGGGGATTGTTGACCCCCGGTCAACACCTCCCCCAGGACCACCAGAGCCCGAGTCCGCTCGCCCGACCCGACTTCCTGGTATTTTCCCGGCTTGATCCGCCTCCCTTTCGCTCCAAATCCAGATCCTAATCATCCCCCGTGCATCCGGGAATCTCGCCCGACATTCTTCCTTGGGATCCGCGCTTCAGCTCGCCCTACCCGATCGATCCTTCCCGGACCTGCACCCATATAAAACTCGAGCTCAGCCGCCTCCTCATTCCATCTTTGGCTCGCCACCTTCATTCCAGTGACCTCCATTGTACCCACCGAGGTGACAGCTCGCGTTGGCCCTTGTTGCAGAGAGGAAAGGGTGCCCGACCATCGATCCGGCTGCTTCTTGCCGCCGTGCTCCGACGTCCGACCGGAGCTCGAGCCTCAGGCCTTGACGCCCTTCGAGGCGAAGACCAGGAGCTAGCTAAGCTCCAGCATAGTCTCCCGCATCGCCCAGGTAACCTTCGAACCTTCTTGTTTAGTCTAATTTTGAGTTACCCCCAAATCGACTCTCCGACGAGTTCCCCTGATTCCGGCCACCTCGCGTATTATCTCGATCATCGGAACCCGCACACACCTTCGCCATCCTCCGACGCACGTTCTTCGCACTTTCATCCAACCCAGCTCGCCCCGGAGCTGGGAGTCGAGCTCCTCCATCCCCAGCTCGCCGGAGCTCCTTCGCACCGACCCACAAGCCACTTTCACCCCGCTTCTTTGGGTCGAGACATTTTGCCCTCGACCCGTGAAGCTTTTGGTCCATCTTGCAGGTTCAAAGGGAGTCATCTGAGACCCCCGTACGTTCAGACCAGGAGCTCACCGCCGCCGAGCTCGCCGGAGCCCCTCCAGGGCTCGGCCGGGCCATCGGATACCTTCACCAGCTGCGGGACGACTCCGCGGACCTGTTCCGATACTTAGCAGCAGCTGAGGAGGACTGCAGCTCTCGCACGAGGCTGGCGAAGTTCGCCGGCGTCGTGTTCTTCCACCATCCTCCAGCGCCGTCCGATGTCTCCTCCGCTCCAGACTTGATCCCAGCCATCCATTTTCCGAGGAGCAGCTACCGTCGATCTCGTTGAGGAGCTCATCTGGACCGTTAGCAGCAGAGGAGAGAGGCACCTGAGCCCCACCCCGTCCGATCTTCCACGTGTCCTCGCCTCCACCGTCGATCCGGCCCGAGAGTTGAAGAAGGAGAGCGCCACCATCCAGAGCCACCCGATCTTCCACGTGGCGCGAATCCAGCCGTCGACGAATAAAGGGGTAAATTACTTAGGCCCCCTCGTAGTTTGTGTCTTTTATTTTTAGTCCTGTAAATATTTTAGTGACTTTATTTACGTAGGGTAATTTGCATTCCGGACCTGGTGCTTGTTTGTATTTGCATGTATGCCCCTGTGTGTATGAGACCACGTGCGTCGTCACGTGTAGTTTAGGGTTATTTGCATTTATTTCCCTGTAGTTCTGTTGGGTTATTGAATGACAAGAAACTTTTTGGTATTTGCAGTTGTGCCCCTGTGAGCATTTTTATTTCTACATGTGCGTGTATTAGTAGGTAAATTGCAACCGAGTCCCTGGGTTTTTGGTACGAGTTATCAAAAGCCCCTGGAACTTGGTTTTTATTACCAAAAGGCCCCTGAGTGCCCCAGGCACGCGTCACGCGCGTGACTTGCTGGGATTTTTGCACCTTGGCCCTCAGACTTTTGGGTATTTGCACTTACGTCCCTGTGCACAGTGCCCCCTCTTTGATTTTTGAATAAATATCAAACCACCTCCAAATTCGATGCAAATTTGACACATAGCTCCTGCCACGTTGTAGGATTTTTGAGAATTTTTGAGGACATTTTTGATTTGATTTAGTATTTTTAAAAATTCAAAAACCTCCTTTTTAGCTACTGTCTAGGTTTAAAAATACCAAAAAAATATAAAAACACCCCCAAAAATTCTAAAAAAATTAGGTTCTGTTGTTTGCTTGTTGTTTGATTTTCTAGCCAACTTTGGCTATTTTTCATTAAGTAAAAACCCTAAAAATTGAAAAACCCCTAAAAACTCATAAAAATTATAATAAATAATTTAAAAATCCAAAAACAATAATTAGGGTGCCTACATTTTCCTTATTCTTTCTAGATTACAGGAAAATTACCTCCAGGGCTTGTTGAGATCCATAAATATTTTATTTTTGGGTTTCAAGCCTTGCTGGACAGTACCATTTCTTTTTCGCACTGTTTGATTTTTAGAAAATAATTTACCCATTAGAAAAATACCAAAAATTCACCAAAAACACTTAAAAACCTAAAAAACATAAAAACAATTTTTCCTTAATTTTTGCTTTATTTTTGGTGTGTTAAATAATTTGCCCAAGTGTGTTGATATTTGTTTTCTTTTATTTTCTTTATCTTTTAAAAATCCAAAAAAATATAAAAACTATTAAAAACCATTAAAAAACATTTCCTTTTATTTTTTTTATATATTGTTTTTACTACTTCGTAGGCCCTAGGCCAATCCGTGCTCCTTGTGTTCGACCCTGGGAGCTATACCAGGTTAATCACATAGCTAGGACCGCTTGATTTGCTTTGTTTGATTTTCGATTCGTTTCGCGGTTCGATTCTTTTTCTTGATTGACACATCTTCTGAGATCCGGGTCGCAACGACCCTTGTTTCATTACCTTCACCCGGGTCTTAGGGAATTCTGTGTCATCAGAATGGCGCCGTTGCCGGGGAGCACGGCTTAGTAGTTGTTTTTGTTTTATTTTTCGTTTTTGTTTTCGCGGTTTTTCGCGGCTCTTCGGAGCTCGCGGTTTTTTGCGGCTTTTGTTCATAGTTCCTTTTTGATTTATTTTGTTTTATTTTGATTTTCTTTTCTTTTTATTTTTGTTTGATTTTGTGTGACTATTTTATTTCTCATTTTTGCATATATACCTTTGTTCTTATTTTCATTTATTATTTGATTATTTTATTGGTCTGACCACCCTCTTCTGTCTTTCTTGCGAGGGCCCGAGGACCGCGGAGGCGACTTTCGAGGAGCCGGTGCAGCCGCGGAGTTCGGAGGCGGCTTCTTTCTTTACGAAGCCGCAGGAGAGAGCGAGAGAGAGAGAGTGAGTGGGAGAGGATAGCTTAGTTTATTTTCAGTTCATTTATTATTGTAATAAAACAGGAACTGTGAGACTTTTAGACACTTAGACCGTAGCGGGTCTGTTTCGCCGAGCACCGGCGTGCTCGGGGGACCCATTAGGACCTCGCGGTTTTTCGCGGTTTTCTCGCAGCTTTTCTTTTTCTTTCTTACTGTCATTTTCCGGGTTTTTCGCGGTTTTTGCTCGAGCCCCTAGACATAGGATTTTTGTTGGTTGTGACGTAAGATTTCTAAGGCCCAACACTTAATAGAATATCTGTTCCTATAGAACGTAATTGGACCTTACTAAAATTCACTAAAAAAAGTTAGTTTAATTGGATTTGAGACCACGTGCCGTTAGGAGTCACATACAGCGCTGGCAGGACCCGTTGTGGCGGGCACCGAGTGACTCCCAAGATCGGACTCCGGACTCGATTCGGTTAACTAACTATTGTTCTTCACGATCAATAGAAGTTGCTTGTCTTAGGACTCGGCTTTTTACCGTTGCATCATATAGCTTAGTTTACTTTTCTGTCTTTATTTTATGCGCGGATCACTCTGCATGTAGAGAGCTGGAGGCAGGTACGCTTTTCTGACTTTGCATGCATCATTGATTTCTCGTGCATCGGCTTTTTCGACTTCTCCCCCCGATTTTGGACTTAATAACCAGGAGAACCGAAAAATTCGTTAGGCATTTTTGTTTGCATTGAAAAAAAACCTAAAAAGAGTAACCATAAAATTGGGACTGCTAAGACTATCGACCTTAAAACTCGCTCACCCTAAAAATTCTGTCTTGGGGAGAGCAACCCCCTCATTGCTTGGTTTGTATGTGCGAGAGAGTGACCCGAACACTAGGTAGAGCCCCCCGTTGCTATACTTGACTGACTACCGACTCTTCCGTGCGGGCCAGTCGGTTGGGTTAGCAGCGGAGATCCCAACAGGTCACGTAATCGCTCTGATATTTGTGTGTTCACCAAATAAAACAGACAAGATAATTTGACCGAACTTTCACGGTCTTCAGCTCGCGTTGCGTTGGTGAACCGGGGGTTTGTTTTTCGATCATAGTTTTTCCAGATCTCATCCGCCCTACTCGCCAGATCGAGATGATGGGTAGACGATCTCTTAGGCAGCCTTTGGCTGCACCGCTTTCGGGCGCGTCTACCTCATCATCTAGGTTGGCTCGCGAGAGCTCAGACCCGCTCTCCGAACCCGAGTACGACTCCACCCTGTTCCCCCTCGACCCCCTTTCTGATCTACCCGAGAGACCTGAGCCCGAGGAGAGACTTATTCATTTGACAGCACCTGAGTTGGGCTCCTTCGATTTTGCAGACGTCGAGATGGCAGGCGCAGGCAGTTCTGACGATCACTCCCGTCCCGAGCACTTTGTACTGGACCAGGGAGCGATCAACTCCACCCTGATCGCACAGTTAGAGACAGTCCAGCAGCAGCTCCGCGATCAGGGAGCTTTTATGATAGAGATGAGGCGTGAGATGGAGAGGCTCAGAGCAGAGAGAGATGCACAGAGCGAGCCCGAGGACCCCGATGAGGCACAGGCACGAGCCGCAGCAGCAGCAGCAGCAGCCGCGGCCGCCGCCGCAGCGGCAGCAGCCGCAGGAGGAGCAGGACCACCTAGACCGATGCGGGAGTTGCACAACCCCGGATCTACCTTGATGCACCATTGGGTTGTGGTTCCAGCCATCGTGGGGGACTTCAAGTTCCCCCCGAACACCTTGCAGATGCTCCCGCGGTTCCATGGACTGGCTACAGAGGAGCCCCATCTCCACCTACAGGAGTTTCTCATGATTTGCAGTACTGTCCACGACAGACATGTGGACCAGGATACCATACGGATGATTGCCTTCCCCTTCTCACTGGCAGATAGAGCAGCCACCTGGCTGAAACATTTGGGGAGATTCGTGTACACATGGGAGCAGCTCCGCACCGAGTACTTGAACAAGTACTATCCACTCGGGCGGACGAATGCAGCGAGGGCCCTGATCAGCAACTTCTCCATGTTCCCCAACGAGCAGTTCCATGAGGCTTGGGAGAGGTTCAGAGAGCTTTTGGACAGATGCCCACACCACGATATCACGAAGCCGAACCTAGTTCAGAGCTTCTTCAGTGGGTTGTCACCAGAGCTACAGGGCCTGGTGAACGCTTCTTGTGGCGGGTCCTACTTCGCCAAGGACCACGACCAGGTCTGGGCTATTTTTGAGGAGATGGCAGAGAACTACATGGTCATGTCCCAGACCCGGCTCTACACTCAGAAGACCCAGCCACATCAGCCAGGACCCGTGCAGTACCAGAGGATAGCACGGGTAGATGCAGGTCCTTCCAGTTCATCCGCAGCAGCCACAACAGCAGCACAGTTAGAGTCGTCAGCTGCGGACATGGGCATCATCAGCGAGAAGCTGGACCGCATGGAGCTGATAGAGAAGAAGCAGTGCCAGAGCATAGCACAGATGGATCAGATGGCACAGGTCTTGAGCGACCTGAAGACACAGCTCATGTGTCTCCAGGAGACACAGACGGCTTCTCAGCCCCGTCTTCAGTCGCGAGGCGACGCCGGCAGCAGTAGCAGCTCGTCCCAGCGCTCCAGCACCCCAGTGCAGCCTAGACAGGTTCACCTTGTACAGGCGGAGCCGTACCAGCAGCCGCAGCCCACCTTGCAGTCACCACCATCTCCAGAGATGCAGATGGTGGTCTACCAGCCGGATCAGCCGTTGGCAGTACTACCCCCAGCCCCCTTTGATGCAGAGCCATTGATGGATGTCAACGGGATCTGGTACGACCGTCCCCAGCCTGGGATTCGACGAGATCATCCCGGATTCAGGTGGGGGAGTGGTGGTGCCCAGCCCCAGCAGCAGCCGTCAGCACAGGGAGGGCAGTACTCCCAGCCGAGAGACCATCACCAGCCGCAGCAGCAGCCCCCAGTCTACCAGCAGCAGTCGTCCTACGTTCCTCGTCCCTATCAGCAGCAGGGACAGCCTTGGAGACGTGAGCAGCAGGCTCACCAGGGATACCAGCACCAGCAGCACCCTCCTTCTTATCCCTCTCACCCATACCAGCAGCCGCAGCCTCACCCACAGAGAGGCCACCCGTCGGGCTCCCATGAGAGCCCCGCTTTGGATGATATCGCCCGCCTCCTCACGGACCAGCAGGCCACATTCAGACGGGAGATGGATGAGTTCCGCCATGAGATGCGGGACCTGATGAGAGGGAAGGCCGCCATACCCGCCCAGATAGAGCCGAACCCGAACAATCTCAAGCGGAAGTCTGAGCAGGTAGTACATACTGAGTTAGCCACTCCTAGCGATCCATTTGATGATACTTCTTCAGATCTTTTTGATGTTGATTTTGCCACGCTTAGGAGTGGTAGGACCCCAGCAGGCGGCGGCGCCTCAGCTGAGCACCATCCCGAGGCGCCACAGGAGGAGGAGGAGAGCGGTACTGAGGCCGCTCCAGATGATGACGGTGGTACTGAGGCCACCAAGGATGCTGATCCCACAGGCGGTACTGAGGCCGCCACTTCACCAGATCTAGGAGGTGGTACTGATGCCACTCCAGCAGCAGCCGAGCCAGCACGCGGTACTGATGCCGCGAGACGTCTACCTTCAGCAGCAGCAGCAGAGCAGCCCGCCCGTGGTGGTACTGAGGCCACCGGTGTTTGTGCAGATAGTGGTGTTGTTTTTCCTCATGGTCATGTATCTCGGAACTCTGCTATGAATAAAGGAAAAGGTTTATTTTCTTCTGGTCCCACTGTGGTGCGTGATGTATGTGTGGATCCGGTCCTTGAACCGCTTAGACCTTTTCCTAGTCCTTCATCTGAGAAGGACCCAGTGATCCCCTTCCCTAGAGCCCTTCAGATGGGGAAGGGGAAGAAAAATGACCCAAAAAAGAGAGAGCTTGAGGAGTTCAGCCAGAGCATGATCGATCGCTTCCACATCCAGCTGACCCTCCAGGAGGCTTTGCAGCACATCCCCCTTCTCCAGAGATCTTTGAGAGAGAGGACTACAGTCAGGAGGAGGAGGAGGAACCACACTTCAGAGATACATGTGCTGACCAAAGCCACGTGCTTCGCGATCCAGAAACGACTGCCAGCCAAGAGGCCAGATTCAGGGGCCCCGTATGTCAGATGCCAGATTAGTGAGCAGTGGTTCGACCGTACTCTTTTAGATAGCGGATCGTCGATCAACCTACTTCCGGCAGCCCTTCTCGACCGCTTCGAGTTGGGCACTCTTCGACAGAGCAGGACAGTCCTTCAGTTCGCTGATAGATCTGTCAAGAGGCCGAAGGGGTTATTACGAGACGTTATCGTCACGATTCAGGGTCTGCAATTCCCCGTGGACTTCGTAGTGTTGGACATGGAGATCCCTGAGTCAGTGACCGATACCCCCATCATCCTTGGTCGTCCGTTCTTGGCCACAGCCAAGGCGGTGACTGACCATGATAGCGGGAAGGTGTACTTTCGCGTCCAGGGCGAGAGTATACAAATAGAGACGGTCGAGGACTATAGAGCCAGATTCAGATCCCGCTCAGATGCGAGTACCGATTCAGAGCAGCTGACAGACGCAGAGCCAGACATCCACCAGGACTGTGATTTTGTGATCACAGATGATGAGGCAGCTTGGGCAGACCTTGAGGCACAGACTACCCTCTCACTTTCAGACACAGCTGATGCAGAGATGACAGCAGAGGAGAGTCTGGAGAGCACAGACCTGGTTCAGGATACCATTGCGGCAGCAGAGCCGGTCCTTGATCGCAGCACGATGATTTGTGATGGTGGTGCTGAGGCCACCTTGTTTTCTGGTGGTGCTGATGCCACCTTGCTTTCCGGTGGTACTGATACCACCGTTTCTGATGCAGATCCCTCGGATTCAGAGTCTGATTGGGCCGATTGCCATGATCAGATGCCAGACTCGAGTCCAGTTGAGCCTATTGAGGAGGAGGAGGTAGATGCAGAGCAGAGCAGAGACAGTGCAGATGAGCAGTCTTCTCCCGACCCAGTTTGCGAGAGTATGCTTTCACTTTCCCAGGCAGATTTGGCCGACCTTGCAGCATTCACTCAGTTTCTTCCACAGCCAGATTTGCCGGCACCCAGCATTCCAGAGCTGAAACCGCTCCCTACTTCGCTGAAGTATCGATTCCTTGCGGGCGATCCTGAGATGTACCCAGTCATCATCTCCGGCGAGTTGACTGGAGAGCAGGAATCCCGTTTGATGGGGGTTCTTGAAAAGAACCGCAAGGCGGTCGGATGGAGCGTAGCAGATCTCCATGGGATTAGTCCATCAGTGTGCTCCCACCACATCTATCTCGAGGATGGGGCGAAGCCGTCGCGTGAGTTCCAGCGGCGTCTGAACCCCAACCTGAGAGAGGTTGTCATGAAGGAAATATCGAAGTGGTGGGGTGCAGGTTTTATTTATCCCATTTCTGACTCCAAGTGGGTTAGCCCCTTGCATGTGGTGCCCAAGAAGACGGGCATCACGACTGTGATCAGTGAGTCGGGAGAGGAGATTGCTACACGAGTACCCACCTCTTGGAGGGTTTGTGTTGACTACAGGAGACTCAACCAAGCCACCAAGAAGGACCATTTCCCCCTGCCTTTTATTGACCAGGTCATTGAGAGACTGGCAGGGAAGAGCCATTATTGCTTCCTGGATGGGTACTCGGGCTACAACCAAGTGGCCATCGCTCCTGAGGACCAGGAGAAGACCACCTTTACCTGTCCCTTCGGCACATACGCTTTTCGACGCATGCCATTTGGGCTATGCAATGCCCCTGCGACTTTTCAGAGGTGCATGCTGTCGATCTTCTCGGACATGGTAGGGGAGTACCTTGAGGTCTTCATGGATGATTTCTCGATCTACGGCGACGGATTTGATTCTTGTCTTGACTGCCTAGATCAAGTACTCCAGCGATGTATTGAGTATCACTTGGTGCTCTCTTGGGAGAAGAGTCACTTTATGGTGACTCAAGGGACGGTGCTTGGCCACATCATCTCCAACAGGGGCATGGAGGTTGATCCGGCCAAGGTCGATGTCATTAGAAAACTCACACCGCCGTCCAATCTGAGGCAGTTACGGTCATTTCTGGGGCACGTTGGATTTTACAGGAGATTCATTCATGATTTTAGCAGGATTGCCCGACCGTTGACCGACCTCTTGACGAAAGACACCGAGTTCCTTGTCGATGACAAGTGTCTTTCGTCGTTTGCTACTCTCCAGCAGTGCGTGATTGAGGCTCCTGTCCTCCAGCCACCTGATTGGTCTCTCCCATTCGAGATCATGACGGACGCCTCCGATTTTGCCGTAGGGGCAGTGCTGGGACAGAGGAGGGATGGAGTACCATTTGCTATACACTATGCTAGCCGCACATTGGATTCCGCCCAGCGGAATTATACGGTCACAGAGAAGGAGATGCTAGCAGTAGTGTTTGCCCTGGATAAGTTCAGATCATATATCATTGGATCCAGAGTGACTTTGTTTACAGATCACACCGCCATCAGGTACCTCATGGCAAAGAAGGATGCCAAGGCCAGACTGACTAGATGGATCCTTCTACTCCAGGAGTTCGACATTGAGATCAAGGATAAGCCTGGAGTCAAGAATGTGGTGGCGGATCACCTATCCCGATTAGAGCAGCCTGAGGAGACTGAGCAGATTGATCCTATCCGAGATACCTTCCCAGATGAGGTGATCCTTGCTATCGCCTCACTCCCATGGTATGCCGATATTGTGAACTTTCTCGTCGCTGGGAAAGTCCCACAAGATTGGCCCAGGCAGAGGCTCGAGACCTTCCTAGCGAAGGCCAAGTCCTACCATTGGGAGGATCCCATCCTTTAACACGAAGGAGGGGATAGCGTCTGGCGTCGGTGTATTCCTCAGGAGGAACACCATAGCGTCCTCACTTACTGCCACAAGCTTGAGGCAGGAGGACATCATTCTGGGAGGAGAACGGCACAGAAAGTGCTCCAATCCGGTTTGTGGTGGCCTACCCTCTTCAAGGACTCAGATGAGTTCGTGAAGAGGTGTACTGACTGTCAGAGGATGGGCACTTGTGGACAGCGTGATATGATGCCGATGCAGCCCATTCACTTCTGTGAGGTTTTTGACGCATGGGGCATCGATTTCATGGGTCCATTCCCTAAGAGTCAGGGATTTGAGTACATTCTGTTGGCCGTAGACTATGTGAGTCGTTGGGTGGAGGCTATCCCCGCCCGATCCACTGATGCGAGGACAGTTTGCAGATTTTTGAGGAAGCATATCATCACGCGGTTCGGGGTTCCACAAGTTCTTATTTCTGATGGGGGATCTCACTTCATCAACGACCAGGTGAAGGCACTTGCTAGCGAGTTCGGCATAGATCATCGCGTTGCTACACCATACCATCCACAGACGAATGGTCTAGCCGAAGTGTCGAATAGGGAGATCAAGACTATTCTGCAGAAAGTCGTCCGCCCTGACCGAAAGGATTGGTCACAGCTATTGGACTCGGTCTTGTGGGCATATAGGACGTCTTTCAAGACACCTTTGGGCACATCTCCCTTTCGCCTCGTATATGGCAAGCCCTGTCACCTACCAGTTGAGCTGAGGCACAAGTCACTTTGGGCAGTCACAGATATTTTGATGGATCCAGATGGTATAGGAGACCAGAGGAGGGCAGAGCTAGCTGCCCTGGAGGAGCTTAGAGATGCAGCGTTCTCCAGCAGCTTACATTATAAGGAGAGAGTCAAGGAGTGGCATGATTCTCATATCAGCCACAAGCATTTTGAGATTGGACAGAGAGTATGGCTGTTTGATGCGAGGCTTAGATTATTTCCAGGGAAGCTACAGAGCAAATGGAAAGGACCTTATCTGGTTCGGAAGGTACACGACAACGGTAGCATCGACATATCTGAGTTGTCTTCTGAGAGTACCTTCCGAGTGAACGGCCAGCGGCTCAAACCATTTCTAGATCATGAGCCGCGGGTCGTTGATCTTGCCCCTATTCATTTCGCGTGAGATGTGGTCTTTGACTCACATCTAATGCATCTCACGCCTGAGCTTTACTGATCCTCCGCTGTACATAGATCCAGATGTCCATATCAGCACTTTCTTTAGTCCCACATCCCTTTCTCCATCTTGTGATTATGCTATACTTAGGGTGCACTTTACCCTAAGTATAGGGGGGATGTGAGACCTTTCGGGTATTTCTTTTGTTTTTGTTTACCCCTGTTTTGCTGCCTATACTTAGGGGCATCTTACCCTAAGTATAGGGGGGGTAAACCCTGTACATTCTCCACTCGGTTTTCCCTTCGTGTACAGCCTGCTATACTTAGGATTACTTGATCCTAAGTATAGGGGGAAGACCCGAGTCCCTTTTGACTTTTCATCTCCTTTTGTATAGCCTTTCTTTTCACTTCCCTATACATAGCACGAGTTATGTCTTCTTCATCGCTCTTGACTCCGAGGACATCGTTCGAGCTAAGTATAGGGGGGTGTGTATATATTTCATATATACTTTAGCCATAACTCGTACTTTGTGTGAGTGTGTTAATAAATAAAAATGGCTAAAAACCACAAAAATTAAAAATTTTCATGTACATAATCTTCTTTTATTTGCACATACACAGCTAGTGTACAAATTATTTTTGTAAAAATGATTTCAAAAATCTTTTGTGTAAAGCTTGTGTAAATATTTTCTGTATCAAAATTATGTATATGGTACAAAATTTTTCCAAAATGTTTTGAAAATCAAAGTTTGCAAAAATCTTGTGTAAATGTGTGTAAATTCCTTTTTGCAAAACTTGCACTTCATGCATCATCATTCATGATTTCAAAACATTTTTCAAAAATTTTGCATGATTGTAAAATATTGTGTAAATATGCATCTTTTTGTACATATGTATATAGTTTTTCTGGATGATAGTTGACATTTAAACTAGCCTAGAATCAAATTGAGAAATGGAGCTTGATTAAGATCTTAATCCACCTAATTTCTAAGAGGAACCTTATAGGGCTTAGGTTTAAGGCTTTTCAGGTCCAGGGTGACTTAATTCTTTGAGTCCACTAGGCTATGATCACATGTCATCTCAATGAGCCTAAGTAGAGCACTTAACAACAACACATGACTCATATAGATTATGGCTTTACTTGGACAACCGCACTATGCACCGAGCTCTCTACGGATGAGGTGGTGAGGAGGCAGTCTTCCTTGACTTGGGGTAGCATAGGAGGGTAGTACTTCTAGGCGGAACCTCTCTTCTTCATTTAGTGAAGGAAGTGCGTCTCAACTTGGTCTGGTTGCCATGAAGTCTAACGACGAGAGTTGTGGGTTGCAATAAAGCTTCAAAAGAGGGATAGTCTACTGGCTCAAGAGGAAAAACTCCTTGTATATATGCTGCACATGTACATGTTGTATAGATGCACTCGAAAAAAAAAATGCAAAAAGAAAAGAACTTCAAAAAAAGGTGGTGGGTCTGAGAGAAAATGATAATCCCACCGGAGTATGTATATAAGTGCAATAAGCAAAGCTTGGTTTCATGATCCACCTGTTGTAGCTTGCAGCAGGGAGACTTGGCTACATTGGTCAAGCTCCCAAGGGTACTTGGCTACACTGGCCTTGACCCATTCTCTTCTTCCCCCTCTTCTTGAGCCGGTTGTACTTGAACTTAGAAGGGAATACCCCGCTCCTCGAGGAAAGAGTGGCCAGATTGAGGTCTTAGAGTTACCTTGTTAGGGAGGGTTGTCAAGTTGCCATTTCTGAGGTGGAGAGCTTAGACCTCACATTCACAGGACAAGAAAAGATTCATGGTCTTCAGGGTTTGTAGTTGATGACTTGTTCTGATCTGGAGCATTGAGGAGTCTTGGTTATAGAATAGTGGAACTTAGAGGCTGTTAGGTTTTAAGCTTAAGTCTAAATAAGGTTCCGACACATCAAGAATCCAAAGATCTGATTAAGCTCCATACCTCAATTTAATGAAGGCAAGTTTAATAATCAACCTTGATCCATGTACATTCTCTTTTTCTTTTTCTTTTTCTTTCTTTTTCACTTCTTTTTCAAATAAGTGTTTGCTAAGGGACTAGCAAAGTATAGTATAGGGGGGTGATGAATACCCATTCATCACTCTTTATTCTTATATTTTAGCTACAAAAACCTATGCAAATGCATGTAGATATGTGTAAATAGGAAAAGTTAGCAAAAGCATGCATGTTTGTAAATATAGATAATTAGCATGTTTTTGTGCAAAAATAAAAGAATAAAGATGAAAAAGAAAAAGAGGGAAATATTTAGAATAAATATTGAGCAACCTAACCCAAGGGAGGGCTCAGCATGGGCCTGACCGCATAAAAGCCAAGTAGAGGGAGATAGGGGCTCACATATGTACATATTTGTAAATAAATAAATAATATTTTCCTCATCCAAAAATATGTTGTAAATATGTGTATATATCTTGTACATAAGTTATTAAAAACAAAACAAAAAGATAAAAATCAAAAATCCAAAAACATCTCTTCACCATGTACATAGACCACCTCCTTTATTTATTTCACCTTGTAAATAACCTAATTTATTTTCAAACCTTTTTGTAAATATCCCTTTTTATGTTTTGTAAATAAAATAAATAAAAAGAAACAAGACGAAAATCAAATAAAAATTACAAAATTAAAATACAAAAATATATTGTATATATACCATGTATATAACTAATTATTTAACCTATGTATATAAATAATAAAAATAAAATAAAAATAGTCTTTTATTCCTCATTTTATCCTATAAATAAATAAAATATAAAATAGGAATAAAAATGTATGAAAATAAATAATTAAAAATCAAAAATCAAAAATCAATATATGGTATATATACCTATGTATAGCTACTATGTAAATACCTTATTTTGATTTCCAAAAATTAATTAAAAATCACAAAAAAATATAAAAAATTAAAACAAATATTTTTTATGTTTTAAGTTTTTGAAAATTCGGCCATTTAAGGCCCCAAAAAAATCAAATAAAAAATGAAACCTTGGCGGGCTCTGATTGGTCCACGGGGGATTGTTGACCCCCGGTCAACACCTCCCCCAGGACCACCAGAGCCCGAGTCCGCTCGCCCGACCCGACTTCCTGGTATTTTCCCGGCTCGATCCGCCTCCCTTTCGCTCCAAATCCAGATCCTAATCATCCCCCGTGCATCCGGGAATCTCGCCCGACATTCTTCCTTGGGATCCGCGCTTCAGCTCGCCCTACCCGATCGATCCTTCCCGGACCTGCACCCATATAAAACTCGAGCTCAGCCGCCTCCTCATTCCATCTTTGGCTCGCCACCTTCATTCCAGTGACCTCCATTGTACCCACCGAGGTGACAGCTCGCGTTGGCCCTTGTTGCAGAGAGGAAAGGGTGCCCGACCATCGATCCGGCTGCTTCTTGCCGTCGTGCTCCGACGTCCGACCGGAGCTCGAGCCTCAGGCCTTGACGCCCTTCAAGGCGAAGACCAGGAGCTAGCTAAGCTCCAGCATAGTCTCCCGCATCGCCCAGGTAACCTTCGAACCTTCTTGTTTAGTCTAATTTTGAGTTACCCCCAAATCGACTCTCCGACGAGTTCCCCTGATTCCGGCCACCTCGCGTATTATCTCGATCATCGGAACCCGCACACACCTTCGCCATCCTCCGACGCACGTTCTTCGCACTTTCATCCAACCCAGCTCACCCCGGAGCTGGGAGTCGAGCTCCTCCATCCCCAGCTCGCCGGAGCTCCTTCGCGCCGACCCACAAGCCACTTTCACCCCGCTTCTTTGGGTCGAGGCATTTTGCCGTCGACCCGTGAAGCTTTTGGTCCATCTTGCAGGTTCAAAGGGAGTCATCTGAGACCCCCGTACGTTCAGACCAGGAGCTCACCGCCGCCGAGCTCGCCGGAGCCCCTCCAGGGCTCGGCCGGGCCATCGGATACCTTCACCAGCTGCGGGACGACTCCGCGGACCTGTTCCGATACTTAGCAGCAGCTGAGGAGGACTGCAGCTCTCACACGAGGCTGGCGAAGTTCGCCGGCGTCGTGTTCTTCCACCATCCTCCAGCGCCGTCCGATGTCTCCTCCGCTCCAGACTTGATCCCAGCCATCCATTTTCCGAGGAGCAGCTACCGTCGATCTCGTTGAGGAGCTCATCTGGACCGTTAGCAGCAGAGGAGAGAGGCACCTGAGCCCCACCCCGTCCGATCTTCCACGTGTCCTCGCCTCCACCGTCGATCCGGCCCGAGAGCTGAAGAAGGAGAGCGCCACCATCCAGAGCCACCCGATCTTCCACGTGGCGCGAATCCAGCCGTCGACGAATAAAGGGGTAAATTACTTAGGCCCCCTCGTAGTTTGTGTCTTTTATTTTTAGTCCTGTAAATATTTTAGTGACTTTATTTACGTAGGGTAATTTGCATTCCGGACCTGGTGCTTGTTTGTATTTGCATGTATGCCCCTGTGTGTATGAGACCACGTGCGTCGTCACGTGTAGTTTAGGGTTATTTGCATTTATTTCCCTGTAGTTCTGTTGGGTTATTGAATGACAAGAAACTTTTTGGTATTTGCAGTTGTGCCCCTGTGAGCATTTTTATTTCTACATGTGCGTGTATTAGTAGGTAAATTGCAACCGAGTCCCTGGGTTTTTGGTACGAGTTATCAAAAGCCCCTGGAACTTGGTTTTTATTACCAAAAGGCCCCTGAGTGCCCCAGGCACGCGTCACGCGCGTGACTTGCTGGGATTTTTGCACCTTGGCCCTCAGACTTTTGGGTATTTGCACTTACGTCCCTGTGCACAGTGCCCCCTCTTTGATTTTTGAATAAATATCAAACCACCTCCAAATTCGATGAAAATTTGACACATGGCTCCTGCCATGTTGTAGGATTTTTGAGAATTTTTGAGGACATTTTTGATTTGATTTAGTATTTTTAAAAATTCAAAAACCTCCTTTTTAGCTACTGTCTAGGTTTAAAAATACCAAAAAAATATAAAAACACCCCCAAAAATTCTAAAAAAATTAGGTTCTGTTGTTTGCTTGTTGTTTGATTTTCTAGCCAACTTTGGCTATTTTTCATTAAGTAAAAACCCTAAAAATTGAAAAACCCCTAAAAACTCATAAAAATTATAATAAATAATTTAAAAATCCAAAAACAATAATTAGGGTGCCTAAATTTTCCTTATTCTTTCTAGATTACAGGAAAATTACCTCCAGGGCTTGTTGAGATCCAAAAATATTTTAATTTTGGGTTTCAAGCCTTGCTGGACAGTACCATTTCTTTTTCGCACTGTTTGATTTTTAGAAAATAATTTACCCATTAGAAAAATACCAAAAATTCACCAAAAACACTTAAAAACCTAAAAAACATAAAAACAATTTTTCCTTAATTTTTGCTTTATTTTTGGTGTGTTAAATAATTTGCCCAAGTGTGTTGATATTTGTTTTCTTTTATTTTCTTTATCTTTTAAAAATCCAAAAAAATATAAAAACTATTAAAAACCATTAAAAAACATTTCCTTTTATTTTTTTTTTATATATTGTTTTTACTACTTCGTAGGCCCTAGGCCAATCCGTGCTCCTTGTGTTCGACCCTGGGAGCTATACCAGGTTAATCACATAGCTAGGACCGCTTGATTTGCTTTGTTTGATTTTCGATTCGTTTCGCGGTTCGATTCTTTTTCTTGATTGACACATCTTCTGAGATCCGGGTCGCAACGACCCTTGTTTCATTACCTTCACCCGGGTCTTAGGGAATTCTGTGTCATCAATGATATACGCACGCATCCTCTGACCTGAGACAGATGTGTTACTATATGTCTGAGTATGTACATTTGGCAGACCAATAGGTTGATGACCTAACCAAGGTCTATACACCGGCGCACTGGTGTGCATATAAGGGCATATGAGTAATACGATCTGTCAAAGGGATCATACATGTTCACTACTGAACCGGAAGACACGAGCTCACTCATGAGATATTGGGAAGAATCAAATTCCGTGCACACGGTCGTCTCGCTTTGGAAGCTTGACTGAATTTGTAGGTTTGATATATACTTTTGGAAAGTATATGATCAAGACCTAGGTATGATATATGCTTTTGGAAAGTATATGATCGATACCAACTCCCAATGATCAAAATGAGAAACTTATTGATAAAACTCTGAAGTAGACGGTATAAAGTTGATCTAATACTTCGGGTTTATTCTGAGTCTTCCAGTATGCAGGATGTACATATATTGGGTATACCTGAGGGTGACGTGATCATAAACAATTGTATAACCATGACTCTTCCATTCCTAGGGAGTGATGAAACGGGTCTGGATTTTAGTGACTCCTCTCAGTAGAGAAGTAATCTGATCTTGATCCAAATATTGGACATTGACCTGAATGTGATTCAGATTCAATGAGAAGATTAGATTTATGGTCTTGATTTAATCAAGCATCTATGGGAGGCCCAAGATCTGGATTTGAGGTGTGATCTCAATATCCAAGTCACTATACGTGGAACAATACAATCGCCCTGTCCTTATCTCCAAGTATTCGCGGAGAAAGCGCATTGTCCTTGAAAGAGTTCGGGATAATTTCATTGTTGATATATGTATCCAAGCATTGAGTAAATTGGTTTTAAATGTGATTTAATTATCTTGATTAATATGAATTTGATTCATATTATAATGAGAGTTATCTTAGATAATTAAATTGATTTGATTATCGAAGATATGAATAATATGAATGTGATTCATATTATTTGAAAACAAGAGAATAGAGATCCAAGATGATTAAATGTGATTTAATTATCATGGATATGAATAATATGGATAGCAATATTCATATTAGTCATATATATTATAAATGTGATTTATAATATATAAGAGAGAGCTATTTGTAATTTACATTTGTTATTTAAATGTTAATGTGAATTGGATTCACATTGGACACTGAATTGAAAATGTAATTTACATTTTATTTTGGATTGTGAATATGATTCACAAATTTTTCAATGGCAAGATTGCAATGTCTATAAAATAATTGTGAATTATTTTTGTAGAATAGTTTGCAACAAAAGTTGTTGCATAATCTTGGAGATTACAATATAGAGATGAGAGCCACCTTTCATATATATGGAGTGGACGGCCACCACTCCTATTAGGAATGTGTGGTCGTCCCATCCTTCCAACATGGAAGGAGGCACTCTCTCTCCTATGATCTCCAAGAGATCTTGATTTAATTTGGTGATTGAATTATATTGATTTATCAATATATATTTAATCTAAATTAAATTAATTGTTGTTGGTTTTTCACCAACACAAATCTTAGCCATTAAAAGAAACACAATCAATGAGAGCCATCAGATTTGTGTTACCCATGGATTGAGATCCATGGATCCCAAAATATTATAAATAGAAGGGCACCCCTTTGCTCTTCTCCACACACACCAAGAGAACATAAGTCTCTCTTCTCTCTATTTCTCGCTACACGTCAGCCCTCTCTCTTCCTCTCTCATGATCGTCCACCATGGATGCCCTAGAGGGAGTCTCCATCACCGCGGCATCGTCGTTATGCTGCCCGATCGTTTGCTCGTGGATTTCCATGTCTTTCGGTGCGCCTCGCTCATGAAGAAGACGTCGGATCTCGTGTGTCTAGATCAGGAGATCCGCCGCTTGGATCATCAACATGGATTGCGAGAAGCACGCGATTCATCCCTGCGCTCGCAAGTGTCTCCTCTGTCGGATCGGACTTGAGACCGGAGATCTCTTCGTTTAGAGACTCGATCGCAACCAGGCTTCAAGAGGTAATCCTATTACTTGTTTGTGGTTTAGACGAAACGATCCGAGAAGTGTTCTTGGATCATGTGGTTTCGTCGCATGATTTTTTTTTTAAATTCCGCTGCATAGAACAACTAGTGCGACTAGTCGTTCCTCGTCGTATTCGATACGACGCTCAGGCTTCTGTGATGCGTTTGAGGATCTAACTAAATCCTTAAAGTGGTATAAGAGCCTTAGGTCGAAGGTTTTGGATGCGATCCATAAAACCGAAGGCGACTTGGGTTCGTTAGGGTTGCGAAAGTTTTATCGCATTTCATTTTCGCATCTCTGTTTAGTGATTATTTTTGGCCCTGTTTAAATTGTTTAAGAACGAAAATAAAACTTGAATTTTGTTCCTCATTAAATAAGGAAACCATAGGATCTGAGTTTACGTAATTTGGATTCCGTTTGCTCGAGATATGGTTGTTTTAATGAACATGTATTCACTGTTACGGAAACTGCGAATCTTAACGTAATTAAGGAGTTAATTACTGTTTAGAAATACCTTGAAATGAGTGCAAATTATGTAAGTTTTGTTTTAAATCAAATTAGCAAACTTTGTAA
Source organism: Ottelia alismoides (assembly GCA_037367405.1). Classification (NCBI taxonomy): domain Eukaryota; kingdom Viridiplantae; phylum Streptophyta; class Magnoliopsida; order Alismatales; family Hydrocharitaceae; genus Ottelia; species Ottelia alismoides. The sequence goes on along the minus strand of JAZKJV010000566.1, from coordinate 826,665 downwards.
ACTTACTTTGCTTAATTTGGATTTAAATTGATTGAGATATGCTAATTTTAGTAAGTAGGGGTCACTGCTGAAATTACTTTCCTAATCAAGAACCATGTGATTGTCAATTAGTGAAATTAATTGTTAATTTCATGAAATAATTATGAAAAATATTTGAGAAATATTGAATGATGATTATTTCCTTAATTGACTTGGCCTCAATCAATAAATTGATTAGATTTGATCTAGATCATAATTGGAAACACAATCATCAAACTCCTTGCTTGAATAGGATTGGAAATTTATCTAGCAAATTTCCTTATAATAAAAAATGTTTTGATTATTACTATATGGTATAATTTCGGTTGAAGAACCAATGATCATCCCAAGTACAAAGTGATTGACTCGGCATTATTTTTTCCCGAGGCGGATATGGTGTCTAGTCGGGGATCGCTAGGATAGCGGGTTGCACCGGATGCGATCCGTCCCACTCCCGCCGGTACTGGCCATGACAACGGGTAGGGAACGAATGATGTCTGAGAGATCATGATGTATTTTTCTAATTATTAAAATTCGAATTAATATGTATTTTGAGATAATATCGTATATTCAAGTATAATCAAGTTGCTAATTGAATTGGATTAAGATTTAATATAATATGATTAAGTTAATTATATCCAATTAAGAACACTCTATTATGAATAGAGTTATTATTTCCCTTGGAAGAATTAATCGTAATGAATATGATTCATAATGATTAATTAGAATTTGAATATGATATGGAGGATCACATAAGTGACATCCATGGTCTCCCGTCAATGCGAAGGATTTCGTCGCCAGATATTGTATGTAGGAGACGTCTATCCGAAGTGACAGCTCCTGCATACTATCCATTTGGATCGGGCTCGTCGCTTCTCGAAAGAGTAAGGACGTATGCGTAGTAACCCCAATATCGGGTCCTCATATTATTGGGGCGATATTGGATTGTGTATAGCGAGTTGTATTCCTGTTGACAATCCTTTGTCTTGAGCAATGGTTGCTTATAAATAAAGGGAGCGCAGTGGAAGCATGGGTGGACCCAAGTAAGAAGTGTAGTCAAAGAGATTGATTGTACTTCTGTGATTTCCATATGATATCCAAAGAGTTGGATGAATGCCAATACTGCAATAAGTTTATGTGTTGATAGTATGACTATCAAATCTATCTAGAATCCTTAGAGAAGGAATCGGATAGTACATCAGAATAATCTACATATAATCATTGAAATTGACTTATTTGATAAGATAAAGTCTAATAATTATATCTCAATCTTCTATTGACACTTGCAATTGGTTGCATATGTATTAGAATATTAGAAATTTGATCTTAAGGTTTGATGGTCATCCATGTTGGAAGTGATGCAATTGTTGCAACAATTTCTATTGGATCAATAGACTTCATATTTTCAGTGGGAGCCCTTAGTCTTTGAGAATGTCTCTATGACCTGGATATTTGAATACACTCATAGTTTATTTCTAAATGTTGGAAATAAACATGACTTCTGGAAGAAACCTATCATAGAGAGTTATGATGGATATATTTCAGATAGTAATCTAACATCTAGTGGACTCCACTAAATTAGAAAATTAATGAATGGTTCATTAAGATTTCTAACAACTGAAAACTAAACCTTTAAAGATTAATAGGAGGATATAGATCATTTGACAATGATCTGGCATCATGTTTTGGATATATGTCTATTGATGACATCAATGGACAAGTAAGAGATAAAACTTTAGAATGTCTAAAATTTCAAAACTTGCATACTTATGAATATTATATTCAAAGTAAAATGTCCAATACACCCGCTTTAGGAAAAATGTAAGATATCAAGGTATTTAGGATCATATTGATGTATATGAATCATCTATATCATAGTAAACATTATGGATATGTGATATCTATTGATGATTATGTATGATATGAGATTTCTTCTCTTCACCTAAGAAACCTTTGAAATGTTCAAAGATTTAACAATTTTGATTTAGAACCAAAGTTTGAAGGAAGATGAAATGAATTTGATCTAACCAAGGTAGCGTGTACCTATTAGATGAATTCAAGGAATACCTTATGGAGATGTGAATATCATTCCTATCTAAATCCTCCTAATGAACCTTAACTCAATAGAGTTGTAGGAAGATACAATTGATCATGTGTAACATGATTTGATCAATGATTAATCTTAGCATAATTATCTCTTAGTTTCCAAGTACATATGTATGTGGTAGAGACTACATTATATATATCCTTAATAAGGTTCTATGTGATTAAGCTAGAATCTGGCACTGGAGAGTGCTACTTCATTAGGAAAATAAAGGATGGTATTGTATACCTACTTTATGAGCTTGAGATTCTTAAAGGATCTCATCTCTGAGAATGTGATTCTTAGAGGATGACTCTCTTAAGTATCAAGATGAAAATGAAGTAGAGGAACTCATTTAATCTTTAGAAGATAATGAGGCTCCTGAAATCAGAAACTAAAAGAATAATTGAAGATGAAACACTAATACTTCTTCAAACAAGTTTGAGGATGTATTCCATGTGTCAGTTAAGTCTGAAAATGATCGGATTTCATGTGATGAAACTCCTGAGGATCATGACATGGAAAGATGGATGTTAGCAATAAAACTCTAATGTAGACTTCATATACAAGTCTTATATATGGATCCTCGAGGATCCACCTATATGGGTAAGACCCATTAAGGTGTAAATGGATCTTCAAGAGAAAGAGGGAACCTGATGGGAAGGTAGAGACCTTCAAAGCATGGTTCGTAACCATGAGCTACACACTGAAGAGAAGACATCGCTTGCGATGAGACTTATCTCCAGTGACCCTGCTTTAATCCATCAGAATATTGCTAACTATAGCTACACAACTTGACTATAACATCTTCATGATGTGAGTCAAGATTGCATTCCTCTATGAATACCTCTCTGAGGATATTCATATGAAGTAGCCCCAGGGCTTCATGGTTGAGGAAAGCAAGGTATGCAAGCTAAAGAACTCCATCTTTGAACTCAAATAAGATTCTTGTAGTTGGAACAAAAGATTTGATGAAATTATAAATGTTATGATTTCAGATAAAATCTTGATGAACCATGTGAAGCTTAGTGGGAGTGCCATTGTGTTCATCGTGCTAAATGTAGATATTATTCTAATCATTTGGAATGATATAAGGATAATAATAAGTGTTTTATAATTTGGTTGTTCCATACCTTGAGATATGATCTCAAGGATATCTCTTAGATCTTGTTCTGAAGTCGTTCAGAAGCAAAGAGAAGAGGGTATTGGGACCATCACATTAGTAGTACACCTTGAACTTATTCCATCTTCTGGAAAATTCCAAGAAAGGCTTCCTTCCCTTAAGATATGGTAGTGACCTATCTAAAGGAATAGCACCTCAGAGAGTTGAGGAAGTGAATGCTAGAACTGCTTACACTTGTGCATCAGCTATGAGAAGCTAAGTGTATGCTAGATGTGCAAAAAGGCCAGATGTCTACCATGCAGTGGGAGTAGTAATCTGTTACTAATCCTACTATGGAATAAAATACTTGATTGCAGTAATAAAAATATCTTCAAAGATAATGAAACTCAGAGATAGTGATCTCAAAGTTTTATCTTCAAAAGTTTAAGACCTTGTAGATAGTGATCTATAAAGATCTTAACTGTAGATACCTTAGGAGATAGAGATCTCCATGAATAAAGGCATTCTGATAAGGATTATGGACATACTGGTTATAATAATTATCAAGCTATAGTGTCAAGAACACTATAACAAAATTGAGTATTGATTGCATAAGATGCAACGTTCGCATTGGATGCGAGCACTATTACTAGGGGATATGCAAATGTCGTAAAAGGACTTGGCGTAGTCTCTTGAGAACAGAGTGACTGGTCAGCTTACCTAGCTATTTTCTAAATAGCCTATGATGTCAAATGAGTGTGGGTTTAAATGATTAGCCCATTAATGGCTCTTTGGGCTAGTGGGAGATTGTTGGACATGCGAGCCCACAGGGAGACATTATGCAATAAATGTTATTGCAAATATCATTCCCTAATCTGAAATGAAGAATACATAATTTGCATAATAGGTCCCTTAGTACAATTAGGGTTATGTACCATGGCCATCTTGATGATCATACGGATGTTGATTCAATTATTGAATCATAGAGGCCGGTGCTTAGATGAATATCTAATGAGTTAGATTGAGGACTCATCAAGCACCGTCAAATGATTATTAAGAGATGATCTCCAGCCTGAGTAGGAGATGACAGTCATTTCTCAGTTAGGCTGATATCTGACCGACCTCTTGATGCAGGTCCTCTGCATAGGAATAGAGATTCGGAGGTGTCAGATTAGTTAGGTCAAAGAGTTGATTTAACGAGATCGAGATAACCAAAGTCCTATATTGTATGTTGTCATGATATAGGCACGCATCTTCTGACCGGAGACAGATGTGTTACTATATGTCTGAGTATGTACATTTGGCAAACCAATAGGTTGATGACCTAACCAAGGTCTATACACCGGCGCGCTGGTGTGCATATAAGGGCATATGAGTAATACGATCTCTCAAAGAGATCATACAAGTTCACTACTGAACCGAAAGACACGAGCTCACTCATGAGATATTAGGAAGAATCAAATTCCGTGCGCACGGTCATCTCACTTTGGAAGCGTGACTGAATTTATAGGTTTGATATATACTTTTGGAAAGTATATGATCAAGACCTAGGTATGATATATGCTTTTGGAAAGTATATGATCGATACCAACTCCCAATGATCAAAATGAAGTAGATAGTATAAAGTTGATCTAATACTTCGGGTTTATTCTGAGTCTTCCGGTATGCAGGATGTACAGGTATTGGGAATACCTGAGGGTAATGTGACCATAAACGATTGTATAACCATGACGCTTCCATTCCTAGGGAGTGATGAAACGGGTCTGGATTTTAGTGACTCCTCTCAGTAGAGAAGTAATCTGATCTTGATCCAAATATTGGACATTGACATGAATGTGATTCAGATTCAATGAGAAGATTAGATTTACGGTCTTGATTTAATCAAGCATCTATGGGAGGCCCGAGATCTGGATTTGAGATGTGCTCTCAATATCCAAGTCACTATAACTGGAGCAATACAATCGCCCTGTCTTTATCTTCAAGTATTCGCAGAGAAAGCGCATTATCCTTGAAAGAGTTCGGGATAATTTCATTGTTGCTATATGTATCCAAGCATTGAGTAAATTGGTAATTAAATGTGATTTAATTATCATGATTAATATGAATTTGATTCATATTATAAAGAGAGTTATCTTAGATAATTAAATGTGATTTGATTATCGAAGATATGAATAATATGAATGTGATTCATATTATTTGAAAATAAGAGAATAGAGATCTAAGATAATTAAATGTGATTTAATTATCATGGATATGAATAATGTGGATAGCAATATCCATATCAGTCATATATATTATAAATGTGATTTATAATATATAAGAGAGAGCTATTTGTAATTTACATTTTTTAATTAAATGTTAATGTGAATTGGGTTCACATTGGACATTGAATTGAAAATGTAATTTACATTTTATTTTGGGTTGTGAATATGATTCAAAAAAATTTCAATGGCAAGATTGCAATGTCTACAAAATAATTGTGAATTATTTTTGTAGAATAATTTACAACAAAAGTTGTTGCATAATCTTGGAGATTACAATATAGAGATGAGAGCCACCTTCCATATATATAGAGTGGACGGCCACCACTCCTATTAGGAATGTTTGGTCGTCCCCTCCTTCCAATATGGAAGGAGACACTCTCTCTCCTATGATCTCCAAGAGATCTTAATTTAATTTGGTGATTGAATTATACTGATTTATCAATATATATTTAATCCAAATTAAATTAATTGTTGTTGGTTTTTTACCAACACAAATCTTAGCCATTAAAAGAAACACAATCAATGAGGGCCATTGGATTTGTGTTACCCATGGATTGAGATCCATGGATCCCAAAATATTATAAATAGAAGGGCACCCCTTTGCTCTTCTCTACACACACCAAGAGAACATAAGTCTCTCTCTCTATTTCTCTCTACACGTCAGCCCTCTCTCTTCCTCTCTCGTGGTCGTCCACCATGGATGCCCTAGAGGGAGTCTCCATCGCCGCAGCATCGTTGTTATGCTGCCTGATCGTTTGCTCGTGGATCTCTGTGTCCTTCGGTGCGCCTTGCTCATGAAAAAGACATTGGATCTCATGTGTCGAGATCAGGATATCCGCCGCTTGGATCGTCAACATGGATTGCGAGAAGCACACGATTCATCCCTGCGCTCGCAAGCGTCTCCTCCGTCGGATCGGACTTGAGACAGGAGGTCTCTTCGTTTAGAGACTCGATCGCAACCACGATTCAAGAGGTAATCCTATTACTTGTTTGTGGTTTAGACGAAACGATCCGAGAAGTGTTCTTGGATCATGTGGTTTCGTCGCATGAATTTTTTTTTAAATTCCGCTGCATAGAACAACTAGTGCGAGTAGTCGTTCATCGTCGTATTCGATACGACGCTCACGCTTCCGTGATGCGCTTGAGGATCTAACCATATCCTTCATTTTATTCTTAAATAGTATTTCGGAGGAATCAACAGGAGTGCTTACAGCTTTGCAATCTTGATATCCAAATTTCTCAAGTACCTTCTCAATATAATGAGATTGAGAAACTACAATCCCATCAACTGACCTTGTCAGTTTAAGACCCAAGATCACATCAGCAACACCCATGTCCTTCATCTCAAACTTGCTACTTAAGAATACTTTAATCTCATTAATAATCCTTATATGTGATCTGAATAACAATATATCATCAACATACATGCACAAGACAATACACTCATCACCTTTCACCTTGGAATAGACACACTTATCAGAATCATGAACCTTAAAGCCACATGACAAAATAGTTTTGTCCAATTTTTCATGTCACTGCTTTGGTGCTTGTTTCAATCCGTAAAGGGATTTAACGAGCTTGCAAACCTTTCCCTCATTCCCAGGAGTCACAAGTCCATCAGGTTGATCCATATAGATCTCTTCCTCAAGATCGCCATGCAAGAAGGCGGTATTCACATCCATCTGGTGGATAGAGAGATCATATACAGATGCCAATTATATGAGCATCCGGATTGTTTTCATCCTTGTCACGAGGGAATAGGTATCGAAATAATCGATACCTTCCTTTTGCCTAAAGCCTTTAGGAACCAATCTGGCTTTATACTTTTCGATTAATCCGCCAGGTCTAAGCTTTCTCTTAAACACCCACTTGCACTCAATGGTAGAGCACCCTGTTGGTAAATCAACCAACTCCTAAGTTCCATTAGCCATAATGGAATCCATCTCAGATTTGACGGCTTCCTTCCATTGTTTTGCTTCAAATGAAGCCATGGCTTCCTTGTAACTTGGTGGATCACCCTCGATCTGGTAGACAACAAAGTTGCTAACCAGATCCTTGGCTATCTGAGGTATTTTACTCCTCCTTGGCTCAATTTCTTCTGAAAGGTCATTGGGTTCAGATTGAGTCTCAACCCCCACATTCGTTATCCTTTCCACTTGATCTGGAATAGATCTGATGTAGAGGCACCCTCAATGGTCAGATTCTGAGGAATCCCAGTCTTCAACGGAAAAACATCCTTAAAGAAGGTAACATCGCGGAGTTCAACAATGGTGTTGACATCTATGCCCGGTATCTCGGACCGAATTACCGAGAACCTATATGCATAGCTATTTTCCAAATAACCTAAGAAGACCACATCAATAGTTTTAGGACCAAGCTTCTTTCTCTTGTGTTATGGGACTAAGACCTTAGCGAGACAGCCCCATACTTTGAGATATTTTAAGCTTGGTTTCATATTTCTCCAAAATTCAAAAGGACACTTTTCCATATGCCATGGAAGAACCCTATTCAGAATATGGTAAGCTGTATTAAAGGCTCCTCCCCACATATAGGTTGGAAGTCCAGAACTCTGTAGGAGAGCATTGATCATGTCAGTTAAGGTTCTATTTTTTCGTTTTGATATCCCATTTGATTGTGGTGAATATGGGGCCGTAACTTCATGAACTATGCTAAATGATTTGCAATGTTCATCAAACAAGTTAGAGGTATATTCACCTCCTCTATCTGACCTAAGGCGTTTAAGCACTTTTCCTGTTTGTGTCTCAGCCTCATTCTTAAATATAAGAAATTTCTCTAAGGCTTCATCCTTGGTTTTCATTAGATATGCGTAGCAGTATCTACTGCCATCATCTATAAATATGATAAAGTATTTCTTATTGTCTCGGGTCAACACACCATTAAACACACAAATATCTGTATGCACTAGATCCAAGATCTCACTATTTCTAGAGACAGACTAAAAACGCTTCCTAGGTGTCTTAGCTTGCACACAGATTTCACATTTTCGAGTTTTATCAATAGTGTGTTTAGGGATCAACTCTAAATTTATAATTCTCTTAATTGAATTTACATTTACATGTCCCAATCTACCATGCCATAGATCACAAGATTCTAAATTATACACAACATGAGACACTGAATTAGAACATTCATAACTTAAAACATTCATTGCATTAATGTTTACTGAATCACATCTCATTCTAAAGAACAAAACAAAATCAGCCAAATAGCATTTTCCATAAAAAAATGTCATGTCTTAGAATGACAACTTTATTACATTTAAAGTTCAATTCAAAACCATTTTTAACTAAGATAGAGCCAGATAAAACGTTCTTCTTGATGTCAGGAACATGCAGCACCCTGTGCAACGTCCAGACACGTCCAGAGGAGAACTCCAAGTTGACTTATCCCAACCCTAGCACCATGGCTGCAGAATCGTTCCCCATCTTCACAGTCCCACCACTGCAGGTCTGATAAGAAGAAAATAATGTTCTTTCAGAACAAATGTTTACATTGGCTCACGTATCCACGAGCTACTCATTTGGATCATGGATATGGTATAGTTCAGCTTTTACAGAGACATACCCCTCACTAGCCCCAAGTCCATCAGTGATCATATTCACTTGTGGACTCCCATCTGTAGCCTTAGATTGAGCCTTTAAGGACGGACAGTCCTTCTTCCAATGGCCAATCTGATTACAGTGTCAGTAGGGTTTATTCTTTACCTTTTTTGGATCTTGCCCTTTGGTTTTATTTTATTATTGTTACCACCCTTTCCCTTCTTATCATTGTCCTTCGAGGTCACGAAATTGACCTTAACCTGAATATCAACAGGAAACATAGACTTTTGTTTCATGTGTTCCTCCTCTATGGTAATTGCCACCATCAAGTCATCCATAGAAATTTTCTCCTTCCTGTGTTTCAGAGTCATACCGAAGTCTTCCCAAGACTTGAGGAATTTTTGTATGATGCACATGACTTAAAACTTTTAGGAAATTTCATTTCGACATCTTCTAAACTATGGAACAGGAGTAAAAACTCGAGTGCCTTTTCAGAAACCGACTTCCCTTCGATCATGTAAAACTTCAAAAATTTGGCCACTGAGTATTTCTCAATACCGAGGTCTTCGATATTATACTTCCGATCCAAATCTTCTCATAGCCCCTTCGCAGTCTGCGTGGATGAACAATATATATCAAACAACATGTTGGACAGGGCCAACAAGATGCAACCATGACATATACGATCTCGTTCCTTCCACGTTGATTGCGTCTTCTGGCTATCGGGTGTGGGGTTTTCTGTTTCCACCGTAGGACAATCGATTTCAAGTATAGAGATTAATCCTATGGTGGTTAACCAGATCTTCATACGTTGTTGCCAACGCTTAAAGTTCTGTCCATCGATTTTTTAGGTATAGCAGCCATATCCACCCTCGATTTAAACATCATTTCCGACATGATTTTAAAATTGGTTTCCGATATCCTCTCTAATATTGTTGAAAACAGGATCATTATCGTATATATTAAATAGTAATTACATGGATCCATATAAATTAAAAGAAAAGCATTACAGACTAACATTATTATCGCCATGCATTTCAAATCCATTATTCGATTACAGAATGCAAGCAGGAACCGATTAAATAAACGGAAACATAAATTAGGGCAAGATCCAGAAAAGGTAAAGCAATAAACGAATTGCGGCAAACAAAATAAATGAAGAATAAGGTTAGAGATCACCGAAGCTTTCATGAAATGGGTTGTCCTTAGAGAGGATATCGCCTCCACAATACCGGTGCGAAGGGTACTGGCGATCTGCTCCCAAGATACGACGGTCCACGGTCTTCGTCTGCGCACACCGACGAGACCGTCCTCGAAAGTACCTCCAAAAACTTACAGCCGAGAGAAAGAGAAGGTGGTTCGTCCGCGAGAGGAAGAATGAGAGCAAAGGCGGTGTGAGATTTTCTTGCAAGTGAAGAAAACGATGTAGGGAAAGGGGTATAAAAAGAAGGTTGCGTGCCCTAGCGTGTGGTACCTTTCGATTTCCGAAAACATCCCTCAACGGGCGCGTCTTTTCGAATCCTGAAACCGCAGCCATAACGAATCGTTTAGGTCGAGTTGAATTCATGTTTTAGTCGAATCTAAATTAATCATGTGATTAATTTAATCGACCTACCAAATGAAATCCGCAGCAAAAGTATTAAGATCCAAATTGACTCTCCCGAGCCCGAGCCCGAGCAGCGCAAAGCGCGCGCGTGCGAGTGTGGTCCTCCATTCTTCCTCTCTATTATTGTTACAAGAGCTTGGGGTGTGAACTCATATATAAGCCCACCAAAAATTTAGAGATACTAGGTATGGTAATAAACTTCCACGCAAGCTTTTTCATATTTCAAATTTGGGAATTCCAACTTTCCCTTCAAGCCATTTGTTTTCCCAATTGAAACCAAATTAACTTCAATTGTAATTACATAGACTTTCCAATTAAAAAATCTAATTACATTTCTTAATACAACAGATAGTACATAATACAGAGGATTTTACATATAAATTAAAGAAAACTGCCAACAACTTCAATGAAAAAAACACTGACGAAGACTTAAAAAATTATGCTTTACGTCAATTGCAACAAATACTGAGTCAAAATCAACTTGTCTTTCTGGGTACAAACTCCCTTTTTCATCTGAATAATCCTATGAAATTTATGGTAATAAGTTGTTGCTAGAAGAACTAAGTTATATTGTTTATGGACATGGATGAACAAGAAAAGCATTTCTTTAACAGGCCATTATTTCAAAGATTAGATATGAGGTAAAATTGTACTTGTTATACCATCATCTGGTATAGCATCATTGCTTCTTCCAGCCTCGAGTTGGGAGAACAACACATTCTAGATTCAAAATTCATTTACATTCAGATGATTACTCGACTCGTGAGATTAAGAATGCGACTCATTTAGCATGTTTATGGCAAAGAACGAGTCTGATAATTTGGGATGGAGCGCCAATGATCCATATGAATTGCTTCAAAGCTTTAGACATAATGTAGAAAGATATTTTTCTTCATGTTGGAATATGTGAAAGTGACAGACCATTTGTGGGTATAGTAACTATTTTAGGCGGTGACATCAAACATATACTACATATTGTTAACAATGGAAGTCGACAAGATATCGTAGATATTACTATCAATAAATCAGATCTATGAGAGCATTGTAAGGTATTCAAACTAATAAAAAACATGAGGTTATTTGATAGTTCTCTAGATGAATCACTAAAATCATCATTATTAAAATTTGAAAATTGGATTTTAGGTATTGGTTGTAGCATTGTTGATATGGTTAACCGTAAAGGAGATGATGAAGCAAATCGGACCAAAATTCTCCTTGATTTACTGATACAAATGTCAGAGAGAAATATAGGGTTTTCAATTTGACTATATATGAAAACTTTATAAGAAATTTCAGTGATCATGGATATCTAAAAGAGAGGTCTATCATAACTCCAACAAATAATACAGTTGATATTGTTGATGAGAACATGTTAGTTTTGGTTCCAATTGAAGAAAGGGTACTCTTAAGTTCTGATTCTATATGCAAATCATCAATAACCATAGAAGAAGAAGAACTTTTGTATCCAGTTGATTTTCTTAATCTAATATCGAGGTATGTCGCCCTTGAGTTTCTTCTCAAAAAGAGGTAGAAGAGATGAAGATGAGATTTGGGGTGGAAGAGGGAGGGGGCTCCCGGTTGGCGAGTATGGATCCGCTGCGATGATCCGTTCCCCTCCCGAAGGAGGTATTTATATGGCGTGAATATGCTCGCATCGTCCGCCCCCTCCCCATGCTAGGTGGTTATAGTCTCCCATGAGACTCGGGCCTCCGCGACGGCCACACAACTGTTGGCTTCTGCAATGGCAGTGACTCTTGACTACTTGCTCAAAGAGAAAGAACCGTTCTACATCTCCCACTTGAAAGTGGTCAAGATAAATTCCACTCCTACTATTTGGCTTGTGGATACATGGAGATTTATCATATGAGGATCATTATATATGAAACATCTTCCTTGACTCATGCATTCCTGAGTCCCATTAAACCAACATGTTTGATATATGTTCCTTATGTTATTCCCTTGGTAAGGGAATCAACCAACATGTCACTGGTTGGCATGTAGGTTACCGTGATTTCTTGTTTCCCCACTATATCTTGTATATAGTGATATTGGATCTCAATGTATTTTCCTTTAGAATTATTAGCCCCACTATTGATCAAGCTTATCGCAGCTTGATTGTCATAATACATTTCAATTGGCCCTTTGACCAATTCGAGACTTAGATTCTTTAGAAAACATATAATCCACACAGCATGAATGGTGGCTATGCTACATACAATGTACTCAGCATCCTGTGTATGTCGAGATACACAATCTTGTTTCTTGCTACCCCAAGAAACGGTTGCACCACCAAACATGAACAGGTAACCCGATGTAGATTTTCTATCATCCATATCCCCTCCGAAATAGACATTAGAGTATCCTACCACTTCAAGTGATTCTGCTTGATACACAAGTTTCAAATGTATTGTCCCTTTCAGATATCGAAGAATCCTCTTTACAGCTTCCAATGTGCTAGATCGGGATTGCTTTGATATCTACTGATTAAGCTTACTGGATAGGCTAAGTCAGGTCGAGTACTCATCATTACATACATTAGACTTCCCACTGCTTGTGTATATGGTACATCTAAAGGTTTCTGCCCCCTTCCGGGACAATGATTCTTGTTGTGTCTCTTTCCCATCACAAGTGGTGTTGGAGCTGGAGTGTCATTCTGCATTCCAAATCTTCTTAATATAGTATGCAAATATCCTTCCTAACTAAGGCTCAATGTCCTTAAGTCCATGTCTCTTGTTATTTGAATTCCAAGAACATATGATACTTTGCCCATGTCCTTTATCTCAAATTCATTATTCAATTTCTGTTTGATTTCATTGAGCATTTGTATGTCACTACCTGCAAGAAGAATGTCATCCACATACAATGATATGATTGCAAACCTGCTCCCACTCTTCATTATATACACACAGTTATCCAATTTATTTGAAATAAATCCAAATTGGATAACTTTCTCATGAAATTCGAGATACCATTGCCGTGAAGACTTCTTCAAGCCATATAATGACTTTCTTAACTTGTAAACTCTTTTCTCCTGACCTTCAACCTGAGATCTATCAGTTTGTCGCATATAAATCCCCTCCCTTAGTTCTTCATTACGGAAGGTCGTCTTCACATCCATTTGGAATAATTCCAAATCCATATATACAACTATGGCTAAGATCATCCGAATAGATGCAAACTTAGCCACTGGAGAGTAGGTTTCCTGGAAATCTATTCCATCTTGCTGAGTATAACCCTTGGTAACTAATCTGGCTTTGTATTTGTCAACATTACCATCGACTTGGTACTTCTTCTTGAATACCCACTTGCATCCTATGGATTGCCTACCTTCTGGAAAATCACATAACTCCCATACACTGTTTCGCTCGATTGAGTCCAACTCATCCCTCATGGCGGTCGTCCATGATTCCGACTCAGACGAAGCCATAACTTCATCAAAGGATATGGGATCTGTATAATCCGCAGTATCCTGATCCTCGGTATAACAAGACGCCTCGCATCCATAGAAATGGTTATCTTCCATCCATGCGGGCCGTGTTCCGGGTCTCTTGTTTCCGATTATACTTGTTGGTTGGTCCACCCACTTCCTCTAAAGGATAATCATGTTCCATAGGTTCATGCTCTATATTTGGATGATTGATATCATCCCCAAGTTCTTGTCTAATGCTCAAGTCATCTTCATTGTCTTGTAGGACAATCAAAGGATCTGATTCCTCTACTTCATGCTCTTTTTCTTGATGAATTTCAAGAAAAGTTGCATCACGACTTTCGATCAGACCTTTAGTTTCATGGAAGAACCTATATCATTTAGAATGTTCACTATATCCAATAAACTTGCACTTTAATATCTTGAAGTCTACCTTGTCCCTAAGCTGACTCGGTACCAGAACATGTGCAACACATCCCCATTTTCGGAGATGGCCCAACTCGGGCTTTCTGCCATTTCATGTTTCATATGACGTTGATTCTACGAAGTTGGTAGGAATCCTATTCTGTATATAGTTCGCAGTCAGCACTGCATCTCCCTAGAATTTCTTGGAGAGTCCTGAGTATGAAAGCATACACCTTACTGCATTCATCAAGGTTCGATTCTTTCTTTCTGCTACACCATTCTGTTGTAGTGTATAGGCCATTGTAGTCTGCCTACGAATGTTTGTCTGAATACAATAATATTCAAACTCCTTTGATGTATATTTACCACCTATTTCTGTCCTAAGGGTCTTGATTGGTTTTCCCAATCTTGTCTCCACTTCCGTCTTGTATCTCTTAAATGTTTCAAGTGCTTCCGACTTTCTTCCTAAGAGATAGACATATGAGAACTTTGAGTAATCATCAATGAATGTTATAAAGTATTCCTTATTTCTATATGTATTGACGCTTAGTGGTCTATATATGTCCGAATGAATCAAACCTAGTAACTTTGTTGATCGAATTCCGATTGAGAAAGGTCTTCTCGTCATTTTACCGGTCAGACAGTGTTTCCAGGGCAATGTCCTTACACCCATGATCTTAGGCAACAGATTTGCCTTCATCATTTGTTCCATCTTAGAATTTCCTTGACGACCCAGTCTCATGTGCTACAAGTCATAGTCAGACAAACAACACAAGGAATACTCAGAAGAGACATTCATTGACCCACTAGAGTTTATTACAAGAAGACATGATAGGTCATGTTCGGGCACAAACTTTCCCATCGCATAGACCTTATTCTTGCCTATAGATACATGTTTATTATAAAAAAGGACTTTGAAATCCTTTTTGAGTAGCACTGGGACAGAGATCAGGTTCTGACATATCCCTGAGGCATATAGTACGTCATTCAGTACCATAATTTTATCCCCCAGGTCAAGTCGGTATGTCCCAACACCTTTCACATCCAGATAGGTGTTGTTCCCCATGAAGATCCTCTATTCTCCTTTGCTCAACTCCTTGAAGTCCACCAGGCCTTTCTTTGTCTTTGTGATGTGTCTGGTTGCTCCAGAATTGATCCACCATCCATCATTGTCCGTGATGACGGAGTTGTATTCCACGACAACCGCAAATTCTATTTTCTTCTTGCCTTTATTTTCAGGCATTTTATAATTTCCTGGCTTCTTCTTGTTGAGGCAATTGACCTTGAAATGGCCATATTTGTCGCAACCGTAGATGAGCCACGTAGGTATTTCCTACTCTTTCCTTTGAAATTCGCCTTAGAGGAGCCTATCCTTTTATTCGCGTGCACGAAATTTGCTTCTTCTTCTTCCTCAACCTCAAAGATCTCAACTTTCGATCTTTATTTTAGAGAGGTCCCTCTCAATTGCCAACTGTGCAGGTAGGTCCGTCACAGACTTAATGTTACCATTCATCCTCAGAGATGTGGCAACCATGTCGAATGATAGTGGGAGACTTCCTAGTATGGTTGCGATCTGCATCCTCTCCGGAATCGTGCAATCAGCATTTGCTAGATCCTTGGCCATCA
Source organism: Ottelia alismoides (assembly GCA_037367405.1). Taxonomy (NCBI): domain Eukaryota; kingdom Viridiplantae; phylum Streptophyta; class Magnoliopsida; order Alismatales; family Hydrocharitaceae; genus Ottelia; species Ottelia alismoides. The sequence goes on along the minus strand of JAZKJV010000566.1, from coordinate 810,574 downwards.
CGATCATCTTGTTCATGTGCTCGAGGATGCTTTCGGATTCCTTCATTCTACATGAGTTCTACTTGTGTAGAAGAAGCTGGACGCTCACTTCCGACTTAGAGTGATATTTCTCCTTAACCATAGTCCAGAGCTTGTAAGCTGATTCACAGGTCTTAAAGACCCGAATCAGGTTCAAATCCATGTGGGTCAACATAAGGCTCCTAGCCCTATTATATGTTTTCTCCCACTGTTCGCGGGACCTAATTTCCCCCATAGTTGGATTTTCAGATAAGGTTGGGTCGGGTTTGTCTATAATGGAGTGTATGTTGTCGTGCAATAGGCCATAGTAGATTTTTCTACTCCATAACTCATAATTAGTACTGTTAAGGTACTCAATTTTTCCCACTTCAGTGGCAATTGTCTTACTTGTCGTATTGGATCTAATGAGATAAAAGTAAGATTGGTATGAGATTTTGCAACGTAATAAGTATAAGCAAAGATTTAAAAAAAGTTTCGATGCGTTGACTATAGACGAAAGGGTAAGATGCAACTCATGTTTTTTAAGAAAGTTAACGTTTAATAAAGGGTCTCTTTTAACTACATAGAAATACAATCCAAAACAAATAGCAAGAACTTGAATGTGAAAGAAAACTTCTAATTTAATCAACAAACATCTACAAAGATTTTTTCATAAGAAAACAACTAATTTTAAGAAAGATCTAATTATCCAAAAAAATAAGCAAGATCAATAACTACACAAAAAAACTTTTCTATTAACAGACTTGCAATATTACCCAACGAACAATAACTATTAAAGGTGTGAGTTAATTAATCAAAGAAGAGTAAATAATTTTGTGTTACTTGGTAACAATGATAATTACCCCTTAAAAATTAATTTTTTTAAAAAAACTTTAAGCTTTATGCAGAACTAATATGAATACAAAGAACATTAACAACTTATCTACTTGAAAAAAATGAATATTTTTTAACAAGTGATGGACCCCGGATCTACCCTTTTGATTGTATCGAATTAACGATTTCGTTGCAGTCAGATAAATCCGGATCGATCAAAAACTAACCGCACGAATCGAATAATCAACGAATGAATGTACGTGCAGTTTTATGTTTATTTAACCTGGGCAAGCCCCAGGGTCGACTCAAGGAGGCAAAAGAACAACTCGGGATCATATTAGAGGAATTAGGTTGCGGTTTTCCAAGTGGGATTTTTTGGTATTTTTGATGCAATAAAAATGCAGATGCACTAATGCGAATAAACTAGGTTATTAAGAAAGTCAACAACTTAGCCAAATTTAATTTTAATATGAAATTAGTCCAAATTGACCAAATTGTATTTTTCCTATAAACTTAGTTCAATGATTAATGCAAAATAGATTTTTTGTAATTTTTGGATTTAAAATGCACAAATGAAAAATGCAAATTTTTGGGGGTTTTTATGCAATTTTTCGTGCAAATGATATGTAAAAATTATGAAAAATGTACTGGAAGATAAACATGATGAAATTAAGCTACGCTATTTTTTTAGAATTTTCTGATACTTTATGATTTTCTTATGAATTTTTTACTAAAAATAGAGCGATTGTGAGTATTTAATTCCTAATTAATCCACGAAATCATATTATCCAGAGAGCTATTTTCTCAAATAGGTATTTTAGTCAGGAATCCAGGAGCGTTGAAATTTCTCAACAATAATCTTTGTGGATTTCATTAAAAATCAATTACAAAAATCACCCTAGAATTTATTTTATGCAAATGACAACTCCAATTTCGATGAAACGTGAACAGTAATTAAAGCACATTTAGAGTCATCATCTAGAATTTTTTCACAATTTTTAGAGCAAGAAATAGGTCTGTACGAATTTCAGAGCTTAAATGGGTAAAATATCATTGATTTTCAATCTCTCATTTTTAATAAATAATCTGATGCTCACAAAAATGCAAATAAATAGCCACGGGATAAAGAATTAGTTGCTCATCAAAGTGCTATTTTGGATTGAATAAAATGATGCAAAAATATTGTTCAAATTAAAATGACAATGCAGGGGTGTCTTCGCAATACAAAATAAAAGCTGGATGAACTGAAATGTGGATAGGGACTCTTTTGTAATTAAACAAATTTGAAAGGGTAAATTGTAATTTTTGCAAAATAAAATGAAATAAACCTTTGCTTATTCTTCACCCGCAAGTAAGGAGCAAGGGCGGAAGGTCGGCTAGGGCGGACTCTCGAGGCGGCGGCCGCGCACGAGGAGCGGGGCGGTGCGAGGGGCGACGCACCGTGGTGATGGCGAGCGGAGGCCGGCTGGAGCGCTCGCAGCGGCTGGTGCGTGGACGGCGACGCGCCTCGGCGGCGAGGCTGACACGTGGGCAACAGTAGCAGTGGCCAATGCCAGGGGCGGAGGGCGCACGTGAAGCGATGGGTGGCGCTGCTCGGGCGCAAGGGGCGCAGCGGCGCGCACGACGATGAGCGCGCACAGGTCGCACGTGAGGTTGGAGTTGTGGAGGCGCAACGAGGCAGCGGGGCGGCACACACAGCGGGGCGGCACACACACCTGGCTGGCGGAGGCTGGAGGTCGCGGCGGTCGACCGCCGATGTGCTACTGGCGGAGCGGCTAGGCGCGCGTGCGGTCGGTCAAGTGGCGGACGCGTGTACTGCCGCGGGGGAGGAGGTGTCGGCGGTCGACCGCTAGGGGGCTGACGGGGGGAGACTGCCTGGAGGCCTGCGGCCACAGGCTGGAAGGAGGGCCGCTGCACGGGGCAGCTGAGCAGCAGCAGCGTCATTGGGGACGGCGGAGGGTGGGTGGTGCCTTATAGATATAAAATACCGCATTTTATCTTTTGTAATTTTGTTGTCATTTTTAAATAAGAGAAAATTCAAAATAAAAATAGAGAAAATATAGAAAGAATATTTACAACTTAATCTAATTTTTTTAGATTTTTAATAATTAAGAAAATAAAAGGATAAAATGAAGAGCAAAAAGGTCAATATATACAACATATAATAGGGGCCTAAAACCCAAGTTTTGCATACAAGTCCCGATTTTAATTAAATTTATCTTATTTTGAAGGTCTTTGAATGTATATTACTTTAAAAGTGAGTAGACCTAAATTGGGCATTGTATGAGAGAGATATGCGCATTTTAAGTCTCCTGATTTCAAACTTGGATTGGGGTTTTATTGGTCAATTTTACAAGTTAATATTTTTTTGATATTTTTCTTTAATTAATGATAGTAATATATACACTATGGAGTTAGTTTTATTGGCTTTGGAGTTAGTATAAAATATATACAAATAGGTGAAATATGATGAATATACAGGTGAATAATTACAAGTGAATTTGGGTTCTTATTTAATGCAAATATGAATGCTAAAATGCAAATATTATTTATGCATGCATGAATGCTAATTATGCAATATAAGTGGAAATATGCAGCTAATTACTCGGGAACAAATCTCTATTTTCAACTTTTAGAGTGATGAATCACAGATTCATCAACAAGCCAATGTAATAATATATCCAATTTAAGAAAAAAATAGATTTAATTATTAATTATAACTTTATCAACCAAATTTTTTTTTAAGGATAAGCACCCTATTTTACTGAAGGTAATCAACATGGTTCTTAAAAAAATAATAAGATTCAACTAATTAAGATTTAAAAAAAATTCAACTAATTAAGATTTAAAAAAACGATGATACCACTTAAAGGGCTTGATAATTCTACTCTAATTCAACCAACAAAGATATTAACTTCTATCTTAAACTTTAATAAACACATTAAAAAATTATTTAACAAGACTCTTCTCAAACTTAAGGTTTTTTTAAAGGAAAGGGAACAAAAGCAGGTCAATATGGTTGGTATTCTCAAAAAAAAATACAGGCCAATCAAGGTTCCCGTGAAGACAGTAAACATGCCAACTTCTATCTTAAAAAACAACAAATAAAAAAACTAACAGTGCACGTGATATTTTCTTAAAAAAATATAGGCCATGAATATCTTGACGTTAAAAAAATTAACAAGACACGTGATAGTTAATAATGCAGGCAAACAAAAACGTTAAACGTAATATGTATTGTTTTTTGCACGTGATATTTTCTTAACCATACATGTAATAGCCAGGGGCAAATTTGGAATAGAATCGAACCTCAAACCCTCTTAGGGTTTGACGATTCCAAAAGAAAAGAGAAAGGGCGGCGACTCCTCTTTCTCAACGTTCCCAGCAGCACATTGCCAACGACGACGACGCGAAGTTAGAGTAGCGAGCCGGGAACGAGGGAGGAGCTCTGATACCAGTCTAATATCGAGGTAAGTCACCCTTGAGTTTCTTCTCGGAGAGAGGTATAAGAGATGAAGATGAGATTTGGGGTGGAAGAGGGAGGGGCTCCCGGTTGGCGAGTATGGATATGCTACGATGATATGTTCCCCTCCCTAAGGAGGTATTTATAGGGCGTGAACATGCTTGCGTCGTCTCCCCCCCCCCCCCCCCCCCCCCCCCCCGCGCCTGGTGGATATAGTCTCCCATGAGACCCTTCGCGATGGCTGCACAACCACCGGCTTCTGCAACGGCTGTGACTCTTGACTACTTGGTCAAAGAGAAAGAACCGTTCTACACTTAATACTTCGAAAAATGGGTTTACCAATCATATTCATAAACTAAAGATTGGTATACCAATAATGCTGCTAAGAAATTTAAATCCAAGTATTGGTCTTTGTAATGGTACTAGAATGATAGTAAGTCAACTAACATCAAAATTTATAGAAGGGATTATGATATTTGAAAAAATAATGGAGTTGAAGTTTATATTCCATGTATTACATTGGAAGCTAAGGAAACCAAATGACCATTTATTTTGCAAAGAAGCAATTTCCTGTTAGGATATGTTATGCAATGACGATCAATAAAAGCTAGCGACAACCTTTAATTAAAATCGGCTTATATCCACCAATACCAGTATTCTCACATGGCGTGGAACCTCTAAATATGGTTTCAAAGTATACATAGAAATTGTTGATAATATGGGATGAAGCATCAATTCATAGTTTACACAAAAGTTTTCAACATTTTTTCTTAGAAAATTCTTTGTGTGGTTGTATATGTCTTATTTCTTATATATTGAATGGTATGTTGATTTCGTGATGATCAATGAAATGGTAAGGTTTATTGATATGTAGAAAAAGTTTAGAAATTTATTTTATATTTTTATTTTGTAGTGCTCATGTTTTATATTATGCACAGGGTGAAGCTGTGCAGTGTATGATGAATTCGTTGAGTGGTTGTGTTAAATTGGTCTCGTTATAATGCGGCCACTCAACGATCTGTCAGAAACTGAGCCTGAATTGTCTCCACAAGAAGGGGGCTCAATTTTAATAATTATATTTTTTAACCTAGAAAGTTCATGGTAGAACTCATGGACATGAGCTACCTTTATGATTAATCAGATAATAATACCTAAATTAAGTGATTATTTATCTACTTAGGTCAACCCCATGCAAGATACAATGCAAAATAAAATACATGAACAAAATGCATTTTTTATGGTTTCATGCAAGTTAGATTAAGTACAAAATGCACCATAATGCAATGGTATGCATACATGTATATACATACACAGATATACCCCTAAATGATCGGGAGATTGAGCAATAAACGTATGATCAATTTCATGGTTTATTTGATGCATTAAACTAAATGTGTATCTTATTAAGGGCATTTAAATGAAAGGAAATGTGGCACATTATATCTCAAAACTAAGCATAATTTCATAAGTGTCAAATTAAGAATTTCCATACCATTAGCTGAAAATTAAAAAAAACATCAAAATGAAACTTAAATCATCGAAATCGGAGCTCAAATGCTCAAGTTATGAAGTAAATAGTCCAAGGGCATAACTGAAAAGAAATATGCAAAAATATATACAAATTTTGCAAATGTGTCTGACACATTTTTCTAAATATGTAAAGTTGAATGGGCTTTCCTGTAATTTTCCATGTACGCGAGGACCAATTTGTAATTAGCAAATGTCATGACCCCAATTTCGGGTCGTCGGATCTTCCCATATCCAGATCTGGTTACTCATAATTTATTCATCAATCATAACTAACATTCATAAACAGACTGCAATTAAAAATACTCAGAAATAAGTATTTAATATGTTTTCATTCACAAAATAAAGCTTACAGGATACATTGTCCCACAACAGGTTTTTTTAAGAAACCCACATTTATTAAAAATACATATGTATATTTAATATCTATAAGTAAATTATAAATTTACCAAATCTAAATGAAATTTAACACAACATGAACGGAAAAATCCTACTTGAACTGCATCTTATCGACAAATATTTAAGAGAAATATTCGTTGAATGCACTGTTAGGAGCAAACTAAAGAATTACAAAGGAAGATGAAAACTACAAAGGCACGTGCAAGACCAAGTGTGAGATCCCTCGTAGTGGGACCCATCCTTTGTTGGACGAACCATTTCTATAATAAGTATTATTGTAATCTTTTATATATCACTAAGGGTTATTGGTTTATTTCACTCCGTTTTCTGAGATTAAATAAATGAATGCACTTATAAGATCCCTATGTACAATTAGGATTACGTACCATGGCCATCTTAATAGGTGTACAACTGTTGATTCAATGGTTGAATCATAGAGGCTGGTGCTTGGATGCTATCTAAAGAGTTAGATTGAAGACTCATCAAGCACCGTCAAATGATGTTAAGAGATGATCTCCGGTCTGAGAAGGAGATGACAATCCCTCTCTAAAAAGATGATATATAATCGGCCTCTTAATGTAGGTCCTATACATAGGAATAGAGATTCAGATGTGTTAGATAAGTTAGGTCAAAGAGTTGACTTAACGAGATAGAGATAACCATGACCTATGTCGTATATTGTCATGATATAGGCACGCACCCTCTGACTGGAGACAGATATGTTACTATATGTCTGAGTATGTACATTTGGCAGACCGATAGGTTGATGACCAATACAAGGTCTATACACCGGCGAGCTGGTGTGCATACAAGAGCACATGACTAATATGATCTCTCAAAGGGATCATACAAGTTCATAATTGAACCGAAGGACATGAGCTCACTAATGAGATATTATGATCAAAATCTGTGCATGGTCGTCTCGTTGTGGTAGCTTGACTAAATTTGTAGGTATGATATATGCTTTTGGTAGGTATATGATTGATACCATCTCCCAATGATCAAGTGAGAAACTTAATGATAAAACACCGGAGAATACAGTCCAAATGTGATCTAAAACTTCAGGTTTATTCTAGCTCTTCCAGTATACATGATGTACGGGTACTAGGAATACTCGAGGGTAATGTGATCATAAACGATTGTATAATCATGACACTTCCATTCCAAGTGATTGATGAAATAGGTTTGGATTTTAGTGACTATTCTCAGTAGATTGGTAATTTAATCTTAGTCCAATTGTTAGACATTGGTCTGAATATGATTCAGTAGCAATGAGCATATTATATTCACAGTTTGATTTAATCAAACATCGTCGAGAGGTTCTCGAGATCTGGATTTGAGATACAATCTCAATCCAAGTCGCTATACATGGAACGTACAATCCCCATGTCCTTATCTTCAAGTATCTGCGGAAAAAGTGCATCGTTCTTGAAAGAGTTCGAGAATAATTCTATTGTTGATAATGTATTTGAGCATTGAGAAAATTTGATAATTAAATATGATTTAATATGAATATGATTCATATTATTTAGATACATGAGAATGGAGATCCAAGATAATTCAATATGATTCAATTATCAAGGATATGAATAATGTGGATATCAATATCCATATTAATCATATGTATTATAAATGTTATTTATAATATATTATAGAAAGCTAATTGTAATTGATATTTATGAATTAAATGTTGGCGTGAATTGGATTGACATTGGACAATTAATTGTAAATACAATTTACATTTTATTTTGGATGTATGAATATGATTCATAACGTTCAATGGCATGATTGAAATATTCACAAAATAATTTGGAATTATTTTATTAATAAATTTGCAATAAAAGTTGTTACAAATTATGGAGCATTATGTGAGATACATAATCTCATATTATTGGAAGAAGGAAGCTCCTTCTTATTATGGAGGGTGGACTTCCACCCTTGACTCCTAAATCAAGGTGCCCCCCCCCCCCCGTAATTGGAAGGAGGTTTGCCTCCTTCCTAATCCTCTTATACTTATTAATTTGATTGGAATATAGTATATTGATCATTCCAATATATTTAATTTAATTTAAATTAACAATAATTATTCTTGCAAATTAAAATGCAACAAATTCATAGCCATTGATTGAAAGCACAAATTAATCTCATCCAATGGATTTGTGTGCACATGAATTGGTATCCATTGACATCCAAAATAGTATAAAAGGGAGGGTAATCCTATACTTTTATTTAACAATAACAAATGCTCTCTCCCTCACTCTCTCTCTCTCTACATATCACATCTCCCTCTCTCTATCAATATAGTGATCGTCCAACATATTGTGTGAGAGAGAGCTGTCATCGTCGCAATGTCGTTATGTTGTCGGATCGACTGTTCGTGGATCTTCAACTTCGTGGGTGCATCTTTCTTGTGAGAAAGGACATCGATTTCGTGAAATGAAATCAAGAGTCTTGACGCTCGGCTCTTCAGCTTGGGTTGCGAGAATCTCATGTCTTATCAACGCGCTCGCAAGTACCTTCTCCATCTGGTCGGACTTGAGACAGGAGGCCTATTTATTTAGAGACACGATCACAAACACACTCCAAGGGGTAATCCTTGTACTTTTTTGTGTTGTTGATGAAACGATTTGAGAACTATTCTCGAATCATGTGGTTTCATCTATTTAATTTTTTTTAAAATTATGCAGCTCCACGCAACTAGTTTGACTAGTTGCCCTATCATATTCGATGTGATCTACACGCTTCCGTGATGCGCTGAGGCCTAAACCCCAACCTTCACACTATTCTCCAAATTCTGATCTGATCTAGTTTCTAAATGGAAGGAATAGCTCTCTCGTATAGTACTCATCGAGACCTTTCCAACGAGCTCAAGAACATCAACATCTGAATTCGGAAGCTCAACTTATGACCATTTTAGTGAGATCGGGCCGATATCCATTTTAAATTCGAACCAAGATCCGGATCTGGGATTCTACCATATAAAAGCAACTTTTGGTCTCCCCTAAAACCCTAACCCTTAGAGCAATTGCCTCCCACTCCCTCCCCCTCTCCAGAGATCTTGTCGGAGCACCGCCGGAGCTTGTCAAAGTATGTTGGATTGAAAATCCGAAGCCAGCACTGATGAACCACATTTTTGCCTCTTTAAGAGTCATGTTTTAATCGTAGTATAAGAGGTGGAAATGGATCCATCAGAATACCGCCCCTTTGAATAGATGGAGAATTTTACTTAGCAAGTCTACCAATGTTGAACACAGGGACATGAGTGTCTGTGATGATTGATGAAGTTTTAATGCTTAAATTAAGTGATTAACCTTCTACCTAGGTCCACAAGAAGACAATTCATAAAATAATGTACAAGATGATGCATGCATGTGATGAATAAAATCAATGCATCTTTTTTTAGATTTTCATTGTAGGTAAAAATGAAAATGTAATGCAAAATTGCAAACATTTAAAGATGTACAATTACACCCTAAATTAATCATATAATTGAGCATTAAGAAATGATCCAATAATAGTAGTATTGATATAATAAATGTAAGTCGGAATTCATTTTAATGGTATTTAAATAACTAGCAAATAACACAATATAGACTAAATTTAGCAAATGGCTCCAAATGTCAAATCAGTAAATTATCCATACCATAACGAAGAGTATTAAATAAGGAAAATAATTCAAGTGAAATCAATTGAAATGGAATCCATATGCTCAAGATATAAGTGTTTGAGTCTGGGGGCATAAATGTGATAAAAACATAGAAACATATGAAAACATATCAAACTATGACGATTTTTCCATTCGAATACCAGAAGATGACTGATGAATCTCTGATTGATCATCACAATTCTCTATTTTTATCCTCGAAGAATAAGAACTTCATGGGAAATCTTCATTAATTCTGCATCTTTGTTAATAAATCATTCTCCTGTAATTAACCCTATTTACTATTTTTTGTATATTTATCACTATCACTAAAAAACCCAAACATATTTTATATATTTATTTTAGTCTTTAAAAGACATTGAAAATATAAAAAATATTAAACCTGTAAAAATCAAGTGTTTTCACCTATTAAAAATACTACCAAAAATATCTTTTTGTATAAATGACCTCTGCTGACATTTTTGTCAACACGAAACTTGTAATCTCATCGAGATCTACAACTTTTCGCTAATTCTTTTTCCTTCTAGTTATTTCTTGTTTTCTATTCTTTTTCAAATTTTTGAATAATCTAATTTGGCCACGTGGCACCCTCTGGGTCGCTCACGTGGCCCCTTCTCCTCTTGCCACCCAACCTCCGCTCTGTCTGTCCATCTCACTTCTCACTTCTCCATCTCGACCATTCCCTCGCACCATGTCCTCTATCGCCTGATCTTCTCCCTTTACTAGATTTGGAGCCTCTGTTTGCGCCCGATATGAAGCCGTCTGATTGGCTCCATCAAACGGCCTTCACTCCATCCACGCCGTACCTCGTTTCCAACCCTTAGATCAGAAACCCCTGATTCAATCGTGGCCCTCATCTAGCGCCTCCTTCCCAGTCGTTGGATCACGTGATCCAATGATGGGAGCCCCTTCTTCCACCTCTAGTAACCCCCAGCGTTACACCTCTCCAATGCTCTGCGCCCTTCTTATTCTATCGACCTCAATCGACCACCTACTCATGATCCAACACCGTCATCACACGGTCCTATCTTCCGCCATCTTCGCACAACCCCCAAGCATTCAATTCCCTCTCTTGAATCACCACCTTCGACCATTTCAAATCCATCCACCATTTCCTGTTACCGTCGAACTTCCGCCTATATAGCCATGCCCTCTGCCCCGCTTCGTCCTCATCCACTAATCCACGAGGCTCCACCTAGACCTAGGTCCCCTCCCGAGGATGGGGGAGGCGGAATTGAAGGTCCACAATGGTGTATGACTCTGGTGTCGACCCATGGTTGCCATGGCCATTTCGGGGCCGCCCCGGGCACTACTGAGCTCCTTGGATGGCTACCCAGGTATGAGCGAAGACCCCTAGGTTCATCAGAACCTCAGCACAGGCCACCCCCATCCGCCGTTCTTTTTTCTCAAATCCTCTAGGTACGATTTTTGTGTTTCTTGGTGTTTTCTCCACTTTATCCCGTCGCACATGATGCACTTCACCTTCCCCCGACCATCCATCGAGCTTCTCTACACCACCAGCATCTTCGCAAGCCACTCCACTTACTATTCCCTCTTCTCCATAGCCTGATCACCTCTGCCCCACCTCCTCTTTGGCTCGCCAGAGATGAGACCCAATTCCCTTGCTCCTCTGCCCCCTATGGACCCCACTTCACTCACATGCCCCATCCACGAACGCTTAGGCTATTCGAATCAATTGCAGGTTCTCATCTCCCTCAATGGTCGGAGCAACGAAACATGCTCCGTTCAAGAGCAATGCCTCTGACGAGCGTCCATCGCCAGCCTATTTTAGGAGGTTCTGCACCTCTATCTCTCCACTAAAATCATCGCCAAGCTCGTAGGATCGTTCATCGATCTTTAGGACACACGTAGGGGCGATGCGGAGCTCAGAACCCCACGCCGGAGACACTTATTCGAGCCGTCGTGCGCAGCGGACCTTAGATGAACCCGACGTACAGGTGTCGTCTGATCTCTTTGATTGGACGGCTTTGATTTAGTACGAGCCTTGGCACCAAACCTCTAGACTCGGACGTCACCAGGCCACCCGCTGAAGCACTTGAACTCGCCACGTGACCCGTGTCTCCGCTCATCCCCCAAGCCAAGCCCGTGCATGCCAGGAGCGTGTGGGTTTGTGGTATTTGCATCTAGGTCCTCCAAAGTCTCCAAAATTGCATCGAGATCCCCCAGGCGTGTGCCTCATGTACGCGCCTGGGGTATTTTATAAGGAAGCCCATCTTAGTTTTCAGAATTATATATATGCCCTTGCGCTTCAGGAAAAATTACAATGGGGCCCCTTTGGGTTTTGTTAGTTACAAATATGCCCCTTTGTGATTATTTATCCATTTATTTTCATGCATTTTATTACAATTATGCCCTTGCACTATTTATGTCATATCCTGAGCATTTGAACTCCGATTCAGATGATTTCAATGTCATTTTGTTGCTAATTTCATTATCTATCTAATAGCATCATTTATTTCCTATTTTCAACACTAAATTGAACATGCTCTATTTTGAAATTTATAGTGTTAATTTCTCTTCATTACTTGATTCTATTAATACATTTTATTGCTCAATTTATCACTGAAATTAACCATTATTTGATTGCTCATGGATTTAATAACTTTTGGGCATATCATCTATTTGCATATCATTGCATTTCATCTTAATTTAATTGCATAAAATACAAATAAAAATGGCATGCATCACATTAAGTTGTCTCTGCATCATGTTGTTTGCATATTGTATCTGCATATCACTATGTGTTCTAATTGCATATGAAGACCTATGTTTAGAACTTAATCGCTCAATATTTAAACAATATTTTTTATAAATAAGCAAGGAGGCTCATGTCACTGTGTTCGACCTTGGTAACTTACCAAATAAAATAACTGCCACATATTTGAAGGTGTTGTTTTTGCTGGATCAAAATACGTTTCCTGTGCTACAACAATATCATATTAATAAAGAGGCGATTTTTCGGTTCATCAAATGGCGTTGTTGTCGGGGACACGACCCATCTTTGTTTGTTTATTGAATTTTATTAAGTTATGTTTATGTGATTATTTTCCAAATTTTAGGTCTTCACATCGTGTTTTTGCATCATTTCTTATTAAATCCTTGATATTTTTCCTAACATTTTCCTTTGTGATAGGGCCCGTGAAGATTGAGGATGCTCGATCTATATGGAGGCGCGGAGCTGGGAGCTCCCGCTGTAAGGAGTTGTAGAGGAAATTCATAAGAATTCAATGAGTTCAATCAGCATTTTGTTCATGCATTAATAATGTAAAAAATGTAACCACTGCATTTCTAGCGGTCCTCATTAGAGGACTCGCATGTGTAAAAAAATTGTGGTGTGTGAAGTCTCTCCCCAGCACGGGTGATGCTTCACTTGAGTGTCGACCTCCCCCCTCCCCAATTTCCGCACATCCAATCATCTCTGTATATCCATCTCCATCCTCTAACTGATCACCGGTCCCCCATCTTTAATTCCACATCCAATATTTTCAGCCTAAGTATAGGGGAGCCTGACTCATTATGTCTTCCCTCTCGTTCTTCTTACACGTAGGTTATTTTAACCTAAGTATAGAGGGACCCTACTGAATCAATTCGGCTATATCATCGTGTACTTAACCGGAGCTACGGCTTCATATCATTTTGTGTTATGAGGACATAGCAAAAGTTAAGTATAGGGAGGTATACCATATATATTGTATATATACTTTATCCATAGCTCGTATGTTGAAATTTTTGAAAATTTTTCGAGGTTAGGGTATAAGTATCTCATGAACTAATTTTTGTAAAAAAAAATACTTGTAAAATTCTTTGAAAATTTTTCTAACTATGTTACACTATTTTGAAAAATATTTGACATTGGTTTGAAAAATGGGGATTTTACTTGTTTTGAAAATCTTTTGAAAAATATTTTGAAAATCCATATATTATATGACGTGGTTTAGAAAATGTTTTCAAAATCTTTTAAAAATTGAGAGACTAACTAATTTGTAAATAAAATTAACATTATTCAAAAACCCATAAAAATCTAAAAAATTAAAATTTTTCTGTGGTAAAGACTATGGCTACTAAGCTTAAAATGAGTGGTTATTTCTCAGTAAGGGAACTACGATCTCTCTTAGTTGAATGGGTGGTTAAAAGACAACACATTTGGCACCGTCTTGAAGTAACACGGGTAGCCGTCTAATGGTATGTACTTACACCCATACTGGCTGGAAATAGATGCAACTATTCATAAGAGCTTGGACCAATCATTATTTCTCTAAAGAAATAAAAAATGAAAAATGAAATGAAAATTCCATAAAAATGTGCAAAATCCAAAAATCATATAATTTTACTAAGGAGTTGGTGTATTCCTAACACATTCACTATCACTCCAGGCTTAAGGATTTGAGGATACTTGATTTCTGAGACCTTGAGAGTCTGAGTTAACAAGAATTAGTCATTACGGTTTTGAAATTTAATAATCTACACTTCCCTAGTTTGAAAGATTTGAGTGTTATATTACACTCTTCATCTCTACCCCTTAAAGAATATGATCATCACATCACTTTCACAATTGCATGATTGATGAGATGAGTTGAGTTATCACTTAAGGAACTAGGACTGGAGATTTGAGTTTAGACTCGATTTAATGATGCTCGAGGATGGGATAAAGTCAACGAAGGCTTCAAGAAACCTGAGTGTCAGTAAAAGCCTAGTCAATATGTAACAAGTTCCATGCTATCATTTGATATTTACATATGTACCATGGTGTGATGGAATATAAATAAGTTATTGATCAATGTGTGCCAACTCTGGGTAAAAGCAGTGGAACTAGCCAAAAAGAAAATAAAATAAAGAAATATGAAAAGCTCTCTCATCACAAAGTCAAATCCAAAGAGCTACAATCAAAGGTGAGTGCTCCCAGCCATTTTCAAAGTGTCTACTTGTACCAAAGCTAATTAGGACCTAGGAGTCGGGCTAGACATCAAAAAGGGCTCTACATCATAAGCGATACAATTCTGGGTATCAGAGGTGTATTAGATACTCTAAAGAGACACACCCCGGTGTAATATCAAGGAAAACAATTACAAAGGACTCCTAATTCTCTTGATGGACACATTGATCAACCATCCAAAAATATACATGTGTTGAGTAATAAGGCACTCGAGCAGACCCTTGTTCCAATGTGAGGGAGAGAAGAAAATGCACAATCCTATGCCCTCCATCCTATGGCTTTCCATCTACATGTTCAAGTCTGACAAACTAATGAGATGGTGGATTGAATGCAAGAACCGACTTATTCCCTAGAGTTGAGGGTTAAGTCTAGAGGAGAGTCTCCTTGACTGAAATCGTGGGTGACATCTCGCCTCGACTCTCATGATTGCAGCACACTAAATGTCATATCCTTATACTATATATACAACAGAGAGTCCGATAATCAGGGAAGTCGGATTCCTTTTGAATAAACCATGGTTGAGCCCAGAATTTTAGGATCACTTAAATTAAGGGTCTTCGACGAATAGAGCCTTGAAAATTCACATGCACTATCAGGAATTAATCTGATTCCTTCATTCTTTAGATGCTCAAGGATGAGCATATCTTAAGTATTGGGTGTAATGAATATCTGATTAATTATCGCAATTCTCTATTTTTATCCTCGAAGAATAAGAACTTCATGGTAAATTTTCATTAATTCCGCATCTTTGTCAATAAACTAATCACATGTAATTAACCCTAGTTACTAATTTTTCCAATGTCGTCATCATACAACCCTATCTTCCGCCATCTTCACGCAACCCCCAAGCATTCAACTCCCTCTCTTCAATCGCCACCTTCGACCGTTTCAAATCCAGCCACCATCTCTCGTAACCATCGAACTTCTGCCTATATAGCCATGCCCTCTGCCCCGCTTCCTCCTCATCCACCAATCCACGAGGCTCCGCCTAGACCTAAGTCCCCTCCCTGTGACAGGGGGAGGCGGAATTGTAGGTCCATAATGGCGTATGCCTCTGGTGTTGACCCATGGCTGCAATGGCCATGTCATGGCTGCCCCGGGCGTCACTGAGCTCATTGGATGGCTACCTAGGTATGAGCAAAGATCCTGAGGTTCATCAGAACCTCAGCACAAGCCACCCCTATCCCCCGTTCTTTTTGTCAAATCCTCCAGGTATGATTTTTATGTTTCTTGGTGTTTTTTATCCCGCCGCACACAATGCACTTCACCTTCCCCCGACCATCCATCGAGATTCGCTACACCACCAGCATCTTCGCAAGCCAGTCCACTCATCCTTCCCTCTTCTCCATAACCTGATCACCTATGCCCCACCTCCCCTTCGGCTCGCCCGAGATGAGACCTAGGTCCCTCGCTCCTCTGCCCCCTATGGAACCCCACTTCACTCACATGCCCCATATACGTACGCTTCAGCTATTCTAACCAATTGCAGGTGCTCATCTCCCTCAATGGTCGGAGCTGTGAAACCTGCTCCATTCAAGAGCAAGGCCTCTAGCGAGCGTCCATCGCCAACCCGTTTTAGGAGGTTCTGCGCCTCCATCTCTCCAAGAACTTCATTGCCATGCTCGTAGGATTGTTCCTCGATCTTTAGGACACATGCAGGGGTGAGGAGGAGCTCATATCCCCAAGCCGGAGCCAAGTCTTCGATCTGCCATGAGCGGTGGACCTCAGATGAATCCGACGTACAGGTATCATCCAATCTCTTTGATTGGATGACTTTGATCTACTATGAGCCTTAGCACCGAACCTGAAGGATATGGTTAGATCCTCAAGCGCAAATAAGGTTCTTAATGCCAAAATTATAGAATAAAGAGAAGAAAAGAAAAAGGAATAAAATATTACAAATATTTTATGACCCAAACCCCAAGACCAAGGCCAGCATGGAATTGGTCGACAAGGAATAAAGTAGGGGGAGATAAGGGCCAGCATACAATAAATACCTCATTTATTCATGCATCTATTTATGCATTTTTGGCACCTATTTTGTACATAATTATTTATTTATCAGATAAAGAAACTTTGTTCATGAAAGTTGTAGATAATAATGAAAATAAAAATACAAAATTAAGTTTGAATACAAATAATACTCAGTGTGCATTTTATACCCAGCATAAAATGCTAAAATCTCAACTTCACAGACCCATATCTTGCAAATAAAAACTCCAAATCACCCAAATTCACCTTTAATTGTATATAGCTTTCCATGAAATATTTAATAAAATTGGTTTCATAATTTTTGGAGTCCATATGCAGAAGTTAGGTTTTTGGCCCTTCTTGTATATAGTCTTGATTAAAATATTCTTTTTATTCAATGTTCATTATTTTTATAAATTCATATTTTTAGAATTTTTTAAATGATGTATATAATGCATACACACATTAAAAGTAAAGGAAAACCAAAAATAATTTCAAAATAAAATAAGTCTACAAAATTCATAGACAAAATACCTATATTAGATATCTTTATATAAATAAAAAGGATTTTATTCCTTGGTTCTTTTATTCTTTTATATTTTTATAATAATGTATACATTATACATAACTCATTAAAAATGTAAATCCAAAATAAAAATCAAGAAAATACATTAAATAAATTAAGAATACAAAACACATAGGTAAAATACCAATAAGGATACCTACATATACCTATACCTATTTATAAACTCCTAAAAATTAAATAAAAATACCTTTATACTCACAAAAATAAATTATAAATTTATAAAATAAGCCAATAAAATAATAAAAGAAAATAAACAAATTAAAAATAAAATACCCAAAAATACATGTAAATACATACATATACACATTATTAAATTAAAACCATAATAAAACACTTCGAAAAATTCAATAAAAATCATAAATAAATACTAGATGAAATAATACACATTTTTTATTTTATAAGAAAAAAATAATAAAATCATTTGTTATGTCAAATAAATCAATTTCTAATCAGATCTCCTATTTTGGCGTCTAGCGGCCGACGTGGACCAATGGGGAGCCGGCCTTCGTTGACCCCCTGGTCAACTGTCCCATCCAAGCCCTGTGCCTCTGAACTGTCAACTCCCCGATTTTCCTCCAATTTTTGTGGCCATCCCTTCCATCGTTCAAGCTCGCTTCCTTCACAAGAATTGCCCTCTGATCATCCATGATTCCCGCCAAAATCGTAGATCAATTAAATACTCATTGGATTAAGAAATAATCGTCGGTCAATAAGGCACCTTGCCAATGTTTATAAATAAGTAGCTCCGCCTCCTTCCTCGAATTTGGCCACTTTTAATCCAACCTTAAGCCTTGACTCCATTCCTGGGACATTCCTCATGACAGGGGGAGTGAGCTGGCGTCTCGAATCGGCCGGAGGGAGGAAGATTTCGTCGCGGCGGAGCTCCGGTGTCCGCCCTGCTCCCTGGAGGCCCCTAGGTATAAGAGCTGTCCCTTTTTTATGCTTTTTAGTTAGGTTTTAATGCTAGCTTTCAATTCCAGTTGTTGGTTTAGCTTTTAGTTGATCCCTGTAGCTTAGAATCCCAAATTCGAAGTTCGCCGGAGCTCTGCTCCGACGACTTCTTCACTGTGAAACCGACTGTACCCGCCCGCCATTCGCATCCCATTTTGTCTCACATCGCATTCTCCATCGAACGCACATCTTGGTCCAACCCAGGACCTTCGGTCTTGGCGAATCGGGGCTCCACCTCTGCCGTACGCCGGAGCCCCTCCGCCTCATTCCATTTTGCTGCCAAGCTTCAAAACCCTGGGTCGAGGAGGTATCTCTCTCGCCCCCGATTCTTCCTATGCAGGTATCATGAGGAACGGAGCCCATCTGGGCTCGCATCAAACCAGGAAGAGGTTCCTGGAGGTCCCCTTCTTCACCGACCTCGTCCGAGCAACTCGGACCTCCAGGAGCCATGATGGACCCATCAGTCGACGCGGGATGCTTCCAGCTACGTGCAGACCACCTCAGACGCGCCGGAGAGCCCTGGAGGAGCCCATGCTTCTCGATCGAAGCTCGCCAGGCGCGAGCTTCTTCCCTGTTCTTCCAGGGAGCTCCAGCACCGTCGGATCAGGAGGCTCGTCCCAGATCCAACAGGAGTCGTCCGATGAAGATATGCCCCAACTGTCAGATCAGCCAGGAGCTTCTAATCCGCACCCTTCATCGGCGAATCGACGTCGACCATCCGATGCTCGACACGTGGATAAGTGGCGCATCTAGCGCCGCAGGATGAAGCGCCTCATGGGGGTAAATTTCATACACACACCCCCCGCTTTTTGTATTTATAGCTTAATCCCAAAAATAAAAAGTCACGTTGTAAATAACTTGTAAAATTTGCAGAACACCCCCTCATGTTTGTGTATTTACTTTTTAGTCCCTCTGTGCCTCACGTGCAGACCCCACGTGAGGCGCGTGATATTTGCATTTAAACCCTGTCGGGTTTTTGTATTTGTAAAATGGTCCTGAAAATAATAGTTAACGTTCATTTTTGTAACTTTTGCATGTATGCCCCTGAGAGATATTTTAATTGCAAAAATACCCCTGCCAGACCATTTATTTTTGAATGCTTTGTCTATTTATTTTGTACTTAATATTTCTTCGAAAAATTTTGCAAAAATAGACGTAAGCTCCTGTTAGAGTACCCTTGCACGCTATATTTTTAGTTTTTAATTTTATTGCATCTTTGCATTTATTAGAAATCAAAAACATGCATTTTATTTACTGTCTAGCTTATTAAATACCAAAAAAATATGAAAAGACCTCGAAAAATTTCAAAAAAATTAGTTATGGTGTATTTTGACCCATTTCAGTGTCAATCCAAAAATCCCTAAAACTCTCAAAAGGAAAACCTTAAAATTTTAAAAATACCCAAAAACTTCAAAAAAAAATGTACAAAATCAAAGAAAAATCAGAAAAATATGAACTCAGTCCCTATTTATGCTATATTTTATTGTCTTTATTAGAAAAATAGTGTGGGAAATTTTCGAGGCAGTTTGTTATTTTTAATTCCTATTTTTCTTACAGCCAGACCCTATTCCACTGTTTGCTCTTATTTTGCTATTTAAAAATACTAAAAATGTTTTGAAAAATGTCCAAAAATCACAAAAACAATAAAAAATCATGAAAATCCCAAAAAGACTTTATTCCTGAATTTTTGATTATTTTTGAGTATTTTTATAATTATTATAGTACCCCTTTATGTATATATATTCCCTAAAAAAAGAAAAAAAATATATATATCTATATCTAACTACTTATATGTATTTATATATCTATTTATTAACCCTAAAATATATAAAAAAATATTATTATTATACTTATCTATATATATATATTTATATATATTGTATGTATTATAAGCTATATACTCACCCTCTACGGGTATACATATATTTATATATTTGTATTATATATATAAATATATTACCTAGTTATACTATAAAAAGGTATATAATAAATAAAAATAAAAAATAAATAAAATAAAATACAAAAAAATTATAAAAATTCAAAACCCACAAAAATAGGCTTCATACATGGATGACTCTGTGATAGATGCACATTGTAGGCTGTTGCATTTTGTATTGCTCTCTGTGGTTCGACCTCTACATGCTTGTTCCCTATACATTTTATGGTAGAGTAATAAAGACTAATTCACATTTCTTTTGAGCTTAATTGTTTTATTCTTTTATTGTGGGTTAATTGCTGATTAACACCGGTCTTCTATGAGTGGTCGCCTCAGCGACAACATTTTTATATCATGGTGACCCTCGTGGAAAACAGTTGTTATCAGATGGCGCCGTTGCCGGGGAGCAATGAGCATAGCCTACTTTATTTTTGTCATTCTTGTGTACATGTTTGATTTATTTACTTCATGAGCAGCTATTCCTATTGCCATTAATCACCAGGCTTCATTGGTTCATTTTTTGTGATTATTGTATCTGCTATATTTGATTGATTGAGCTATTCTAATGCAATCTTTTGTGACTTTGATGCGAGGGCCTGCCACGCGAGGATGGCTTCCTAGGAGGCCAAGGCAGCCGAGCTTGGGGGAGGATGGTCTTCTCTTCTCATGACCATCTAGAGAGAGTATCAAGGGAGCAAATAGATGTGGATTAGATAGGTGTAGATATTTAGGATTATTTATTTTGTAATTTATGGTGAGAGAGAGAAAATTTTGGCATGTAATTAAACAGGACTCTACTCTTCACAATGAGGTCCAGTGCCTGGGAGATTGTTCACCTGGGGGCCTCATCGCGGCTTTTCGAGTTTTCATCGCTTTATTTTCTTTGTTTTCCGAAGTTTTGAGCTTTCCTCCTTTCTTTTACTTTGTTTTGTGTGCTTGGAGCCCCTGGATATAGGTTGCTTGACTCGGTAGCTAGGTCCAAACATTAATAAGAATGTATGTTCCTATAGTATACTTCGCTTGGATCTAGTCAAACTTAAACAAGCCGTTCAGTTATCTCTTAGCCCTCTGTGTTGTAGCGAGCTCTGTAAAGCGCTTTCTCCTAACCTCAATGTGTTGAGCAGAGGAGGGGTGAGCCAAGACCGGACCCTCTTGGGCTAGAGATGAATGAGCGACTTATGGTTCTTCACGCTAATAGCAGCTTATGTTTAGGGCGATTTTGTGCCTTGCATACCGACATGTAGATAGGTTTAAAAATTCTGTTTTGCATACCACATGGAGAGAGCTGGGATGCACTGTAAGTCTTCTAACTCAGCAGGCATCATTCGGTTCAATGGTGAGATTTCCATCATGGAACCACTTGCACGGCTTTTCCGCTATCTCCCTCTGATTTTGAGCACCTAGGACTTAAATGAAAATCTACAAAAACGTTAGGCGCTGGTATGAAACAGGCTCAAAAAAAAGTGAAAACCCAAAAACTAAAACAAGGGGACTGCTAAATAAACTTTGACCTTAATTAAAATCTGTAATGGACTATCATTGTACCGGGTTCATAAAGCCCTCATTGTTTTCAGGTACCTTGGAGGGGGACCAAAACCCTACTCCCTTGAGAGAGTGCGACCCCTAAGGATTAAAGCCCAAAACCCAGTCTGCAACTGCCTTGTGTATCGCCTGGATTTCTGAAGTAATGGCACTTCTATCATACGTAGGCGAGTAGGACTTGGTCACCAATGGTGACTCTCTGTTGTGAGAGCATCGACCCTGTCCGAAGTATTGAGCATAGGCCACGCCTTCACGGGGGTGTCTGTCTCATTGTCCTGCGTCCGAGTAGGTTCTTGCACGCTCACGGGTGATTCCGTTGCGAGCGAGAACCGAAGTATTGGTTTCGCCTATCGGCTTCCTCTCTCTTTTCTTTGGCTGAGTAGGGATCCAGGAAGGGTTACAAGGACTCCAAAAAGTATAGACTACAGGTTACACAGGAGGAGGACAAGTACGGGATACTCTTCTGGCAGTACTCTCTCTCCTATAGGGTAGCGTACTAAGGACTTGTTATAAGATATGCCTGAAAATCACAACTCTAAAAATGAAAAGATAATAATTAGCCGAGCTTTCACAGCTTCACATGGTGTGAGTTGGTGAACCCGATTTTGTATTGTGTTTGTATGGATCTAGACTAAGGTTCAAAGATCAAAGTCCTGCGCCTTTGCGCACATTTCTTTGTTTCTCCCTCTGACCACCCCGCTCAACCGAGCTTCTCTACTGTTTTACACTCCTTTTATTCCTCGTTGACCACCGTATCTTTCATCCAACATCCGATCCTCTCTTGTATTTCGCGAAGTTGATCCATGGATGGTTTCCGTCGGGACCATGCCAACACCCACATCGATTCCATGAACTCAACTCCACCAATAAATTCAAGGCGATTCCCGAGAACCCGATCCGGACTTTGCGGATCGATCTCCAGACTCCTCATTTTCTACCTTTCTCTTGGCCACCCAATAAACTGGGATCACTTTTGTCCCACTTCCGCTGTTGTGAACGGAAGTCGATTACTGTCTACATCCTTTTCCATCCACAACATGCTGGGGTTGACCTGAATTCCAGCTTCATCACGGCAGCTGAATATTAATTGCAAGCGATCTGATTCGGGCCATCTCATTATGCAGATAGAAGACAGTGCGAGCCCTGGAGACTACTCCGGAGTTCATCTCGTCCGACTCAGACCCTGACATGGCTCCAGGAGGAAAGGGCAAGGGTCAGCAGCCACCCCAACTAGAGGGATAGGTGCCAGATCAGAACCAAGTAAATGCACAGTTACTGGCATCTATCCAGGCCATACAGCAGCAGCTGACCGAGCAGGCCCTGACACAGACCGCATTCCAGGATATGTTGACTGACATGATGAACCGTGACGATGGAGGAGGAGGCAGAGGCAGAGGAGGTAGGGGAGGAGGAGGTGGTGGTCCTCCTGATGATGACCTTGAATTACCACCACCAAAACCAACACTTAAAGAAACATATAATCCGGGAGACAGCCAGATGACCGAGTAGATCCTCATTCCACCGCTACATGCCCATTTTGAGCTGAAGCCCCAGTTCATAGCCCTTCTCCCTGCATTTCATGGAAACACAAGCGAGGAGCTGTACATTCACCTGCAGCAATTCTCCCGCATCTGCCGCACTACTCACTATCCCAATGTCCCTCTGGACATTGTCAAGATGATGGCTTTCCCATTCAGCCTACAGGACAAGGCCCTCTATTGGGTCAATCATTTGGGAAAGGTCGTGACGACCTGGGAGGAGTTGAAGTCTGCCTTCCTGCATAGTTATTACCCTCTCGATCGGCTCAACCAGATGCGAGCCCGTATCAGTAATTTCACCCAAGGGCCCCACGAGTCGATACATGAAGCTTGGGAGAGATTCACTGACCTGCAGGAGAAGTGTCCCCACCATGAGATCCCTAAGACCAGCTTGGTCCAGCACTTCGTTGGGGGACTGAACATTGAAAGCCAACGGCTTGTGGACGCAGCATGTGGGGGCTCCCATTTTAATAAGGATGAAGATGTCGTCTGGCAGATATTTGAAGAAATGGCCGAAGGAGAGGCCGCCCTCTCTTCATCCAAGGCGTATCAGAAGCAGCCCCAGATCCTCCAGAAGCAAGTGCACATGGCTGCATCCAAGGAAGCAGAGAGAGATGAGAGCTCCAACCTCAGCATCATCGGGGGCCATCTCTCTAAGGTAGATATCATTGAGAAGCGATCACATGACCTTGAGAAACTCACTGTGATCGAGAAGAGGACCCAGAACTTGGACAAGCTAGATCAGATCAACAAGTACCTAGAACTGTTGGTCGGCACTATCAACTCTGTTCAGTCGGCTACACCATCGGACGCTCCCGCTGAGAAGAAGGACGAGCAGCAACCGCAGCATCAGCCTCAGCCGAGCCAGCAGCCACCGGTAGTCCAGCACGTGTACTACGTGCAGGCGCCCGACCAGGGCCAACCGCAGCAGCAGATGGTAGTGTACCAGCCAGAGTTCCTCTCAGTACCTGATCCAGTCTTCCCAACACCACCCCTAATTCAGGAAGTGAACGGGGTATGGGCTCATGATGCACAGCCGACCCATCCTAAGGGACAACCCCAGGGTCAGCAATTGCCAATCGGTAGTACCACCAACCTCAGGGTGGTCGTTTTGGTCAATCCTCTCAGCAGCACCAGCAGTACCAACAGCCTCCCCAGTTTGCACAGCAGTGGAGGCAGAATTTTCCTTACCAGCAGCAGCCGCAGTACCGCCACCCACAGCCGTATCACCAGTACGCGGCTG
Source organism: Ottelia alismoides (assembly GCA_037367405.1). NCBI lineage: Eukaryota > Viridiplantae > Streptophyta > Magnoliopsida > Alismatales > Hydrocharitaceae > Ottelia > Ottelia alismoides. The sequence continues at coordinate 785,969 of JAZKJV010000566.1, read as the reverse complement.
CCCCCTCTCAACAATATCAGCAGTATCCTCCTCCATCCTACCAACAACTTCAACTTCCTGCACCACCTCAGAACCACCAGCCACAACCTCTAAACCCATCCAACCATCAGCAGCGTGGTCTGCACGCTGAACCTACTGAAGCACCCTCTGTGAATCCCGCCATGGATTGTCTGGCCCAGCTTGTTAAAGGGCTAGCGGATATGACAAAGAGGCTCGACGACCTGACCGCCACCAGAACTACCATTCCGGCGCAGGTCGAAGCCAACCCCAATAATTTTAAAAAGAAAGAGCAGGTAGATTGTGATGTTCTGTCCGAGTCTGGTAATGATATTACTGTTTATTCTAATGCCGTTACTCTCAGGAGCGGTAGGGCCTTGCCTCTGCCTGCTACCAGAAGTGGGGTGAATAAAGAAACATGTGGATCGTCATCTTCCGCATCAGCCGTGCCAGCTTTAGGGGCGGGTGAGGAGGAAGAAGAAGGAGAAGCCAGTCCAGCCGGCGTGCCATGCCAGCAACAACCTCAGCCAAAAATACAAAAAAATCAGCAAAAACAAAAACAACAAAAAGAAGCTCGTAGCAGAAGCGAAGCCACGCCGGCATTGGAGGAGCCGCCAACAGCAGCCGATCCCTCACCAGCCGATGGAGCAGACGCTACCCTTTTTGATCGCCCAACAGCACCAGCATGCCAAGATCCAGCTTGTACTCCTTTTTGTAGTTCGGATGTACAACATTCTGTGGGCGATGATTTTGATGTAAATAAGAACTTTGATTTTCCTGCTAGTAGTGTACATATTCCTTTTCCTCATGCAATACAAAAATCCAAAAAAATTGCAAAACGAAAAAAGGCATTGTCTGATCCAGGTGTTGTGGATATTTTGGATAAATTGACTGTTGAGATTCCCTTGTTGAAGGCCGTGGAATACATGCCAGCCGTAAAGAAAGGACTGAAAGAGGCATGTACTAACAGGCGTCGCCCAGCGCAAGAAAACAGACGCCAGCAAGTCGAGAGGCATGTCCTCACCTTGGCCACGGTAGCAGCCATCAGCAATCTCCCCCTGAAGAAGCAAGACACAGGAGCGCCTCTGATCAGTTGTGAGATTTTTGACCAGGTCTTCGAGCACACTCTCTTGGATAGCGGATCTTCATCAACCTTCTGCCCTCGTCCATAATGCAAGAATTCGGGCTGGGACCGCTCAAGCAGACACGCATGATCCTTCAGTTCGCTGACCGATCCGTCAAGCGGCCCCGAGGTCTGTTGGAAGACGTGGTAGTTAAGGTGCAGGAAATAAAATTCCCAGCTGACTTTGTAGTCCTTGATATGGACTCGCCTGCACCCCTGCTCCAGACCCCTATCATCCTTGGCAGACCATTCCTCCATACTTCAGGTGCCGTGGTTGATTACGGGTCTGGGAAGATCACTTTCAGCTCGAACACCCAGCAAATCACGATAAACATGAACAAAGAGCAGAATGCCACAATTGATGAGAGCCAGGCAGCATCAGCAGCAGACTGTGATTTTATTGCAGAGATCAGAGACTCGGCTTTATCATTGGATGATCCATGGACCCGAGAAATCCTTACTCTTGAGGAGGACTCAGAAAGCGCAGTCAGCATATGCTCCGACGATTCATGGGAGACAGATTCTCAGATGCAGGAGCATCTTCTTGAGCATTCACTCCAGACCGAACATGATCAGCTTAGCGTAGAACTGTTCGGTGCATCACCGGGATCTCAACAGGATGATGAGGATGGTAAGTATCGCAAGGAAGTACATTCCACCACCAACATGGTATCTGAAGTGACAGATAAAGTGGACAGATCAAAACCAGAACTCAAGCCACTTCCTGCAGGCCTGAAGTATGCTTTCCTTGTGGGTGAAGAACAAATGTATCCGGTCGTCATCAGCAGCAGGCTGAATCCGGATCAGGAATCTCGACTTCTCGAGGTTCTAGAAAAGAACCGCAAGGCACTTGGTTGGAGCGTATCGGACCTCCGAGGGATAAATCCAGCCTTGTGTTCACACCACATCTATTTGGAAGAAGATGCCAAGTCGTCCCGTGAATTTCAGAGAAGGCCGAATCCTAACCTTCGGGACGTCGTCATGAAAGAAATAACGAAATAGTGTGATGCAGGCTTCATCTATCCCATCTCCGATTCAAAATGGGTAAGCCCATTGCATGTAGTTCCCAAGAAATCAGGGCTTACCATGGTTACAAATGACAAAGGAGAGGAAATTTCAACTTGGGTACCAACATCCTGGCGGGTGTGTGTTGACTACCGCCGTCTCAATGCAGCAACGAAGAAGGACCACTTTCCCTTGCCATTCATAGATCAAGTTCTGGAAAGATTAGCAGGCAAGGAGTTCTTCTGCTTTCTGGATGGGTACTCCGGGTACAACCAAGTGGCGATCTCTCCTGAAGATCAAGAGAAGACTACCTTCACTTGCCCATTCAGCACCTAGCCTTCAAGAGAATGCCCTTTGGTTTGTGCAATGCACCTGCTACCTTCCAAAGATGCATGTTAGCAGTCTTCGCCGAGATGGTAGGCAGTTTTCTCGAGGTGTTCATGGACGATTTCTCTGTCTATGGTGATAGTTTCGATGCTTGTCTTGAGACCTAGACAGAGTACTTCAGAAGTGCCGAGAAGTCAATTTAGTGCTCTCATAGGAAAAGAGCCATTTTATGGTCACTGACGGTATTGTGTTGGGCCACGTCGTTTCCAAACGTGGCATGAAAGTCGACCCGGCAAAGGTGGATGTTATTTCAAATCTTTAGCCACCTCAGTCAGTGAAAAATGTGAGGTCATTCCTGGGGCATGTGGGATTCTACAGGCGATTCATCAAGGATTTCAGCCGCATTGCCCGACCTCTAACAGAACTTTTATGCAAGGAAACAGAGTTCATTGTTGATCAGCCAGTTCTCCTTGCTTTCAACCAGTTGAAGGAGCTCATCACTCAGGCTCCAATCATACACCCTCCCGACTGGACTCTTCCCTTTGAGATAATGACCGATGCGTCAGATTTTGCAGTCGGAGCTGTTCTTGGGAGGAGAAAAGACAAAGTGCCCTATGCCATTCACTATGCCAGCAGAACATTAGATGAAGCACAGAGGAATTATACAGTGACAGAGAAAGAATTGCTGGTTGTGGTTTTCGCCTTAGAAAAGTTCAGATCCTATTTGTTGGGATCAAAAGTCACAATTTTCACGGACCACTCTGTTATCCGGTACCTACAACAGAAGAAGGATGCCAAGCCAAGACTGATTCGTTGGATCCTTCTCCTCCAGGAATTCGATCTGGAAATCAAGGACAAGCCTGGAGTTCAGAATGTGGTAGCAGATCATCTCTTCAGAATAGAGCAGCATGAGCCTCCTCTGAGCAATGCACCTATCACAGAAACCTTCCCTGACGAAGCCATCTTAGCAGTGGATTCTCTTCCTTGGTATGCTGATATAGTCAATTACCTCGCCTCTGGGGTAATACCTTCGGATTGGACGAAGAACCAAAAGAACAAATTCATGTCGACCATCCGCTTCTACAAATGGGAAGATCCTCTTTTATTCAGAGAAGGAGCAGATTGTATTTGGTGCAGGTGCATCCCTCAGACGGAACAGTCTAGTATCCTCGAGCATTGTCACTCGCTCGAATCTGGTGGACATCACTCTGGAGATCGTACGGCAGCCAAAGTACTTCAGTGTGGTTTCTGGTGGCCCACTCTATTCAAGGATGCAGCTGAGTTTGTCAAAAGATGCACTGACTGTCAGAGATTGAAAGGAACACTAACTGCCAAGGACTTGATGCCCATGAAAATCATTCAAATAGCAGACGTTTTCGATGCATGGGGCATTGACTTCATGGGACCTTTCCCTAACAGTCAAGGATTTGAGTACATCCTTCTTGCTGTCGACTACGTGAGTCGTTGGGTTGAAGCTATCCCCGCTTGAGCCGCTGACAGCCGAACAGTATGCCAGTTTCTGAAGAAGAACATTATTTCACGGTTTGGGATACCGAAGATCCTCATCTCAGATGGGGGTAGCCACTTCATCAACAAAGAGGTCAAGAAGTTAACGAAGGAGTACGGCATCGATCATCGTGTTGCATCTCCTTATCATCCGTAGACCAATGGCATGGCGGAGTTATCAAACAGAGAAATCAAGACTATCTTGCAGAAACTTGTTAGGCCAAACAGGAAGGACTGGTCTCAACTCTTGAACTCAGTCCTATGGGCTTATCGAACCGCCTACAAGTCTCCTTTGGGCATGTCGCCCTATCGTCTTGTATATGGAAAGTCGTGCCATCTGCCCATGGAATTAATTCACAAGTCTTTGTGGGCAATCAACAGTTGTAATTTGGACTCATGCAGAAGTGGTCAGAAGAGAAAAGATGATCTGAATAGGCTCTTGGAATTATGAGACTATGCATACGATAACACCTTGATGTACAAGGAGAACGTGAAACGCTGGTACGACCGGCACATCAGACGAATGACCTTTGACGTTGGACAGAAAGTGTGGTTATTTGATGCAAAGTTGCGGATATTCCCAGGCAAATTAAAGAGTAAGTGGACAGGGCCCTTTCGAGTTTGTGAAGTGCGTGACAATGGAAGCATTGCTATATCCAAACTGTCTCCTGACGCACAACCATTCGTCGTCAACGGTCAACTCCTGAAGTCGTACCTCGAACCAGACACATTCCTGGCCGTTGTTGACTCTGTTCAGCTCATGCACCATGATGACATCTCCTCAGCACCTGCGGCATCGAAAGATTCAGACTATGCACTCCAACAACTGTTTATCTGATTTTCTTTGTTTTTCTTCTTTTCTTCTTTTCCTTTTCTATTTTCTCTTTGTATCTAAAAGGTGCCACCCTTGTAGACAGTTTTCTATACTTAGGACGTACTTGGTCCTAAGTATAGGGGGAATGTGCACCCCGAGTTTTTCATTTCATTCCGATCCTCTCCAATGTCTCCTCTTCTTGTCTATACTTAGGAGTATCTTACCCTAAGTATAGGGGGAGACAATCTGAGTACGATCTGTGTATTCCCACCCTTGACCCTCCCTGCTTTTTGTACAGTCTGCTATACTTAGGATTACTTGATCCTAAGTATAGGGGGGATGGTCAACTTCTCATTCATTCATTTCATTCATATATTCTTCAGACTTGTCTATACTCAGTACGAGTTATTTCTCTGCTTTTCTCTTCGATCTATGAGGACATAGCTCAAGCTAAGTATAGGGGGGTCGTATATACCATGTATATACTATAAGCCATAACTCATACCGAAAAATAAAATATATAATCCCAATATAAATTAAAATGTAAAAAGTAGCTCTATAATAATAAAAGATGATTGTGAGCTCCTCAGGCGCTTTGTACTTATACTGATTATTAAGTCAGGAAAAAGGTTTTGTGAAAGAAAGCTTCTTTGAAAAACCTTGTGAAAATTGTTTGAAAATAGTGTGTACAAGTATTCAACTTTTGAAAAATCAGTTTTGTGTGTAAAATTTATTTTCTTTGCGTGAAATCAAAATGTGTGAAAATCAGTGTGCAAATGATTGTAAAAACTTGATTGTCAAAATTGCTTTGAAAAACCTATCTATGATGTGTAAAACCTTTGTGAAATCATTTTCAAATACGTGTACATGTTTGCAAAAATTATTTTGGACTAGAGCTTTCAAAAGTCTTTTGAAAAGGATTCTCAAACTAGGTCTGAGGAGTCTGCACAAAAATCTCTGATACAAAAATAAGCATAATCCCAAATAAAGCTTATAAGAGCCAAAACCATATTGTACATCAAATACAGTTTCTCTTCTTTTGTACATACTGATTAATAAATCAGATACCTATACAGTATGATTGGAAAACTAGTGTGACCTGTTTTGAAAATTTTGATGTGAAATGATTTCAAACTGTGTGAAAATTGTTTTGATTGCAAAATTTTTCTTTGTGTGAAAGAAAGGATTTGAAAAACCTATATGCAAATGTTTTGAAAAATGTGCGTCAAAATTATTGTGAAAAATATATATATAGTGTGAAAATTCTTTGCAGAACTAGTTTTCAAATGTGTGTAAATGATTGCAAAAATTATCGTGTACTATAGTTTGCAAAACTATTTTCAAAACTAGACCTGAAGAATAAGATCACTATTACAAATACATGTAAATCAGAAATGAATTACATAAAACCTAAATAAACTACTTCATTCAAACCTGTAAAGTCTTTATAAATTCATACCTTTTGTAAATAAAACGGCACGCCTGTGTAAATAATTGTATGTACCCTTTTATGTGTCAAGTTCTTATTTTATTTGCCAAAAAATCCTTTGTATAAAAACATTCTTTGCTTCTTTTTGAAATCTCGTGAAAAATTGCATCATTCATTGTGCATAGCATAAGCATACCATTCATATTCTTTTTGAGTGAGCTTGATGATTGAATCAGTCTAGTAAAGTCTCAAATTGGAGCTTGGTTGGACCTTACTGCACCTAACTGCACGGCGAATCACAGTGAAATTCCCAAGTGTGTCAGGGCCTGCTGATAACAGATGTTATCAGATGCCATCTGATAACAGGCATCGCCCAGCGCAAGAAAAAAGATGCCAGCAAGTCGAGAGGCATGTCCTCACCTTGGCCACGGTAGCAGCCATCAGCAATCTCCCCCATAAGAAGCAAGACACAGGAGCGCCTCTGATCAGTTGTGAGATTTTTGACCAGGTCTTCGAGTGCACTCTCTTGGATAGCGGATCTTCCATCAACCTTCTGCCCTCGTCCATAATGCAAGAATTCGGGCTGGGACCGCTCAAGCAGACACGCATGATCCTTCAGTTCGCTAACCGATCCGTCAAGCGGCCCCGAGGTCTGTTGGAAGACGTGGTGGTTCACATCTTGGTCCTTCAGTTCGCTAACCGATCCTTCAGTTCACATCTTGGTCCAACCCAGGACCTTCGGTCTTGGCGAATCGGGGCTCCACCTCTGCCGTACGACGGAGCCCCTCCGCCTCATTCCATCTTGCTGCCAAGCTTCAAAACCCCGGGTTGAGGAGGTAGCTCTCTCGCTCCCGGTTCTTCCTATGCAGGTATCACGAGGAACGGAGCCCATCTGGGCTCGCATCGAACCAGGAAGAGGTTCCTGGAGGTTCCCTTCTTCACCGACCTCATCCGAGCAACTCGGACCTCCAGGAGCTATGATGGACCCATCAGTCGACGCGGGATGCTTCCACCTACGTGCAGACCACCTCAGACGCGTCGTAGAGCCCTGGAGGAGCCCATGCTTCTCGATCGAAGCTCGCCAGGCGTGAGCTTCTTTCCTGTTCTTCCAGGGAGCTCCAGCACCGTCGGATCAGGAGGCTCGTCCCAGATCCAACAGGAGTCATCCGATGAAGATATGCCCCAACCGTTAGATCAATCAGGAGCTTCTAATCCACACCCTTCATCGACGAATCGGCGTCAACCGTCCGATGCTCGATACGTGGATAAGTGGCACATCTAGTGCCGCAGGATGAAGCGCCTTATGGGGGTAAATTTCATACACATCCCCCTGTTTTTTGTATTTATAGCTTAATCCCAAAAATAAAAAGTCACGTTGTAAATAACTTGTAAAATTTGCAGAACACCCCCTGATGTTTGTGTATTTACTTTTTAGTCCCTCTACGCCTCACGTGCAGACCCCACGTGAGGCGTGTGATATTTGCATTTAAACCCTGCCGGGTTTTTGTATTTGTAAAATGGTCCTGAAAATAAAAGTTAACGTTCATTTTTATTGTGATTTTTGCATGTATGCCCTTGTCAATTCTTTAAATTGCAAAAATACCCCTGCTAGGCCATTTATTTTTGAATGCTTTGTCTATTTATTTTGTGCTTCATATTTCTTCGAAAAATTTTGCAAAAATAGACATAAGCTCATGTTAGAGTACCCTTGCACGCTATATTTTTAGTTTTTAATTTTATGGCATCTTTTCATTTATTAAAAATCAAAAACATGCATTTTATTTACTGTCTAGCTTATTAAATACCAAAAAAATATGAAAAGACCTCGAAAATATCCAAAAAAATTAGTTATGGTGTATTTTGACCCATTTCAGTGTCAGTCCAAAATCCCTAAAAATCTCAAAAGGAAAACCTTAAAAATTAAAAAATACACAAAAACTTCAAAAAATATATAAAATTAAAGAAAAATCAGAAAAAGGTGAGCTCAGTTCCTATTTATGCTATATTTTATTATCCTTATTAGAAAAATAGTGTGGAAAAATTTTGAGGTTGTTTGCTATTTTTAATTCCTATTTTTCTTACAGCCAGACCCTATTCCACTGTTTGCTCTTATTTTGCTATTTAAAAATACTAAAAATGTTTTGAAAAATGCCCAAAAATCACAAAAACAGTAAAAAATCATGAAAATCCCAAAAAGACTTTATTCCTGAATTTTTGACTATTTTTGAGTATTTTTATAAATATTATAGTACCCCTTTATGTGTATATATATATATATATTCCCTAAAAAAGAAAATATATATCTATATCTAACTACTTATATGTATTTATATATCTATTTATTAACCCTAAAATATATAAAAAATATATTATTATTATACTTATCTATATATATATATTTATATATTGTATGTATTATAAGCTATATACTCACCCTCTATGGGTATACATATATTCATATATTTGTATTATATATATAGTACCTAGTTATACTATAAAAAAAGGGTATATGATAAATAAAAATAAATAAATAATAAATAAAATAAAATACAAAAAAATTATAAAATTCAAAACCCACAAAAATAGGCTTCACACATGGATGACTCTGTGATAGATGCACATTGTAGGCTATTGCATTTTGTATTGCTCTCTGTGGTTCGACCTCTACATGCTTGTTCCCTATACATTTTATGGTAGAGTAATAAAGATTAATTCACATTTCTTTTGAGCTTAATTGTTTTATTCTTTTTTGTGGGTTAATTGCTGATTAACACCGGTCTTCTATGAGTGGTCGCCTCAGCGACAACATTTTTATATCATGGTGACCCTCGTGGAAAACAGCTGTTATCAGACGCTTGCGAGCGCGGGGATGAACCGCATGCTTCTCGCAATCCATGTTGATGATCCAAGCGGCGGATCTCTTGATCTCGACACATGAGATCCGACGTCTTATTCACGAGCGAGGCGCACCGAAGGAGACGGAGATCCATGAGCAGACGATCCGGCAGCATAACGACGATGCTGCGGCGATGAAGAACCTCTCTAGGGTATCCATGGTGGACGGCCATGAGAGGGAGAGAGAGAGAGAGTAGGCGTGTAGAGAGAAAAAGAGAGAGAGAGAGAGAGAGAGAGAGATGTGCTTCACAAGCATTGTGTAAAGAAGAGCAATGGGGTGCCTCTCCTTTTATAGGGTTTTGGGATCCATGGATCTCAATCCATGGAACAATACAACTCCAATGGTTCTCATTGATTTTGTTTCTTTCAATGGCTAAGATTTATGTTGGAAAAAATCAACAACAATTAATTTAATAAAAATCAAATATATGTAGAATATAATTTGATTTATATCAAATCAATCTCAATTAGAGAAATAGGAAAGGAGGCAAGCCTCCTTCCATAAGAAGGGTGGACGGCCACCACATTCCTTGTGGGAATTGTGGTCGTCCATTCTTCCTATATGGAAGGTGGATGCCTCTCCTATTATATGAGATTGCATTATCTCATAATTCTCTCTAATATCTTCAACAACTTTTCTTGAATATTATTTCACAAAAATAAATCCAATTTATTTTGTGAACATTGCAATCATGCCATTGGAAATTTGTGAATCATATTCACAACCCAAAATAAAATGTAAATTACATTTTCAATTTAATGTACAATGTGAATCCAATTCACATTAACATTTAATTAACAAATGTAAATTACAAATATCTCTCTCTTATATATTATAAATCACATTTATAATATATATGACTAATATGGATATTTCTATCCACATTATTCATATCCATGATAATTAAATCATATTTAATCATCTTGGATCTAATTTCTCTTGTTCTCAAATAATATGAATCACATTCATATTACTTACATCTTTGATAATTAAATCACATTTAATTATCTCAGATAACTCTCTTTATAATATGAATCAAATTCATATTACTCATGATAATTAAGTCACATTTACTTATCCATTTTCTCAATGCTTGGATACACATATCAACAATAGAATTATCCATGAACTCCTTCAAGGATAATGCGCTTTCTCCAGAGATACTTGGAGATAAGGACAGGGCGATTGTATTGTTCCACGTATATTGACTTGGATATTGAGATCACATCTCAAATCCAGATCTCGGGCCTCCTATAGATGCTTGATTAAATCAAGACCGTAAATCTAATCTTCTCATTGGATCTGAATCACATTCAGATCAATGTCCAATATTTGGACTAAGATTAGGTTACTTCTCTACTGAGTGGAGTCACTAAAATCCAAACATGTTTCATCACTCCCTAGGAATGGATCGTTTATGATCACATGACCCTCAGGTATTCCCAATACCTGTACATCCTGCATACTGGAAGACTTAGAATAAAACCGAAGTATTAGATCAACTTTATACTGTCTACCTCAGGGTTTTATCAGTAAGTTTCTCATTCGATCATTGGGAGTCGGTATCGATCATATACTTTCCAAAAACATATATCATACCTAGGTCTTGATCATATACTTTCCAAAAGTATATATCAAACCTACAAATTCAGTCAAGCTTCCAAAGCGAGACGACCATGCGCATGGAATTTGATTCGTCCCAATATCTCATGAGTGAGCTCATGTCTTCCGGTTCAGTAACTGAACATGTATGATCCCTTTGAGAGATCGTATTACTCATATGCCCTTATATGCACACCAGTGTGCCGGTGTATAGACCTTGATTAGGTCATCAACCTATTGGTCTGCCAAATGTACATACTCAGACATATAGTAACACATCTGTCTCCGGTCAGAGGATGCGTGCCTATATCATGACAGCATATGATATAGGACTTTGGTTATCTCGATCTCGTTAAGACAACTCTTTGACCTAACTCATCTGACACCTCCGAATCTCTATTCCTATGCAGAGGACCTGCATCAGGAGGTCGGTCAGATATCAGCCTAAATGAGATAAGATTGCCATCTCCTACTCAGGCTGGAGATCATCTCTTAACAATCATTTGACGGTGCTTGATGAGTCCTCAATCTAACTCATTAGATATTCATCCAAGCACCAACCTCTATGATTCAATAATTAAATCAACAGTTGTATGATCATTAAGATGGCCATGGTACATAACCCTAATTGTACTAAGGGACCTATTATGCAAATTATGTACTCTTTATTTCAGATTAAGGAGTGAATTGCAATAACATTTAACAATCTCCCACTAGCCCAAAGAGCCATGGGCTAATCATTAAACCCCACACTCATGTGACAATCATAGGCTATTTAGAAAATAGCTAGGTAAGCTGATCAGTCACTCTGTTCCCAAGAGACTATGCCAAGTCCTTTTACGGCACTTGCATATCTCCTAGTAACAGTGCTCGCATCCAATGCGAATGTTGCATCTTATGCAACCAATACTCAATCTTTTTAGTTATAGTGTCCTTGACACTACATCTTATTAATTATCATAACCAGTATTTCCATAATCCTTATTAAAAACCTTCATTCTTGGAGATCTCTATCTCCTAAGGTATCTACAGTTAAGATCCTTATAGATCATTATCTACAAGGTCTTAAACTTTTGAAGATAAAACTTTGAGATCATTATCTCTAAGTTTCATCATCTTTGAAGATATTGTTATTTCGGCAACTAAGTATTTTATTTCCAGAGTAGGATTAGTAACAGTTTACTACTCCCACTGCAAGGCAGACATATGGCTTTTGTACACATCCAGCATACACTTCAGCTTCTCGTAACTAATGCACAAGTGCAAGCAGTTCTAGCATTCAGTTCCTCAACTCTTTGAGGCGCTATCCCTTTAGACAGGTTACTACCACATCTTAAGGGAAGGAAGCTTTTCTTGGAATTTTCCAGAAAAAATGGAATAAGTCCAAGGTGTACTACTAATGCGACAGTCCCAATACCCTCTTCTCTTTGCTTCTGAACGACTTCAGAATTAAGTTCTAAGAGGTATCCTTGAGATCATATCTCAAGGTGTGGAACAACCAAATTATAAAACACTTATTATTATCCTTATATCATTCCAAATGATTAGAATAATATCTACATTCAGCACGATGAACACAATGGCACTCCCACTAAGCTTCACATGGTTCATCAAGATTCTATCTGAAATCATAACATTTATAATTTCATCAAATCTTATGTTCCAACTACAAGAAGCTTATTAGAGTCCAAAGATGGAGTTCTTTGGCTTGCACACCTTGCTTTCTTCAACCATGAAGCCCTGGGGCTACTTCATATGAATATCCTCATAGAGGAATTTATAGAGGAATGCAATCTTGACTCACATCATGAAAATGTCATAGTCAAGTTGTGTAGCTATAGTTAGCAATATTCTGATGAGTTAAAGCAAGGTCACTGGAGAGCAAGTCTCATCATAAGCGATGTCTTCTCTTCAATGTGTAGCTCATGGCTACGAACCGTGCTTTGAAGGTCTCTACCTTCTCATCAGGTTCCCTCTTTCTCTTGAAGATCCATTTACACCTTAATGGATCTTACCCATATAGGTGAATCCTCGAGGGTCCATATACAACATTTGTATATGAAGTCTACATTAGATTTTTATTGCTAACATCCATCTTTCATGTCATGATCCTCGTGAACTTCATCACATGAAGTCCGATCATTTTCAGACTTAACTGACACATGGAATACATCCTCAAACTTATTTGAAGAAGTATTAGTGTTTCACCTTTAAATTATTCTTTTACTTTCCGATTTCAGGAGCCTCATTATCTTCTCAAGATTAAATGAGTTCCTTTACTTCATTTTCATCTTGATTCTTAAGAGAGTCATCCTCTAAGAATCATATTCTCAAAGATGAGATCTTCTAAGAATCTCAAGGTCATAAAGTAGGTATCCAATACCATCCTTTATTTTCCTAATGAAGTAGCACTCTCCGGTGCCTGATTCTAGATTACTTGCATGGAACCTTATTAAGGATATACATTGTAGTCTCTACTATATATATATATACCTTGGAAACTAATAGATAATTATGCTAATATTCATCATTGATTATATCATGTCACACATGATCCAATTGTATCTCCCTACAACTCTATTGAGTTAAGGTTCATTAGGAGGATTGGGATAGGAATGATATTCACATCTCCATAAGGTATTCCTTGAATTCATCTGATAGGTACAAGCTACCTTGGTTAGATCAAATTCATTTTATCTTCCTTCAAACTTTGGTTCTAAACCAAGATTGAGAAATCTTTGAACATTTCAAAGGTTTCTTAGGTGAAGAGAAGAAATTTCATATCATACATAATCATCAATAGATATCACATATCCATGATGTTTACTATGATATAGATGATTCACATACATCAATATGTATGAGATCCTGAATACCTTGACATTTTACACCATTCCCAAGGAAGGGTGTATTGAACATTTCAACTTTTGAATACAGTATTCACAAGTATGTAAGATTTGAACCTTTAGACAATCTAAAGTTTCATCTCTTATCAGTCTATTGATCACATCAACAGACATATGTCCAAAACATGATGCTAGATCATCATCAAATGATCTTCATCCTCCTATTGATCTTTAATGGTTTATTTTTCAGCATTAGAAATCTTAATGAACCATTCATTAATTTTCTAATTTAGTAGAGTCCACAAGATTTTAGATTACTATCTGAAATATCTCCATCATAACTCTTTATGATAGATTTATTCATGTTTATTTCCAACATTTGGAAATAATTAATGAGTGTATTCTAATATCTAGGTCATAGAGACATTCTCTAAGACTAAGGGCTCCCACTGAAAATATGAAGTCAATTGATCCGATGGAAATTGTTACAACAATTGCATCACTTCCAACATGGATGACAATTAAACATTAAGATCAAATTTCTAATATTCTAATACAGATGCAACCAATTGCAAGTGTCATTAGAAGATTGAGATATAATTATTAGACTTTATCTTATCAAATAAGTAGGTCAATTTCAATGATTATATGTAGATTATTCTGATGTACTATCTGATTCCTTCTCTAAGGATTCTAGATAGATTTGATAATCATACTATCAGCACATCAACTTATTGCAGTATTGGCATTCATCCAACTCTTTGGATGTCATATGGAAGTCACAGAAGTACAATCAACTCTTTGACTATAATTCTTACTTGGGTCCAACCCATGCTTCCACTGCGCTCCATGATCTATAAGATAGAGGATCTCTTATGTTAAAATCAAAAAATTTCAATATAAGAGAATTTCAACATTTATACATGCTTCATTCAATTCATACAATATGAATATTATGAAGCTTCAGGAATGACTAGAGTAAAGATAGTAGAATGATGACACTCATCGTATCTACATCCATTTAAACTCTTAAAACTTAGGTTCAGGTAGGTACTCAAACAATTTGAATACATCATCTCCTATAGAGCCACCATTCTACATAATGTAGAGAACCATTTCATTCATGATTATATGTCGAGAGCACATATGTATGCCAGAACATCTTCCAAGATTTTATAAGGATTATATGATAATTACGATCATTATCGACATGTTACTTCAAAAGTACATTCGATGAGATCAAGACTTATAGAGACATACAAACCCTAGGGTTTTAGTCCTATTGTCTTATTTAATCATCATTCCTCATTATTATGAGGAAACTTACACATTGCAACCACATACATTATGCGTCCAATTGCAAGTACAATATCTGGATCACAGGTCCAATCCATGATATTCTACTGGTTATTATTGAGTATAACATTGAGTGGGATTAAAGAAGGATTGTCTGAAATAAGAAATTTGCATAGAGACATATAAATATATAATTTTCTTTGATTTAGGAATTTTATATCAAAGTTGTCTTGCCATGTCAATAATGAAAGTTCATTCCCTTAATCACTTTCAATGTAAGAGATATACTTACCATTATATCTCAAGCAAGATCTGGGATCTCCTTCCTTATCTTTGTTACATCCCAATAATATGAGAACCTGTAACTCGGATAAAAACAAGCGGGAACACATTCCGCCTTGCAAGTCCAACTTGCATCTCCCATTTTGGTCTTTAACACCCGGGCCCACCACCCCTAAGGCAATGTTGACCCGTCATTAATTGAACCAACCGTCAACAGGAATACAACTCGCTATGCGCAATCCAATATCGCCCCAATAATATGAGGACTTGATATTGGGGTCACTACGCATACATCCTTACTCTTTCGAGAAGCGATGAGCCCGATCCAAATGGATCATATGCAGGAGCTGTCACTTCGGACAGGCGTCTCCTACATATAATATCTGGCGACGAAACTCTTCGCCTTAACGGGAGACCATGGATGTCACTTATGTGATCCTCCATATCATATTCAAATCCTAATTAATTATCATGAATCATATTCACATAATTAATTCTTCCAAGGGAAATAACAATTCTATTCATAATAGAGTGGTTTAATTTGATATAATTAATTCAATCATATTAAATAATTATCAATCTGATTCAATCAATCAAACTTGATTGCTATACTTGAATATATATATGGTATTATCTCAAAGTACGTTTTAATTCGTATTTTAATAATTAGAAAAATACAACTTAATCCCTCATACATTATCCCGGTCCTACCCGCTGTCATGGCCAGTGCAGGCGAGAGTGGGACGGACCACATACGTTGCAACCCGCTACCCCAGCGATCTCTGACTAGTCACCATATCCGCCTCGGGAAAGGATAATGCCAAATTGATTAACTTGTACTTGAGATGATCATCGATTCTTCAACCGAAATTATACCGTATAGTAATCAAAATATTTTTGATTATAAGGAAATTTGCTAGATAAATTCCCAATCCTATTCAAGCAAGGAGTTTGATGATTGTGTTTCCAATTATGATCTAGATCAAATCTAATCAATTAATTGGTTGAGGTCAAGTCAATTAAGGAAATAATCATCTTTCAATATTTCTCAAATATTTTCCATAATTATTCCTTGAAATTAACAATTAATTTCATTAATTGACAATTGATAGCCGATCCCGCACCCTATGTTAATTCGGTCTGATTAATGTCCAAATTAATTTTAATCGTTCGTTGCAGTCGGATACGAGAGGGAATATCAAAAACCACTTTAATTAGATTTGAGTTAATTTCAAGCGGCATGTTTATACTTGGTGTAGTCCAAGGTCGAACTCAGGGAGGCATCTGTCTCCTTAGGTGAATTAATAGCAAAGTCCAATGTTCGATTTTTCAAGGAATTATTTTTTTTATCTTTTTCTATTTTTTGTGCAGACACATGCAACAATCTAGCCAATCCAAAGTTAAATCAGTTTGAGGTATCAAATTAAGTCCAAAAATTATGAAAATTGGCCAGATGGTGGATTATGATGAAACTAATCTACTCTAATTTTTTGGAATTTTTAGACACTAAATGAATTAATTATGAATTAAAGATACAGGCAGGGTGATTTTCACTAATTTATTTTTAATATATAACAAATCACACCTTTTTCAGGAACAAAAATTATCCTAGATAGACCTAATGATAAGGAATCTAGGAAAATTGACAAACCTCAATTTCAATGTGAAATGAATCTACTAAAATTAAAATAAGAAAACCACTAAAGAATTTATTTAGGCCTCAATATGCGTGCAAATGACATGAAATTTTTATGCAAGGTTGAGTTCATTATCCTAGAGCTACTATGAATTTTTGAGAATTTTTGGAGCTACAGAAAATTAATTATGAATTAAAAGGTCTAACTGGGCAAAATATCACACAAATCAACCAAGTAATTCATTTAAAAATCTACTGCAATTACAAAAATGTGACAAGTGGCACAATAGATAGAGGACAAGTTACTCAACAATATGCAACTTTTGAAATTCAAAAATGATGCAAAATGAAACCTAGGGATGCGTGCAAAGACAGGGGTGTATTTGCAATACAAGAGAATAAAATTGCATAAAAGAAATATGCTGACAGGGACTTAAATGCAATTACCTATAATGCTGGGGGTATCAATGCAATTTCTCCACTAGCACGTGCTCCTCACGTGGGGGCTGCTTCACAGGGACCTTTTTGTAAAGTCTAAAAGTCCCTAGGGCCTCGGTGCAAAATACCCAGGCCGCACGTGCTCCTCACGTGGGGGCCTAGGCTCAGGCGGCGTATGAGGCTCGGGGCTTGGCTCGGGAGCTCCTGGAGGTCTGGAGTGAGGCTCGGCTAGCCTTGGGTGATCCGAGCCTAGGGTCGGGGATGAGGCTCGGTCTTCGTCGACGTGGCGTAATGAAACCGTTGGATCAAGAGGGATCCAATGGCTGCTGGAAGGAGACGCGTGGCGCGCTGGTAGGCCGTCTGATCTGGATAGATCCAACGGTGCCTGAGAACCGCGGAAGATGGTGACGTGGCTGGCTAGAGACCGTTGGATCCAGATAATCGATCCAACGGCTGGCTGATGCGGAAGACGTGGCGGACTCCTGAGCGTATGATCAAGGATGATCCTACGGTCGTCTGCTGCTCCGGTCGGATGGCGACATGGCTGACGCTAGACCGTTCGATTAGGATGATCGAACGGCCGCTGGACCTTCTCCCTCAACAGTCCTCCGCCGCCTGCGGAGGAGATGGTGGGGCTCCAGCGACGAGGCCTTGGCTCCGCCCGTCCTTCCAGACGTCGGTGAAGCTCTCCGGAATATCGGAGATGTCCCAGAGGATGTGCGGTGATGCGGTGAGGCGTCTGGTGGTCTCAGGAGCTGGAGAGGGCCGTCGGAGCTCCGTGGCGGTGAAGCTCAAAAGGTGCTCCAGTGAACTTCCGATCAGTGAACAGCAGGCACCTGCAGGGGTTCGAAGAGTAGCCAAAGCTCGTGCGTGCTGCGTGGAGATGTGGAGGATGACGGCGAGGCCTAAAGCGAGGTGAACGGGTGCTCGGAGATGGTGCTCCGGCCAGGTGGCGAAGCTTGATCCGATAGAAGGTGAAGTGAAGTGCCTGAGGGCGTGAATGGTACCGTGAGGATGAGAGCTCCGTCGCGGAGCTCGGCGAAGTGAGAGCGAGGTGAGAGGATTGATGTGGACGTCGAATAAAATCGGAGAAATCAAAAGAAAAATCAAATGAAGATCGGAGGAAAATGGAGGGGATTACCTGTGGTTTGGAGCTCGAGGTCGAGGTCCATATCGTCGCTCGAAGGGGCGGTAAGTCCCTGAGCTCAAGCAGCGGCTTGGAGGAGTGGCTGCAACACGGCTGTGCACCGAGGATCTCGCCGGAGAAGACGACTGTCTTTGCTCAAGGATTCGTTCAATCACTGTCACTAATCGGATGCTCCGAGCTCGGGGAATCTCTCAGGGGTGGCGGATGAGTGTGAAATCGGCCGGAGGGCGAGTATTTATAGGTTGGAGTAGACGGTCGGGCTGGTGAGGAGGCGAGGTTCATGGGGTTCGTGGGACGTCGCTGGCGGTCGACGTGGGTGGTAAGGTGGCTGGCGAGGATGAGGGACGAGTGGGGATGATCGTGGGATAGATGGTGGTCATCGACGGTGGAGGGAGCGCAGCCAAGAATAGGAAGGGGCAAGCCCCTCGCGCACGGCTGAGAACGTGGGAGAGAGGGGTGTTGGAGGTGGAAGACGAAGTCTCCACCGTTGGATCTTGTGATCCAACGGTGGTGATCGAGGCGGGATGGAGTGGTAGGATGAGATCTGGGCGAGGTGATCTGAGCGTTAGGAGCGTGCCACGTGGCGTGACGGGGACGAAGCATGAACGAACGGTGGAGATGGGATGAAGGGATTCGATCGGGTGGTTAAAATTAGAATGTCAATGGACGGTGCAGATCGAAGGGTTGCAAGCGTGATCGAATGGCGCACAATGCGCCACGTAGCGCGATGTAGGAGAGGCGTGAACGGGTGGTTGAGATGAGGGCCTGGAGATGATCAGACGGTGGAAATACAAAGCGCACGTGGAGGAGGTGTGGCCGTTGGATCTGGAAGACCATCCAACGGCTGAGAGGCGCGGCGGCTAGGGCAAGGGGGACGGGTCGCGTGGCGCAACCAGATGGCACCACGTGGCCTGCTGTGATTGGTTGGAAAGAAAACTATGTGTAGAGAGAGGAGGGGGCCGAATTTGGAGAAACTCAAAACATGAAAGTTGTAGATCTCGATGAGATCTACAAGTTTCATGTTGACCAAAGACGGAGATGAGGTCAAATATGATACAAAAATACAAGAATACAAGTATACATATATGTAGTATACAAAAGAGGCCCAAAAACCCAACTTTTTCATACGAGCTCCAAATTGGATGAAACTAGTCTCATTTTGAAGGTCTTTTAATGTGTATTAATCTGAAAGTAAGTAGACCTATTTTGGAGTTGGTATGAGGGATCTATGGGCATTTTATGGTCCAAGGGCTTTAGGGCTCTTTATTGGCTATTTTACAAAGGACATTTCTGGCTTTCTTCCTTATATTATTAACTAAGGTGCACATAGTATAAGGGAGAGCTTATTTAATGAGTGGATATTTTACAAGTGATTTTGGCTTCTTATTTAAATGCAGATGGAATGATAAAATGCATGTTTTATGTATGCATGTTTGAATGCTATTTATGCATTATAAAGGGAAATATGCCTCTATTTACTTAGGAACAGGGCTCTATTTTTAACTTTTAGAGTGATGAATCACAGATTCGTCAACCCCCTATACTTAAACCTTGCTCGTCCCCGAGCAACTAAATGAAATGCAAGAGTGAAATGATTTTGGGTTCCATACCAAGGTCATGAACAAAAGTTAAAAATGGAGCTTGACTCGACCTTTGGATTAATTGTGTGGCGGAACCTTATTTGGACCTGAACTTAAGACCTAGCAGACTTCAAGCTCCACAAGTCTTCTATTCAAGACTCCTCAATAGTCAGGTCAGAACAAATCCTCAAACGCAAATTTCTGATGACTATGATTCTTACTTGTACTGTGTAGGTGAGATATATCTCTCCACATCAGAAATGACTTGAAACCAGCCTCCTCTAACAAGGTAACTCAATAACCCGGTCCAGCAACTCTTTCCTCGAGGAGCGGGGTATTCCCTTCTAAGTTCAAGTGCGACCAACTCAAGAGGAGGGGGTAGAGAAAAGAATGGATGGTAGCCAGTGTAGCTACCTATCCCGGAATGCCTGACCAGTGTAGCCAAGTCATCCAGCTGCATTTCTTTGCTAATATACAGACTCCGACAGGTATCTTATTTTTACTTGGACCTGTCTGATTTTTTTGGAGTTTTTGCATTTTTTTTAAACTCTTACATAGTGCAGCATGTACATCAGGAGTTTTTCCTCTTGAGTCGGTAGACTATCCCTCTTTTGAAGCATTATTGCAACCCACAGCATCCCATCCTTAGACGTCAACACTACCAGACTAGGTTGAGACGCACTACCCTCCCTAGAGGAGGACGGATGTTTCCACCCGTGTGCTACTCCAAGCTAAAGGATTCTACCTCCTCATCACCTCATCAATGAAGAGCTACGTGCATTGTGCTTGTCCAAGTTAGGTCATTATCTAAAAGAATCCTGCGTATGCACGAGATATTCTACTTAGACTAATCAAGATGCCATGTGAACATAGACTTGCGGACTCAAAGAATTAAGTCACTTGACCTGAGAAATCTTAACTCCAGTTCCTATAAGGTTCCTCTGAAATTAGGTGGATTAAGGTCAAATCAAGTCCATCCTCAATATCTACTCATAACTCGGTTCAGAACCCACTTAGCTTTCCACCTTGCATATGCAAGATATGCAGATGAGATGCAGATGTCATGCTATGAAGATGATTGAAAATGCAAGACTCTTTTTCTTTTCTTAGATGCAGAGAGTAAATAGGAAGCCTAATTTTTATTTCCATTTTTTTATCTCTTTTTTTTGGTATACCTCCTATTTTACAACAATTTACAAGAGGTAAGTTTTATACAAGTATATATACATTTTTTTTCAATTTTTTACCCACCCGTAATTATTGTAAAATATGTACAAAAATACGTGAAAGTACGAGCTATGGGTAAAGTATATATGTAATATATACACGCCCCCTATACTTAGTGTGTGCTATGTCCTCAGAGCATGAAGAGCGAGGAAAAAGACATAGCTCGTGCTAAGCGTAGGAGAGCTAAAGAGAAGGAAAAATTTATAGAAATCGATCGGCCCCCTATACTTAGGCTCTGGCAGCCTGAGTGTAGAAGAAAGTCAAAAAGTGGGGCGGACGAGGTCAAGAAGAGAAGTGGATGAATATACAATGTGGGCATCGGTCCCCCCTATACTTAGGCTCAGGTCAGCCTAAGTATAGGTCGGAAGTGAGTATGAGGACCAATGTGATCTAGAGAATGTACAAAGAGACGACTCAAGTGACTCCTCCCCCCTATACTTAGGATCTGGTCATCCTAAGTATAGTCCAAGATAGTGATCTGATGAGGCTGGGATGGGTTACTAGAGTCGCGTGAGAGAGAGGATAGGATGTACAAGAAGAATGATGATATATACAAATGAGTCGGTCTAAATCTTTCAAGATGTTGCCGATGGCTGGAGCTCACTGCTGCAAGGTCTCATACGCGGCTCGAGGTGTATCTGTTGAATCTGTCTTGCGCATGAATACAATCTCCTCAACATGGACTAACTGCTCATTGGATTCGACGAAGTGCTTCAACAGTTGTCCATTCACTAGGAATGTCGGTGTGTCATCTGCGAGATCTGAGATCTCGACACATCCACTATCATGCACCGTACGGACGACAAATGGGCATGTCCACTTGGACTTCAACTTGCCTTAGAAGATCTTCAGCCTAGCATTGAACAACCATACCTTCTGTCCAGGAACAAAGGTCTTTCGTCTGATATATCTATCATGCCAACGCTTTACCTTGTCCTTGTACACCAAACTGTTGTCATATGCGCGGTTTCTGATTTCCACAAGCTCATTCAGATCCATGTCTCTCTGCTTCTGCCCAAGGTGCATGTTCCAGTTGACCTTCTTGATTGCCCATTAAGATTTGTGCACTAACTCTGCGGGCAAATGGCATGGCTTTCCGAATACCATTTGGAATGGGGAGGTTCCTAACGGTGTCTTGTAAGCTATCCGATACGCCCAGAGGACTTGATCCAGGATCTGAGACCAGTCCTTCCTGCCCGGGCGGACAAGCTTTTGCAATATGGTTTTCACCTCCCTATTTGACACCTTAGCCATACCATTGGTTTGTGGGTGGTAAGGGCTAGCGACACGATGTTTGATGCCATAGTCCTTCAGGAGTTTCTTCACCTCCCGATTCACAAAGTGGCTACCCCCGTATGATATCATCATTTTGGGGATCCCGAACCTAGAGATTATGTGTTCTATGATGAATTTGCAGACAGTCATGCTGTCTGCGGCTCGGGTCGGGATAGCCTCCACCCATCTGGATAGATAATCAACCACAAGAAGGATATATTCGAACACGTGGCTAACCGGAAATGGGCCCATGAAATCGATGCCCCAGGCGTCAAAGAAATCACAAATGATGACAGGCTGCATAGGCATCTCATCCTTGGAACCGACGGTTCCTCCCATTCTCTGGCATACTGGGCACGACTTCGCGAAGGCGGTGGCATCGCGAAACAGAGTCGGCCAGTAGAAGCCACACCGAAGTATCTTCCATGCGGTCCTCTTCCTGGAGTGGTGTCCTCCTGCCTCTAAGCTGTGGCATAAAGAAAGGACACTCTGGTATTCCTCTTGAGGAATACACCGTCTCCAGACACAATAAGGTCCTTTGAAGAAAAGGATCGGATCCTCCCAATGGTAATGTCTAGCATCCGACTTCAGTCAGTCAATTTGGCTCTTGGGCTAATCTTCGAGAACTTTCTTGGAGACAAGATAATTCACGATATTGGCGTACCATGGGAGTGAGTCGATAACAAAAATCGACTCGTCAGGGAAGGAGTCTCGAATTGGTGAATCCTCGGAAGTATTAAGATCTTCGAGACGAGAAAGATGATCGGCCACTACGTTCTTCTTTCCAGGTTTATCATGGATGTCCAAGTCAAACTCCTGGATAAGTAAAATCCATCGAAGAAGACGCGCCTTCACGTCCTTCTTCTCCATCAAGTACCGTAGTGTCGCATGGTCAGTGAACACAGTTACCTTGGATCCAATTAAGTGGGATCTGAATTTGTCCAAGGCAAACACTACCGCAAGCATTTCCTTTTCCGTAACTGTATAGTTACGCTGAGCGGTGTCAAGCACTTTTCTTGTGTAGTGAATTGCGAACGGGACGCCCTCTCTTCTCTGTCCTAACACAGCCCCAACAGCAAAATCTCAGGCGTCTGTCATGATCTCAAAAGGTAGAGACCAATCTGGGGCTTGTAGGATAGGTGTGTCCATAATCATTCCTTGTAAAAGCTTAAAGGCCTCAAGACATGTGTGATCAACAATAAACTCCATGTCTTTGCCTAAAAGCTCAGTCAGCGGTCGGACGATTTTAGAAAAATCCTTAATGAATCTCCGATAAAATCCAACATGCCCGAGGAACGACCGCAACTGTTTGACGTTGGTCGGCGGCTGGAGTCGTCTGATCACATCCACCTTGGTAGGGTCAACCTCCATTCCTCTCTTGGAGATGACATGCCCCAACACTATGCCCTCCGTCACCATGAAGTGACTTTTCTCCCAGGAGAGCACCAGATTGACCTCACAACATCTTTGTAGGACTCGGTCCAGATTCCTAAGACAGGAATCAAAGGAATCGTCGTGGATCGAGAAGTCGTCCATGAAGACTTCCAGGAATTCGCCGGTTCGGCGAATACAGCAATCATGCACCTTTGGAAAGTACTTGGAGCATTGCATAACCCAAAAGGCATGAGCCTGAAAGCATAGGTACCAAAAGGGCATGTGAATGTGGTCTTTTCCTGGTCCTCTGGAGCTATGGCTACTTGATAGTAGCCCGAGAACCCATCTAAGAAGCAGAAGAATTCTTTCCCCGCTAGTCTCTCTAAGATCTGATCAATGAATGGCAGGGGGAAATGATCCTTCTTCGTCGCAGCATTCAGGCATCTGTAATCCACACAGATGCGCCACGACGTGGGCACTCGCGTCACGATCTCCTCTCCATCCTCGTTGGTGGTCATCTGAATTCCCGACTTCTTCGGGACAACATGGATTGGGGCCACCCACTTAGAGTTGGAGATTGGATAAATGAAACCCGCGTTGCACCATTTTTCTATCTCCTTCTTCACGACCTCTCGTAAATTTGGATTCAAACAACGTTGGAATTCACGAGAGGGTTTGGATTCATTTTCTAAGTAGATATGGTGCGAACACAGAGTGGGATTTATCTCGTGGAGATCAGAAATGCTCCAGCCTATCACCTTGCGGTTTTTCTCCAGGATCTCTAGCAAGCGAGATTCCTGTTCCTCGGTCAATCGCGAACTGATGATGACCGGAAATTTCTTGTCCTGACCCGCAAGGAAGGCATATTTTAAAGTTGTGGGTAAAGGTTTGAGCTCAGAAATAGTGTGATCGTCTAAGAAGTCTGGCTCAATCTGATCTGGCTCGGTGTTGGAAGTGGCTGGATCTTTCTGTGTGATAGCTGCCACCAAGTTGTTCGGCTCAGGAGTCGGATCGTCAAAAGTCTCCATGCAATCGGCAAAAGCAACGTCCGACTCGTCATCCTCATCTTCCGATTGTCCTAAAGAGGGGAGGACTGACAGGCCCAACTGGTCCTCTACGTCATCGAAGATGTAGGGCGATGCAGGTTCTGAGCTGTACTCGTTCCTGAAGACCTCGCAAACTAACTCATGCACTGGATCATCTCCGGAGGGGAGGGACTCATCGGTACTGGCTGGGTTCTGTCTCCATGGTCCAACTGTGTCTACATGCTCGCAATCTGCTTCGGTTGAAGAGTACTCGGTGCTGGATTCGGAATCCGGTCTCTGCCATCTTGTCTGCTTCATCTCGAGTTCCTCATCTCCGCCTGGAGTTTGGAACTGAATCTTCCTGATCTTATAATCAAATAAGGCCCCTGCTGTTCTGAGGAAGGGCCAGCCTAGAATGATCTGGGAATATCTCCAATTACGAGGGGTTTCCATATCTAGGACAGTGAAGTCCACCATGTATTCCTGCCCCTCGACTTTGATCACAATGTTCCTCAATTCTCCTTGGGACCTCTTGGTTGATTTATCAGCAAACTGTAGGAGGGCTCTAGATTTCCTAAGAGGTCCGAGATTAAGCCGCTCATAGAGGGTTGTAGGCATCATATTGATTGAGGAACCATTGTCCAGGAGAGTGCGTGCAAACGCGATGTCATCAACATGACTCACTACATAATGTGCACCCATGTCTCTTCGTTTCCTAGGAAACGAGTTCTTTATTGCACAAGTCGTGGCTACTGATAAAACATGTTTCTTAACACGGCTTTTGGTCTTCCTGCTAACCCTAGTAGGTTTGCATCTCACCTTAAGGTATTTTTGGAATGCAGGGGTCATCTCCACGTACTTGTCAAAGGGGATTGTGACCTTGATGTGTTTATTGCAAAACTCTACCATCTCAGGGTCATCTTTTTGGATTTTTTTCATTTTCTTCTTTCCACCCTTGAGAGCTCGGGGGAAAGGGATTATTGACTCCAACTCATGTTCGGAAACTGAAAGATTCTCATTAAGATCAGGAACTGAGTTATTTACATGACTCGGACTCTTGGACAGACTCTGACTCTGACTCTAACTGAAAAGAAAATGCTGAGGCGAAATCGGTGATGCTTCTTCCGCGACTGTTGGATGATCCTCCTCAGATGGAGGTGCAGGCTCCTCATCGGTTCCGTCGGACTCTATGCTGCTACGGGAATGCTGCTTCGAGGACTCAGACGTCCTCTTCTTCTGTCGGTGAAGGTGGTGGTAGTGCTCCTCTTCTTCCTCCAAGTTCTCCTCAGGTAGAGACTTGGAGGCTCCTTCCTTTGTTGCCCGTGCCCGATCAGGCATGATCACGGTCCTTTCGCTCCTGAGGGACATATTATTTACATTATCATATGAAAGGATCTCATGTTCAGATAAACAATTATCTGAATAATATACCTAATCTTGATGTCGATTCTGACCATGGTTTAAGCTATTAGGATTGGCCTGAACCTGTGCGGGAATTGGGGTCTTTGGCGTCATCTGTTGGTCCTGGGTACAAGAGACACGATTAATATCGGTTCTCATATCCAGGTAATCGTTCTGCATCTGTTGGACCCTATCATACAGGGTCTGGATTGCCAAGGTAAGGGACTCCAATTCGGTGGGCTGGGCTGGTTGATTCGCGGACGGGGTTCTGTATTAGCCCTGTTGGCCATGCCGATACTGTTGCTGCTGGTGGGATGGTGCTGGGCCCTGCTGATATGTGCGTTGCTGCTGCTGGTGCTGCTGAGGCTGGTACACTTGTTCTGGCCTGGACTGAAAGCGCGGTGTGGGGACGGAGCTGGTTCCTTGGTAAGCTGGAGAAGGTCGGTGAGGCTGACCATTCCCCATCCCCGGCTGTCTACTGACGGGGTCACAGTTGTACCACAGCCTGTTGATCTCGAACACCTGCGGAGGCTCCTCATATCCGGTCTCAGCTTGTGGGGGTGCATGATGGTCCTGCTGGGTGTAAGTCTGATCCTCCACCCAGCCACTGTGAGGCCTCGGTGCCTGCTCCTGCACAAGATGGACTCGATGTACAGGTGCAGGTGGTGCAGAAGGGGCAGGTAGCTTCATCTTGGCTACCTTCTCAGTGAGTTCCTCCACTTGCTTCGGTAGACGCGAGAGAGACTCAAGGTCAGTGACCCTCTTGTGGATCTGCTCGACCATGGTTAGCTTGTCGGCAATCATCCCCATGCTGGGGATGAGGTCCTCGGTCAGATCCGCTACAGTCCTTCGGGTTGTCTCATTGGATAGGATTGAGGGAGACAACTGATAGGCCCTGGTGGCCTGCGACCTGCCGGTTTCCGCCATCTGCTCCAAGATCTTCCATACGGTGTGCTCGTTTTTGTTCAGATAGCTTCCTCCACATGCGGCACTGACTAACCCTTGCATCTCTGGGGTTAGACCACAGAACAAGGTCTGTACTAAGATCGCCTTAGAAATGCCATGGCAGGGGTATTTCTGCACTAAGTCATTGAACCTATCCCAAGCATCATGGAAAGGTTCACTGGGTCCTTGAGAGAAGCTGGTGATCTTCGTTCTCATCTGGTTAGTTCTACTTAGAGGGTAGAACTTTTTCAGGAATAGGTCCTTGAACTGCATCCAGGTAGTACATATCACCCCTAGGTTTTTCAGCCAGTGAGCTGTCTTATCTCCTAAGGCAAATGGGGTGGCCTTCAGTCGAATGTAATCTTGGCCAACATTGGGACGGCTAAGATTGTTGCAAACCAGCTCAAAGTCACGGAGGAAAGTGTACGGTTCTTCATTTGTGTTTCTGTTGAACTTAAGAAGCAGACTAAGGAAGTGGGGCTTCAGCTCAAATGCCTCGGTAGGAACCGCTGGTGCTAACCAATTCTGAATCTCGTTCTCCGCCGGGTTGTAGGCATCGACCATTGGTCGGTCGATTCCTCCTGCTACTATGATCTGTCCCATCCGCGCCGTGAGGTCTGCATTCTTCTGTTTGGCTTCGGCAAGGCGAGCAAGAATCTGTCGTATTTGTTCCTCATCTGGTGGCATTTTAGGCGGCATTTTGTCCTCTAGTCCTGTGTGGGAAATAAGATCGGTGTGAGAGGACAAATCAATGAAGGGATTACCGAGGCAATGGTCTTCCTTGATAATCTCGGAGGAGAGGAAAGGGTTGGTTTAATAGTAACCACCCTGGGTGCTCGGGAACCAGGACTCAAGAGGGTCATGAGCCCTGGTTGGTCCAAGGTGCGCTTGGGCTGATGAAGATGAGTTACGTGGGGGACTCATAGAGAGATCGGTGAATAAAGAGTCGAGATCTCCCCAGTCGCTCATCTGGATATGGTGAGAAGAAGATAGGATTTTACTCCTACCTGAAGCAAACAAATCAATCCAAAACCCCGGTTTCACACTCAACACAGTGAAGGACTCGAAATCGAGTCCAATTAATCTTGTACTTTTTAAGTGTGATTTTTAAGCAAGATAGCAAGGATTATGCGGCCTATAGGGAAGTCGGCTCAGAGCCGGATGCGTCTTCCCGATTTAACATGTCGCCTAATGATAACGCGAGTACTCCGCAAGGATCACCATGAATAATATGTATAAGGTGTCACTGAGGCGACCGCTCGCAGAATATCGGTGTTAATCAGCAATTAACCCACAATAAAAGAATGAATAGATGAAGTCCCGAAAAATGTGAATTAATATTTATTACTCTACCATAAAATGTACAGTGACTAAGCATGTAGAGGTCGAACCACAAAGAGCAATACAAAATGTAATAGCCTATGATATACATATACCACAGAGTCATCCATGTCTGAAGCCTATTTTTGTGGGTTTTATCTTATATATATATATATATATATATATATATTATTTATTTATTTATTTATTTAATTTTTATTTTAATAATATAATTAGGTAATATATATAATTTATAGAATTTAAATATATAAATGTATATGTATACCCATAGAGGGTGAGTACATAGCATATAATACATACATTAGATATAGATATAGATATATATAGATAATAATTTTTTAAAAAAAAATTAATAGAGGAATATATATACAAAGGGGAGAGAGGGGTGATAAAATATTAATAAATATATATAAAAACACTCAAAATATAGAAATAAAATTTTTTTGGGATTTTCATAATTTTTTACTTTTTTGATGATTTTTGGGTATTTTTTAAATTGTTTTTGGTATTTTTAAATGCTGAAATAAAGGAAAACAGTGAAATAGGTACTGGCTGTAAGTAAAATAGGAATCAAAAATACCCAACAGCCACAAAAATTTTTCACACTATTTTTCAAATAGAGGTAATAAAATATAGAGGAGATAGGAACTGAGTTTATATTTTTCTGAGTTTTCTTTGATTTTATATATTTTTTGAAGTTTTTGTGTATTTTTGAATTTTTAAGGTTTTTCTTTTGAGATTTTTAGGGATTTTTGGGCTGACACTAAATAGGTCAAAATACACCCTAGGGAATTTTTTTGGAATTTTTCGAGGTCTTTTAATATTTTTTTGGAATTTTATAAGTTAGACAGTAATTAAAAAGCATGTTTTTTATTTTTAATAAATGCAAAAATGCAACTAAAATAAAAACTAAAAATATAGCATGCAAGGGTACACTAACAAGAGCTTATATCCATTTTTGCAAAATTTTTCAAGTTAATAAGAGGCACAAAATAAATGGACAAAGCATACAACAATATATGGCCTAGCAGGGGCATTTTTGCAATTAAAATATTTATCAGGGGCATCCATGCAAAAATTACAACAGAAATAAACATTTACTTTTATTTTCGAGGTCATTTTACAATTAATAAAACTCGGAGGGGTTTAAGTGCAAAAATCATGCGCCTCACGTGGGTGTTGCACGTGAGGCGTGGAGGGACTAATATACAAATACATAAACTACAGGGGGCGGACTGCAAATTTTACATTTTATTTACAACATGGCATTTTTTTTGGCGTTAAATTATAAATACAAAAAGCGGGGGGAGATGTTTGAAATTTACCCCCTGAGGCGCTTCATCCGATGGTTGACCTTCGTCCACTTGACACGTGTCGCGCATCCGTCGGCCGATAACGGTTCACAGATGATGGCTGAGATTAGATCAGCCTCGTTGATCGGACGGTGAGTGTGGGGCTTCATCTGACGGTCCTCGTGCGATCTGGGTCGAGCCTCCTGATCTGACGGTGCTGGAGGTCCCAGGAAGAACAGGGAAGAAGCTCGCCCCCGGCGAGCTTCGATCGTGCAGCATAGGCTTCTCCGGGCATCTCCCTCGCATCTGAAGTGCTCTGGACGTAGCTGGAGTTCTTCCGCGTCGACTGATGGCCTTGCCACGGCTCCTGGAGGTCTGAAGGGCTTGGACGAGGTCGATGAAGGACCAGACCTCCAGGAACCTCTTCCTGGTTCGATTCGAGCCCAGATGGGCTTCTTTCTCCGTTGGACCTGCATAGGAAGAACCGGGGGAGCGAGGACTACCTCCTCGACCCCGGGTTTTGAAGCTCTACAGCAAGATGAGGTGTGACAGAGGAGCTCCAGCGAACGGCGGAGGTGGAGCTCCGATTCGCCAAGACCAGAGGTCCTGGGTTGAACAAAGGTGTGCGATCGATGGAGAAAATGATGGGGAATGAAATGGGAGGCGAAGTGCGGTCGGATACAGTCAAGGTCACCGTGGAGAAGTCGCCGCAGCGGAGCTCCGGCGAACTTCGAATTTTGGATTCTAAGCTACACTGATTGACTAAACACTAAACTAACAACTGGAATTAAAAGCTAACATTAAAACCTAACTAAAAAGCGATAAAGGAGCAGCTCTTATACATGGGGGCCACCAGGGAGCAGGACGGACGCCGGAGCTCCACCGCGTCAAAATTGTCCTTCCTCCGGCTGATTCGAGGTGCTGGAGCACTCCCCCTATCACGAGGAACGTTCCAGGAACGAAATCAGGGATGTTGGATGGATTAAAATTGGCCAAAATGAGGAAGGGAGCGGAGCTTCTTATTTATAGACAATGGCCTGGAGACTTATTGACCGGCGATTATTACTTAATCCAATGAGTATCGGGTTGATCCAAGTTATTGGCGGGTATCAGTGATGATCAGAGATCAATTCTTGTGAAGGAAGCGAGCTCGATCGATGGACGGGATGGCCGTAAAAAAGGGAAGAAATCTGGGGAGTTGACAGTTCAGAGGCACCAGGTCCCGGATGGGACAGTTGATCAGGCGGTCAACAAGGGCTGGCTCCCCATTGGTCCACGTCGGCCGCTAGAAGACAAAACAGGAAATTTGATTCTAAAATGATTTATTTACCATAGTAAATGATTTTATTAGAATTTCCTTAAAGAATAAAAAATGTGTATTTTTTCATGTAGTATTTATTTGTGATTTTTATTGAATTTTTCGAAGTGTTTTATTATGGTTTTATCTTAATAAAGTGTATAAGTGTGTATTTACATGTATTTTGTATCTTTTAATTTTTTTTATTTGTTTATTTTATTTTATTATTTTATTGGCTTATTTTATAAATTTATAATTTATTTTTGTGAGTGTGAGGGTATTTTTATTTAATTTTTATGAGTTTATTTTCATTTTTAAATAAATAGGGGTAGGTATATGTAGGTATAATTATAGGTTTTTTACCTATATATTGTACATACTTTATTTATTTAATGTATTTTCTTGATTTTTATTTTAGATTTACATTTTTAATGAGTTATATGTAATATTTACATTATTATAAAAATATAGAAGAAAATAGTTAAAGAATGTTTTCCCTTTTCATTTATGTTTATACTTGATCATAGGTATTTTGCCTATTAACTTGCATAAGCTTATTTTATTTTATTAATTCCTTTTGGCTTTGTTCTAATTTTAGTATATACATGTATTATACACATTATTTATAAAATTCTAAAAATATAATTTGATGAAAATAATAGACAAGGAATATATGGAATATTTTAATCAAGCAGGCTGCACAATGAAGGCCAAAAACCTAACTTTTGCAGATGGACTCCAAAAATTATGAAACCAATTTTATTAAATAGTTCTTGGAAAGCTATATACAATTAAAGATGAGTTTGGGTGATTTGGAGTTTTTATTTGCAAGATATGGGTCTGTGAAGTTGAGATTTTGGCTTTTTATTCTGTGTATAAAATGTACACTAAGTATTATTTCTACACAAACTCAATTTTGTATTTTTATTTACATTATTATCTACAACTTTCATGAACAAAGATTCTTTATTTGATGAATAAATAATTATGTACAAAATAGGTGTCAAAAATGCATAAATAAATGCATGAATAAATGAGGTATTTATTGTATACTGGCCCTTATTTCCCCCTACTTTATTCCTTGTCGACCAATCCCATGCTGGCCTTGGTCTCGGGGTTAGGGTCATAAAATATTTGCAATATTTTACTCCTTTTTCTTTTCTTCTCTTTATTCTATAATTTTGGCATTAAACACCTTATTTAATGTGTAATTAATACAATGAATCATGAATGCTATTATGTACAATTTGATGCTATTTACATGCATTTGCTGGGGTTTTTGAGGCCAAAATGATAGAATAAAGGTGATGAAATGGAGATTCGTCACCCCCCTATACTTGCCTTTGCTAGTCCCTAGCAAACACTTATGTAGTACTAAAAGAATGAAGAAAAGAAAAAGGAGAATTAAAGAAGGATAGAGTGAATAAGGCTGCTTTCAGTGCAATGCATGTCTTTATGAAATCTGAATTTGGAGCTCCTGTCAGACCTTAGGTGTAGATGTGTGTGGAACCTACTCGGGAACCAGCTCTAAAATACAACAGCCTTCGATAGTCGCAGAACTCGGTTCAACCCACCTCAATAGTCTGGTCAGAACTGGTCTACATCATACGCAAACCCTTATAACTATGAAGCTGACTTGTACAGTGTAAGTGATAGTGGCTCTCCCCAACTGAAATGATAAAGGAATTGACTTCTCCAGAATGACAACCCAATGATTCCCCAATCCAATAGCTCTTTCCTCGAGGAGCAGGGTATTCCCTTCTAAGTTCAAGTGGCAACCAGCTCACGAGGAGGGGGTGAAGAGAAGAATGGACGGTAGCCAGTGTAGCTACCTATCCCGGAATGCAAGACCAGTGTAGTCAAGTCATCCAGCTGCAGGCTCACATATTTGTCTTTGGAACTCAAGCTTGCTTATTGACTTTGTACATACTTTGCAGGCATTTTATTTTTGTACAGGCCTGACCATTTTTTTTTCGAAATACTATGCACAGCAGCATTTACATAAGGAGTTTTTCCTCTTGAGCCAGTAGACTATCCCTCTTTTGAAGCTTTATCGCAACCCACAATCTCTTGTCTTTAGACCTCATTGCTATTGGACCAGGTTGGGGTGCACTTCCCTCCCTAGACGAGGACGAATGTTTCCACCCGTGTGCGTCTCAGACTGTCAAATCCAACCCCCTCACCACTCCAACTAAGTTAAGCCAGGTGAAAGGTGCAAGTGTCCAAGTTAGGTCACGGTCGGCAAGAGTCATGCATGTGTCTCGAAAAGTTCTAGTTAGTCAGTTGAGGTGACTTGAACCCAGCCCTGATTTCTCAAAGAATTAAGTCTGCATAGACCTAAAGTACCTTAAACCTAGTTCCCGTAAGGTTCCAGTGCAGTTAGGTGCGGTAAGGTCTAACCAAGCTCCAATTTGAGACTTTATTGGATCGATTCAATCATCAAGCTCACTCAAAAAGAATATGAATGGTATGCTTATGCTATGCACAATGAATGATGCAATTTTTCACAAAGATTTTATAGGAATCAAAGAATCTTTTTACACAAAGAATTTTTTTTGAAAATAGGAAGCTTGACACATACAAAGATATTTATGCGGACGTACCGTTTTATTTACAAAAGGTATGGATTTTCAAAGACTTTACATGTTTGAATGAAGTAGTTTATTTAGGAGTGCACCGAAAGGATTGTATGTGTCTTATTTATGATTTACAAGTATTTGTAATGATGCTCTTATTTCTCAGATCTAGTTTGAAAATAATTTTTGCAAACTATAGTACACGATAATTTTTGCAATCATTTACATACATTTGAAAACTATTTTTGCAAAGATTTTTTTTCACACTATATATACATTTTTCACAATAGTGTTGACAAACATTTTTCAAAACATTTGCACATAGGCTTTTCAAATCCTTTCTTTCACACGAAGAAAAAGTTTTTGCAATCCAAACAATTTTACACAGGTTGAAAACATTTCACAGCAAATTTTTCAAACAGTTCACACTATTTTTCAAATCATACTGTATACGTATCTACCCTGATCTATTAATCAGTATATACAAAAGAAGAAAAACTGTATTTGTTATACAATATGGTTTTTATAAGTTTTATTTGTGATTATTCCTTATTTACGAATGAGAGATTTTTGTGTAGACTCCTCAGACTTATTCGAGAATCCTTTTCAAAAGATTTTTTGAGAACTCTAGTCCAAAATAATTTTGCAAACATGTACACGTCTTTGAAAATGATTTTACAAAGGTTTTACACAGCATAGATAGGTTTTTCAAAATAATTTTGACAATCAAATTTTTATAATCATTTGCACACTAATTTTCACACATTTTGATTTCACTCAAAGAAAATAAATTTACACACAAAACTAATTTTCTCAAAGGTTGAATACTTGTACATACTATTTTCAAACAATTTTCACAAGATTTTTCAAAGAAAACTTCTTGCACAAAAAGCTTTTTTTGATTTAATAATAAGTACAAGTACAAAGAGTCTGAGGAGCTCACAATCATCTTTTATTATTATAGGACTACTTTTTACATTTTATATTGAGGTGATGTTTTATTTTTCAGTATGAGTTATGGCTTATAGTATATACATGGTATATACGACCCCCCTATACTTAGCTTGAGCTATGTCCTCATAGGTCGAAAGGAAAAGCAAAGACATAACTCGTACTGAGTATAGACAGATCTAAAGAATCTTTATGAATAAAATGAATGAATGAGAAGTTGACCGTCCCCATATACTTAGGATCAAGTAATCCTAAGTATAGCATACTGTACAAAAAGTAGGGAGGGTCAAGGGTGGTAATACACAGATCGTACTCAGATTGTCTCCCCTTATACTTAGGGTAAGATACTCCTAAGTATAGACAAGAAGAGGAGACAATGGAGAGGATCGGAATGAAATGAAAAAATCGGGGTGCACGTCCCCCCTATACTTAGGACAAAGTACGTCCTCAGTATAGAAAACTGTCTACAAGGGCGGCACCCTTTTTGATACAAAGAGAAAATAGAAAAGGAAAAGAAGAAAAGAAGAAAAGAAGAAAATCAGATAAACAGTGGTTGGAGTACATCGTCTGAATCTTCTGATGCTGCAGCAGTTGTGGAGATGTCATCATATTGCACGAGCTGGATAGAGTCAACAACGGCCAAGAATGCATCTGGTTCTAAGTAAGGCTTCAGGAGTTAGCCGTTGACAACGAAGGATGTGTGTCAGGGGACAATTCTGATATTGCAATACTTCCATTGTCACGCACTTCACAAACTCAAAATGGCCCTGTCCACTTACTTTTTAATTTGCTCGGGAAGATCCGCAATTTTGCATCAAATAACCACACTTTTTGTCCAACATCGAAGGTCTTCCGTCTGATGTGCCAGTCATGCCAGCGTTTCACCTTCTCTTTGTACATCAAGGTGTTATCGTATGCATAGTCTCGGAACTCCAAGAGTCTGTTCAGATCATCTTTCCTCTTCTGACCACTTTTGTGTGAGTCCAAATTGCAACTGTTAATTGCTCATAAAGATTTGTGAATTAATTCAACTGGCAGATGGCACGGCTTTCCATATACAAGACGATAGGGCGACATGCCCAAGGGAGACTTGTAGGCGGTTCGGTAAGCCCATAGGACCGAGTCCAAGAGTTGAGACCAGTCCTTTCTGTTTGGCCTAACAAGTTTCTGCAGGATAGTCTTGATTTCTCTGTTTGATAGCTCCTCCATGCCATTGGTCTGAGGATGGTAAGGAGATGCGACATGAAGATCGATGTTGTACTCCTTCGTTAACTTCTTGACCTCTTTGTTAATGAAGTGGCTACACCCGTCTGATATGAGAATTTTCGGTATCCCGAACTGTGAAATGATGTTCTTCTTAAGGAACTGGCATACTGTTCGGCTGTCGGCGGCTCGAGCAGGGATAGCTTCAACCCAACGACCCACGTAATCGACGGCAAGAAGGATGTGCTCAAAACCTTGACTGTTAGGGAAAGGTCCCATGAAGTCAATGCCCCATGCATCGAAAACGTCTGCTATCTGAATGATTTTTAGGGGCATTGAATATTTGGCAGTAAGTGTACCTTTCATTCTCTGACAGTCAGTACATCGCTTAACAAATTCAGGTGCATCCTTGAATAAAGTGGGCCACCAGAAGCCACACTGAAGTACTTTGGCTGCCGTCCGATCTCCAGAGTGGTGTCCACCAGATTCGAGTGAGTGACAATGCTCGAGGACACTAGATTGCTCCGTCTGAGGGATGCACCTGCGCCAAATGCAATCTGCTCCTTCCCTGAATAAAAGAGGATCCTCCCATTGGTAGAATCGGATGGTCGACATGAATTTGTTCTTCTGGTTTTTCGTCCAATCCACCGGTGTTACCCCAGAGGCGAGGTAGTTGACTATATCTGCATACCAAGGAAGAGAATCCACTGCTAAGATGGCTTCGTCAGGGAAGGTTTCTGAGATGGGTGCACTGTTCATAGGAGACTCATGCTGCTCTATTCTGGAGAGATGGTCTGCTACCACATTTTGAACTCCAGGTTTGTCCTTGATTTCCAAATCGAATTCCTGGAGGAGAAGGATCCAACGAATCAGTCTTGGCTTGGCATCCTTCTTCTGTTGTAGGTACCGGATAGCAGAGTGGTCTATAAAGATTGTGACTTTTGATCCCAACAAATAGGATTTGAACTTCTCTAAGGCGAAAACCACAGCCAGCAATTCTTTCTCTGTTACTGTATAATTTCTTTGTGCATCGTCTAATGTTCTGTTGGCATAGTGAATGGCATAGGGTGCTTTGTCTTTCCTTTGCCCAAGAACAGCCCCGACTGCAGAGTCTGACGCATCGGTCATTATCTCAAAGGGAAGAGACCAGTCTAGCGGCTGTAAAATTGGAGCCTGAGTGATGAGCTCCTTCAACTGATTGAAAGCAAGGAGAACCGGCTCATCAACAATGAACTCAGTCTCCTTGCACAAAAGTTCTGTCAGAGGTCGGGCAATGCGGCTGAAATCCTTGATGAATTGCCTATAGAATCCCACATGCCCCAGGAATGACCTCACATTCTTCACTGACTGAGGTGGCTGAAGATTTGAAATGACATCCACCTTTGCCGGGTCGACTTCCATGCCACATTTGGAAACGACGTGGACCAGCACAATGCCTTCAGTGACCATAAAGTGGCTCTTTTCCCATGAAAGCACTAGATTGACTTCTCGGCACTTCTGAAGTACTCTGTCTAGGTGCTCAAGACAAGAATCGAAACTATTACCATCATATAGAGAAGTCGTCCATGAACACCTCGAGAAAACTGCCTACCATCTCGGCAAAGACTGCTAACATGCATCTTTGGAAGGTTGCAGGTGCATTGCATAATCCAAAGGGCATTCTCTTGAAGGCGTAGGTGCCGAACGGGCAAGTGAAGGTAGTCTTCTCTTGATCTTCAGGGGCGATTGCCACTTGGTTGTACCCGGAGTACCCATCCAGAAAGCAGAAGAACTCCTTGCCTGCGAGTCTTTCCAAAACTTGGTCAATGAATGGCAAGGGAAAGTGGTCCTTCTTCGTTGTTGCATTAAGACGGCGGTAGTCAACACACACCCGCCAGGATGTTGGTATCCGAGTGGAAATTTCCTCTCCTTTATTATTTGTAACCACGGTAAGCCCAGATTTCTTTGGAACTACATGCAGTGGGCTTACCCATTTTGAGTTAGTGATGGGATAGATGAAGCCTGTGTCACACCATTTCGTTATCTCCTTCATGACGATGTCCCGAAGGTTAGGGTTCAGCCTTCTTTGGAATTCGCGGGACGGCTTGACATCTTCTTCTAGATAGATGTGGTGTGAACACAAGGTTGGATTTATCCCTCGGAGATCTGATACGCTCCAACCAAGTGCCTTGCGGTTCTTTTCTAGAACCTCGAGAAGACGAGATTCCTGATCCGGATTTAGCCTGCTGCTGATGATAACCGGATACATTTGTTCTTCACCTGCAAGGAAAGCATACTTTAGGCCTGCCGGAAGTGGCTTGAGTTCTTGTTTTGACCTGTCCATCTTGTCGGTCACTTCAGAGACTATGGTGGAATGTACTTCTTTGAAGTTGCTACCATCCTCATCATCTTGTTGAGATCCCAGTGATGTGTCGAACGGTTCTGCACTAAGCTGATCGTGTTCGGTCTGGAGTGACTGCTCAAAAAGATGCGCCTGCATCTGAGAATCTGTCTCCCAAGAATCACCGGAGCAAAGGTTGATTGTGCTTTCCGAGTCCTCCTCGAGTGTGAGCATTTCTTGGGTCCATGGATTGTCCAATGATACGGTTGAGTCTCTGATCTCTGCAATAAAATCACAGTCTGCTTCGGACGCTTCTTGGCTCTCATCAGTTGTGGCATTCGGCTCTCTGTTCATGTTTATCGTGATCTGCTGGGTGTTCGAGCTGAAAGTAATCTTGCTAGACCCGTAATCAACCATGGCACCTGAAGTACGAAGAAATGGTCTACCAAGGATAATAGGGGTCTGGAGCAGGGGTGCAGGCGAGTCCATATCAAGGACTACAAAGTCAGCTGGGAATTTCATCTCCTGCACTTTAACTACCACGTCTTCCAAAAGACCTCGGGGCTGCTTTACGGATCGGTCAGCGAACTGAAAGATCATGCGTGTCTGCTTGAGCGGTCCCAACCCGAATTCTTGCAGTATGGACGAGGGCAGAAGGTTGATGGAAGATCCACTGTCAAGGAGAGTACGCTCGAAGACCTGATCAAAAATCTCACAACTGATCAGAGGTGCTCCTGTATCTTGTTTCTTCTGGGGGAGATTGTTAATGGCTGCAACTGTGGCCATGGAGAGAACGTGCTTTTCTACATCTCGGCGTCTGTTTTCTTGCGCTGGGCGACGCCGGTTAGTACATGCCTCTTTCAGTCCTTTCTTCATAGCTGGCATGTATTCCACAACCTTCAACAAGGGAATCTCAACAGTCAATTTATCTAGAATTTCCACAACACCTGGATCAGACAATGCCTTTTTTCGTTTTGCAATTTTTTTGGATTTTTGTATTGCATGAGGAAAAGGAATATGTACATTACTGGCAGGAAAATTAGAGTTCTTATTTACATCAAAATCATCGCCCATTAAATGTTGTACATCCGGACTACAAAAAGGAGTACAAGCTGTATCTTGGCATACTGGAGCTGCATGGCGAGCAAAAAGTGTAGCGTCTGCTCCGTCGGCTGGCGAGGGATCGGCTGCTGCTGGCGGCTCCTCCAATGCTGACGCGGCTTTGCTTCGGCTGCAAGCTTCTTTTTATTGTTTTTGATTTTGCTGATTTTTTTTGTATTTTCTGCTGGGACTGATACTGGAAAGGCACGACGGCTGGACTGGCTTCTCCTTCTTCTTCCTCCTCACCCACCCCTGGAGCTGGCACGGCTGATGCGGAAGATGACGATCCACCTGTTTCTTTATTCACCCCACTTCTGGTAGCAGGCGGAGGCAAGGCCCTACCGCTCCTGAGAGTAACAGCATTAGAATAAACAGTAATATCATTACCAGACACGGACAGGACATCACATTCTACCTGCTCTTTCTTCTTGAAATTATTGAGGTTGGCTTCGACCTGAGCCGGAATGGTAGTTCGGGTGGCGGTCAGGTCATCAAGCTGCTTGGTCATTTCTGCTAGCCCTTTGACAAGTTGGGATAGACAATCCATGGTAGGGTTTGCAGGGGGTACTTCTGCGGTTTCAGCGTGCAGACCACGCTGCTGTTGAATGGAAGGGTGTGGAGGCTGTTGTTGATGGTGCTGTGGTGGTGCAAGAAGTTGAAGTTGTTGGTACGAGGGAGGAGGATACTGTTGATATTGCTGAGAGGGAGCAGCCGCATACGGATGGAACGGCTGTGGATGGCGGTACTGCGGCTGCTGATACGGCCGGTTCTGCCTCCATTAAGGTGCAAATTGGGGAGGCTGCTGGTACTGTTGGTGAGGCTGAGAGGACTGTCCAAAACGACCACCCTACGGTTGGTGGTATTGCATATTGGCAAATGGCTGACCCTGTGGTTGTCCCTGAGGACGGGTCGATTGTGCGTCATTGCTCCATACCCCGTTTACTTCCTGAATCAGGGGTGGTGGTGGGAAGACTGGATCAGGTACGGAGAGAAACTCTGGCTGGTACACGACCATCTGTTGTTGCGGCTAACCCTGGTCGGGCGCCTGCACGTAGTACACATGCTGGACTGCCGGTGGCTGCTGGATCAGTTGAGGCTGATGCTGCGGTTGCTGTTTGTCCTTCTTCTCAGCGGGAGCTTCCGGTGGTGTCGCCGACTGAACAGAGTTGATGGTGCCCACCAACAGTTCAAGGTACTTATTGATCTGATCAAGCTTGTCTAAATTTTGGGTCCTCTTCTCGATCACAGTGAGTTTCTCCAGATCTTGTGATCGCTTCTCGATGATGTCAACTTTAGAGAGATGGCCCCCGATGATACTGAGGTTGGAGCTCTCATCTCTCTCTGCCTCCTTGGACGCTGCCATGTGCACTTGTTTCTGTAGGATCTGAGGCTGCTTCTGATATGCCTTGGATGAAGAGAGGGCGACCTCTCCTTCGACCA
Source organism: Ottelia alismoides (assembly GCA_037367405.1). NCBI lineage: Eukaryota > Viridiplantae > Streptophyta > Magnoliopsida > Alismatales > Hydrocharitaceae > Ottelia > Ottelia alismoides. Next base: position 745,277 of record JAZKJV010000566.1, on the reverse strand, counting down.
TTTCTTCAAATATCTACCAGACTACATCTTCATCCTTATTGAAGTGTGAGCCCCCACATGCTGCGTCTATGAGCCTTTGGCTTTCTATGTTCAGTCCCCCAAAGAAATGCTGGACCAAGCTGGTCTTCGGAATATCATGATGGGGACACTTCTCCTGCAGGTCAGTGAATCTCTCCCATGCTTCATGTATTGACTCATGGGGTCCTTGGGAGAAATTACTGATATGGGCTCGCATCTGGTTGAGCCGACCTAGAGGGTAATATTTGTGCAGAAAGGCGGACTTCAACTCCTCCGAGGTCGTCATGACCTTCCCCAGATGGTTGACCCAATAAAGGGCCTTATACTGTAAGCTGAATGGGAATGCCATCATTTTGACAATGTTCAGAGGGACATTGGGATAGTGCGTAGTACGGCAAATGCGAGAGAATTGCTGCAGGTGAATGTACGGCTCCTCGCTGGTGTTTCCATGGAATGCAGGGAGAAGAGCAATAAACTGGGGCTTCAGCACAAAGTGAGCGTGTACCGGTGGAATGAGTATCCATTCGGTCATCTGGCTGTCTCCCGGATTCTATGTTTCTTTAAGGGTTGGCTTTGGTGGTGGTGGAAATTCTACATCATCATCTGCACCACCACCTCCACCTCCACCTCCTCCTCCCCTGCCTCCTCCTTTGCATCTGCCTCCTCCATCATCGTCGCGGTTCATCATATCATTCAACATGTCCTGGAATGTTGTCTGTGTGAGGGCCTGCTCGGTCAGCTGCTGCTGGATGGCCTGGATAGATGCCAGTAGCTGTGCATTGACTTGATTCTGATCTGGCACCTGTCCCTCTGGTTGGGGTGGCTGCTGACCCTTGCCCTTTCCTCCTGGAGCCATGTCAGGGTCTGAGTCAGACGAAATGAACTCCGGAGTAGTCTCCAGGGCTAGCACTGTCTTCTATCTGCATAATGAGATACTTCTGATCAGACCGCTTGCAATTAATGTTCAGTTGTCGTGATGAAGCTAGAATTCAGGTTAACCCCAGCATGTTGTGAATGGAAAAAGATGTAGACTGTAATCGACTTCCATTCACAACGGCGAAAGCAGGACGAAAGTGATCCCAGTTTATTGAGTGGCCAAGAGAAAGGTAGAAAATGAGGAGTCTGGAGATCGATCCGCAAAGTCCGGATCGGGTTCTCGGGAATCGCCTCGAACTTATTGGCGGAGTTGAGTCCATGGAATCGATGTGGGTGTCGGCATGGTCCCGACGGAAACCATCCATGGATCAACTTCGCGAAGTACAAGAGAAGATCAGATGTTGGATGAAAGATACGATGGTCAACGAGGAATAAAAGGAGTATAAAATAGTAGAGAGGCTCGGTTGAGCGGGGTGGTCAAAGGGAGAAATAAAATGTACGTAAACGAGCGGGACTTGATCTTTGAACCTTAATCTAGATCCATACAAACACAATACAAAATCGGGTTCACCAACTCACGCCATGTGAAGACGTGAAAGCTCGTCTATTTATTATCTTTTCATTTTTAGAGTTGTGATTTCATGCATATCTTATAACAAGTCCTTAGTACGCTACCCTATAGGAGAGAGAGAGTACTGCCAGAAGAGTATCCCGTACTTGTCCTCCTCCTGTGTAACATGTAGTCTGTACTTTTTGGAGTCCTTGTAACCCTTCCTGGATCCCTACTCAGCCATAGAAATAGAGAGAGGAAGCCGATAGGCGAAACCAATACTTCGGTTCTCGCTCGCAACGGAATCACCCGTGAGCGTGCAAGAACCTACTCGGACGCAGGACAATGATACAGACACCCCCGTGAAGGCGTGGCCTATGCTCAATACTTCAGACAGGGTCGATGCTCTACACAACAGAGAGTCGTCATTGGTGACCAAGCCCTACTTGCCGACGTACGATAGAAGCGCCTACTTCGGAAATCCAGGCGATACACAAGGCAGTTGCAGACTGGGTTTTTGACTTTAATCCTTAGGGGGTCGCACTCGCTCAAGAAAGTAGGGTTTTGGTCCCCCTCCAAGGTACCTGAAAACAATGAGGGCTTTATGAACCCGGTACAATGATAGTCCATTACAGATTTTAATTAAGGTCAAAGTTTATTTAGCAGTCCCCTTGTTTTAATTTTTGGGTTTTCACTTTTTTTGAGTCTATTTCATACCAGCGCCTAACGTCTTTGTAGATTCTCATTTAAGTTCTAGGTGCTCAAAATCAGAGGGAGATAGCGGAAAAGCTGTGCAAGTGGTTCCATGATGGAAATCTCACCATTGAACCGAATGATGCATGCTGAGTTAGAAGACTTACAGTGCATCCCAGCTCTCTCCATGTGGTATGCAAAACAGAATTTTTAAACCTATCTACATGTCGATATGCAAGGCACAAAATCGCCCTAAACATTAGTTGCTATTAGCGTGAAGAACCATAAGTCGCTCATTCATCTCTAGCCCAAAGGGTCCGGTCTTGGCTCACCCCTCCTCTGCTCAACACACTTGAGTTTAGGAGAAAGCGCTTTACAGGGCTCGCTGTGGCACAAGGGCTAAGAGACAAATGAACGGCTTGTTTAAATTTGACTAGATTCATACGAAGTAGACTATAGGAACATGCATTCTTATTAATGTGTGGACCTAGCTACCGAGTCAAGCAACCTACATCTAGGGGCTCCAAGCACACAAAACAAAGTAAAATAAAGGCGGAAAGCTCAAAACTTTGGAAAACAAAGAAAAGAAAGCGATGAAAACTCGAAAAGCCGTGATGAGGCCCCCAGTGAACAATCACCCGGGCACTGGACCTCATTGTGAAGAGTAGAGTCATGTTTAATTACATGCCAAAATTATCTCTCTCACCATAAATTACAAAAATAATCCTAAATATTCTACACCTATCTAATCCCCAGCTCCTTGCTCCCTTGATGCTCTCTCCAAGTGGTCATGAGGTGAAGACCACCCTCCTCCAAGCTTGGCTGCCTTGGCTCCCTAAGAAGCCATCCTCGCTTGGCGGGCCCTCGCATCAAAGTCACAAAAAGATTGAATTAGAATAGCTCAACAAATCAAATTATATAAAATAATCACAATAAATGAATCAATCAATAGAGCATGGTGATTAATGACAATAAAATGGCTGCTCACAAAATCAATGATGAATCAAAAATTTTTTTTTACACAAGAATGACAAAATGAATTAGGCTATGCTCATTGCTCCCCGGCAACGGTGCCATCTGATAACGCGAGTACTCCGCAAGGGTCACCATGAATAATATGTATAACGTGTCGCTAAGGCGACCGCTCGCAGAATACCGGTGTTAATCAGCAATGAAATCACAATAAAAGAATGAATAGATGAAGTCCCGAAAAATGTGAATTAATATTTATTACTCTACCACAAAATGTAGAGTGACTAAGCACGTAGAGGTCGAACCACAGAGAGCAATACAAATTGCAATAGCCTATGATATACATATACCACAGAGTCATCCATGTGTGAAGCCTATTTTTGTGGGTTTTTATCTTTTATATATATATATATATATATATATATTTTAATTTTTATTTTAATAATATAATTAGGTAATATATATATAATTTATAGAATTTAAATATATAAATGTATATGTATACCCATAGAGGGTGAGTACATAGCATATAATACATACATTAGATATAGATATATATAGATAATAATTTTTTTTAATTTTAATAGAGGAATATATATGCAAAGGGGAGAGAGGGGTGATAAAATATTTATAAAAATATATAAAAACACTCAAAAATATAGAAATGAAATCTTTTTGGGATTTTCATATTTTTTACTTTTTTGGTGATTTTTGGGTATTTTTTAAATTATTTTTGGTATTTTTAAATGCTAAAATAAAGGAAAACAGTGAAATAGGTACTGGCTGTAAGTAAAATAGGAATCAAAAATACCCAACAGCCACAAAAGTTTTTCACACTATTTTTCAAATAGAGGTAATAAAATATAGAGGAGATAGGAACTGAGTTTATATTTTTCTGAGTTTTCTTTGATTTTATATATTTTTTTGAAGTTTTTGTGTATTTTTGAACTTTTAAGGTTTTTCTTTTGAGATTTTTAGGGATTTTTGGGCTGACACTAAAATAGGTCAAAATACACCCTAGGAATTTTTTTTCGAATTTTTCGAGGTCTTTTAATATTTTTTGGAATTTTATAAAGTAGACAGTAATTAAAAAGCATGTTTTTGATTTTTAATAAATGCAAAAATGCAACTAAATTAAAAACTAAAAATATAGCGTGCAAGGGTACACTAACAGGAGCTTATATCCATTTTTCCAAAATTTTTCAAGTTAGCGTACAACAATATATGGCCTGGCAGAGGCATTTTTGTAATTAAAATATTTATCAGGGGCATCCATGCAAAAATTACAACAGAAATAAACATTTACTTTTATTTTCGGGGCCATTTTATAATTAATAAAACCCGGAGGGGTTTAAGTGCAAAAATCACGCGCCTCACATGGGTGTTGCACGTGAGGCGCGGAGGGACTAATATGCAAATACATAAACTACAGGGGGCGGACTGCAAATTTTACATTTTATTTACAACGTGGCGTTTTATTTTTGGCATTAAACTATAAATACAAAAGCGGGGGGAGATGTTTGAAATTTACCCCCTAAGGCGCTTCATCCGATGGTTGACCTTCGTCCACTTGACACGCGTCGCGCATCCGTCGGCCCATAACGGTTCGCAGATGATGGCTGAGATTAGATGAGCCGCGCTGATCGGACGGTGAGTGCGGGGCTTCATCTAACGGTCCTCATGCGATCTGGGTCGCGCCTCCTGATCTGACGGTGCTGGAGGTCCCAGGAAGAACAGGGAAGAAGCTCGCCCCCTGCGAGCTTCGATCGTGCAGCATAGGCTTCTCCGGGCATCTCCCTCGCATCTGAAGTGCTCTAGATGTAGCCGGAGTTCTTCCGCGTTGACTGATGGCCTTGCCACGGCTCCTGGAGGTCTGAAGGGCTCGGACGAGGTCGATGAAGGACCAGACCTCCAGGAACCTCTTCCTGGTTCGATTCGAGCCCAGATGGGCTTCTTTCTCCGTTGGACCTGCATAGGAAGAACTGGGGGAGCGAGGGCTACCTCCTCGACCCCGGGTTTTGAAGCTCTACAGCAAGATGAGGTGTGACGGAGGAGCTCCGGCGAACAGCGGAGGTGGAGCTCCGATTCGCCAAGACCAGAGGTCCTGGGTTGAATAAAGGTGTGCGATCGATGGAGAAAATGATGGGGAATGAAATGGGAGGCGAAGTGCGGTCGGATACAGTCGAGGTCACCGTGGAGAAGTCACCGGAGCAGAGCTCCGGCGAACTTCGAATTTTGGATTCTAAGCTACACTGATTGACTAAACACGAAACTAACAACTGAAATTAAAAGCTAACATTAAAACCTAACTAAAAAGCGATAAAGGAGCAGCTCTTATACTTGGGGGCCACCAGGGAGCAGGACGGACGCCGGAGCTCCGCCGCGTCAAAATTGTCCTTCCTCCGGCCAATTCGAGGTGCTGGAGGGCTGTTGGATGGATTAAAATTGGCCAAAACGAGGAAGGGAGCGGAGCTTCTTATTTATAGACAATGGCCTGGAGCCTTATTGACCGGCGATTATTGCTTAATCTAATGAGTATCGGGTTGATCCAAGTTATTGGCGGGTATCAGTGATGATCAGAGATCAATTCTTGTGAAGGAAGCGAGCTCGATCGATGGACGGGATGGCCGTAAAAAAGGGAATAAATCCGGGGAGTTGACAGTTCAGAGGCGCCAGGTACCGGATGGGACAGTTGACCGGGCGATCAACAAGGGTTGGCGCCCCATTGGTCCACGTCGGCCGCTAGAAGACAAAACAGGAAATTTGATTCTAAAATGATTTATTTACCATAGTAAATGATTTTATTAGAATTTCCTTAAAAAAATAAAAAATGTGTATTTTTCATGTAGTATTTATTTGTGATTTTTATTGAATTTTTCGAAGTGTTTTATTATGGTTTTATCTTAATAAAGTGTATAAGTGTGTATTTACATGTATTTTGTATCTTTTAATTTTTTATTTATTTATTTTATTTTATTATTTTATTGGCTTATTTTATAAATTTATAATTTATTTTTGTGAGTGTGCGGGTATTTTTATTAATTTTTATGAGTTTATTTTCATTTTTAAATAAATAGGGGTAGGTATATGTAGGTATAATTATAGGTCTTTTACCTATATATTGTACATACTTTATTTATTTAATGTATTTTCTTGATTTTTATTTTAGATTTACATTTTTAATGAGTTATATATAATATTTACATTATTATAAAAATATAGAAGAAAATAAGTAAAGAATGTTTTCCCTTTTCATTTATGTTTATACTTGATCATAGGTATTTTGCCTATTAACTTGCATAAGCTTATTTTATTTTATTAATTCCTTTTGGCTTTGTTCTAATTTTAGTATATAAATGTATTATACACATTATTTACAAAATTCTAAAAATATAATTTGATGAAAATAATAGACAAGGAATATATGGAATATTTTAATCAAGCAGGTTGCACAATGAAGGCCAAAAACCTAACTTTTGCATATGGACTCCAAAAATTATGAAACCAATTTTATTAAATAGTTCTTGGAAAGCTATATACAATTAAATGTGAATTTGGATGATTTGGAGTTTTTATTTGCAAGATATGGGTCTGTGAAGTTGAGATTTTGGCTTTTTATTCTGTGTATAAAATGTACACTGAGTATTATTTTTATACAAACTCAATTTTGTATTTTTATTTACATTATTATCTACAACTTTCATGAACAAAGTTTCTTTATTTGATGAATAAATAATTATGTACAAAATAGGTGTCAAAAATGCATAAATAAATGCATGAATAAATGAGGTATTTATTGTATACTGGCCCTTATTTCCCCCTACTTTATTCCTTGTCGACCAATCCCATGTTGGCCTTGGTCTCGGGGTTAGGGTCATAAAATATTTGCAATATTTTACTCCTTTTTCTTTTCTTCTCTTTATTCTATAATTTTGGCATTAAACACCCTATTTAATGTGTAATTAATACAATGAATCTTGAATGTTATTATGTACAATTTGATGCTATTTGCATGCATTTGCTGGGGTTTTGAGGCCAAAATGATAGAATAAAGGTGATGAAATGGAGATTCATCACCTAAGATACCGCTGGTCCTTCCTTTCTTCGCTCATATCCCAATTCGATGGATTCAATGACCACACCCCTATCTACCTGCAAGCTGGCGGAGGCTGACAAGGCCGGAACTTCACCCTGGGGGGTTACTGGCAACTTGTCGCAAAGTACCGCAATTTCGCCCCTATCTACCTGAGACAGGCGGAGGCTACTTGGTACTAGTCAATGAATCTGAAATTATTCGACTTGTGATATTTGCTAGGATCAATCGGAACGTGATATGGAAGGCGGGGATTTGGGCTCTACCTTAAGGTGTTCACACACACTCAAGTACCCTCACTCAGCCTGAAAACAAGGTCAGGGATTAATCTCCCGCAAACAATTTTCAAATTTTATTCCTCTTTTTTTTGTCAATAATGTTTAGCAATCCCGATTTTAAGTTAAGTTCACACTGATTAAGTCCAACCACATAGCACGCCTATAGGAAAGTCCCAATTTCCGTTTAATTAAATGTGAAAATCGGAGGGAGAAATCGAGAAAAACCAATGCAAGATAAAACAATGATGTTATGCTGAGTTCAGGAGACTTACAGTGATCCCTTCGCTTTTTTTATGCAGGATGCAAAACGGAATTGAAAACTTTTATCTAAATGCAAATGCAAACGATAAAAGCCGCTCCTAGAAAGCGGTTCTATTAGCGTGAAGAACAGGTTGATTTTGGTTAAGTTCTGCTGTCTAAGTGCGCCTTTTAAGTGAGTTGTGTGGTCCTAATGATTACGAGCACAAGCAATTCCTAGATTGGCTCGGGGAGCCGCTAGTGCAAGCTAAATTACATTCACCCACACAACACACGGGGACACAGTTTCACTATACTTACATGCGCGAGAACCCAAACGGGAACCACTGGAAATAATACAAAAAAGAAATAAAATGAAATAAAATGAAAATTACAAAGCCTCTCTATTCACTCAATAAATTTAAAATGCTAGATCCTCGAAGCATCGTCGACTCCTCGAGTCCCTCGCACAAAAACAAATTGAGGTCAGAGAGTGACACAGAAAAATAATGCAAAGAAATAAAAGAGAGAGAAAATAATTACAAGACAACCGGGGGTCAGACTACCTGGGGAAAAGAAAATCAAACACTAAAAATTTCACTAAAAATTAACCTAAGCCATGCCTCCCCGGCAACGGCGCCATTTTGATAGTTGATCCCGCACCCTATGTTAATTCGGTCAAATTAATGTCCAAATTAATTTTAATCATTCGTTGCAGTCGGATACGAGAGGGAATATCAAAAGCCACTTTAATTAGATTTGAGTTAATTTCAAGCGGCAATTTTTTTTTACTTGGTGTAGTCCAAGGTTGAACTCAGGGAGGCATCTGTCTCCTTAGGTGAATTAAAAGGAAAGTCCAATGTTCGATTTTTCAAGGAATTATTTTTTTATCTTTTTCTATTTTCTGTGCAGACACATGCAATAATCTAGCCAATCTAAAGTTAAATAAGTTTGAGGTATCAAATTAAGTCCAAAAATTATGAAAATTGGCCAGATGATGGATTATGATGAAACTAAGCTACCCTAATTTTTTTGGAATTTTTAGACGCTAAATGGATTAATTATGAATTAAAGATGCAGGCAGGGTGATTTTCACTAATTTATTTTTAATAAATAACAAATCACATCTTTTTCAGGAACAAAAATTATCCTATATAGATCTAATGATAAGGAATCTAGGAAATTTGACAAACCTCAATTTCAATGTGAAATGAACCTATTAAAATTAAAATAAGAAAATCACTAAAGAATGACATGAAATTTTTATGCAAGGTTGAGTTCACTATCCTAGAGCTACTATGAATTTTTGAGAATTTTTGGACTACAGAAAATTAATTATGAATTAAAAGGTCTCACTGGGCAAAATATCACACAAATCAACCAAGTAATTCATTTAAAAATCTACTGCAATTACAAAAATGTGACAAGTGGCACAATAGATAGAGGACAAGTTACTCGACAATATGCAACTTTTGAAATTCAAAAATGATGAAAAATGAATCCTAGGGATGCGTGCAAAGACAGGGATGTATTTGCAATACAAGAGAATAAAATTATATAAAAGAAATATGCTAATAGGGACTTAAATGTAATTACCTATAATGTTGGGGGTATCAATGCAATTTCTCCACTGGCATGTGCTCCTCACGTGGGGGCTGCTTTACAGGGACCTTTTTGTAATTTCTAAAAGTCCCCAAGGCCTCGGTGCAAAATACCCAGTCCGCACGTGCTCCTCATGTGGGGGCCTAGGCTCGGGCGGCGTATGAGGCTCAAGGCTTGGCTCAGGAGCTCCTGGAGGTCTGGAGTGAGGCTCGGCTAGCCTTGGGTGATCCGAGCCTAGGGTCGGGGATGAGGCTCGGTCTTCGTCGACGTGGCGTAATGAAGACCATTGGATCAAGAGGGATCCAACGGCTGCTGGAAGGAGACGCGTGGCGTGCAGGTAGGCCGTCACATCTAGATAGATCCAACGGTGCCTGAGAATCGCGGAAGATGGTGACGTGGCTGGCTAGAGACCGCTGGATCCAGATGATCTATCCGACGGCTGGTTGATGCGGAAGATGTGGCGGACTCCTGAGTGTAAGATCAAGGATGATCCTACGGTCATCTGCTGCTCCGGTCAGATGGAGACGTGGCTGACGCCAGACCATTCGATTAGGATGATCGAACGGCCGCTGGACCTTCTCCCTCAACAGTCCTCCGCCGCCTGCGGAGGAGATGGCGGGGCTCCGGCGATGAGGCCTTGGCTCCGCCCGTCCTTCTAGACGTCGGTGAAGCTCTCCGGAATATCAGAGATGTCCCAGAGGATGTGCGGTGATGCGGTGAGGCGTCTGGTGATCTCAGGAGCTGGAGAGGGCCGTCGGAGCTCCGTGGCGGCGAAGCTCAAAAGGTGCTCCGGTGAACTTCCGATCAGTGAACAGCAGGCACCTGCAGGGGTTAGAAGAGTAGCCGAAGCTCGTGCGTGTTGCGTGGAGATGTGGAGGATGACGGCGAGGCCTAAAGCGAGGTGAACAGGTGCTTGGAGATGGTGCTCCGGCCAGGTGGCGGAGCTTGATCCGATGGAAGGTGAAGTGAAGTGCCTGAGGGCGTGAATGGTACCGCGAGGATGAGAGCTCCGTCGCGGAGCTTGGCGAAGTGAGAGCGAGGCGAGAGGATAGATGTGGACGTTGAATAAAATCAGAGAAATCAAAAGAAAAATCTAATGAAGATCGGAGGAAGATGGATGGGATTACATGTGGTTTGGAGCTCGAGGTCGAGGTCCAGATCGTCGCTTGAAGGGGCGGTAAGTCCCTGAGCTCAAGCAGCGGCTCGGAGGAGTGGCTGCGACACGGCGATGCACCGAGGATCTCGCCGGAGAAGACGACCGTCTTCGCTCAAGGATTCGTTCAATCACTGTCACTAATCGGACGCTCTGAGCTCGGGGAATCTCTCAGGGGTGGCGGATGGGTGTGAAATCGGCCAGAGGGCGAGTATTTATAGGTTGGAGTAGACGGCCGGGCTGGTGAGGAGGCGAGGATCATGGGGTTCGTGGGACGTCGCTGGCGGTCGACGTGGGTGGTAAGGTGGCTGTCGAGGATGAGGGACGAGTGGGGGTGATCGTGGGATAGATGGTGGTCGTCGACGGTGGAGGGAGCGCGGCCAAGAATAGGAAGGGGAAAGCCCCTCGTGCACGGCTGAGAATGTGGGAGAGAGGGGCGCTGGAGGTGGAAGACGAAGTCTCCACCGTTGGATCTTGTGATCCAACGGTGATGATCGAGGCGGGATGGAGCGGTAGGATGAGATCTGGGCGAGGTGATCTGAGCGTTAGGAGCGTGCCACGTGGCGTGACGGGGGCGAAGTATGAATGAACAGTGGAGATTGGATGAAGGGATTCGATCGGGTGGTTAAAATTAGAATGTCAGTGGATGGTGCAGATCGAAGGGCTGCGAGCGTGATCGAATGGCGCACAATGTGCCACGTGGCGCGATGTAGGAGAGGCGCGAACGGGTGGTTGAGATGAGGGCCTGGAGATGATCAGTCGGTGGAAATACAAAGCGCACGTGGAGGAGGTGTGGTCGTCGGATCTGGAAGACCATCCAACGGCTGAGAGGCGCGGCGGCTAGGGCAAGGGGGACGGGCCGTGTGGCGCAACCAGATGGCGCCACGTGGCCTGCTGTGATTGGCTGGAAAGAAAACTATGTGTAGAGAGAGGAGGGGGCCGAATTTGGAGAAACTCAAAACATGAACGTTGTAGATCTCGATGAGATCTACAAGTTTCATGTTGACCAAAGACGGATATGAGGTCAAATATGATACAAAAATACAAGAATACAAGTATACATATATGTAGTATACAAAAGAGGCCCAAAAACTCAACTTTTTCATACGAGCTCCAATTTGGATGAAACTAGTCTCATTTTGAAGGTCTTTTAATGTGTATTAATCTGAAAGTAAGTAGACCTATTTTGGAGTTGGTATGAGGGATCTATGGGCATTTTATGGTCCAAGGGATTTAGGGCTTTATTGGCTATTTTACAAAGGACAATTCTGGCTTTCTTCCTTATATTATTAACTAAGGTGCACATAGTATAAGGGAGAGCTTATTTAATGAGTGGATATTTTACAAGTGATTTTGGCTTCTTATTTAAATGCAGATGGAATGCTAAAATGCATGTTTTATGTATGCATGTCTGAATGCTGTTTATGCATTATAAAGGGAAATATGCCTCTATTTACTCAGAAACAAGGCTCTATTTTTAACTTTTAGAGTGATGAATCACATAATCATCAACAATCACATGGTTCTAGATTAGGAACCTAATTTCAGCAGTGACCCCTACTTACTAAAATTAGCATATCTCAATCATATTAAATCCAAATTAGACAAAATCAATTTTCATGGATTGCTAATTTGATTTAGGACAGAACCCAAGTGATGTTTCACGCATTTCGAGGCAAGTCTAAACAGTAATTAACATTTTAATCGCGTTCAGATCTACAGTTCCCGCAACAGTGCATACATATTCATTAAAACAACCATATCTCGAGCATACGAAATCCGATTTATGCAAACTCAGATCCTATGGTTTCCTTATTTAATGGGGAACAAAATCCAAAGTAAATAATTCGTCCTTAAACATTTTAAACATGGCCGAAATTATTTAGTAATCAGATCTGCGAAATCAAATGCGATAAAAACTTTCGCGACCATAACGAACCCAAGTCGTCCTCGGTTTGCGAATCATATTCGAAACCATCGACCTAAGGCTCTCATACCACTTTAAGGATATGGTTAGATCCTCAAGCGCATCACGGAAGCGTGAGCGTCGTATCGAATACGACGAGGAGCGACTAGTCACACTAGTTGCTCGATGCAGCAGAATTTAAAAATTTTCATACGACGAAACCACATGGTCCAAGAACACTTCTCGGATCATTTCGTATAAACCAAAAACAAGTAATAGGATTAACTCTTGAAGCGTGGTTGCGATCGAGTCTCTAAACAAAGAGACCTCCTGTCTCAAGTCCGATCCGACGGAGGGGATGCTTGCGAGTGCGGGGATGAACCGCATGCTTCTCGCAATCCATGTTGATGATCCAAGCGGCGGATCTCCTGATCTCAATACACGAGATCCGACGTCTTCTTCACGAGCGAGGCGCACTGAAGGAGACGGAGATCCACGAGAAGACGATCGGGCAGGCATAACGACGATGTTGCGGCGATGAAGAACCTCTCTAGGGTATCCATGGTGGACGGCCATGAGAGGGAGAGAGAGAGAGTAGGAGTGTAGAGAGAAAGAGAGAGAGAGAGAGATGTGATTCACAAGCATTGTGTAAAGAAGAGCAATGGGGTGCCTCTCCTTTTATAGGGTTTTGGGATCCATGGATCTCAATCCATGGGACAACATAAATCCAATGGTTCTCATTGATTGTGTTTCTTTCAATGGCTAAGATTTATGTTGGTAAAAACCAACAACAATTAATTTAATAAAAATCAAATATATGTAGAATATAATTTGATTTATATCAAATCAATCTCAATTAAAGAAATAGGAAAGGAGGCAAGCCTCCTTCCATAAGAAGGGTGGACGGCCACTACATTCCTTGTGGGAATTGTGGTCGTCCACTCTTCCTATATGGAAGGTGGATGCCTCACCTATTATATGAGATTGCATTATCTCATAATTCTCTCTAATATCTTCAACAACTTTTGTTGAATATTATTTCACAAAAATAAATCCAATTTATTTTGTGAACATTGCAATCATGCCGTTGGAAATTTGTGAATCATATTCACAACCCAAAATAAAATGTAAATTACATTTTCAATTTAATGTACAATGTGAATCCAATTCACATTAACATTTAATTAACAAATGTAAATTACAAATATCTCTCTCTTATATATTATAAATCACATTTATAATATATATATATATTCATATCCATGATAATTAAATCATATTTAATCATCTTGGATCTCATTTCTCTTGTTCTCAAATAATATGAATCACGTTCATATTACTTACATCTTTGATAATTAAATCACATTTAATTATCTCAGATAACTCTCTTTATAATATGAATCAAATTCATATTACTCATGATAATTAAGTCACATTTAATTATCCATTTTCTCAATGCTTGGATACATATATCAACAATAGAATTATCCATGAACTCCTTCAAGGATAATGCGCTTTCTCCGCAAATACTTGGAGATAAGGATAGGGCGATTGTATTGTTCCACGTATAGTGACTTGGATATTGAGATCACATCTCAAATCCAGATCTCGGGCCTCCCATAGATGCTTGATTAAATCAAGACCGTAAATCTAATCTTCTCATTGGATCTGAATCACATTCAGATCAATGTCCAATATTTGGACTAAGATTAGGTTACTTATCTACTGAGAGGAGTCACTAAAATCCAGACCCTTTCATCACTCCCTAGGAATGGAAGCGTCATGGTTATACAATCGTTTATGATCACATCACCCTCAGGTATTCCCAATACATGTACATCCTGCATACTGGAAGACTCGGAATAACCCGAAGTATTAGATCAACTTGATACTGTCTACTTCAGGGTTTTATCAGTAAGTTTCTCATTCGATCATTGGGAGTCGGTATCGATCATATACTTTCCAAAAACATATATCATACCTAGGTCTTGATCATATACTTTCCAAAAGTATATATCAAACCTACAAATTCAGTTAAGCTTCCAAAGTGAGACGACCATGCGCATGGAATTTAATTCTTCCCAATATCTCATGAGTGAGCTCGTGTCTTCCGGTTCAGTAACTGAACCTGTAAGATCCCTTTGAGAGATCGTATTACTCATATGCCCTTATATGCACACCAGCGCGTCGGTGTATAGACCTTGATTAGGTCATCAACCTTTTGGTCTGCCAAATGTACATACTCAGACATATAGTAACACATCTGTCTCCGGTCAGAGGATGCGTGCCTATATCATGACAGCATATGATATAGGACTTTGGTTATCTCGATCTCGTTAAGTCAACTCTTTGACCTAACTCATCTGACACCTCCCAATCTCTATTCTTATGCAGAGGACCTGCATCAAGAGGTCGGTCAGATATCAGCCTAAATGAGATAGGATTGCCATCTCCTACTCAGGCTGGAGATCATCTCTTAACAATCATTTGACGGTGCTTGATGAGTCCTCAATCTAACTCATTAGATATTCATCCAAGCACCAACCTCTATGATTCAATAATTGAATCAGCAGTTGTATGATCATTAAGATGGCCATGGTACATAACCCTAATTGTACTAAGGGACCTATTATGCAAATTATGTACTCTTTATTTCAGATTAAGGAGTGAATTGCAATAACATTTATTGCATACTGGCTCGCCGTGGGCTCACATGTCCAACAGAACCTCTAGACTCGGGTGTACCAGGACACTTGTTGAAGCACTTGAACTCACTTCCTGGCATGCGCCTTCGCCCGCCCCCCGAGCCTACCCTACGTGCATGCCAAGCGCATACGGGCTGGTGTATTTGCATCCATGCCCTCCAGAGTCTCCAAAATTACATCGAGGTCCCTGATAAGCGTCAGGTACCCTATGTTAATTCGGTCAAATTAATGTCCAAATTAATGTTAGTGATTCGTTGCAGTCGGATACGAGAGGCTAGTCAAAAACCACTTCTCAATTAGTGTTAAGTTAATTTTAAGCGGTAGATATTTTTTTACTTGGTGGAGTCCAAGGTCGATCTCAGGGAGGCATCTGTCTCCTTAGGTAAATTTTAGCAAGCGTCCAAGTGTCGGATTTTCGAGGAGGTACTTTTTTTGGTCTTTTTAATTTTTATGCAGACTTATGCAGAAAATGCAGGCCAATTTAATGTTTCAATTTAATTAATATATCAAATGAAGTCCAAAATGTATGAAAATTGGCCAGATGATTAATGATGGTGAAAATGATCTACACTAATGTTTTTGGATTTTTCAGACACTAAATGGATTTACTGTGAATTAAATAAACGGATAGGGTGATTTTCAATATTTAATTTTTAATAAATAGCAAACCACAATTTTTCAAGAACTAAAATTATCCTAGATAGCTCTAATGATAAGGAATCCAGGAGAATTTACAGATCTTAATTTCAAGGTGAAATGAATTTATTAAAATTAAATTAAGAAAATCACTTAACAATTTATTTAGGCCTCGATATGTGTGCAAATGGCATGAAATTTTTATGGTATGCTAAGAATAATGTCCTTAAGCTATTGTGAATTTTTGATGATTTTTGGAAGCTCAGAGAATTAACTACAAATTAAAAGGTGTCACTGGGCAAAATATGTCAAAAATTCACCAATTAATTCATTAATAATTCAACTGAAAATACACAAATGTGACACGTGAACCAATAGACAGAGGACAAAATTCTCAACAAAATGCAATTTTTAGATTTGCAAAATGATGTAAAATGCAACCTAGGGATGCGTGCAAACTCAGGGGTGTAAATGCAATACAGGAAATTAAAAATACAATAAGCAAATGTGCAGACAGGGACTAAAATGCAATTACCTATAATGTTGTGGACTTGAATGCAAATTCTCTACAAAGCACGTGCTCCTCACGTGGGGTCTGCTTCACAAGGACCTTTTTGCAAATATAAAAAGCTCCAGGGGCCTCTGTGCAAATTACCCAGGCCGCACGTGCTCCTCACGTGGTCGACCTAGGCTCGGATGGCTGCGGAGGCTCGGAGTGAGGTTCGTGCGACCCGAACCTAGGCTCGGAGAGGAGGTTCGGGCTGAGGCTATGTGGCGTTCTGAAGGCCCTTGGATCAAGATGGATCTGAGGGTTGTCGGTGCTGATGCGTGGCGTGACCTCGGGCCTTTGGATCGATGATGATCCAACGGCGGTCGATGGAGGCTGAAGATGATGACGTGGCTTTCTCCTGAGCGTGGGATCAATGATGATCCTACGGTCGATGGCGGCTCCGGTGGCGAGCGACGTGGCCGACTACGAACCGTTCGATCGAGGTGATCGAACGGCCACTGGGGCTTCTTCCTCGACGGCCCTCCGCTTCCTGCGGAGGAGAAGGCTGGGCTCCGGCGAGGTGGCGTGAGCTCCGCCCGTTCCTCTAGGTGCCGATGACGCTCTCCGACGTGTCGGAGATATCCCAGCAGGAGCGTGGCGACGCGGCGGAGGCGCTGATGGTCCCAGGAGCTGGAGAGGTCTTTCGGAGGTGGCTGGAGACGAAGCTCGAAGACGACTCCGGCGAGCTTCCGTTCAATGAGCAGCAAGGCACCTGCAAGTGTTAAAGATGGAGCCGGAGCTCGTGCGTGCATTTGTAGAGAGGTGGAAGTAGTCGGCGAGGCCTAAGGGTGACGGAGGACGTCTGGAGATGGAGCTCCGGCCAAATGGCGGAGCTGGAGGTCGATGGATGGTGGAGTGCGTCGTCGGCAGGCGTAGATGTGGCCGCGAAGATGGGAGCTTCGACGCGAAGCTCAACGAGATGAAAGGGAAGCGAGAGAGTGACCGGTGACGGCGAATAAAATCGGAGAAAACAAATATAAAAATAAGAAAAGATCAGAGGGGAAATGGGGGATTCACCTAGGGATTGGACTTCCCTTTTGAGGTCCAGGTCGTCGCTCGAGGGACCGGTGATGTCTCGAGCTCGTGCAGCTACTCGGGGAAGCGGCTGTGACACGGCGGAGCTGCCGTGGATCTCGCCGGAGCTGGAGCCCTTTCTTCGCTCGAAGACTCGTCGAATTGCTGTCACCAATGGAAAGGTCTGAGCTCAGGGAAGCTCTCTGGAGTGGCGGATGCGGCTGAAGGTTGCCGGTGGTGGAGTATTTAAAGGATGGAGTTGGTGGGTTGGCTGGTGATGAGGTGAGGTTTGTGGTCGACGTGGGGCTTCTATGGTGGAGGTCGTGGGAAGCGAGGGAGTTGGCGAGGGTGAGGGAGGAGTGGTCTCCATCGTGGGGGTGTTAGCGGTCGGAGAAGGTGGCTGACGTGCAGCCGGAAATAGAAAGGGGGTGCCCCTCCCGCAAGGCAAGGAACGTGGGAGAGAGGGGTGCCCAGAGGTAGGAGACGAGGTCTCCACCGTTGGATCTTGCGATCCAACGGTGGTGATCGAAGCGGAAGGGGACGTGTGTGATTAGATCAAGGCACGTAGATGATGGGCCGTGATCGCGCCACGTGGCGAGAGCTGGGCGAGGCGCGGGCGAGCGGCTAGGATGAGGAGATGGAAATGATCGAGCGGACGAGGGGCGCCAACGGAAGGGCGGCTGCGATGGAGAGATCAAGGGCATGATCAAGCGGTGTAGATGCCGCCACGTGGAGGGCTCTGGTGAGGGCGCTAATGTGCGGCGTGGATTAAGGCCGGAGATGATCTGATGGTCCAGGATTTAGGCGCGCGTGGGCAGAGCTGGGCCATTGGATCTGGAAGAGGATCCAACGGTTGGAGGTGAAGGCGGATGAGGCAAGGGGAAGCGGGCCGCGTGGCGCAACCAGAGGGCGCCACGTGGCATGCTGTGAGTGGCTGGAACAAGATATACATGTAGAGAGAAGAGGGGGCCGAATTTGGAAAAACTCAAAACATGAAAGTTGTGGATCTCGATGAGATCTACAAATTTCATGTTGACCAAAGACGGAGATGAGGTCAAATATGATACATAAATACAAAGATACAATTATACACCTATGTAGTATACAAAGTGGCCCAAAAACCCAACTTTCTCATACGAGCTCCAAATTCAATGAAATTAGTCTCCTTTTAATGTGTAGTATTCTAAGAGTAAGTAGACCTAATTCGGAGTTTGTATGAGGGCTTTATGTGCATTTTAGTGTACAGGGGTTCTAAGGCTTTATTGACTAATTTACAAGGGGGATTTTTGGCTTCTTATTTAAATGTAAATGGGCTGCTAAAATGTATGAATTATGGATGTATGCATGAATGTTATTTATGCAATATAAAGGGAAATATGCCTCTATTTGCTCGGGAACAAGGCTCTATTTTTGACTTTTGAAGTGATGAATCACAGATTCATCAACCCCCTATACTTAAACCTTGCTCGTCCCCGAGCAACTAAATGAAATGCAAGAGTGAAATGATTTTGGGTTCCAAACCAAGGTCATGAACAAAAGTTGAAAATGGAGCCTGACTCGACCTTTGGATTAATTGTGTGGCGGAACCTTATTTGGACCTGAACTTAAGACCTGACAGACTTCAAGTTCCACAAGTCTTCTATTCAAGACGCCTCAATAGTCATGTCAGAACAAATCCTCAAATGCAAATTTCTGATGACTGTGATTCTTACTTGTACTGTGTAAGTGAAATGTAACTCTCCACATCAGAAATGACTCAGAACCAGCCTCCTCTAACAAGGTAACTCAATAACCCGGTCCAATAACTCTTTCCTCGAGGAGCGGGGTATTCCCTTCTAAGTTCAAGTGCGACCAACTCAAGAGGAGGGGGTAGAGAAGAGAATGGACGGTAGCCAGTGTAGCTACCTATCCCGGGATGCCTGACCAGTGTAGCCAAGTCATTCAGCTGCATTTCTTTACTAGTATACATACTCCGACAGGTATTTTATTTTCTCTTGGACCTGTCTGATTTTTTTGGAGTTTTTGCTTTTTTTTTCAAAGAGCAGCATGTACATCAGGAGTTTTTCCTCTTGAGTCAGTAGACTATCCCTCTTTTGAAGCATTATTGCAACCCACAGCATCCTGTCCTTAGATGTCAACACCACCAGACTAGGTTGAGACGCACTACCCTCCCTAGAAGAGGACGGATGTTTCCACCCGTGTGCTACTCCAAGCTAAAGGATTCTACTTCCTCACCACCTCATCAATGAAGAGCTACGTGCATAGTGTTTGTCCAAGTTAGGTCATTATCTAAAAGAATCCTGCGTCTGCACGAGATATTCTACTTAGACTAATCAAGATGACATGTGAACATAGACTTGCGGACTCAAAGAATTAAGTCACTTGACCTGAGAAATCTTAACTCCAGTTCCTATAAGGTTCCTCTGAAATTAGGTGGATTAAGGTCAAATCAAGTCCATCCTCAATATCTACTCATAACTTGGTCCAGAACCCACTAGCTTTTCACTTTGCATATGCAAAGTATGCAGATGAGATGTCATGCTATGAAGATGAATGAAAATGCAAGACTCTTTTTATTTTTCTTGGATGCAGAGATGATATGCAAGAGTAAATAAGAAGCCTCTTTTCATTTTTATTTTTCATCATTTTTTTCTTCTTCGATTTTTACCCACCCGTAATTATTGTAAAATATATACAAAAATACGCGAAAGTACGAGCTATGGGTAAAGTATATATGTAATATATACACGCCCCCCTATACTTAGCGTGTGCTATGTCCTCAGAGCACGAAGAGTGAGGAAAAAGACATAGCTCGTGCTAAGCGTAGGAGAGCTAAAGGAACAAAAAGTATAGAAGTCGTCTCGCCCCACTATACTTAGGCTCTGGCAGCCTAAGTGTAGCAGAAGATCAGAAAAATGGGGCGGGCGAGGGAGAGATGGGAAGTGGATGAGTATCAATGCGGGCATCGGTCTCCCCTATACTTAGGCTCAGGTCAGCCTAAGTATCGGTAGGAAATGAGTATGAGGACCAATGTGATCTGGAGAATGTACAGTGAATCGACTCAGGTGACCCCTCCCCCCTATACTTAGGATCTGGTTATCCTAAGTATAGTCCAAGATAATGGTTCGATGATATGGGGATGGGTCACTAGAGTCGCGGGGGAAAAGGATAGGATGTACAAGACTGATGGTATACACAAATGAGTCGGTCTGAATCTTTCGAGATGCTACGGATGGCTGGAGTTTACTGCTGCAAGGTCTCATACGCGGCTTGAGGTGTATCTGTTGTATCTGTCTCGCGCATGAATACAATCTCCTCCACATAGACTAACTGCTCATTGGATTCCACGAAGTGCTTCAACAGCTGTCCATTCACTAGGAATGTCGGTGCGTCATCTGCGAGATCTGAGATCTCGACACATCCACTATCATGCACCGTACGGACGACAAATGGGCCCGTCCACTTAGACTTCAATTTGCCTTGGAAAATCTTCAGCCTAGCATTGAACAACCATACCTTCTGTCCAGGAACAAAGGTCTTTCGTCTGATATAACTATCGTGCCAACGCTTCACCTTGTCCTTGTACACCAAACTGTTGTCATATGCGCGGTTTCTGACTTCCACAAGCTCATTCAGATCCATGTTTCTCTGCTTCTGACCCAGGTGTGTGTTCCAGTTGACCTTCTTGATTGCCCATTCTGATTTGTGTACTAACTCTGCGGGCAAATGGCACGGCTTTCCGAATACCATTCGGAATGGGGAGGTGCCTAACGGTGTCTTGTAAGCCGTCCTATACGCCCAGAGGACTTGATCCAAGATCTGAGACCAGTCCTTCCTGTCCGGGCGGACAAGCTTTTGCAATATGGTCTTCACCTCCCTATTTGACACCTCAGCCATACCATTGGTTTGTGGGTGGTAAGGGCTTGCGACACGGTGTTCGATGCCGTAGTCCTTTAAGAGTTTCTTCACCTCCCGATTCACAAAGTGGCTACCCCCGTCTGATATCATCATTTTGGGGATCCCGAACCTAGAGATTATGTGCTCTCTGATGAATTTACAGACAGTCCTGCTGTCTGCGGCTCGGGTCGGGATAGCCTCCACCCATCTGGACAAATAATCTACCGCAAGAAGGATATATTCGAACCCGTGGCTGACAGGGAATGGGCCCATGAAATCGATGCCCCAGGCGTCAAAGACATCACAAATGATGACCGGTTGCATTGGCATCTCATCCTTGGAACCAACGGTTCCTCCTATTCTCTGGCAAACTGGGCACGACTTCGCGAAGGCGGTGGCGTCGCGAAACAGAGTCGGCCAGTAAAAGCCACACTGAAGTACTTTCCATGCGGTCCTCTTCCCGGAGTGGTGTCCTCCTGCCTCCAAGCTATGGCATAAAGAAAGGGCACTCTGGCATTCCTCCTGAGGAATACACCGTCTCCAGACACAATCCGGTCCTTCAAAGAAAAGGATCGGATCCTCCCAATGGTAGTGTCTAGCGTCCGACTTTAGTCGGTCGATTTGGCTCTTGGGCCAATCTTCGGGAACTTTCTTGGAGACAAGATAGTTCATGATGTTGGCGTACCATGGGAGTGAGTCGATAACAAAAATTGACTCGTCAGGGAAGGAGCCTCGAATTGGTGAAACCTTGAAAGTATTAAGATCTTCGAGACGAGACAGATGATCGGCCACTACGTTCTTCTTACCAGGTTTATCACGGATATCCAAATCAAACTCCTGGATAAGTAAAATCCAACGAAGAAGACGTGCCTTCGCGTCCTTCTTCTCCATCAAATACCGTAGTGTCGTGTGGTCCGTGAACACAGTTACCTTGGATCCAATTAGGTGGGATCTGAATTTGTCCAAGGCAAACACTACCGCAAGCATTTCCTTTTCTGTAACTGTATAGTTACGCTGAGCAGAATCAAGCACTTTGCTTGCGTAGTGAATTGCAAACGGGACGCCGTCTCTTCTTTGTCCCAACACAGCCCCAACAGCATAATCGGAGGTGTCCGTCATGATCTCAAAAGGTAGAGACCAATCTGGGGTTTGTAGGATGGGTGCGTCCATAATCATTCCTTGTAAAAGCTTAAAGGCCTCAAGACATTTATGATCTACAATAAACTCCATGTCTTTGCCTAAAAGCTCAGTTAGCGGTCGGGCAATCTTAGAAAAATCCTTAATAAATCTCCGATAAAATCCAACATGCCCGAGGAACGACCGCAACTGCCTTACGTTGGTTGGTGGCTGGAGTCGTCTGATCACGTCCACCTTGGCAGGGTCAATCTCCATTCCTCTCTTGGAGATGACATGCCCCAACACTATGCCCTCCGTCACCATGAAGTGACTTTTCTCCCAGGAGAGCACTAGATTAACCTCACACCATCTTTTGAGGACTCGGTCCAGATTCTTAAGATAGGAATCGAAAGAATCGCCATGGACCGAGAAGTCATCCATGAAGACTTCCAGGAATTCTCCGACCATTTCGGCGAATACTGCAATCATGCACCTTTGGAAAGTACCTGGAGCATTGCATAGCCCAAAAGGCATGCGCCTGAAAGCATAGGTACCAAAGGGGCATGTAAACGTGGTTTTTTCCTGGTCCTCTGGAGCTATGGCTACTTGATTGTAGCCCGAGAACCCATCTAGGAAGCAGAAGAATTCTTTCCCCGCTAGTCTCTCTAGGATCTGATCAATGAACGGTAGGGGGAAATGATCCTTCTTTGTCACGGCATTCAGGCGTCTGTAATCCACACAGACGCGCCACGACGTGGGTACTCTCGTCACGATCTCCTCTCCGTCCTCATTGGTGGTTGTCTGAATTCCCGACTTCTTCGGGACAACATGGATTGGAGCCACCCACTTAGAGTCAGAGATTGGGTAAATGAAACCCACGTCGTACCATTTCTCTATCTCCTTTTTCACGACCTCTCGTAAATTTGGATTCAACCGACGTTGGAATTCACGAGAGGGTTTGGCTTCGTTCTCCAAGTAAATATGGTGCGAACACAGAGCGGGATTTATCCCGTGGAGATCGGAAATGCTCCAGCCTATCGCCTTGCGGTTTTTCTCCAGGATCTCTAGCAAGCGAGATTCCTGCTCCTCGGTCAATTGCGAACTGATAATGACCGGAAATTTCTTGTCTTGGCCCGCAAGGAAGGCGTATTTCAAAGTTGTGGGTAGGGGTTTGAGCTCAGGAATAGTATGATCATCTAAAAAATCTGGCTCAATCTGCTCTGGTTCAGTGTTGAAAGTGGCTGGATCATTTTCTGTTATAACTGCCACCAAGTTCTTCTCTGGAGTCAGATCGTCAAAAGTCTCCATACAATCGGCAAACGCCTCGTCCGACTCGTCATCCTCATCTTCCGATTGTCCTAAAGATGTAAGGACTGACAGGCCCAACTGGGCCTCTACGTCATCGAAGATGTAGGGCAATGCAGGCTCAGAGCTGTACTCGTTTGTGAGGATCTCGTAGACTGATTCATGCACCGGATCATCTTCAAAGGAGATGGACACATTGGTGCTGGCTGGGTTCTGTCTCCATGGCCCAACTAAGTCTACATGCTCGCAGTCTATTCCGGTAGAAGAGTACTCGGTGCTGGATTCGGAGTCCGGTCTCTGCCATCTTGTCTTCTTCATTTCAAGTTCCTCATCTCCACCTGGAGTTTGGAACTGAATCTTCCCATTCTTATAATCAAATAAGGCCCCCGCTGTTCTGAGGAAGGGCCTACCTAGAATGATCTGGGAATCTCTCCAATTGCGAGGTGTTTCCATATCTAGGATAGTGAAGTCCACCATGTATTCTTGCCCTTCGACTTTGATCACAATGTTCCTTATCTCTCCTTGGGACCTCTTAGTAGATTTGTCAGCAAACTGTAGAAGAGCTCTAGATTTCCTAAGAGGTCCGAGATTAAGCTGCTCATAGAGGGCTGTGGGCATCAAATTGATCGAGGAAACCATTGTCCAGGAGAGTGCGTGCAAACGTGATGTCATCAACATGACTCACTACATAATGTGCACCCATGTCTCTTCGTTTCCGAGGAAACGAGTTCTTTATTGCACAAGTCGTGGCTACTGATAGAACGTGTTTCTCAACACGGCTTTTGGTCTTCCTGCTTACCCTAGTAGGTGTGCATCTCACCTTAAGGTATTTTTGGAATGCAGGGGTCATTTCCACGAACTTGTCAAAAGGGATTGTGACCTTGATGTGTTTATTGCAGAATTCAGCCATCTCAGGGTCATCTTTTTGGATTTTTTTGTTTTTCTTCTTTCCACCTTTGAGAGCTCGGGGGAAAGGGATTATTGACTCCAACTCAGGTTTTGGAACTGAAATATTCTCATTAATCTCGGGAACTGAGTTCTTAACATGACTCTGACTCTGACTCTGATACAGACTCGGACTCTGACTGAAAAGAAAATGCTGAGGCGAAACCGGTGACGCTTCTTCCGCTTCTTCAGGACGATCCTCCTCAGATGGAGGTGTGGGCTCTTCATCGGTGTCGTCTGACTCTAAGTGGATGCGCGAATGCTGCTTCGAGGACTCAGATGTCCTCTTCTTCCGCCGGTGTTGGTGGTGGTGATGCTCCTCCTCTTCTTCCTCCGAGTTCTCCTCAGGTAGAGTCTCGGAGGTTCCTTCCTTCTGCGCTCGTGCCCGATCAGGTATGGTCACGGTCCTTCTGCTCCTGAGGGACATATGATTCACATTATCGTACGAAAGGATCTCATGTTCAGATAAATAATTGTCTGAATAATATACCTGATCTCGAGGTCGGTTCTGGCCCTGGTGTAAGCTGTTTGGGTTGGCCTGAACCTGTGCGGGAATTGGGGTCCTTGGCGCCATTTGTTGGTCCTGGTTACGAGAGACCCGATTGATGTCGGTCCTCATATCCAGGTAGTCATTCTGCATCTGTTGGACCCTATCAGACAGGGTCTGGATCGCCAAGATGAGGGACTCCAATTCGGTGGGCTGGGCTTGCTGTTGTGTTGATGTCGTCCTGTATTGGCCCTGCTGGCCGTGCCGATACTGTTGCTGATGGGACGGTGCTGGCCCCTGCTGGTAGGTGCGCTGTTGCGGCTGGTACCCCTGTTCTGGCCTGGACTGGAAGCGTGGTATGGCAACGGGCCTGGTGTCTTGGTAGACTGGGGATGGGCGGTGCTGTTGATCCTTCCCCATTTCGATCTGTCGGACTACCGGGTCACGGCTATACCAAAGCCCGTTGATCTCGTATACTAGAGGAGGCTCCTCGTATTCCGTCTCCACTTGTGGGGGTGCATGATGGTTCTGCTGGGTATAAGTCTGATCCCATCTGCTCTGAGACCCCGGTGCCTATTCCTGTACAAGATGGACTCGATGTACAGGTACAGGTGGTGCAGAAGGGGTAGGTAGCTTGATCTTAGCTACCTTTTCAGAGCGTTCCTCCACTTTCTTTGGAAGGCTCGAAAGAGACTCCATCTCCGCGACTCTCTTGTGGATCTGCTCGACCATGGTAAGCTTGTCAGCAATCATCCCCATGCTGGGAATGAGGTCCTCAGTCAGATCTGCTACAGTCCTTCGTGTTGTCTCATTGGATAAGATTGAGGGAGACAACTGATAGGCCCTTGTGGCCTGTGACCTGCCGGTTTCTGCCATCTGCTCTAGGATCTTCCATACAAGATGCTCGTTCTTGTTCAGATAGTTGCCTCCACAGGCGGCACTTACTAACCCCTGCATTTCCGGGGTTAGACCACAGAACAAGGTCTGGACTAAGATCGCCTTCGAAATGCCGTGGCATGGGCATTTCTGCACTAAGTCATTGAACCTGTCCCAAGCTTCATGGAAAGGTTCACTGGGTCCTTGGGCGAAGCTGGCGATCTTCGTTCTCATCTGATTAGTCCTACTGAGAGGGTAGAACTTCTTCAAGAAAAGATCCTTGAACTGCATCCAGGTAGTACATACCACCCCTAAGTTCTTCAGCCAATGAGCAGCCTTATCTCCTAAGGCAAACGGGGTGGCCTTCAGCCGGATATAATCTTGGCCAACATTGGGATGGCTAAGATTGTTGCACACTAGTTCGAAGTCACGGAGGAAGGTGTATGGCTCTTCACTGAGGTTTCCGTTGAACTTCAGAAGCAGACTAAGGAAGTGGGGCTTCAGCTCGAATGCCTGGTCGGGAACTGCATGTGCTAACCAATTTTGGATCTCGTTCTCCGCCGGGTTGTAGGTATCGACCATTGGTTGGTCGATCCCTCCAGCTACTATGATCTGTCCCATCCGTGCCGTGAGATCTGCATTCTTCTGTTCGGCTTCGGTGAGGCGTCTAAGAATCTGTCGCATCTGGTCCTCATCTGGTGGCATCCTTGGCGGCATCTCGCCCTCCAGTTCTGGGGATTGGGAAATAAGATCGGTGTTAGAGGGCAGATCAAGGAAGGGATTACCGAGGCGATGGTCTTCCTCGGTAATCTCGGAGGAGATAAAAGGGTTGGTTTGAGAGTAACCACCCTGAGCAGGAAGGAACCAGGACTCAAGAGGGTCATGAGTCCTGGGTGGTCCAAGGTGCGCTCAGACCGATAAAGATGAGGTACTTGGGGAACTCATAGAGAGATCGGTGAATAATGCGTTGAGATCTCCCCAATCACTCATCTTGGTGAAGCGAGAAGAAGATAGGATTTTACTCCTACCTGAAGCAAGCAAAAAGAATAATCCAAGACCCTGGGTTCACACTCAACACAGTGAAGGACTCGAAGTCGAGTCCAATTAATCTTGTAGCTTTTAAGTGTGATTTTTCAAGCAAAAATAGCAAGGATTACGCGGCCTATAGGGAAGTCGGCTCAGAGCCGGATGCGACTTCCCTGTCTATCCTGTCGCCTAAGATACCGTCGCTCCTTCCTTTCTTCGCTCCTATCCCAAGCCGATGGATTCAGTGACCACGCCCCTATCTACCTGCAAGCAGGCGGAGGCTGACAAGGCCGGAACTTCACCCCGGGGGGTTACTGGCAGCTTGTCGCAAAGTACCGCAATTTCGCCCCTATCTACCTGAGACAGGCGGAGGCTACTTGGTACTAGTCAAAGAATCTGAAATTATCCGGCTTGTGATATTTGCTAGGATCGGTTAGAACGTGATATGGAAGACGGGGATTTGGGCTCTACCTTAAGGTGTTCACACACACTCAAGTACCCTCACTCAGCCTGAATACAAGGTCGGGGATTAGTCTCCCGCAAACAATTTTCAAATTTTATTCTCTTTTTTTGGTCAATACTGTTTAGCAGTCCCGATTTTAAAGTTAAGTTATCACTTTATTAAATCCACCACAAAGCACGCCTATCGGACAGTCCCAATTTCCTGTTTAATTTAAATGAGAAAATCAGAGGGGGAAATCGAGAAAAGCCGATGCAAGTTGAAATCGATGATGCGGATGCTGAGTAGAGAATACTTACAGTGATCCCTTCGCTTTTTTATGCAGGATGCAGAACAGAATTGAAAACTTTATCTACATGCAAATGCAGGCGATGAAAGCCGCTCCTAGACAGGCAGTTCTATTAGCGTGAAGAACAGTTTAATTTGACTAAGTATTGCGGTCTAGGTGCGTCTTTTAAGTGTATTGTGTGGTCCTGTTGATTACGAGCACAAGCAATTCCTAGATTGGCTCGGGGAGCCGTTAGTGCAAGCTAAGTTACAATTCACCCACACAGCACACGGGACACAGTTCCACTATACTTACACACGCGAGAACCCAAACGGGAACTGCAGGAAATAATGCGAAGAAAAGAAATAAAGTAAAAAAATACAATGCCTCTCTTTCACTCAATAAAGTTAAAATGCTAGGTCTTCGAAGCGTCGTCGACTCCTCGCGTTCCTCGCACAGAAACAAATTAAGGTCAGAGAGTGACACAGAAAATAATGCAAGAAATAAAGGAGAGAGAAAAATAATTACAAGAAAACCGGGGGTCAGACTACCCGGGGAAGGAAAATCAAACACTCAAAAATTCGCTAAAATTTAACCTAAGCCGTGCCTCCCCGGCAACAGCGCCATTTTGATAAGCGTTAGGTACCCTATGTTAATTCGGTCAAATTAATGTCCAAATTAATGTTAGTGATTCGTTGCAGTCGGATACGAGAGGCTAGTCAAAAACCACTTCTCAATTAGTGTTAAGTTAATTTTAAGCGGCAGATATTTTTTTACTTGGTGGAGTCCAAGGTCGATCTCAGGGAGGCATCTGTCTCCTTAGGTAAATTTTAGCAAGCGTCCAAGTGTCGGATTTTCGAGGAGGTACTTTTTTTGGTCTTTTTAATTTTTATGCAGACTTATGCAGAAAATGCAGGCCAATTTAATGTTTCAATTTAATTAATATATCAAATGAAGTCCAAAAAGTATGAAAATTGGCCAGATGATTAATGATGGTGAAAATGATCTACACTAATTTTTTTAGATTTTTCAGACACTAAATGGATTTACTGTGAATTAAATAAACAGACAGGGTCATTTTTAATATTTAATTTTTAATAAATAGCAAACCACAATTTTTTCAAGAACTAAAATTATCCTAGATATCTCTAATGATAAGGAATCCAGGAGAATTTACAGATCTTAATTTCAAGGTGAAATGAATTTATTAAAATTAAATTAAGAAAATCACTTAACAATTTATTTAAGCCTCGATATGTGTGCAAATGGCATGAAATTTTTATGGTATGCTAAGAATAATGTCCTTAAGCTACTGTGAATGTTTGATGATTTTTGGAAGCTCAGAGAATTAACTACAAATTAAAAGGTGTCACTGGGCAAAATATGTCAAAAATTCACCAATTAATTCATTAATAAGTCAACTGAAAATACACAAATGTGACACGTGGACCAATAGACAGAGGACAAAATTCTCAACAAAATGCAATTTTTAGATTTGCAAAATGATGTAAAATGCAACCTAGGGATGCGTGCAAACTCAGGGGTGTAAATGCAATACAGGAAATTAAAAATACAATAAGCAAATATGCAGACAGGGACTAAAATGCAATTACCTATAATGTTGTGGACTTGAATGCAAATTCTCCACAAAGCACGTGCTCCTCACGTGGGGTCTGCTTCACAGGGACCTTTTTGCAAATATAAAAAGCTTCAGGGGCCTCTGTGCAAATTACCCAGGCCGCACGTGCTCCTCACGTGGTCGACCTAGGCTCGGATGGCTGCGGAGGCTCGGAGTGAGGTTTGTGCGACCCGAACCTAGGCTCGGAGAGGAGGTTCGGGCCGAGGCTACGTGGCGTTCTGAAGGCCCTTGGATCAAGATGGATCTGAGGGTTGTCGGTGCTGACGCGTGGCGTGACCTCGGGCCTTTGGATCGATGATGATCCAACGGCGGTCGATGGAGGCTGAAGATGATGACGTGGCTTTCTCCTGAGCGTGGGATCAATGATGATCCTACAGTCGATGGCGGCTCCGGTGGCGAGCGACGTGGCCGACTACGAACCGTTCGATAGAGGTGATCGAACGGCCACTGGGGCTTCTTCCTCGACGGCCCTCCACTTCCTGCGGAGGAGAAGGCTGGGCTCCGGCGAGGTGGCGTGAGCTCCGCCCGTTCCTCCAGGTGCCGATGACGCTCTCCGACGTGTCGGAGATATCCCAGCAGGAGCGTGGCGACGCGGCGGAGGCGCTGATGGTCCCAGGAGCTGGAGAGGTCTTTCGGAGGTGGTTGGCGACAAAGCTCGAAGACGACTCCGGCGAGCTTCCGTTCAATGAGCAGCAAGGCACCTGCAAGTGTTAAAGATGGAGCCGGAGCTCGTGCGTGCGTTTGTAGAGAGGTGGAAGTAGTCGGCGAGGCCTAAGGGTGACGGAGGACGTCTGGAGATGGAGCTCCGGCCAAATGGTGGAGCTGGAGGTCGATGTATGGTGGAGTGCGTCGTCGGCAGGCGTAGATGTGGCCGTGAAGATGGGAGCTTCGACGCGAAGCTCAGCAAGATGAAAGGGAAGCGAGAGAGTGACCGGTGACGGCGAATAAAATCGGAGAAAACAAATATAAAAATAAGAAAATATCAGAGGGGAAATGGGGGATTCACCTGGGGATTGGACTTCCCTTTTGAGGTCCAGGTCGTCGCTCGAGGGACCGGTGATGTCCCGAGCTCGTGCAGCTACTCGGGGAAGCGGCTGCGACACGGCGGAGCTGCCGTGGATCTCGCCGGAGCTGGAGCCCTTTCTTCGCTCGAAGACTCGTCGAATTGTTGTCACCAATGGAAAGGTCTGAGCTCAGGGAAGCTCTCTGGAGTGGCGGATGCGGATGAAGGTTGCTGGTGGTGGAGTATTTAAAGGATGGAGTTGGTGGGTTGGCTGGTGACGAGGTGAGGTTTGTGGTCGACGTGGGGCTTCTATGGTGGAGGTCATGGGAAACGAGGGAGCTGGCGAGGGTGAGGGAGGAGTGGTCTCCATCGTGGGGGTGTTAGCGGTCGGAGAGGGTGGCTGACGTGCAGCCGGAAATAGAAAGGGGGTGCCCCTCCCGCAAGGCAAGGAACGTGGGAGAGAGGGGCGCCCAGAGGTAGGAGACAAGGTCTCCACCGTTGGATCTTGTGATCCAACGATGGTGATCGAAGCGGAAGGGGACGTGTGTGATTAGATCAAGGCACGTAGATGATGGGTCGTGATCACGCCACGTGGCGAGAGCTGGGCGAGGCGCGGGCGAGCGGCTTGGATGAGGAGATGTAAATGATCGAGCGGACGAGGGGCGCCAACGGAAGGGCGGCTGCGATGGAGAGATCAAGGGCCTGATCAAGCGGTGTAGATGCCGCCGCGTGGAGGGCTCTGGTGAGGGCGCTAATGTGCGGCGTGGATTAAGGCCGGAGATGATCTGATGGTCCAGGATTTAGGCGCGCGTGGGCAGAGCTGGGCCATTGGATCTGGAAGAGGATCCAACGGTTGGAGGTGAAGGCGGATGAGGCAAGGGGAAGCGGACCGCGTGGCGCAACCAGATGGCGCCACGTGGCATGCTGTGAGTGGCTGGAACAAGATATACGTGTAGAGAGAAGAGGGGGCCGAATTTGGAAAAACTCAAAACATGAAAGTTGTGGATCTCGATGAGATCTACAAAATTCATGTTGACCAAAGACGGAGATGAGGTCAAATATGATACATAAATACAAAGATACAATTATACACCTATGTAGTATACAAAGTGGCCCAAAAACCCAACTTTCTCATACGAGCTCCAAATTCAATGAAATTAGTCTCATTTTAAAGGTCTTTTAATGTGTAGTATTCTAAGAGTAAGTAGACCTAATTCGGAGTTTGTATGAGGGCTTTATGTGCATTTTAGTGTACAGGGGTTCTAGGGCTTTATTGACTAATTTACAAGGGGGATTTTTGGCTTCTTATTTAAATGTAAATGGGCTGCTAAAATGTATGAATTATGGATGTATGCATGAATGTTATTTATGCAATATAAAGGGAAATATGCCTCTATTTGCTCGGGAACAAGGCTCTATTTTTGACTTTTGAAGTGATGAATCACAGATTCATTAGTCCCCCAGGCGTGTGCCTCACATGTGAGCCTAGTGCATTTTACAGGGAAGCCCAATCAGGTTATCAGAATTACAGATATGCCCCCGCTCTTTTGGAAAATTTACAACGGGCCCCTTCGGGTTTTGTTAATTGCAAATATGCCCCTTGAGGGGCAAATTTGTGATTACTTATCCATTTATTTTCATGCATTTTTTTATAATTATACACTTGCATTATTTATTTCATATCTTGAGCATTTAGACTCTAATTCAAATGATTTCAGTATCATTTTGTTGCTAATTCCATTATCTATCTAATGGCATCATTTATTTCATGTTTTGCACTAAATTGAACATGTTATATTTTAAGATTTATAGTGTTAATTGCTCTTCGTTACTTTATGTTATTAAGATATTTTATTGGTCAATTTGTTGATGAAATTAACCATTCTTTGATTGCTCATGGATTTAATAATTTTAGGGCATATTATCATCTGGTTGCATATCATTGCATTACATATTAATTTAATTGCATAAAATACAAATAAAAATGGCATGCATCATCTTAACTTGTCTCTGCATCATGTTGTCTGCATATTGTATCTGCATATCACTATGTGTTCTAACTGCATATGAAGACCTAGGTTTAGAACTTAATCGCTCAATATTTAAACGATAATTCTCGATAAATAAACGAGGAGGCTCATGTCCCTGTCTTTGACCATGGTACACTTACCAAGTAAAATAACTGCTACATATTCGAAGGTGTGGTTTTTGCTGGCTCGAAATCCGTATCCTATGCTACAACAATATCAGATTATTAAAGATGTGATTTTTTAGATCATCAATGGCATTCCAAACATGATCAGAATTCTTCAGGTGAGCATGCTGCGTTATTTGTTTTTTTATTATCCAGTGATTATAATCGATGACTTGTTATAGGTGGAAGTAGATTTTTCTTACTGAGTTCTGGATCATGCAGAGTATTGATGATACTCAAATAGACCGTATGTTATCGAACGTGTGATCCATCTAGCAGAGATTCATGTATCGTGATTCCATCGTGCTTGAGGCTGCAAGGCAGGAACGTTTATTCTCCCACCTCCAAAAGGATGATATTTTCAACACATTTATACAGGTATTCTGTCTTCTCAATTGGCAGCATTTGCAGCTGAGATTTTTGAAATATCTTTTTTGTCCTTACTCCAATGGAATATGACATTGAGAATAAATGAATAACACTCGCATAAAACTGGGAGCATTCTTGAACTTTGATCAAATAGGTTTTGCACTACAAATTGCACAATGATCCATGGCGGGCAAACCTCGACAGTCGAAAAAAGGATTTTGGATTGTCAAGGACATGCTTAAAAGAACCAAACTGAAGAGGTTGAAGCAATGGAATCATGTTCATACCCGACATGGGGATACATGACGCAGATTCTCAATGAAAGGTACATTTTTCACACAATGCAAATATGAAGAAAAATGTGTAAGTTGAGGTGTTGTATTTTATTTCTTTCTTTTGTAATTTGTGTGTAAATAGTTCCAACAGCAACAAGCTATGGTTCTTCACTTACTTCTCAATTAAGATCATTAGCTGGTTGTAGATGACCAGACTCCTAATCACGTTTTCTCTTTTCTTTTTAAGTGGCATTGCATCAATTTATTTTATAACACTCACTAAACATCAAATCTTTTTTAATTCTGGTTACAATTTTGTTTATATGCCTTTCATCATAGCTTATATTGTTTGTATTGGAACTCAAATCATATTTTTATTAGGAGGATCATATATGTAGTGGAATTCGGTTCCTAATGGGATAAACCTATACGGGGGTATCATTTAAACCCCATAGGATGAGAGCTTTAAATCATCCTCTATACAATAGTTCTTTCACCTTATAGAGATAGATCCGCCACCACTATCTAGAATATACCTAGTTTAAGGGTGAACAATCTTAAATCCGATGTATTGGTTGTTACGTGCTCGCTAATATGTGTGTTTGATCTATATTCTACTTTAGCATGCACAACAAACTAGTATTAGATCCTCGAGTCCACTAAGAGCTCGAAGGAGATGGTGTCACACAATGTGAAGATTAAGAAGTTCAGCTGTGAGAACAATTTAGGCCTTTGACAAGTCAATATGTGTGACGTTCTTAAGCAATAGGGCATATGGGCACCATTGGAACTAGGGCTAGCTATTGAGCCTAACGAGCCGAGCCAGACCTTGGCTCAGACTCGGGCTCGATAAGCCCATCTAGGCTCGGGCTC
The DNA here is from genome assembly GCA_037367405.1 of Ottelia alismoides. Taxonomy (NCBI): domain Eukaryota; kingdom Viridiplantae; phylum Streptophyta; class Magnoliopsida; order Alismatales; family Hydrocharitaceae; genus Ottelia; species Ottelia alismoides. Next base: position 711,261 of record JAZKJV010000566.1, on the reverse strand, counting down.
GAGCTCGTTCGAGCCCAGCCGAGATGGCTCTAGCTCGGGCTCGGTGAGCTCGAGCCTCTTATCGAGCCATGGATCATTGTGCAATTTGTAGTGCAAAACCTATTTGATCGAAGTTCTTATGATTGTGCAATTTGTAATGCAAAACCTATCGATAAGGCTCGTGCCGAGCCCCTTATTGAGCTTGGTCTGGGATCGAGCCTAGTTAGGCTCGTTAAGGAAAATAAGCATTTTTTGGTGGAAAAGTGTTGTTGCCTGGGCTCAAACACACAACTTGCTCTTTGAAGATTGCCTTCCTTACCAGTAGGCCACAATCTGAGTTGTATATAAAAGTTAAATTATAATATGTATTGTAACATTCTGTTTGCTAATAAAAAAGAAAAAAGATTAGTTATCTAATTATAACATGCATTATTATAGATAAAGTGTAGAAAGTACAAGTCTACAACATAGTCCAACTAACATTATCATTACATAAATCACATAGACATATTCCACCATTCACAATGTTGCAAAACTAATACAAATAAAAATAAATATCATTACAGTTTCACAAATAAAATATATATAAATAAATATATTCCTTATCGAGCCCCTTATTGAGTTATCGAGCCGAGCAGGGCTCAGCTCGTTAAGCTATCAAGCCCAAAAATTTAGCTCAGGCTCGGTTCAATAGCCTAATGATCCAAGCTCCCGAGTCCTTATCGAACCGAACCCGAGCATGGCTCATCAAGCCGTGACTTAATAGCCAGTCCTAATTGGACCACGACATACCGAAGGCACTCAAATCCTCGGAGTTGCTGCTACAAGAAGAAAAGGCACGATCAAGAATAGTGGTATGTTTGACGAACAAGATAATTGCAGAGGTTGTTGGTGAGAAGACAGTCACAAGTTTGTGGTTAAGATTGAAGAGTCTATATATGACAAAGTATCACAAACCGCAACTACTTCAAGTTGGTTGGCAGATCGAGTTTCTTTATCGCATCCACCTTAGTTGGGTCGACCTCTATTCCTCTCTTGAAGATGACATGCCCACCCTCAGTCACCATTCTCCTGTGAAAACACAATATCTAACATGCAACGGTTGGTGAGAACTCATTCTAGGTGCTTGGGACATATATCAAAATAATCCTTAGAGATCGACAATTCATCTGTGAAGACATCCAAAAATGACCTACCATGTCAACAAAAATAGAGAGCATTCACATCTTAAAGGTCCAGGAGAGTTCCGTAACTAGAGGGCATGCAGTTGTAGGCATAGGTACCTAATGATGAATCTCCATTTCATCACCTTTGTTCTATCATTTTGGCCTTAAAACCCTAGCTAATGCATGTATATAGCATTAATTTGTACAAATTAACATTCATTCTTTATTCTATTTATTGTATATAAAATATAGTTTTTAATGCTAAAATTATAGAATAAAGAAAAGAAAAGAAAAGGAATAAAATGCCAAGGGTATTTTATGACCCTAAACTCCGAGATCAAGTCAAGAATCGATTTGGTTGACAAGGAATAAAGTAGGGGGAGATAAGGGCCAATAAATACAATAAAAATCGTATTGTTTCATTCTTCAATAATTCATTTTGGGACATATTTTATTCTTGATTATTTATACATCAAATCAATAAACTTTGTACATGAAAGTTGTAGATAAAAATACAAATAAAAATATAAAATTAATTTCATACAAAAATAATATACAGTGTACATTTTAAATCCAAAATCCGAACTTCCTAGACCCATCTCTCCTCCATATGAACTCAAAATGAATCAAAATCACATTTATTTGTATATAACTTTTAATAATCTATTTAATGAAGTGGTTTTCAATTAATTTGGAGTTAAGATGCAAAAGTTCGGTTTTGGACCCCTATGTATACATGAATAAAATATTCATTTTATTTAATATTTATATTTTTCATTATTTTATATTTTTATAATTTTTAAATATTATATATATATATCATTTATACATAATGAAAATAAAATAAATTCATCAAAAATAAATAAAATTAAAATTGTGAATAAAAATATACATGTAAAATACATATACTCATACTTGAAAATAAATAAAGGTAAAAACCATTCTTTCATTCTTTTATTCTTCTATATTTTATAACCTTGTAAATATTATTAAAAATATATAAATAAAAAAACCAAATAAAATACTCTTAAATAAATAATATAGCTAAAAATATAGATGCAATACCTATACATATATCTATATATACTATATTCCTATTTATTTAAGTGTAAAAATATATTTATGTATATAAAAATAAGTTATAAATACATCTAATATGTAAATAAATAATAAAATTAAAAATACAAATAAAAAATGAAATATGCAAAACATAGGTAAGTATACATATAAATAAACCCTAAAAATTAACTTGTAATAAATAAACTCGAAAAAATAAATAAATATAATATGAAAATACTACATAAAATAACAAATAACTTTTGTTTTATAACTTTAATTTAATTAAATCATTTATTATTTATTAACAAATTTATAAATAATTTAGGGTCGACTTTTTTCTGGTTGGTACACGTGGACCAACCAGGTGGCGTCAAGAGTTGACTGTCACACAGCCTAGCCCTGTCAGACCTTCGTTTGACCCCATATTCGCCTTTTTCTCCAGATCGATGTGATCATCTAAATGGAGTGATTGCTCCACGACTTTTCTTCCTCGTTCATCCATCTTTCACGCGCCCTCGTCTCCTTGATCCGAGAGCGTCAGAATCACCTGTTGGACCTCGTTCTTTGTTGTCATCCAGTCGCATGTACATAAGCCTCCACCTCTTCCTCCTTCAATTTTTGAATCCCCTTTACCCACTTTTTCTCCTCCCTTTTACGCTCCAGGGCTCGGGCAACGTGATATGTTGCTCGCCTAGCAGTTGGTTGGATCGAAGGAGCGGGTTGGAGGTGGTTTCCACCATCTCCGGCGGAGCACTGCTGTGAGGTATCCATCTCCTGGCTCCGGTCAGTTGAGGTTAGTTTTCTTGCTTTTCTAGGTAGATCGTGGGTGTATTTTTTATTCTTTGCAATTAGTTTTAGGTTTTATTAATTGTTTTAGCATAAAATACACAAGCTCTAGCGAACCTTCCACCGTGCTCCTGACTGTCTTTCGACTCGCAACCACCTTCACCTCACTTCCCATCCGCTTCTCTTCACTTTGCACCACTCCATACACCCAGATCCTTCTCATATATGGAGATCAGCATCTCCATCATCCCAACCTCGTCGGAGATGTCCATATGACTCATCTGCCACCCATTCCACCCTCGTTAGCTCCTAGGACCTTTGCCTTTTTGTGATGGATCTAACCATGCAGGTCCCAGGAGCCAAAGTCCCTAGCTGAGGGACGATTTTGTCCCGAGTACCTCCTAGGTTCGCCAGAAGACCATCAACATCCAGGGATCTACCAGTGGTCCCCAAAGCATTTTGGGGCATCTAGAGATTTGTCGGAGCTAGAGTGAACCGAGATCGTCGGAGGAGTCCCAGGTGCCCGGAGGCTCAAGCTCTAGCCGATTCAAACTCGCGAGACACAAGTTCTTCCTCTCTTCTTGTTGACCACCTCCGCACCGATGGATCAGGGGTAGCGTCCTAGATCGAGCAGCCATTGTCAAATCAAAATGAGCCACCACCGTCTGAACTTCGTTGAAGATCTAATCAGAGCCATCGTCTGCAAACTGTCATCGTGCATCCAAGAGCTGACATGTGGATAAGTGGTGGATCTCGCCCATTGGATTTCACGCCTATTAGGGAGTAATTTGCATTCTATACCCCCATTTTATCGTATGTCGTTTCAGTCCTGTAATATTTATAAGTAGTTCATAATTTTGATATGAGGTGGGCATTTTGTAGAGAATCCTCATGGGTTTTGTAATTTAGTTTAGTACTAAAATTTTGAACTGCGGCTATAAACTTTTGGTATATTTTTTCATATTATCCCCTGACTTTATTTTTAATTACAAATATACCCCTACCAGTTCAACTTATTTTTGTGATGTTTTTCATTTATTAAAAATATTGAATGTGCTCCAAAAATTATGAAAAAAAGGGTCAGATGCCCGCTTTCTTGTAGATTCACGCTATATTTTTGCATTTGCATTTTATGCATTTTCTTTATTTTATAAAAAAAAGAAAAAAGAACATGTTTTGCCATGTTTGATTTATAAAAAATATAAAAACATTTTGAAAAATTTCCAACAAAATATTTTTTTTATCTATTTATTTCACAACTCCAGAAACCAAAAACTCTAAAATAGAAACATAAAAGGATAAAAAATTAAAAAGGTCCAAAATCCTTTATAAAAGATAAAAAAACCCTAAAGACTCCAAAAATATTTCTTTCTATTTTGTGTTTTTATTTGTACATTTAAGAATATATTAAAATTGATTTAAAGAATATTGGACACATTTTGCTATTTTTAATCTTCAAATCAATTCGGCCTATTTATTTAATCTTTGATTTGTGATATTTTTTATTTTAAAAATACTTAAAAATTAGCAAAAGTCTTTAAAAATCACAAAAATAGTAGAAAAACATAAAAAACCCCAAAAAAATTATTTCTTGACTTTTGAGTATATATATAGTTATATATTTGTTACCCTCTATTGTATATTATATCTTATATAATTTTATAAAAAGAAAAGGAAATGTAAAATTAGAAATATATAAAAAATACCAAATTATAAAATTAAAAACAAAATATAAAAATACAAAAACAAAAATATACAAAAAAATATAAAATTAAAAAAACCACACCAAAAATAGAATAAATAGACAAGAAGAACACCAAATTCTGCACTTAGATGCATAATCTAACTAGTTTGCTCCCTGTGTTCAACACTCTACATACTTACACCTATATACATCCATTGTAGAGTTATAATAAATTTTAACTCCACACAATTTATTTTACATTGCTTGATATCCATTTGTGGGTTAATTATTGTTTGAAGTCGGGTTTCGTGAGTAGTCATTATAGCGACACTAATTGTGTTTGTTTAGCCGACCCTCGCAATACTCAGTTCAACACCTAATAGTCAGGTGAAATTCATTTTAACCGGGTATTCACGAGCGATGGCTATCTAACTATAGTGAGTGTACCCATCTAGAAAGCATAAGTACTCCTTCCTTGTCGGTCTTTCTACAATCTGGTTGAGAAAGAGTAAGCGGAGGTGGACCTTCATCACAACATTTATAGGTAGGTAGTCTGTGCAAACATGCCATGACGCAGGTACTACCATCGGTATCTTACTCGCTATCATCATTGATGACCATCTAGATGCTCGATTTCTTCAGGATAACATGTAAGGGGACGGAATATATGAAATCTGCATTACATCACTTCTCTATCTCCTTCTTGACAACCTACTTCAAGTTCGGGTTCAGTCTGCACTGAAACTCATGAAACAGTTTGGCATCATCACTAAGGTAGATGTGGTGCGAGCATAGGGTGGAGCTAATCCCGCATATACTCAACATGCTTCAGTCTATAGCCTTAGGGTTCTTCTCCAAAATCTATGGCAATCAAGATTCCCGCTCCTCAGAAAATATCAGATTGATTATAGCCATAAACCAGTGGGACTGTAAGGAAGGCGTACGTCAGGTTTTGCAATATTGTCTTAAGCTTTAGTATAGTGAAAGAATATTCATTCAGCTCTAACTCAGTGTCAATGATGAAATGTGTACTCTAGTATGCAATTGTCACCACTGATACCTTTCCAAGAGTTGGATCGTAGAAGATGTTTAGAAATGAAGATATAACATTGTCTGCCTCCATCTCTGTCTCGCATTCAGATTGATTGGAGTGAAACAAGACTACATGCATATATTGTCCTCTAAGTTGTCTGAATTGGGAGGACGTGATGCATCTTGTGATATTTGTTATGTGTTGCCAACTCTACACACATGACCTAACTAACTAAACCCATCGATAATGTCCTCTCTATATGAAATGTATCCTTTGAAACATTATCGGGAAGCATTGGCTTCTCGAGTATGTCCATGAAGTTGCAGTTGGCTTTTGAACTGGGACACTTTGAACATGTCTCTGAGTCAGGTTTCCATGGATTATTTGTATGCATACATACATGTATACTCTCACCCTAGATGTCAAAACATACCTTCCTACTCGTAGCCGAACAAGTCCCATGCATACTGCAAGAAGGGCCTCTTGAGATTGGGGCATAACGTAACTGCTTCATGCAATCCATATCGAGGAAAATAAAGTTCACTCGAAATTATAGACCCTAAATAGTCAAGATAATGCTCCTCAATACACCTATAGGCATCATAACTAATCTATTGACAAACTAAAGGATCTATGGACTTGTTAAGAGGTCCTAGCCTGAGTTTATCGAGCATTGTAGATAGTGTAAGATTGATTGAAGATATGTCATCTAGTAGTGTCATAAATATTTTCTTGGGATATCTGACTAGAGTCATAATGCACCCTTAAATCCTTTTTCTTGGGTAGGAAAATGTTCCTGATTGCATAAGATGTAGCTATGAATAAGACACGAGTTTCTATTCTACCATAAGGGTGTTAGTTCAGGTACAAAGCCTTTTGCCACATTAAGTAGGGCAAGATACATGGATTCGTTGCCTCCATTCAGATCTATCTTGGGTCATTCGTGGGTTTAGATCCAAAAAACTAAGATCCCTTCGGATAGTCTCATTCCAACACTTCTTGGGCCTTCCTCACACTCTTAGTCGGCTCAACATCCCATCACCCTCATCTCCTGACCGGTGCACCACCTGGCCTCTTTTGCAAATGGCCAAACTACCTTAGGTAGTTTTCTGGCATCTTATCCTCGATCGAAGCTACACCCACTTTCCTTCTGATTGCATCATTCCGAATCTGATCTTTACGTGTATGTTCACATATCCACCTTAGCATTTTCATTTTTACAATTGTCATTCTCTACATATGTTTATGGTTCACATGTCAACATTCAGATCCATAAAGCATAACAGGTCTCACGGTGGCTTTGTAAATCTTTCCATTGATTTCAACATTACTTAGGGTAGATATTAAAATTTTTAATTGCTCATATTTTATGGAGATAACTTCCATTATAATGCATTGAATCATGTCGTTTATGATTTTAAATGATGATAGCAATTTACATTGCTAAAACATCTCCTTCGAATTTGGAAGGGTCTCGACAATAATAATCCATATCAACATGTTATTTCAAAAGCATTCGACAAGGAAATAGGATTGTAGCAAAACAAAAGCACATGTTTTATTAATTTACACTTGTTAAGTTATGGTAAGACTCGTTAATTATCTTACATGGAGTGTCAATTTCGAGCAAAGGATTGCAGTTGACATTAACCTCATAAGAGGAATGAGGTTAATGTCAACTTTCATCCATGATTTTCCAAGATACACTAGGGAACTTATTTCTCAAGGAAAACCATGAAGTTCTCTTCAAGTTTAAAGAATTTAGACAAAATTTGAAAGAATGACTGATGTAAACGAACAAATAATGGTAGAAAATATACATCTACAAAATTATTCGCTTGTCTCATAGAAGAAAGAAAACGGAGATAACTAAAATGCCCAAGTTCATCGCAATATAATGGAGTTACATAATGGAAGAATCAACATCTTGTGGATGTATATCGAAGTTCCTTGCATGCAAAACATATTCCACCTAGATTTTGAGCAGAATGCATGAAGATGGCAGTTGACTTAGTCAACTATTTATTGCACGTAAAGTGTCACAACCATTGTACAACAGATCCCCCCATCAATTGTAGACGACGGTGAATAGCCCTCAATTACATGATGAGAAGATTGTTCTATAACACGTATTAAGCTATTTAAGGGAGGAAGAGGGGGTATTGAGGCCAAACCAGAATAAGTGGACTCACTTGAGAAGTCCCCACTTGCAAATGCAACTCTACGAATCTGTCATACTCGCTTTTCTTCCGCACATACAACTGCAAATAATAAGTACAAATTGGAGAAGAATCAAGCAAGGTACTATAACAAGAAACCATTTGAAGTTGGACAGCAATTAGACACATGATGCAGGTTCAACACCTAAGACTGCAAGCTGGTTATCCAAATTCAAGATATACAGAGCATTCAAATTATAACAATTTTACAAAAGGAGACGGAGAACGGCATCGAGCGTATTCCTTCTCTGGTGGCCAAATTTTGCTACTGGGGGCAAAGCTCGGCCCAACACAATCTTGGAAGGTCATTCCTCATACCCTAGAGTACTTTTCCACATAGGCCTGTAACAGGAATTGGAAAAGATCATCACCGCTAAAAGAAAGGATACATTGCTATTAAAGGCAGAATGACTAATAGAAAGAATCGTAAACAAATCAGAAAAAAAAGTAAGTAAATTTTCTTAGGGTGTATCTTAAGGAGGGACTTTTACAGTAACCTAGTTTCCATCTTTGATTACTTTCTACCCCTTGCTCCCTCCCGTTACGCTCAAGATCATTCAGGGTGCTAATCCCCAAGGATAAAATCCTCAAAAACACCAGTGAGAATGTAGAAGGATGGTTTATATTCAGTCAAATATTGTACTACTTAAGAGAGTGTGCAGTAAACATGCATTCAGTGTGATGTAAATTTATAATAACAAACGACGTTTCATCCATCTCGTGGAAATACAAGTTTATGATGTTGCCAATTCGCATGCAAGATTCCCGATCATGCCTCGATCTTACAGATTTTCATGTGCGTGTATCACGTCCATGGTAGCAAACACCTACTACCCAAGAACCCTCCAAATGCCTCAACAATTCTACAGCAAAAGCTTTTCTACATTGAGACGTATCAAAACTTCTACATCAAGCAATCATTGGTTGACCACCAATACTCGTACATAAACTCCAGATATTAAAGGGATATCCTATAGGATAACTCCAAGAATAATAACATCAATAATCAGTAGCCACATTAATTCAAGCCAAGATCGGTAGAATTATGACCCTCCTGTATGGATAGCCATATGCTAACCACCCATTCCTACAGGTACAACTTGTACATCCAAAGTGGTGATATGGCCCAACAGATAAGTCTAAATCTAAATGCCAAAGGTAGATATCTAGATCTTTCACCATGCTTAGAACTTATTTTTAGAAAGACAATCTGGGAGAACTTTGTTGCTTTTGCATCACGAATAGGTACAAAATTCTAAAGGGTTTTCCCACAAATTATACAGAAGCCTTATGTACATCATTAGACGGGAATAAAGGCCCATAATTGTAACATCGTGCAGCAATTCTTTGCTTGCAGTCACAGCCTTTTTTCACTTCATTAGGAATGAGAAGGATGGATCTGTACGAGTAACAGCATCATGATGCAATCATAGCCTTGATTTGTTTTCACAGCATTACAATGACGAGGACGGATCTGTAAGGCACTCTCTGCTTTTTACCTCTTGTGAATCGAGTCGAGGCCTAGTTGTTATAAAAATATCCCCAAGTTACTCAAACTGTGTAATCCACACGATGTCCATCATGCCTCCTGACGGTGAGTATCTTCTTATCACTCTCCCCAAACTTGCCAGTAAAAATGCCTGGTAAACAACAGCAAGACAAGTAAATATATAGCTGAATATTTAATTACTCATAATTATATGGTTTTAGTACCTAGTGAGTGGCTTAATCCCTCTTCCATGGTATCGTACTTCATCTCCGATTCCCCGTCTAGAACTCTGCCCCATTTCCAGTGTCCTTCCTTTCTCAAAAATGACAGTGGTGTTTCTCTTTTTTCTTTACTCTTTCAAAGGTTGAAACACCCGAGGCAATCGACCATCTCCACTTCAGCCTAAAATATCATGTTTGGAATCTATAAGCTTATGCCATTTCCTATCATCAACTCAAACGAAGTCCCACTCATCAAATATAGCATCTGAAACGAACCCTCTGCATCCGTTGTTCAACTGCAGTTGGCCCATCGTTCCTGCAATCAACCATATGCCAAACTTCAAGTCACATCAACTGACAAATGATGATCTGATCCAGCTAGTTGATATAACCTATCGTTTTGAGAAGACAAATAACATGCATGAGAAAGAGACTAGAAACTGAATGTCATTGACATTGAGAATTCGCACCATTTACAGCCTTGGACTGAACAGGCAAACAAGGTCCCAGCACCCAATTATTTCACAACTCATCACATACCAAAAAGTTGGATCAAAATGGCATGAGCTAAGGTACGACAGAGACAAACCAAGAGAGCAAAGAGTAGACCAGATGGCCAATGAAGATCGAGAAGTCCAAACAGTATTAACCCCAACTCGGTCTAGTTCAAATTCTTGAATCAAAGAATCTACAGCACCAAGCAATTAGAATCTTGGTGAAGGTCAAGGAAAAACAAGAGACGAGGTAAGATTCCCGCCCATCATAACTTTTTTAAGATGCGTACTTCGACGATAGCCTCATCTCAACTGCATCTTAAGGAGAATCAAGTTCGAACATATATTAGAGCATATATAATACAGGAACCTAACTACAAAGATTGTGTCAGGTACCAGAATCAGGTCCCATTTGCTTTCCCACAACAAGAATCAGGTCACATTTTTTAACTGCCAAGAATTGACTCATATCCTCAAGCAATTCTGTAACAACCATCAAGCATTACAAGTTTGTGCCAAGTTTAGGTCACACATGTTTATGGCAAGTCCAGATCTAGTCCTATATTACAACTAAAAGAACGTATCTACTATCCTAAGTTTGAATAACTTCTTTGAATGGACTACCTAAGAATTGGAAAATGCTCTTAAACTCCCAATCATGAAAATTGAAGATCAAACACGTGTACAACTTGAAAGGGCATTCCCGACAACAAAGTGAGCAAATATTTACTCCATCTTTGGGGCTAGTGGAATAAAATACTAAAATAAGACCGGCAATGAAAGTTGTAATTGGCTAGCTAGGAACAGCATTGTCTTCAAGGCTGGGAAATATTATTGTGAGAATGTACTTTAGCATGCCAAAGCTCTGGTTGAAATTTGGTGCTTGTAATTAGTGTATACTTAATATATTTTTGGCATGGGTCTCTGATGGAGGTCCATCCCACCATTCCTCAAAAAAAGACCGGCAATGAAACAACAAAGCAAGCACCGAAAAGGATTAAAAAACGACTGACCTGTACAAGTTTGCCCAGCTTTCCCTTGGAATGTTCCATATAGAAATCAATTCTTTCTTCTGTTTGTGGAATATTAAACTGAAGTGCACCAGTGACCTTATCTACTACCTTTTTAACAATTGTCTTGTGAACCTCCTTGCTCATATTTCCCTCCTTCCATATTGGCTTTAACATCTCCTTAACCTGATCGACTAGTGCATATTTAAACATCCGAATCCCCTTAGCATCTTTATCCGTGTCTTTTCCGCCGGCCTTGTCTATGTCAGGATCTGCACCACCGCCTTCAGAGGAACCAAACAATTGTTCTTTTTTACCATGATGTGAGGAAATGGCATTTGCTTTAATTCCATTTCGTTCCTCAGCCTCAACTGTCTTAATTTCATTCATCCTCCATTTTGAATTGGTGCCTCCATGATGGTCACCAATATCAGATCCAATTGTAGGCAGACTTGGAACTGGCGTCCTTGTCGGTGCAGCAGATTCTGGAAAAGTTTTTTCAATGGAATTTGATGGAATTAAAGAAGATATGGCTGCAACACCAGGATAAGAAAGAATGATGTGGGAGGGTATTGAAGTTTGATGCTGCTGTGACAATAAATCCACATGTGGTTGATGGGCTGGTGCTGCACACGGCATCGGCATCAACGAGTGGGGCTGAGAAAATTGTGGCATTGGAGGAACTCCAAGAGCATTAGGGTTATGAGCAGCATACAACTGTGGAAGTTGTTGGCCAGTAGCAAATATCTGTGCCAAGGAAGCAGAAATATGTGTTATCTGAGCCATTTGCTCCGTGGTCACTGTATTCTTACTGTTAGAGTTAACTCCATCAGAAGACGCAATACCACCCGTGTTTGAGTTTGACAACTGATTTTCTTGACTAGACTGAACTGCATACCCCATCTGAGTGGTCGCCTTCTGACTCTGATCACTTACACATGTACCACGCACATTGCCAACAGATTGCAAAGGTGGATATTGACCCTCTCCAGTCGATGGTTGTGAGTAAATATTCTGGCCCTGGCCACCACCAAATGAAGGATGCTGAGAACTGCTACCTAAGTTGGATATACTTGAAGGAGCTTGCGAACCAAGGTAGTGGCTTTGTGCTTTAGGTACATTCGGGAGACCACTGGGGTCATTACCATGGTGTTGCCCCTTAAAAGGAAAAATGATTTGAGATTCGCTATGCAAACCTGAATATTTGGCATCGCTGCCCTGAGGTTGTGATGGAGTACCAGACGAGTTTGAAGCATATGAAGCACCACGTATTGCTTGAATGTTATCCCCGCCCCAACCAGAAACATTGCCTTGAGCATTTGGTAGATGTGCATCTCCCCATCTTGGACCCTTCCAAGTTGATGCATTCTCATTACTACCATGGGAACCCGACTTCTCATCAAACTTACCAGCCGGTACACTCTGAACAGGACCTTCATGAGAAAATTTGCATTTGTATCCATTGCGACAACGGCCTTCAGGAAAAAACATGCACGGAATACTCCTGCGGGGTTCATGTCTAGCATCATGCTCTGAATGCAGGCGTGTCGCGGCCCTATCATGACCTCTTCCTCTCTCCCTTTCACCATCATTTGCATGTGAAGCCCCATCATTTGGGGCATTAACGTGTGCAAACTTACAAGCTGAGCCCCTGAAGCATTTCCCTCTTGTAAAGTTGATGCACTGCACAGTAGGCTTCTTATATCTATTATCATGATGTTCTTCCCTGTCTTCATCATAACGACTTCTTTTCCCAGAAGAGAACCTTCCCAGTGAAGATCCTGCTGCCTCCTTCGATTCTATAAGATATTCTTTATTGTCATGGGCAATAGCTGTTTCTCTGTCACATCTTTCCGGATTATCTGTCCCATGCCTGTTCAGCCTATCTGAGCTGTTCCTCCCACCATCTTCATGCAGATATCTGCACAGACTACCTCTAGTACACCTCCCAGCCATAAAATCCCAACATGGTCCACGATAAAAACCTGGACCTGATTTGTCTCTATCATTCCATCTATCTTTATCTTCGCTCCTGTGAACTTGGGAGGGGCTTCTGCTTCGGCTCCTACTCCGGCTTCTATGCGATTGATACAAAAATTTACCAGGAAAAAATATAAATTATAAATAAGTGTAACTAATAATTTCAATAGAAGAAAAGATACCTTAAATTAACACACCTGTATGACCCACCACTGATCTTTGGAGGGGAACTTCCCCGGTGCCAACCAGACATCTTTTCATTATGATCGAGAGAGGTGCCCCAACCAGACATCTTTTCATTATTGTCATGATTATGATCAATTTTGTTTTCACTAGAAGTCTGCCATGACTTGTCACTATCACCAAAATTCACATCAGAGAACTTGGTATTTTGCAAGTTGTTGACATTGCCATCTTCTGATTCGTCTTTACCAGGGATAGGACTCCAGCCAGAATTTCTGTTTTCATTGTTCCCCTCTGTGACACCATCTTTGTTTTCATCAGAGGTCAACAATAACTTCTCTTTTTCAACAAAATCCACATCAGAGCACTTGACAATCTGTGGGTTGTTGACATTGCCGTCTTCCGATTCAACTTTACTGGAGATGGGGACCCAGTCAGAGTTAATCTTTTCAGTGTTCCCCCCTGTAAGACTAATTTTATTTTCATTTATGTTATGCCACAATTCATCTCTATCACAAGAATCAACACCGGCCAAATTAGACTTCTGTGAGTTTTTAATAATGTTGCCTTCTAATTCAGTTTTACTTTCAACAATAGGACCCCAAGGTATGTCATCTTTTTTGCCCGTTTCTGATTGATCCATTATCGGATAATTTAAGAATTCAGAACCACTTCCAGATAAAATAGCATTGGATTCTGAACCTGGTTTACAGATGGGGCTACAAGTTTTATCCCCTCCAGCATTGGAAAGAGATAAAACATGGCCCTCAGCGTATCTAGCAGAGCTCCTGTCAAAACTGCATTTCTCAATATTACAGTTGCCTTCAATCCCCAACTGATCATTTCCTTGTACAAATCCTCCAGAAACATGAGATTCATCTGGCAGATCCCATTTGGAAACCCTTACTCGAACATTCTCAGTCATTGCTTTACACGGCTCGTAGGGAATAGGACAAGCCTCTAAATCTGCAACGGGCCAAAAAGTTTACTAAGGATTAAGCAGCAGAAATACTTCAGGAATGGTAATATGAAAAAATGAGCATCAGAAAAGGCAGAGTAAAAAAAGAAAAATGTGCTCCGAGTTTATGTTTAAGATTTAAAAAAAATCAAATATACAATTGTCTATGGCTGAGTCGTGAAATAATGGCTTATTAGGATTTAATACACTATCATGTTAGCTCGAATGACATAGGATGGTACGTTCTCCTTAATTTTGAGAAAGTGGAGGATGATCGATTTGTTAGGTGATCACCCGAATGCTCCATTAAAGAATGTTATGCTACAAACTTGATACAGCCAATGAATTTAGCATTCCCATACCCCTGAACAGCCAAAACCGGTTTCCTCTGGAACATTATGTAATCACTAGAATTTTGTGGAGGTTCTTCCTTTTGTAGCTTTAACTTCTTAGGCTCACAATGTGAAGAGCGAACCTCCAATAGGCGCAAGCAAGGCTGCAATACGTAAAACTTCATAAGACTGCAACTTCCAAGAAGAGCAACATATCATATTTGTTTCACAATTGCACCATGTGGACCCTAAATTTGCCAGTTTTTTATCACCAGCAGCACATCACTAACATAATAATATGTATCCGATTTTCTTTTTTTTTTTTGAAAGCCGAAGGATGATCAATCAGATAACCATCCAGATTTTATTAAAAAGCAAGTTACATCACAAAAGTATATGACCCCTTTGACAACCTCTCTGAGCCACAAGGACACCAACAACGTACGCAGCGCTCTATTTTGCTGCCTATTTTGCTGCCTCTTGTACACCAGATCACCATCCACTATGACTCCAAATATAAATCTCGTCCAAAATGAGCATGTCTCACTCGCAAGTACTTAACAGGATTTGCAACTCTTCCCCCATCAGTTGTGCACGAGTAGGTCAAGAACAATTTCCTCCTAATTGCCACTATTGAAATCATAATGAATGGCTCGAATAGAATGAGAACCCTAAGGCTCCTTATATGGGTGGAGTCCTAGAGTTAGGGTTACTGAAGGAGGCGACTCTTATATAGTGAGTCGACTGGAATACCCCCTAGGGTTAGGGTTTACAATTAAGCACTCAACGCTCCCCTTCAAGCTGGAGCATATATCAATCTTTTTTTTGAAAGAAGCATATACCAATCATGCTCAGTTGTATAACATTTTTTGAACTGTGTGCTCACAAGCTACTTGGTGAACATATATGTTGTCTGATCTGTACATTATATGTTGTGAGTACGAAGTAGCCCTCTCTGTATTAGATCACTAGTGCAGTGATAGTCAACTTATAGGCGTTTGGTGCATTCGTAAATGATGTTGTTGGTTATATGCATTGCTACATGATTTGGCATATGAGCCCCATAATATCGTTGGGAGTGATATGAAGATATGTGAGTATGGATTGAGTCCATACTAGTTTGATTGTTGCGTAAGCCATGGCTCTATATTCACTATCAACACTTGAGCAGAAGACCGTTGCTTGTTTCCTGCTCCTCCAAGTAGCTAGGTTTCTTTACAAGTGCAAAACCCTATAGTTGATATTCTAACTATCATGCATCCTCCATATTATGCATTTGAATATGCGAAGATGTCGCCTTTGGTGAACAGTATACCTTTCTTTGAGAGGACGATGTACCTTAGGACCATCATGCATGCATCGAAGTGTGTCAAAGTAGAAGAATCCATGAACTGACTCAGATTCTTGACAGCTAAAGATATATCGGGTCGAGTTATGGTAAAATACAATAATTTGTCCCCTATCGCTTCTATCAACCAGTACATTCAATAACCATTGGCCCATCCATGTGTCTTGTAGGATCTATGGGTATATGTGTTGGTTTGGATCCTAGCATCGATGTTTCCTAAAGCAGATCATTAACATGTTTGTTGGAACATAACTCGTCATCGCTTGGATCTAACTATTTCAATCCCCATAAATTATCTTAGTGGCCCCAAGATATACATGATCGAGTGATGGAAAAACGCAGTAATTTATCCCCCAATCGCTTCTATCAACCAATACATTCAATAACTTCATGCTCATACATGTGCCATGTAGGATTCATGGGTATATGTGTGGGCTTGGATCCTAGCATCGATGTTTCTTAAAGCAGATCATTAACATGCTTTTGTTGGTACATAACTCGCCATCGCTTAGATCTAACTATTTCAATCCCCCTAAATTATCTTAGCAGCCCCAAGTCTTTGATTATATGTAAGTTGCTTCTTCATTTCTATAATATCGTCAGAGTCATCTCCTATGAGGATGATCTCATCCACATACAAAAACATTGCCACGGTTCCTTTTCTATTCTTTCCTATGAATAAAGAATGGTCTGTTGATGATCTGGTGAGGCACAAATTTTCTAAAATTTATGATAATTTCTGAAACCGTGCGTGAGGACTTTGCTTGAGTTCATATATGCCTTGCATAGTAGGAAAACCTTCTAGCACGCCCCTCGAGCCTCGAAGGTTTGAAGCTAGGAGGTTGTTGCATATATACAATCTCCTAAAGGTCGCCATATATGAAAGTACTTTTTTCATCAAGTTGATGCAAGGGTTGTACTGCAACTATCATGAGAATATGTACCGTGGATAGACTGGCAACTAGAGAGTGTCCAAGAAGTCAACAGCATAGATCAGTGTGAACCCGTTCGCCACTAACCGAGCCCTGTAGCAAGCAAGCAATTCATCTAGATTGTACTTTACTATGAATGTCCATCTGGATCCAACTATCATGTTGTCGTCAGGTGGATCAACAAGCTTCTAGTATTTCGAGAGATCAGTGCAGACATCTCTTCTTCCATTGCTAAGTGTCATCCGAAATCACGAAGGGCCTAGAGATGGCCAAGCCTTCTCCCACTTAAAGTAGGGTCAGCTACATGGATATTGCGCAAATCCATGTTGAAAGATCTGACTATTTTTTCATCGATTGTCAGCTACCTACACAAGGAGGGATTTGAACCATAGACTTTTGAGTGGTAGGCACACTGCACGAAGGGCCTCAATACGAGAAATAATTGTGTCAGAGATCTTGCTTGGGAAAATTGTCTGTAGGAGGGGTCAAGCCCAAAGAAGGACAGAACATTAGAGAAGGATGCTTGGTACATTGTCGAGTTCCCTTCGACAGAGCTATCAGAAGGACAACTGCATCAGCCACTGTGTCTGTCGCCATGGATGTAGAAGCATGGAAGGCCGTATCGATATCGATATCGTTTCGTTCCGCCCGAAAATGGATATATCGGGATATATCGACGATATCGGAGAAAATGTCGAAAATGACGCAAAAAGGCCAATTTTTTGGTATTTTTTCAGAAATTAAGATCATCCAAGATATTAAAACAACAAATAACGTACAAATACACACTTATGTCACACATATCGATCCATTTATAGACCATATATCGCACATATCGGTATCGCTGCTATCGTACATATCGGTCATGTCGATGTTAATAACTTAATGTTGATTCTTGACTTATAAATATTGGAAATGGATTCCATTCAAGTTCTTATAAGTTTATAACATGAAATACTACAAATATTCACCTCATAAGTCATAACACACATAGATAATTTATGAGGACTATGGTCCTTAAACTGCACATATCGGTCATATGACTCATATCGATGGGAATATATAACGAGACAATCATTGTTTGGCATAAAGATTTATCTATATAAAAGCTACAACAACAAATGAGAAATATCGAAATCAATTTAACAATGTAAAATGAGATGACCTAAAAGGCTAAAACCAAGAATTCCGCGGCGGATCTAAATCGCCCCCCTGCCCTGTTGTCTCTGATAGCGGATCGCGGACTCAATGAACTCGCAGTAGTTTTCCCATGTCATGTACGAGTACATAGCCTTATAATCCATAATATACTGCTTGTATTGGTGGTCATCAATCCCTATGAGTATCCCGAGTCGAGGATAAGCATTGTTGGATCCGGTGTCACGAGGTGCACGTCGAGTATGCGAAGTACTAGCTTGCGATCCTCGGGATGACGACGACGGAGTAGGAGAAGATCTTTGCGGAGGAGGACCTAGAGGAGGAGCGTAATACTCAGGGAAGAAACCGAAACTGTCACCACCAAAGAAGCTGCCCTGGCTGAGCTGGCTCTGCTCGAGTTGGCTACCTTGGTAGTTCTCACCGTTGTAGCTGTTATATCCTCCATACCCACTGTTCCATAAGATGGAGGAGTATACGCCTGAGGAGGAGGAGGAGGTCCAGGTGGAGGAGCAGAAAAGTATTCGGGGAAGATGCCAAATGATCTTTCATCTTGTGAGGTTCCATATCCGCCCAAGGGACTGGGTTTTCCTCCACGGTATGGGTTGTCAATGTCCATGCAACTCAACGAACCTACAGATGATATCAAGTCGTCCATGTAGCTATCTGTAGGATGATGGCCACGTCGTTCATATGCATCGTAATCCATAGGTCCTGGACTCGGACTTGGGACAAACTTCCCATGTATGTTTCCACGTCTTTCCATGTATTCTCGCCCTGACTCGAATCATGTATCATCGCATGGTTCACGACCACCTGACCCCCCTGAATATGTGCCCCCATCACCTGATCCATCACGGCCACCAACAGCATCATCGTCATCGCTCCCACTATCATCTTTTAATTTGGATTTCGATCCAGTAGAGAGAATGTCGTCCACAATTGCATCAAGCTCCACACCTCCAAGAGGGTCCGTGATTCGCTCAGATCTGGCCATGTAGTCGCCAATATCTGCTCCCATTTGTTGGCTTATATTTTGATTCGGCCTTCCTCCTGGTTGATCGAGCAATGGAACACTGTTGGAATCCAACCACCTCTGCAAAACATCTTCATCCGCATCGTCGTCGTGCATCTTCAAAATATATGCAAGATCGATGGGGTATGTGTAGTCATCTCTGTCATGCCCCTCTCTTGCATGTTTCATCTTCAATCTCAAGTTGTAGTGCACAAAAACAAGATCGTGGAGTCGTTGTTCTCCCAACTTGTTCTGCCTCCTCGAATGGATCAAGTTGAACGTGCTCCAATTTCTCTCACAAACACCGGCAGATGTTGTTTGGGACAATACTTTCACTGCCACTTTGCAGAGGTTGGGAGCTTCCACCCCATACAGTAACCACCATTCGGCTGCGGAAAATCCAAAAAAGATAAATCATAAATCAATAATAGTCAATTTTTTACACATCTCAATCAGACAATCAGTAGACTTAGTCCTTACCAGGAAGAGTATTGCCACGTCCATTAACCGCGTTATCCTACCGAAAGAACCCAAGGCATCCCTAAAGTATTTAATATGCACATTAATCAAAACCTTAAGCCATAACATGGTTTGTGCATCAAAATAATTTTACAGACACATACAGTACTGTAATTACATTATACAAGCGTTCTTACAGTCTTACCTCATTCATGTACGAGGTTTGTGCCTTCTCGTCCTTGACGAACTTCTCCACCACAACTTGGACAGCTGCTAGAAGGTCGGCATTTGTACCAAGACTGTTCTTGTATTGGTACTTCGGATTCAAGTAATTGCTGGGGACGAGCAATTCTCAAATTTTAATCATTCAGATGTACATACCTATGGAAATGGAGTAAAAAAACTAAATAGATACTAAAACATACCAGCCTTGTGAAGAGGATGTGAGAGCATCTTGGACCATCGTTCGTCTATGATGTCCAACCATGCCTTAAATCCTCTCTCAACTGCTTCTCTAACCTTCACTCCCATGCAGCGCATTGCCTCATAGATGACTCCGATAGTTGGCTTCTTATCCCCATCTACGATACGCAATGCAGAAACAACAGGTTCCATTATTTTCGTGACCATTGTCACGTCATCCCAGAAATGGAGATCATTGATGATTGTCTCCACTCTCCTTCCTCCTTCAGTTCGAGCTTCTGGGTTCTCGAACCATTCACCTTGCAGTACATGTTCTTTAACCATGCCTTGTGCTGTTTGAGGCTTTGCAACGCTATAAAATTGGTTGCAAAGCGTGTGATCCCATGCCTCACCAACTCACCATTGCATGTTCGCCTCATCAAAGCCAACACTTTGGAATGGTTGTAAATGAAAGTCGTGATCACCCGTGCATGTTCCATCACCTTCACGACGAGCTTCCTCTTGCCGAAGTCCTTCAGAATCATATATATGCAATGTGCAACACACGGTGTCTAAAAAATGCCGTAGCTACTAGACTTCATTATTGTTTCTCCTGCTTTCTTAAAGTTGTTGCTGTTGTCCGTCACAATATGTACGATGTTCTCTTTCCCAACATCCTTAATGACGTCCTTCAGCAACTTCAGCAGGTACTTGTAGTCCTCGACCTGTTCAGAAGCATCGACGGATTTAAGGAAAATCGTCTTACCGTCGCGGTAAACGAGGAAGTTGATGATATGCTTCCTCGTATAACTTGTCCAGCCATCACACATCAGCATCACGCCGTACTCTGGCCATCTCTTCCTCAGGTCCGAGATGTACTCGTTCATCTCCTCCTTCTCCTGCGCAAGATACTTGTTCATCAACTCTTTGGCACTTGGAGCCTTCACTCTCGTTCCAGCTGCGGCGATCTCATCAATGGTGTGTTGTAAGAAAGGTACATTAGCGACATGGGCTGAGATGCTCTCCCCAAAGAAGAGCTTGCCGATGGCCCTGCCCATTTTCTCTCTCTCGTACATTGGTGAACATCCCCTTCACCGTCTTTTGCTTCGGGTCCTTGCTTGGCTTGTACTGCATTGACCCACTCCTTGTCAAGAATGGTTCTAGTCCCTTCCCCTTGTGTTTCTTAGTGGGTGGTGGTACTGGTGCTCCTCCACTGCCACTCTCACTGCCACCAGCACCGGGGAAGCCGCTGCGTGCACCAGCGAGTTCTCTCCTCTCAAACTCGCTCCTCATGGACTCTTTTGCCGTCCTCATGTACGCCCTCCTCTCCGCTTCAGTCTGAACGTCATCGGGGTAGACAAAGTCCTCGTCGTCTAAATCTGAGAGGACATTGAACTCCTTCTCAAACATGAACTCCTTGAACTGTTCATCCCGTCTTGACCTCTCCATATCCTTCTCCTTTTTCCCCTCCATGTTGGCCTTCACCAAGTTCCTCACGTCTTTTGGACATCTAGTGCACTTGGCAACATTTTTATTCCTGTGAACAAGGTGATGCTTCAGTCTAGTAATACCCCCTCCTCCCGACCTCTTACCACAGAAGTTGCATTGCAATTTCGCTTTGTTGTAATCTGGAGCGGTGGCATACTTCCAACCAATCTCTCCACTCTCGAAATCCATCTGTCCACGAGAACCATCAGAGTCTGAACCGAAGTGTGCCATGATCTTGAATCCTTGATCTGAAAAAACACACAAAAAAATTCAAAAGCCTTAAAATTCAACACCAAATTACTCAATAATTTGAATAATTAATTGTACAATTTTCGGATTTAATTAATTACCCCAATTTACCTAACATAAATCACCACGCAAAAAATTAAACTAAGTATAAATCATGAGATCCAAGTCCACCCTACCATAACATCACCTAATAAACCCAAAAAAAACAAAAGCCCCAAAATTGAACATCAATTACTCAATAATTTGAAGAATTAATTCTAATATTTTCGGATTTAATTAATTACCCCAATTTACCTAAAATAAATCACCACGAAAAAATTTTAACTAAGTCTAAATCATGAGACCCAAGTCCATCCTACCATAACATCACCTAATAAACACCAAAAAATCAAAAGCTCCAAAATTGAACACCAAACAATAATTTGAAGAATTAATTCTACTATTTTCGGATTTAATTAATTACCCCAATTTACCCAACATAAATCACCACGCAAAAATTTAAACTAAGTCTAAATCATGAGATCCAAGTCCATCCTACCATAACATCACCTAATAAACACCAAAAAACCAAAAATCCTAAAATTAAACACCAAATTACTCAATAATTTGAAGGATTAATTCTACTATTTTCGGATTTAATTAATTACCCCAATTTACCTAACATAAATCACCACGAAAAAAATTTTAACTAAGTCTAAATCATGAGATCCAAGTCCATCATACCATAACATCACCTAATAAACACCAAAAAATCAAAAGCCCCAAAATTGAACACAAATTACTCAATAATTTGAAGAATTAATTCTACTATTTTCAGATTTAATTAATTACCCCAATTTACCTAACATAAATCACCACACAAAAATTTAAACTAAGTCTAAATCATGAGATCCAAATCCATCCTACCATAACATCACATAATAAACCCAAAAAAACCAAAAGCTCCAAAATTGAACACCAAATTACTCAATAATTTGAAGAATTAATTCTACTATTTTCGGATTTAATTAATTACCCCAATTTACCTAACATAAATCACCACGAAAAAATTTTAACTAAGTATAAATCATGAGATCCAAGTCCATCCGACCATATGAGTACATAAGAAACCCAAAAAAAACAAAAAACCCCAAAATTAAACACCAAATTGGTCAATAATTAGAAGAATTAATTCTACTATTTTCGGATTTAATTAATTAAACAATAAGACTTAACAAAAATCAACATGAAATATTGTTTCCTAAGGCCTAAAACATGTAATCCAAGTTACCAAACTATACGCATTCCAATCAAGAACAAAAGCCCTAAGAAATTTTGAAATTTTACTCACTAATTGAGAGAAGATCATAGGATTCATAACTCAAAGGCTCAAAATGCAATGGAGATGGAAGAAGGCTTGGAGCTCCAAATTTCGGTGTTGTCGATATGAGGCGATATGCCAATTTTATAGCCGAAATGAGCCGACATGGGCCCTCTATTTTGTGCATGTAAACAAAAAACCCCAAAATTAAACACCAAATTGGTCAATAATTAGAAGAATTAATTCTACTATTTTCGGATTTAATTAATTAAACAATAAGACTTAACAAAAATCAACATGGAATATTGTTTCCTAAGGCCTAAAACATGTAATCCAAGTTACCAAACTATACGCATTCCAATCAAGAACAAAAGCCCTAAGAAATTTTGAAATTTTACTCACTAATTGAGAGAAGATCATAGGATTCATAACTCAAAGGCTCAAAATGCAATGGAGATGGAAGAAGGCTTGGAGCTCCAAATTTCGGTGTTGTCGATATGAGGCGATATGCCAATTTTATAGCCGAAATGAGCCGACATGGGCCCTCTATTTTGTGCATGTAAAGAAATGAATATGCCAAGTGCCGGCGATATATCGCCGACAAACGATATATCGCTGATATATCGGCGATATATCGCCGACACCCGGTATTTGGATATACATAGTAATATCGATATCCTGACCCCATTGATACCAATATATCGGCGATATATCGCCGATATATCGCGAAACGGCCTTCCATGTGTAGAAGTGAAATTAATCTGTAAAGACTTGATCAAAGGACATACCTGAGTATATGGTGCCAGCTCAAGAGTGTCTCTACGTAGTAGCAGTCTTGTAAAACCAACTTGTAGAATAGGAACGGGAAGAGTTGCAATATAAGATGGTAGGGAGATACATGTGTCCCGAACCAGGCTTAGAAGGGAAGGGACTCAAAGAATGTAATATCAGTACTTGTGTAGTTCTTCCATTACCGAGGGTCGTAGCATCTATAGCCCTTCTAATTCCTAGCCTACTCTGGTCTGGGATTGATTTGCTGACTTGTGGAGTTGGAGGATACAATTACGCATCCGGATTTTCATATGGTTGATGTGGAGTAACCGCCTTATGATTGGGGATAGAAGAGCTCGGTTCATTCTAGGGTGTGACGGCATTTGTGAACATTGTTCAACAGAAGAGGACACTGTAGAGCATATACTCCTTGGGCGTCCCATTGCTAGGGGGTTTGGGCAGCGGCGTAAGTTGGAAGGATATCGACATAAGGCTGGAATAAGTTTTAGATATCCCTAGATGAGCTTGGGCGTGACGCTAGTCCAACCCAGGTGTGGGTGGCCATCTTATGGGTTGTATCAGAATGGTTCCATCTTCCGAGGGTGCGACTATATGTGTAAGATGCAATTGAACATGCTAAAAGCTTAAAGACTCTTTGATCTTTGTAATGTTTTTTACTACAAGTCTATAGAATTTACGGGGTAGGCGTCTTCTCAACGCCATGCTCTTTTTCCTCAAAAAAGTAGAAATACACATTTCACTTCTCTAGCAGCCAGCTTGTCCTTGTCAAGACCTAGGAGATGAAGAAAAGCGACACACCGAAAGACTCTGAGAGGAACATGAAATATTGCCTTCACTAAAAATAGGATCTCAGATGAGCACATATCCATTGAGGACAAACACTCCAATATGTAGATGGAACATGATAATATATGAGCATGGTACAATAATGTCAAGAATATGTCGAGGTTTGCGCTAAGTCACTTCAGTCTGAAGGTGTATGAGTGCAAGTGATATGAGTGAGGATAAAAAGGGCTGGATGTCACGAGAAAGAAATTCCATAGCATTATCAGATCGAAGAGCTTTGATAATGGTACCAAATTGAGTCTTTATTTTGTTTATAAATCGAGCAATAGATAAAAAAACACCATACTTATTTTTTAATAGGACGGTCCATGATACACGGGAGAAATCATCTATAAGAATCAAATAATATATGTTTCTCAAACGATCAAGATATCGACTGGGTACACATACGTCAAGATGGAAAAGCTCAAAAAGACTCCTACAATGGATGTTACTAGATGAAAGAAAGGAACTCACATGGTACTTCTCCAGTTTGCAGACCTCACACTCTAGGCTAATAATGGGAGGGAGCTGGGGAAGGACCCGACAAAGCCTCTGAAGAGAAGAATGACTCATACATTGATGCTAAAGGGTACCAGAAGAAGCAAAGAACAGAGATTCAGAGTAAGTTACAACCATGACAACTAGACAAGATGGCAGACACCCCCTTCTTTACTGTTGCACCAATCGTCCTCCCAATCAGTAGGACCAGAAAAATACAAGAAACAACATCAAATATAGCTCGACAGTTGAACTATTTTTGCAAAAAGGACGTTGTTGAATCTAATGTTAGGGATGAGATGGACATCCCTTCTTCCCTTAATGGAAGAAATATGCCATCTGCTACCTGTATAGTACATTGAGGGGGAGACTTGACATATCTGATGTAGTAAGGTGTGTTCCCATATATCAATCAATCATTCTATTTTCGTAGATTGTTTAGCTTCGCCAACATAGATACAAGTACGAGCGATGGCAACTGTATTGGGAGGATCATTATGGTGCAAGGATGTAGTATTTCTCAGGTAGAGCCAATTCATGCATTGCATTAGATCAGCAAAGTACCATCTAAGGACAACTTAAGGCCCATCTCCCTTCGTTGTGGTGGCTCAAGCAGTAGGAGTAGAATGGCCATATTTGTTGTAGAAAAGCTCTAAGGGAAAATTACATAACATAGACAAAATAAAGATAATGAGATAAATATCTCAATACTCCCCCTCAGCTGGAGCATATATATCTATCATGCTCAGCTTGGAACAACAACGATGAAAAGGACCCCTCGCAAGAGCTTTCATATACATATCTGCAATCTAGTCGCCTGAATGAAGCAACGTAAGAGGTGGAAATAAACCCTTTCTGGATTAGATCACAAGGGTTAATGGCAATCTACTTCGATGTGCTTTGTTCTTTCATGGAACGCTGAATTATTAGCCATGAATAAAACGGCTTGGTTGTCACATTTGAGATGCATAGAAAGAGGCATCGCAATAGTTAGGTCAATCAGGACAGACTTGACCCACATCATTTCATGCCGCCTTGGGCCATTGCCCTATAATCTGATTCAGCACTAGATCTAGCCACAACTGTCTGTTTCTTACTCTTCCATGAAACCAGTGAGCTACCTACAAACACAGTGAAGCCTGAAGTGGACTTCCTGTCCTTGGGGCACCAGCATAATCTGCATCCGCACATCCAGTAACTGTGAGAGATGTGTCCCTTCTAAACAAAAGTCATGCACCTAGAGACGACTTCAGATACCTCAAGATCATGCTAATTGCATCCATATGAACCTGCCTAGGTTGCTCCATAAACTGGTAGACTCTGTTAACAACAAATGATATATCAGGTCTGGTGATAGTGGCATACAATAACTTGCCTACCAGCCATCTTTATCGTATCTTATCCATCTCTTCAGAGTCATCATCAAAGAGCCTAGCATTAGGATCAATTGGAATAGATGCAGGTCTACATCATGTCATGTTTGTCTCATATAGGAGGTCAGAGACATACTTCATTTGCATCATTACCATACCATGATGATTTCTTGCAAATTCTAGGCCAAGAAAGTAGCGCGACTTGCTAAGGTCCTTGGTCACAATTGTTGTCCAAGGAGATCCATAGCTGCCTGAATGCCATGATCATCGATGCCTGTAATAACAATGTCATCAACATAGATCAGAATGACAATTGTACCTCTCTGGGTTAACCTAACAAAAAGAGAATGATCTGCAGTAGATCTGACAAACCGATGTTGTTCAATCAACTCTGAGAGCTTCTGAAACCGCGTCCTCGAACTCTGCTTAAGGCCATATATGGTCTTGTGAAGTCTGCACACCATAACCATACTAGACTCCCCCTCAGTAGTAAACCCTGGTGATTGTTGCATATAAACTTCCTCCTGCATGTCCCCATACAAAAATGCATTCTTGACATCTAATTGGAAAAGTGGTCAGCCACGTACCACAGTAACAGTAATAAGAATTCGCAGCGTAGAATGGACACGCAATTAGAGAAAAGGTATCCTGATAATCCACCCCATAAGTTTGGTTGAACCCACAAGCAACAAGCCTAGACTTGTACCTGTCCACACTTCCATCCATGAGGTGTTTCACTGTAAACACATATTTGCTGCCAACAACGGATGCACCAGGAGGAGCATGTACAACATTCCACGTACCACGAGACTGTAACGCTGATCACCAGTGCCATTAGACGAACTCAAATGCTCAGAACATACCTGGGGCGTGCTGGATGATGGAGGAGGCACATGAGCATGAGATCGGCGTTGGTACACCTGCGGAAAGAAGGTGGGTGTGGCAGGTGGTGGGGGAGGAGGTATAAATAGTGGTGGAGGTGGTGGTGGTGGTGGTGGAGGAGGTGGTGGTGGTGATGGAGGTAGTGGTGGTGGAGGTGGTTGATGTAGACGAAATCGAAGGTAGATGCATGTATACCTCTTCTCCATTCTCCGAGGGAATAAGCTTGTCACATGTAGGAGAGAAATACATAATAGACTCAAAGAAGGTGGCATCAGCACTAACATAATACCTTCGTCGAACAGGGTCAAAGCAACGGTATCCCTTTTGGGTCCGGGAATACCCAACAAACACACACTTGACAGCTCTAAGAGAGAGCTTGTCAAGACCTAGAGACATATGATGAACAGACCCAACAATACGAGTGGTAAGACAGAAAAGATTCGTCTTGGGAAACGCAATCGAGAACGGAATCTTCTCCCCCAAGATCAAAGAGGCCATTTGATTCACCAGGTAGCAAGCAGTTAGAACTGCATCCCCCAATACGAATGAGGAGCACGATTCTGGATCAAGAGAGTCCTGTTAACCAAGGTTACAAAAGCGGTAGTCGGTACTCGGTCAGTGGGGTCACTGACTAAGGATTAATCGTCAGTCGGGCGACTAATCGGATTTAGTCGGCCATTAGTCGATTTTGAATTTTGTAATTATTTTAAATATATAAATCAATTTTTATATGCATATTCTTATATATATTACATTGATTTGTATATTTTCAGTACTATCATAATGAAATAAAAGAAGTACTTGTCTTTAAATATAAAATTAAGCATATTACAATAAGTTTGCTGTTAAAAATAGAAAATTTTAATAATTAAAAAATCTCTATGTAATAGTCGTCGTATGTAGTCGGCAGACTAGGCCTAGTTGAGCCAGCTACCCCACCGACTCGACTAGTCGGGCCGACTAATCGGCCTAGTCGATCGACTTTTACAACAGTGCTGGTAACATCCAAAAGGTGGCAACACCTCATTCTGTTGAGACATATAGGCACAAGATGGCTTATGCACAATACCATGGGTCTTTAAAATTTGAGAAAGTTGAGTACCGCAGAACTCCAGAGCATTATCTGAACGAATATACTTGACATTTGCAAAGAAAATATTCCTTATTTCATTAATAAAAGACTGAATAACAGGACCAGCATCAGACTTGTTCTTAAGAAGAAAGACCCATGACAATCTCGAGAACTCATTGACAGCAATAAGATAGAACCTATGTCCCTGATGGTCAGGGACACGACTTGGACCCCAAATATCAAAATGAGTTAACTCAAAAAGACTATGACTATTTCGACCCTGGCGACTCTGGAATGTAGACCAATGATGCTTCCCAAGCTGGCAGGCCTCGCACTGAAAAGTAAAGCGAGGAGAAATCTGAGGAAGAACGTGACACAACTTTTGCAGAGGAAGGTGACCAAATCAAAGATGCCACACAAAGGGAGAAGTGGATCCAGTGCGAAGAGAAGCACCAGCATATGGGGATTGTATTGTACCAGTATATAGAGACCTCCTTTCTCACGGTCAGATCCAATCACCATGCCCGTAAGAATGTACTGAAACACAAGAGCAGAGGGATCAAATATGGCACGACAATGTAAATCCTTGATGATTTGAATAATGGACAATAAATTCATAAAAATTTAGGAGCATAAAGAACATTCTGAAGTCGTATACCGGGGGTTAACTATACCTCTCCTTGACCAGTGATGGGAGAGTGTGTCCCATCTGCTATTACTACTGATATCCCTGACTGAGTCGGAATGTAAATGTTGAACTGCCCTCTATCACCACAAAGATGATGGGATGCTCCTGAATACATGATCCATTCTGACAAATCTGTCATGTAACAACTTGTAAGAGCATATGTTATACCTGATGTAGACGTTGATGCTTAAGCAGCTACCTCTGAGGATCATGAAGGAGAACTGGTTAACCCAGGAGCAGGCATAATTTCCCTGAGTCGCACTGCAAGTTCATTAAATCTCTGATCAGATGCAGATGATGGACTCCCAACCTATTGGGTCTGCTCTGCAACCCGTGCTGAAGCGGAAAAGCCATGCTTAGAATAGCATGTTTCCTCAGAGTGGCCCAACCAATGGCAGTAGGAGCATGGCTGACGGGGTCGACTACCCCCTCCCCCTGCCACAGGTACCTCGACCACAATACTGCATAGGACTCCCCTACCCTAAGAGGCAGCCATAGCTGAAGATGTCTGTGACTGTGCAGTACAACCAGAAGATATAAAGAGCATGCTTAACCTCATGGCCTCAAATTTCCGCGAAATTCGGTCGAATTTCTATTGAATATCGATATCCTGTCGAAATCGAAATTCGACCGAAATGGTCGAAATGACCGAAATATGGGGGCCATAGTACAAAAAAATGGGTTTGTAATTATCCTGAATCTAAAGGGTGAAAATGATCCACATTTGACGGATTTCATCAAAGTTACTGGAAAAATGGATGGGTGTTAACAAATGGTCATGTCATGTAAGAGTTAAGCATTATCCGGGGTTCCTGGTGTAATTCGCGATTATGTAGGGTTATGATTGTAATTACATAATTACTCAGGGTTATGGGTGTAAAAATCCCTATATCTAAAACATGGTCAATACAACATAATAGAGAAGAGGTTTTTTCCACATAAAAGTAAGCATTCGTGGAAGGTGGAGTGGCTTTCTCTAAAATTGTTGGCAGAATGCTAATAAGGAGTAGATAGTAGTATTGTCATCTCCAACTAGAGATAATGATGTCCCACTAGAAGTGAGGAATTTCGCAATACAATACCCCATGCCGATAGCTGACAACTTGAGGTTATGGAAATGATACATAATGTGTGTGAATGGGGATGCCCCTTCCCAATCAAGATTTAGATTTCGTATGGGTGGTGTTAACAACATTGAGGATACCTTAGGTGTATTTCCGGAAATTTGGCTCCAATGGTTCTGTGCACACCTTAGTTGAGGTGGTCGGTACTCCCATTCTCTATGTTAGAGCTTGATCTCGTAGTAGGTAAATCCACTTTCCACTTGGTGGTTTTGGATCTCTTGAAGGTTTCAACACTTAAAGGTAGCATGGCAATGTGACAATCGCTAGAAAATGGTGCTGAGGGTGCATTCAACAAGGTAGAACAACATACAAAAAAGTTCTGAAAGCAACAAAAACAAACCTAACTGGGAAATACCTTGTTCTTGACGGAAGGAAGTGGAGAAGAGGGAGCTGTGACAAAAAGGAAGGCGCGACGAAGGACCGACGCGAAGAGGAGATGTCGACTCGTCGTCGGCGTTGCGGAGGAGGGAACGGCGACGCGGAGGAGATCACTTTCCAAGAGGCGGAGGAGCTTGGGTTCCAGGAGCTCGTGATGGGGTTTAGGGCTGAGTTGAGCTCCGTGTTGTAGACAGGAAGCGTGTGGTCAGCCCGGTATTTGGCTATGGCGGCAAGGCCGTTGCGGTCGAAGCGCACACGCTCCTTCCACCAGCCGCGCAGATTGTCAGAAGCACCGCTCACGGCTCCCTTTCTTGGGGATAATGCCGTAGACGAATCCCCGAGCTTTGCACACCTCCAGTTTAGGGGTATGGGCGGGTTATCGGATCATGTTTCCCTTTATGTCCAGAATGTATACGTAAAAGTCGGGAAAGTAGTCAGCCGACTTAAGCCGATTAGTCGGTTGAGTAATCAGGTTAACCTGACTAAAAGTCGATTCGGCCTAGTCGAGTCAGCACCCCCCTCTCTCACGCGATTCGATTAGTCGGTCTGACTTTTACAACAATATAAATTACTTTGCCATGGTTCTTCTTACTAAAAGACCCCCGCACTCCAACCTTCCATCATCTATTCAAGCTTACTGTTAACTATGTATCTTTCTCATCCATTGAACAATTTCATCTAAAAACAACATGTACCAAGGTTGCCTCCATGTACATTGTTTATCACTTCAACCATAAACAATGTAAAAAATAAAGCAACTTAAGTTGATCCTCGGCACAAGTCATTACTGATATCAAAATAATTTATCAACCTTATTGGAGCTCAGCTCGCACAAGCTATTTCTTGGTCATACATATCACCTTCAGGTAGGTAAAATAGTCACCTATCTCTTCTTTAGAAACCTCCACATAATTTTTTGGTACATTATCATGAGCCTTCTCCAAATCGATAAATAATGTATGCGAGTCTTTCTTATGCTATGTTGATCTCAAATGTTGATTTCGATGTCATTTTGTTGAAAACCAGAAAGTGGAATTCGGAGAACTCCGATGTTATATAACTTGTGTCATTGAAACCAAGGAAATTGCTTTAATATAAATTCTTTTTAAGAAAAAAATATTTTCATTATTCTTTAATCAATAAATAATATAGGAATATGCATTTGGTTGCTAAAAGTGTAAAGAGAAGGTTCTTATTATTTTTTAACCAGTGTTCTTATTAGTTTTATCTATATAATCGCCACACATGTTGATATAAAGTACGGTATGTACTATGTAATGTCCGCACTAGAATTTAGGTATAAAGAATGCATAAAATAAGTTGAAATGACAAATGTTAGTCCTAATGCATTCCTCCCAGATGTCTTGCAATCAAGTCCTTGTATTCATGGTCGATCAAATGTACAAAAGCCAAAACAAGGACAATTGTTGGCTGAGTATGCGGAATCACAAAGAGGTTGACGTGATAAGGATTTTTTTTAAATAAAAAGAGGGGGGAAATGCCATCGATGGTGTCCACTCCAATCTCCATTAAAGAATATAAAAACTTACAGTTGCCTGATCCCAAGGAGAGATCCAGTTAATTGATTTACATTCTTAACATAGAAACTCTAAAAATAACATTGTTTAAACCAGACAGCCCATAAGGTCAATATTGGTGTCTTTACACTTCAATAGCAAATTTGTACTAACTCGCAACCAAGCTGTTCCAAAATTTGAGATGAGACAAGTTGATCAAAGAAATACCAACCGAATCCCAAACTTGGCAAGAGCACGTGCAAGAGTAGAACAAGTGGTTGAGGTCCTCAACCCACACACGACAAAGTGGACAAGAGGAGTCCTTTGGCCGAAAAGTGACTCGACACACTCCGGTCATGATCCTATCCTAACTCTGAATCCATGGGAAGAACTTAATCTTCATGGGTTTCAAAGCTCCAGATAAACTAACAATCTCTCATTATTTCCACACGGAATGATGGCGTAATGTAGATGTGGTTTGAAAATCATGTGATGAAAATAATAGAGTAAGAGTAGATGTAGGAATAGAATTGGTTGCATATATAGTGAAATATTGGAGAGATGTCATATTATGAGTTGCTCTACGAATAGGTAGTAAGATATTGGAGATATATCATATCATGTGTTGCTCTATGAAGAAGTAGCTTAGACTCAGAATATAATTTTTATGTGCATTTGGACCATATATTCTTGTCTGGTTTGTAGTCCTTCAAATCTGCATTCATTATCATATAGTCCCACCTTGCTACATCATATCAGAACGTGGCATTCCGCCATGAACCATTTTTGCATCATCATTTGCCTACTTAATTGTCACCTAATTTCATTATTGACTTCGATTCCCTCCATCTAGGCTAGCTCATGCAATCTTCAGCATTTGCCTTCATGTATGAAGCAATTTTAGTGTTTGGTCTTCCACCTTAATATCAATCACAAGAATAGCATTGTCATCCATCCACTTCCGTGTAAACCCTTATAATTCATCGTGCATCTTGAAGAATATATGCAAGGTTAATGGGGTCTATCATGTTTGTCGATTCCCTCTAACATATTACACTTCAACATAAGGTAATGAATGTCAACAAGACCATTTTGCATGTATACCCCCAAAGAATTTTTTTGAAGTGCAGAGGGTTGAATATCTCCAATTTCTCTAAAATCCTCATCCCCTTGCAGTTGCAAAATATACCTTCACTGTCATTTGCCGTGAGTTAGGAACATCTAATTCATAGAGAACTCGTCGTTCAACTACCAAAAAATTAAAGAAAATATTTTAGACTTCAGTAGAAGATAAGTTATAATGTTAGATGTTACAATGATATTACAAGTTATAATCTAATAAGTTTCCTTATAGGAGTAATATTATTTTATTTGATGATTGTTGTTACTCTTTCGAAAGAACGGAAGGACTTCCTAAATTATTTGAAGGTTAAATAATAATCTAATCTCAAGTTAACATATGCATTGTGTATCATGTTGTTCATTTGCATGTCTCTTGACTTCACTCGCTTTTCCATCACAATCTAAAAAATTGGTAGGAGCTTTGGACAAGTGTTAAGGTTTTTTTATAGCGACACCTCAACGTATGATAATAATCTGGAAAATACAAAAACAAAGTCATAAAACTACCATAAATGATAAGATAAAAACAAGAGCATAAATAACATACCAATATGAGAAGAGAGTGGGACAACATTCTTGCTCAATGCTAGTTGATGACGTCCAATCAAATGTTATATCATTTTTAAACATTTTCTTACAGTCATCCATTGTTCTCAAAGCTACTAGAACCAACTCCATAAGCAGTATTGCCTGAACAACAATATTCTAGAAATTCACAAGGTTGATCAAGATTCCTACATCTCTCCCTTCTCGATGCAAACCTTGGGAAGAAATAAATGCAAGTAAATGTTATGAAAGAGTGTTTGATAGACACATTCATGTTTCCCCAAATCCTTCAAGATCAGGTCAATGCTATGTACAACACACAAGACTTAAAAGATTCCATACTTTGTCAAAAGACAATACTGATGCACCAGCCTTCATGAGATTGTTGTCATTATCGCGTATCATCTTTACAATGTTCTCACGACCAACCTCTTTTATAACGACTTTTATGAGTCTAAGTATGTACTTGTAACTCACTTTTTACTCTAAGCTCAATATTGGTACGACTAGAGTAATCACTAACATTGATTAAAAAATTAAAAGAAAGTATTACATGAAAGTTTGGACATGTTAGAGGCACTTGGTACACCTTCCATATGGGCAACATGGCCTTGAATCAAGAAAAGTTTAACTATGTTATGGCCTAAAAGCCTTGAAAGAAAGAGATAGGCTCTTTGTTATGGCCATAATGACCTTCAAAGTAGGAAATAAAGGAAAGCCTAACATTTCAAATTTGCATGGTTGATAAAATTAGATTTCTATCACAATATACAAGGATAATGATTTGCTACCTTGCATAACTCATCCAACCATCACACATGAGGATAACACCATACTTGATCATTTCTATTTCAGTTTTGTAATGTATTCCATAACTCATCAACAAGGATATGTATGTTGATAGTCTCTTATGGGATTGGAGGAGGTCTGCAAACTGTACTACTTGTGTCAACACATGAGGAGATGGTTGTGAGTGTAGACTCACACCACAACCTCTCCCATCCTTTGGAGCCTCTTTTGGGTAACTAGGGTGATTTTAGATGATCAAATCCCACCCTAGACACCCAAACACAGAACCACTAGATAACGGAGCCTGCAGGAGGCGATATGGGTTGCGGGAATCGGAGGGCACAGCTGCTTGGAAGCCGCGCAGACCTCCGGCAGCGGTGACGACGGTCTGGACCGTCAGTTCGACCAGCGTGCTACACAGGTAGAGCCCAACGACGGTGCAGGAAGGAGCCGACGGCGCTGCGGGATGAGGCTAGTGGCAACAGCGTGCGCGGAGAGGGGACGGGGCCGATGGAGGCAGCGCCCAAATGATTAGGGTTTAGGTGGGGAGAGGTTTCTACGGCATAGACTCCGGTCTAGAACCGTCACTCTGATACCATATGGAAAGGCGTGAAATGAAAGTTGGATTCATCGTAGCCCTAGAGTGCTTTTATATAGGAGACAAACTCTAAGGGAAATTACATAGCATAGACGAAGGAAATAAGAAAATACAAAATAAAGATAATGAGATATAAATATCTCAACAATACCAATTGAAATCGGGATGAATTGCTTGAATAAAATCAGAAGAACCCTAAAGCTCCTTATATGGGTGGAGTCATAGGGTTATAGTTACAAAAGGAGACGGCTCTTATATAGTGACTCGACTAGAATAAACTCAGGGTTAAGGTTTACAATTAAGCACTTAACAACCACAAATCAGGCATATACTATCACGGCATGCCTTCCATTAGCTTTTAAGAAGCACGGTAATCAGTATATTCCCTCTTACAAGCTAAGTAAGTATCTTCACTTTCAGCGGTTCCTTTGCTTTCCACATTAATCTGCAGATCAATATGTCTGTCATGGTACCACACCCTCATCGTCTTGTATGCCTCAGAGATGGTAAAGCCTTCTCCCGACCATTCCTATGATCTCATTCTTGACCCTCTAGGATCTCTCCCTTCAACGATAAGATCAAGGATGTGAGATCACTCATTGTCTCATCAGATAGTAGGGCAATAAACATGGAAAGCACATCACGTTCAATTATTTGCTCAACGACACATGTTATATACTCTGTAATTGCAATCTTAGAGAAGACCCAGACAAACCCACTTACCCTGAACAATCATCCAATAGAACCTGAAGTAGTCCTCACAACTTCCCAATAGTCACTTCATAAATGACCCCACAAAGGGCACCCTATAAAGGGCAGTAGGTGCATCAAACCCCTCCAAAACACCAAAGATCTATGCAAGCTCTCTCAGCTAACTCAAGGCACTTGCTACAACATAACACTATAACCTCCACAAGCATGTCATCCCCCATCCTAACAGCTACAAAACCTACTTGATCAATAGAGTTATGGAGAAAAAAATGAGAGTGTAATGAAAAGAATTTTATTCATGGCATCAATAGAGTTATGGAGAAAAAAATGAGTGTAATGAAAAGAATTTTATTCATGGCATCAGGTTTTTACATAGCGTGAAATCCTATATCATAATAGGTAGCAATTACATAATAGTCTCCAAGGGTTACAAAAAGAATCAGGAACACGAATATAAGCAAAAATAGACTATATTATCTACAATCCCCCTCATGTTAGAGCATATTCAACGATCATGCCCAACTTGGAAGCCATCAATGATATGCCTTCTTTGGAAGTATCTTGATAAATATATCCGTATTTTGGACCTCTATGGAAATGTGCAGAGTAGAGATCGTTCCTCCCCGTACTGCGTCTCGAATAAATTAGCAATTCGCTTCAATATGCTTAGTCTACTTACTGAAGACAGAACTACTAACAATGTACATTGAACACTGTAGAGAATAACATGAGTAATACTATGGAGTCCAAGTTCCTGTAGAAAGAAGAAGAGTCAAGTGATCTCACATGTGGCTTGAGCCATTTCTATGTATTCTGATTCTACGCTTGTATTGAGACTTCGATATGTTTCTTGCTTCGCAATGTAACAAGATTTCAACCCACAAACATAGCAAAACCAATATTAAAATGCCTGACCTCGGGAGAACTAGCAGCATCTGCATAGGAGGTGATATTAGCATTAACCCCGTAGAAAAGACCTTTATCTGGATAGTCCTTTAGGTATCAAAAGATCAAAAGAACATCCTTCCAATGATTGTAGTGAGGCTCCTCCATGTATTAACTAGCTCTACCTACAGCATATGATATATCATGCCTAGTGATACCGAGTTAAAGCAGTTTGCATACTAAGCTTCTATAATGTATGGTGTCTTCAAAAACAGGATTAGAAAAGGTGACATGTCTATGTAATTCAACTAAGCTGATGGTTAGCATCCAAGTAGGCATAAGGATATCCAAACAATACTTCATTTGTAACAAGAGCAGTTTATCTATTCTGTATATTACCTAAATAACTAGGAAGTATCAAAGTTGACCAAGATCCTTGGTGACAAACACCTCTAGAGGAAGGCCTTGGTCTCAAGAACGTTTGGGATGCCATCGCCAGCGATCACCATGTCATTAACATAAACATCAAGTATCACAGTACATGAGGGCCTCCGTCTAACGAATATTGAGTAGTCAGATGTTATGTAGAAACCAATAAACTAATCACAAAAGTAAGTATGCCGACCCATACGCCTGACGATGATGGCGCGCGAGGGTTCGAGCGACCTAGGGGGTGGCGGCTGGTGTTGGGCCGCCGGAGGTCAAGGCGCGGTGTGACT
This sequence comes from Ottelia alismoides, assembly GCA_037367405.1. Classification (NCBI taxonomy): domain Eukaryota; kingdom Viridiplantae; phylum Streptophyta; class Magnoliopsida; order Alismatales; family Hydrocharitaceae; genus Ottelia; species Ottelia alismoides. The sequence goes on along the minus strand of JAZKJV010000566.1, from coordinate 673,798 downwards.
TCTCGGAGACCGCGCGGACCACCACCGGAGTCCCCGTTCGGCCGTGGGTGCTTCCGGTGTGGTGGTATGGACCATTGGGCGCGAGTATTTTTTTTTAAACTCAGAAACGGGGGAGACACTCAAAGGCGTTCACCACGACAATGCATTAAAAAATGAAACAAGGTAAAACAAGATACAAGGGGCGCTATAAATGCTGCCAAGAGCGCAGCAGACCCAAAGCTCCAGTATAAACATTCTCCGCGTAGAACCTATGACCCGAGAACAACACCTCGTTTCTTGTCAGCCAGATAAACCAAACCAAAGCAAGAAAGCGCAGAAGCTCCTCTCGCGGTTGCTGCCTGGCCGCCACCAGGATCCTGAAAAAATCATCCACGCCGGCCCGCCCCACCCAGGCAAGGCCAGGATCGTCCCAGAGTAGGGCCACGGAAGTGCAGTCGAAGAACAGATGCTCCAACGTCTCCATCCCTACCTCACAAAGCAGGCATCTATTGGAGATCGACCCGAGCAGGCGAGCACCATGGTCGTGGGTCAAAATCCTCATCCTCCTGCATAGCCAGAAAAAAAAGGCGATCCTCGTTGGCAGCCTCATATCCCACAGAAAATTGCAATCACTAACCATAGCCAGCGAGATGGAAGGAGGCGGCCTGCATATCGCCGAGTAAGCCTTCCCCACTGAAAAAGATCCCCCACGCAAGACCCAATGGTCCCGACCAGAGGAAACGACTGCGGCCCTCCGTAGCGAGTCCAGCAGAAGCAGGAACTCCTACAAACGTTGGTCGGAGAAGTTAGAACGGAAAGCCGGCATCCAGTTGTCGTCCACCTAGCAAGAGGCCACAGGAGCGTCAGGGTCCGACGCTAATGCGAAAAGTCGAGGGTCTCAAGAACGTTTGGGATGCCATCACCAGCGATCACCATGTCAATAACATAAACATCAAGTATCACAGTACATGAGGGTCTCCGTCTAACGAATATTGAATAATCAGATGTTATGTAGAAACCAATAAACTAATCACAAAAGTAAGTATGCCGACCCATACGCCTGACGATGATGGCGCGTGAGGGTTCGGGCGACCTAGGGGGTGGCGGCTGGTGTTGGGCCGCCGGAGGTCAAGGCGCGATGTGACTTCTCGGAGACCGCGCGGACCACCACCGGAGTCCCCGTTCGGCCGTGGGTGCTTCCGGTGTGGTGGTATGGACCATTGGGCACGAGTATTTTTTTTGAAACTCAGAAACGGGGGAGACACTCAAAGGCGTTTACCACGGCAATGCATTAAAAAATGAAACAAGGTAAAACAAGATACAAGGGGCGCTATAAATGCTGCCAAGAGCGCAGCAGACCCAAAGCTCCAGTATAAACATTCTCCACGTAGAACCTATGACCCGAGAACAACACCACATTTCTTATCAGAGACCACCAAAGCAAGAGGGCGCAGAAGCTCCTCCCGCGGCCGCTGCCTGGCCGCCACCAGGGTCCTGAAAAAATCATCCACGCCGGCTCGCCCCACCCAGGCAAGGACAGGATCGTCCCAGAATGGGGCCACGGAAGTGCAGTCGAAGAACAGATGCTCCAACGTCTCGATCCCTACCTCACAAAGCAGGCATCTATTGGAGATCGACCCGAGCAGGCGAGCACCACGGTCGTGGGTCAAAATCCTCATCCTCCTGAATAGCCATAAAAAAGGCGATCCTCGCTGGCAGCCTCGATCCCACAGAAAGTTGCAATCACTAACCATAGCCAGCGGATGGAAGGAGGCGGCATGCAGATCGCCGAGTAAGCCTTCCTCACTGAAAAAGATCCCCCACACCAGACCCAATGGTCCAGACCAGAGGAAACGGTTGCGGCCCTCCTTAGCGAGTCCAGCAGAAGCAGGAACTCCTACAAACGTTGGACGGAGAAGTTAGAACGGAAAGCTGGCATCTAGTTGTCGTCCACATAGCAGGAGGCCACAGGAGCGTCAGGGTCCGACGCTAAAGCAAAAAGCCGAGGGAAGCAGACGGAAAGCGCACCCCCGTCCGTCCAGTCGTCCTTCCAGAACCGGAAAGAGAGTCCGTCTCCCAGAGCAGGCCAGAAGAGAGACCGGAAGCTGGAAGAGAAGGACAGAAGAGCCCTCCAGAAGGGTGAAGGCCTCCCATCAGATGCAGACGCTGCCGTGACCCCTTCCGGAGCCGCCCCATTGATCCTGTAGATCCGTCGGACGACACTGCAGCAAAGGTCATCCCGATCACCCCAAATCCTGGCTACCCACTTCAACAACAAAGCCATTGGGCGCGAGTATGTCGTGAACCTTTGCGTTGCTCCGTGTGCCGTCGCTTTGGCCACTCGCGAAGGAGCTGTCCGGCAGTTGCTACCGCTACAACCGTGTTGGTCGGCGAGGGAGGCGGGGAGGGGGCTCTTTTCTTGGCGACCTTCGATGTGGGGCTCGTCTCCAAGGGGTCATTTAAGGGCGACGTGGATAGGCTTTCTCCCTGGAGGGCGATGGCGAGGGGGCTCCGTGCCCCAGAGGTGCGGGAGTTGTTGCGAGGCTCGGTGGATGGGTCGTTTCAGCTGAGGTGGCGACAGCCAAAGGACGCAGACGTCGCCGTGGAGCCGGGCACGGTGAAGAGGATCATCGTTAAGGGGCTCCCTGTGAGGGCAAGAACGAGATCTATCATCTCAGGGCTTCTGCGGGGTGTGGTCGTCGTTGACTTCGTCAAGTGCACTGGGTGTCAACCCGGTCAAACCCTGGATGTGGTGCTTCGGGTGCGGCCGATTGGATCCGAGAAGATGGGCTGGTGGGAAGTGCCCTTTGATGGCAGGCGTGTGCTGCTCGAGCTGGTGGCAGCAGACGCATGGCAGATTAAGCCGATTGCTGGGTGTAGGCGAAGGTAGGCCCAAGCGGTGGAGAAGGTGTCTAACGGTGGCGGCGAAGTCGTGGAGCGCCCTTCCGGTGAGCAGCCACAGGCAGAACGGGCCTGGTTACCAGAGAGGTCGCAGCTTTCCGATGGGGGAAGACGTTTGAGCATGGCGCGATCTCCAATGGAGACCATACAGTTCGGCGCTATATCCGCGTTGAGGGTTTCGAGGTTGGCGACGCTTCCTCTGCCTTGGCGTGTTGCGGTCGGGGCAGTTGACAATTTCAGGGATGGTGGGGTCCACATTGGAGAGCCTCGGGAGTTTGTACGTCATTACGGATCGGATCCTGAAGAGACGCGGGTCGAAGGAACTGACTGCTTCTCGGGCTGTCGGGTCGGGCATACTGCTTCGCATCCGATTAGTATGGAAGGTCCTACAGCGGGTGATCCGAAGTGTGCGTGTTGTTCGGATGCTTTCGTGGCTCCGGACCCGGGTGACCGCCTCTCGGGTTTCCTGGAGATATCGGCGATTCATGCGGTGGATGTGGCGGATGGGGGTCTGTCCGCAGCTGCTTCGGGCATCGGTCACCTTGAGGGATGTGCATTGGCAGGGACGATGCTCGAACCGCGACAGGAAGCCTTTGTTGGGGGCGAGATTGCAGGAACTGGGGCAGGGCTTGATACACTGAGGAGGGAGGCAGGGGTGTCTGTCTCAGTTGGGGTGTGGAGAAGCACAACCGGTGTTGGGGTGGTTGTTTCTGAAGCGGAGGCTGCGGGGTGGTCTTTCGTTCCTATGTTGGGAGCACCTAATGTGTGTGAGGGGAAGGGCTCATGGCAGGCTTCTTTGGAAGGGGTGGGGTCGAGGCAGAGGAGGTTTGGGCTGGCGTATGAGAGGGGGGGAGGGGGACGGAGGGGGTTTGGGAAGATGGCGAGGGTTGCGCTGAGGGCCTCTCTAGCGTCAGGGTCTCCTATAAATTCTGAGCTTCAGGGCGATGCCACCCCTGTGACAGTGCGTAACCGCTTTGCAACTCTGGATAGGGATTTGGTGCGGCGATTAGGGGTCATTCCCCCAAAGAAGAGGGTGGTTCAGGTTGTTAAATGAAGATGATGTCGCTAAATGTAAGGGATCTGGGCCGCCCCGATAAGAGGCTTGGGGTGGTAAATCTGGTGAGAGAGGCTGGTGCGGATATTTTCTTGCTTCAGGAGACGAAGCTGCAGGCCCTGGACGACCGTTTGCGTCGTGAGCTGGGTGTAAGGGGATATTTTCACGCTGGCAGAGAAAAGGGCCGCAGGTGCTTCGAGGGGAATCATTTCTGGCTGGCGGACCGACTCCTTCGACTTGCTGGGATCTTTTGTCTCTTTGTTCACATTGACGGTCAAGCTGCTGCGGAGAGCTGATGGAGTTTGCCTATGCGTCACCAATATAAATGGCCAGTGTAGACGAGAGGATGGTAGCTTGGCCGCTGATTTGGCGAGTATTGCGCATGAGGTGGGAGCTGGTGTTTGGGTCATTGGTGGTGACTTGAATGTCACTTTGCTTCCGGGCGACAGGCCGGGGGGCGGTGGTAGAGATTCAGGGTCTGACGAGTTCAGACAGGTGGCTAATTCTCTGGGGCTATCCGTTGTGGGCGCGGCTGGGTGCAAATTCACTTGGAGGAATGCGAGATCCAAGTCCAGACTTGACAGGTTCCTGATGTCTGTTGAGGCAGGGGAGACTTTCCCGCTGACGAGGGCGTGGGCCCTTCCAAGGACGCTCTCTGATCACACTCCCATTCTCTGGTACTCTGGGGAGGAGCGGCCGAGTCGCTTTTTCCTTTCGTTTCGAGAAGAAGTGGCTGCTGGAAGAGGGTTTCCGGGACTTGGTCATTGAGCATTGGCAGGGGTCAGCGGTGTCGCGATTCGCGGCTAAACTGGCTTCCCTAAAGCGATTGTTGTTGTCGTATGGGAAGGATGTCGCTAGGAGGCGGAGGGCCGTCAAGACCGAAGCTGAGGTCGGGATAAGCAGGTTGGATGGGCTTGATGATGAGCGGGGGTTGACTCCGGCGGAGGTGGAGGAGAGGGCAACGTGGTTGGAGGCGGTATACCTGGAGGACAGGAAAGAAGAGGTTCACTGGCGGCAGAGATCGAGGCAGAAGTGGCTAAGGGAAGGAGATGCGAACAAGGTTCAGGAAAGCGGTATGCGTATGCGTTCGGATAGGTCACTGATTAGCGATTAAGCGGTATGCGGGGGCTATGCGGGGTATATGCGGTTCTACGCGGTTTCCTTCATTTTTTATTTAAAAATAAATAAATATATGCAAAAGTAACTACAAATGAACAAAAATTATGTATAATTGTGGTTCAACAGAAGTTCTAAGAAAATAACTTTCATATATAGCTCAAAACAGTCTCTATCAACAAATATTAATACTTCAATAGAAAAGTTAGCAGATATAATAATTGACAACAATCACCAAAATATTTAAGTTTCCAAAAGAAAACTGAAATTTAACACAAATAGCATTAGTAAAGTACTAATTAAAATAGCATAAGAAAACGGAAATGTTCAGGCGATAATATTCTACATATTACAAAGAAATCCTAATCCAGATCATCATCAAATTCCACATCGATATTGTCTTCATCATCTTCACGGTCTTCCTCAAATGGGAACTCTTCCTCATTTAAGCCCGGCGACGAGGTTGAACCAGTAGCATGCCTTTGGCTTCTTCTATATTGTATCAAATCTTCTGCACCAGTTACATCAGCCACTAAGTTCCACGTCAGCCCCGATCCTTGGAATACCTCATCTTCTTCATCTTTCCCACCAATCCAATCTCTCACGTGGGTTCTATCATTTGTGGCAAATGGATCACTACGTTTTTTAAGATGGTAATCTCTCAACTTAGCGTTGAATCTGACATACACCAAGTCGTTTAACCGCTTGAATTCAAGCTTGTTCTTTTCTTCGTGTGAATCTACAAAACAAAGAAAAACATATCATTAACCACCTCATTAATGATGCATAATATTTGACATCTGTGGCACCAATTTTACAGTCTTACCGCCTCAAAAGTGCTCCAATTCCTTTCACAACCCGAGGAAGAGGATGTCAACTTTATAACTTTCATTGCCATTTCTTTCAAATGTGGCGTTTCCATGCCACACAATCCCCACCAACGGCTTTTTTAAAAACAAATAAATAATAATAGTTAAATATATAAGTGTATGAAATCTAATGAGATAAATAATAATACTTAAATATATAAGTGTATGAAATCTAATGAGAATTTATACCTGGATTGAAATCATCATCAATGATGGACCTCTGTTGAGAGCCAAAGGTTTGCCAAATGATCCTTCTGCCCTTTCATATAATGGCAACTCCTTACTAGTGATGATATCTTGGATCTCTAAATCAGGATAGAAAATATCCATACAATCCAAGAATCCCTTCAGAGCAAGACCTTCCCTCTGCATTTGATCATTGTCCCTATAAAAGAAATACGGATTCAAAAAATATGCAGCAAGGTGGAGGGGGCTATCCAACCTCCCTTTTGACTTTGAATCAATGGCATCAACAAAATATTTGTAAGATGCTTCCACATCTTTGAAAATGCTCATGATCTCCTTTCTTGCATTTTGCAATTCACCGTATACAAATCCCATAGCTGGTCTCCTATCTCCATCAACAATTCGCAGAACATGTACCAATGGAGAAAAGATCTTCAAGGTCAAAGAGACTTGAGTCCAAAATGAAGGACTCAGAACTATGGCCGAAGCCATTTCCCCCTTCTTCGTCTTGTACCATTTACACGGTTTCCATTCATCAGAAGAAAACATAAGCCTCAACTTGTCCTTCTTCTCCACCACGGATTGCAATGTGAGATATGTGGTAGTAAATCTTGTTGTTCCTGGCCTCACTATCTCCCCCTTTTGCGTAAATTGTCTCATCAAACTCAATGTTTTTGCATGATTGTATATGAAGACAGTTAATGTCATTGCCTTTGTAATGGCAGTTTTCACCTTAGACTCTTTACCGATCTCCTCAAGCATAAGATCGATGCAATGTGCCGCACACGAACTCCAGAAGATCCATGGGTACTTGATTCTCAGAATTCTGCCAGTAGCCATATTTGCAGATGCATTGTCTGTCACTACTTGGACTACATTGCCAGGCCCAACTTCCTCAATGAACTTATCCACTAAGGAAGCAATGTAGTCGGCAGTATGAAAATCTGCAGACGAGTCAATTGACTTCAGAAAACTGGTCCCAAGCTCACAGTTGACGCAGATGTTCATGATGCTCCTTCCTCTCCTATCAGTCCAAGCATTTGTCATAATGGAACATCCAGAACTCTTCCAAGAATTACGATGCCCTTGCAAGAACTCGTGTGTTTCCTTACCATGTTCCTTCAAAAGTGTTTCTGTGAGCTCATAGTATGTTGGAGGCTTGTACGATCTTCCATACTGGCCAATTGCTTCGCACATTCGAAGAAAGGAGTCACTTTTGACAACATTGAAAGCGATGGCATTATCATAGAAATACTTTGCCATGAATGAAATCACGCGTGCGCGTTCCTCCTTAGCAAATGTATCTTTAATTGTGGATTGGCGAAAACTCTCCGTTGGCATATCATATGTAGAAGTTCGAGGCCTTTTCTCATCCCTCTCCTCTTCAGTCAAGGGTTGATTAATCTTGATGGAGACATCCCCTCGAATGGCTTTCATCCTCGCAGTCTTCTCATTCTTCTTTAATTTAATTCCCTCCATGTTATCCTTAATTTCATTCTTCACCTCAGGAGTCACCTTGGGACAAGATGATGTATTGCCTTTAATATGAGCCAAATGTTGCTTCATGCGATTAATCCCTCCGGTGACAACCTTTCCACATAATCGGCAAGTAACCATGCCAGGGGTACTTGGATTAGCTAGAAAAGCATACTTCCATCCCGGATCATTGGAACCAGGAGGAACAAAAAATTCCATTGTATCGCTCCTATGAGTAGGAGGCTCACTTCCGGTTCTAGACGTAGGAGAAGAACCACTGTCAGATGGTAGTCTGGAGGCCACAGTTGCCTAACATTCAATCATGATTATAAAACGTCGTCAACAAAGTATTAAATGTTCTAATAAATTGAATTAGTATAGAATCAAAAAATTCTAGAAGCAATGCTAATTGCTAAAGACGTGTATTTGGAGACGTTAGTATATCTTGGACTCAAATGTAGATCATGGTAAAATGTTTTACTTTACATATCAAGATGCCCGTAAGTACTTGGCATGTTCCATAACATACACCCCACATATTTTCTCACCTAGGAATATAACCCCATTTCTTGCCAACCAAAGGGCTTAGAGAATAGCCGCAATCTGAATCATACTAGGTTCAGATCTAGAACGCATCCGGTCAATAGACTCCTAGAAGGTCTCCTTTCACGTCGTTACCACCGACGATAACCCAACCAAAACCCTGACATCCTCAAGACCTCACAATCAAAGAACACATGATTTACATCCTCTATTGCAACCGAGCAATGCTGACACATCCCATCAGTGTCGGGGAGTAAGCGTGCCCTATGTTTACTAGTCAGCAACCGATCCTTCCTCATCAATCAAATAAAGATATGGATCCTAAAAGGTACTCCATCTCCAAAGCTACATGTATTTTATCGACATAATCCCAGGGTCAAAGTTATGAACATCATATAAGGCCATGTATGGCTTCATAATCGTGATATTGCCATCAACCCAACCCCAATGATCACGATCAAATGAAGGCCCGCCAACCTCTGCCAAAGTCTTCATTAACATCATGAACTTGTTAATGCGTTGATATGATAAATCTGTATGGAACTGATGATAAATCTGTATGGAACTGATAAATCTGTATGAAATCTGCCAAAGTATAGCTAAAGTTATATACTTCCTCTCTGTGGTTTCGAATAACCATAGTGCTACAATAAAAACCGTCAAGAAAAACTTGTTGTCGATGGTTTATCAACAGCCGAGAAATCCTTAAAATTATAGAAAGAGGGCATAGGGTTACCTTTGAATGGTCACGACGGTGCTAGGAGGCGGAGGAACTTCGCTCAGAGGAGATGGTGGCCGAGTAGCCTCCTACGGAGAAGCTCGAGGCGCTGAAGCCTCAAATAGAGGAGGAGCTGGAGGGCGAGAACTCCCGCACGGAGGCAGAAGACTTGAGGGCGACGATGGAGGCGTAGCTGAGGGGCAGGCGGAGATGTTGGGAGCCACTGGAGAGGGAGGTCGATCGCGATTCTGCCGAAACCCTATCGAGCGCAGCTGCGGACCATATATCCGGTAATATCTCGAAGCGCAATTTAGGGATTCTCTTATTCGGATCTTGAGATACGGATCCAGATATCTGATAATATCTCGAAGCGGGCGCACGGTCCGTATATGCGGCCGAGCAACCCGCATATGCGGACCGCATATGCGTCATAGGCGCATAACGAGGGGCTTCAGGAAATCGGCACGCCCGAGGGTCCGCACGCACATATGTGACCGCATATGCGGCCGCTCAGACCGATTTCGTGAAACACTGGACGCGAACACGTGCTTCTTCCATTCTGTGGCGTCCGGGAGAAGGAGAAGGAGCTTCCTACACGAGGTGGAGGTAGGAGGCCGCAGAGTATCGAGAGAGAGGAACATTGGTGCCGCCTTGCGGGAGCACTTTGTGAGGGCTTCGAGGAGAGTGAGGGAGGAGAGTGGCTGGGGATGGACGGGCATGGGCGTCGATTCTTTGACTGGATCCCAGGCAGATTCGTTGGTGGCCGCGTTCTCGGAGGAGGAGGTCCGCAGGGCTGTTTGGGATCTGAATGTGGATGGGGCTCCTGGCCCTGATGGCTTTTCCATATCTTTTTACCGGGAGTTCTGGGAGCTGCTTAAGGGGGACATTTTGGAGGTCCTGAATGAGTTCAGGAGTGCCAACAGGGGTTTTGAGAAAATTAACAGGGCCTTGGTCTTTCTACTGCCAAAGAAGGAGACTCCTGTGGGGGTTGGGGACTTCAGGCCTATCTCTATTTCTAATGGCATCTATCTCATTGTTTCCAAGGTACTTGCAAGCAGGCTTAGAGCTGTTTTGAGCTCGGTGGTCTTACCTGCACAATCTGTGTTCATTCCTGGACGGTGTATGGCAGATGGGATCGTCACTGCGTCGAAAATTTGTCTTGAGTGGAAGAGGTCTGCAAAGAAAGGTGCCATTTGGAAGATTGACTACGCCAAGGCCTACGATTGTGTCAGTTGGAAGTTCATGTGGATATCGTTGCAGAGAAAGGGATTTCCCGAGGATTGGATTCGTTTGATCAAGAGATGTGTCACTACTAGCTCGTGCTCTGTGTTGGTCAACGGAAGGCCGGAGGGGGGTTGGTTCCAACCGCAGAGGGGGGTGCGTCAAGGCTGCCCCCTAGCTCCATTGATGTTTGTGCTGGTGGTGCACTGTCTTGCCGTCTTGTTTCAGCGGGCGGTTGAAGAGAGGTGATGTGAGGGCTTCAGGTCAGGGGACATCTCCGTTTCGGTGCTGCAATATGCGGATGACACGCTGATCTTTCTGGGGGGGATGGCAGAGCATAACCACAATGCGGTGTCTGTCAGGTTTGAAGATTAACAGGCAGAAGTCGATCCTGGTTCCACTGGGGATGGACGATGAGGAGAGCAACAGGCTCTCGGAGTGGTCGGGATGTCCTCTATGACATTTACCGGTAACCTATCTGGGGTTGCCTCTGATTGTTGGCAGATTGAAGAAGTCTGATTGGGATTGTGTTCTGCAGAGAATGGAGGAGCGGCTGGAGGGCTGGAAGGCTACCACTCTGTCCAAGAGTGGGAAGCTCAACCTGCTGAAGCACATCCTTTCAGCCATTCCGGTCTTTTTCTACTCAACGAGATCGATGCCTGTTGGGGTGAGAAGGAAGGTGGAGGCTCTAATTAAGCCTTTTTCTGGTCAGATGGGCGGCAAGCAGGAAGGGGTTTTCACTTGGTTGCTTGGAAGGATTTAGTTGTACCAATTTCGAAGGGGGGTCTAGGTATTCGAGATGTGGAGCTGATGAACAAAGAATTGATTGCTAAATGGGTGGTGCAGATTTGGGGCTCATCCGACTCGCTGGTTTTGCGGTTGTTGAGGATGATCTACGGCGATGTTGGGGACGTGGAGGCTGTGAGGAAACGTCATGAGTCTCCACTGTGGATGGGGATTCGTGCAGTGCTTCTGGGGCTCAAGCCTTTTCTTCGGCCGAGGTTGGGGAATGGTCACCGTTTTTGTTTCTGGCAGGATGACTGGACGGGTGAGGGGGCATTGGGCAATCGCTTTCCTAGGCTGATGGCTTTAGCAGCTAACAGAGGGGTGCGGGTGGCGGATGTGGCTGAATCTGGGTCGTGGGCTCCGAGGTTCCACTCGGATCTCTCGGATCAGAGGTTGGAGGAGTTCTTACGTCTGCTATCTGAGATTCCCTCTGTTGGAGAGATGTCAGGTGAGCCAGATCACTTTGGTTGGGCAGATGGTAAATTTTCGGTTAAGATGGCTTATCGGAAGCTTCAAGCTGAGTGCTGGAGCATTGGTGAGCGATGAAGACCTACGCGCGGACATAAAACTGATTTGGGCGGCCAAGATTCCGACTTGTGTTAAGGTGTTCCTCTGGTGCCTAAGGAGAAACCGTCTATGCGACAAAGTAAGGAGGGGGAGGATGATGGGCATGTCGGATCTGATGTGTAACAGATGCGAGGAGGGCGTAGAGGATGCGGAGCACATTTTCTTCGGTTGTAGGACTTCGGTGCATGTATGGGATTCCTTGGGGATGTCTTGGGTCCAGACTTCCGATTTGAGCCATTTTTGGAGATCTGTTCGATCGGTGGAGCTTGGGTCCTCCGGTGATGTTTCCAGGCCCTTCGCCGCCCTATGGTCTATCTGGCTTGGCAGGAATGACTGTATTTTCAAGGGACAGCGGTTTTACTGTGAAAATGTAATAGCGCGTTGTTATGCTATATACAATTTCTGGATATCCAACTGATATACCCTTTCGTTTTTTAATAAATATTTTGGTGTGGTGACTCCCGACTCAAGAGGGCTCCCCCTTTTTTCTATTCAAAAAAAAAGTATGCCGACCCATGCTCGTGGACTCTACTTTAGGCCATAGATGGTCATACGCAGTCAGCATACATACTCCCCCTCGATGGAGTAACCCAGTGGTTGTTTCATGTATAATTCCTCCTCTAGGTCACCCATGGAAGGCCGTATCGATATCGATATCGTATCGATACGATATTTCGACGATATATCGACGATATATCGCCGAAATATCGCCCATATCGACGAGCCTTTGTGAAGAAAATGCCCGAAAATCAGGATATATCGCCATATTGATGCCCATATCGGTCCCATGTCGATATTGATATATCGGTGATATATCGCCGATATATCGCGATATTTCCTTCCATGAGGTCACCATAGAGGAAGGCATTCTTCACATCTAGCTGAGATGTGAGCTAAATCATGTTGGTTACAATGGATACAATTGTGTGAATATATCGTATCCTTGCCACAAAAGAGAAGGTCCCAAAAGTAGTCGACGACGCAAGTCTAAGTGAAGCCTTTCGCTACAAGTATTGCTTTCAATTGGACAATGGAGACATTAGGAGAGTGTTCGGTCATAAAGGCCCATCTACATGCAATAAAGGTCTCCCTTGGAAGGCATACTACATAGTCTCATGTATCCCCGGAAGAAAGCGCATCCATCTCCTCATCCATAGCATGATTCCAGCCATGATCATGAAGGGCATGTGATGATCACGAGGAACAGTGATTGCCATGAGAGCATCTGTAACATTCATGTTACAGCTAGATAGACTATCAATAAAAGTAACGTGTGACAAGGGGTATAAATCACATTGCCTTTTGGATTTTTGTAGGGGAATGGAAAGTTCTGACGGAACATCTGCATTTGCAATAGTGGGGTCATTTGAAGAAGGCACATCCTTTTGCAAGTAAAGAACAGGTACAGGAACCAACTTATGCAGTATAGTATGCTTCCTTTTGTAGATAATAGGAGTAGATGGAACTCAAAGGAAATGTCACTGACAGACTCAGTGAAGTAATTAGTATGTTCTAAGAAGGTGATGTCAGCAAAAATGTGGTAGTGATGACCGATAGGATCATAACACTTATACCCTTTTTTGGTCTAAGAATGCCCAAGGAAGACACACTTGATTGCACAAGCGGACAGTTTATCTATAGTTTAGAAGTTATGAGCAAAAACAGTGCTGCCGAAAAACCACAATGGCAGCAGAGGGAATGGTTTCTCGTCTTCATACAGAAGGGGGAAGGGACATGTCACATTAAGAACCGAAGAGGGTACGCGCATGATGAGGAATGTAGCAGTGGGAATGTCTTCGCAATAGGCTTTAGGGACTTTCATGTAAGTAAGAATAGTACTAGCAATGTCCAAAAGATGAAAAAGTTTCGTTTCTAGCATCTATTTTGTTACGAGGTGTATAGCATGATGAATGGAAAAGAGAACTCTGAATAGCAAAGAAAGTGAACAAGTCATGTTAGACCTAAAAGTCTTTATACAAGCAGAGAACGATTTTTATGAACTGAAAAAGAACTTGACATTTTTATTGATTTTTAACCGTTCCTTTGGTAAATATACCCAAGAAGATCTGTTATAAGCATTAACAAAACAGCAAAATACTTGTGACCACCTGCAATACGAGTTGGGCATGGTCCCAAAATGTCAAGAAGGATTAAGGAAAAATGTGAGAAACAATGAGACTCAGTCCTCTAGGAAAAGAAGCCAGCTGATTTTGTCAAACTGGCATACTTCACATTGAAAAGTCTTCAGGGAGGACGGTTCATGAAACATTTGAAGAGCCCTGACAGAAGGATGACCAAGATATAAATGCCATAGGAACGAATCAGTGGAAACCAAGACAGCAAAATCAAAAATGGATTCCGTAGGGATATCAAGATATTACATGTTGTTCTTCACATGGCATCCACCAAAAATCTGCATCATTTGGATGTTCTGAAAATAACAATATCTCTCGTCAAAAATCACTATTTAGTTTGGTTCTACACATAATCTAAGAACAGACAATAAGCTCAAAGGATGATTAGGATCAATCAAAAAAAGGATGATTAGGAGTATTAAAAATTCCAAACAACTTGCTTGAGTTTGGAGGAGAACTCCATTTTTCCAACGGCAGTAATAGGTGAATGGGCATCGTTGGCTAAACGAGCAACTTCACATTGAAAGAGGTTTCAGAAGAAGTCAGAAGACTACTTTCTCTAGTCAAGTGACTAGAAATGCTAGAGTCTATAATCCATATCGGCGTTGAGGCAGAAGCAAAGTTGGCTATGATACCTGAGATTGTAGCCAGATTCGTAATAGAAGAATTCTCATAGGCAAGAGAATTATGTTGTAGTTCCATGAGTCTAGGGAAGTCTAGCAAAAATTTGGACAGATTGCCGAGTTGGCTCCTGCTCTGGGATCATCTCTATCATAGTTGCATTATAATTAAATGGAGATGCTAAATTAGCTTGGGGTGGTATGCCAAATTTTACCCAACACCTTTCAAATGGGTGGTTGGATCTGAGGCAGTGAATTCACAAGGTGTGACCACAACCATAGCTAGTCACGACCTCGGGAGCTGTAGCGACCACCTCGTCCAGATGTCACAGGAAAAAACAGAGTTCTCTGCAGGGTACATAGGATTTGTATGACTAGTGGAGGTCTCGAGATGCTGCAATCAACCAAAGATGAACTTGATGGAAGGAAAAGTATCGGACGTGAAAATGTGATCCTTCACCGTCTGATAACGAAGATGAAGATCAACAAGGAATCTATAAACTTGCCACTCAAAACCTTTCTATTGATTGTTTCTACAAACAAGCAAGCTAAAATACGGCAAGTTCCTCGTAGAGACCAGTGAGTTGCTAGGTAGTACTCACAAGAGAGGATTCTCCTTGAGAAGCAGACAAAATCTGCACATAGATATCTGCAAGTCGTGACTTGGCAGTCCATCCCACATGTTCTTCGCAGTTTTCTTATACAGAATATTGGTAGCAATGTATGACTCGATGTTGTTGGTTATCCACGTCATGACTTAATAGTTTCCTACGAGCCACAAATCATAGTTTCGGTCTGCTCCATTAGGTTCCTTCGTCAGAATAGTAAATATTTTCCTCTTAACGTCGATAAACACCTTAAAGGCTCGAGAGCAAACCACATAGTTATTTGTGCCATTAAGTTTGATAGAGGTCCCCTTAACCATCATGAAAGATCTAGATATCAGGTCCTTGGTCTTGGCCGGAATCATGGCCATAGCGGTCACTGAAGAGCCGCAATAATTTGTTCACGTGTCTAGAGAGGATAGCTAGGGCGGCATCCCTTGATCGAGAGGGGACTGCAAAAGGCGGGGTATGGCGCCCCCTAGGATTCAAATACTCAGCAACCAACAATAACCACATTTATTACATCATGATTAACATTCGTATAGCATGACAGAAAATAGTTTAAATAAAATGCTCCAACAAGATATTATATTCATGATTCCTAGAAATTTATAAATGAACAATTATAAACAATCCTCAAATAAATGAATTAGATTTTTGAGAATTCTAAATGTGAAACTATACAAAAATATCTACAAGTATGACACCTTACAGATCAACCAATAAACACGTACCCAGCACGGTGCAGCAACCATAGAACCAAGTCCAATCTCAAAGCAGCTCACTTCCGTGGCAGCACTAGCAACACCTATTGGATCCACGCAAATATGTACGTTATGAGCAAAGATGTCCAATACAGCGTTAAACAACTAAACAATGCAAGGTAAATGACATAAAGTGTACAAAGAAGTAACAAGGGAAAGTTGTCCATGAAAGTGACACTCTTAGAAAGTGCAACACAACACACTTCAGTCACTTCGAAACACAATCCCCAAATATACGAGATCCACAACGAAGAAACCCAAGCTCAAAAGTTCATTGATAAAAGTTTACAAAGGTATATGATCCTAGAAGATTTGGTTGTTGACTCTTTTCATAACTCGTATCACATCTAATATTATTTTCAAAACAATCATTCTTTTAATGAATATCCACTAATATGACCCATCTACAAGGGTTCATCATTATATGCTTTATACATTCATTATTTCTACTCTATGAATGTTTCTGTATTACTACTTAGGGGGGTGTTCATGGGGCGGGTACCTGCCCGTTTGATCATGACCCGACCCGACCCATCATAGCTGGGTCAACAGGTCGATCCGACCCGTTTTAACGGGTACCCGATTCTAATGGGTACCTGGATGATTTGAACGATTAAAAGGTACCCGCGGATCACTACAACAAATGATCTTGTGCAATCTTTGCACTCTTATTTTCAAGCAAGAACCAGTGCGCCATATAAAAACAAACCATTTGTGCACTCTTATATTCAAGCAAGAATATGAAACTGGTCAAACAAGCATGGATACATCAGTATCACAACAAACAAGTATAAATACATAAATATCCCGGGAAGAAGCACGGATTGAGTCCAATACAAGTGAAGCTAGTAGACTATCCGTGGAACAAGTGTGTTGTCCCAATTTCTACAAGTGAGTCCATTACAAGTGTGTTGACGCATTTTCTGCAAACAAACAACATTTTTGTAAAAAAAATACAAAAATATGAGGATGTATCTTATTTTGCGAACTGCAAAGCTCCTATTTCGGATCTGATTCTCATCTCCTTAAAATACAACTAAAGAATCAAGATGCCACAAAAGATACAACGGTCATTCACATCTCCTTAAAATGTATAATATGCATGGTCATGATATTCGTGGATTGCACTGCTCCAAGCATTACTTAAACATCTAATATAGGAATAGGCAAATGTGAGTTTGACTCAAAAGACCCAAAAACAAACAAAAAATGCTTACTGTGGGTGGATTAAATGAATCCATTAAAAATAAAAGTGCAAATCAGATTTCTACAATTATAATAAGTCAATACAGGTTTTCATAAAGATCCATACAAAAAACCACTGATAAAAAAACTACTTTCCAGTAAGAACCATAAATAAGAGTTTACAGAGTTGAAGAAACCTCTAAATGGAATGAAAGGATGAACCTTTCTTGAACAAACAACTATTTTCTCATGTGAAACCATCAGAACTGAATAACGACACTCAAACTTTAGTAAGGGATGAATCCCAAGATCTGTTTTACATTCAAAAACAAAAACAGATCTTTCCTGTGAAAGAAACATTACAGAGGTTGATTCACACCTACGCGCATCCGATTTCAGTACTTCACTCCTCACTTCCAGTGTAGCTATAGATTGATTATCTGATTGATTTGGGTCATTAACGATGCAAATAGCCACCCTCCCCCCCCCCCAAATTGCAAACAACAAATCCCTAAAAATACAGGATTCGAGTACAAAAATATACAATAAAAGTTCCGAACACAAATCTAGAGAAAAGAAAACATTGAAATCAACGCATAAGTACCACGATTCCCTCGTCGTTGCGCCTAATCTTGATGAGCTTGATCCGATTATGCGATCGATAGCTGTGAAGGGGGTGGTGCGGGATGGGCTGCGAGGAGCATAGGTAGGAGCTCGAGGTCCCGAGGATGGCAAGGACAGAGTGAGTTGGAGGCCGATGAAACCCTAGTCGTGACTCGTGAGGAATCAAAACTCAGAGAGGTATGGGAAGTTGGCCCGAATGGGAGGCGATGATTCCAAACCGGGTACCCGGAACTTCCATCGGGGTTTCCATCGGGTTTCCTACGTTAACTGGGTCAGCTGCGTACGGGTACCCGACCCAGATATCTTGTCTTGAGTACTCATTAATTTAGTCTCGGAATAATTGGATCGGGTCGGGTAACATTAGACACGAAAATACTGAACATCCCTATTACAATTCATCATATCAATAAATCGCCACTTTTATAGTTTTCCATGCAGTACATTGGGGGTTAATCTTGTGCGTGTGCGCGCGCGTGTATACGTGACAGTGCAATACAAGGCAACCATCATGAATTACTAAGGTTCAATACTTAAACAAAATCCTCAACAATCAGTTAATCACATACAGTGCACTAGAGAACCAGCACAAGCAATCAAACCCCAAATCCAATTCAACCCATTAACCCTAGCTTACCCGCCACAAGGAAATACCCGAGAACAAGTACATAGTGGATCAGATGAACCACATGGGTACATCCATATAACAAACTACAGACCTTTGACTGTAAAACTAAGTCAAACATAGTCCTACATACCGGAAACGGTAGGCCATCTTAGCGTTCGAGCAACTTGAAAAACTAAGGTTTTAAAAACCGAACCAGAGATCAAACCGTACATCTATCGATTTTGGGTTTTTATGGTCGAGCCCATTCGGTGATGATTTCAAAAATTCATAAAAACTAAAAAGGCTAAACCGTTGTATTGTTGGTTTAGTTCATATGGTCCAATAAGGTCGAATTGAGTTAGACCGGTATATCATATAAATAAATATGAATAATATATAAATAAATATGAATAATACGCATCATATATTTAACAGATTAATACACTTGTGTCCTTAAAAAGTTTTTCAATAACACTCATACCCCTATTTTTTACAATTACATGTATGCTCTTATATTTTTACAGAACTCATAGTAGAGGTCTTTTATAAGTACACATGTGCTTCAATATTATACCAAGATAAGAACAATATTGTGAATTTTTTAAGAATATGGGGCACAAGTGTAATTACTAATAAGTTCATGGTATAAATATTATTAGAAAAACTTGAAAGAATATAATAATTATGTTTTCTCAAATTCATATAAATACATATATATGATGTATAAAATTAACAATTATAAAACTAATTGATGATAGGTATTGCTAATTTAATGGTTTTCATGGTGTAATTATGACACCTTATTTATGTGGAGGCATCGTTTGTTGTTGTTGGAAAGGGTAACCTCATGCAAAATGTGTGAAGAGAGAGGTGATGCCCGTAAGTAGGAAAAGAGAAGCAATATTAGGTCATTGGGACATATAGAAGGAGAAGATATAAAGGAGTATCATACTATGGGTTCGAAAGAAACTAGATTATGAATTTTTTAAAATTTACATTCTATTAAATAATTAAAATTTATTTTCTGTAAAAAAATTAGATGGTTAAACTAGTAATTCCGTTCAATTGGATCGACTTGCGAGAAAAGAGGATGGTTAGAACATTTTTTTAATGATTCTTGGTTTAACCGGTTGTGAGAAAAACACGTGCATACTATGGGTTCGAATGAAACTAGATTATGAATTTTTTAATTTACATTTTATTAAATAATTAGAAATTAATTTTTGTCAAGAAATGGATGGTTGAACTAGTAATTTGGTTCAATTGGTTCAAGGGATTTTTACACCCATAACCCTGAGTAATTTTGCAGTAACATTCATAACCCCGCATAATCGTGAATTACACGAGGAACCCTGAAAATGCTTAACTCTTACATGGCATAACCCTGTGTTAGTTGGCATCTATTTTATCCGTTAACTCTCACGGAAAAAAGTTATATATTACCAAATTTACCCCTAGAACCATTTCATATTTACAGAGTATGCCATTAGTTCCACAACCATCCCCTAAGCGTGTCCCGACCTCCTCCAAACCCTATGGTAGCTCCCCCCAGCCCACCTCCTGCAGCCCAGGCCGGCACCGACCATGGCTCCACGTCGCCCACCCTCTAGCCTATCCGACCCCTGCGTCGCCCACCCTCGACCCCTGCAGGCGAGGGCCCCCCGCGCCGCCCACCATCCAGCATATTCGACCCCTGCGCCGCCCACCCGACCCCTGCAGCCGAGGGCGAAGAGACTCCCCCCAACCCCCGGTCGCCCACCCTCCACAGGATGGCGGAGAGCCCCCTCACCCTTCACCTTATGGCAGAGACCCCCCCTGCCCCGCGTGCGTCGCCCACCCTTCGCCGGATGGCAGAGAGCATCCCCCCGTGCATCGCCTCACCCTCACAGGATGGCAGAAACCCCCTTTGATCACATTTGGAAAACACAACAGAGATACAAATAGAGCTTAAGAATTTACAAGGAGCGAGAAGCAGATTGTAGTTAAGATTAGATCTTGCATTCTGTCTAGGATCAGCCGCCTGAGATTTTGGCACTCTGCTAACTATTTGACCCAGGATTCATGTTCTCAATTGCGAGCTATTGGAAGCACTCTTTGCTTCTTCAGCTCTTCTCAACATGGAGAGAAAAAAATCATGCATCAGA
Organism: Ottelia alismoides; assembly: GCA_037367405.1. NCBI lineage: Eukaryota > Viridiplantae > Streptophyta > Magnoliopsida > Alismatales > Hydrocharitaceae > Ottelia > Ottelia alismoides. The sequence continues at coordinate 653,701 of JAZKJV010000566.1, read as the reverse complement.
GCTTTGTCAGAGCTCATTCTTAGTCTGGGATTCACCGTTAAGCATCTATCCACTAGATCAAAGAGTGTGTCTGGAACATCAAATACTGGTTTCTTTGTATTCTTCTCACTCCAGTCTCTCAGTTTTTAAGATTGCAAAGAGTGGACATCAAATAAATCTTGAAAGGATGGTTTTACAGTTAAGCACTTTGTTTACAAAATTTGAGGAAAAAGAAAAAGGCCAGTTAAATGCTTACTGCCGGGAATGATGACTCACGCCCGTGGATTTTGGCAACTTCCCAAAGATCTTCACTGCCTTTTAGCTTAGCAATTTCTTTAATATTTCTAGCAATGGCAAAAAATTAGCTAATGAAAATGGTAATACTTAATTTTATGTATTTCAACATTGAAAGGCTTACTGTTCAGGGTAACACCGAACGGTATCCTCCCTATGATCATATACAGTATGGTAACTCCAACATACCACATATCGATCTTGCAGCCTTGATGAGGAGATCTAAATAATACCTACCAAGCCCAGCCGCCACTCACCCGCAGCCCGTGGATGCTGATTCCCCGCACCCACCTCCTCCAGCCTAGGATAGTGCCCGTCCAGGAGAAGAGATAGAGCTGCTACAGGAGAAAGGACTCGAGGAGTCCACGTCCTCTTCCTTTGGAAGGCTTTTATTTTTTTGACAAATATTTAATAGCCTTTGGATAGACCATGGTTAGATTAACCCATGATATGGTTGAGTTAAATGTTCCTTTAACGGAGGGTTATAGGTGTGAGACGGAGGAACTATCTAGGATTCCTCGTGTAATTCACGATTATGCGGGGTTATGAATGTTATTGCAAAATTACTCAAGGTTATGGGTGTAAAAATCCCTTGGTTCAATCGGGTCAAGCTATCCAACCAGGTTTTAACTGGTTTTTATTTTGTGAGAAAAATAGGATGGTTGGAACGTTTTTCTTCCGTTCGTTTAACCGGTTGTGAGAAAAAAACATGCAAAACAACCTAAAAACCTTATGCATGAAAACAAGCATCAAATCCATAAGAAACAAATGTTGAGGCATATCATAAACCAAATATACCCCTACATTTTGCCACCATTCTACCGATAGCATAAATGGTATACCAGAAGTTTATTGTTGCAAACTTCTTCTCCAACCTTCACATATGGAGATTCAAGGTGGATATAGTGGTTTTTCTTCTCTGATCTCATGGGAGTATATGTAATGATTTAATCGGAGGGTTTATGGGTCTATCTATAAACTTTCTGATTGGAAAATTAAGCCGCTAACCGCCACTGTATTTTCAGATATTTACACATCCAATCATCCTTGTGGGAAATGATCAAACGACCAAGGGTTCCTCTAAGATTACATTATGTCGTTAGAATTTCTTTTGTGTGTAGAAAGTTATTTTCTTAATTTTATCTCCTCTTTAGCCTTATTAAGATGCATTAGTACCTTATTTTCCTTAATCATACGATCAAATTACCTTCAATTTCTCATCGGGGTAAGTTAATGCATCTTGTATGTCTCTTGATTGAATCTTAATTCCTTGAGTCAATACTTTAATTCACTTGATTGATTTTAAGTCAAGTAATAAATGGAGTTAATTCATTCTAATAGATCTCACATGAGCCACACTTCATGTTAAAATTTACCAGGTCTATGTGAGCTAACTGAATTTGAGCATTAAGGTCCATTAATATCGATAATATTACAGTGTGGTTCAAGGCAACTGAGGAGGTATGTATCTTGATTGTACTTTGACTCAGTGAATCTTCATCTCAATTCACTTGAATACCTATAACTCAAGTACTAAATAAGGTTAATACATTCTAATTTATCTTGGATAAATTGTGCTTCAAGTTAGATGGACTAAGCCTTATGTGAGCAAACCGATTTCAAGTCTCGAGATCCGCTAATATTAGAGATATTACGGTGAGGTCTGGGCAGTTGAAGAGGATGTGAGTTGCGAGTTTGCCCCAAGGTAAACTGGCGAGATATAGCCCCCATTTGGTCGGGTTAATCCCACCTCAAGTCACTTATATATATCTCAAATTTTCATTGTTATAATATTACCAACCACCTTCAAATAAAAAGTTGACATCAAAACATATTATAATTAAGGGATTTTTACACCCATAACCCAGAGTAATTCAATAACTACAATCATAACCCCACATAATCGCGAATTACACAAGAAAACCTCGGATAGTCACTCCGTCTTACACCCATAACCCTCCATTAGTTTTTCCATTAACCCAACCATATCAGTGGGTTAATCTAACTCATGATCAATCCAACAACTATTAAAAATATCAAAAAAATAAAAAAACTCCTTCCTTCTCCAACGCTCGCCCTCCCTCCCTCCCGCCCCTCCCCCTCCGCCGCCACCCTCCTCCGCCCCCTCCTCCGCCCCCTCCTCTCCTTCCCCGATAAGTGGTCCAACATCCTCTCCAAGCTCTCCCTCCTCAACGTCTCCAGCCCCGCACCCCCACCCCGACTGGCCCTCCCACCCCCTCCTCCCCGACCATGGAAAGCTGTATCGACATCGATATCGTTTCGATATCGTATCGATACGATATTTTGACGATATATCGACGATATATAGCCGAAATATCGCCCATATCGATGAGCCTTTATGAAGAAAATGCCTGGAAATCGGGATATATCGCCATATCGGTGCTCATATCGGTCCCATATCGATATCGATATATCAGTGATATATCGTGATATTTCCTTCCATATCCCCGACCTCCTCCCCTCCGTCCTCCGCACCCTCCACCTCCTCCCACCCCTCCGCCTCCCCTCGCCCCCCCCCCCCCCCGACGGTAAGTTCCCCCTCCACCCCGACCTCGACATTGCCTCCTCCTCCTCCCTCCACCTATACCTCCACCTCCACAGCCTCAACCTCCTCTGTTCCGGCCTCCTCACCCCCCCCCCCCTCCTCCGCCATCGTTCTCCCCCACCCTTCCCCTCCTCCTCCAAGGACGACCTCTCCCTCTTCGTCCGCGGTCTCTTTGCCCGCCTCCTCATCGGCACCCTCGACCTCAAGAAGAAAGCCCTCAACTCCCTCCTCCAACTCCTCTTCGAAGACCCCAAGACCGCCACCGTCATCGCCCAGGAAGTCAGCATTTCCTGCCTCGTCCACCTCCTCGATCCCGTCAATCACTCCTTGATCCGTGAGCATGCCGCCTCCGCCCTCTCGTCCCTCGCCACCGCCTCCAAGGTATCGTGTCGCATAGTGTTCGAAGAAGGTGGCCTCGGGTCGCTCCTCCGCATGCTGGAATCCGTTTCCGTCCCTGCGAGCGAAATCTGGGGTTTGGTTGCTCCAAAAGGTGCCAACTTGTTGTCAATTCGATGTTGTTGCAGGATGACTTTTGTTCTCAAACACCCGGGATCAGGGAAATCGACGTTGTTGTAGGCATTCGCTGGCAAACTCAACTTCTCATTAAAGGTCAGTATGGAAAGCAAGAGCTTCTAAGTTACCTTCGTTGTTAATCCAGGTAGGATTTTTTCCTCCTGCATCTGACAGTTGATCTTGCATCGTAAATGAGAGAAACAGTCGATTATAATGGAAAGAAGCAACCTCCGACATGTCTGCAGAAGATGTGTAAATATGTTAGCCAACATGATGACCACCACGCAGAGATGACCATCGAGGAGACCTTGAGTTTCACGGAGCGCATGCTGGGAGGTGCCCATTCCTTCGGTCTGCTCGGAAGGCAGTGGCATTAGCCCGCAAGGCAGCTGGTGACGTGTTCCTATGGAAGAGAAGGAAAGAGAAGGGGAGTGTTTGTAATTATCCTGAATCTAAAGGGTGAAAATGATCCACATTTGACGGATTTCATCAAAGTTACTGGAAAAATGGATGGGTGTTAACAAATGGTCATGTCATGTAAGAGTTAAGCATTATTCGGGGTTCCTGGTGTAATTCGCGATTATGTAGGGTTATGATTGTAATTACATAATTACTCAGGGTTATTGGTGTAAAAATCCCTATATCTAAAACATGGTCAATACAACATAATAGAGAAGAGGTTTTTTCCACATAAAAGTAAGCATTCGTGGAAGGTGGAGTGGCTTTCTCTAAAATTGTTGGCAGAATGCTAATAAGGAGTAGATAGTAGTATTGTCATCTCCAACTAGAGATAATGATGTCCCACTAGAAGTGAGGAATTTCGCAATACAATACCCCATGCCGATAGCTGACAACTTGAGGTTATGGAAATGATACATAATGTGTGTGAATGGGGATGCCCCTTCCCAATCAAGATTTAGATTTCGTATGGGTGGTGTTAACAACATTGAGGATACCTTAGGTGTATTTCCGGAAATTTGGCTCCAATGGTTCTGTGCACACCTTAGTTGAGGTGGTCGGTACTCCCATTCTCTATGTTAGAGCTTGATCTCGTAGTAGGTAAATCCACTTTCCACTTGGTGGTTTTGGATCTCTTGAAGGTTTCAACACTTAAAGGTAGCATGGCAATGTGACAATCGCTAGAAAATGGTGCTGAGGGTGCATTCAACCAAGGTAGAACAACATACAAAAAAGTTCTGAAAGCAACAAAAACAAACCTAACTGGGAAATACCTTGTTCTTGACGGAAGGAAGTGGAGAAGAGGGAGCTGTGACAAAAAGGAAGGCGCGACGAAGGACCGACGCGAAGAGGAGATGTCGACTCGTCGTCGGCGTTGCGGAGGAGGGAACGGCGACGCGGAGGAGATCACTTTCCAAGAGGCGGAGGAGCTTGGGTTCCAGGAGCTCGTGATGGGGTTTAGGGCTGAGTTGAGCTCCGTGTTGTAGACAGGAAGCGTGTGGTCAGCCCGGTATTTGGCTATGGCGGCAAGGCCGTTGCGGTCGAAGCGCACACGCTCCTTCCACCAGCCGCGCAGATTGTCAGAAGCACCGCTCACGGCTCCCTTTCTTGGGGATAATGCCGTAGACGAATCCCCGAGCTTTGCACACCTCCAGTTTAGGGGTATGGGCGGGTTATCGGATCATGTTTCCCTTTATGTCCAGAATGTATACGTAAAAGTCGGGAAAGTAGTCAGCCGACTTAAGCCGATTAGTCGGTTGAGTAATCAGGTTAACCTGACTAAAAGTCGATTCGGCCTAGTCGAGTCAGCACCCCCCTCTCTCACGCGATTCGATTAGTCGGTCTGACTTTTACAACAATATAAATTACTTTGCCATGGTTCTTCTTACTAAAAGACCCCCGCACTCCAACCTTCCATCATCTATTCAAGCTTATTGTTAACTATGTATCTTTCTCATCCATTGAACAATTTCATCTAAAAACAACATGTACCAAGGTTGCCTCCATGTACATTGTTTATCACTTCAACCATAAACAATGTAAAAAATAAAGCAACTTAAGTTGATCCTCGGCACAAGTCATTACTGATATCAAAATAATTTATCAACCTTATTGGAGCTCAGCTCGCACAAGCTATTTCTTGGTCATACATATCACCTTCAGGTAGGTAAAATAGTCACCTATCTCTTCTTTAGAAACCTCCACATAATTTTTTGGTACATTATCATGAGCCTTCTCCAAATCGATAAATAATGTATGCGAGTCTTTCTTATGCTATGTTGATCTCAAATGTTGATTTCGATGTCATTTTGTTGAAAACCAGAAAGTGGAATTCGGAGAACTCCGATGTTATATAACTTGTGTCATTGAAACCAAGGAAATTGCTTTAATATAAATTCTTTTTAAGAAAAAAATATTTTCATTATTCTTTAATCAATAAATAATATAGGGATATGCATTTGGTTGCTAAAAGTGTAAAGAGAAGGTTCTTATTATTTTTTAACCAGTGTTCTTATTAGTTTTATCTATATAATCGCCACACATGTTGATATAAAGTACGGTATGTACTATGTAATGTCCGCACTAGAATTTAGGTATAAAGAATGCATAAAATAAGTTGAAATGACAAATGTTAGTCCTGATGCATTCCTCCCAGATGTCTTGCAATCAAGTCCTTGTATTCATGGTCGATCAAATGTACAAAAGCCAAAACAAGGACAATTGTTGGCTGAGTATGCGGAATCACAAAGAGGTTGACGTGATAAGGATTTTTTTTTAAATAAAAAGAGGGGGGAAATGCCATCGATGGTGTCCACTCCAATCTCCATTAAAGATATAAAAACTTACAGTTGCCTGATCCCAAGGAGAGATCCAGTTAATTGATTTACATTCTTAACATAGAAACTCTAAAAATAACATTGTTTAAACCAGACAGCCCATAAGGTCAATATTGGTGTCTTTACACTTCAATAGCAAATTTGTACTAACTCGCAACCAAGCTGTTCCAAAATTTGAGATGAGACAAGTTGATCAAAGAAATACCAACCGAATCCCAAACTTGGCAAGAGCACGTGCAAGAGTAGAACAAGTGGTTGAGGTCCTCAACCCACACACGACAAAGTGGACAAGAGGAGTCCTTTGGCCGAAAAGTGACTCGACACACTCCGGTCATGATCCTATCCTAACTCTGAATCCATGGGAAGAACTTAATCTTCATGGGTTCTCAAAGCTCCAGATAAACTAACAATCTCTCATTATTTCCACACGGAATGATGGTGTAATGTAGATGTGGTTTGAAAATCATGTGATGAAAATAATAGAGTAAGAGTAGATGTAGGAATAGAATTGGTTGCATATATAGTGAAATATTGGAGAGATGTCATATTATGAGTTGCTCTACGAATAGGTAGTAAGATATTGGAGATATATCATATCATGTGTTGCTCTATGAAGAAGTAGCTTAGACTCAGAATATAATTTTTATGTGCATTTGGACCATATATTCTTGTCTGGTTTGTAGTCCTTCAAATCTGCATTCATTATCATATAGTCCCACCTTGCTACATCATATCAGAACGTGGCATTCCGCCATGAACCATTTTTGCATCATCATTTGCCTACTTAATTGTCACCTAATTTCATTATTGACTTCGATTCCCTCCATCTAGGCTAGCTCATGCAATCTTCAACATTTGCCTTCATGTATGAAGCAATTTTAGTGTTTGGTCTTCCACCTTAATATCAATCACAAGAATAGCATTGTCATCCATCCACTTCCGTGTAAACCCTTATAATTCATCGTGCATCTTGAAGAATATATGCAAGGTTAATGGGGTCTATCATGTTTGTCGATTCCCTCTAACATATTACACTTCAACATAAGGTAATGAATGTCAACAAGACCATTTTGCATGTATACCCCCAAAGAATTTTTTTGAAGTGCAAAGGGTTGAATATCTCCAATTTCTCTAAAATCCTCATCCCCTTGCAGTTGCAAAATATACCTTCACTGTCATTTGCCGTGAGTTAGGAACATCTAATTCATAGAGAACTCGTCGTTCAACTACCAAAAAATTAAAGAAAATATTTTAGACTTCAGTAGAAGATAAGTTATAATGTTAGATGTTACAATGATATTACAAGTTATAATCTAATAAGTTTCCTTATAGGAGTAATATTATTTTATTTGATGATTGTTGTTACTCTTTCGAAAGAACGGAAGGACTTCCTAAATTATTTGAAGGTTAAATAATAATCTAATCTCAAGTTAACATATGCATTGTGTATCATGTTGTTCATTTGCATGTCTCTTGACTTCACTCGCTTTTCCATCACAATCTAAAAAATTGGTAGGAGCTTTGGACAAGTGTTAAGGTTTTTTTATAGCGACACCTCAACGTATGATAATAATCTGGAAAATACAAAAACAAAGTCATAAAACTACCATAAATGATAAGATAAAAACAAGAGCATAAATAACATACCAATATGAGAAGAGAGTGGGACAACATTCTTGCTCAATGCTAGTTGATGACGTCCAATCAAATGTTATATCATTTTTAAACATTTTCTTACAGTCATCCATTGTTCTCAAAGCTACTAGAACCAACTCCATAAGCAGTATTTGCCTGAACAACAATATTCTAGAAATTCACAAGGTTGATCAAGATTCCTACATCTCTCCCTTCTCGATGCAAACCTTGGGAAGAAATAAATGCAAGTAAATGTTATGAAAGAGTGTTTGATAGACACATTCATGTTTCCCCAAATCCTTCAAGATCAGGTCAATGCTATGTACAACACACAAGACTTAAAAGATTCCATACTTTGTCAAAAGACAATACTGATGCACCAGCCTTCATGAGATTGTTGTCATTATCGCGTATCATCTTTACAATGTTCTCACGACCAACCTCTTTTATAACGACTTTTATGAGTCTAAGTATGTACTTGTAACTCACTTTTTACTCATAAGCTCAATATTGGTACGACTAGAGTAATCACTAACATTGATTAAAAAATTAAAAGAAAGTATTACATGAAAGTTTGGACATGTTAGAGGCACTTGGTACACCTTCCATATGGGCAACATGGCCTTGAATCAAGAAAAGTTTAACTATGTTATGGCCTAAAAGCCTTGAAAGAAAGAGATAGGCTCTTTGTTATGGCCATAATGACCTTCAAAGTAGGAAATAAAGGAAAGCCTAACATTTCAAATTTGCATGGTTGATAAAATTAGATTTCTATCACAATATACAAGGATAATGATTTGCTACCTTGCATAACTCATCCAACCATCACACATGAGGATAACACCATACTTGATCATTTCTATTTCAGTTTTGTAATGTATTCCATAACTCATCAACAAGGATATGTATGTTGATAGTCTCTTATGGGATTGGAGCTTTTACATCTCACTAGCGACAATGATCTAGTGAATTGCATGTTACAAGAAAGATTCGCTTACCACAATTTTCAAATGCCATTTCCAACAAACATATTGGTAATAGCCCTTCAGACTCGCTCTCTAATATTATCAAACAACCCCATCAATGTTTTTGATTTTGGATTTTTGCAAAAAATATAGCGATCACAACTACTCTTTATAATGAATGATTCAATTCATTTTCTTTTGTGTTTCTTCTTCAGTGGTAACTACTCTTTACAAGGAATAATGCAATTCATTTTTCTTTATGTTTCTTCTTCAGTGGTGCCTCAATTGCACCACTTCCACTGTTACTTCCAACTCCAACTTTAAATGTAAACTTCCACCAATGGATCCAATATCAACACAACACATGAAGTCTCATCTCTTGAGCTTACTCATTGGTTCCTATAATGGCATCTTATGAGCATTACTCTCTGTTATGGCTTGAAGATCAATAGGATATTGGAAATCATCAGCAAAATCAGAAAAAAAACATTGAATTCTCTTTGAAACATGAATTATATAAACTCCTCATCTTTTCTGACTTCCTCTATTTTCTTAAACTTACCTTCCTAGCGAATCTTCACTCCATTCTTAACCCCTTTAATAAGAGGTATGTTTGGCCACATTCTTATAGCCATCAACCAGATGTTGTTTCGGCATCTCGATTCCACCTTCATCATCTATCTTCCCACAAAATTTGCCTTGAATATTAGACTCGGTGCTATCAAGAGCGCTAGCATACTTCAATCCAATTTTCCCACCAGAAAGCTATTCAACATAGGATCAAAGACAGAAATGGAAGACATTATCTTTATTCTTACTTCTTCATGGGTACACATGCAACAACAAAACAACACACCAAAACATTTGCATTAGTATTAATCATTTTTTCAGAGGAGCATTAGTATCAATCATAAAAGAAAGAGGAAGATAATATTTATTTAGAACATGAATAGAAATCACGTGGCTTGGATCTTACAAAATTTCACTCAGATCTAACATCTTAAAAATCAGGTTTAACATTAAAAAAACTTGTTAATATGTATTATGCACAAGCTCTATATAAGCTTAGTTTCAAAACATTACAGATAATGATGCATATCAGCATATATATTGACAATCTATGTGTATCTTGGACAATATAAACATGTTATCCTTAGAAATTCAAGATATAAAAAACCATAATTAAGTAAAACATGCTACACTAAAAAGACTATAAAGGGAGAAACTTAAATATGGAGATCACTTCTTACGAGTCATTCAAAAATAAGGAAATGATGACCAAACTTCACCCATATCAATAGAATTAGAGAAAGTTGTTAGCATATTCCATGGTTGTTATCGTGTTACCAACACAAAATGACATTTAACAAGATTCACAACATTTCTATAGGCATTTCGAAAAAAGAAAGGCAAGATATCGATGTTGCGCAAGAGATAAAATCAAAATTTGGGAAAACTTTTGTCGAAATTCAAGGTAGCCATGTTGTAAGCTCTAGCCCACGTCAATGCCTCGGGATGTGTGTAACCTCAATTGTAGACCTACCAAACACGAAACTGAACAAATCTGAAACGTTGTTGAGTCTTGTCTCTACCTTTTTTCAATGTCCTCTTACACAAATTCATAGTATGAGTCATCACTTTGATGTTTTTAAAGTTTCTAAATATTATTCTTCATCTATAGTGACAATATATTATGTTTTGAATAGTATATAAATATAAAGATTATATATTATGTTCTGTCTCTTTATATCTACTGAACATATTTATTAATAAATATATAAATTTTAGTTCACTTGAAAATTGTAAAAAATTGCTTGTCTACAATAAAATAGCCTCTCCAACATAATATCCAGCACAATGTCACATAGTGATTGTCAAGTGTTTGGTTTATCACCGAATGCTTTAATTATGTAGTAGAGTGGAAAATCACGATCCACTTCTTACTTTCCCATGATAGTACGTGTCCACCAAAGAATGTATATAGGACATGACATAGACTAGCACATTACATCAAAATATGACCAGTAAAGAGCACTTTACTTAATACTGGAGCCTTTCTCCCAATCCAAGTGGAGACTTTAGAATCTTGTTTGAAAACAAGCCTCAATGACTTGATAAGTGTAGTACTATTTTGTAGTAGTGCTAGCATGCTTTCATACCATACCATTAAACCTTTTAAATAAATTCTTTTGTTTTGTAGAGAGAGATATTATCATATCGTTAAGTTTTACAAATAAATCATTACTTCCAAAAATATTTATATTTTTATCTTCGTATATATTTAAATTATATTATTTTTAGATAAAATTAAATCCAAGAGTGTACTACTATTCAATAACAAACTTGCCTCTATTGTAATATGGAAAAAATATTTACTAAAATGCTCAAACTCTTGAGCGAATTCCCATATTAAGTTGTTTTTTTAAATGAAATCATCATACATGGAGAAATTCTTTCGTTTACACATGAGAAAATTTGAGAAGTAGTTGAGCAAGGAAGATAAAAAGATGCAGAGATACAATGGTCTATTTATAGATTATTATACATAGGCTACAATTTTTTTTGAAATATTTTAATTTTAAAAAAGATGACTGACTATTTAAAGGGGGATCTCCTATAATATAGGTATTTTCCCATGGGTTAGGGGGCCAAGCCCCCTCCTGCCCCCCTCTCCCTCCGTCATTGCACTTTAGAGAGTCAAGTATAGTGAGATCAAGTATTATATACCCTTAGAAGCAGAAAAATCTGAATTTGTATCAAATATGCCTTGACATCCTTGAAGTTAGGAATAACATCCAGAAATGAAGCCATGAATTTCTACTTTGGGGGTGCAAATTTTTGAGACTAAATATACAATTTATCTTTGTTACTATTTCTTATTGTAATTATTAGAATGTGTTTACAAGTGTATTTCATAAAGATACCCTTGTAAACTTAACCGTAAAATTTGAATGGATTGACAAAAAGACCGTTACAAAATTTTTCAAATCAAAATATACTTTCACTAATACAATGTTAAGTTAGACCATTAAAACAAAAATTTTTAAAAGTAATATTATATTTCTTCTAATGTAGGAATGTAAAGGATATATATATATATATATATGTACCGATTTCGTATAATATTGCATATTAGGGGATGCATATGGATCAGATTTTATCGGATTTTAGCTTAATTCTTGTCCAATCCGACCTTAACAGATTTTAACTTTTTTCAATCCGACCCAATCCATTAAATATCTAAATCCATATCAATCCAATCCATCGGACTAATGTTGGATCGGATTGGTTTGGATTTTTTATACTTATGTATTCCATCTCAATTGTTTACCTTCTCATGTTTGTACTATATCGCACACTTCCCTCAACATGTAAATTATGTCTCAAAAGGATCATTTCACAATGAAATGATCATTAACAATTTTAGAAGGAATGTTATTACGATGGATTAAAAAGATCACTATATAGTTATTTTGTTGTTGGGGTCATGTGTAACATGTAGTTACGTAAATCTTACAAATGTTGATAATTAGATTATTGCATTCATGTCATATTATGATTTTTTATTGAGAGATGGGAGGGATTAGAGATGCAGACTTACTGATACTATTATGGATATAGGTGTTCCTATATCCTTATTTGTTTTAAATATGAATGCGATGCATATAAAGATATTAGCGGGTGAAAAATATATTAACATGTCCGTAAAATTGGATATCGGTATAAAATGAATACCGATCGTAAGGAAATAATATTATAAATACTCTATATATTAGCTTAAATGTACATGTATTGGATAGAATACAAATGATATAAATATTATAAATATGCTTATATCATAACAATTATACCAAATATGACAAAAGAAGGTACACAATTATGTTATATAAAGTTAAAAATAAATGTACAAATATATTTATATATAAATGGATATAATGATACAAATATAGATTTTTGTTGATATGATGTGATATCGGTATCTGTATCCATTTGAAAACATATGCGGATACAGATGTCAAAATATGTATAATATGGTTACGATGGAGGATCAGATACGGATATATCTATATCTATATAACTTGTAAATAGGAGATGGGGGCTATTATATACAACTTATTATTATTTGTAGTTATCTCTCATAAAATATACACCATAATTGATCTAACATGGACCACATTGATCTAACACAACTTTCTCTAGTATGTTTAGGGAACAATACTGAATGTAATGCTAGAACCGTAGTTGCCAACCAAGTGATCATACATGCAGATAATGGGAATGAAATGCATTTTAAATCTCTTAACCGTTTCTTGGACAATGAGACCATTATGTCAATAGAAACCTCCCAACATTCAAACAAGGCATTATAGCTAGAAACCTTCACCAATTGCTTAGTAATCTAGGCATCAACTGCGGATCATGCTTCAGGCATAGATGATGGCGAGTCAACCGGTAACCAACAAGAGAAAGATAGTGAAAGTTCAAGGCCTAGACATACACTGTCCGATGTAAATTACTAATATAAGATTTTTTTGGTAAAAAAAGGAGGAAACACACAAATTCCGCTCCAAATACATTAAAGATGAGATATAGAAATACTTATAGAATCCAGAACTCAAGTTGAATCCTTGCTGAAAGAGTTACATTTTTGATATGAAAATGTTCCTGTCAAAATATTACACCATTTCAAGCTAACCATAGTGCCCAAATCACCACAACTGGAAGCAATAACCTTGAGTTTGGGCAAATGCGGGAGTTGAACACTGATTCCCAACAGTCAATAAGGTTTCTATGCATCATCCACGCAATATGAAAATCACTCCAAGTATCTTTCGCACTTGGACACGTGAAGAAGAGATGATTAAGTGTTTCCTCTTCCTCTACACATAAAACATAAATGTCATCATTGCCACCCATGAATCTAGCACATATGTCCTTTGTCAATAGTCCACCAACATTAACCAAAAAAATACATTAATGCATGGCGGGACCTTCATTTCCCAAATGAACCTACATCCACGAATCAACCCTTCATCAACTTGATTCGGACGTTGAATCAATGCTTTATAATCTCGTCGTACCATGAATTATTTCCCTTTCCAGACCCAATGGTCACGCCCTTCTACTGGAGCCTCAATCGTGTTACCAACATCCAACAATTCGAGTAGCTGCAAGAACCGTTATTCAAAGAGTTCTATATGGAAGATCGACATCCAAACACCATCTTTCTAATAATCAGAGATCGTGGCCACTTTATTCGGCACCAAAGCAAATAACCATGGAAAACGCAAAGCTCGGGTTTCGCCATCAATCTACTCATCGATCCATGAAGCAAATTAGCATATGTCACCAAGCATCATACAGAAGTCTGTTGGCCAACATGGACAGGACAAAACACACACCCCTCCAGAAGGATGAAGTGCTCAACCATACATTATGTTTATGGTTCTTTCAATGTGAATCTCATGTTTTCCACGAATCTATCCATAGCACAAGTCTTCAATATCTCCCCTTAATCTCGCAACCCACTTCAGTAAAAAAGCCATATTCATTGCAACGATTCAAAAATCTCTACTGAATAGGTGGTCTCCCCATCAAATCCCATATCTCCCAAAATAGACGCCTCAAGCCAATCTGATTAAGAGCCACTGGGCTCCTCCTCTCCGATAATGGGCTTGACTAGGTTGACACTACATCCCGACCTATCAAAGATGAATGTAGTGGACAACACCTTCTCGACACGTAGTTCTAGGTTAACTAAAAGTTAACAAACTTGTCATAAGAGCACAACAAATCAAGCAAGAAGATACCTCACTCAAAATCACAGATAGAACAACTTAATAATTTCAAAGATAAAGGTTGGAGGACAAATGTTTACGTCTACAACATATTAAGCAAGTGAAATATAAAGAATGGTAGTATTGTAGAAACATATCAGAAGCATAGCGGTGGTCGAATTGTGTGGCTCCTCCACGTCTGGTGAGGGGGTCAGATGGCGTCGTCAACGGTCAGATCTCCTGGAAGGGTACTGGGACCTGGACGAGCTCCAGTGAGGCTGGATGAAGGCGAGCTGGGGCGTAACAAGGCGTGCTTTGACCTACAGATGAAGTCTTCGACTCGGAGGGACACTCTGATCGGGGTTATTTGGCTGAAAATAAAGGGAAGCAACAATGGGTGATGAAGGGAGGTTCCGGCGACGCGGAGGGTGGAACCTAGACCTAATCTTGGCCCGGATAGCCAAGATTTGGGTGATCAGGATGCGGGGGAAGGATTATGGCAAACAGGGTAATCGATCTAAGCAGGTGGATATGGCTAATGGAGCTCCGACCGGCGGATCAGAGCTGTCGGAGCAGTGGTCGGCGATAAATGAAAGATTGGAAAATGCGGAAGCTAGGAACGATGAGGGATGTACCTGAGTGTCCTAACACGATCCTGAGCTCCAGGGGGTGAGGTCGAGGTTGGTCATTGCCTCAACCACGTTGCAGAAGGCAGGGAGGCTCAAACGAGGCGGATCTCCGGCCACGTGCTTTGAGCGTCGGCTGCAGCCACTCTCTCCGGCCACCAAAGGCTCCGGCCGAATGCTGTCACCAAGAGGAAGAAGACTAGGGTAGTAGGAGGGTGTGTGGTACGAGATGAGGGTCTGGGGAGGGGAATGAAGCTTCTATACGCATTGCAAGGTGGCCAAGAAGATCGGGCGAGGGTACGCAATCCAAGGAAGATCCGTCCTTCCCTGGGGATCTACGAGGGTCGTGGATCCCAAGGGAAGGATCGGGCGAAGGAATCGGGGCAGGAGAGGCCAAGATCCGATCAAGAAAAGTCTGAGAAAATGGAGTGAAACTCGGATCCAGGCGAGGACCGGTCGAGGAGGGGGAGTTGACCGAGGTCAACAATCCTCCTGGACCAATCAGAATTCAGGAAACAAAAAATATTTGTAAAATAAATTAAAAATAGAAAATGATTTTATTTTAAAATATTTTCAAAATAAAAAACGTTTATTAATTTCCAAACTATTTCTAATGATTTTTATTTATTTTTATGAAAAATAAATCAAGGTATATACATTTCATTATATTATATACAAGTATAAAATACCTATGTATTTTATATTATTATTTTTATTTTCTTATTTTTGTACAAATACTCTAATTTTGTATTTTATTTATTTACAACATATTATTTGGCATATAAAATAATTTTTATTTTATTTTTAATGGTTATCTACAAGTGTTAAATAAATAGGTATATAGTACTTATATACATGTGATATGTACAAGGTGAGAGAGAAATTATTTTGTTTTTATTTTTATTTTGTTTTTCTAATTTTTGTTTTATTTTTGGAAATATATACAAGGCAATAAAAACACATTTTTATTTTTATTTTTGTGAAAATAAAATATCTACAAATAAGAAGGAATATTCTCAAGGTATAGTGGCCCTATCTCTCTCTACTTATTTTATTTGGAGATCAGGCCCATATTGGGCCCTCTCTTGGGTTTAGATCACTCAATATTTATTCTAAATATTTACTTCTTATTCTTTATTCTTTTATTTTTGCACAAATACATGCTAATTATTAATATTTAATAAAAACATGCTTATTGGTAACTTATTGTATTTACAGTTATCTACATGGTGTTTTGCCAAGAGTTTTAGCTAAAATAAAAGAATAAAGAGTGATGAATGAGTATTCATCACCCCCTATACTTTAGTTTTGCTAATCCCTTAGCAAACACTTATTTGAAAAAGAAGTGAAAAGAGAAAGAAAAAGAAAAAGAAGAAGAAGAACCAAGGTTGATTATTAAACTTGTCTTTATTAAAACGAAGTATGGAGCTGAGTCAGATCTTTGGATTATTAATTTTGTCGGAACCTTATTTGGTCTTAGGTTTAAAACTTGACAGCCTCTAAGTTCTACTAATCTATAGTCAAGACTCCTCAACAATCCAGATCAGAACAAGTCTACATACACAAACTCTGATGACTATGAATCTTTTCTTGTACTGTGTAAGTGATATGTAGCTCCCCACCTCAGAAATGGCAAAGTGACAACCCTCCCCAACAAGGTAACTCTAATACCCTAGTCTGGCAACTCTTTCCTTGAGGAGCGGGGTATTCCCTTCTAAGTTCAAGTTCAACCGGCTCAAGAAGAAGAGGAAGAAGAAAATGGACCATGGCCAGTGTAACCATGTATCCTTGGGAGCTCAATCAGTGTAGCCAAGTCTCCATGCTGCAAGCTTCATGAGATGGGCATGTGTAACATAAGCTTCGCTTTATTGGACTATATACACTCCGGTGGGTATTTCATTTTCTATCAGACTCACCAATTTTTTTGGAGTTTTTTTTTCTTTTTGCACATTTTTTTGATGTGCATGTGTACAACATCTCTACATGGTGCAGCATATATACATAAGGAGTTTTTCCTCTTGAGCTAGTAGACTATCCCTCTTTTGAAGCTTTATTATAACCCACAACTCCTGTCTTTAGACCTCACTGTTACCAGACCAAGTTGAGACGCACTTCCTTTACTAAAAGAAGAAGAGAGGTTCCGCCTGGAAGTACTACCCTCATATGCTACCCCAAGTCAAAGAAGACTGCCTCCTCACCACCTCATCCGTAGAGAGCTAGGTGTAAAGTGCTGGTGCAAGAAAAGCCATTGTCTGTGAGAGTCATGTGTGTGTTGTTAAGTGTTCTATTTAGGCTCATCAAGATGACATATGATCATAGCCTAGTGGGCTCAAAGAATTAAGTCACCATGGACCTGAAAAGTCTCAACCCTAAGCCCTATAAGGTCCCTCTTAGAATTAGGTGGATTAAGATCTTAACCAAGCTCCATTTTTCAATTTAATTCCAGGCTAGTTTAAATGTCAACTATAATTCGGAAAAACAATACAAGTATTTAGAAAGATGCAATTTGTACAAATTTTTGAAAATGTGTAAAATTTTTGAAAATGTTTGAAAACATGGATATATGCATGAATGCAGAAGTTTTGCAAAACATTTACACACATTTACAAAATGGTTTTTGCAAACTTTTTGTTTTTCAATCATTTTACAAAAATTTTGTACTATATACATAATTTTGATATGAAAATATTTACAAAATCTTTACACAAAACATTTTTGCAAACATTTTTACAAAAATAATTTTGTAAGTAGCTAGGTATGTGCAATAAAGAATTTTAGGTATAAGAAAAAAAATTTAATTTTTAATTTTTATGGATTTTTAAGGATTTTAGCCATTTTATTTATTAACAACTCACATAAAGTACGAGTTATGGCTAACATATATATGAAATATATACTACGCCCCCTATACTTAGCTCGAACGATGTCCTTAGAGTGAATCAAGAGCGATGAAGAAGACAACTCATGCTTAGTATAGGGAAGTGAAAAGGAAAACCTATACTACAAAGACGAATGAAAGAATAGAATGGAAAAGAATCTCGGGGTTTCTCCCTATACTTAGGATCAAGTAATCCTAAGTATAGCAGGCTGTACACAAAGGGAAATCCGAGTGAGAGAATGTACATGGTCTACCTCCCCTATACTTAGGGTAAAATATCCCTAAGTATAGGAAACAAAAGAAAGGTAGAAAAGAATCAACATAAAATCAAAAGTCTCACACCCCCTATACTTAGGGTAAAGTACACCCTAAGTATAGCATAATCAAAGATGCAGATGGGGTGTTGGATTGAAGAATAGTATGATATGGATATCTGAATCTATACAAGTCGGAAGACAGTGATAATCGGGCGTGAGATGCAATAGATGTGAATCAAGAGACCACATCTCACGCAAAATGAATAGGGGCGACGTCAACGACCAGTGGTTCATAATCTAGATATGGTTTGAGCCGCTGCCCGTTAACACGAAAGGTAGACTCAGATGACAACTCGGATATGTCTATGCTTCCGTTGTCGTGTACCTTTCGGACCAGATAGGGTCCCTTCCACCTACTCTGTAACTTCCCTAGAAATAAACGAAGTCTAGCATCGAACAACCATGCTCTTTGTCCTATCTCAAACTGCTTGTGGCTGATATGAGAATCATGCCACTCCTTCACTCTCTCCTTATACTGTAGGCTACTCGAAAAGGATGCATCTCGAAGCTCCTCCAGGGCTACCAACTTTGCCCTCCTCTGATCTCCTACACTCACTGGATCCAAAAGTATATCTGTGACTGCCCAAGGTGACCTATGTCTCAGCTCAACAGGTAAATGGCAGGGCTTGCCATAAATGAGGCGAAAGGGAGATGTACCCAAAGGTGTCTTGAAGGACGTCCTATATGCCCACAAGACCGAGTCCAAAAGCTGTGACCAATCCTTTCGGTCAGGGCGGACGACCTTCTGCAAAATAGTCGATCTCCATGTTCGACACTTCAGCAAGACCATTGGTCTGAGGATGATAAGGTGTGGCTAATCGATGGTCAATGCTGAACTCGTTAGCAAGGGCCTTTATCTTGTCGTTGACGAAATGAGACCCCCCGTCAGATATCAATACTCTAGGTACCTCAAACCGTGAAATGATATTCTTCCTAAAAAATCGGCATACAGTCCTAGCATCTGCAGTTCGGGCGAGGATGGCCTCAAGCCAACGACTCACATAATCCACGACCAACAGAATGTACTCAAATCCCCGACTCTTAGGGAATGGACCCATGAAATCGATTCCCCATGCGTCAAAAACCTCACAGAAGTGAATGGGCTGCATCAACATCATATCACGCTGTCCACAAGCGCCCATCCTCTGACAGTCAGTACACCTCTTCACGAATTCATCAGAATCCTTGAAGAGGGTAGGCCACCATAGGCTGGATTGGAGCACTTTCTGTATCGTTCTCCTCCCAGAGTGATGTCCTCCTACCTCAGGCTTGTGGCAGTAAGTGAGGACGCTATGGTGCTACTCCTGAGGAATGCACCGACACCAGACGCTATCCCCTCCTTCATGACAAAGGACGGGATCCTCCCAATGGTAGAACTTGGTATTCACGAGGAAGGTCTCAAGTCGCTGCCTGGGCCAACCGTGTGGAACTTTCTTGGCAACAAGATAGTTCACAATGTCGGCATACCACGGGAGAGAGGCGATATCAAGGATCGCCTCATCTAGGAAGGTCTCAGAGATAGGCTCAATCTGCTCAGAATCCTCAAGATGCTCTAATCGGGGGAGATGATCCGCCACCACATTCTTGACTCCAGGCTTATCCTTAATCTCAATATCAAACTCCTGGAGTAGAAGGATCCATCTGGTCAATCTAGCTTTGGCATCCTTCTTTGCCATCAGGTACCTAATGGCGGTATGATCAGTAAATATGGTCACCTTAGATCCAATGATGTATGATATGAACTTATCTAGGGCAAACACTACGACTAGCATCTCCTTCTTAGTGACGGTGTAGTTCCGCTGAGCGGCATCCAAAGTACAGCTAGCATAGTGCATGTCATACGATACTCCATCCCTCCTCTGTCCCAGCACGACCCCTATGGAAAAATCAGAGGCATCCGTATGATCTCGAATGGGAGAGACCAATTAGGCGGCTGGAGGATAGGAGCCTCAACAACTAGACTCTTGAGAGTCTCAAATGACTCTAGACACTTATCATCCACAATGAAATCGGTGTCCTTCATCAACAAATCAGTCAACGGCTGGGCAATCCTACTGAAATCATGAATGAAGCGCCGGTAAAAACCGACGTGCCCCAGAAAAGACCGTAACTGTCACAAGTTGGATGGTGTACTGAATTTCCTAATGATATCCACCTTGGACGGATCAACCTTCATGCCCCTATTGGAGATGATATGGCCGAGCACCGTCCATTGAGTCACCATAAAGTGACTCTTCTCCCAAGAAAGCATAAGATGGACCTCAATGCATCGTTGAAGGACGTGGTCTAGGAAGTCAAGACAAGCATCAAACCCATCGCCGTAGACTGAAAAGTCATCCATGAAGACCTCCAAGCACTCACCCACCATGTCCGAAAAGATGGACAACATGCACCTTTAGAATGTCGCCGGGGCGTTACATAGACCAAAGGGCATCCCTCTGAAAGCATATGTCCCAAAGGGACAAGTGAATGTAGTTTTATCCTGATCTTCGAGCGCAATGGCCACCTGATTGTATCCGGAGTACCCGTCCAAAAAACAGTAGTGACTCGTCCTAGCTAGCCTCTCTATAATCTAATCAATAAAAGGCAACGGGAAATGATCCTTCTTGGTGGCCTGGTTCAATTGTCTGTAGTCCACACAGACCCTCCAAGAAGTGGGTACCCGGGTAGCGATCTCCTCTCCAGACTCACTAACAACTGTGGTGATGCCCGTCTTCTTGGGCACCACATGTAACAGACTGACCTACTTGGAGTCGGAGATGGGGTAGATAAAATTGACGCTCCACCATTTTGAAATCTCCTTCATGACAACCTCTCGAAGGTTCAGGTTCATCCACCGCTGGAACTCACGCGACGGCTTCGCGTCCTCTTCGAGATAGATATAGTGGGAGCACAGGGCCGAACTTATCCCCTGAGATCGGCTATGCTCCATCCTATCGCCTTGCGGTTCTTTTCAAGAACCCCGTCAGACGGGATTCTTTCTCTCTAGTCAAATCTGCTGAGATAATGACTGGGTGCATCTCATGATCGCCCGCAAGGAACCTATACTTCAGCGATGACAACAAGGGCTTCAACTCTGGACAACTAGGTGCTGGTGGATCTGGCCTCTGAAAAGTCCGAGTGAATGCGACCAAATCTGCATGGGAGAATGAGAATTCTCGCTGAAGTTCAGAATCTGGTGAAGACTGCTCTGCTGGTATGTCTCTGTTCTGAATGGAATCAGCCTCCACCCTAGCTGCTGGCTCTATAAACATCAAACAAGGAATCATATCATCAAACTCTGCCCAATCTATGTCTGACTCCGAGGGATCTAAATCTGAATCACTAAAATCAACTGCGTCGCTATCGGGAACACGATCTGTTGCCTCATATGTGTCCTCTGCCAGGAATGTGCTCTCCAAGCTCTTCTCTACTGGAATCTATGCATCAGCGGGATCTGAATGTGAGAGGATGGCTCGTGAAATGGGGTCTGATCAGACTGCCTCATCATATGTGATCACAAAATCACACTCCTGGTGGTCGTCTCGCTCTACCTCTGTCATCTGCTCTGTATCTGTAGGCAGGTCTGAGCAAGTTGAATCTATGGCTCTAGTCTCCTCGATCATCTCTATTTGTATACTATCACTCTCTACATGAAAGTATACCTTCCCGCTATCATGATCGGACACTACCTTGGCTGTGTCCAAGAACGAGCGTCCTAAAATGATGGGGGTATCGATCACGGACTCAAGGATCTCCATGTCCAACACAACGAAGTCCACGGGAAATTTCAGGCCCTGAATCGTGACGACAACGTTCTTCAGCAACCCCTTCAGCCTCTTGACAGATCGATCAGCAAACTGAAGGACCGTCCTGCTCTGTCGTAGAGGGCCAAACTCGAATCGGTTGAGTAAGGCTGCCGGAAGTAGGTTGATAGATGAACCACTATCTAATAGAGTCCGATCGAACCTCTGCTCATAAATATGGCATCTAACATAGGGAGCTCCTGCATTTGGCCTCTTGGCTGGCAGACGGTTCTGGATGACGAAGCAAGTGGCGCAAGTGAGCACATGGATCTCTGACTGGTGGTTCCTCCTCTTCCTGCAAATGGAAGTACTGTCTCTGAGGTTCCTCTGGAAGAGGGGGATGTGCACTAAAGCCTCTTGTAGAGTCATCTGTATATGAAATCTGTCCATCATATGCTGCTGAACTCTAGCTGGTGTGATTTTTTTGGATTTTCTTTTTTAGTCCCCTTAGCCAAGCGAAGTGCTTGGGGAAAGGGGACGGCTAGGCCCTTCTCAGATGAAGGGCTAGGATCGAGTCTATGCTGCTGTGGCAAAGTAGAATCCATACATAAATCATCAATCAACACAGATGGACTCGCAAATGACAAACCCTTTCCTTTATTCACAGAATAGTCCTGAGATACATGAATAGCAGGAAATGCAACAGGAGAAGAACTGGCAGCCTCAGTACCACCTACGGCGTTTGGACTTGCGGCATCAGTACCGCGCTTTGGCTCAGCAACTCTGGTGGCATCAGCACCACCTCCTACATCTGGTGAATTGACGGCCTCAGTACAATCAGTTGGATTAACCTCCTTGGTGGCGTCAGCACCACCGTCATCATCATCACGAGCGGCATCGGCACTGCTCTCCTCCTCGTCTGGCGCTCCTGAAGCTGCATGTGGTCGTCGCTCAGATGAGGCACCCCAGTTGGCATCCTACCGCTCCTAAGTGTGACAAAGTCAGCATCAAACATGTATGCAGAAATATCACCAAGGGAATCACTAGGAGTGGTAACCTCTGTAAACTCTACCTGCTCAGACTTCCTCTTGAGGTTGTTCGGGTTCGACTTAATCTGGGCAGGGATGACGGCCTTTCCTTTGACTATCTCTCTCATCTCATGACTGAACTCATCCATCTCCCATCTGAAGGTAGCCTGCTGCTCGAAGATGAGGCATGCTAAATCATCTAAGGCGGGGTTCTCATAGGCGGGGCCATGAGAACCTGACGGGTGGCCTCTCTGGAAGTGAGGCTGTTGTTGGGAGTGAAAGGGATACTGCTGAGAATGATACTGTGGAGGCTACTGCGGTTGCCTCCACGACTGTCCCTGATGGTAGGGACGAGGACCATGCTGCTGGTAAGATTGGGGATGTGGCTGCTGCTGGTGTGGGAACGGGGCTGCTCTCGCTGCTAGCTGTAGTGGCCACCCTGAACTGGAGGCTGCTGCTAGGAACTCGTACCTCCGGTCGACCAACGGAATCCGGGATGGTCTCGTCGGATCCCAGGCTGAGGTCGGTTATACCATATCCCGTTGACTTCCATCAACGACTCCTGCTCGTAGGTGGGTGGGGGAGTACTGCCAGGGGCTGGTTCGGCTGATACTCCACCATCTGGCTGTCTTGAGATGGTGGTGGCTGAACGTACTGTTGCTGCTGTTGCTGGAACTGCTTCGCCTGAATATGGTGAACCTGTCGGTACTGGGTAGAGGGCTGGGTCGAGCTGCTGCTGCTGCCGGTATCTGCCCGTGACCTGAGATGGGGCTGAGAAGTCGTCTATGCCTCTTGGAGACACATGATCTGGGTCTTCCGATCACTCAACATCTGTGCCATCTGACCAATCTACGTCATGCCTTGGCACCGCTTCTTCTCGATCAACTCGATCCAGTCCAGCTTCTCGCTGATGATCCCCATGTCTACGGCTATCGACTCTGCATGTGCTGATGCCGCTGATGGTGTAGAAGGACCGGCATCGACCCATGCTATCCTTTGATAGGACACAACCTGTGGCATGGGCTTCCCCTGAGTGTAGAGTCGGGTCTGGGACATAACCGTGTAGTTCTCAACCATCTCCTCGTAGATGGCCCAGACATGATCCTCATCTTTGGCGAAGTACGTGCCCCCACAAGATGCGTTCACTAACCCCTCCAGCTCCGGTGTAAGCCCACAGAAAAAGCTCTGGACGAGATTGGGCTTGGATATGTCGTGATGGGGGCACCGGTCTGTGAGCTCCCTAAAGCTATCCCATGCCTCGTGAAACTGCTCGTTAGGGAGCATGGAGAAATTGCTGATCAGGGCCCTAACTGCTTTGGTCCGATCAAGTGGATAATACTTGTTGTGATACTCGTTCCGGAGCTGTTCCCATATAGTGACGAATCTCCCTAAATGCTTCAGCCAATTGGATGCTCTGTCGACGAGGGAGAAAGGGAAGGCCATCATCTTGATGGTGTCCTCGTCCATGAGATGATCGTGGACAATGATGCATATCATCTCAAACTCCTGGATATGAAGGTATGGCTCCTCTGTGGTGAGTCCATGAAAGCGAGGAAGGAGTTGAATGGTCTGAGGCGGGAAATTGAAGTCTCTCGCAATGACTGGCAACACAATCCATCTATGGGTCAGAGTTGCACCTGGGTTGTGCAACTCTCTCATCGGGAGCGCTGCTGCTGCTGGCTGAACTAGCTGTGCGGGCTCCTCTCCCTCGGGAATATCTCCTCCACCGGGTCTGCGCTGCTCTCGGTCTGCTCACATATGCTCCATCTCCTGGTGCATGTCAATCATGAAAGCCCCCTGATCTCAGATCTGTCGCTGCATCATCTCAAGTGAGGCTAACAAGGTGTTGTTGATCGTACCCTGGTCCAACACGTAAGTCTACTCTCCTCTGGGACCATCGGTGCACTCCTCGCTGCTGGCCATGGTCTCTGCAAAGGCAAAATACCTAAACTCAGATGCCGATAAATCAACTGGCTGCTTCGGTATCCGCTCGGGCACCTCAGGACTGGTAGAAGGGTGGTCGAGGGGGAATAGTGCGGAATCGAACTCGGATTCGGAGAGCGGGTCTTGGCTCTCGTGAACCAACCTAGATGAGCGGGCCGGAGTACTCGAAAGCAATGCAGCCATAGGCTGCCTAAGGGACCTCCGACCCATCATCTCGATCTGGCGAGTAAAGGCGGATGAGATCTGAATAGCAAACAAGATCGATCAAGCAAAACCCCGATTCACCTACGCACGCAGATCTGATGACCGTGAAGGTTCGGTCTTTTATCTTGTTATTTTTATTAGGTGATCAAACAGTCTACCAGAGCGATTAAGCGAGCTGTTGGGAATCCAACGCCCCCAGGAGACTGTCCCGATCCCAAGCTAGATCTTTCCCAATCAGTACAAGTCGCGTACCGTTTACCAGCTACCTGATCGACTCACTCTATTAAGGATATCGTGGCCTGCTTTACCGGAGATTGGAGCGATCCTCACTGGAGAACGACTAACTCAAGACCAATAGTCTGAAGAAGGGTCAGATGTGGCTCTAGCCTAGGGTGCGGATCACTCTCTCGCTCATCCAAACCATACAAGGAGGGGATTGCTCTCCCAAGACAAGTATTTTTAGTGAAGTGTATTTTAGATCAAGTTTGCTTAAACAATCCCAATTTTATAGTTTTTGTTTTTTAGGTATTTTTCAAAGCAAACAACGCCTAACGAATTTTTCGATTCTCCTGATTATTTATAAGTCCAAAAATAGGGGGAGAAGACGAAAAAGACGATGCATGATTAAACACGATGATGCATGCGGAGTAAGAAATGCGTACCTTGCCTCCAGCACTTTACATGAAAATGATCCGTGCATAAATTAAAATGACAGAAATAAAACTAATCTAAATGATGCAGCGAGGAAATCGACCTTAAGCAGATAGTTTCTACATGTGAAGTGAAGGATATGGAGAAATCCTCAAGTGCATCATGGAAGCGTGATCGTCGTATCTGATACGACGGAGAACGAATAGTCGCACTAGTTGTTCGGTGCAACGGAATTTAAAATTTTTCATGCGATGAAACCACATGATCCAAGAACAATTCTCGGATCGTTTCATCTATAACCACAATAAGTATAATGCAATACCTCTTGAAGCATGGTTGATCGAGTCTCTAAGAAAAGAGACCTCCTGTCTCACGTCCGATCGTCGGAGTAACGGCTTGCGAGCGCGGGGATGAGTCGCGGTGTCCTCGCAATCCAAGAAGATGATCCAAGCATGGTTGCTCCTGATCTCGTCGCACGAGATCGAATGTCTCCTTCGTGAGTGAAGCACTCCAAGTGGATGGAGAACCGCAGAGTGTCGAAGCGGCGGCGTGGTGGCGTAGGTGTCGACGGGTCTCTCCTCTAGGGTATGGTGGACGACCACCAAGAAGAGGGAGAGAGAGGGCTGGTGTGTGAGGAGAAAGAGAGAGAGATGTGTGCTACAATAGCATGTACAAGAGAGCAAGGTATGCCTCTCTATTTATAGGGTTTTAGGATCCATGGATCTCAATCCATGGGACATATAAAATCAATGGATGAGATTGATTTATGTCAATCCAATGATCAAGATTGTTGTTGGTAAAAGCCAACAACTTGTGATTTAATTTTGATTAAATATATTTGATAAATCAAATATATATATATACCAAATTAAATCAATCAAATAAGGAGTGAAATACAAAGGAGATCATCCATCCCCATAAAAGGGAGTGGACGGCCACCAATCCCACAAGGGAATTGGGTGTCGCCACCTCCTTCCCATATGGGGAGGGCAATCTCATGGATTTCCATGAGATTGCTTATTTCCTTGATTTCCTCTCTACTTATTTCCAACAACTATTTGCTGGAATTTTATTCACCAAAAATAATTCTCAATTAATTTTGGGAATATTGCAATCTTGACATTGGAAAACTGTGAATCACATTCACAACCCAAAACAAAATATAATTTATATTTTCAATTAATTAGACAATGTGTATCCAATACACATTAATAATTAATCTACAAATATAAATTGTAATTAGCTCTCTCTAATACATTATAAATCACATTTATAATATATTATGAATAATTGGATATTACTATCCACATTATTCTTATTCATAATAATTAAATCACATTTAATTATATTGGATAATTCCTCATACATCATGATAATTAAATCACATTTAATTATCAATTTCTCATTGCTTAGATCTTATGGAATTGTTCTTAAACTATTTAAGAACAATGCTATTTCTCCTCAGATACTTGGAGATAAGGACAGGGCGATTGTATTGTTCCACGTATAGTGACTTGGATATTGAGATCACATCTCAAATCCAGATCCCATGGACCTCTCATAGATGCTTGATTAAATCAAGATCGTAAACCTAATCTTCTCGTTGTATCTGAATCTCATTCAGATCAATGTCCAATACATGGACTAAGATTAGGTCACTTCTCTAATGAGAGGAGTCACTAAAATCCAGACCTGTGTCATCACTCCCTCGGAATGGAAGCATCATGGTTATACAATCGTTTATGATCGAATCACCCTCAGGTATTCCTAATACCTGTACATCCTACATACTGGAAGACTCATGATCATCATGAAGATATAGATCATTTTTACACTGTCATCTTCATGATATGATCACTAAGTTTCTCAATCTTGGTCCTTGGGATATGGTACAGATCATATGCTTTCACAAAGCATATATCTTACCTTCAAATTCATATCATGCTTCTAAAGCATGATGACCATGCATGGAATTTGGTCAGTCCCAATACCTCATGAGTGAGCTCATGTCTCACGGTTCACAAGTGAACCTATATGATCCCTTTGAGAGATCGTATTACTCATATGCCCTTATATGCACACCAGCTCGCCGGTGTATAGACCTTGGTTAGGTCATCAACCTATTGGTCTGCCAAATGTACACACTCAGACATATAACAAATACATCTGTCTCTGGTCAGAGGATGTTTGCCTATGATGTGACAGTATTCATTATAGGTCTTTGGTTATCTCGATCTCGTTAAGTCAACCCATTGACTCAACTAATCTGATACCTCCGAATCACTATTCCCATTTAGAGGACCTGCATAAAGAGATCGATCAGATATCAGTCTAATGAGATAGGATTTCCATCTCCTACTCAAGCTGGAGATCACTACTTGTCAATCATTGATGATGCTTGATGAGTCCTCTATCTAACTCCTTAGATATTCATCCAAGCATCAGCCTCTATGATTCAATTAATGAATCAACAGATGTATGATTATCAAGTTGGCCATGGTACATAACCCTTATTGTACAGAGGAACCTTATAGTGCATTCATTCATTCAATATCAGAAAGGGAGTGAAACATAATCAATAACTTTTATTGATAAATCATTTATTACAATAACATTTATTGCAGGAATGGTTCGCCTCGGGCTCACATTGCTAACAATCTCCCATTAGCCCTCAGAACCATTCATGAACAATCCTTAAACACATACTCATTACGTGCTGGTAAAAAACCTTCCATGTCAGAGGTTTGGTAAGACGATCAACAACGTTGTCGGCAGAGGCCACCTTGGTGATGATGATGTCACCATGCTTTTGAATCTCTCGAATGATGTGGTATTTCCTTTCTACGTGCTTGCTCTTCTGATGCCATCTGGGTTCCTTCACCTGAGCAATGGCTCCCGTGTTATCACAGAGTAGCGGGATGTGAGTATCAGAGGAAACTACGCCAAGCTCCAGCTCGAACTTGCGCAACCACACCGCCTCCTTTGCAGCATCCGATGCGGCAATGTATTCGGCTTCTGTTGTTGAATGTGCAGTAGTGTCCTGCTTCTTGCTTCTCCAGCTCACAACACCACCATTCAACATGAACACAAACCCTGATGTCGACTTTCGATCATCAATAACCGATTGGAAGTCAGAATCTGTATATACTAAGACTTGGAGATCACCATCTCCATAGACCAAGATGTAATCTTGTGTCCATCTTAGATATTTAAATATGTTCTTTAATGCATTCCAGTGTTGTTCTCCATAGCAGGATTGGTAACGACTTACCACTCCCACTGCATGGCAGATATCTAGCCTAGTACACATCATGGCATACATTAAGCTTCCTACAGCTGATGCATAGGGGCATCCAGCCATGGCTTTCTTTTCCTCAACAGTTTTAGGAGCCATTCCTTTAGACAGGTGGATACCATGCCTTAAGGGTAGGAATCCTTTCTTGGAACTATCCATACGGAATCGTTCAAGAATCTTCTTAATGTATCCATATTGTGATAATCCCAATATCCTCTTCTCTCGGTTTCTAAACAACTTTAGACCTAGGATGTAAGAGGCTTCTACAAGATCTTTCATCTCAAAGGTATGGGACAACCAAATCTTCACACTGGTCATCATCCCTGTATCATTCGCAATGATAAGGATGTCATCTACATAAAGCACGATGAACACAATGGCACTCCCACTAAGCTTCTTGTACACACAAGGTTCATCGGGATTCTGCACAAAATCATAACTCTTTATGGTTTCGTCAAATCTGATGTTCCAGCTACGAGAAGCTTGCTTGGGCCCATAGATGGATTTCTTCATCTTGCATACTTTGCCATCCTCAGTCATGAAGCCTTGGGGCTGCTCCATGTAGATATCCTCCTCGAGGTATCCATTGAGGAAAGCCGTCTTGACGTCCATCTTCCAGATGTCGTAGTCAAGATATGCATCTATAGCTAGCAATGCCCTGATGGATTTAAGCATAGCCACATGAGAGAATGTTTCATCGTAGTCGATGCCTTTTCTCTGTGTGTAGCCCTTGGCTACGAGCCGTGCCTTGAAAGTCTCTACTTTTCCATCAGGCCCCCTCTTTCTCTTGAAGATCCATTTGCACCCAATGGGTTTTACCCCTTTAGGTGGATCCTCTAGGGTCCATACACAATTCTTATGCATGGAGTCAATTTCTGACTTCATTGCTAGCATCCATCTATCCATGTCATGATCCGCGAGTGCTTCATCAAATGAAGTAGGATCATTGTCAGTTTCACTTGATACATGGAATCCATACCTTTCAGGTGGTGCAACCACCCTCGAACTTCTTCGAAGAGGTATGGGTGTTTCATCTTTATTTACTTCTTCAGTTTCTGGTTCATGAAGCTCAGAATCCTCCGGGGATTCAATGAGTTCCTTTACTTCATATTTATCTTGACCCTTAAGAAAATCATTCTCCAGAAATTTCACATCTCTGGAAACAAAAACCTTTTGAGTCTCAGGATCGTAGAGTTGGTATCCAATACCATCTCTAACATACCCAATGAAGTAACACTCACGAGAGCGAGATTCCAGCTTACTTGCGTCCACGTTCTTCGCATGAACCAAGCAACCCCAAACTCTCAAGTGATTAACACTAGGTTTGGTTCCATACCAGATATCATGAGGAGTCTTAGGTACAGATTTGCTAGGAATCTTATTCAGGATATATATTGCAGTCTCTACTGCATATCCCCAGAAACTAAGTGGTAAATGTGCTTTGCTTATCATTGAACGAACCATATCCATGATGGTTCTGTTGTGTCTTTCAGCAACACCATTAAGTTGGGGAGTTCCAGGAGGAATGAGATTGGAAATAATTCCATTCTCTTTAAGGTATTCCTTAAATTCATCTGAGAGGTACTCGCCACCTCGATCAGATCGAATTCGTTTAATCTTTCTATCGGTTTGGTTCTCAACCAAAGCCTTGAATTCTTTACTTTTCAAAGGTTTCAGATTTATGACGTAATAGGAAGATAAACCCGTATCACGAATGGTCATCAATAAACGTCAGATAATATCGATATCCATTTCGAGTCACGGTACTGAAGGGACCACATACATCAGTATGTATTAGGTCAATAATACCTTCGCATCTTGTAACCTTGTTACGGAAAGGCATCCTGGTCATTTTTCCTTGAATGCAATTCTTGCAAGTAGGCAAAGGTTGAACCTGTAGAAAATCTAAAGGTCCATCCTTAATTAATCTATTGATCTTACCAACATACAAATGACCAAGCCTTTGATGCCAAATCTCATTTGAAAGATTTTCATCCTCCCTGGATCTTTTAGGGTTTTTATTAGTGGTTGTGACATTCATAACACATTTATCAATGCACAATTCATAGAGTCCTCCAAAAGTCAAAATACAATCTACAATATATTTATCATAACGATTTATGACTAATTTATTACAGAACGGGAATGAATATCCACTTCTAACTAGCTTAGATACAGATATTAAATTCCTTCTGACTTCAGGTACATAAAGACACTCTTTAAGTACTAGGACTCTTCTACTAGATAATGATAGCCGACAAGTCCCGACGACGACTGCTACAACACTTGCATCAGATCCCATCTGGATGACTATCTCCCCTTCTTCAAGTTTTTTCTAGTTTCCTGAAACAAATGCAACAAATTGCACACATGAATAGAAGCACCAGAATCAACAACCCAACTTCCTTCTCGTCCAACGAGAAAGCTGGTTTCAATGATAAAAGTAGATTTCATACCTGCTGGGGCTTTA
This sequence comes from Ottelia alismoides, assembly GCA_037367405.1. NCBI lineage: Eukaryota > Viridiplantae > Streptophyta > Magnoliopsida > Alismatales > Hydrocharitaceae > Ottelia > Ottelia alismoides. The sequence continues at coordinate 622,039 of JAZKJV010000566.1, read as the reverse complement.
CCTTTGTCGATCGACTTCAGGTAATCCGAACAATTATGCCTCCAGTGCTCCGGCTTTTTGCAGTGATGACAGACGTCGGTTTTCTTTGACGCCATTAGAGTGGATGCATTGGAAGACGAGCCAACACTTTGTCACTTCTTCTTTCTCTTCTGGGCCGGGCCCTTTCAAGAACCATGCTTCCGACAACGCTTCCCTCTGACCTGTGCAACCATTGCACTGCTAGCGGGACCATCTTTCTTCATCACGTCTTCTGCAGACTTTAATGCAGCAAGAAGCCCGGCATTTGTCAATTCCAACTTGTTCATGTGGAATGACACCACAAAGTTATTGAAAGATTTGGGCAACGACAGCAGAATGAAATCAGATTGCATGTCTGCATCCATTGTTGCCCCAAGAGTCTCCAGCTCCGATAAGTATCCAAACATTTTGAGTACATGCTCACGGACCAAAGTCCCTTCCTGCATCTTGCAACGAACTGGTTCTTTCATAACATTGTACCGCTGGGTGCGGTTAATGTCACCAAACATATCTTTTAGATTCTGCATGATCTCTTGGTAAGTACTCATCTCCACATGTTGTTTCTGAAGAACATTGGAGAGAGAACCCAAGATATAACATCTAGCCAAGACATGATCCTCATCATACTTGTCATTGAATGCTTTTTCTTCCTTAGATTTAGGGTTTTCATGCTTGTCTTCTGAGAGCGCATAACTGATGCGCTCCGCCGAGAGTACAAGCTCCAAATTACGGATCCAATCCGAGTAATTCGGTCCGATCAATTGGTTGACCTCCAGAAGCCTGCTCAGTGGGTTCATGGACTTCATTTTCTGAAATTGAGAATGCACTATATTAAAACATATATTCATATATTCAATTTTATGATATTTGATTAAGGTTTTTAAATCAAATTATTCTTGCATTGTCAACTTTGAAAGTTCATTCCCTTAATCACTTTCAAAGTAAGAGATATACTTACCTCTATATCTCAAGCAAGAACTGGGATCTCCTCTTTATCTTTGTTACATCCCAATAATATGAGAAACTGCAACTCCAATAAAGAGAAGCGGGAACACATTCCGCCTTGCAAGTCCAACTTGCATTTCCCAATTCGGTCTTTAATGCCCAGGCCCACCACCCCTAAGGTGATGTTGACCTGTCATTAACTGAACCAACCGTCAACAGGATTAGAACTCGCTATGCGCAATCCAATATCGCCCCAATAATATGAGGATCTGATATTGGGGTTACTACGCATACGGCCTTACTCTTTTGAGAAGCAAAGAGTCCGATCCAGATGCACTTGTATATAGGAGCTGTCACTTTGTACATGCGTCTCCTATATACAATCCCTGGCGACGAAAACACTTCGCCTTGACGGGAGACAATGGATGTCAATTATGTGATCCTCCACCTCTTATTCAAATTTAATTAATTACTATGACATTCATATAATAAATTCTTCCAAGGGAATTATTAACTCTAATCATATTAGAGTAATTTAATTGGATATAATTAATCCAATCATATTAAATTAATTATCAATCCAATTCAATCAATCAAACTTGATTGTTATACTTGAATATATATGTTATTATTCTGAAAGTACGTATTAATTTGTATTTTAATAATTAAAAATACATCTTGCATTATCCTGGCCCTACCCGCTGTCATGGCCAGTACCGGCGAGAGTGGGACGGACCACATACGTTGCAACCCGCTACCCCAGCGTCTCCGACTAGACACCATATCCGCATCGGGAAAGGATAATGCCAAATAGATGAATTTGTACTTGAGATGATCATCGGTTCTTCAACCGAAATTATACCATATAGTAATCAAAACAATTTTTTATTATAAGGAAATTTTCTAGACAAATTCTTAATCCTATTCAAGCAAGGAGTTTGATGATTGTGTTTCCAATTATGATCTACATCAAATCTAATCAATTAATTGGTTGAGGCTAACTCAATTAAGAAAATAATCATATTCCAATATTTCTCAAATATTTTCCATAATTATTTCTTGAAATTAACAATTAATTTTATTAATTGACAATCACATGGTTCTTGATTAGGAATGTAATTTCAGCAGTGACTCCTACTTACTAAAATTAGCATATTTCAATCATATTAAATCCAAATTAGACAAAATCAATTTTCATGGATTGCTAATTTGATTTAGGACAGAACCCAAGTGATGTTTCACGCATTTCAAGGCAAGTCTAAACAGTAATTAACATTTTAATCACGTTCAGATCTACAGTTCCCGCAACAGTGCATACATGTTCATTAAAACAACCATATCTCGAGCATACGAAATCCGATTTATGCAAACTCAGATCCTATGGTTTCCTTATTTAATGGGAAACAAAATCCAAGTAAATAATTCGTGCTTAAACATTTTAAACATGGCCGAAATTATTTACTAAATAGATCTGCTAAATCAAATGCGATAAAAACTTTCGCAACCTTAACGAACCCAAGTCGTCCTCGGTTAGCAAATCACATTCGAAACCGTCGAACTAAGGCTCTGATACCACTTGAAAGATATAGAGAAACCCTCAAACGCATCACGGAAGCGTGATCGTCGTATCGGATACGACGGAGAACAACTAGTCGCACTAGTTGTTCGGTGCAGCGGAATTTAAAATTTTTCATGCGATGAAACCACATGACCCAAGAACGATTCTCGGAACGTTTCATCTATAACCACAACAAGTATAATGCAATACCTCTTGAAGCGTGGTTGATCGAGTCTCTATGAAAAGAGACCTCCTGTCTCAAGTCCGATCGTCGGAGTAACGGCTTGCGAGCGCGAGGATGAGTCGCAGTGTCCTTGCAATCCAAGAAGATGATCGAAGCACGGTTGCTCCTGATCTCGTCGCACGAGATCGAACGTCTCCTTTGTGAGTGAAACACTCCAAGTAGACGGAGAACCACAGAGTGTTGAAGCGACAGCGCGGTGGCGTAGGCGTCGACGGGTCTCTCCTCTAGGGTATGGTGGACGACCACCAAGAAGAGGGAGAGAGAGGGCTGGCGTGTGAGGAGAAAGAGAGAGAGAGAGAGATATGTGCTACAATAGCATGTACAAGAGAGCAAGGTATGCCTCTCTATTTATAGGGTTTTGGGATCCATGGATCTCAATCCATGGGACATATAAAATCAATGGATGAGATTGATTTATGTCAATCCAATGGTCAAGATTGTTGTTGGTAAAAGCCAACAACTTGTGATTTAATTTTGATTAAATATATTTGATAAATCAAATATATATTAATACCAAATTAAATCAATCAAATAAGGAGTGAAATACAAAGGAGATCATCCATCCCCATAAAAGGGAGTGGACGGCTACCAATCCCACAAGGGAATTGGGTGCCGCCACCTCCTTCCCATATGGGGAGGGCAATCTCATGGATTTCCATGAGATTGCTTATCTCCTTGATTTTCTCTCTACTTATTTCCAATAACTATTTGTTGGGATTTTATTCACCAAAAATAATTCTCAATTAATTTTGGGAATATTGCAATCTTGACATTGGAAAACTATGAATCAAATTCACAACCCAAAACAAAATATAATTTACATTTTCAGTTATATTGGATAATTCCTCATACATCATGATAATTAAATCACATTTAATTATCAATTTCTCATTACTTAGATCTTATGGAATTGTTCTTAAACTATTTAAGAACAATGCTATTTCTCCTCAGATACTTGGAGATAAGGACAGGGCAATTGTATTGTTCCACGTATAGTGACTTGGATATTGAGATCACATCTCAAATCCAGATCCCATGGACCTCTCATAGATGCTTGGTTAAATCAAGTCCGTAAACCTAATCTTCTCATTGTATCTGAATCTCATTCAGATCAATGTCCAGTACATGGACTAAGATTAGGTCACTTCTCTAATGAGAGGAGTCACTAAAATCCAGACCTGTGTCATCACTCCCTCGGAATGGAAGCGTCATGGTTATACAATCGTTTATGATCAAATCACCCTCAGGTATTCCTAATACCTGTACATCCTGCATACTCGAAGACTCATGATCATCATGAAGATATAGATCATTTTTACACTGTCATCTTCATGATATGATCACTAAGTTTCTCAATCTTGGTCCTTGGGATATGGTACAGATCATATGCTTTCACAAAGCATATATCTTACCTTCAAATTCATATCATGCTTCTAAAGCATGATGACCATGCATGGAATTTGGTCAGACCCAATACCTCATGAGTGAGCTCATGTGTCCCGGTTCACAAGTGAACCTGTATGATCCCTTTGAGAGATCGTATTACTCATATGCCCTTATATGCACACCAGCTCGCCGGTGTATAGACCTTGGTTAGGTCATCAACCTATTGGTCTGCCAAATGTACACACTCATACATATAACAAATACATCTGTCTCTGGTCAGATGATATTTGCCTATGATGTGACAGTATTCATTAAAGGTCTTTGGTTATCTCGATCTCGTTAAGTCAACCCATTGACTCAACTAATCTGATACCTCCGAATCACTATTCCCATGTAGAGGACCTGCATCAAGAGGTCGATCAGATATCAGTCTAATGAGATAGGATTGCCATCTCCTACTCAGACTGGAGATCACTACTTGTCAATCATTGATGGTGCTTGATGAGTCCTCTATCTAACTCCTTAGATATTCATCCAAGCATCAACCTCTGTGATTCAATTAATTAATCAGCTGTATGATTATCAAGTTGGCCATGGTACATAACCCTTATTGTACAGAGGGACCTTATAGTGCATTCATTCATTCAATATCAGAAAGGTAGTGAAACATAATCAATAACTTTTATTGATAAATCATTTATTACAATAACATTTATTGTAGGAATGGTTCGCCTCAGGCTCACATTGCTAAAATGAAGCACAATAGCTAACGGGTCAATGAGAGGGGTCGGAGTCTAGTCTCTGATGCCGATCGGTGTCCGCCACAACGGATCCTGCCAGCGCTGTATACGGCCTCTAGCGGCACGTGACCCCTCAAGTGACCAGGTTAGCTTTTTACTAGTGATTTAATTAATAAGGTTCGGTGTGAATTTTATTGCATTCCCTTTTATAAAACACCTAAAAATTGAAAAAGACTAAACACTTTATAAAAATTATTAATAATTCATTAAAAATAAAAAAATAGTTTTCAGTTTCTGTAGGTAGCTTTCCTTTTATACTTTTACATAAAATTTATGCTAGGATTTTTTATGCATTTTAAATAATTTTAATTTGCCTTTATATCCAGGTTGTACATTGCTTGATATTTTTGGCCTTCTTTCATTTTTAGAAAAATATATAAAAATGAGAAAAAACACTATAAAATTCCCAAAAACACCTGAATATTTTAAAAACATAAAAATATTTTTGTTTTGAACTTTTAAGTCATTTTGGCTCTTTAAATAATTGCTTGTGTGATTTTTAGCCTTTTTCTTCATTCCTTTTCTTAATAGAAAATCATAAAAAAATAAAAAATAAAAACCACCAAAAATTCTTTTCTTTCTTAGATTGCCTGACAACTTCGTAGGTTCCATTATGTGCTCCTTGTGTTCGACCTCAGTGGCTATACGAGGTTAAATAAGTAGCAAGACCGCTTGCCTTGATTTTTATGTTTGATTGATTTAGTTGGTGTCTACTTTTTCTTGTTGACCGCGCCTTGTGATTCGGGTCGCAACGACCCTAGATATTCCTTAACCCGAGTTGCATCCACGCGTCATCAGAATGGCTTCGTTGCTGGGGAGCACGACTTAGTAGTCGGTTTTCCATTTTTTATTTTTGTTTTTGTTTTCTTTTCTTTTTGTTGTTGTTGTTGTTTTCATTTCTTTTTCTTCTCATTCATTTTATTTTATTCTTATTTTTATTTTTTATTCTTATTTTTATTTTTATAAATGTGATCTGACCAGTTTCTATTCTTTCTTTCTTGCGAGGGCCCGACGAGCGAGGGCGATCTTCTTAGGAGCACCGAGGCACCTGAGCGAAGCGGAGGCAGCTTGTTTCTGCATCGAACTGCAGGAGAGTGTAGGAAAGGAGGAGCAGGACCTTTGAAGGATTTTTAGTCTTGTTTTTATTTTTATTCCATTATTGATGTAATAATACATGACTCAGACACGTGGACTTGGCAGACTATCAGGGTCTGTTTCACTGAGCACCGGTGTGCTCAGGGGACCTCACCGCGGTTTTTACACCGGTTTTGAGTTTTTCGACTTTTCTTTTATTTTGATTCTCGAAGATTTTGATCCCTAGACTATAATTTTATATTAACTGTGACATAATTAATTAAGACCCCAACCCTAAATATTTGCATGCACTTATAGATTGCTAAGTGGACCTAATTAATTAAATCACAAAGAAAAAGCTAATTTGGTCACCTGAGAGGTCATGTGCCGCTAGAGGCCGTATACAACACTGGCAGGATCTGTTGTGGCGGACACCGATCGGCATCAGAGACTGGACCCCGACCTCTTTTGTTGACTTATTAGATAATGTTCTTCTCGAGTAGAAATTCTCTGTCTAAGGCTGATTTCTTCTTCCATCATATAGGTAGTTTTATCTTTATTTTATGCATGGACCCTACATGTAGAGTGTTGGCGTCAGGTACGCATTTTTGACTTTGCATGCATCATAGTTTTTGACCGCGCATCGGCTTTTTCAGCTTCTCCCCCCTGTTTTTGGACTTAAAATAATCAAGATAATCGGAAAACTTGTTAGGCGTTTTTTACTTGAAAAATATCTGAAAAAGAAAAACCATAAAGTTGGGACTGCTAAACACACTTGATCCTAAAAGACACCTCATTGAAAATTTTGTCTTGGGAGAGCAATTCCCTCATTGATTGGTTTGGATGAGCGAGAGAGTGACCCGTACACTAGGCTAGAGTCATATCCGACCTCTTTTCAGACTACTGGTTTCGGGTTAGTCGTTCTCTAGTGAGGATCGCTCCGGTTTACGATAAAGTAGGCTGCGATATCCTTAACGGAGCGAGTTGATCGGGTAGCCAGTAAACGCTTCACAACTTGTACTGGCTGGGAAAGATCTAACCTTGGGATCGGGATAGTCTCCTGAGAGCGTTGGATTCCCAATATCTCGCTTAATCGCTTTGAGAGACTGGTTTATCACCTAATAAAATCGACAAGATAAAAGACTGAACCTTTACGATCATCAGCTCATCGTGAGTAGGTAAATTGGGGGTTTGTTTGCCTGATCTTGTGTGTTTTCTAGATCCCACCCGCCTTCTTCTCCTCTATCTATCTTCCTCCTAGTTCTTGTCTCCCCTCCAACTATCTATCTTTCTCCCTCCCACCCTTCCTTCAATTTTCTTCTCCTTGTTTATCCCTGGATGATGGGTCACCCTTCTTTCTTGTCAACTCTTGCGGCTTCTTTATCTTATTCCCATCATTCCAGTCCACTCTCATGGGAGGTCGGAACTCCGACCGACCTTCCATTTTCTCCTTCTCTATTCCATCGTTCTTCTGGGAATGTTGTGATGGACGCTCGAAGAGATCAGACTGACCAGATGTGAGACCTGGACGATTTCATTGCTGGGATGAGAGTGCACTCCATAAGCGATCATAGAGATCAGATACGGGTTTCAGATACCTCCTACGCTAGGATGATGGATGAGCATACCGATCAGGTAGCACAGTCAGCTTCTACATTGAGTACCTTCATTTTAGATTTGGAGTTCATTCAGAGACTGTCGAAATTTTCAAGGGAAGTGCACGAGGAGCCATATCTTCATCTGTTTGAGTTTGAGGAGTTCTGTGTGACCCATGTATACTCCGATATCACTTTTGAGGAGCTGATGTTGAAGACCTTTCCTTTTTCACTTCAGGGCAGAGTCATGTAGAGTTTCTATAGAGATTTTATCCCCAGTGTAGAGCAGATATGATGCAGTCTTTCATCATGAATTTTTCAGTAGACCCCCAGGAGCCATTGCATGATTTGTGGCTGAGGTTTCTTGATCTCTTGAGGAGATTTCCGGATCACGGATTTTCTATGATAGACCTTGTTGATATCTCCATGAGGGGGATGACCGCTGAGTAGATTGCAATGGTAGTTACCTCGTGTGGTGGCTCACACCACAGTTCTGACATTGATCTTCTTGCGACCATCTCGACAACACTTTCAGACATCCCATTTTCACGAGATGCGTTAGTCAGGACAGCACATGAGGGTGATGTGGTACCAGTTAGGTGTGCCACACATTATAAGGATACATCTACTACACACCAGATCGAGGACATGGATTCTGCTGCAGTAAAGATGATGGAGGAGATTACTGCCACCGTGGATGCTCAGAACCAGAGATTGATTGAGTTCCTGTTAGTCTTCCAGCCAGAGTTCGAGTTAGTCCCATACTTTTTAGTTGAGGAGTCTTGGATATCAGATCATCTGATATTCCAAGAGATGGAGTAGCCCACGCTGCTATAGTCGTCAATCCAGCCATTTCAGTTTCCATTCCCAGCTTACTCAACTTCTACTCTGCAGAGGTACTTCTCTGATTCAGATGAACATCATGATTCAGCCCAGCAGCCAGAGCTTGAGGAGGGACACCACTTTGAGATGACATATATAGATAGTCCCATATTTGAGCCTTGTGTCCTCCAATTCAATGAGATTGATACATTCTTTGAGGACCAGATGTTGTCCAGCATTGCCACATATCGAGGTTCAGTTTCAGCCACAACGACAGCTTCCGCGTTGTTGACCAGTACTATTTCATGTTTCCAGATTGATCAAAGGCATATTTCAGTTGATGAGACATTTTGGTGCGGGGAGTGGGTGCTTGCCAGTAGCGCAGATTCCCTTTTAGATTCTGTTCCGCCCCTTCTCACTGATGATCTAGCATTAATCCCCGAGGGTTATCTGCGGGAGAATGCCCCATACGCTGCGTACTCGGTTTCACTTTCTGAGAGTGTATCCGATCTGTCGGATCACGAAATCGAGTCTTCTTATATTTCTGAACTTTCTGAGTTTGAGTTGTCTCACCTCGGCGACCCTCGCGAGGATGAGCCGCTCTTTGAGATATTCGATGATGTTTCTGATATTTCTTCATTATATGCATCAGATATAGGTTCTTTTAGTGAGTCTCTTGATCTTGATCTTTCAAACCTTTCTGAGACGGTGATTAACGTGGAGGATTCCATGACTGATCCTACTTTCTCCATGATCATCCTCTTCGGCTCTATGCCTCCATTCCATTTGATCTTGAGCCGATGCATTCTTTTGTGCTACCGGAGCCCTATTTCATCTTCCCATATTTTTACCCGATAGCAGAAACCCGTCTGATTGTCTACTTGGGTGTCTCCGTTTATACTGTTGACCTCGTTGTTGTTCTCATATCGAGACTACAATGACAGTACGACATTCTCCTTACAGATGCCGTCCTGAACCTTGACACTGCATTATCCTAACCTTTGCACCCAGCTAGGGGCGTAAAACCTGGCGCTTGTTGAGAGGCACCTCAACATTGTCCACTTTGTATATACATGTTTTGTCTTGATTTGTTCCTTGTTTCTTCCGTTTTTGTTTTACACCCCAGGTCTCGTTAGGATTATTTTTGCTATACTTAGGATGTATCTTACCCTAAGTATAGTGGGGTCTAGACACCGAGTTGTTCCTTTTCGTTTTGTTTCATCAATCTTGTCGTTGCCTATACTTCAGGATCCTTCACCTTAAGTATAGGGGGAGTGATGTTGTTCCTCTCATCTTGTATATATTTGTCTTCGTCTCTGCTCCACACTGTTTTGCTACCTATACTTAGGATATTTTACCCTAAGTATAGGGGAGGTAGACCCTGTACATTCTTCCACTTGGATTTCCCTTTTATGTACAATCTGCTATACTTAGTATTACTTGATCCTAAGTATAGGGGGGAAACACAGAGATCCTCTCATTCTATTCGTTGATTCGTCGTTGTAGTACAGTTTTTCTTTTCACTTCCCTATACTAAGCACGAGTTATGTCTTCTTCATCGCTCTTGATCCACTCTAAGGACATCGTTCGAGCTAATTATAGGGGGGTGTCGTATATATTGCATATATACTTTAGCCATAGCTCGTACTTTGTGTGAGTGTGTGAATAAATAAAATGGATAAAATCCTCTATCTAAAAACCATAAAATTTTTCAAAAAAAATCTTGTACATAAAATTCTTTCTTGCACATACATAGTTATTTATAAAAATTATTTTAAAAAAATACAAATTTTTGTAAAAATATTTTGTGTGCAAAGAGTTTGTAAATATTTTGATATTAAAGTTATGTATATAGTACAAAATTTTTATAAAATGTTTGAAAAACAAAAGTTTGCAAAAACTCGTGTGTAAATGTGTGTAAATAGTTTGCAAAACTTTTGCATCCATGCATTCATTCATTCAAAAAAATTTCAAAATTTTTGCACATTTTCAAAAAAAAATTGCATAAAAAGATTTTTGTATATACTTGTATAGTTTTTTTGAATCATAGATTGACATTTAAACTAGCCTGGAATTAAATTGAAAAATGGAGCTTGGTTAAGACCTTAATTCACCTAATTCTAAGAGGAGCCTTATAGGGCTTAGGGTTAAGACTTTTCAGGTCCATGGTGACTTAATTCTTTGAGTCCACTAGGCTATGATCACACGTCATCTTGATGAGACTAATAGAACACTTAACAACGCACACATGGCTCTCACAAATAATGGCTTTACGTGCACCAGCACCTTACACATAGATCTCTACGGATGAGGTGGTGAGGAGGCAGTCTTCTTTGGCTTGGGGTAGCATACGAGGGTAGTACTTCTAGGCGGAACCTCTCGTCTTCTTTCAGTGAAGGAAGTGCGTCTCAACTTGGTCTGGCAGCATTGAGGTCTAAAGACAGGAGTTGTGGGTTGCAATAATGCTTCAAAAGAGGGATAGTCTACTGGCTCAAGAGGAAAAACTCCTTATGTATATATGCTGCACCATGTAGATATGTTGTACATATGCACATTAAAAAAATACAAAAGAAAGAAAAACTCCAAAAAAGTGGTGGGTCTGATAGAAAATGAAATACCCACCGGAGTGTATATAGCCAAATAAAGCAAAGCTTATGTTACCCATTCTCATCTCATGAAGCTTGCAACGGGAGACTTAGCTACACTGGTTGGGCTCCCAAGGATACATGACTACACTAGTCATGGTCCATTCTCTTCTTTCTCCTCTTCTTGAGCCGGTTGAACTTGAACTTAGAAGGGAATACCCTGCTCCTCGATGAAAGAGCTACCAGACTAGGGCATTAGAGTTACCTTGTTGAGGGGGGTTGTTACTTTGCCATTTCTGAGGTAGGGAGATACACATCACTTACACAATACAAGAAAAGATTCATGGATAGGTTGTTACTTTGCCATCCTTAGAGTTTGTGTATGTAGACTTGTTCTGATCTGGATTATTAAGGAGTCTTGACCATAGATAGGTGGAACTTAGAGGCTGTTGAGTTTTAAACCTAAGTCCAAATAAGGTTCCAACAAACTAATAATCCAAAGGTCTGACTGAGCTCCATACTTCAATTTAATGAAGACAAGTTTAATAATCAATCTTGATTATCCTTCTTTTTCTTTTCCTTTCTCTTTTCACTTCTTTTTCAAATAAGTGATTGCTAAGGGACTAGCAAAGGTAAAGTATAGGGGGGTGATGAATCCCCATTCATCACTTTTATTCTTTTGTTTTAGCTAATTATCTTGGCAAAGCATCATGTAAATAGGTGTAAATACAATAACTTAGCATTATGCATGCATATGTTAATATCCCATAATTAGCACGTATTTGTGCAAAAATAAAAGAATAAAGAATAAAAAGAAGAAGGAATTATTTAGAATAAATACTGAGTGACCCGAACCCCAAGAGAGGGCCAAGCATTGGCCTGATCGCCAAATAAAATAAGTAGAGAGAGATAGGGCCACTATAGCTTGTATTTACATCTCATTTATGTACGTAAATTATTTTTTCCAAAATAAAAATAAAAATGTGTTTTTACTTCCTTTTATATATTTCTAAAAATAAAATACAAATCGGAAAAATAAAATAAAAATAAAATAAAATTCTCTCTCACTTGTACATAATACATATATATGTCTTCTTCCCCATTTTATACTTGTAAATACATAATAAAAATAAAAAAATTGTTTTATACTCCAAAAATTATTTTATAAATAAATAAAATATAAAATTGGGGTATTTTTGTAAAAATAATAAATTAAAAATAATTGTACCAAATACATAGGTATAATATACATGTATATAATATATTATACTGTATATAGAGTAATTTATTTTTCATAAAATTAAATAAAAATCATAGAAAAATTCCTTGAAAAATAATAAACAATTTTCATTTTATTCATTTTTAATTTAACTTCACTTATTATTTTTAATCTATTTTTTTGATTTTCCAGTTTTTTTGTCCTGTAGTGGCTTTTTTGGTCCACGTCGGATTCATTAACTAAGGTCAATTGACCCCTCTGCACGTCCTGCGCTCGGACTCGATTTTGCTTGTGTTTTGCCGATTTTTCCAGACCCGATCCAAGCAAGTTTTCCGTCGATTAGCAGCTCCGATTAGAGATGGAAGATCCACGAGCCACGCCCGTCGAAATCTCTAGGGATCCGTCCCTCGGTTCACGTGCCCATGCCCCATCTTTCTCGGACCTTGCAGCATATAAAGCCTCCTAGAACCTCATCTTCTTCGACATCTTTGGTCGCTGCCCTCGTCTCCGCTGACCTCCGCCTTCTTCCATGAGTGACAACGTGTGAGGGAGAGCGTCACAACGAGGTCTCGAGATGTGTAGACTGATGAATCTGTGATTCATCACTCTAAAAGTTGAAAATAGAGTCTTGTTCCCGAGTAAATAGATGCATATTTCCCTTTATATTGTAAAATTAGCATTCATGCATGCAAGAATAATATCTGCGTTTTAGCATTCATACTTGCATTAAATAAGAAGCCAATTTCACTTCACATGTATATTCACCATATTTCACCTATTTGTATTTATTTTATACTAACTCTGAATCCAATAAAATCAACTCCATAGTGTATATATGACTAACACTAATAATGAAAAAATATCTAAAAAAATACTAACATGTAAAATTACCCAATAAAACCCCAAACCCAATTGGAGACCTTAGACCTTAAAATGCGCATATCTCTCTCATACAACCTCCGAATTAGGTCTACTCATTTTAAAGTAATATACATTCAAAGACCTTCGAAACAAGACCAATTTCATTAAAATCAGAGCTCGTATGCAAAACTTGGGTTTTGGCCCCCTTTTGTATATTGTACAAATTGACCGTTTTGCCCCTGTATTTTACCATTTCATTTTCTTGATTATTAAAAATCCAAAAAAAATTAGATTAAGTTGTAAATATCCGTCTCATATTTTCTCTATTTTTATTTTGATTTTTCTCTTATTGAAAAATGACAAAAAAATACAAAAGATAAAATGCGGTATTTTATTTTTATAAGGTACCACCCAAAAATACGTTTTTGTACAGATGATTCCCTTTGATTTTCGGCCCTTCACGAAAGTTGTAGATCTCATCGAGACAAGCAACTTTCGTGTTGACCACTTTTTGATTTAATCCCTTTTATTATTTCTTTTTGATTTTTATTTACATTTAATTTTTGATTTTTCTAGGAGCGACATGTGGCAGCTCCTGGAGCCGCCACATGTCACCCTATTATTTTATTAATTTCGGATTTATTTTATTTTCGGATTTATTTTTATTATTATTTTATTATTATTATTTTAATTATTTTTAGTAACCTTTTATTTTATTTTATTACTTTATTTATTTAATCTCCCTTTTACCTCTTCCCTTACTTGCCTTCCACTCCAAGCCACCACTATCACCACTTCCTCCATCTTCTCCATCCCTTCTCCAACTTCCCTCTCCTCTCTCTTTATATTCCTATCTTCTCCTCCATTGTTCTTCATCCGCCATTTTCGAGAGAAGTGAGGTCGAGCCCCTTTAACCTTCAGGTGACAGCTGCAGGAGACGAGTCGAGCGACGACAACCTCAAGGCGAGATCCGCGGCTTCACCATTGCCGTGTCGCGAGATCCAATTGGACTCGCTCAGCTTCGAAGGACTCCGCCACCCTTCTCGAGGCCACGACCGGAAGCCGCACAACGCGACTCTATTTTCGGTGAATCGCAGGTAAGTATACTCTATCTTAATCTTGTCACTTCATTTTTTATCTAACGATTTTTTTCTCTTATTTCATCCACAAACCATCATCACAACAATCATCACCACCACAATCACCATCACATAACCATTCCATTTTCCTCATCATATTATTTTCACCATCACAATTCACCTCTTCACATTTTCCCCTGTTTACAAAAGAAAACAAAAAAAAACAAAAAAAAAAATAACAGGAGAAGCAGTCCCAGCCTGCCGTCCACAGCCCGGCAGCCGCCTCCATCGGCAACCACCTGCGGCACCGCGGCCAGCCCATTCCCTCAGGCAGCCGTGCCATCCAACAGTCAGCACGGCCGCACCCTCCGCCGGACCACCGCCTCCGCTGCCGTCAATCAGCTCCCAAGCACCAGGCCGCAGCCGCGCTCCACGCATCTAGCAGGCGCGCCCTCCTGTTCACGGCCTTCGCCGTTCTCTGCCGTCCTGCAGCGCCCCGCGGCTGTTAGCCGCGCTGCGTACGGCCTCACATCCAGCAGCAGGCTGCTCCAGCCCCTCCCTCGCCACCTGCGGCCACCCTCCAGTCGCACGGCGTCAGTGCCCTCCTGCTCCACGCGACGCCGCCCAACGCGCCGCCGCTCGCCCCTCAACGCCGCGCCCGCGCCACCCGTGACTCCTCCAGAACGTCTTCACGCCATCCCGCGTGACCCCAGGCCCCCACGACCGTTCACCTCCCAGCGCGCCCTCACGCACCGCCCTCCTTCCGCTCCAGGCCGCCCTCCCTCGTCGCGCTCCACGCGGCCGCCGCCCTCGAGCGCCGCGCTCCCCACCGCCGGCGCAGTCCTCCCGCGGGCGCGCACCCGATCTCCGCCAGCCCGCCTTCACAGCTCCAGTGGCCAACGCCTCCTCACTGCGGTGCACGTCCACCTCACACCGGCTGCAACCACCGCTGCCAGCAAGCGGCCCCGCCATCCTCGCCCGCGTGGCTGAGCCCTCGACGCCGACCGCCTTGCGTGCCTCCTTTGCACGTAGCCGCCGCCCCCTTGAAGTCCTCCTCTTGCCCTTGCTTGCATAAGGAGGAAAGGAAAAGGTCCATTTATTTTTTTATTATATTTGCGAAAATTGCAAGTTCACCCTGCATGTTTACGAATTTCCAAAAGTGCCCTTGTGCATCATTGTAGTTTGTTTATTTCGTTTCAGTAATTGCAAAGATAACCCTGACTTTGTGTAGTTATTTGGATTATCATTTCACATCATTTATTTGAATGAAAAATATCATGTTGTAGAGAAACAAAATCGTTATCTTGTGGCTTGCATTTTTTTTGAGCCTTGGTTATTTATTAAAAATCATAGAGTGAAAAATCATGATATTTTACCCATTTACACTCTGAAATTCGCACAGGCCTATTTATTGCTCCAAAAATTGCCAAAAAATTGTGAATGATGCCTTATAGTGTGATTTAATTACTGTCCAAGTTTCGTCCAATTCGGAGTTGTCTAGTGCATAAAATAAATTCTAGGGTGATTTCTGTAGATGATTTTTAATTAGATCCACAAATCATGTTTTTGAGAATTTTCAACTCTCCTGGATTACTGATTGAAATGTCTATTTGAGATAAATAGCTTGTTGGATAATTTGATTCGTGGATTTATTAGGAATTAAATACCCGCAGTCACTCAGTTTTCAGTAAAAAAGTCATATAAAAATCATAAAGTGTCAGAAAAATCCAAAAAATTTAGAGTAGCTCTCTTGCATCATATTTAACTTCCAGTAAAATTTTCATAATTTTTGCATATCATTTGCATGAAAAATTGCATAAAAACTCTAAAAACGTTTGCATTTTTCATTTGCGCATCTTAAAGCCAAAAATTCCAAAAAAATACATTTCGCACTCATTGTTGGATTAGGTTATTAGGAAAAATATCACTTGGCTAATTTGAATTAATTTCACATTAAAAGTAAATTTGGCTAAGTTGTTGATTTTCTTAATAACCTAGTTCAACCGCATTTGTGCATTGGCATTTTTATCGCATAAAAAAATACCAAAAAAAAATTCCACTTGGAAGGCCGTAATCTAATACATCTAATCTGATCCCGAGTTGTTCCTTTGCCTCCTTGAGTCAACCCTGGGGCTTGCCCAGGCTAAATAAACATAAACCGCGCGTTAATTTCATTCGACGATTTAATCGAGCCGTGCGGTAAATTTTGATCGAAGCAGATCTATCCGACTGCGACGCACTAGTCAATTATACGGCATTAAAAGGGTAGATTCCCAGTTCGTCATAGACCTAGGTCTGGCGTATACTCCGCCGTGCTCTGTTGTGAGGTGAGCTCAGCCTCTTGGACCGTCGACCCATTGAGGCAATAAACCCCGGATGTTCCTGACCTCCAGCCCATATGACTCCGTTCATCAGGTAGCTTATATTTCCTCTTTAGTCGCTTTTAGTTCGCATTTTAGGATAACAACAGAGTTTCCATAGCCGAGCTCCGATTCCATGGTCGAAGCCTTCCCTGGTCCTTCTGAGCACTCGACCGCTTTCACGAGACCCTTCCCACTTTCTACACCCATCCATCCAACCTAGTTCACCCAGGAATGGGATTTTGACTCTCCTCCTCTACCGCTTCGCCGGAGGGTCACGCCATGATGCACCGATCATCCCTTCTGTGTTTTAACGAGTCGAGGCACTTTGCCCTCGACCCTCTTATTAGTTGTGCAAGTTAGAGCGCCCAAGAACCTCATCTGGAGGTCGAGATACCCGAGCACAGCAGCTCCAGGTCTTCACGGTTCGCTAGACCATTCTCCTTGGTCTTGGCCTCATCGGAGCCACCCCACAACTGCAAACCATCACCAGCAACCTTTTCCCCATCAGAGCAGCTCTGGAGGACGTACCTGCTGCACGTATTGACCGATTGAAGCTCGTCGGGGGTGGGTTCTTCGCCATTCTTCCAGGTATCGTCTCCGCCGTTGGATTGAGGTCTCCGCCAGTTCTAATCTCCACCGTTCATTATCCGAGGGTCCTCGATCGTTCGATCCATCTGAGGATCATCTTTCAGCCGTCCATCGTCGAAGAGGCATCCGAGGATCTCAGCCGTCCGATTATAAGTGGAGTGTTGTCGACCGTTGGATCGCTAATAAAGAAGGGTAAATTTTTAGGCCCTTTCTTGTTTTTCATTTACTTTTTAGTCCTGTAAATATTTTCAGCAATTGTTTTTATTTTGGACAAATTGCATCTAGGTCCTTATGCTTTTAATATCTCTATTCCAGTTCTTCCATTTGTGTATCACGTGGTACGCCACGTGACCTTCTGGGTTATTTGCATGATTAGTCCTGGACTTTATGGTTGTTAATGAATGAATATTTATTAATAAGAAGTGCATTTATACCCTTGACTGCCTGATTCATGTGCTGTTCACGTGCGGATTTGGATTTTTTCCAATCTAAGCCATGAACTATTTACGCATGTTATCTTTTGGCTTGAAACTTTTCAATATTTGCATGTAGGTCCCTATTTGTTGTGTCCCTTGTTTTTAATCAAATAAATATTAAAACTTTGAAAATTCTGCAAAAAATACACGTAGCCCCTGCTATTGTGTAGTCCTTATAGTAATTTTTGTGACCTAATTTTATTTTATTTGATATTTTCTAAAAATCAAAAACCCTAAAAAGTGTCTCTATCTGTTTTGAAAAATCAATTAAAAATATAAAAATATCTTTAAAAATTACAAAAAATCGTGATTGCTTGTTTTATCTTGTTTTAGTTTCAATGTGATTTTTATTGCATTCCCTCTTATAAAACACCTAAAAATTGAAAAATACTAAAAACTTTATAAAAATTATTAAAAATTCATTAAAAATCAAAAAAAATAGTTTTCAGATTCCGTAGGTAGCTTTCATTTTATACTTTCAATAAAATTGCTACTAGGCTTTTATAGACATTTTAAATAATTTTAATTTGCCTTTATATCCAGGCTGTACATTGCTTGTTGTTTTTGTACTTCTTTTATTTTTAGAAAATTATATAAAAATCAGAAAAACACTATAAAATTTCCAAAAACACCTGAATATTTTAAAAAACATAAAAAATATTTTTGTTTTGAATTTTCGAGTCATTTTGGCCCTTTAAATAATTGCTTAAGTGTGATTTTGGGCCTTTTTCTTCATTCCTTTTCTTAATAGAAAATCATAAGAAAATTTAAAAATTAAAAACCACCAAAATTATTTTCTTTTTTGGATTGCATGACTACTTCGTAGGTTCCATTCCGTGCTCCTTATGTTCGACCCTGGCGGTTATACCCGGTTAAATAAGTAGAAAGACCACTTGCCTTGATTTTTATGTTTGATTGATTTAGTTGGTGGTCTACTTTTTCTTGATTGAGCCATGATTTGTCGATTGGAGTCGCAATGACCTTGATCTGATTTTCTGAGACTTAACCCTGATCGGCTTAGCGCTCATCAGTCCTCTTCATGGCCGGTGGCTAGCGCTCTGGTTGTTGCTATCCTCTTTTGTTGTTGTTGAATTTTATCTTTTTTTTTGTTTTTTTCTAATGCTTATCCTCCTTCTTCCTCACCCGACCATGCTACTGGTCCGGCTGATGCAGAAAAAGATGAATAACATGTGGAAGCTTTATTCTTCCCCTTCATAGTAGCAGACGGTTGAAGAGTCCGACCGTTCCTGATAGTAACAACATTAGATAAAACATATCATGTACATCTGACTCTGTAGGGTTGGATGGGACATTACAGACTATCTACTCTTTCTTGTGGAAATTATTGGGGTTAGCCTCCACCTGTGCTTGAATGGAGGTCTTAGCATTGGTGATATCATCAAACTTTTGACCAACATCTGCGAGACTCTTCACAAGCTGAGCCAGGCAGTCAAGGGTGAAGTTCATTGGAGGAGCAACCTCGGATGGGTCAGTGTGTTGACTACGTTGAGACTGGCAGTGGTGCGGAGGCTGCTATTTGGGATACTAGTAATTATGTTGAGGAGAATGATGGTATTGTTGTTGGTGCTGAGGATGGTGTTGATATGGCACAAAGTACTGCTGGTTCTGTTGGTATTGCCGGTACTGTGGTTGTTGGAACTGATTCTTTCTCCAATACTGCTGATATGGTTGAGACTAATGGTAGTGAGCCTGGTTGTTCCCTTGGACAAACATTCCTCCCTGTTGCTGAGGGAATGGATGGGAGCTTGTAGATTGTCCATGCTGAGGTCTGCCTGGATGGGCCAACTACGAATCATTAGACCAAACTCCATTCACCTCTTGAATGAGAGGTGATGGAGGGCAGTATGGATCCTAGATGATCTGGTGTTCAGGCTGGTAAACAACCATCTGTTATTGCGATTGTTGTGGAGATGATGGTTCTATGGCGTGCACGTAATATACGTGTTGAACCGTTGGCTGGGGCTGACTCTACTGACGAAGTTGTAGCGATGCTGGTTTCTTCGTTTCAGCTGGAGTCACAGATGCAGATACGGAATTGCAGGAGCTGATTGTGCTTACCAATAGTTCCAACTGCTTGGTAATTTGATTGCATTTGTCTAACTATTAGGTCCTCTGTTTGATCACATCAAGCTTCTCAAGGTCCTGTGATCGCTTTTCAATGATATACACCTTGGACATGTGGCTCCCAATAACTCTCACATTTGACCTCTCATCCCTATCTTGATCGTAGGATGTTGCCATACGTGCTGGCTTCTATTGAATGTGTGGTTGTCGATGATATGCTCTGGATGATGACAAGGCATCCTTTCCTTCGGCCATTTCTTTGAATATCTGCCACACGATGTTCTCGTCTTTGATGAAGTGTGAGCTGCCACAAGCGACATCCACGAGCTTCTGGCTTTCAATTGTATGTCCGCCAAAGAAATGTTGGACCAAACTGGTCTGTGGGATGTCGTGTTGTGGACACTTCTCTTGAAGATCAGCAAAACCTCTCTCAAGCATCATGAATGGATTCGTGGGCCGCTTGGGAGAAGTTGGTAATGCGAGCATGCATCTGTTTAAGTCAACCCAGAGGGTAAAACTTGTGCAGAAAGGCGGACTTCAACTCTTCCCAAGTTGTGACGACCTTCACCAAAAGGTTGATCTAGTGGAGAGCCTTATCCTGTAGGATTAATAGGAATGTCGTCTTCTTGACTACACCTAACGAGATGTTAGGGTAGTGTGTTGTTCCACAGATGCGCCCAAATTGTTGGAGATGGATATATGGTTCTTCACTCGAATTCTCACAGGAGATGGGAAAAAGCATCAAGAGTTGAGGCTTCAACTCAAAATGTACGTGGATCGCTGGGATCTGGATCCACTCAGTCACTTGTCCTACTCCAGAGTTGTACATCTCCTTGAGAGTTAGCTTGGGCCGCTCTCCTCTTTGCTCTCCTTCCGGTCCTCCACTGACTTCACCTCCGAGTTATTCTTCCGCAAATCCTCCTCTTTGGTTATCTCTCGTCCTCCTCAAATCATCCATCATGTCCTGGAAAGTGACTGGGCCAATTCTTGATCAGTGAGTTGCTGTTGGATCGCATGTATGGAGGCGAGAAGCTGGGCATTCACCGCGTTCTAATCTGGTTGTTGGCCTAACTCTGGTTGTGTGGGTGCCGAGCCCCCTTCCAATAGAAGCCATCTCTTTCTCTCTCCAGATCGGGCTCTTGATCTGCACAAGGAATGATACCCTGATCAGTTTGCATGGAAGCACCAGACATGACATCAGTAGTGACTAAAGGTCCCTTCTATCCTTTCTTTGTTATTACCTCATTCCAATGAGAGGGGCCCTTCTCTTCCCCTTATTTTCTTCCAAATTCCAGGAGAAGGCTCCAGCCCCCTTCCTTAGCTGTTGAACTATTGTTCAGGGCCGCAATAGCTCTTGCAGCAACTCCATTTCCCCCTCCAAGCAGCAGCTACTGCTCCTTCCTTGCTACACAACTTTTCCATTGTTGTTCTTTATCAACCTGCTACATGCAGAACGAAATCAAGCTTCAAATTCCTCCAAATTGAAGATCTAAAGAGGTGCATTCCTCAGCCATTCCAATTGTTGCCGTGCATGTATATTCTAACCCCACATTTCTGATCCATGGTACTGTTCAGCACCATCTATCTTGGGTTTATGATATAATGGTGTAATATAAATGCATTGCATGATCCATATCAAGTTTTTCCTCTAACTAGTCCTACAACTTAAACTGTCATATTCGAATATGATCTGGTGAATGGTTATCAAGACTTTGTATTCATGATACTATTAGATGTTCTGCTTTTGTAAACTGTAAATGTCTGTAACTATAATTGAATTTAAAAAAATGATTTAAGCTATGCTTCTGCAACCATTATTCATATTTTAGGATAAAATTATTTCATATATAACAACGATTTGATTAAGGTTATGTCTACCCATGCTTGTAACTTCATGTTAGTAAAGTCTCCTAAGTTAAAATGTACTTAAGATTATTATTATCATTTAGATTTGTTTCCTACTCCTATATCTATAGATATGCAGATGGTTACAATATGAGCAACATCATGTAAGCATGTTGGTTATTGAGATCCATATGCTTTATTTACATGGATCTTGAGCAAGGTTTATTTAGCTTAGAATATCAAGCACAAAAGAACTTAGGTAAATCTTCTGCATAGGAGCTCTTACCAAGATCACATGCTCCTGGACCCGAGGTTGAGGGTACACTCCTGTATAGCCCTTTCCATCCTCTTTGATATTTTTCCTGCACGTTGAAAGTTGTTCCCAGACCATATCCATAGGTCATGAGATCTGTCAGGAATAGGAGACTATTGCTCATGAACCGACAGGGGAGATAAATGAGAAAATGAAAAGCAATTGGCCACGGCCTTTTCAGACTCTATCATGGGGGAGGGTGTCAAGGCTTCGAGGGATACAAACTGGTTGTGACATCCCTACATTTATTGTTGAGGATTTAGGATGGGCCTAGTCCATCAGACGAGATACTTTTGTTGTTAATGTTTTGAGACTCTTGACCTCCCAAATTTGAAGCAGCATACTAGCTGAGAGTTTCTTTATTTCAGTAATGTCGCCATTTATGGATCTTTTCTCTAAGTAGATTAGCTTTGTTAATAACACAATGATGCCTAACATCTAGGTTGAAGTGGATGGGTATTATTCTATGATAATAATCTTTTGGATTTTTGTATAAGATTTTTATCAACATCTAATTTAGGCTCTTTCTTGATCTCTCTTACTAGAACTTAACCATGTAACGGTAGTAGTCGTATTTTAAATAAGAGAAAATATTGAGAATTTATGATCAAGTGAAATTATTGAGAATTAGTGATCAAGTGAAAATATTGAGAATCAATGATGATTGGAAAATAATAGTATCGATCATGGTGACCCTTACACCAGACTATGTGAGGGTACGGTGATCCTCAACTGGGTGGAGGAAAGGAAGCCCAGTTAGGGCAGCAGCTGTCAAGTGCACAGGTCTAGGATCCCAGTCCTTTTCATGGTTTTTACGTGAGCTCGTTGTGTTTTTACGCCTTGTTGGATACCAACTTTGGACCAGCTCCGCTGACCCTCTGCTTTAGGATACCCATGTGGGGGATCCTTGGTTTTCTGTTTTTCTCACGAGCTCATCTACTCATATCGGTCGGGCCCGTCTAAAGTGACTTTTCTAGAGAGTCTCTCTTACCCATCTTAGTGGTGTAGTTTTGGAGTAGACCTATCCCTCTATTGGACCGCACTTCCAATAAGAGGGCAAGACAGAAGAGTCTCCTTAATAGGCTACCTCACCGCATGAGTTTTGGTTACTTTTCCGCCAATAGGCTTGGCGATGCAACACCTAAATCCTCTATGCTACATATGAATCATCTAGGACTAGATCTGAATCAGTTACAGTTGAATTTGGAGGAGTTACAATTGAACTCGAAATTAAGTATAATGGATCTTGACTAAGAGGTGCAGAATCATTACAAGTTAGTGGACGTGTTGGGAACTTAGTTATGATGCATTACACAATATTGCATGCCTAAGGAGGCACCCCAACCCTAAGGCACTTTTCACGCCTTAAAGTCATAGTGTGAGGTCACACACAAACCAAGACCATAGACTATCCATTAGACTCGAAAAGTTAGATAGAATTGAGAATCGGATCAGAATCTCATCTTTTCTATCATTAAACTCAGGAATCAAATCAAATATCACATCATCAACTTCTTATCAAGATCCATAACATGATCTCAATGACAAGAAAACAACATCTACATATGGGTCATCAACTAATATATGAATTTATATATATGAAAGGCTAAGGGGCAATGGAGAAATCATATATATGAGTCATTAACTACTGTATAAGAATATGACATATGAAAGGTAATGGGTAAAACTTGGGGTATTTCTTCATGATAGCTTGAAAACCTTGTTCATAGCAAGTAGTTATAAATTTTTAGTTGTTTATGTCTTACTACTTGTTTCTTTTGCAATCATCTTAAATTGCCTGCTTGTTTTAATAAGTTTAGGGATTTACCAGTGCTCGCTGACATCTCTTGTTACTTTCATGTGTGGAAAATAAGGAGCCTGCACTGCAGTAGTGGTTGATGATCCCGAGCATACTGAAAAGCCTTGAACTTGGCATCTCTCGGATCCTATATCATAAGATCCGGGTCGTCAAGAGGAAACCGACAGAATTTGTTTCGTGTGAATCGAACTTCATTTTGAATTGTTATGATTTTTCGAAAGAAAGAAAAGTCAGGAAGACTTAAGATGTCATTAACCCTTAATGACCAGCATTAAGACTATCTAAATGCGATTAAAGAAACTAATGACAGATTGAAGACCGCTAGGGACCATTAGCAAAAGTTAAGCGTGACATGCGAAAGATAAATTGTAATTAGTGAAAGTTAATCATGATTAACACTAATTAAGCATTAACTTAAGCCTTAAAATTTGGTTAAGCTTTAGCCAAAATCATGGCCAAAACCATGGGCCGTTAACCGTGTTAAAGGGTTAAAACATGATTTACTAACCATGGTTAGTGGTTTTCTAGAGCCTATAAATAGCCCTAGCCCACCCATTCATTCTCTACGATTCCCACAACCACCACTACCCTGAGGGCTAGGGTCGAGATATTGGGAGGACAGGAAGGCAGGGAAGGAGTGCTAGCGAAGCGTAGCTGGGAGAACGAGGAGCAGGAAGGTACGATCCTCTCCTAGTTGGCTTCGTTTCAATTCACCTTCTTTTTCCAGTTTGGTTTTTGTTTCATCTTCCTTTCTGATTTGTTTTATGTTGTGTTTCAAAGAGAAATCTGTGTAAAACCCTACTTAGGTGCGGGCGGCTATGCACATCAATGAACCATGTGATTCATCACACTTTCACTCACCTAAGATACATGGTGTCTACCAGTTCCCCATCGCTTATGGTCCATTCTTTCGATTCCGCTTTTATAGTTGTTTTGATGGAGAAATCTATTTAATACCCTACTTAGGTGCAGGCGGCTATGCACGTCAATGAACCCTGTGATTCATCACACCTTCGCTCACCTAAGATGCGCGGTGTCTAACAATTATCCATATCTTGTAGTTTGATTATATTCTTTTTGTTTCGTTTTTTTCCTCTCGGTGATTGTATAGAGAAAAATCTTTCCATTTTTCTTTGGAAAAATATCCCGATATAAGGGGAAACTCTGCCATAGTTTTCATAGAAATATGACCCGATATAAGAGGAAACTCTACTGAAATTTTCGTAAAAATATCACCCCGTATAAGGGGAAGTTGTGTTGAAATTTTAAGAGAAAACATGTTCTTTGTGTTCTTCGTTCATTCTTCATGTTCTTGATACGTTCTTAACGTTTTTATATAAAAATGAAATTCGATCATTTCAAGAGTCATAAATCATCCTTTCTTAAATGAAACACAATAAAGCACTGTACATGCTAGAGAGAACTCGATTAGATAACGAAATCATTCTTTGATGTTGGATTTTCATAAGAGATCACTGAAATTCTTGATTTTATGTTCTTCGTTATGATGAACCCCAATTTGGTTATTTTTGAGGAAATATGAAAAGTTACTTTGTGATTCCCACTAAAATAATGTCTAAGCATCGAATTGATGCAGTGGCTTGGAAAGATAAGGTTTGGGAGTTAAAATAAGCATAAATATGAGTATATATACATGTGAATTAATATATATATATATATAGGTGAGTCTATAATCAATATTGAGGAATATGCAAATTGAAGGCTTAACGGAAGAAGTATATCATGGGAATTGATGAGTGTTGATTTGGATCCTGAAAAGGATTGTGTGTTACGTTAAGAATGACTGGGAGTACAACTACAAGTCAGGCATGCAACCTGTAGGTTTGTCAGAAGGAATCCATATTGTTGTTGCCCTACCTACATGGTACACGGTTGCCTTGTTACGATAAGTATGCATGAAATGAATGATTTGCAATGCGTGGTACATGTGCCGAAATATTCAGGTTAAACGAAGGAATACAGGGTCGTGCTATGTGGAGGTACGATTGGTTGGATAGCGGTTAGGATACGATAACATGAAATTAAAGCCGCTAGTTTATGTAATTAAAAGTAGCATGTGGTTTTAAGCAATCGAGTCCGAAAGGACGGTGTGCTTCTTTGTTTGTCAGTTAGAGGGTTTGAAATCCTGGAAAAATAGTTGAAAAGGAAATTCTCAAGGTAGTATTGGAGGATTGGTTGCGGCGACGTGTGGTGACATAAGCTTACCAGATCAACGTAATCTCCAATCCTGAAGTGTCCACAACTTCGGAGTCCATTAATGGTGGGGTTCCCCTGGACTAATCCCTAACGTGGAATAGAAGGAATATGAATTAAATGAACGAGAAGAAATGAAACTTTCTGACATAATAAGTTTTTGCTAAATTACACTACTTGTTTATTTTTCTCTTCTTCGTTACTTAGCGCTTGCTAATCATCATCCTATAATTTATGGAAAATCCAACAGGTATCAGTGAGCCATTGCAAGGACTTTAGTAATCTAGCCAACCACAGTAGCTTTACTCTATAAGGTAGTTGGTAATCTTTTTATGTATTTCTTTCCAGCTAATGTACATGTAAATGGTTAAAGTGGGACAATGTATCATGTACACTTTATTTTGTGAATGGAAAATATTAAATACTTTTTTATGAGTATTTTTAATTGCAGTTTGTTTCTGAATGTTAGTTGTGATTGTTGGATAAATTATTGTTGAGTAACCATATATGGATATGGGAGGATCCGACAACCTGAAATTGGGGTCGTGACAGTTTAGTATCAGAGCCAGGTTACTCCAGTAATTTACTCAGTAATTGATAACTATGGACGGTATTTAGAAACTAAGGTTGTCTTAAGATCCTTTGATCTTAGTGAGAGATCGCAGCAACGTTCACAAGTCGTTGTCCCTTATGTACATCATGCTAAAACGTATAGGACCTAACATTTGGCCTTGATTCATCTCAGGATCATGGCAGATCAAGACGTGTCTAAGCAATTAGCAGATATGATAACAATGCTCCAAGAAATGGGGTAAAGGCAGAAGACATTGGAGGAGAGGCTCAATGCACAAGATGAGAGACCCAAGTCATCCAAACCTGTGGATGCTAGAGTTGAAAGTTCTGTCCACCTTTCTGAGGAAGAATCTAGTTACCATCCTTCCACTGAGTCTACTCCTTTCCCAGCTGAAGGAGCAATGGAGAGAGCTCTTCTTAGACACCAAAAATTACTGGACAATTACCGAAAGGGAAAGATTCCTCGATTTAAAGGCATAGAGACACCTGCTGAGGCAGAACTATGGCTTGATGATGTTAGTAGGATTTTTAGGATAATACATGCACCAATAAATACTTGGGTGCACTTCGTTGATCACTCCCTAACAGACTATGCAAGACGATGGTGGAGAGCCATTTCCAAGAAATTAATAAATCCAGTTCCATGGGATGTCTTTGAAAAGAGATTCTGAGCCCACTTCTATCCCTCCCATTGGGAAGAACTGAAGAGGAGGGAACTGCTTCTCTGACACAGGGTTCTAAGAATGTACGAGATTATCATATTCACTTTACGGAACTGCTATGCTACTCCCCAACTCTAAAAGCTTCACCACAGGAATGTCTTACCAAATTTGTTAGCGTGCTTCAGGGAGATCTTAGAGAGAAGCTTGCAGGTTTTAGATCCAACACTATAGATGAAGTCATGGACACTGCCTCTCATATAGAGATGGAAAGGGATGAAAACTGCCAAAGAAGAAGCTTCCACTTTATTAGTGGACCATCCAAATTTAAGGAGAAATATAACTGCAGAGACAATCGCTACCATCCATTTGGGTCTAGCATAAGCTCTCCACAGACTTTAGGTCAAGAATTATCAGGAAGAGAGGGTTTCTCTAGACCTCCAGTATACCCTCGTGACTCAACATCAGGAGATAGTACCTTTGTGGTTTGATCTTCAGCACGGATAGGAACACGTACGTGTTCCTGTCATCAGAAAGGCCATATCAAGAAAGACTATCCAAAGTTGAGAGGTTCGAGGTTTAAACCAACTCCAATTAACAGTATAACATCCACCCCAAGCAATGGAGCAACATGCGGATGAAGACAGGGTAAAGGTTGTGGCTCACGAGGAGCATCTCCTATACAGCAACTACCACAAAGTGTTGTGGGTTCTAGCTTGCTTGTTTCAAATGACCAGCTCAATGCAATTACTGAAGAACAAGCCTACAATTCAGGCACGGTCATATGAGGTACAATTACTGTCATGGCTTTTTAGTACATGCATTTTTTTGATTCGGGTGCTTCACATTAATTTATTGCTCGATGGTTAGTACCCACTTTGGGTAAGGTATCAACATAAGTACAATAGTCCTATCTGATTAAAGGACCAGGAGGATAAGTATTTATAATCGAGAAATCCTTGATGATTGTGTAGTATTGATAGCTGGACATCAGATACTTGTTTAACTACTACTAATTGAAATGGATGACTTTGATCTCCTCCTCTGGATGGACTGTCTAGAAAGGCATCATGCATGCCTTGACTATTTTCAGAAGATAGTAACTTTTCACATTCCTAACTCGTTAGAGTTCCATTTCATTGGAAAGACATCCAATACAATGTCGAATGCATCTCTACTATGAAGGCTCAATAGTTGTTAGAGCAAGGGAGTCAATGTTATTTAGGCATATAACCACTACATCAGGGTTGGACAGAATGATAGAGGATGTACCTATAGCGTGTGAGTTTCCTGATGTATTTCCAGATGAACTACCTAGATTACCACCTGAGCAAGAGATTGAATTTGAAATCTCCCTCACACCTGATACTCATCCTATCTCTATCCCTCCATATAAGATGGCGCCAGCTAAGTTGCGGTAGTTAAAGGTATAATTACAACAACTGTTAGATAAAGGGTTCATTCATCCTAGTATTTCACCATGGGGTGCCCCTGTCTTAAAAGTGAGAAAAAAAAGGATGGGTCAATTCGGTTGTGCATTGACTATAGACAGTTAAACAAAAAGACGGTAAAGGACAAGTATCCTCTGCCAAGAATAAATGTCTCTTTGACCAATTACAGGGTTCAACTGTGTATTCTAAGATTGACTTAAGATCTGGATACCACCAGTTGAAGATTAAAGATGCGGATATCCCCAAGACAACCTTTTGAACTAGATATGAACATTATGAATTTTTAGTTATGCCTTTTGGACTAACAAGTGCCCCAACAGCTTTCACGGATCTCATGAATAGAGTGTTCAAGGAATTCCTAGATCACTTTGTAGTAGTCTTTCTTGACGATGTGCTTATTTACTCTAAGGATAAGTACCAGCATGAACATCATCTCCGATAGGCACATGAAACATTAAGGAAGAACAAATTGTATGCTAAATATAAAAAATGTGACTTCTGATTGTTCGAAGTATCCTTCTTAGGACATATTACTTCTGTGGAAGGTATATCAGTTGATCCTACAAAGGTTAGTGTAGTGATGAGTTGAGAACGCCCAAAGACTGTCACAGAAATACGATCTTTTCTGGATCTAGCTGGGTATTATAAAAGATTTGTGAAGTACTTTTAATGAATAGCATTGTCAATGACTAGGCTGACTCAAAAGGAAGTCTCATTCATATGGTCTTATGCATGTGAAGCTAGTGTTCAGACACTGAAAGAATGCGTAACATTTGCACCTATCCTTACTTTACCCTCTGGTACTGAAGGATTTACAGTGTACACTAATGCATTTAAAGAAGGAGTTGGAGCAATTCTTATGCAATATGGTAAGGTAGTTGCTTATGCATCGTGACAGCTTAGGATACATGAGAGGAACTACCCGACACATGACCTTGAACTAGCTGTCGTAGTCTTCGCTTTAAAGACATGGACACTACCTCTATGGTATTACTTTTGAAATCATCACCGATCATAAAATCTTGAAATATCTATTTGATCAGAAGGAGCTCAATATGAGACAGAGACAGTGGCTAGAGCTGTTGAAGGACTATGATTGCACCATCTCTAACAACCATGATAAGGGGAATGTTGTAGCAGATGCCCTCAATAGAAGAACTTATTTACCTGGGTTGGTGAGTACTATCCACTTTTGGGGTTTACTATGAACATTGAGTGAATGGAAACCATTTGATAGTACTGTTGATACTATAACTATTACTCATTGATACAAACCAAAGATCTAGGATAGAATAAAGAAAGGACAAGAGGATGATCTAATCCTTAAAGATTTGAGACAACAACTTGAGCAGAATGAGATAGAGGGATTCCATAGACAAGCTGGGATATTGTATAACCATCACAGAGTTTGTGTACCAAACACACTTGAATTGAGGAAGGATATCTTATGTGAAGTGCATTGCTCAAGATTATCTATTCATCCAGGAATTACGAATATGTATAAGAATCTTTGTTTAAACTTTTTGTGGCCAGGAATGAAGAAGGATGTTGATGAGTTCGTGAATTCATGTTTTACCTGCCAACAGGTAAAGGCTTCACACCAAAAGCCATCAGGATTGCTGCAACCCCTCCCTATACCTTAATGGAAATTGGAAAGCATTTCCATGGACTTCATTACTGACTTATCTCAGATGACTGGTGGGAAAATAATATATGATTTATAATAGATTGTATGACCCAGGCAGCGCACTTATTACAATAAATTTATCTTTCACTCTAGACCATCTTATTGAGTTATATATTACACTTATAACCCATCTCCATGGCATTCCAAAGGAGGTAGTTTCCGATCGAGATTCACGATTCACCTCACACTACTGAGAGAACTTCATGATGGCTTTAGGCACATAGTTATGCTTGAGCACATCATATCATCCGCAAACAGACGGTCAATCAGAACGTATGATTCATACACTAGAGAGTATGCTACTAGCGTGTGCCTTAGACTAGAAGAGATCATGGACTAAACATTTGCCTCTTGCAGAATTCACCTACAACAATAGTTACTATGCAAGTATTGGCATGGCACCATTTGAAGCATTGTATGGACGTAGCTACTACTCCTCTATTTTAGCAAGAGGTTGGGATAAAGAACCTTTATGATTCAGATAGACTCCAGGAGACACAGGAAGTTGTAGAGCTTGCTCAAAGAAGACTAATAACTGCTTAGAGTCACCAGATAAGCTATAGTGATGCTAGGAGAAAAGACCTTGAGTTTGAGGTAGGTGACATTGTATTCCTCGAAGTATCGCCTATGAAGGGAGTTCAGAGGTTTGGCTTGCATGGGAAGATGACACCCAGGTTCGTGGGTCCCTTTGAAATAATTCAGCGGATTGGAAAAGTTGCATATATACTTGCACTCCCTCCACACTCTTCGGCAATACATGATGTTTTCAATGTATCAAATCTGAGAAAGTACATTAAGGATCCTAAGCATAAGATAAGTTGTGATGATCTGCATGTGGAGCCAGACTTGACATACCTAGACATACATGTACAAATACTAGACAGAGAAATAAAGAGGTACCTCTAGTTAAAGTATTGTGGCGGAACCAAGAGTTTGAAGAAGCCATATGGGAACCTGAGGTAGATATGCGAGAAAAATACCCCTATTTGTTTGAATGATAACATTATGTTGTATATCTTCTTTATAAATGAAATGGAGTTCATTCTCTTTAAGGTTGTTATGGTTTCAATCCTCTATAAGGTTGTTATGCCAGCACTACAAGTCTCGAGGACGAGACTTCCTTTAAAGTTGTTATAATTGTAAAGCCTTGAACTTGGCATCTCTCGGATCCTATATCATAAGATCTGGCTTGTCAAGAGGAAATCGACAACATTTATTTCATGTGAATCGGACTTCGTTTTGAATTGTTATGATTTTCGGAAGAAAGAAAAGTAAGGAAGACCTAAGATGTCATTAATCCTTAATGACTTCCATTAAGACTAATTAAACATAATTAAAGAAACTAATGACGGATTGAATACCACTAATGACCGTTAACGAATATTAATTAATGGTTAGCAAAAATTAAGCGCGACCTGCGAAAGATAAATCATGATTAGTGAAAGTTAATCATGATTAGCACTAATTAAGCATCATTAGTTAATCTAGAATCTTCTAGAAAGTTCTAACTTAAGCAATATGTTTTGAATAAGCTTTGGCCAAAACCATGGGTTGCTAACCGCGGTTAAGGGTTAAACTATGGTTTACTAACCATGGTTAGTGGTTTTCCAGATTCTATAAATGCCCCCACACCCATTCATTCTCCACGATTCCCACTACCACCACTATCCCGAGGGCTAGGTTTGAGAGATTGGAAGGAGGAGAGGAAGATGGGGAAGGAGCGCTAGCGAAGCGTTGTCGGGAGAACGAGGAGGAGGAAGGTACGATCCTCTCCTAGTTGATTTCATTTCGATTCACCTTCTTTTTCCAGTTTGGTTTTTGTTTCATCTTCCTTTCCGATTTTTTTTTATGTTGTGTTTCAAGGAGAAATATATGTAACACTCTACTTAGGTGCGGACGGCTATGCACGTCAGTGAACCATGTGATTCATCACACTTTCACTCAACTAAGATGCGTGGTCTCTACCGATTCTCCATCGCTTATGGTTTTATTATTTCGATTCTGCTTCCATAGTTGTTTTGATGGAGGCAGCTATGCACATCAGTGAACCCTGTGATTCGTCACACCTTCACTCACCTAAGATGTGTGGTGTCTACTGATTCTCCATCTCTTGTAGTTTGATTATATTCTTTTAGTTTCATTATTGTTTTCCTCTCGGTGATTTATATAGAAAACTCTTTCCATTTTGCTTTAGAAAAACATCCCGATATAAGGGAAACTCTGCTGAAATTTTCATAGAAATATGACCCCATATAAGGGGAAACTCTACCAAAAGTTTCGTATAAATATCACCCGTATAAGGGGAAGCTCTGCTGAAATTTCAAGAGAAAATAAGTTCTTTGCGTTCTTCGTGTTCTTCGTACGTTCTTCACGTTCTTGACACATTCTTAACGTTTTTGATACGAAAATGAAATTCGATCATTTCGTGACCCATAAATCATCCTTTATGAAAATGGAACACGATAAAGCATTGTACACGATAGAGAGAACTCAATTAGGTAACAAAATCCTTCCTTTTGCTACTGGGTTTTCATACGAGATCATTGTAATTCTTGATTTTATGTTCTTCATTATGAAGAATCCTAATTTGGTTATTTTTGAGAAAATATGAAAAGTTGCTTTGTGATTCCCACTAAAATAATGTCTAAGAATCGAATTGATGCAATGGCTTGGAAATATAGGGTTTATGAGTTAAAATAATCATAAATATGAGTATATATACATTTAAATTAATATATATATAGGTGAGTCTATACTCAATATTGAGGAATATGCAAATTGAAGGCTTAACGGAAGATATACATCATGATAATTGATGTGTGTTGATTTGGATCCTAAAAAAGAATCGTGTGTTACGTTAAGAAGGACTGGGAGTAGAACTACAGGTTGGGCATGCAACCTGTAGATTTGTCGGAAGGAACCCATATTGGTGTTGCCCTACCTAGGTGGTACACAGTTTCCCTATTATGATAAGTACGCATGAAATGAATGATTTGCAACACGTGGTACCATGTGCCAATATAGTTGGGTTGAACGATGGAAGATAAGGTCGTGCCATGTGGAGGCACACGTTGTTGGATAGTGGCTGGGATACAATAATATGAAATTAAAGTTGCTAGTTTATGTAACTAAAAGTTAGCATGTGGTTTTAAGCAACCGGGTCCTTGAGGATGGTGTGCTTCTTTGTTTATCAGACCGAGGGTTTGAAATCCTGGAAAATATGAAAAGGAAATTGTCATAGTAGTATTGGAGGATTGGTTAAGGCGACGTGTGGTGGCATAAGCTTACCAAATCAACTTAATCTCCAATCCCGAAGTGTCCATAGCTTCGAAGCTCATTAATGGTGGGTTCCCCAGGACTAATCCATGACATGGGATAGAAGGATTAGGAATTAAACGAATCAGAAGAAATGAAACTTTCTGGCATAGTAAGGTTTTGCTAAACTACACTGCTTGTTTATTTTTTCCCTTCTTCATAACTTAGCACTCGCTAATCTTCATCCTATGATTTATGGAAAATCCAACAGGTGTCGGTGAGCCATCGCAAGGACTTTAGTAATCCAGCCAGCTAACATAATAGCCATCCAGCCAGCCACAATGGATTTACTCTATAAGGTAGTTGCTAATCTTTTTATGTATTTCCTTTCTAGCCGATGTACATGTAAATGGTTAAAGTGAGAAAATGTATCATGTAAATGTTATTTTGTGAATGGAAAAGTATTAGATACTTCTTTCTGAGTATTTTCAATTGCAGTCTGTTTTTTAATGTTAGTTGTGATTGATAAATAAATTATTGCTGAGTAACCAGATACGGATATGGGAGGATCTGACGACCTGGAATTGGGATCATGGCACATATACACATACACCAGATGGTACAATTACTTTTATCACAGTTTTTGGCTCAGTTATGATGTAAAATATTTTCTTCCTCTTCTATAAATTTTTGGTTACATGTATATACTGTCAGCCTCTGTTGTTTCATGTTGTGTGTATATATATATGAAAGTTAATGAAATGGAAATTTTGGTGGTACTCCTTCTTCCTGTTTCTGTGGTTGTTACATTGAATGTGAATGTCATGGCATAACGTGAAAAATTTCCCTCAGATTTTACTATTTAATGTGATCTTTAGTGAATGTAATATCACGAATGCAACGTAAACGGGTACCTGGATCTGAGGGCATCAAAGTTAAAATCACTTTGTGTTAAGATCAACACAGAATCTCATTAAGGATGGCGATGTCTAAGGAGTGAAATCAATTGCCATTCAAAATGAGCAGAGTTTGGGAAAAGAGTGATATCGGATTATTGGAGAAGACGGGGAGTCTGGAGATAGGTTCGCGAAGTCCGAATCGGGTTCACGGGAATTACCCCGAATTATTGGAGAAGATGAGATCATGGAATCGATATGGGCATCGACGGAATCTCGACGAAGCTGTCCATGAGTCGCCATCTCAAAGGTCAATAGGATATCTAGAATGGATGAATGATACGTAGGTCAATGAGAAATAAAAGGAGTGCAAAATAGTAGAATGGCTCAAAGCAAGGGGGTCTAATGAGAATAAGAGAAGATAAAATGGGAGACAAAATTTGTACAAGTGTGCGGGGTTTTGATCTTTGACCATAATCTAATCAAACAATTACAAACAAGCTTTAAATTCACCAACACAACCAAAGTGAATCCGTGAGAGTTCGATTATTTTTATCTTTTCAGTTTTATGGTTGTTTTGTAGGTCCCATCTCCTGGTTCAGGCCAGTCGAGGTAACCTTTTTCTTGCTCTTTAGCTTAGTATTAGTCATAGGATTTATTTCTTGCATTTGTTTTAGTCATTGATCCAGTGTTTTAGTGTTAATCAATAGAATCAAAGTTCGTCGGAGGCTAGCTCCGACGAGCATCCCCACCCGTTTTTGACCATTCTTCGACCCATCAAATGCCTTCACCTCTCTCCCTTATCGCTTCTAGTCACTTCACCACACTTCAGTTCCCCCGATCCTCACTGGATCGAGCCAACGGTGCTCCAACTCCTCACCTCCCCGGAGTCACCACCGCCCCTTCCATTCCGCACCCATTCGCCCAAGGAAAATCCCCAGGACCTTCGCCTTTGTTTGCTTGAGCTTCTTACAGGTACTGGCAGGCCAAAGGACCCTTCAGAGGTCAATTTTATGTTCTATGCAGGTATCTGGAGCCCCCATCTTCCATGTGCTCATCAGCCATCATCAGAGCTCCAGAACACCTGCCGAAGCATCCATCCGAAGCGGAGGAGCTCAGGCTCCATTTTAGCCTCGCTTCGAGTCTCCTAGGAGGTCAGAGGACACTATGCCACACTCGATCAAAGCTCGAAGACCAGGGAGTTCTTCCTTGTTCTTCGAGGTTCATTTTCAGCATTCTGATATGCCTTGTTCTTCCAAGAGCACAATCACTGTCGGATCTAACGCGCTTCACCATTCGATCTCCATTGGAGATCTAACCGGACCGTCGAGCACGAAGCATCATCACAGCGTAGGAATGCGACATGTGTATTAGTGGTCTCCATCCAGCCATCTGTTCCCGCCTACGTTTAGGTATTTTGCATATTCAACCCAACATTTTTATATTTAATATTTAATGCATAACCATTCATTTATCATGTAATATAGTCTGACACATTTGCAAATTGGCCCCCATACTTTATTGTAATACCATTTAGGTCCCTTGCCAGCTAGGCTCACGTGTCCATACACATGAGCTTGGCATTTTTGTAGGTAGGCCCTTGAGATTATTTGAATTTCAATTTAATCCAAGAAGTTTTACTTCCAATTATATATTTGGGTGAAATTGCATCTTGTCTCCTTCACTTTATTTTAATTACATGTATGCCCCTACTAGGACATTAATTTTTGGATGTTTGATCTATTTATTAAATATAGTGTCAGTGCTCCAAAAAATACCAATAAAAGGATTAAGCTCTTGATTGCACAAACTCCTAGGACTTAATTTTATTTTTGCAATTTAGAACTTTTTAGTATTTATTAAAAATCAAAAAGAGCATAAAACCCATGTTTAACTTAGGAAATACCAACAAATATAAAAAGTTTTTTAACAATTCCAAAAAAATATTTATTTTGTTTATCTATTTATTTTACAACTATATAAACTAAAAAAATCTAAAATAGAAAAAGAAAACACCTAAAAACGAAAAAGCCCCCAAAAATCTTGATAAAATATATAAAATATATAAAAACTACAAAAATATGTTTTTCTATCTCAAAATTTTCTTTATTATATATATTATTTATTAAAATTGATTTGAGAAATTTTGGACATTGTTTGTATTTTTAATCCTCATTTCAATTCGACCTATTTAATTAATCCTTGATTTGGGATATTCTTTACTTTAAAAATACATAAAAATTAGAAAAATTCCATAAAAATTTACAAAAATAATAAAAAAAATATTTAAAATCCAAAAAGATTTTATTCCATGTATTTTGACTATTTTTACCTATATTTATAATTGTATTACTCTATATTGTATATATAGACTTATATATAGCTATATTATATATTAAAAAGAAAAGGAAATATAAAAATAAGAAAATATAAAAAGAAATACAAACATACAAATGAAAAAACAAAATATAAAAATATAAAAAAAATATAAAAAATATAAATATAAAAACCCATAAAAACAATAACATGTAGACAAGAGAACAACATCTAGATCTTTGTGCTTCATTGCCCAATCTAACATTTCTTCTCCCTGTGTTTGACACTCTACATACTTGTACAATACACACATTTTGTAGAGTTAAATAAAATAAATTTTAACTCCACACATTTATTTTCATTGCTTGATATTTATTTGTGGGTTAATTATTGTATAAAGTTGGGTTTCGTGAGCGGTCACCGCATCGACTGGATGTCTCTCTTTGTGAGACTTCTAGACCCTCGCAAAATCCTCTTCAACACCCAACCACCTCCGGCGAGACTTCATTGTCGAGGTTCTGACTCACGGTCTTCGATAGTTTGAGTCATCTCTTTCCGCTTACCTAGGGAATTTTCCTATCGTATTTAGTTTTAGCATTTTTATTTGATGCATTACTGCTTGTTTTAGGTTAGATTAGGTTAGCTAAGTTCACCGAAGCTCTAGAGCTCTGGCCACCCTCTATCTCACAGTAGCCCACCTATTTCGACCATGCCAGTCAGCCCATCTTCTCCCCCTTATGTTGTTCCACTGTTTGCACCACCCTTCCCTCCAGATTGATCGTCGATCTAGACTTTCAAGGTCCAAGTCCAGCACCCTCACCGGACCTCATTTCCCATTCACCATTTTGACTTCGATTCCCATCAATAGCAGCCAGGAGCAGGACTTGAAGGGGGCATCTGAGCCTCGAATGGTCGAAGAACACCTTCCATGTTGGCAGAAGAACATCGAGCTCCAGGGGCTAGTTCAGCAGCGTTGGACCCCTTTGAGCCACCAGGAAGCTTCGAGGCAGTTGTAGGAGCAGAACGAGATCGGTGCTAGAGGAGGTCAGAAACACGTGCTTCATCGGATCAAAACTATCTCCAAGCGAGTTCTTCACCATTCTTCATGACCACCTATGCGTCGTTGGATCAAGAGCATCTGCTAGATCATTCACGAGCCGTTGGATGCGCCCACGCTGCTACCGTTGATATCATTCTTAAGATCTAACATACGCTTCCATCGCCAAAGCATCATCGGCCCCTCTCGTGCAGATACATGGAAAGTGGAATACCATGATATGTTGGATCACGCCTAAGTGGAGGTAAATTGCAACATCTATCCCCCACATTTTTGTTATTTTGTTTTAGTCCTGTAATTTATTTAATTAGTTAAAAACTTTTGTAAAAATTGCAAGTTGAACCTCAAGCATTCCCCGAATTACATTTTAGTCCAGTCCACGTCACCTCATGTACAGTCCCACGTGAGGTGGTGATTTTGCATGTATACCTTCACGGGTTTTTGTATTCTCATTTAATGCTTAAACTTTAAATATTAGTTGAAATGCATTGGTTAATTCGCATATAAGACCTGCTACTTATTTTTAATTGCAAAAATACCCTTTCCGAATTATATTTTGTGTGTGTGTTTCATTTATTAGAATTAACATCTATGCTCCAAAAATTCTCAAAAATAAGATTAAGTGCATGTTTACATATATTTTCACACCATATTTTTTAGATTTCCATTCTAGGCATTTACCTGTTTTATAAAAATAAAAAAGCACAAAAATTATGTGTTTACAGTAGAAAAACCACAAAAAAATATAAAACCTTTTTGAAAAAATCCTAAAAAATATTTTTTGTTTATCTTATTATTTTACAACTCCAAAACCCAAAACTCCTAGAAATAGAAAAAGAAACACATAAACATTAAAAAGCTCCAAAATCCTTTATAAAAATTCCCATCAAACACACCAAAAATATTAGTTTTTGTTATGTAATTATATTTATTCGATATGTTAATTATTGAAATTGATTTGGACTGTTTTTTATATTATTTACTATTTTAAGCTTCAAATCAATTCGGCATATTTATTTAATCCCTGTTTGGGATATTTTTGGCTTTAAAATACATAAAATCAACAAAACTATTTGAAAAATCATAAAAATAGTAAATATATTTATAAAACACAAAAATATTTTATTTCCTCACTTTTGAGTTTTTTTATATATAGTTTTATATTCATTACTCTATATTGTATATTACATCCTATATATTTATATTATCGTTAATAAAAAGGAAAATAAAAAATCACAGAATATAAAAAGAAAATTTAAAATTTAAAACGATTAAAAATACAAAAATAAAAATATATAAGATCAAAAACACACACAAAAAGAAAATAAATAGAAAAGAAGAAGAACACATTTTGTGCATTTATTGCCTGATGTATCTAGTTTGCTCCATGTGTTCGACTCTCTACACATACTTACACCTATGCACACATTTGTAGAGTTATAATAAATTTTAACTCCACACGTTTTGCTTTTCATTGCTATATCTATTGTAGGTTAATTGTTAAATTTAACGAGGTTCTTGAGCGGTCATCTCAATGACTACAGTTTCGCCTTGTGAGACTGTGCAACCATCAGATTTCTCATTATTTCAAAATGGGGTCATTGTCGGGAGCAACTGTGCATAGATTGGTTTATTTGATTATTCCTTCTTAACTATATTACCCCTCATTTATTGCCTATCTAATTTGATATTATTGTTGATCTGTCTAATCACTCTTCTTTGTTTGATTTTTACGAGGGACCACGGATCGAGGGAAAATTTCTTAGGACATTTGGTGCATCCCCCAAGATGAGGAGTCAGCTTTCTGACCTAGCTAGTAGGAGAGAGAAGCAGGAGGAGATTTGGCGGAAATTTGGAAGACAGTATCACTTAGCATATTTATTTCATTTATTTTGTAAAGTGAGAGAGAGACATTAATTGTAATAATGTAGGACTCTCAGGGCACTGCTCCTTCACGAGGTACATTACCTGAGTGATTGTTCACCTGGGGGCCTCGTCGTTTTTTTGTTGTTTTCATCGTATTTATTTTTATTCATTTTGTGTGATTGATCCCTTGTGTAGGATTTGCTTGCTCGATAGATTAAGGTTCAAAGCCCTAATTATATTTGCATGTACCTATAGATTCGCTTTTAGACTTATTGAAATCATAATTATTGATTATTTGGACATGAGATCGAGCACCGCAAGAGGCCTCCATACGGTACTTGCAGGACCCACTGTGGTGGGCACGAGGAGGCTTTAGGACCGGACTTTTGGGTCTCTAATCTAGATAGTTAGCATCTGGTTCTTCATAATAATAACAATTCCTATTTTAGGATGATTTCATCGACTTGCATTGCATATAGAGAGGTTTCAATTCTGCCTAGCATCCTTGCATGAAGAGAGATGAAGGCAAGGTGAGCATTTCTACTTAGCATTCATAATTGTTTTTGCCTTGCATTGCTTTTCCGACTCTCTCCCTCTGATTTTGTCACTTAGGATTCTAAAGGAATTGATCCCTTGTTAGGTTCATGCATTTTCAATAAAAATAAAAATGTGATAATCAATAAAATTAAGACTGCTAACATTACTCGACCCTAAATTTAATCAAAAAGAAAAATCCTTATTTTGGGAGAGTAACCCCCTCATTGTATGTGTATTTTATTCCTAAGTACACACTATTCCTTAGTGCCCCAATCACATGCCTTCCTACATGTTTGTACATCTTTTTATTTATCACCTAACTCTAAAATTTGAAACGATAAAAAGACCGGACTTTCACGGTCCTTATTATTTTGAGTAGGTGAATTAAGGAGTTTGTTTTTTGTATATTTGTTTGTGACTGTTTATGTGCATACTACGTCTACTCTGCGCATTTATGCATTTTTCTTACACTTTTGACTTAACCATCGTGATCTCCCGATCCCTGCCTTTTGTTTCGAAGATGGCCGACTGAATCTATTTTTTTTCGGACTTTGCAGACCCTTCTTAATCTCTAACCAGTCTACCTCCATCTTTTCAGGAGGACTTTGCTCCTGATTTTTCTTATTGTGCGTTTCCACCTCATCCACAGTATCAATTGTCAGATTTTTACCCATCATTCCCATCACATTGTCCACCATCTCACCTACCCGAGACTGAGCTGTTGGAGTCATCTTCCATAGAGTCCACTTTTGAGCACTTTACCCAAATGATGGATCATATGAGATAAAGGATAGATAACCTCACTAGAATAAATAAGAGACAAAATGTCCTTCATCATCTGATGATATTGATTCACTTGAGGATACCCATGAGAGCTTGTAATCGCACAAAATATCAAAAATGAGAAAATCTTAAAAATACAAAAAAGACAATAACGTGAGATACATAGCTGAGTCGACTTGTGAGGAGAGGGAACCTTTGCCACATCCTATGACCGCAGATACTCTCACCACAGTTCCCATCTCCTTTGACCCAAAGGATGACACTGTACAGACTGCTCTTATTCATCCTTGTGTAGATGATGATTCTGATCTCTTCCCTTGTATGAAGAGATCCAAAATCTTAAAAAAATGTTGACTAACCTGAAGTGGTGGCAACTATTCATGAGATCATTGAGGCCCCACTTCGCCAGGACATGACCCAATTATCTACTTCTAAATCCAAGAAAAGAAAGTGAAGGAGCAGATCTGAGGGACTGATGAACACTCATTCATCACTCTTTATTCTTTTATTTTAGCTAAAAATCTTGGCAAAATACCATGTAGATAATTGTAAATACAATAAGTTACCAATAAGCATGCTTTTATTAAATCTTAATAATTAGCATGTATTTGTGCAAAAATAAAAGAATAAAGAATAAAGAAAAAGAAGGAAATATTTAGAATAAATATTGAGTGACCTAAACCCAAGAGAGGGCCCAATATGGGCCTGATCGCCTAATAAAATAAGTAGAGAGAGATAGGGCCACTATACCTTGAGAATATTCCTTCTTATTTGTAGATATTTTATTTTCACAAAAATAAAAATAAAAATGTGTTTTTGATACCTTGTTTATATTTGCAAAAATAAAACAAAAATTAGAAAAATAAAATAAAAACAAAAACAAAATAATTTCTCTCTCACCTTGTACATATCACATGTATATAAGTACCATATACCTATTTATTTAACACTTGTACAAAAATAAGAAAA
The DNA here is from genome assembly GCA_037367405.1 of Ottelia alismoides. Classification (NCBI taxonomy): domain Eukaryota; kingdom Viridiplantae; phylum Streptophyta; class Magnoliopsida; order Alismatales; family Hydrocharitaceae; genus Ottelia; species Ottelia alismoides. Next base: position 580,101 of record JAZKJV010000566.1, on the reverse strand, counting down.
TAAAAGTAATAATATAAAATACATAGGTATTTTATATATGTATATAATATAATATAATATATATACCTTAATTTATTTTTCATAAAAATAAATAAAAATAACTAAAAAATAGTTTGGAAATTAATAAACATTTTTCATTTTGAAAATATTTTAAAATAAAACCGTTTTCTATTTTTAATTTATTTTACAAATCTTTTCTGTTTCCTGAATTCGGATTGGTCCAGGAGGATTGTTGACCTTGGTCAACTCCCCCTCCTGGATCGGTCCTCGCCTAGATCCGAGTTTCACTCCATTTTCTCAGACTTTTCTCGATCAGATCTTGGCCTCTCCTGCCCCGATTCCTTCGCCCGATCCTTCCCCTGGGATCCACAACCCTCGCGGATCCCTAGGGAAGGACAGATCTTCCTTGGATCGCGTGCCCTCGCCCGATCTTCTTGGCCACCTGGGAACACATATAAAAGCTTCATTCCTCTCCCCAGTCCCTCAGCTCGCGTCGCACACCCTCCTACTACCCTAGTCTTCTTCCCCTTGGTGACAGCATTCGACCGGAGCCTTTCGTGGCCGGAGAGAGTGGCTACAACCGATGCTCAAAGCACGTGGCAGGAGATCCACCGCGTTTGAGCCTCCCCGCCTTTCGCAGCGTGGTTGAGGCAACGACCAACCTCGACCTCACCCCCTGGAGCTCAGGATCGTGTTAGGACACTCAGGTACATCTCTCATCGTTCCTAGCTTCCGTATGTTGCAATCTTTCATTTATCGCCGACCACTGCTCCGACTCACCGGTTGGAGCTCCATCACCCATATCCACCTGCTTAGATCGATTGCCCTGTTCTCCATCATCCTTCCCCCGCATCCTAATCACCCAAACCTTGTCTATCCGAGCCAAGATTAGGTCTAGGTTCCACCCTCCGCATCGTCGGAACCTCCCTTCATTACCCACCATCGCTTCCCTATATTTCCAGCCAAATAACCCTGCCCGGAGTGTCCCTCCGAGTTGAAGCCTTCATCTGCAGGTTAAAGCGCGCCTTGTTACGCCCCAGCTCGCCTTCATCCAGCCTTGCCGGAGCTCGTCCAAGTTTTAGGTGGAGATCTGACCGTTGACGATGCCATCTGACCCCCTCACCAGATGCGGAGGAGCTGTCGATCGCCGTCGACTCTCTGTTGAACTTCGCCCAGGCAGAGTTCTTCTAGGACCCTCATCAACCATTGGATCTCGCCTCTCCGCCAGTTCACATCTAAGCCATCCATCGCCTGCGCCTGTCAGGCCGTTAGATCTGACATCTAACGGCCCCCGTACATCCCACGTTCGCGTCATCGCCAGACCGTTGGATGCGCCAGGTGTCAGTGCCAGAGCTGCGCGTCTTCAGCCTACCAGAGCATGCCACCTGCTACCCACGTGACCTGCACGACTCAGCTGGGTAATTTACGCCACTTCCCCTGCATTTCTTTCCTATTTTTATTTAGTCTGTTAAATAAAAAGTACACTGTAGACTTTTTGCATCTGTGTCCCTGTAGTTTTCGTTATTTACAATTTAGTCCTCCCTATATGGTTGCACGTGCATCGTCACGTGTATTTTTGGAACATTTGCATCTATTATCCTGCGTTTAGTGGATGCTATGTATTGAATTTATATTTTAACTATTTACATCCATGCCCCTATGCATGCTGAGTTTTGACATGTGCTAAAATTGTGTAAAAATTATAGTGAGCCCCTGGAAATTATTTTCCATGCATATTGGTCCATGTGTGCTGTGTGTCTTTGATTGGTGTTAATAAATAGCAATTCTCAGCCAAAATTCGTGAAATTTGGATACGTGCCCCTGCCTTTATGTAAAAATTTTTATGAATTTTTTGTTACTTTTTGTTTCCTTTTGCTATTTTTAAAAATTAAAAAACCTTAAAAATTATTTCTGTCCAATTTTAAAAATCCACTAAAAATATTAAAAACTCTCTAAAAAATTCAAAAAATTACTATATCAAATTTTCATTGCATTTGGATTTAAAAAACCATAAAAATTGAAAAACACTAAAAAACTTAGAAAAATCATTAAAAATTCTTAAAAATTCAAAAAAAATGCATTTTTTGTTTCTTTGGTTATATTTTTATTTCTAGTTTATAATAAAATTATTGCTAGAATTTTACAGGCACTTTGGATATTTTTAAAGTGCCATTAGATTCTTGCTACACAATGTTTCTTGTTTTTAGCCTTATTTCATTTTTATAAAATTAACTAAAAATCAGAAAAATCCAAGAAAAATACTAACTACACTTGAATATTCACAAAAACCAAAAATATTTTTACTTTTATTTTCTAACCATTTTTATGCCTTAAATAATTGCTTGATAGTTCCTTTTTGAGTTCTTTTATTCATTGTTCTTCATTTAAAAATTACGAAAAAAATGAAAAATATAAAATCCACCAAGGATAATTTATTTCTTTTTATTTTTGGATTTTGACTACTTCGTAGGTTTACCATACCGTGCTCCTTGTGTTCGACCCTGGTAGTTATACCAGGTAAAATAAAATAGCGAGACCGCTATTTGATTTGCTTGTTTAATTATTTTTATTGATGGTCTTTGTTTTCTTGATCGACTTAGCCTCACGATTCGGGTCGCAACAACCTGATTATTTACACGTTAACTCGATCGTGAGATTTTCGAGTCATCAGAATGGCACCGTTGTCGGAGAGCACGGCTTAGTAGTCGGCTTTCTTTTTCGGCTTTTCTTTTTCATTTCATTTTATTTGTTTTCTTTTCATTTTTGTTTTTGTTTTATTTGTTTTTATTTGTGTTTTTATTTCTTTTCTTTATTTTTGTTTTTGCATTTTTTATTTTATTTTTCATTTTTATAATAACCGTGGACTGACACATTTCTATTTGATTTTCTTACGAGAGCCCGATGATCGAGGCGGTTTTCTTCGGGAAGCCGACGCAACCGTGAGATTCAGAGGAGGCTCTATTTCTGTATAGAGCCGCAGGAGAGTGTGAGAGAGGAGAGCAGGAGTGTTGAAAGGATTTAGCTTAGTTTAGTTTAGATTTTATTTTTCAGCATTTATATTATTGTAATAATACATGACAACTCAGGGACACTATCAAACTTGGTGATTTTCAGGGTCTGTTTCGCCGAGCACCGGTGTGCTCGGGGGACCTCACCGTAGTTTTCACCGGATTTTTGATTATATCATTTTTACGTTTTCTTTGATTATCAAGGATTTTAACCTTAGCTTAGGATTTTCTATTACCCTGTGATGTAATTATTAAGGCCCAACCCTAATTACATTTCTGCACCTATAGATCATAATTCTAAAACAAGACAAAACAAGCAATCAAGATTTTTTTTGGAATTTTAAAAGCTATTTTTATATTTTTAATTGATTTTTCAAACTAGACAGAGACACTTTTTAGGGTTTTTGATTTTTAGAAAATATCAAATAAAATTAAATTAGGTCACAAAAAAGTACTATAAATACTACACAGTAGGAGGGGCTATGTTTAATTTTTGTAGAAATTTTGGAGTTAATTTAATAATTATTTGATTAAAAACAAGTGACACAACAAATAGGGACCTATGTGCAAATATTGAAAAGTTTCAAGACAAAAGATAACATGCGTAAATAGTTTAGGGCTTAAATTGCAAAAAATCCAAATCCACACGTGAACAACATGTGAATCAGGCACTCAAGGGTATAAATGCAATTCCTATTAATAAAGATTCATTCATTAACAACCATAAAGTCCAAGACTAATCATGCAAATAACCCAGAAGGTCACGTGGCATACCACGTGATACACAAACGGAAGGATTGGAATACAAATATTTAAAGCACAAGGACCAAAATGTAAATTGTCCAAAATTAAAACAAATGCTGAAAATATTTATAGGACTAAAAAGTAAATGAAAAACAAGAAAGCACCTTAGTGAAATTTACCCTTCTTTATTAGCGATCCAACGGTCGACGACACTCCACTTATAATCGAACGGTTGAGATCCTCGGATGCCTCTTCGATGATGGACGGCTGAAAGATGATCCTCAGATGGATCGAACGATCGAGGACCCCTGGATAATGAACGACGGAGATTAGAACTGGCGGAGACCTCAATCCAACGACGGAGATGACGCCTGGAAGAACGACGAAGAACTCGCCTCCGACGAGCTTTGATCGTTCAATATGCGCGGCAGGTACGTCCTCCGGAGCTGCTCTGAAGGGGAAAAGGTTGCTGGCGACGGTCCGCAGCTGTGGGGTGGCTCCGATGAGGCCAAGACCAAGGAGAACGATCTGGTGAACCGTGAAGACATGAAGCTGTTGTGCTCGGGTATCTCGACCTCCAGATGAGGTTCTTGGGCGCTTTGACCTGCACAACTAAAAAGAGGGTCGAGGGCAAAGTGCCTCGACCCATTAAAACATGGAAGGGATCATCGGTGCGTTGTGGCGTGACCCTCCGGCGAAGTGGCAGAGGATGAGAGTCAAAATCTCATTCTTGGGCGAACTGGGTTGGATGGATGGGCGTAGAAAGTGGGAAGGGGTCTCGTGAAGGTGATCGAGTGCTCAGAAGGACCAGGGAAGGCTCCGACCATGGAGACCGGAGCTCGGCTATGGAAACTCTACTGCTATCCTAAAATGTGAATTAAAAGCGACTAAAGACGAAATATAAGCTACCTGATGAACGAAGTCGTCTGGGTTGGAGGTTAGGAACCTCCAGGGGTCATTGCCTCAATGGGTCGATGGTCCCAGAGGCTGAGCTCACCTCTCTATGGAGCACGGCGGAGTATACGCCGGACCTAGGGCTACACACCTCGAGACCTCGCTGCGACGCTCTCCCTCACATGCTGTCACTCATGGAAGAAGGCAGAGGTCACCGAAGACGAGGGCAGCGACCAAAGATGCTGAAGAAGATGGGGCTCCAGGAGGCTTTATATGCTGCAGGGTCCGAGAAAGATGGGGCATGGGCATGTGAACCGAGGGACAGATCCCTAGAGATTTCGACAGGCATGGCTCGTGGATCTTCCCTCTCTAATCAGAGCCGCTAATCGATGGAAAACTTGCTCGATCGGGTCTAGAAAAATCGGCAAAACACGAGCGAAACAAAGTCTGAGCGCAGGACATGGCAGAGGGGTCAATTGACCTTAGTCAATGAATCCGATGTGGACCAATCCCGTGCGACGGAGGAAAAGGACAAAAGCCGCTACAGGACAAAATACATGGAAAATAAAAAATAAATAGATTAAAAATAATTAATGAAGTTAAATTAAAAAATGAATAAAATGAAAATTGTTTATTATTTTTCAAGGAATTTTTCTATGATTTTTATTTAATTTTATGAAAAATAAATTACTCTATATAATATATAATATATTATATACATGTATATTATACCTATATATTTGGTACAATTATTTTTAATTTATTATTTTTACACAAATACCCCAATTTTATATTTTATTTATTTACAAAATAATTTTTGGAGTATAAAACAATTTTGTTTTATTTTTATTATGTAATTACAAGTATAAAATAAGGAAGAAGACCTATATATATGTATTATGTACAAGTGAGAGAGAATTTTATTTTCTTTTTCTTTTTATTTTATTTTTTAATAATAAAAGGAAGTAAAAACAATTTTTTATTTTAATTTTGGCAAAAATAATTTATGTACATAAATGAGATATAGATACAAGTTATAGTGGTCCTATCTCTCTCTACTTATTTTATTTGGCGATCATGCTAATGCTTGGCCCTCTCTTGGGGTTCGGGTCCCTCAATATATATTCTAAATACTTCCTTCTTTTTTTCTTTTTATTCTTTATTCTTTTATTTTTGCACAAATACATGCTAATTATGGGATATTAACACATGCATGTATAATGCTAAGTTATTGTATTTACACCTATTTACATGATCTTTGCCAAGATAATTAGCTAAAATAAAACAATAAAGAGTGATGAACGAGGATTCATCAAGGACATCACTTGCAACCAATTCAAAGTCAGCCGAATAAGCCCGCCTGCTCTTTTGGGATGCCCACCACTTCATGTGGATGATGATTCTACTTTTTTTCATTCATTTATACAACCTGATGTGGGCATGGATTTTGGTCTGCAAATAAGAACAACATTTCTGCATTTGGTCTGTAAATATTCCATTTCCTGATGCTTTAAGAAAATCCAAAAAAATTAGAAATTTAAAAAATACCTTGTCGGATCCTGATGTTGTACAAATTATTCAGTATCTTGTTCTAGAGATGCCTCTACTACATGCCAATAAGTACATGCCCAACATCAAGAAAGGGACAAAGAAGCATGCACTTCTAAGAGACAACGACATCGAGCTCGTGAAAGAAACGTGAAGCACATCCTGACGGCAATGACAGACAATGCGATCATCAATCTTCCAAGCAAGAAGAAAGACATGGGAGTCCCTCTCGTCAGATGCACGATGTTTGATCAAGAGTTCGATCGAACTCTTCTTAATAGTGGATCATCCATTAATCTGATGCCTACTTCACTACTTAAGGAATTTGGGTTGGGACCCGCTCTAGTCTACAAGGATGATTATGTAATTCTCAGATACTTCAATCAAGTGGCCCTGAGGAATTTGGGAGGTTGTCATTATCGCTATTCAGAGAATGCAGTTCCCTATGGACTTCATTGTTCTCAATATGGACACCTCAGCTCCTCTTATGCACAACCCGATTATACTTGGATGACCTCTCCTTCGAACAACCAAAGAAGTGGTGGATTATGGCAAGGGCAGATTACCTTTCGCTCGAACAATGATAAAGTACCCTTTCATACGATTTAATTTCCGAAGGTTCAGAATCTACAGTTGATGAGAGCGTGCCTATATAGCAGACATAAGACTGTGATCTTCTTGTAGAGATTCGAGACACCAACCTGTTCATGGATGACATTGAAACCCATGAATTTCTCTCTGTAGAGGAAGGAGTGGATAGCACAGTCGATCGCCCCGTTGTCTTAGAAGATGAGATCTTTGCTGATCTGCCAGATGAGTTGATTGATGACCACATGTCTGTAGCAGAGTTAGAATGAACAATTGCAGACTTCTTAGAACAATATTCCATCACTGAGAGTTTTTGTGCATCAATAGATTCAGATCTCATAGAGTTGAAGGTGGACAATACACAATTGCCAGATTTGACCCCACCAATGCCGTACATAGTTCATGAGGTCACCATTAAGAAAATACAAACACCACCATAGCTCACATAGCTTCCTGCAAACATGAAGTACGCATTCATTGCGGGTGAGGCGAATATGTAACCTGTCATCATCGATTCATAGTTGATTCGGGAACATGAATCTCGACAGTTAGAGGTTCTAGAGAGAAACCACAAGGTGATTGGCGGGAAAATGTCTTATATTTGAGGGATTAAGCATTCATTGTGCTCCTATCACATTTACTTGGAAGAAGATAGCACACCATCCTGAGAATACCAGTGAAGACTAAATCCGAATCTTCGGGAGGTTGTTATGAATGAGATCACAAAGTGGTATGATGCGGGCTTCATTTATCCCATCTCTGATTCAAAGTGGGTGAGTCCCTTGCATGTCATGCCAAAAAAGTCAGGTATCACCACCATGAAGAACAATAAAATAGATGAGATTGCAACCAGAGTTCCTACATCATGACATGTCTGTGATAATTACAAACACTTGAACTTAACAACCAAGAAGGACCATTTCCTGCTTCCCTTCATCGACCAGATCACCGAGACATTGGTTGTGAAGGATTATTTCTGCTTCTTGGATGGATACTATGGGTGTAATCATGTTGCAATTGCCCTAGAAGATCAAGAGAAAACTACCTTCACCTCTTCGTTCGGGATGTATGCCTTCTGCAGAATGCCGTTTGGTTTATGTAATGCTCCAACGACATTTCAATGATGCATATTGGTAGTGTTTTCAGATATGATTGGTATCTTTCTGGAGGTCTTTATGGATGATTTCTCGATCAAAAATGACATCTTTGATCAGTGTTTATCCTATTCAGATCGAGTCTTGAATAGATTCTACGAAGTTAACTTGGTGCTTTCATGGAAAAAGACCCATTTTATGGTAACTTAAGGGATTGTGCTAGGCCATGTCATATCAAAACATGGCATGGAGGTTGATGCTGTAAAGGTGGAAGTAATATCTAAGCTTGAGCCACCTACAAACTTGAAGCAAGTCCAACTATTTCTTGGGCATGTGGGCTTCTATAGAAGATTCATCAAGGTTTTCAGTAAAATTGCCCGACCTTTGATAGAGCTTCTAGGCAAGGAGGCAAATTTTATTGTTGATGACAGAGTCCTCCAGGCCTTCGATTAATTGAAAGAATTGATCACCCAAACCCCTGTCTTTCAACCACCAGATTGGTCTCTACTATTTGAGATCATGGCAGATGCATCAAACTACACCATTGGAGTGGTTCTAGGACAATGAAGAGACCACCTACCATTTGCTATTCACTATGCTAGTAGAACTCTAGATGGCGCTCAGAAGAACTATACTGTCACTAAAAAGAGCTACTAGCAGCCATCTTCACCCTTGAAAAATTCAGATCCCATCTCCTTGGATCCGAAGTGATAGTATATATAGACCACTCAGCCATCAAGTACTTGCAAGCCAAGAAGGATGCCGAATCGAGACTCATCAGATGGATCCTTCTACTCCATGAATTCGATCTTGAAATCCGTGATAAGCTTAGAGTCAAAAATGTGGTGGTCAATCATTTATCAAGAATATCAGAACCAAACACTCCTAAGTAGAGCTAATTATCGATTACAAAGACTTTCCCAGATGAAGCCATTCTATTATCACCTCGCTCCCCTGGTTCGTCGATATTATAAACCATCTTCTGCCCAAGAGAATTCCACAAGATTGGCCAAAGATGAAAGTGGACACGTTTTTGTCCGATATTTATCTCTATCAGTGGGAGGATCCATATCTCTTTCATTAGGGGGTAGATTGCATCTGGAGGAGATGCATTCCTTGGGAGGAAGTTCACAGTGTCTTTGAGCGTTGCCATACTAGAAAATCAGGAGGACACCACTCTGGAAGAAGAATGACATCGAAAGTCCTTTGGTGGCCAACTCTGTTCAAAGATGTAGAAGACTTTGTTAAACATTGCATTGACTGTTTGAAGATGGGTGGAACAATAGGAATGAGAGATACAATGCCTCTGAAGTACATTCAGATCTTAGATGTGTTTGATGTGTGAGGAATTGACTTCATGGGTCCATTTCCCAACAGTCAGGGATTTGAGTATATTCTGCTCATTTTCAACTATGTGAGGCGTTGGGTGGATGCTATCCCGACCTGAGACGCCGACAGTCGCACCATCTGCCGGTTTTGAAAGATCACATTATTGCAAGGTTTAGGATCCCCAAGATTCTGATATCCAATGGGGGTAGCCATTTCATCAACAGAAAGGTGAAGAAGCTGACGCCATATTTTGTATTGAACATCTTGTCGCCTCTCCATACCACCCACAATCTAATGGCTTGGCCGAAGGTTCAAATAGGGAAATAAGGACAATTATGCAAAAGCTTGTACGTCTCGACAGGAAGAACTGGTCGTAGTTACTGTTAGCAATGTGAGCCCGAGGCGAACCATTCCGTATTGTAATAAATGATTTATCAATAAAGGTTATTGATTATGTTTCACTCCCTTTCTGAAATTGATTGAATGAATGCACTATAAGGTCCCTTTGTATGATAAGGGTTATGTACCATGGCCAACTTGATAATCATGCAACTGATTGAATCATAGAGGCTGATGCTTGGATGAATATCTAAGGAGTTAGATAGAGGACTCATCAAGCATCATCAAATGATTATCAAGTGATGATCTCCAGCCTGAGTAGGAGATGGCAATCCTTTCTCATTAGGCTGATATCTGATCGACCTCTTGACGCAGGTCCTTTGCATGGGAATAGTGATTCAGAGGTATCAGATTAGTTGAGTCAATGGGTTGACTTAACGAGATCGAGATAACCAAAGACCTATGTTGAATACTGTCACAACATAGGCATACATCCTCTGACCAGAGACAAATGTGTTGCTATATGTCTGAGTATGTACATTTGGCAGACCAATAGGTTGATAACCTAACCAAGGTCTATACACCGGCGAGCTAGTGTGCATGTAAGGGCATATGAGTAATACGATCTCTCAAAGGGATCATACAGGTTCACTTGTGAACCGGAAGACATGAGCTCACTCATGAGGTATTGGGACTGATCAAATTCCATGCATGGTCATCATGCTTTGGAAGCATGACATGAATTTGAAGGTAAGATATATGCTTTGTGAAAGCATATGATCTGTACCAAATCCCAAGGACCTAGATTGAGAAACTTAGTGATCAAACCATGAAGATGACAGTGTAAAAGTGATCTATATCTTCAGGATGATCATAGGTCTTCCAGTATACAGGATGTACAGGTATTGGGAATACCTGAGGGTGATTTGATCATAAACGATTGTATAACCATGACGCTTCCATTTCGAGGGAGTGATGAATCATGTCTGGATTTTAGTGACTCCTCTCAATAGAGAAGTGACCTAATCTTAGTCCATGTCTTGGACATTGATATGAATAAGATTCAGATGCAATGAGAAGATTAGGTTTACGACCTTTATTTAATCAAGCATCTACGAGAGGTCCATGGGATATGGATTTGAGATGCGATCTCAATATCCAAGTCACTATACGTGGAACAATACAATCATTCTGTCCTTATCTCCAAGTATCTGAGGAGAAATCACATTATTCTTGAAGGGTTCAAGAATAATTCCATAAGATCTAAGCATTAAGGAATTGATAATTAAATGTGATTTAATTATCTTGATGTGTGTGGAAATTATCCAATATAATTAAATGTATTTAATTATTATGGATAAAGATAATGTGGATAGCAATATTCAATTATTCATAATATATTATAAATATGATTTATAATGTATTAGAGAGAGCTAATTATAATTTATATTTGTTGATTAATTATAAATGTGTATTGGATACACATTGTGTAATTAATTAAAAATGTAAATTATATTTTGTTTTGGGTTGTGAATGTGATTCACAAATTTCCAATGTCAAGATTGCAATATTCTCAAAATTAATTATGAATTATTTTTGAAGAATAAATCACAACAAAAGTTGTTGGATTAAATAAAGGAGACTTCCATTGAGATTTGCAATCTCATGAAATCACATGAGATTGCTCCCACTTGCAATCAAGTGGACGGCCACCATAACCAATATGGAAATTGGTGGCCGTCCACCATGATGCAAGAGGAGGCAATCTCCATGTTGGTAATCTCCCTTATTTGATTGGTTTAATTTTAGGATTGATGTATATTTGATTTGTCAAATATATTTGATCAAAATTAAACTATTAGTTGTTGGTTTTTACCAACAACAATCTTGACCATTGGATTAGACATAAATCAATCTCATCCATTGATTTTATATGTCCCATGGATTGAGATCCATGGATCCTAAAACTCTATATAGAGAGGCATACCATGCTCTCTTGTACATGATTTTGGAAGCACATCTCTCTCTCTCTCCCCCCACAAGCCAACTCTCTCTCCCTCTCCTTGGTGGCTGTCCACCAAACCCTAGAGGAGAAACCTGTCGTCACCTTCGCCATCATGCTGCCGCTTCGACGTTCTTCGGTTCTCCGTCTTCTTGGAGTGCTACACTCGCGAATAAGACGTTCGATCTCGTACAATGAGATCAGGAGTTTCTCGTGCTTGGATCTACTCATTGGATTGCGAGGATCACGTGACTCATCCCCACGCTCGCAAGCTTCTTCTCCGACGATCGGACTTGAGACAGGAGGTCTCTTTTTCGTAGAGACTCGATCAACCAATCTTCAAGAGGTATTCCTTTATACTTGTTGTGGTTATAGATGAAACGATCCGAGAATCGTTCTTGGATCATGTGGTTTCATCGCATAAAAAAATTTTAAATTCCGCCGCACCGAACAACTAGTACGACTAGTCGTTCTTCGTCGTATTCGATACGACGCTCACGCTTCCGTGATGCGCTTGAGTATTATACCATATCCTTCAAGTGGTATCAGAGCCTTAGGTCGAAGGTTTTGATACGATCCACAAACCTAGGATGACTTGGGTTTGTAGAGGTTGCGAAAGTTTTTTGTCGCATTTGATTTTCGCACTTCTGTTTAGTGAATAAATTCGACCCTGTTTAAAATTTTTAAACACAAATTAATCATTGGATTTTGTTCCCCATTAAATAAGAAAATCATAGGATCTGAGTTTGCGTAATTTGGATTCCGTTTGCTCGAGATATGGTTGTTTTAATGAACATGTATGCACTGTTGCGGGAACTGCAAATCTTAACATAATTAATGAGTTAATTACTGTTTTGATCTGCTTCAAAATGCGTGAAATATTACTTAAGTTCTGTCCTAAATCAAATTAACAATCTTTGAAAATTGATTTTGTCTAATTTGGATTTAAATTGATTGAGATATGTTAATTTTAGTAAGTAGGAGTCACTGCTGAAATTACAGTCCTAATCAAGAACCATGTTATTGTCAATTAATGAAATTAATTGTTAATTACAAGAAATAATTATGGAAAATATTTGAGAAATATTGGAAAATGATTATTTCCTTAATTGACTTGGCCTCAACCAATAAATTGATTAGATTTGATCTAGATCATAATTGTAAACACAATCATCAAACTCCTTGCTTGAATAGGATTGGGAATTTGTCTAGCAAATTTACTTATAATAAAAAAGGTTTTGATTATTACTATATGGTATAATTTCGGTTGAAGAACCGATGATCATCACAAGTACAAATTGATCTATTTGGCATTATCCTTTCCCGAGGCGGATATGGTGTCTAGTCGGAGATCGCTGGGGTAGCAGGTTGCAATGTATGTGGCCCGTCCCACTCTCGTCGGTACTGGCCATGACAACGGGTAGGGACTTGATAATGCTGAAGAAATCAAGATGTATTATCTAATTATTAAAATTCGAATTAATACGTACTTTGATAATAATACCATATATATATTTAAGTAAAACAATCAAGTTTGTTGATTGAATTGGATTGATAATTAATTTAATATGATTGAATTAATTACATCCAATAGAAACACTCTATTTTGAATAGAGTTATTATTTCCCTTGGAAGAATTAATTATGTGAATATGATTCATGACAATTAATTAAAATTTGAATAAGAGGTGGAGGATCACATAAGTGACATCCATGGTCTCCCGTCAAGGCGAAGGGTTTCTGTCGCCAGGGATTGCATATAAGAGACGCATGTATGAAGTGACAGCTCCTATATGCAAGCGCATCTGGATCGGGCTCTTTGCTTCTCGAAAGAGTAAGGCCGTATGCGTAGTGACCCCAATATCGGATCCTCACATTATTGGGGCGATATTAGACTGCGCATAGCGAGTACTATTCCTGTTGACGGTTGGTTCAATTAACGACGGGTCAACATCACCTTAGGGGTGGTGGGCCCGGGTGTTAAAGACCGAATTGGGAAATGCAAGTTGGACTTGCAAGGCGGAATGTGTTCCCGCTTCTCTTTATTGGAGTTGCAGATTCTCATATTATTGGGATGTAACAAAGATAAAGAGGAGATCCCAGTTCTTGCTTGAGATATAGCGGTAAGTATATCTCTTACTTTGAAAGTGATTAAGGGAATAACCTTTCATAGTTGACAGAGCAAGACTAATTTGATTTAAAAAGCCTTAATCAAATATTATGAATTTGAATATATGATTATATATTCTAATATATAGTGCATTCTTAATTTCAGAAAATGAAGTCCGTGAACACACTAAGCAGGCTTCTGGAGTTCAACCAGTTGACCGGACCAAATTTCTCGGATTGGATCCGTAATTTGGAGCTTGTACTCTCGGCTGAGCGCATAAGTTATGTACTCTCGGATGAGCGCATAAGTTATGTGCTCTCAGAAGACAAGCATGAAAACCCTAAATCAAAGGAAGAAAAAACATACAATGACAAGTATGATGAAGATCATGTCTTGGCTAGATGCTATATCTTGGGTTCTCTCTCCAATGTTCTTTAGAAACAACATGTGGAGATGAATATTTGCTAGGAGATAATGCAGAATCTGAAAGATATGTTTGGTGATATTAACCGCACCCAGCGATACAACGTTATGAAAGAACTCGTTCGCTGCAAGATGCAGGAAGGAACTCCGGTTCGTGAGCATGTACTCAAAATGTTTGGGTATTTGTCAGAGCTGGAGACTCTTGGGGCAACCATGGATGCAGACATGCAATCTGATTTCATTCTGCTGTCGTTGCCCAAATCTTTCAATAAATTCGTGGTTTCATTCCACATGAACAAGCTGGAATTGACAAATGCTGGGCTTCTTGCTGCAATAAAGTCTGCAGAAGATGTAATGAAGAAAGATGGTCCCGCTGGCAGTGCAATGGTTGCACATGTCAGAGGGAAGCACGGTCGGAAGCAAGGTTCTCGGAAGGGCCCGACCCAGAAGAGAAAGAAGAAGGGACAAGGTGTTGGCTCATCTTCCAATGCATCCACTCTAATGGCGTCGAAGAAAACCGACGTCTGTCACCACTGTAAGAAGCTGGGGCACTGGAGGCATAATTGCCCGGATTACCTGAAGTCGGTCGACAAAGGTAAAGCCCCAGCATGTATGAAATCTACTTTTATCATTGAAACCAGTATTCTCGTTGGACGAGAAGGAAGTTGGGTTGTTGATTCCGATGCTTCTGTTCATGTATGCAATTTGTTGCATTTGTTTCAGGAAACTAGAATCTGGAAGAAGGGGAGATAGTCATTCAGATGCGATCTGATGCAAGTATTGCAACAGTCGCCGTCGGAACCTGTAGACTATCATTATCTAGTGGTAGAGTCCTAGTACTTAAAGAGTGTCTTTATGTACCCGAAGTCAGAAGGAATTTGATATCTGTATCTAAATTAATTAGAAGTGGATATTCATTCCTATTCTGTAATAAATTAGTCATAAATTGTTATGATAAATATTTTACAGATGGTATTTTGACTTCTGGTGGACTCTATGAATTGTGCATTGATAAATGTATTATGAATGTTACAACCACTAATAAAAACCCTAAAAGATCCAGGGAGGATGAAAATCTTTCGAATGAGATTTGGCATCAAAGGATTGGTCATTTATCTGTTGATAAGATCAATAGATTGATAAAGGATGGACCTTTAGATTTTCTACAAGTTCAATCTTTGCCTACCTGCAAACATTGCATTCAAGGTAAAATGACCAGGATGCCTTTCCGTAACAAGGTTACAAGATGCGAAGGTATTATTGACCTAATACACCGATGTATGTGGTCCCTTCAGTACCGCGACTCAAATGGATATCGATACTATTTAACGTTTATTGATGACCATTCACGATACGGGTTTGTCTTCCTATTACGCCATAAATTTGAAACCTTTAAAAAGTTCAAAGAATTCAAGGCTTTGGTTGAGAACCAAACCGATAGGAAGATTAAACGGATTCGATCTGATCGAGGTGGCAAGTATCTCTCAGATGAATTCAAGGAATACCTTAAAGAGAATGGAATTGTCTCCAATCTCACTACTCCTGGAACTCCCCAACTTAATGGTGTTGCTAAAAGACGCAATAGGACCATAATAGATATGGTCCGTTTAATGATGAGCAAAGCACATTTACCACTTAGTTTCTGGGGATATGCAGTAGAGACTGCAATATATATCCTGATTAAGATTCCTAGCAAATCTGTACCTAAGACTCCTCATGAGCTCTGGTATGGAACCAAACCTAGTGTTAATCACTTGAGGGTTTGGGGTTGCTTGGTCCATGCGAAGAACGTGGAAGCAAGTAAGCTAGAATCCCGCTCTCGTGAGTGTTACTTCACTGGGTATGTTAGAGATGGTATTGTATACCAACTCTATGACCCTGAGACCTAGAAGGTTTTTATTTCTAGAGATGTGAAATTTCCGGAGAATGATTTCCTTAAAAGTCAAGATAAAAATGAAGTAGAGGAACTCATTGAATCCCCTGAGGATTCTGAGCTTCCTGAACCAGAAACTGAAGAGATAAATAAAGATGAAACACCCATACCTCTTCGAAGGAGTTCGAGGGTGGTTGCTCCACCTGAAAGGTATGGATTCCATGTGTCAAGTGAGACTGACAATGATCCTACTTCATTTGATGAATCACTCGCAGATCATGACATGGATAGATGGATGCTAGCAATGAAGTCAGAAATGGACTCCATGCATAAGAATGGTGTATGGACCCTAGAGGATCCACCTAAAGGGGTAAAACCCATTGGGTGTAAATGGATCTTCAATAGAAGAAGGGGACCTGATGGGAAAGTAGAGACTTTCAAGGCACGGCTCGTAGCCAAGGGCTACACACAGAGAGAAGGCATCGACTACGATGAGACATTCTCTCACGTGGCTATGCTTAAATCCATCAGGACACTGCTAGCTATAGCTGCATATCTTGACTACGACATCTGGCAGATGGACGTCAAGATGGCTTTTCTCAATGGATACCTCGAGGAGGGTATCTATATGGAGCAGCCCCAAGGCTTCATAACTAAGGATGGCAAAGTATGCAAGCTGAAGAAATCCATCTATGGGCTCAAGCAAGCTTCTCGTAGCTGGAACATCAGATTTGACGAAATCATAAAGAGTTATGATTTTGTGCAGAATCCTGATGAACCTTGTGTGTACAAGAAGCTTAGTGGAAGCACCATTGTGTTCATCGTGATTTACTTAGATGAAATCCTTATCATTGGGAATGATACATGGATGATGACCAGTGTGAAGATTTGGCTGTCCCATACCTTTGAGATGAAAGATCTTGGAGAAGCCTCTTACATCTTAGGTCTGAAGTTGTTCAGAAACCGAGAAAAGAGGATTTTGGGATTGTCACAACATGGATACATTAAGAAGATTCTTGAACGATTCCGTATGGATAGTTCCAAGAAAGTATTCCTACCCTTAAGACATGGTATCCACCTGTCTAAAGGAATGGCTCCTCAAACTGTTGAGGAGGAGAAAGCCATGGCTGGATGCCCTCATGCATCAACTGTAGGAAGCTTAATGTATGCTATGATATGTACAAGGCCAGATATCTGCCATGCAGGGGAGTGGTAAGTCGTTACCAATCCTGCTATGGAGAACAACACTGGAATGCAGTAAAGAACATATTCAAATATCTAAGACGGACGCACGATTACATCTCGGTCTATGGAGATGGTGATCTCCAAGTCTTGGGATACAAAGATTCCGACTTCCAATCGGATATTGATGATCGAAAGTCGACATCAGGGTTTGTATTCCTGTTAAATGGTGGTGCTGTGAGCTGGAGAAGCTACAGTAGATTCAACAACAGAAGCCGAATACATTGCCGCATCGGATGCTGCAAAGGAGGTTGCGCAAGTTCGTCCTGGAACTTGGTGTAGTTTCCTCTGATACTCCCATCCCGCTACTCTGTGATAACACTGGAGCCATTGCCCAGGAGAAGGAACCCATATGGCATCAGAAGAGCAAGCACGTAGAAAGGAAATACCACATCATTCGGGAAATTCAAAAGCATGGTGACATCATCATCACCAAGGTGACCTCTACCGACAACGTTGCTAATCCTCTTACCAAACCTCTGACACAGAAGGTTTTCAACCAACATGTAATGAGTATGGGTTTAAGGATTGTTCCTGAATGGTTCTGAGGGCTAGTGGGAGATTGTTAGCAATGTGAGCCCGAGGCGAACCATTCCTACAATAAATGTTATTGTAATAAATGATTTATCAATAAAAGTTATTGATTATGTTTCACTCCCTTTCTGAACATGATTGAATGAATGCACTATAAGGTCCCTCTATACGATAAGGGTTATGTACCATGGCTAACTTGATAATCATACAGCCGTTGATTCATTGATTGAATCATAGAGGCTGATGCTTGGATGAATATCTAAGGAGTTAGATAGAGGACTCATCAAGCATCATCAAATGATTGTCAAGTGATGATCTCCAGCCTGAGTAGGAGATGGCAATCCTTTCTCATTAGGCTGATATCTGATCGACCTCTTGATGCATGTCCTCTTCATGGGAATAGTGATTCGGAGGTATCAGATTAGTTGAGTCAATGGGTTGACTTAATGAGATCGAGATAACCAAAGACCTATGTTGAATACTGTCACAACATAGGCATACATCCTCTGACCAGAGACAGATGTGTTGCTATATATCTGAGTATGTACATCTGGCAGACCAATAGGTTGATGACCTAACCAAGGTCTATACACCGGCGAGCTAGTGTGCATGTAAGGGCATATGAGTAATACGATCTCTCAAAGGGATCATACAGGTTCACTTGTGAACCGGGAGACATGAGCTCACTCATGAGGTATTGGGACAGATCAAATTCCATGCATGGTCGTCATTCTTTGGAAGCATGACATGAATTTGAAGGTAAGATATATGCTTTGTGAAAACATATGATCTGTACCAAATCCCAAGGACCAAGATTGAGAAACTTAGTGATCAAACCATGAAGATGACAGTGTAAAAGTGATCTATATCTTCAAGATGATCATAGGTCTTCCAGTATGCAAGATGTACAGGTATTGGGAATACCTGAGGGTGATTTGATCATAAACGATTGTATAACCATGACGCTTCCATTCCGAGGGAGTGATGAAACAGGTCTGGATTTTAGTGACTCCACTCAATAGAGAAGTGACCTAATCTTAGTCCATGTCTTGGACATTGTTCTGAATAAGATTCATATGCAATGAGAAGATTAGGTTTACGGCCTTGATTTAATCAAGCATCTATGAGAGGTCCATGGGAATTGGATTTGAGATGCGATCTCAATATCCAAGTCACTATACGTGGAACAATACAATCGCCCTGTCCTTATCTCCAAGTATCTGAGGAGAAATCACATTATTCTTGAAGGGTTCAAGAATAATTCCATAAGATCTAAGCATTAAGAAATTGATAATTAAATGTGATTTAGTTATCTTGATGTGTGTGTAAAATTATCCAATATAACTAAACGTGATTTAATTATTATGGATAAAGATAATGTGGATAGCAATATCCAATTATTCATAATATATTATAAATGTGATTTATAATGTATTAGAGAGAGCTACTTATAATTTACATTTGTTGATTAATTATTAATGTGTATTGGATACACATTGTGTAATTAATTAAAAATGTAAATTATATTTTGTTTTGGGTTGTGAATGTAATTCACAAATTTCCAATGTCAAGATTGCAATATTCTCAAAATTAATTATGAATTATTTTTGAAGAATAAATTACAACAAAAGTTGTTGGATTAAATAAAGGAGATTTCCGTGGAGATTTGCAATCTCATGAAATCACATGAGATTGCTCCCACTTGCAATCAAGTGGACGACCACCATAACCAATATGGAAATTGGTGGCCGTCCACCATGACGCAAGAGGAGGCAATCTCCATGTTGGTAATCTCCCTTATTTGATGGGTTTAATTTTAGGATTGATGTATATTTGATTTGTCAAATATATTTGATCAAAATTAAACTATTACTTGTTGGTTTTTACCAACAACAATCTTGACCATTGGATTAAACATAAATCAATTTCATCCATTGATTTTATATGTCCCATGGATTGAGATCCATGGATCCTAAAACTCTATAAATAGAGAGGCATACCATGCTCTCTTGTACATGCTTTTGGAAGCACATCTCTCTCTCTCTCTCCCCACATGCCAACTCTCTCTCCCTCTCCTTGGTGGCCGTCCACCAAACCCTAGAGGAGAAACCCGTCGTCGCCTTCGCCATCGCGCCGCCGCTTCAACGTTCTTCGGTTCTCCGTCTTCTTGGAGTGATACACTCGCGAAGAAGACGTTCGATCTCGTATGACGAGATCAAGAGTTCCCCGTGCTTGGATCTACTCGTTGGATTACGAGGATCACGCGACTCATCCCCGCGCTCGCAAGCTTCTTCTCCGACGATCGGACTTAAGACATGAGGTCTCTTTTTTGTAGAGACTCGATCAACCACTCTTCAAGAGGTATTCCTTTATACTTATTGTGGTTATATATGAAACGATCCGAGAATCGTTCTTGGATCATGTGGTTTCATCGCATAAAAAAAGTTTAAATTCCACTACACCAAACGACTAGTACGACTAGTCGTTCTTCGTCGTATTTGATACGATGCTTACACTTTCGTGATGCGCTTGAGGATTTTACCATATCCTTCAGTTACTTGATTTAGTCCTTTGGCCTATTGGACCACGTACAAGTCCCCTTTAGGAATATCTCCCTACCACATGGTATACGACAAGCCATGCAATTTGCCTGTTGAGCTCATTCACAAATCTTTGTGGGCAATTAATATATGTAATTTGGATTCTAAGAAGGTCAGGAAGAACATAAAGTTGTATCTAAATCAGCTTCTTGAATTCCATGACTATGCATATGACAACCTAATGTACAAGGAGAAGATCGAGAAGTGGCACGACAAGCATATCCGCCGCAAGACTTTCAAGACAGGTCATAAGGCCTGTTTGTTTGCCGCAAAGCTAAAATTATTCCCATGGAAGTTGAAGAGCAAAATGGAATGGGCCTTTTATAGTGAAGCATGTGCATGATAATGGAAGCATCGTGATATCCAGTTTGTCAGCTGACACACAATCATTTATGATCAACGGACAACTACTGAAGCCTTATCTTGAACATGATACATTCTTGTTCGTGGTTGATTCAGTTCTGGTGGTCTACCAAGATGAACTTCAAGTCGTAGCATCAACATCATATGAGGCATACAAAATTTTTTTGCTTAGTTAATCATCTCTATTTTCTTCTTTTTTTCTTTTCGTTTTCTATTCTGTAATTCTACCGAAAAGTGGCACTCATCCCATTCATCATTGCTATACTTAGGATATGCTTCATCTTAAGTATATGGGGGATGAGTGCATTCAGGTGCTCATTCTTCGATCCCTCATCTGTCTTCTCAAATCTTGATATTCTGTTTGTACTTAGGGATATTTTACCCTAAGTATAGGGGGAGACAGGTCGAGCCGATGACTTCGTTCAATAACCCATCGTATTTTTTCTTCTTCTGGGGATATTTGTCCCATAATTTTACCCACCCTCGACCCTCCCTGCATGTAGTATACAGTCTGCTATACTTAGGATTAATTGATCCTAAGTATAGGTGGGACGGTCGATTCCTCATTCTTTATTGACTCGTAATATAGGCTCTTCTATGAGTTATGTCTTATTCTTTTGTCTCTGATATATGGGGACATAGCTCAAGCTAAGTATAGGGGGTCGTATATATGTTGTGTATATTTTATACATAACTTGTACTTTCGTATTTTTGAATAATATATCTAAAATACTATAATATGCATTAATAAACCAATACAAATATGTATAAAGATTCTTCAAAATTCTTGGTATATACTGATTAATAAATCAAGTTAGAAATATTTTGCAAAATGATTTGATAAATGGTTGGAAAATGCTTGAAAAATCTTTTGAAACTGTTTGGAAAACTTTTTGTAAAATATTTTTGACGTTTGTAAAATTGTTTTGTTTGTAAAAATTTCTTTTCTTCGTTTCAATAAAATGTTTTGAAAATCTATTTGCTAATGGTTTGGAAATTGGTTGTAAAAATTCTTTGAAAAATCTATACATACTTTTTTTGAAAAATATTTGCAAAATGATTTTAAAATTTTGTAAATATTTGTAAAAATTATTTGTCTAACTATATTTCAAAATAAAGTTTGCAAAATTGTTCGTAAAATAATTTTCAATTTATTTTGAGAACTTGGTAGCAAATAAAGATTCTTTACAAACATTATACACACATGTAAAAACAACTAACATCCACCTTGTAAATTCTTCACCTAAATCTTGTAAATA
Source organism: Ottelia alismoides (assembly GCA_037367405.1). NCBI lineage: Eukaryota > Viridiplantae > Streptophyta > Magnoliopsida > Alismatales > Hydrocharitaceae > Ottelia > Ottelia alismoides. The sequence continues at coordinate 558,152 of JAZKJV010000566.1, read as the reverse complement.
TCATTGCAATCCCATGTAAATACGCACACATAATTCCTTCCCTAACCTTTATTGAAAAATTCCTAAAAAATGTAAAATAAAAAATCTAAAAAATTTGCAAAATGTTTTCAAAAACTTACATAAACATTTTCAAAACTTTTTCAAAAAAATCCATAAAAAGTCCAAAGTTAGAAAATTACTTCACAAAAATATTTTCTTGCTTTGTACATAACATATGCATTTTTCAAAATAACCAAGACAATCAAACAAGTCTAAAATAAAGTATGAAGATTGGAGCTTGGCATAGACCTTAATACACTTAATTTCAGAGGAACTCATTGAGGACTGGAATTGGAGATACTTCAGGTCGCCTTGACTTAATTCTTTAGGTTCCATTAGACTATGTTCATGTGTCGATTCAAGGTGTCTAAATAGAACCCTTCATATCAACCGTAAGATTCTTGAGACAATGACTTGATTGGAAACATCACACCTAACACTTAACTAAACCCATGTGGATTGTTGAAAAATCTTGGAGTCTAAGTCGGGACGATGCAAGGCCGCTTCGTCATGAGTGGCTCAGGAACCATTCTTAGGGGTTGCCAACACCGATACTCTATCTCACTTCTTTTGGTAACAATGATATCTAAATATTGGAGATGGATTGAGATAATGCTTCAGATGATGAATGATCTACTGACACAACTTTTTCCAAGACCCCAAAAAATATGCGAACTAAAAGATGCTATATCCGTCGGAGCACAAACAAGAATGCAGAAGCTATGAAAATTCAAAGAAAATACCCAAGGAAGCATACACCAAAAATTCCACAAAAAATCGAGCTTCAGAAAAAGCATGTTTCTTGGTGAAGACCGGTTATACTGACCGATTTTACAAGAGAATGAAGGCTACACTGGTACATTCTCACTTCTTTTCCCCATCCTTCTCACTTCCATCCCCATTTAGTTGTAAAGATCAGGATCACTTGACCTTAGAAGGGAATATCTGTCTCTACAAGGATGAGTTACCAGAAGAGCAGACACCTTGATGGTTCAACAATTTTGTCTGGGGAGAGCTGAACAATTTCACACATGGTTCTATCACTTCAAGGTAGCAAGGCTATGCAACTGAGAGGATGGTTCTTACTTGACTGTGAATTGGACTGGATAATACGATTATGGAACCTAAGGGCTGTTGTGTCACAATTCCTAACCTCAAAGCGGCTCCGAACACACAAATAATCCAAAGGCCTTCTCTAAGCTCCAAATGTTGGCATTATTAAGACAAGTTTTATAGTAAAAAAATTATTCCAAGATTATTTCTTTTTCTTTTCTTTACTTTCTCTACACTTATAGGCATACGTGTTCGCTAGGGACTAGTAAAGGCAAGTATAGGGGGTGATGAATCCTCACTTCATCACCTTTATTTTTTCATTTTGGCCTTAAATCCCTAGCTAAATATATGTATGTATCGTTAATTTGTCTAAATAAACACTCTGTAAAGTGTATAAAATACCGTACAAAATACTGTATATTTATTGTATTTAATTCCAAAATAAAAGAATAAAGGAAGAAAAGAAGAGAAATGAAATACCATAGGTGTAGAATGACCCTAGACCTCGAGATCCAGTCATCATTGACTTTTTCGACAAGGAATAAAGTAGGGGGATAGGGCAGAGAAATTTTACAAAATACACAGAAAACCATACACAAAACCCTAATTTAATTGCCCAAAAAATGCATCTTGGGACACATTTTATTTATTATTTTTACATCTCAAATAACAACCCTAAACATTAATATTGTAGATAAAAATATAAATAAAAAATTAATCTCACAGAAAAACAAGACACAATGTGCCCAAGATACAGAATAAAAAACCGCAAATAAAACTTTGCAGACTTGTATCTCATCCATACAAAATGGACCCAAATTACCTTTAATTGTATATAAACTTTTAATAAGCTATTTAGTGAAAGTGGTTTCATTCCATTTGGTGTTAAGATGCAAAAGTTAGGTTTTGGGCCCATATTGTGCAATATACCTGTATACTTTATATTTAGTGTATTTATTCATTATATTTTTAAAACTATTTTATTTTTGTAAAATTGTAAATATTATATAAAACACATATCCATACTTAAAATAAATTAAATCCATTAAAATAAAATAAAAATAAATAATGCATTTAAAATACGTAGATGAATTACATGTACATATACCTATAAAATAAATATATCTATTTATTTAAGTGTACAAATAACCTCTAGAAAATAAAAGAAAAATATATTTAAGTGTATTTAAATAAGTTATAAATATATTGAATATGTGTATAAAATAATAAAATCTAAAATAAAAAATAAAAATAAAATACATACTATATAGGTTAATATACCTATATGCATACTTGTAAAAAGTAAGTTATAATAAAACACCTTAAAAAATAAATAACAATAGGTAGAAAATGCTACATAAATTTAGGAATATTTTTTATGTTTTAATAAACAATTGATTAAATCATCTGTTATTTTATATTCATTTTCCAAGGCATTTTTGCCCTGGAATTTCATGGTTGGTCCAACCCATAGCCGGCGAGCCGCTACGAGGTTATGCTTCCTTGGCCCTCAAGCCAAGTTGAGGCCAATTTCCAACGTCATTAGGTAATCTTCGTATGTAGATTTTATTTCCCGCATTTAATTTTTTGTTTTAGCCGTTATTTTAGATTTAATAAAAAATCCCCAATCTACTTGGAGTTCGATCTCCATGCCCTAATCACCTCAATGCGGTCTCACCCGCCACTTCAAACCCCTTCGCCTTCTTCGTAGTTTGCCCCACGTATCACTCCTGATCTCACTAAGAACTGGGTTCTCAAGCTCCTCTCGCCACCTCTCATCGGAGCTACACCCATCCATTCATTCCCATATGACTCCAGCTTCAAAATGGGTCAAGAGTCATCACCTCGAGCCCAGTAATCTTTTTGTGCAGGTCTCGTAGTCTGTGGAGCCCTCTAGATCATGCACGAAGACCTGGAGTATCTCCAGGACATGGGAAGGAAGGATGAGCACCAGATCATCAAAGACATCTCCTCAAACCCGTCGGAGGGGATCATTACATGCGGAGGCCTTCCAGGAAGCTAACGCCCCCACCGGAGCTGTGATTGGACCCTTAACACGGACGAAATAAGAGATTGATGCACGAACAGGGAGATGTTCTTCCCTGTTCTTCAAGAGGAGCCCCTCACCGTCCGATCAAGAACAAAGGCCCAAGTCTAATACTGGCCCTTGGATTAAATCGAATTGAAGCGCCTCTCTGCCGTTTGATGCAACTTAAGTGAGCTGACATGGCTCACTATGAGCTGTCTCTCCTATCGATACTGGGTATATTATACTTAGACCCTCCTGATTTTTGTATATTAGTTTTTCATTAAAAATTAGTTTTGTAATGTAGTTTTAATCAGGACTTATTCCATTAGAACCCTTGTAATTTATTCTATTTACAAAATACTCCCTGCCATGCACATAATAGGGTACGTTTTTGATGTAAAAATTTCTTATATGTACATAAACTCTTCATACCCGTTATGCTAAGCTCTAGTGTTTACTTTTAATTGCAAAAGGGTCTCTGAACTACATGGAATTTTTATTTTATTTGTTCCATTTTTAAGAATAGGTCATGGGTGTCTTTAGTTATATAAAAATGAGTGAATATGACTCATTAAATGCTTGATCACGTTATGTTCTTGGATTTGGTTGTTTGCTATTTTTTCATTTATTAACTTTCATTTAGTTGTTATTTATTTCTTGTCTATTTTATAAAACCCTGCAAAAATATAAAATAATCTTTAAAAATTCCAAAAAAATTACATGCTATTTATTATATCATTTTATAGCTCCACACAATCCATAAAAATAGAGAAATAAAATCACTAAAATTTAAAAAGCTCCAAAATTCTTATAAAAATAAAAACTCTTTAGAAATATAAAAATATTAGTTTCTATTTTATGTTTTTATATATTATCTATTATTTATTAAAATTAGTTTTGAGATTGACTTTTATTCTATTGTTAATACTCAATACTATTCGGCCTATTTAAAAAGTCACTATTTTTACTTTTTTAGACATTAAAAATACCTTAACATTAGCAAAAATCCTCATAAAATCACAAAAATAGTAGAAAATTATTGAAAACATAAAAATTACTCATTCTTCAAATTAATATTATTTTAACTATATTTATAATTATATTACTCTATATTAAATTATATACCTATATATAGTTATATATAGTTTTTTTATTATTAATTATTGTAAACACCTTAAGGATATTTTCAAACCTTTAAAAAGAATAAGAATATTATCCAGGAAGTTAATTCGAGATTTTATATAGATTTTATATATTTATTACATATATTATAACTTCTTATTATTTTATATAGAAGTATATATATAAAATCTAAAAAATAAATAATTAAAATACAAAAAGCCTAAGTAAATAGTGTATGTGTATATATACATCTAAATATTATTATTCATTCACATATAGCATTGAGTAATATCACGTTTGTTCCCTGAGTTCGACCCCTATCATACTTATCGCTATACACATTTCATTATAGGTTATAATAAATTGTGATTCACACCTCAGTTTGCATCACTTCATTATATTGTGTGGGTTAGTTGTTGTCTTAATCAAAGGTCTTAGAGATTTGTCAACACATTGACTTAGTGGTCCTGCCTTATATGAACCACAAGACAATCCTTCAGGAATCTTCTGGTTAAACACTTATATTTAGGATCAAATAATCGTAAGTATAGAAGACTGTACAAATGGGGAAAATCGAGGAAGAAAATGTACATGAAATCAATGACTTGACATATTTCCCCTTTATACTTAGGGTAAAATATCCCTAAGTATAAAAAAAGAATATGAATGGTTGAGGGATAGACCAAAGAACAATCAAAGAACCAACAAATAGATATTACCTCCCTTATACTTAGGTTCACATGTCCCTAAGTATAGGCAACAGAGGTAATAGAATCAACAGAACGAAAATGAACAACTCGGTGTCTACACCCCTATACTTAGGATAAAGTACACCCTAAGTATAGCAAAAATCCTAAGAAGGACATGTGGTGTAAAAAAATTGGAAGAAACAAGGAACAAATTAAGACAAAACACGTATATACAAAGTAGAAAATGTTGAGGTGCCTCTAAACAAGCGCTAGAATTTACACCCCTAGCTGGGCGCAAAGGCTAGGACAAAGCAATATCGAGGTACATGATATCATCTGTAATGCGAATGCCGTACTGTCGTTGTAGTCTCGATGTGAGAACAACAACAAAATCAACAGTAAAAATGATGACACCCAAATAAACAATAAGGCAGTGTCTGCTACCGGGTAAATAGAGGAGAAAATAAAAATCAGGTATCGATAACACAAATTATATCGTCGGATCAAGATCAGAATAGAGTGAAAGGGTAGAGCTGAAAAAATCAAACGTGGAGAAAGAAGGATCAATCATGGAATCCTCCACGTCAATCAACATCTTAAAAAGATATGTGATGAATTCCTGATTCTCACTCTTTATTATTTTATTTTAGCTATTTATCTTGGCAAAGCAACATGTAAATACTTTTAAATACAACAACTAAGCATTCTGCATGCATATGTTAATATTGCATAATTAGCATGTTTTTGTGCAAAAATAAAAGAATAAAGGAAAAGAAAAAGGAAGGAGGTATTTAGAATAAATACAGAGTGACCCGAACCCCAAGAGAAGGTCAAGCTTGACCTGATCGCAAAATAAAATAAGTAGAGAAAGCTAGGGTCTTTTTTGTGTTGTACATACTACCTATATTGGTATATAAGTATTTTTGACAAAATAAAACTAAATTATTATTTTTATTCCTTTATATATATTTCTAGAAATAACAATAAAAACAAAATAAAAATCATTAAATAAAAATAAAAATTGAAAATAAAATACTCCTTTTACTGTACAAAATACATGTATATGTATTAAATCCTCTATTTTTTATGTACCTGTAATTAATTCACAAAAAATAAAACAAAAATTATTTTATACTCTTTAAAAATATGTTGAAAATAAATAAAATATAAAATTAGGGAATTTATGTAAAAATAACAAAGCAAAAATATTTGTGCATAATACATAAGTATACTATACATGTATATAATACTATATACTGTATATACACTAATTTATTTTTCATAAAAATGATTAAAAATCGCAAAAAATTCTTTGAAAAATAATAAAAATTTTTATACACTTTTTAATTTAAATTCATTTAATATTTTTAATTTAATCTTCTTTATTTTCTTCTCTGTTTTGTCCTGTAGCCTATTTTGGTCGTATTCTAGACCGCCTCTGATTGGGCCAACGCGGATTTGTTGACCTCGGTCAATTGGTCCCCGCCAACCCTCTTTCTCCCAAGTCGGTTTATCGACTTTGTCCGTTTCTTTCGACCCAATCCGACCGCCATTCCACCAGATCTTTTGCTCTGATTCGAGAGTACAGATCCCTAATCCACGCCCGACGCCAATCCTTGGGATCCGTGCCTCGGTTCGCAGGCCCCCATCTTCTCGGACCTGAGCACCTATATAACATGCACCTTCCCCTCCCTTTTCACCATCTTTGGCTGCACCACGACCTCATGCATACCCGTCCTTCGTTTTCCGGAGTGACGACACAAGAGGGCAAGGGCGAGGACACCTTTTGGAGTGTGAGGAGCCCCCAGGTCCGACGAGGTTTCCTCAGCTCCACTGTGAGGAGCATAGCCTCTAGCAGCCCCGGCCATTGAGGCCATAACCCCCCGTGGACCGCCGTCCGCACCCTCAGGCGCACTCCGACCATCCTTAGGTACTCCATTTTCCCTTCATTTTCCATTTAAATCGATCTTTCCACCGTCAAATGGAGCATCTCAGACCACCTGTCGATTCCACATCTCCGCCGCACTCCGACCTTCACACACCTCGCTCCGACTTCACTCTGCTTCTACGCGTGCTCTGCAATCCTTCCATCGACTCAAGTCGCCAGATTGGAGTCTCCTAGTAGGTCGATTCTCCCATTCCATGCAAGACCTGTCCCGTCAACTGTGTCCTGTGGTTTTAGATAGCTTCGGTAATCTAAATCTGAGCAGAGCATCCTCTCCGGGCATACATCTTCTCCCGCAGGGTTTGTGCACCAACATGCCTCATTTGGAGATCTGGGACACACCCGAGAAGCTCCAGGACCAGCATGCTTCGCCAGGACATTCTCCTTGGTCCTGGCACCTTCTGAGCTCACCCATAGCTGCGGAACACCGTCGCCGACGATTCCCTCATCTCAACAGCTCCGGGAGACACCAGACCAGCGCTCCAGCACTGATTGAAACTCGCCGGAGGCGAGTTCATTCCTAGTTCGTCTAGATAGCGTCCCAGCCGTCGGATCGAGGGCTCTTCCAGGTCTAATCCTAGCCGTCGGATGGAGGCCTCGATCGTCAGATCCATCATCCACCGTTCATCACCAAAGGGGTACCAACGCATCTCGATCGTTCATCCATAAGTGGACTGCCTTCAGCCTTGGATCACTCCTTAATAAATGGGAATTTGCACTTAGGGCCCTTTCCTATTTTGTTTTTATTTCCAAGTCCTGTAAATATTTGTTGCAGTTATTTTAATTTGGATATTTTGTAGTTAAAACCTTGTTTTTTCAGTATTTTTATTTTAGTCCAGCCTGTGTGAACTCATGTGCATGATCACATGCTTTTCTGATATATTTGCATGATCTGCCCTGGACTTTGTATATGCTATGTTTTGAATGAAAACTTTCTGATATTTACAATTATACCCTCTATGCACAGTTTATTGTGCATGTGCATGAATTCACTGGACATTTTGCATCTTTGTCCCTAGGCTTTTCATCTGCATTATTATTTGACCCATGGACTTTATTATAATTACAAATAGGTCCCTACAAACTGTGTGTCTCTTAGTTAATAAAATAAATACTAAATTGACCCCAAAAATTTTTATAAAAATTACTATTAACTCCTGCTAACATGTATTGTTAATTTTTGTGAACCAATTTAGTGTCGTTTGATATTTTATAAAAATAAAAAACCCTAAAAATAATGTTTTGTCTATTTTAAAAAACACATTTAAATTTGAAAAATCCTTTAATAATTCTGTAAAAATTTCTGATTGTGTATTTTTGTGTGCCTTACCTTCAGCACTAGTTTTATTTTAAAAACTCTTATAAAAACCCTAAAAATCACAAAGAACTAAATACTTATAAAAATCATATAAAATTCTAGAAAAATAAAAAATATCATTTCAGTTTCTGTTCGTAGCTCTTTTTATTTAGTTTAACATAAAATTGCTCCCCAGATTTTAGGATACTTTAGTTAATTTTAATTTGCAATTTCATCTTGGTTGCATACTGTTTTCATTTTTAGCCTTTATTTGATTTTTATAAAATCATAAAATATTAGAAAATTTCCAAGAAATTACCAAAAATAATTTAAAATTTGAAAAACCTAAAAATATTTTTTCTTTATTTTTGAGCATTTCTAGCCTTAAATAAAAATTTAAAAAGTTTGTTGTTTACTTTATTGTCCTATTTGCCTATTTTATTCCTTAATTAAAAATCATAAAATATTTGCAAATTAAAACTAATAAAAATATGCTTTTTATTTTCTAAATTTCGACTACTTCGTACATTTCTGTGCTAATTGTGTTTGACCCTAGTTGCTATACCAGGTTAAAATAAACAGTGGAGACCGCTTACATTGTTTTATGTGATTGATTGTCTTATTCTTTGATTGTGTGGTTCTCTCTCTTTTTCTTGTTGATTGTGCCTTGTGATCCGGGTTGCAACGACCTTTGATTATTGAGTCCTTAACCCGTATCGCTCGGACACACTCATCAGAATGGCACCATTGCCGGGGAGCACTGCTTAGTAGTCGCTTTTCAGCTTATTTTTCGCTTTTAGCCTTTTGCTTATCTCTATTTAAGATAACTATTTTCTGACCTATCTCTATTTCACTTTTTATGCGAGGAATCGCCCGACGACACTTTGGAGGAGACCCGCACCTGAAGAGGAGCAGGAGAGGAGCATGAATTAGTTATATTAGATAGAGTAGAGTAGTTAGTTTACTTTTCAGCAGAACAATTATTATTGTAATATTTGAGACACTTGAACTCTTCTTAGATACTTGAACTCTCGGGTTCTGTTTCGATGAGCACCGGTGTGCTCGGGGGACCTCACTGCAATTTTCATCGAGTTTTGATTTTATCGCATTTTTCTTTCTATTTGATTCTTGAAGTTTTAGCCCCTAGACTTAGATTTTTGATTGATTGTGATGTAATTAGCTAAGGCCCAATCCCTAATTGCTTGCCCACACCTATAGATCGTAATTGGACCTAGCTAAAAATAAATAATAAAAACTTAGTTTGATCGATTGAGAGGTCACACGCCGCTAGAGGTCGTATACAGCGCGTGCAAGATCCATTGCGATGGACAACGATCGACATCCGAGACATCGACCTCTCTCTCTGATCAGTTAACTACTGTTCTTCATGATCATTAGAAATTGCTCATATTAAGGCCTATTTCTTCGTGCATCATATAGTTAGTTTACTTTTAGTCTTTTAATTTATGCACGGATCACCCTGCATGTAGAGTGCTGGCGACAGGTACACATCTCTATCTTTGCATGCATCATCATGTTTGATCGTACACCGGCTTTTTCGACTTATCCCCCTGTTTTTGGACTTAAAATAACTCAGGAGATCAAAAAATTCGTTAGACATTGCTTTCATTTGAAAAATACCTAAAAAGAGAAACCATAAAATTGGGACTGTTAATGCAAACTTGACCCTAAAATTCACCTCTTTTAAAAATATTTATTTTGGGGAGAGTCACCCTCATTGGTTGGTTTGTATGTAGCGAGAGAGTGACCCACAAATTAGGTTAGAGCCATACCTGAACTTCATTCAGACTACTGGTCTTGCGGTTAGTCATTCTCCAGTGAGGATTTCTTCGGGTAGCCGGTAAGCGGTCCAGGACTTCCTTAGCAGATTGGATAGATAGGGTAGTTGATAAACAATCCACAACCCATACTGGCTGGGAAAGATCTGACTGTGGGATTTGGCCAGTCTCCTGGGAGCATCGGGTTCCTACCAACTCGCTTAATCGCTCTTATAGATTGTTTGATCACCTAAAATAAAATTGACAAGATTAAACAACCGAACCCTTACGGTCATCAGCTCAGTGTTGCGTAGGTGAACTGGGAGTTTGACTTCTGATCTTGTTTGAGTTCCACATCTCATCCGCACTTATCCCTACATCACGATGATGAGAAGGAGGTCCCTTAAGATGCCTTTTACAGCACTGCTCTTGAGCACTCCTTTCCATTCATCTAGGGAAGTTTCGAAGAGCCCAAACCCGCTCTCCGGACCTGAGTTCGCTACCACCTTGTTCCCACTCGACCACCCTTCTTCCACCATTCATGAGGTGCTCGAGCAGAGGCCAACACATATTCATGTTCATTTGACGACACTTGAGTTAGGTTCTTTTTCCTTTGTAGAGACCCTCGAGATGGCCAACAGCGAAAGACGCACCGATGAGCAGCCCCAGGGTTCTACTTATGTTCTTGATCAGGGCACTATCAACAACACAATTCTAGCCTCCCCGGAGATGATGCAGAGACAGAATGGAGATCATGGAGCATTTATGGCAGAGGTACGCAAAGATTCAACACAGATGTCAGCCGACAGATACCAACCAGGTGGTGAAGAGATACCCCCAACTGGAGGAGGAGACAGACACTCGGAGGTTCATCCATAGCCAGTTAGACAACCAAGAGTGATGAGGCAGTTGCTCAATCGTGGTGCAACTCTCACTCATCGATGGATTCAGCTCCCTGAGATTATGGGCGACTTCAAGCTCGGCCCCTAGACGATCTAGTTATTGCCCAAGTTCCATGGGCTAGCCACCAAGGAGCCACATCTGCGCCTGCAAGAATTTGAGATGATCTGTGATGAGTCGCTAAATACGTTATTTAATTTGGCCGCGTTGTAGCACGTGTACTTAGCGATTCGGTCAGAACCGAGAGAAGATCTCCGTGAAGAGTGTCTCGGCTTTAATTTATATCCCGGGCAAGTCCGAGGTCGAACTCAGGGAGGCAAAGGAACAACTTCGGTTTAATTCGAAATTTAAGATCTATATTTTCAATGCGGTATTTTTTATAAAATTTTTTTATGCAAAAACCAAAGCAAATGCAAATGCGGCTGAATCAAGACACTAAGAAAACACAAACAAGGCCAAATTAATTTTAATGGAAAAGAAGTCCACTTTAGCCAATTCGTATTTTTCCTAGAATCCTAATCTAGTGATGAACACAAAACACATTTTTTTAGAATTTTAGGGGTTAAAATGCAATAACTAAAAATGCACACTTTTTATGGGTTTTTTTGCAATTTATCACACAAAAATTAAGCAAAAATCATGAAAAATTTACTGGAACATAAACATGATGCAAGGAAGCTACAATAATATTTTTGGTTTTTTTTGACAAGTTATGAATTTTTTATGTATTTTTTAGTGGAAACAAAGTGACAGTGAGTAATTAATTCCTAATTAATCCTCGTTATCAAATTAATCAAAATGCAAATTATCTCAAGTAGATATTTTCATGCAGAATTCAGGAGATTTGAAATTTTGGAAAAAAGATATACATGGATTTAATTAAAAATTAAATACTAAATTCACTCTACAAATTATTCCAGGCACAAGACATCTCCATTTTTGATGAAATTTGGACAGTAAATTCATCACATTTCAAGGCATCATTCCTAATTTTTGTGGATTTTTTGGAGCAACCGTGTGTGAGGTGTAATTTTAAGAGTCCAGATTAGGTAAAATACACAGAATTTCAGTTAACCATTTTTAATTAATTACTCAAGACTCACAAAAATACAAATAAATAGTCAAAATGTAGAAAATTAGTTGCTCAACATAATGGCCTTTTTCATTGACTAAAAAGTTACAAGATGGATGTCCAAATTAACAGAAGAACACAGGGGTGTTTGTGCAAATACAAAAGCTGAAATTGCAATGTAGAATATGTACAGGGACCCTTTCGTAATTACAAAAACTATAAATAAAGAAAATGTAATTTGTACAATAAAATAATTCACCTTCTTCTTCCCTGAGATGTACGAAGGAAGTGGAAGAACCCAAAAGAAGGGTTGGTCGGCGGTGGGCTGAGGCGGAGGAGGGGCCGCTCGCGCGCAGCCGCGCGGTGGACGAGAACGGAGGGGACGACGAGGAGACCTTTGGGCGCTACGGGCTGGTGGGCCGCCGCTGGTCGCCTAGGGCGGCGGCGCCGCGAAGGGAGCGGCGTGGCCGCGTTGGAGGAGCGGCCACCCGCGGTGGCGGCTATGGAGGAAGGGGCGGCGGTGCCGCTGCCATTGGGGAAGGGGGCGGCGGCTCTGCTGCTCCATCTATTTTTTTTGATTTTTTTGATTTTTTAATTCTTTTTACTGCTATAATAAAAAGAGACCTTTTTTTGTTTATTTTTTTTAATAATTTTTTTGAATTTTCTTTAAAACAAGAGACAACAAAAAAGGGCAATATGAACAAATATAAATAAAGTGGTGGTTTGATGATGATGATATGGTGATAAAAAATGCTATGATGATGGTGCTGTAATAAAAGAACCCCTTTTTTGTTTTTTTTTAATTTTTTTATTTTTTTAATTTTCTTTAAATGGGAAATATTTACAAATGTGGGAAAGAAATGATTTGGTGATAATATGTGGAGTAGAGCAAATGGAAGATGGTGAGTGGTGATATGATGAACTAAAAAATGCAAAAATGATAAGATGATAAAATGAAGGGAAATTTACCTAAGATGAACGCGATCGCCTATGGTATGTTCTCGTGAGCACGATCTTCGCTCGAATCACCGGTGCGCAATGAACTCGAGCAGCGCGCGGTTGCGGCTGCAATGTTGGCCAAAAAGCCAACGGATCTCACCGGAGAGAGGGTTGCCGTCGCTCGACCGCGGTTGCGTCGCAGTCACCGATTCAACTCAGGGAACTAGGCTCTCCTCACATAAAGATGGATCAAAGGCAAAATTGAGGAGAATGAGAGGTATATAAAGAGAATGGAATGAGAGGTTATTAAAGTGGTGGAGTTGAATGGGAAGTTGATTTATTAATGGAGTTGAATGGGAAGTTGGGAAAAATGGTGGAATAATGGAGTTGAATTGGTGGTTATTGTAGAGAATAAAAATTAAATAATAAATAAATAAATAAATAAATAAAGTTGGCTACTTTAAATACAATAAAATAAAAAGAGAAGAGAAATAGTGGAGAATTTACAAGGGAAGACAAACAACATGTACACATTTTTTTAACTTTTCTAATATGTAATTTTTTTGTCTTTTTAATAAGAGATATTTACAACAAAAAAATATAATAAAATAGTACAATTAAAATACAACACAAGTATGCTTTTTTTGTATTTTTAGTAATTAAGAAAGATACAATAAAAATTAAAGAAAGAATTAATATATGCGTGGTATACAATGTACATCTAGGTCCCAAACCCAACTTTTGCAAATGAGCTCCGATTTTAATGAAACCACTTCCGTTGGATAGATAATTTTCTAACTTGAACTTTAAAAGTAAGTTTGGTGAATTTGGAGTTCATACGGAGTGGGAATTTAGCTTGGAAGTTAGACTTTACAGCTTTTTCTCTTTGGGATCTAGGAACATTTATTTGAGCTGAAATTTGTTTTGTATTTTTGTATTTTTATAAACATTTTTATAAACAAGTTAGAGAAAGAATTAGGCAAAAAGGAGTTGAAATGAAATTATTAAAAATACATGAAATTTTTGGCTATTTACAAGTATAAAACTCCTTTATTTTTGCGGCTTTTTATGTGTAATTTATTTTGTACAATCTAATATACAATAATTAGTGTATTTTATTTACAAGAGTCGTTTTGTTAATTTATGGATTTTATGGACATTTATTTGGGATTTTACTTGGGGATTTTGCTAAGATCAAGATATTGCGATGATGAATCGCGGATTCATCAATCTGCAATATAATCCACGATAGATTTGTGCACAAGGACACGATCAAGATGATCACATTCCCTTTCTCCCTGGTCGATAGAGCAGCCTACTGGCTGAAGCATTTGGGGAGATATGTTACTACTTGGGAGCAGCTCCGGACTGAGTACTTGAACAAGTACTATCCACTCGACCGGACCAATGCTACTAGAGCACTGATCAACAATTTCACAATGATCCCCAATGAGAAGTTTCATGAGGCATGTGATTGCTTTAGGGAGCTCATCGTCTGGTGTCCACACCATGAGATTTCCAAGCCCAACTTAGCACATAGTTTCTTTTGTGGGCTGACACCAGAGCTGCAGGGGCTTGTCAATGCCTCATGTGGAGGGTCCTATTTCGCCAAGGATGAGGACCAAGTCTAGGCCATCTACAAGGAGATGGTAGAGAATTACATAGTGATGTCCCATACTCGATCCTACACACAAGGTAAGACCCACCCATAGGCCGTGTCCTATCAGAGGATAGCACGGGTTGATGCAGGTCCATCTACTTTGTCAGCAGCAACATCACAGGTAGAGTCATCAACAACAGACATGGGGATTATTAGTGAGAAGTTGGACCGCATAGAGATCATAGAGAAGAAGCATTGACAGGGCATGACACAGATAGACTAGTTGTCACAAACTCTCAGTAACCTGAAGACCTAGATCTTGTGTCTCCAAGAGGCACAGACAGCTTCTCAGCCCCATCTCAGGTCACAGGCTGATCACAGCAGCAACAACTCTTCCCATCCACCTACCCAATACCGTCAGGTTCGCCACATCTAGGCAGAAGCAGTTTAGCAGTTGCTATATTACACTCAGCCACTGCCATCTCATGACACACAGATGGAAGTGTATCAACCAGATCAACCTCTGGCAACTCTTCCCCCTTACGCTTACGAGTAGGAACTGTTGATGGAAGTCAACAAGATTTGGTATGACCGGCAGCAGCCCGGGATCCGCTGTGATCATCCCGGATTCAGGTGGTCTACCAAAGACACCTCATACCAGCAGCAACCTCCATCTCAGGGTGGACCGAGCAGCCATAAGCAGTAGCAACAGCCCCAATACTCCCAGCCACACCAACATTACTAGCAGGGTCCTCGTCCCTATCATCAGGGACATCAGTGGAGGCAGTAGCAACCTCAACAGTACACCCAGCCCCCTCCACACCAGGTGCAGCAGGGCTGACCTCATTTCCAGCAAGGCAACCCGTTCGGTTCTCATGGACCCGTCTATGAGAACCCAGCCCTTGACGATTGTTGATACGATTTTACGCAGTTTAAAAAGTTGTTTTTACCATGTCGTTGTTGTTCCACGCAAAACCGCAATCAAACAAATAATATTACAACTACAAGCATGTTGGGAAAATATGAGTTATATAGTGCAAGTAGAGGTTCGTATCCGCAGGGACTAAGCAAACTCGCTCTTTTTGTTCTTCTTTAAAACTTGATTCAATTTATAAATGTATTGCAATGAAAGAAAATTTATAACAGAATGTGATCTACGGTGAAAATACTTCTTAGAACTTAGAGTGCAAATGATGGTATGAGTGCAACTAAGTAAGGAAGTGGGGGTTGATTTGCAATTTAATATGGGAAGATGAGATTTACTTGGACGCTTTCAAGAGAGAATGATGAAAAAACTTGCATTGCATATATTTTCAAGAAAAATAGAGTTGACAATAGCTTACACAAAAAGAGTTGTTCCTTCAAATTTAACTTAAACCAACTAACCAAGATAATAAAAATTCATGCGACAAATAAGATGGGAAAGAAATGCTTCTCTATTTGATTCCCGAGTGAAGATGACGATGATGGCGGAGATGGGAGTGTGTGGGAAGACACGTGGGCTGATTGCACGCATGAGTATGGTGCCGGAGAGAAAAGGTCATCGAGGAGGAGATGCGTCGCAGCAGCGCGGAAGGAGATAGCCGTGCAGGCTGCTACGAACTGGAGGAGATGGCCACACGTGTGGACGTACGGGCTGCTACGGGCTGGAGGAGATGGCCATACGTGTGGACGTACGGGCTGCTACGGGCTGGAGGAAAACCACGGGGAGGAGAACGACTGGACGTTGTTAGCGTTATCTTTGTGCCTGCATAAGAAAAACGAGAGAGAGGGAGATGGAAACAAGAGAGAAAAAATAAGAAAGAAGAAAATGGGGGAGAGGGAGAGGGTGCGTGTGTTGAGAATAGGGTAAGAAGGCCTCCTTTTATAGATGAAATATGCTTGCAAATAAAGGGAGACATCCCATGCAAATAAAGACAAAGTATCATCATGAATGCATGAAGAATTAATTTTTGTATGGGGAAAAGCTGCATGGGAAAAAAGGAACATGGGGAACATGGGTTTTAAATGCTTCTTGAGCCATGTGTTGTATGGGAAAGGGAGAGGGAATAAAGAATGTGAATTTTGCACAATGTTTC
Source organism: Ottelia alismoides (assembly GCA_037367405.1). Taxonomy (NCBI): domain Eukaryota; kingdom Viridiplantae; phylum Streptophyta; class Magnoliopsida; order Alismatales; family Hydrocharitaceae; genus Ottelia; species Ottelia alismoides. The sequence continues at coordinate 541,611 of JAZKJV010000566.1, read as the reverse complement.
CTCTTCATTTCTTGCCAACAAATTATGTAGAGCCAAATTAGATTTAATGATCAAGCAATTTTCTTGGATAAAGTATTTCAATGAGTAATTGGATTTGATGATGAAGAGAGAATTTGATCATTGATTTAATTATGCATTTCTAGAGGCGATTTTCTTGTTGTATTTGCAGAATCGATAATATCTGGCTTAAGTGATATTTGAGGTGTATGTATCAGATATTAATGGAATTCTTTATGTATTTTGTATACTATTATACCAGTATAATATGTACTCATCAACGATCTTGCCCGCCTACTTCAGACTAATAGGCATCCTTCTAGCGAGAGATGGATGGGTTCTGGTAGGAGATGAGGGACATCATAAAGGGTAAGGCCGCCATACCTGCTCAAATCGAGCCCAATCTGAATAATATGAAGAGGAAGTCTGAGCAGGTACAATTCACAAAGACACCACTCCTAGTGACTCCTTGGGTGATATTTCTTCCTACATATTTGATGCTGATTTTGTGACATTTAGGAGCGATAGGATGCCATTCGGTGATGCCTCATCTGAACAACGACCACACGAGGATCTAGGAGCGCCAAACGAGGAGGATAACGGTGCTGATGCTGCTCATGATGATGATGACGATGGTGCTGATGCCACCAAGGATGATGATCCAGCCGACGGTACTGAGGTCGTCGTATCTCCAAATGCAGTCGGTGGTACTGATGCCACCATTTTACCAGATGCTGAGCCAGAGCGCGGTGCTGATGCTGCGAACACTGATGCCATGGGTGGTGCTGATACCACCGGTTTTCATTCATTTGTGTTTCCATCTGTTATTGTATCTCATGGCAGTTTAGGAAAGATCAAAAATATGAATAAAGGAAAGATTTCTTTATCTTCTTCGAGCCCATACGTATTACATGATGATCGTAGTATGGACTCCATTCCCTCATAGGCACAAGAATCGCTTCCTAGCCCTCTATATGAGGAGGGCCCAGCCATCCCCTTCCCTCAGGCACTTTGCTTGGCGAAGGGGAATAAAAAATCCAAAAAAGACACAATAGTTAGAGTTCTACTAGCAGATGATTGACAGATTCCATATCCAGTTGACTCTACAGGAGGCACTTGAGCACATCCCTCTCTTCCAAAAGAACCTGAGAGAGAAGACTACCATATGTAGGAAGAGCACAATGCCGAGATCCATACGCTCATGCGTGCTACATGCTTCACGATTCAGAACCATTTGCCAGTCAAGAGGCCAGATGTAGACGCTCCATATGTTAGATGCCATATTCACAAGAAGCAGTTCAATCAGACTCTACTAGACAACGACTCTTCCATCAACCTTCTTCCGGCAGCCTTACTCGACCTATTCGAGTTTGTCCCTCTTTGACAGAGCAGGAAAGTCCTTTGGTTTGCTGATAGATCTGTCAAGAGGCCGAAGGGGTTGTTGAAGGACGTGGTTGTCACAATTCAAGGCCTCAAATTCCCCGTGGACTTCGTTGTTTTGGACATGAAGATCCCTGAGTCTATGTGATGAATCCGCGATTCATCATCTTAATATCTTGATCTTAGCAAAATCCCCGAGTAAATTCCCTAATAAATGTCCATAAAATCAATAAACTAACAAAATGACTCTTGTAAATAAAATACATTAATTATTGTATATTAGATTGTACAAAATAAATTACACATAAAAAGCCGCAAAAATAAAGGAGTTGTATACCTGTAAATAGCCCAAAACTTCAATTATTTTTAATAATTTCATTTCAACTCCTTTTTGCCCAATTCTTTCTCTAACTTGTTTATAATAATGTATATAAAAATACAAAAATACAAAACAAATTTTACCTTAAATAAATGCTCCTAGATCCCAATGGGAAAAAGCCGTAAAGACCAACTTCCAAACTAAATTCCCGCTCCGTATGAACTCCAAATTCACCAAACTCACTTTTAAAGTTCAAGTTAGAAAATTATCTATCCAACGGAAGTGGTTTCATTAAAATCGGAGCTCGTTTGCAAAAGTTGGGTTTTGGGACCTAGATGTACATTGTATACCTTGTATATATTCATTCTTTCTTTAATTTTTATTGTATCTTTCATAATTGCTAAAAATACAAAAATATCATGATTGTGTTGTATTTTAATTATATTATTTTATAGTATTTTTCCTATTGTACATAGCTACTATTAAAAAGATAAAAAAATATAAAAAGAAAAGCAAACAAAAAAATATGTACATGTTGTAGTCTTCTTTTGTAAATTCTCCACTCTTTTTCTTATCTTTTATTTTATTGTATTATAAGTAGCCTACTTTATTTCATTCTATTTTCCTTTTATTTTTTTTCTTTTTCCACATTCTCTACACTAACTTCCATTTCTACATTAACCACCAAGTCTTCTATTCTACCACCAACTCCCATTCCACCCCACATTCTTCATCTAACCTCCATTCAACTCCACCAATAATCTAACCTCCATTCATCTCCACCATCTTTCTAACTTCTCTTTCTTTTCTTCTTTATAATCATATGTACATCCTCATTTTTCCCCATCCGCCATTCTTATAGAAAAAGGAGAGAGCTTGGAACGTGGTGTCGGTGACAGCGGCTTATCATCTTCCTCAAGCGACGACCTCCTTCAGGCGAGATCCGCGGAGCTCAGCTCCGCGTCACGAGTTCCCCATCGAGCTCGCGTAGCTTCTCCGATTTTTATTTCGCCAATCGGATCGAGGCGACAACATGAGTCCAGCGTAGCTGCTCCGCAAATCCGGCGAACTCCAGGTAAGTTATTTCTTCTCATTTCTCTATTTATTTTATTTTTATCTCATATTTTGTTTTCTTTTTATCTTGGTTAACACCATTTTTTTTAAATTACCACCACATCATTTTTCATTTGTTCTACTACATCATATTACCACCACATCATTTTTTTTACATTTGTTGCATTCTTTCTTTAAACAAAATTAAAAAAAAATTTAAAACAAAAAAATCTCTTTTATTTATTACAGCAGCAAACAAAAACAAAAAAAATAAAAAAAATAAAAAAAAAACTAAACAGGAGCAGCAGCGGCTGGCGCCGCCGCCGCCACCCTTCCTCCTCCGCTCCCAGTGGCGGAGCTGCCAAGGGCGTCTCCAGCCCACAGCGGCCCTGGCCGCTCCTCGCCGAGTGCGGCGCCACCTCCCTCCCCCTTGCGTGGCCCCTCTTCAGCCGCCACGCCACCCAAGGCGGCGCCACCTCCGTCCGCACCCCTCTCCTCCATCGCCGGCCGCCATCGCTTCTGCCGCCCCTCCGCGCTCCGCCCGCACCTCCTCGCCATCCACCGCCCCTCTGCCGCGCGCCGTCTCCTCCTTGCGGCCGCGCGCGGCCGCCGCCCACCATCCCCTTTGGGTTCCACCATCATCGGCCTGGAGAAGAAGGTCTTCTCTCTCTTTTATTTTTTATTGTAAAAATTGCATTTATTATTTCTCTAGTTCTTGTAATTACAGTTTAGTCCCTGTGTGGTTTATGTTGTTTATTTTCAATTTCTACTTTGCACTGATACCCCTGTGTTCGCACTGAAATTTGGACTTTGTTTTGGCATCAATTTGTTCAATGAAAAATACCTTTGTGTGGAGCAACTAATTCTATACCTTGTGGATATTTATTTGTATTTTTGTGAGTAATGGGTAATTAATTAAAAATGTTCAACTGAATTTTAGCATATTTTACCCATTCCGTACTCTTAAAACTTTATCTTACACACGGTTGATCTAAAAAATCCACAAAAATTATATATGATGCCTTAAGATATGCTTAACTTACTATCCAAATTTCACATCTATTGGAGTTGTCTGGTGCCTTAAATAAATTATTGAGTGATTTTAGTATTTGATTTTTATTTAATTCCACGTAAATCCTTTTCACGAAATTTCAAGTCTCCTGGATTGCTCGTCGAAATATCTACTTGAGATAAATCACACTCTGATTAATTTGATAACGTGGATTTAATAGGAATTAATTACTCATTTCCACTCTGTTTTCACTAAAAAAATCATAAAAAATTCATATTTTATCAAAAAAATTCCAAAAAAATTACTGTAGCTTCCTTGCATCATGTTTTAATTCCAGTAAATTTTTCATGATTTTTGCTTTCGGTTTGTGTGATAAATTGCAAAAAGACCCTTAAAAAGTGTGTATTTTTCATTATTGTATTTTAACCCCTAAAATTCCAAAAAAATGTGTTTTGTGTTCATCTCTGGATTAGTATTCTAGGAAAAATATAATTTGGCTGAATTGAACTGATTTGACATTGAACTTAATTTGGCTAAGTTGTATGCTTTCTTAGTATATTAATTCACTTGCATTTTGTTTTTGGCATTCTACTTGCATAAAAAAATATAAAAAATACCGCGTGGAAATCTAGATCTTAAAATTTGTGAATTAACCCCCAAGTTGTTCCTTTGCCTCCCTGAGTTCGACCCCGGACTTGCCCGGGATATAAATTAAGCCGAGACACTCTTCACGGAGATCTTCTCTCGGTTCTGACCGAATCGCTAAGTACACGTGCTACAACAGACACGAATTAAACAACGTATTCAGCGACTCGTCAGATGGCGCTGTTGCCGGGGAGGCAAACGGCTTAGGGACTAATTTAAAAAATTTGGATTTAGATTTTCATTTACTCGGGTAGTCTGACCCCCGAGCCACCTTGTATTTATTCCATTTTTTTGCAATTATTTCTCTTCATATTTTTGTATATATCTTGTTGTTTATCTATCTAATATAAATCTCATTTTTCTTGCGAGGGCCCGGTGGACTTGGAGTGCATCGGAGGTCGACGGACGCGACGCGCGCCGACTGTTGAAGAGCAAGAGAATTAATTTATCTTCGAGAGAAATTTTGTAAATTTTTGTAATAATTTAGGTAATTCGCACTTTCCAGCGGCTCTTGTTTGAGAGCTCGCGCTTGTATCCGGACTGGACTTTGGACCATCTTGTGGTCGTGTGGTTGCTTGACGTAGAATAGGACTTGCACTCGCGGCTCTTAGAGCATTTTATTAGAATATCTTTATTGCTTGTGCTCGTAACTTTTAGGACCACACACCACATTTAACGAGACGCACTTAGACCGCTGGACTATTAGTCAAATTTAACTTGTTCATCACTCGCTAATAGAACTGCTTGTCTAGGAACGGTTTCTCGTTTGCATTCATATAGTATAAAATTTCAATTCTGCCTTGCATCCCGCATGTAGAGCGCGAGGATCACTGTAAGTCTTCTGAACTGGGCATGCATCATTGATTTCATCATTTGCATCGGTTTTTTCCGACTCCCTCCCCTTGGTTTTTGAAACTTAGGTTAAAAGGAAATCGGGACTGATCGTTAGGCGTGCTTTGTTTGGTGGACTAATCAAGTGATAACCAAATCTAAAACCGGGACTGCTAATCAGAGTTGACAAAAAAAACTGACTAAAACTAACATTTGTTTTGGGAGAGTAAAACCCTCATTATATGCTTGGCTAATTGTGATTGTTGAGAGGTGAGGACGCATCCCTAGGATAGTGCCCAAAACCTACTTTTGAGCCTTGCGTAATTGGATTGATATCTTGATTTATCACCTAATTAAAACTGAAAAGATAAACGGTCGGACTTTTGTGACCATCACTGTGTTGAGTAGGTGAACTCAGGGTTTGCTCTTGTGTTTGTTTGTTTGTGTGTTATTCGATGCACTTGCACGCTTTCTTCCTCGATCCGCTTCATTCTCCCATCTCCCTTCCAAGATGTCAGAATTTTGGTCATCATATCCAAGTCATCCTTCTTCGACCATATTCCGATCGTCTCCCACCACTTATTCCTCTTCATACCCACACCCCAACCGCGAAGTCAGAACTCCGACTGACTTCTCCACTTCTTCGTCCTTCTCACCTACCCCACATTCTTGCACCCCTGACCCACAACCACCTTGGATTGATTCACTATATTCTCGTCCGCTTGCTGGAATCAAGGAACAAATCAAAGAGCAAGCGGCTGCTGAGATGAATGATTGGCATAATCAGTTGACCCCACATACCTCACTTTCACCTCGAGTTGGGACAGAACAACAATTGCCATACACACATCCCGACTTAACCTTAGGGTACAACATGGTCAACCAGACAAAGTGAATGGAGAGGCCTGCACCGTACGATCTTCCTGACTTGATTGACCTGAGTGATAGAGACCACATTGACCAACCTTTATATCACCCATTCGGAGAGCCGACATATACAGGGGATCGGATTCATGCGACTGATTTACAGACCCCCTGTCTACTAACTCCGCCTGATGAGGCTCCGACCAACAACTGCCATACATATGGGCCATACTCAACCCAGTATTACACACCCGAGTCAAGGTGTGTTGAGTATAAGAGCCCGAGTTCTCAGCAGTACCCTCCAATTGCGTCGACTTCTCTCATGATGTGTCATGAGAACTTATTGGAGGATGACATTTGTAGACCGATCAAGAGTCAAGGTAGGAATGTGGATCATGGATCTTGCGGATTGAATTTCGAAAACCTGGAAGACACCGGATTGACCACACATCATGTACAGCTGGAGTCCCTTCTATCTCCCTCTTCTACTAACCACTTTTCCTCCAAACTTGAGTATGTACATTCTCCTAGTCCTTCACCTACCAAAAAGACCAAAAAAATTGAAAACTCAGAAAATACCATAAAAATTGAAAAAGGAAAAGATCTAAAAAAATTGGATCCTGCGGTTAGGGAAGCATTGGATAGAAAGTTGATTTTTGAGCTTCCCTTAATAATGGCCATTGAGCACTTTCCCGACCTTAAAAGATTTGTGAGAAGTAAATTGATGCCTAAAAGGTCGGGCAATAAGAGAACAAGGACTGAGATACATATAGTGTCTATGGCCACATCTTTGATGATAGGGAGAAAAACCAAGAGCCGCAGAGTAAAGCGGTTGCCTAGGTTTGATTGTGAAATCAAAGATACCACATTCACCCATGCAAGAATCGATGATGACTTACCAATTAATATCCTCCCGACCTCCGTGTTTGCCAAGCTCAAACTCGGATCTGCCAAGAAGTCAAGAGATATCATTCAGTTGGCAGATCGGACCATTAAACGGTCGAGAGGAACCATTTCAGTTATCGTCACTTTTCAAGGTGCTCTACTGGAGATAGACTTCATGATCATTGACATTGAGCACCGAGGAGAGTTCACCCAGTCTCCGATCATTCTTGGGAAGCCGTTCTTAGCCTTGGCTAAGGCAACTATAGATTGTGAGACTCGGGAGATCGATTTCTCTGCATTGGGAGCACTCCGACCTCACCCGATCTTTGAGGACACACGATATTCCAAGGTAACCCGTAAAGTTGCAGACAGTCGCGACCTTCGAGAGACAGTTGAGTCCCATCTCTCTACTACACTTGAGATACCGACTGTCCAGACAACCATTGGTTTAGACACTTCCTACAACCACACACCGCCTACTGCTTGCACCACCACCACGACAGCTTCTAGAGAGGACTCAAGACCAGAAGCTATCAGTGAGTCGGACATGACCTTTGTGGATTGCCTTGATCATTTCTATGATCCGACACAAGAACCCAACAATGTCAAGCCAACTGAGATCACTGTGCCTTATCAGAGACGTGTGCTGACCCTGCAGGAGTATTACAATGCATATGGTGACTCATCTGATGATGAACCTCTGGTCAGAACCTCACACACACCACATCCAAGACATACACCAAAGGAGACAACTGGGACCAAATTGACCAATCTTGATAAATCGGTTGCTCCATCCTCTAGTCGGTCATCTGGTAAGAAGAAGACGGGTGTTGATTCCTTGAGGTGTTCTCCTGAACTCCTTAAGACGTATCAATCTCCTCTTCCTCTTGATGCTTCAGGTTCTAGAAAACCGACTAAGAAGGTTACCTTCGATGTTTCAGAGAAGGAACTTTCTGAGGAGTCCTCATCAGGTCCAGATGAGGTGATCTACATGAGTGAGCTTAGTTCGGCTTATCTGAAGCCATATTTGAGCAAGCAGCCGTGTGTCGACCCCCGTTGGACGTTCCCCACACCTCACTATTATTCTTCGGAGGACGATTCTGACAGCGACACGTGTATACTACCCACCCCATCGCTCCCGCAAGAAGGTCCGTCACAAACCTTCTTGATCCTTGTATATTCTCCCTCCTCCTTGTACATATTTTCCTTCCTTTATTCACCTCCCTCCCTAATGATTCGCATCACTCGCCCCAGTTCCGTATCGTTTTCATTTTGTGGCTATACTTAGGACGACTAGATCCTAAGTATAGGGGGGTGAGTGACCCGATTTACTCCTTCTCTTCTTTTTATTTTCTTTTTGTATATTCTTTCCCATTCTCATTGGTCCCCCATTCTTGTGTTCTTTCCAATACTTAGGCTGACCAGAGCCTAAGTATAGGGGGGTCGATGCCCATTGTGTATTATTCACATTTTTTTTCCTCACTTCTCTTCTTTTCACCCACTTGTACTTAGTACGAGCTATGGATTTTTGTCACCTAGTGCCATGAGGACATAGCACAAGCTAAGTATAGGGGGGCGTGTATATATTACATATATACTTTACCCATACCTCGTACTTTCATGTATTTATATATATATATATTATATAATAATTATGGGATGGGTAAAAAAAACAACAACAAAAAAATCCTCTTTTGCTAAAAAAAAAACTTTTTCAAAAAAAAAGTCTTTTCTTATTCACCTATCTTTTTCAAAAAAAAAACTCCTTTGCCTTTGTTTGTCAAAAAAAAAACTTTTTGAAAAAAAAACTTTTCCAAAACTTAAAAAAAAATCAAACATTCATAAAAAACTAACTAATAAGTTGGTTTAATCCCTGACACAATCCACTTTCACACAAGACTAGTGATGTTCAAGAACACTTGGTTTATGAGGTCTTGAGATTTTGAGTTAACCAGCCTTAGTCATTAGGGTCCTTGACTTAATTATTCACATTTCCCTAATTTGAAAGATTTGTATGCTATATTGCATGCTTAGTCTCTACCTTAAGAATATGATCAACAACTCACATACACGACTGCAGTTATGATGAGATGAGTTGAAATTTCACTTGAGGAACTGGGATGAGGGATTTGAGTTTGGACTTGATTTAATGATGCTCGAGGATGGGATAAAATCAATGAAGGCTTCATGAAACCTGAGTGTCAGCATCTTTAGCCAGTATGAGAACATGGTTCTTATACTATCTCTTGACATTTACCTATGTGCCAGGGTGTGATAAAATAAAAAAAATGTTGATCAGTGTGCGCCAACTCTTGGTAAAAGCAGTGGAGCTAGCCAAAAATACTACCAAGCAATGAAATGTCAAAGAAAAGCTCTCATTCCACAAAGTCAATTATCAAAAGAGCTTCCACCAAAGGCGAGCGCTCCCAACCATTTCAAAGTGTCCACTTGGACCACCGCTATTAGGACCGGGAGTCGGGCTTGCACCAAAAAAGGGCTCTGCATCGTAAATGCTACAAGTCTGGGTGTAGAAGGTACGATAGGTACTCAAAAAAGGCACACCCCGGTGTACTCCCAGGAAAACAAGTGCAGACGGCTCCAACTTCTCTTGACGGACGCACTGATCAACACCAAAAAAATGCGTTGCGTAATAAGGCACTTGAGAGGATCCTTGTTCCAATGAGAGGGAGAGAAGAAATGACACAATCCTATGCCCTCCATCGACTGGCCTTCCATCTACACTTTCAAGTCTGACAACTAAAGAGACGGTGGATTGGATGCAATAAATGATTTATTCCCTAGTGTTGAGGATTGGGTCCATAGGAGAGTCTCTTGGACTGGAACCTTGGGTGACGTTGTGACTCTACTCTTGTAACTGCAGTCAACACTAAAAGTCATATCCCTTATATATACGTATACAAAGAGAGTCTGATGATTAGGGAAATTGGGTACCTTTTGACTAGAGCTTGGTTCAGCTTAGAATTTTAGGATCTCTAAAACCGAGAGTTCTTGAATGGATCAAGTCTTGTATTCACATGCACAGTCAGGGATTAACCCAACTTATTCATTCTTTATTTGCTCGAGGACTAGCAAAGTTTAAGTATAGGGGGGTGATGAATCCGCGATTCATCATCTTAATATCTTGATCTTAGCAAAATCCCCGAGTAAATTCCCTAATAAATGTCCATAAAATCAATAAACTAACAAAATGACTCTTGTAAATAAAATACATTAATTATTGTATATTAGATTGTACAAAATAAATTACACATAAAAAGCCGCAAAAATAAAGGAGTTGTATACCTGTAAATAGCCCAAAACTTCATTTATTTTTAATAATTTCATTTCAACTCTTTTTTGCCTAATTCTTTCTCTAACTTGTTTATAATAATGTATATAAAAATACAAAAATACAAAACAAATTTTACCTTAAATAAATGCTCCTAGATCCCAATGGGAAAAAGCCGTAAAGACCAACTTCCAAGCTAAATTCCCGCTCCGTATGAACTCTAAATTCACCAAACTCACTTTTAAAGTTCAAGTTAGAAAATTATCTATCCAACGGAAGTGGTTTCATTAAAATCGGAGCTCGTTTGCAAAAGTTGGGTTTTGGGACCTAGATGTACATTGTATACCTTGTATATATTCATTCTTTCTTTAATTTTTATTGTATCTTTCATAATTGCTAAAAATACAAAAATATCATGATTGTGTTGTATTTTAATTATATTATTTTATAGTATTTTTCCTATTGTACATAGCTACTATTAAAAAGATAAAAAAATATAAAAAGAAAAGCAAACAAAAAAAATATGTACATGTTGTAGTCTTCTTTTGTAAATTCTCCACTCTTTTTCTTATCTTTTATTTTATTGTATTATAAGTAGCCTACTTTATTTCATTCTATTTTCCTTTTATTTTTTTTTCTTTTTCCACATTCTCTACACTAACTTCCATTTCTACATTAACCACCAAGTCTTCTATTCTACCACCAACTCCCATTCCACCCCACATTCTTCATCTAACCTCCATTCAACTCCACCAATAATCTAACCTCCATTCATCTCCACCATCTTTCTAACTTCTCTTTCTTTTCTTCTTTATAATCATATGTACATCCTCATTTTTCCCCATCCGCCATTCTTATAGAAAAAGGAGAGAGCTTGGAACGTGGTGTCGGTGACAGCGTCTTATCATCTTCCTCAAGCGACGACCTCCTTCAGGCGAGATCCGCGGAGCTCAGCTCCGCGTCACGAGTTCCCCATCGAGCTCGCGTAGCTTCTCTGATTTTTATTTCGCCAATCGGATCGAGGCGACAACAGGAGTCCAGCGTAGCTGCTCCGCAAATCCGGCGAACTCCAGGTAAGTTATTTCTTCTCATTTCTCTATTTATTTTATTTTTATCTCATATTTTGTTTTCTTTTTATCTTGGTTAACACCATTTTTTTTAAATTACCACCACATCATTTTTCATTTGTTCTACTACATCATATTACCACCACATCATTTTTTTTACATTTGTTGCATTCTTTCTTTAAACAAAATTAAAAAAAAATTTAAAACAAAAAAAATCTCTTTTATTTATTACAGCAGCAAACAAAAACAAAAAAATAATAAAAAAAATCAAAAAAAAACTAAACAGGAGCAGCAGCGGCTGGCGCCGCCGCCGCCCCCCTTCCTCCTCCGCTCCCAGCGGCGGAGCTGCCAAGGGCGTCTCCAGCCCACAGCGGCCCTGGCCGCTCCTCGCCGAGTGCGGCGCCACCTCCCTCCCCCTTGCGTGGCCCCTCTTCAGCCGCCGCGCCACCCAAGGCGGCGCCACCTCCGTCCGCACCCCTCTCCTCCATCGCCGGCCGCCATCGCTTCTGCCGCCCCTCCGCGCTCCGCCCGCACCTCCTCGCCATCCACCGCCCCTCCGCCGCGCGCCGTCTCCTCCTTGCGGCCGCGCGCGGCCGCCGCCCACCATCCCCTTTGGGTTCCACCATCATCGGCCTGGAGAAGAAGGTCTTCTCTCTCTTTTATTTTTTTTATTGTAAAAATTGCATTTATTATTTCTTTAGTTCTTGTAATTACAGTTTAGTCCCTGTGTGGTTTATGTTGTTTATTTTCAATTTCTACTTTGCACTGATACCCCTGTGTTCGCACTGAAATTTGGACTTTGTTTTGGCATCAATTTGTTCAATGAAAAATACCTTTGTGTGGAGCAACTAATTCTATACCTTGTGGATATTTATTTGTATTTTTGTGAGTAATGGGTAATTAATTAAAAATGTTCAACTGAATTTTAGCATATTTTACCCATTCCGTGCTCTTAAAACTTTATCTTACACACGGTTGATCTAAAAAATCCACAAAAATTATATATGATGCCTTAAGATATGCTTAACTTACTGTCCAAATTTCACATCTATTGGAGTTGTCTGGTGCCTTAAATAAATTATTGAGTGATTTTAGTATTTGATTTTTATTTAATTCCACATAAATCCTTTTCACAAAATTTCAAGTCTCCTGGATTGCTCGTCGAAATATCTACTTGAGATAAATCACACTCTGATTAATTTGATAACGTGGATTTAATAGGAATTAATTACTCATTTCCACTCTGTTTTCACTAAAAAATTCATAAAAAATTCATATTTTATCAAAAAATTCCAAAAATATTACTGTAGCTTCCTTGCATCATGTTTTAATTTCAGTAAATTTTTCATGATTTTTGCTTTCGGTTTGTGTGATAAATTGCAAAAAGACCCTTAAAAAGTGTGTATTTTCATTATTGTATTTTAACCCCTAAAATTCCAAAAAAATGTGTTTTGTGTTCATCTCTGGATTAGTATTCTAGAAAAAATATAATTTGGCTGAATTGAACTGATTTGACATTGAACTTAATTTGGCTAAGTTGTATGCTTTCTTAGTATATTAATTCACTTGCATTTTGTTTTTGGCATTCTACTTGCATAAAAAAATATAAAAAATACCGCGTGGAAATCTAGATCTTAAAATTTGTGAATTAACCCCCAAGTTGTTCCTTTGCCTCCCTGAGTTCGACCCCGGACTTGCCCGGGATATAAATTAAGCCGAGACACTCTTCACGGAGATCTTCTCTCGGTTCTGACCGAATCGCTAAGTACACGTGCTACAACGGACACGAATTAAACAACGTATTCAGCGACTCGTCACTATGACAGATACCCCCATCATATTAGGACGACCATTCTTGGCCACAGCCAAGGCGGTGCCCGATCATGATAGTGGGAAGGTATACTTTCACGTCGAGGGCGAGAGTATACAAATAGAGATGATCGATGAGACCAGAGCACAAGATTCAGCATGCTTAGAGTAGTTTAGTGATACAGAGCAGATGACAGAAGCAGAGCGAGATGTCCACCAGGAGTGTGATTTTGTGATCACAGATGATGAATCAGTTTGGTCTAACCCCGTTTCACGAGCTCTTGTCTCACCTTCAGACACTACAGATCTACAACTTCTAGCAGATGAGAGTGTGGATATCACACTCTTGATTGAGGACACAGTTGAGGCTGACGATTGCGATTTGGATAGTGAAACAGATTTCATTTCTTGCTCTTTTGGTTCAGATCCCTCGGATTCAGACATTGATTGGGCAAAGTTTGATGAGTTTTTACCTTGTCTGATTCCCACAGAGCCGACAGCTAGGGTGGAGGCTGAGCCAGCTTCGATTACAGACACACCAATAGGGCCGTCTTCACTAGATTCACACGATCAGCGAGAGTTTTCCCATGCAGATTTGGTTGCTTTCACATAGACATTGCAGAAGCCAGATTTTCCAGCTACCGATTGCCCAGAGTTGAAGTACATGTCACCGTCACTGAAGTATAGATTCCTTGGGGGTGATCATGGGATGTACCTAGTCATTATCTCAACAGATTTGACTGGAGAGAAAGAATCTCGTTTGATGGAGGTTCTTGAAAGGAACTTCAAGGCAATTGGATGGAGTGTAGATGATCTCCAGGGGATAAATCCAGCCCTATGCTCCCACCATATCTATCTTGAAGAGGACGCCAAGCAATCACGTGAGTTCCAGTGACAACTGAACCCGAATCTTCGAGAAGTGGTCATGAAAGAGATATCAAAATGGTGGAATGTTGATTTTATCTACCCCATCTCGGACTCCAAGTGGGTTAGTCCATTACATGTGGTGCCCAAGAAGACGGGCATCACTACAATTGTGAGTGGGTTTGGAGAGAAGATCGCTATCGGGTACCCACTTCTTGGAGGGTCTGCATGGACTACAAATGATTGAATCAGGCCACCAAGAAGGATCATTTCCTGCTACCTTTTATTGATCAGATTATTGAGAGGTTAGCTGGAAAGAGTCACTACTGCTTTCTTGAGGGTACTCCAGCTATAATCAGGTGGCCATAACGCCCGAAGATCAGGACAAAACGATATTCACCTATCCGTTTGGGACTTATGCTTTCAGACAGATGCCCTTTGGTCAATGTAATGCCTCGGCGACATTGCAAAGGTGCATGGTGTCCATCTTCTCGAACATGATGTTTGATTGCTTAGAGGTCTTCATGGATGATTTCTCAGTTTACGACGATGGGTTTGATGCTTATCTTGACTGCCTAGACCACGTACTTCAGCGCTGTATCGAGGTCCATCTTGTTTTATCTTGGGAGAAGAGTCACTTCATGGTGACTCAAGGGATAGTGCATGGTCATATCATCTCCAACAGGGGCATGGAGGTCGATCCGGCCAAGGTGGATATCATCAAGAAACTCAATCCACAATCTAACTTGTGGCAGTTGCGGTCTTTTCTGGGGCATGTCAGTTTCTACTGGCGGTTCATTCAGGATTTCAGCAAGATTGCCCGACCGCTTACTGATTTGCTGAAGAAAGACACCGAGTTCATTGTAGATGATAAGTGTCTTGCATCCTTTGAGACTCTCAAGGGATTAGTTGTCGAGGCTCCTGTCCTTCAATCGCCTGATTAGTCTCTCCCATTCGAGATCATAACAGATACTTTTGATTTTGCCATAGGGACTGTGATAGGATAGATGAGGGATGGATTACCCTATGCCATTCACTACGCTAGCCGTACATTGGATGTCACTCAGTGGAACTATACTGTCACAGAGAAGGAGATGCTAGCCATAGTCTTTGCATTGGATAAATTCAGATCTTATATTCTTGGATCCAGAGTGACTATTTACACTGATCATACTGCCATCAGGTACCTCATGACAAAGAAGGGTGCTAAAGTGAGACTGAGCAGATGGATCCTTCCACTCCAGGAGTTTGACATTGATATTAAGGATAAGCCTGGACTCAAGAATGTGGTGGTGGATCATTTCTCCCGATTGGAAAATCTTTAGGAATCAGAGCAGATAGAACCTATTACAGAGACCTTCCCAGATGAGGTGATCCTTGCAATCGCCTCGCTTCCGTGATACGTCGACATTGGGAACTATCTTGTCGCCAAGAAAGTTCTACAAGGTTGGCCCAGACAGTGACTTGAGACCTTCCTTGTGAAGGCCAAGTCGTACCACTGGGAGGATCCCATCATTTATCATGAAGGAGGGGATAACGTCTGGCGTCGGTGCATTCCTCAGGAGGAACACCATAGCGTCCTCACATACTACCACAAGCTTGAGGTAGGAGAACAAAATTGTGGGAGGAGAACATCACAGAAAGTGCTCCAATCCAGCCTATGGTGGCCAACCCTCTTTAAGGATTCTGATCAATTCATGAAGAGGTGTACTAACTGTCAGAGGATGGGCACGTGTGGACAACATGATATGATGCCGATGCAACCCATTCACTTCTGTGAGGTTTTTGATGCATGGGGCATTAATTTCATGGGTCGATTCTCTAAGAGTTAGGGATTTGAGTACATTCTGTTGGCTGTTGATTATGTGAGTTGTTGGGTTGAGGCCATTCACACCCCAACTGCAGATGCTAAGACTATTTATTGATTTTTGAGGAAAAATATCATCTCACAGTTCGGGGTGCCTATAGTTTTGATATCTGATGGGGGGTCTCATTTTATCAACGACAAGGTAAAGGCCCTTTCCAACGAGTTCAACATAGACCATCAAGTTGCCACTCCATATCACCCTCAGACCAATGGTCTTGCTGAAGTGTCGAACAAGGAGATCAAGATGATACTGCAGAAGGTCGTCCACCCAAACCGAAAGGATTGGTCACAACTTTTGGACTCGGTCTTGTGGGCATATCAGACTTCCTTCAAGACACCTTTGGGTACATCTCCCTTTCGTCTTGTTTATGGCAAGCCATGCCATTTACCTATGGAGATAAAGCACAAGTCACTATGGGCTGTCACTGAGATATTATTGGATCCAGAGAGCATAGGAGATCAGAGGAAGGCATACTTAGAAGCTCTGGAGGAGCTTAGAGATACAACCTTTTCGAGTAGCTTACAACATAAGGAGTGAGTGAAGATATGGCATGATTCTCATATCAACCATAAGCAGTTTGAGCCGATGCTAGGTTGAGACGATTTCCAGGTAAGTTGCAGAGCAAGTAGAAGGGACCATACTTGGTCCAAAAGGTGCACGACAATGGCAGCATTGACATATCTGAGATATCATCGGATTCCACCTTTTGAGTTAACGGTCAGTGCCTGAAGCCATATCTAGATCATGATCCGCTGATCGTTGACGTTGCCCCTATTCATTTTGCATGAGATGTGGTCTTTGACTCACATCATTTGCATCTCATGCTTAATTATCACTTTCGCTTGCAGCTATATATATCCATATGTCCATATCATTCATTCTTTAGTCTAACACCCCATCTTAATCTTATGATTATGATGTACTTAGGGTGCACTTTATCCTAAGTACAGGGGGTATTAGACTTGTGATTATCTGTTTGTTTCTTTTTACCTCTGTTTCGCTGCCTATACTTAGGGATATTTTTCCTTAAGTATAGGGGAGGTAGACCCTGTACATTCTAACCCTCGGTTTTCCCCTTGTGTACAGACTTCTATACTTAGGTTTACTTGATCCTATGTATAGGGGGATCGCCGACTTCTTTTCGTTTTATTCTTTTATTCGTCGTTGTAGTATACCCTTTCTTTTCACTTCCCAGTACTCAGCACGAGTTATGTCTTCTTCACCACTCTTTGATCACTCTGAGGACATCGTTCGGGCTATGTATAGGGGGTGTGGTATATATACTTTAGCCATAACTCGTACTTTGTGTGAGTATGTTAATAAATAAAATCACTTAAAACCACAACTTAAAAATCACAAAATTTTAAAATTTTCCTTCTTTCTTGCACATACATGTTTGTAAATAGATATTTGTAAAAACTATTTTTGTACAAATGTTTGTAAAAATGTTTTGATTATAAAAACTTTGTAAATATTTTTGTATCAAAATTATATATATAGTATAAATATTTTGAATAATTATTGAAAAATAAAAGCTTGCAAAAACCCATTTGTAAATGTTTGTAAATATTTTGCAAAACTTCTTCCTCCTTGCATTCAAACATTTTCAAAAATTTTGCATAGGCTGAAAATTGCATCAAAAAGAGTTTTGTACATATTCTGAACCATAATTAACATTTAAACTAGTCTATAATGAAATTGGAAAATGGAGCCTTGTTAAGACCTTAATCCATCTAACTTTCAGAGGAACCTTATAGGATTTGGGATTAAGACTTTTCAGGTCCATTAGTGACTTAATTCTTTGAGTCCACTAGGCTATGTTCACATGTCATCTTGATGATCCTAAGTAGAACATTTAACAATGCACACATGACTCTCACAGACAATGGCTTTACTTGGACCAACACCTTACACATAGCTCCACACATATGAGGTGGTGAGGAGGCAGTTTTCTTTGGCTTAGAGTAGCATACGAGGGTAGTACTTCTAGGGCAAAACTTCTCGTCTTCCTTTAGGGAGGGATGTGCATCTCAACTTGGTCTAGTAGTAATGAGGTCTAAAGACAGGAGTTGTGGGATGCAATAATGCTTCAAAAGAGGGATAGTCTAATGGATCAAGAGGAAAAACTCCTTATGTATATGCTGCACCATATAGATATGTTATATATATTCACATCAAAAAAAGTGAAAAATCAAGAAAAACTCCAAAAAAGTGGACAAGCTTGATTGAAAATAAAATGACTGCCGGAGTGTATATAGTCAAATAAAGCAAAGCTTATGTATTACACCTTCTCATCTCATGAAGCTTGCAACGAGAGACTTAGCTACACTGGTTGAGCTCCCAGGGATACGTGCCATACTGGCCACGATCCATTCTCTTCTTTCCCCTCTTCTTGAGCCGGTTGCCCTTGAACTTAGAAGGGAATACCCTGATCCTCGAGGAAAGAGCTGCTAGACCGGGGAATTAGAGTTACCTTGTTGAGGAAGGCTGTTTCTTTGTCATTTCTGAGGTGGGGAGCTACATCTCTCTTGCACAGTACAAGGAAAGATACATGGTTATTAGAGTTTGCGTATGTAGACTTGTTCTGATCTGGATTATTGAGGAGTCTTGACCATAGAATGGTGGAACATAGATGCTATCGAGTCTTAAACCTATATCCCAATAAGGTTCTGACAAACTAACAATCCTAAGGTTTGACTGAGCTCCATACTTCAATTTAATGAAGAAAAGTTTAATAATGAACCTTGATTCTCCTTTTTTTCTTTTCCATTTCTTTTCACTTCTTTTTTAAATAAGTGTTTGTTAAGGGACTAGCAAAGCTAAAGTATAGGGGGGTGATGAATCCTTGATTCTCACTCTTTATTCTTTTATTTTAGCTATTTATCTGGGCAAAGCAGCATGTAAATACTTGTAAATACAATAACTTAGCATTCTACATGCATCTGTTAATATTGCATAATTAGCATGTTTTTATTCAAAAATAAAGGAATAAAGGAAAAGAAAAAGGAAGGAGGTATTTAGAATAAATACAGAGTGACCCGAACCTCAAGAGAAGGTCAAGCCTTGTTCTGATCGCAAAATAAAATAAGTAGAGAGAGCTAGGATCTACTTTGTGTTGTACATACTACCTATATTAGTATATAAGTATTTTTGACACAATAAAACTAAATTATTATTTTTATTCCCTTTATACATTTCTTGAAATTATAATAAAAACAAAATAAAAATCATTAAATAAAAATAAAAATTGAAAACAAAATCCTTACTTTATTGTACAAAACATATGTATATGTATTATATCCTCTATTTTTTATATACATGTAATTAATTCACAAAAATAAACAAAAATTATTTTATACTCCTAGAAAAATATGTTAAAAATAAATAAAATATAAAATTCAAGATTTTTTTTGTAAAAATAACAAAAAAAATTTGTGCATAATACATAGGTATATTATACCTGTATATAATACTATATACTGTATATACACTAATTTATTTTTCATAAAAATAATTAAAAATAACAAAAAATTCTTTCAAAACAATAAATATTATTTATACACTTTTTAATTTAAATTCTATTATTTTTAGTTTAATTTCCTTTATTTTCTTCTCTGTTTTATCCTGTGGCCTATTTTGGCTATATCCTAGATCGCCTTTGATTGGGCCAGCGTGGATTTGTTGACCTCGGTCAACTAGTCCCTGCCAGTCCTCTTTCGCCCGGGTTGGATTTTGCACTGACTTCGCCCATTTCTTCAGACCCGATCTGACCACCATTCCACCCGATCTTTTGCTCCGATTCGAGAGCACGGATCCCTAATCCACGCCAGACGCCAATCCCTTGGATCCACGCCTCGGTTAGCAGGCGTGCCCCCATCTTCTCGGACCTGAGCACCTATATAGCCTGCGCCTTCCCCTCCCTTTTTCACCTCCTTTGGCTGTGCCAACACCTCCTACGTACCCGTCCTTCCTTTTCCAGAGTGACAACACGAGAGGGCGAGGGTGAAGAAACCTTTTGGAGTGTGAAGAGCCCCCAGGTCCGATGAGGTTTCCTAAGCTCCGCCGTGAGGAGCATAGCCTCTGGCAATGCCGGCCATCAAGGCCATAACCCCGTGGACCGCCGTCCACACCCCCAAGCACGCTCCGACCATCCTTAGGTACTCCATTTTCCCTTCATTTTCCATGTGAATTGATCTTTACACTGTCGAACAGAGCATCTCCGACCACCTATCGATTCCACATCTCCGCCGCACTCCGACGTTCACACACCTCGCTCTGACTTCACTTCGCTTCTACGCATGCTCCGCAATCCTTCCATCGACCCCAATCACCGGATTGGAGTCTCATAGCAGGTCGATTCTCCCATTCCATGCAAGACCTGTCTCGTCCACTGTCCCCTGTAGCTTATGATACCTTCGGTGCTCTAACCCTGGCCGGAGCATCCTCTCCGAGCATACATCTTCTCCTGCAGGGTTTGTGCACCAACTGGCCTCATCTGGAGGTCTGGTACAAACCCGAGAAGCTCTAGGACTAGCATGCTTCGCCAGGACCTTTTCCTTGATCCTGGAGCCTTCTGAGCTCACCCATAGCTGCGGAACACCGTCGCCGACGATTCCCTCATCTCAGCAGCTCCGGGTAACGTCGAACCAGCGCTCCATCACCGATTGAAACACACTCGAGGCGAGTTCATTCCCAGTTCGACTAGATAGCGTCCTAGCCGCCAGATCGAGGGTTCTTCTAGGTCTAATCCTAGCCGTCCACCAATTGGAGGCCCTCGATTATCAGATCCATCTGATGATCCATCATCCGTCGTTCATTGTCGAAGGGGTACCAACACATCTTGACCGTTCATCCATAAGTGGGTCGTCTTCAGCCGTTGGATCACTCTTTAATAAAGGGTAATTTGCACTTAGGCCCTTTCATGTTTTGTTTTTATTTCCAAGTCCTGTAAATATTTGTTGCATTTATTTTAGCTTGGACACCCTTGTTTTTTTCAGTATTTGCATTTTAGTCAAGTCTGTGTGAACTCATGTGCATGATCACGTGCTTTTCTTGTATATTTGCATGATTTGCCCTAGACTTTATATATGTCATGTTTTGAATGAAAACTTTCTAATATTTGTAGTTATACCCCTGTACGTGGTTTATTGTGCATGTGCGTGAATTCACTGGACATTTTGCATCTTTGGCCCTAGGATTTTCATCTGTGTTATTATTTGGCCCTTGGACTTTATTATAATTACAAATAGGTCCCTACAAACTGTGTGTCTCTTAGTTAATAAAATAAATACCAAATCAACCCCAAAAATGTTATAAAATATACGATTAGCTCCTGCTAGTAATATTTATGGTAATTTTTGTGGATAAATTTAGTATCATTTGATATAGTCTAAAAATAAAAAACTCTAAAAAAGTGTTTTGTCTATTTTAGAAAATACATAAAAATTCAAAAAATCCATTTAAAAATTCTATAAAATTTTTGATTCTGTATTTTTGTGTGCTTTACCTTCAGTACCAGTTTTATTTTACAAACCCTTATAAAAACCTTAAAAATCACAAAAGACCTAAAAAATTATAAAAATATTTAAAATTCTAGAAAAAATGTCATTTTAGTTCTTGTTTGTAGCTTTTTTTATTTAGTTTATTATAAAATTGCTCCTAGGATTTTAGAGCACTTTAGTTAATTGTAATTTGCAATTTAATCTTGGTTGTGCACTGTTTTCATTTTTAGCCTTTATTTGATTTTTATAAAATCACAAAAACATCATAAAATTTCCAGGAAATTACCAAAAACAATTTAAGTTTTGAACAACCTAAAAATATTTTTATCTTTATTTTTGAGCATTTTTAGGCTTCAATAAAAATTTAAAAAGGTTGTTGTTTGCCTTATTGTCTTATTTGCCTATTTTATTCCTTAATTAAAAATCATAAAAATTTGCAAATTAAAACTAATAAAAATATGCTTTTTATTTTCTGAATTTTGACTACTTCGTACATTTTTGTACTCCTTGTGTTCGACCCTGGTTGCTATACCATGTTAAAATAAATAGAGGAGACTACTTACATTGTTTTATGTGATTGATTGTCTTATTCTTTGATTGTGAGGTTCTCTCTCTTTTTCTTGTTGATTGTACCTTGCGATCCGTGTTGTAACGACCTTTGACTATTGATTCCCTAACCCATATCTCGGACACACTCATCAGTATGGAAGGTTATGATTAGTAGACTCACGAATAACACTGATATTTGATTCATATAATAGAGAAAAATCAAGAAAACCATCGAATATCTCAAAGATAAGCTCATCATCGCTAGGGTCGTCAAGGTGAGAAGAAACATCATACTCAGAAAGATCAGGAGACTCGGTCTCGTGATCCGATAGACCCGATTCACATCTAGGAAGTGAAATCAAGTATAGAGAGCATGTGTCATCCTGATGAATCTCCATTTCATCACCTTTATTATATCATTTTGACCTTAAAAACCCTAGCTAATGCATGTAAATTGCACCAATTTGTACAAAATAACATTCATCATTTATTGCATTTATTGTGTAGATAATAAGGTTTTAATGCCAAAATTATACAATAAAGAGAAGAAAATAATAAGAATAAAATATCAAAGATATTTATGACCGTAAATCCCAAGACCAAGTTAAAAATTGAGTTGGTCGACAAGGAATGAAGTAGGGGGGATAAGGGCCAACAATAATAAAAATCTCATTTATGCATTCATTATTTATGCATTTTCACACCTATTTTATTATTTATTATTTATTCATCAAATAAAGAAACTTTGTACATAAAAGTTGTAGATAATAATGTGAATAAAAATACAAAATTGAGTTTGTACAAAATAATACACAATGTTTATTTTATACACACAATAAAAGCTAAAATCCCAACTTCACAGACCCATATCTTCCAAATAAAAACTCAAAACATATCAAAATCACCTCTAATTATATATAACTTTTCACAAGCTATTTAATGGAAGTGGTTTCATATTTTTTGGAGTTACTGTGTAGAAGTTAGGTTTTTGACCCTCATTGTATATTGTACTCGATTAAAATATTCAGTTTATTCATTTCTTATTATTTTCACAAATTCATATTTTTATAATTTTGTAATTATTTTTTATAACATATATACATATTAAAACCAAGATAAAACTAAAAATAAAATACAAAATAAAATAAGTCTATCAATATATAGGCAAAATATCTATAGCTATACCTGTAAATAAAAGGGAACCACATTCTTTTATTCTTTATTCATTGATATTTCTACAATATTGTATATATTATTTATTTTATATTAAAAATATAAACCCAAATAAAAAACCCAATAAAATACATTAAAGTAAACAATGTGTATAAAACATAGGTAAAATACATATAAGTAAACCTACATAATATACATATCTATTTATTTAAGTATACAAATGACATCATAAAAATAAAATAAAAATATATTTGAGTTCAAAGGAATAAGTTATAAATATATAAAATAAAAGAATAAAATGATAAAATAAAATATAGAAAAAATAAAATAGTTAAAATATATGAAAATATATCTATAAATAAACACTTAAAAACTAACTACTAATAAATAAAGCCAAAAAATAAATAAAAATCATAATAGAATACTACATTAAACATTTTTTTATTTTATACTAAAAAATAAATAGAATCATTTACTATTTATAAATAATTATTTTCTAATTAAATTTCAGTTTTTGTCCTGTAGCGACCTGACGTGGACCAATCATGTCAGGTCGCGAGTTGACCGCCGGTCAACTCTCCCCTTGCCTCCTGAGTTGACGTGCCTGTTTATCCCCACATTGCCTTTTTTCCTGGTCGCTCCATCAATCCATCGCGATCGCTTCCTTCAGCAAAAATGATCATTGATCATTGTACATAAACACCGAGCCCTTTAATCCCTTGTATATACGCCCAAATCCTTGATTTTAGCCGGTCAAAAAAGGGTGTCTCTATTTTCTTTAAATAAAAGACCTCCATCTCCTCCTCAAACTTGGCCACTAATCGGAGTCTAGGAGTCTTGTTCTTGTATCTAAGGGACTTCCTCGTGACAGGAGGAGCTCCTCGCTGGACGGAATCAAGTCCGGGAAGACGGAGTTGCGCCCACAGGCGCCAACTCCAGCGACCCTGCTCCCGGGGCGATTCCCCATATATATGAGATGTTTAATCATTCCTTTTAATCGCATTTAGTTGTAGCTTTCATTTCCAATTTTTAGTTTAGGTTTTAGCTAGCTAAAATAGTGCAAACAAGACGAGCTCCTCCACGCGTGATCATCAGCTCTCCGACTCCGCTTTCGCCTTCATTTTCTTCCCCTCTAGTTTCTTCACGTTGCACGCTCCTTCGTACACCTTGCTCCCTTCTGAGATCGGGTCTCCTCCTCCGTCGCTTCATCGGAGACCTCCGCTTCACACCACCGACATCCATTTCATCGCCAATAAGGCCGCCAGACCATTGTTTTGCTTGTGTGTATCTTCCCTGCATGTTTGAAGGGCCAAAGGACTCCAAAAGGAGTCGGTCTCCTAGAGGAAGAGGTACCTAGAGCTCCTTGCCTTTCTTGCCACCGCCTGACCACATCGGAGCTCCAGGTGCCCTTTGTAGCATACCAGCAGCTGCGGATAGCCTCCCCGAATGTGTGGCGCCCAACGCCATCGTAGAAGACCACCGGAAGGAGGAGGAAATCAAGGACGAAGATCGGGGAAGGGGACCTTCTTCCCTGTTCTTCGTGGACAGCAACCACTGTCCGATTTGGGGAGGCACCCTTGATTTAGTCGCAACCGTTGGATTACACCATGCTTCAACCGTCGATCGCTTCCAAGCGATCTAATCTCTACCGTGCACCTGCGAATCGGTATCCCCCGTTAGGATGGCACCTCGTGGATCAGTGAACCAAGCTCCGTCGTCTGATTACGCACATATATTGGGGTAATTGCATATCTTCCCCCGGTACTTTTTGTATTTATTTATTAATCTTGTAAATAAAATGTAACGTGAAAAATAATTAGTGATTTGCAAAAAGGACAATATGTTTAGTTTATTTACATTTTGGTCCAGTCTAGCTCAGCTTATGTGTCGTCCCACGTGAGCTACGCAAATTGCAATGAGACCATGGTGGTTTTTGCAATTATGAAAATGTTCTAGAAAAGCTTAAATAGTTGAATATTTTTGGGATATTTGCATGCCCACCCCTGTCTTTTAGTTTTATTGCAAATATACCCCTGTCAGGACACATTTTTTTATGCTTTTTGTCTATTTATTAAATATAGTTATTGTGCTATTAAAAATGCACAAAAATAGGTTAAATGCCTCATGCCTTGTACTCTCATGCCAAGTGTTTATTTCTCATTTTTTGGGCATTTCAATCATTTTATAAAAATCAAATAATCACTATTTATTCCCTTTCTAAATTATAAAATACCAAAAAATAGAAAGATGTGTCTAAAAATTCAAAAAAAAATTATATATAATATATATTACCATATTTTACTTACAGACCAAAAATCACTAAAAATGAAAAACAAATACCTTAAAAATCGAAAAACCCTAAAATCTTCTATAAAAAATCTAAAAAATCCTTTAAAAATCCAAAAATATGTTATTTCTATTTTATAATTTTATTTATATAAATATTTATATATTAAAATTGATTTGGGTAATTTTAAGACTTATTTACTATTTTTAATATCCAATTCAATTTTGGGTGTTTTATTTATTCCTTATTTGGGATCTTTTTGACTTTAAAAATACATAAAAATTAGCAAAAATTCCTGGAAAATTATAAAAACATTAGAAAAATATGACAAACCCTAAAAGAATTTATTTATTATATTTTATCTATATTTATTAGTATTTATAAATATATTATTATATATTGTATAAATAAAGCCTTATACATGCTATATTGTTTATATAAAAGAAAAAGTAATATAAAAATAGACAAATACAAAAATAAAATATAAAAATAGAAAATTAAAAATCAAATACAAAAATATAAAACAAAAATTAAAAAAAATAAAAAACCCACAAAAAGAATCTATGTATATACATGATGAATGACTTGGTTGTACATAAATAACCTTAGTCTACCATTTTGCTCTCTGTGGTTTGACCTCTACATTCTTGCTTTCTATTCATCTTATGGTAGAGAAAAATAAATTTTAACCTTACTTGTGTTATTCATTACCTTTATTTATAATGTGGGCTAATTGCTGACTAATTGGGAATTATTGATTGGTCAACTCATCGACCGCGATTTCGCCTTGTGAAACCGTACGACCCTCTATCATTCCCTGTTATCAGATGGTGCCATTGCTAGGGAGTAATGAGCGTAGCCTAATTTTACCAGTCATTTTTGTTTAGTCATTTATTTCATTTATTGATTCATTGTTGTAAATATTCATTGATTTATTTTCAATTAATTCTTTGATTATTGTTGTAAATATTTATTGATATGTTGGTTTAACTATTTATTTATGCTACTGACATATCTTTGTGACTTTGTGTAGGGGCCCGCCATGCGAGGATGGCTTTCTAGGAAGTTGAGGAAGCCAAGCTTGGAGGAAGCTGGTCTTCTCCCTAAGACTAGCTGGAGAGAGTATCAAGGAAGCAAGGAGATGAAATTAGCTTACAATCAATTTAAATTTCATTTATGTAATTTTGATGAGAGAGAGACAAACAGATAATTTTGGCATGTAATAATTAACTCAGACTCTACTCTCCACAATGAGGTCCAGTGCCTGGGTGTTTGTTCACCTGGGGGACTCGTCGTAGTTTCCGCATTTCTCGTCTTCTTCTATTTTGTTTTCCGCTGTTTTGAGCCTTTCGTCTTATTTTTATTTGTTTTGTGTGCATGGAGCCCCTAGAGTTAGGTTTCTTGACTCGGTAACTAGGTCCAAACCCTAATAAGAATGCATGTTCCTATAGAAATTTACATTTGGATCTAGTCAAATTAATAATGTTAGTAATTTAAACTTAAGACCGCACGCCGAGAGATGTCGTATACAACACGTACAGGACACGTTGTGGCGGGCACCGATCAACATCAAAGATCAGACCTTGGACTCATTTCTAAATAACTAACAATCGATTCTTCACGATTAATAGCAGCTACTGTTTAGGACGATTTTGACGATTGCACACCTCCATGTAGAATAGGTTTAAAAATTCTTTTTTTGCATACCGCATGGATAGAGCTGGGAAGCACTGTAAGTCCTCTAACTCAGCATGCATCATTAGATTCAATGGTGAGATTTCCATCATTGAATCGACTTTCACATCTCCCTCCGATTTTGAGCACCTAGGACTTAAATGAAAATCTACAAAAACGATAGGCGCTTGTATGAAAATAGATGCAAAAAAAGTGAAAACCCAAAATAAAATAAAAGGACTATTAAATAATCTTTGACCTTAATTAAAATCCGTAATGAACTATCATTTTCTTGGGTTCATAAAACCCTCATTGTTTTCAGGTACCTTCGGAGGGGACCATAACCCCTCCCATGAGCGAGGCACGACCCGCTAAGGATCAGAGCCCAAAATCCAGTCTGTAACTGCCTTGTGTATCGCCTGGATTTCCGAAGTAATGGTGCTTCTATCGTACATGATCGAGTAGGGCCTTGTCAATGATGGTGTTCCCGTCTTGTGTGGAACATCAACATTGGTCTGAAGTACTGAGCATAGGCCTCACCTTCACGAGGGTGTCTGTCTCATCGGTTTGTGTCTGAGTAGGTTCTTGCATGCTCACCGGCGATTCCGTTGCGAGCGAGGACCAAAGTAATGGTTTCACCTATCGGCTTCCTCTTTCTATTTCTTTGGCTGAGTAGGGATCCGGGAAGGATTATAAGGACCTCAAAAAGTCCATACTTCAGGTTATATAAGAGGAGGACAACTACGTGATACTTTTCTGGCAGTACTTTCTCTCCTATAGGGTTAGCATGCTAAGGACTTGTTAAAAGATATGCATGAAAATAACAACTCTAAAACTGAAAAGATAATAAATAGCCGAACCTTCATGGCTTCACCTGGTGTGAGTTGGTGAACCCAATTTTGTATTGTGTTTGTATGGATCTAGATTAAGGTTCAAAGAATAAAGTCCCATGCCTTTGCGCAAATTTTATCATGTGTCTACCTCTTGACCCTCGCTCAATTCGAGCCTTGCTACTGTTTTACACTCCATTTTTTCTCCCTCTTGACCACCGTATCTTTCCTCCTACATCAATCTCCTTCTTGCTTCGTGATGTCGATCATGTATGGCTTAGTCGGAACCCCACCGACACCTACATTGATTCCATTGACTCGACTTCGTCAATAATTCAAGGCGATTCCCGAGAACTCGATCCAAACCTTGCGGGTCGATCTCTAGACTCCTCGTCTTCTATCCACCCTTCTAGACCACCCAATAAACCAGGATCACTCTTGTCTCACCTTCGCCATTGTGGATGAAAGTCGATTACAGTCCACATCTTTTTCATTCACAAAACTATGGAATTGATTCTAATTCCAGATCCATCTTGGCTGTTGAAGATTCAATTGCAAGTGGTCTGATTGGAGATTTTTCAAATTGCAGATATAAGACGCTCCCAGTCCTGGATCCTAACATGGAATTCATCTCTTCGGACTCAAACCCCGAAATGGCTCCTCAAGGAAAGGGCAAGGGTTAGCAGCCACCTTCAAAGCAAGAGCAAGGACAAATGCCAGACCAGAACCAAGTTAATGCTGAATTGCTGGCCTCCATCCATGCCATTCAACAGCAACTGACCGATCAAGCCCTGGAACAGACGACATTTCAAGACATGCTGAATGATGTCCTGAACAGACAAGGAGAAGGAGGGGGAGGCAGACCGGGAGGAGGAGGATGAGGACCCCGTGAGAACCCTGATGAAGAAGAGCCAGAACAAGGGAGGACAAAACCCACACCGAAGGATACATCTAACCCTGGAGACAACCAGATGACTGAGTGGATTCTCATACCACAGATGCATGCTCACTTCGAGCTGAAGCCTCAGTTCCTTGCTCTTCTCCCTTTTTTCCACGGGAACACCATCGAAGAGTTGTACATTCATCTCCAGTAATTTTCACGTATCTGCTGTAATACCCACTACCCCAATGTTCCATTGGATGTAGTGAAGATGATGGCGTTCCCCTTCAGTCTACAAGATAAGGCCCTATATTGGGTCAATCATTTGGGAAAGATTGTGTCGGCATGAGAAGAGTTGAAGTCCGCTTTCCTGCACAAATTTTATCCTCTCGGTCGGCTTAATCAGATGCGAGCTAGAATCAGCAATTTCTCTCAAGAAGCCCACGAGACTATTCATGAAGCATGTGATAGGTTCACATATCTGTAGGAGAAATGCCCCATCATGAAACTTTGAGGAGCATCTTGGTCCAACACTTCTTCGGGGGCCTGAACGTGGAAATCCAACGGCTCGTTGACGTAGTCTGTGGGAGATCCCATTTCAACAAGGATGAAGATGTGGTCTGGCAAATTTTTGAGGAAATGGCCGAAGGAGAAGCCACCCTGTCTTCGTCCAAGGCATATCTTAAAGCAACCATAGATCCTCCAGAAGCAAGTATATGCCAGCCTCTCATGAGGTGGAGAGAGATGAAAGCTCCAACCTCAGCATCATTGAGGGTCATCTCTCGAAGGTTGATATCATTGAAAAGTGATCACATGACCTCGAGAAGCTTGCTGTGATCGAAAAGAGGATGTAGAATATCGACAAACTGGACCAGATCACCAAGTAGTTGGAGCTGCTGTTGGGCACCATCAGTTCGATTCAGTCGTCGACACCATGACGGGTCTGATATTCACTGCGTTAAAGATGTGTATTTGATCGTGCATAAAAAATGATGTCGTTTCGTTGTAGGAGGCAATCGGAATCGGTTAAGAAAATAACCACAAATATTATTCAATTTTTAATCTCGTGGTTTTATGTTTATTTTACTTGGACAAGTCCCAAAGTCGAACACAAGGAGACAAAGGAACAACCTAGAATTATGTCTATCAAAATACGTGCGTGGTTTTCAAGGCTGTCTTTTTTTTGTAATTTTTAATGCAATAAAAATGCGAAATGCAATTTTGGCCTATTTTAGGGACTAAAAAGTAAAAGTCGATCAAACGATGTCCGAAAAATACAAAACTTGGCCAAGATGCAAATTATGATGAAATGGACGCGTTGTAATTTTTTTGGAATTTTTAGATAAAATATGAATTTTTTTATGAAATTTTAAATGCAAACAGAATGAATTTCAATATTTAATTATAAAAATATTAAACCTAATTATTTTCAAGGAATAAAATTATCTAAGATCTAAGTAATGGACCTCAGAAAAATCCTAAATCTCAAAAATACTAGTTTCAATATCTATTAAAAATCAAATACTAAGATATGCAAAATGATTTTTACATGAAAAACTATACATGCAAATGCGATTCTTTTTGGATACAATGTCAAGCATAATTAGGTCTACGATATGTGATTTTTCGAGTATTTTTAGAGCAACGGTTAATCAATGGCAAATTTAAGAGCACAAATTGGGCAAAATATGCAATTTTCCACATAATAAATAATTATTAATTAACCATTAATCATAAAAATATCCACGATATGTCAAAACATAGATAATTAATTGACAAACAAAATGCTTTTTTTGGATAATTAGATGATGTAATGTGAGGTCTAAAATGAAGGAGAACGATAGGGGTACATATGCAATAAATATAAATAAAATATGTAGGGGGACCTAGTTGTAATTACCAAGAACACCGGGGGCTTTATGCAAAATCTCTAGAGGGGCACGTGCGTGGCACATGCCCTCTGGTCGGCGAGGGCTGGAACGTAAAAAGAGGATCTCCGGGGGTGCGCCTTGCAATTTACCAACCGGGTCACGTGCTGCGCACGTGACCCCTGTGGATGATGTTAGTGACATTCCCCCACGCACGTGCTCCGCACGTGCGGAGGGCCTCAGGCTGGACCCGACGGCTGGTGGTGGTGGCTCGCGAGAGGAGGCCCCCGACCAAAGCGGTGGCCGAGGCGGATGAACGGAGGCCAGGTAGTGGTGAAAGGCCGGAGTGGCGCTGCTGGAGGCGCCTGGAGCCTTGGCTGCGGAGGAGGTGCACCAGGCGAGGCAGATGGGCTTCTAGAGGTACGGTGGGGCAGAGGACCAGCGATGATACTGTTGAGGCTAGCGTGCCGTTGACCTGTTGTAGGCGATTGTTGGCGGAGGCGATGGCCGGTGTTTGTTGAAGAAGATGATCGTGGGGCGTCGATGGCAGTGGTCGGAGTTGTAGGCTCAACGGGCAAACCCGAAGCTGCAACAGGTTATCAGGGGTGGTGTACCGCATCTGCAACGAGGGTCGTGACCCTCGGATCTTACCGGCGAGGGCCACACGAAGCTGTCACCTCAGGTGGAGCGCAAATCAGTGGATTGATGTTCTGGCGGCGGGGGTTCTTCTTAAATAGAAGATAGGTCCGCCGGAGTAGGAAGGTTTTGGGGATGGCAATTAATTTTGACGAGGGAGTCGGGGATGTCACGAGGTCGGGAGGAGATCTGGAAGGGATACGCATGGATTTGATGATCGGATTTGACGAGGGAGGACGAGTCGATGGCGCGAGATCAAAGGAGGAGGGGACTGGCAAGATTAGCGGCGGAGTCGCAAGGGTTCGTGGGGCGACGTTCATCTGATTGGGAAAGGGGCCTAGGAGGACGATGATCCATGGCCGTCAGATCGACCTAGATCGGGCGGCGAGATGGGTGCCTAGTGGCGGCCTGGGGAGAAAGGGGGCGGCACGTGCCTCACACGTACGAGCCTTTTTTATTTATTTATTTTTAATAAAAATGAATAAAAAATACACCAAAAATTGGCTGACACGTGTAGGCTCCAAGAGCTGCCATGTGTCAGCACCATAAAAATTTGAAAATAAAACTTTGAAAAATAAAAAAGAAATAGCAAACGATCTCGGATCGAAAAATTTTCTTCACAAAAATTGCTCATCTCGAGATCTACAACTTTCTGCAGACATCAAAGCCAAAATCGATCAAGCACAAAGTGATATTTTTGAGGTATCCTATGTACGTAGAATACCTTGATTTTTGGGTTTTCTAAGTTTTTTGTCATTTTTAAACCAGATAAGAATCCCAAAAAATATGATAAAATCAAAGATAAATGTACAATTAATCTATTTTTTGGATTTTTATTAATTAAGAGAGAAAAAATAAAATAAAATATGAAAAAGACCAATTTTGTACAGATTATTAGTGAAGACTCAGACTTAATTTGTTTCTTTGATTTCAAGCTCAATTTAGATTTGGATTTTTGCGCATTTTAATAAAACTTTTATCAAAGAAGACAACTGAAAAAGAAATGAACTAAAATAGGTTAATTATATATGTAAAATAATACGTCAAAAACCGCTAAAATACAAAATGTACAAAAGAGGCCCAAAACCCAACTTTCACATATGAGCTCCAATTCACTAGAACTTGGTCTTGTTTTGAAGGTAATTGAATGTACATTAGTTCAAAAGTGAGTAGGATTGAAACAAACACTGGATGAGGAAGATATGGGGTTTTTAGTCCGGAAATCCTAAACTAGGGTCTGGATTTTTGGTCCCTTTATTTGGGTTAGTTATTTTTTTGTATTTTTCAATCATTCTTGTTAGTGATATATAAACAATAGAGGTGTTTTTGGGTCATTCAGAGTTAGCATGAATTAGTTAAAAAACAAGGAAGTTAGGCTATTTGCAGGTCATTTTTGGCTTGGATTTTTGGCTTCTTATTTTATGCAGAAATTAGTGCTAAAATGCAATTCTTATGAAAATATGCATGAATGCTAATTATGCAGAATAGATGCAAAAATGTTGTTGATTTTGAGGGATTTGAGCTTAATAAATGAGATTTAGAGTGACGAATCTGAGATTCATCATCCCCCTATACTTAAACCATGCTCGTCCCTGAGCATAAAAAAGAAATGCCATGAGGTGAAATGAGATTGGGTTCCATACCAAGATCATGAGCTGAAGGTGAAAAATGAAACTAGACTCGACCTTTGGATCATTTATGTGTCAGAACTTCTGCGAGACTTAGAACTTTAAAATCAACAACCCTCAAGTTCTACGCATCATTGTCACGGTTTTGGCTCAGAAGTCATCTGAGATCAATCCTCTTCCCAAAGTATACCCTTTGAACATTGAACAATCGACTCATGTGTGTGAAAGATTTTAGCTCTTTCCCTCTAGAATGCCATACTGCCATGCTCCTCTCCCTCCAGTAACTCATCCTCGGGGAGTCAGGTATTTCCTTCTAAGGTCTACCGCGTTGTGTTCACAATCGAATTGTGGGGAGAAGTTAGAAGAAGGGGATAAGAACTGGAGGGTGGCCAGTATAGTCACCTATCCTTGTGAAGCTAGCCAGTGTAGCCGAGTCTCCACCAAGATTTGTAGGTTTTCTTGAAGCTTGGACCTTTTTGGTCAGATATTTATTTGGTAGAATGCTTCTTAGTATTCGGAATTTTTGGTGGTTCTGCTTGGATCTTGTTGTGCCCCTACGGATATAGAATCTTTTTATTTCTGTACATTTTTGAGGTCTTAGAAAAAATTGTGCCCAGCCGTCCATCCCTTTTCCGAAGCTTTATTTCAACCCATACTCCGGTCTTTAGATTTCCACGCTACCAGAAAAGAAACTCACACAGTCTTCCAATATCCCGTCTGAGTTGAGCTAAGTGCATAGTGCGAGAGTACACATTAATTTCTTATTCCAGAGTTGTACCCAGAATGAAGAGACCAGGTTAGACACTAAGAGTCAAACGCTGCACATTGTCATGTGGAACTCAAAGAATTAAGTCAAAGACCTGAAGCTTCTAAAATCCTATTTCTCGGTGAAGTTCTTATGAAAATTTGGTGGATTAAGGTCAAGTCCAGACCACTCTCGTTTTCTGCTCATAACTTGGTTCAGAACCCAAAGACTTTTCATAGATGCAAATGTATGAAGTGCAGGTGTGTGAAATGCAGACATTTTTTTCTTTTTGTGGAATTTTTTTTTTGTTTTTTTTTGTTTTTTGTTTTTTTGCAAAAATGAATAAGAAGCCATTTTTCAAATGTTTTTGGGCACAGTTAGTGTTAGTAGCAAATTTTTTTCTTTTTCTTTTGTTTTGTGGTTTTTCGATTAATTACCCACCCCGTAAATACATATAGACTTACACGAAAGTACGAGATATGGGTAAAATATATACGAAGTATATATACAGACCCCCTATACTTAGAGAGTGCTGTGTCCTCAGAGCACAAGAAGCATAAAGAAGACATAGCTCGGCTAAGCATAGGAGAGTGAAAAATAAAAATAAAAAGAAAAGATATACATGATTTCCCCCCTATACTTAGACTGTGAACAGTCTAAGTATAGAAGAAGAGCGAAAAAATAATGCGATCGGGATATGTGGATGAAGAGAGTATATACAGGTGGGTGTCGGTTCCCCCTATACTTAGACTCTGGTCAGCCTAAGTATAAGAGAAGGGTGGAAATGGAGTGATCATGAGAAAGAGTGTGATGCGGGAAAATGGTATATACATATGGCATCGATCCCCCCTATACTTAGGCCTTGGCCTAAGTAGAGGAAGAAGCTATACAAGGAGACCGATGTGATCAGGAGGGAGGGTGGGTAGCCGATGATTAAGGCGGTTTTCGGCTGATCTTTTTGTGAGCCTACGATGGGAGATCGTAATGACGAGATGGAGATGAAGCATATGATTCCCAACTATTATCAGTGTCATCCTCAGAAAAATCATGATGGATAATGGATGAAGTGTTTGAGTCAGATGAAAGATAGCCATCATCAGAGTTATCCTCAAAGGAATAGTATTTAAAAGTGGACACACTCCAAATATTTTGGTCTTTTTGTTTCTTCAGTTGTTTCCTCAGAATTCATTTCTTTTTGGGGTCAAGAGGTTTGTTCTCGGATGAATATTCAGAAGCACCGGTCTCAGTCAGCTCATAAGAAATAATTCCAGTGTACTTGAAGAGGGTAGGAGCATCAGCTTTGGATGAATAGTAGTTAGGAACGGGAGTTGTCCAACGAGAGTCGAATTTTGGATCCTTGCGAAGATATGGCTTTAGAGCTGCCGAACAGACTTCACTCAGGTAGATTACCTTTTCCAGACCTGATGAGGAATCATCAGCTGATTCCTCTTCCGAAAGGTCAAAGGTGATTTTCTTTTTATTGCTTCGTGAAGGTGTCGGTTCACTTGAGTATCCGGATGAATAACCATTAGAATTCTTCTCCTTGGTCGGTGTTCGTTTTGCGTGTTTGTTCTTAGTCTTCTGAATGTTGGTGCACTCTCGATTTGGGATGATTTGGTCAAGATATTCAGAGTAGGTTGCCCCTAGGTGCGACCATGCATATGTCTCAAGATCATAGAAGAAATATTTGTCTATTTTGAGATTCGCGGGAATTGAAATACTGGGAAGAGTCTCTGCATGCTCGTACTCAATTAATTTGATGTTGGAGCATTCATGTGTCGAGTTGTTGTCATCAAGGTAGTCAGAATAGGTCGACCCAGGGTGTGACCATGCGTAAGTCTCCGGATCATATGATTCATATACATGATTCTCCAGGGTGAGAGCGGCTGGGAATGGAGCAAATGGGAGATTCTCTAAACCAATAGTCTCATCAACAACCGATATCTTAGGTGTAATAGCGGGGTATGGCTCTTCTACCGCTTCGCGATTGCGGCTGTCGGGGACTTCGTGGGTTGCCTCATAAAATTGCGGTTCCTCAAAGACCGAGTCAGATCGAAGTGCTTCCAATGCTGTAAAATTGATTTCCCGAGTCTCACAATCAATAATTGCCTTAGCCAATGCTAAGAATGGCTTTTTGAGAATAATTGGAGACTGGGTGAATTCTCCTTGATGCTCAATATCAATGATCATGAATTCTACTTTGAGCGGAGCACCTTGGAATGTCATGATGACAGAAATGATTCCTCTCGGCCTCTTTATCGACCAATCAGCCAATTGAACAATCTCTCGTATCTTCCTGATCGGTCCGAGTTTGAGTTCGTGAAATACAGAGGTCGGGAGGATATTGATCGGTGAATCGTCATCAATCCGAGCATGGGTGAAAATTGTATCTTTGATTTCACAGTCAAATCTGGGCAACCGCTTCATTATGCGGCTTTTGATTTTTCTACTCAACACCAAGAAGGAGGCCATTGACAAGATATGTCTTTCAGTCTTTGTCCGTATCCTACCCGACATTTTGATCATTAATTTGTCCATTACAAATCCTTTAAGGTCGGGGAAGTGTTCAATGAACTTTATAAAGGGAAGTTCAAAAACCAATCGTTTCTACAGTGCTTCCCGTAAAGCAGGATCCAAATTCATCAAATCTTCCTCAGTCTCAATTTTTATGAAATTGTCTGGATTTTCAATTTTTTGGTGTTTTTGAATATTCCCATTTTTTGGTATTTTCTGTGTGGTGTGGTGATGTGGTGTGTTCCTCAGATGAGTAGGGGCTTTGATGTTTAGAATAAGAGTTAGAGGCATACTCATGTCTAGGGGAATACTAAGCAGAAGTACTACTGTCAGAATCGTCCCCAGATTTTCGAATATCCTCAAAATTTTTGATCTTAGATCCAATCATTTCCTCATTCATTTTTATGTCCGAGCCACCAGAGATTGAGATTAATCGATCGGCAAATTTTTGAAATCTATCCTCCATTAATTCGAATCTTTTATTTATCCTCGAAATATCATCCTCAATATTTTGTTCATGATCAATCATGGGAGCAGTCGGTGTGTGCTTTTCAGAGTCAATGATTTCATCTTCCATTTTCCTGTATGTGCTGAGAGGAGAGTTTCTCGGAATATCCGACATATGATCATTATTTTCTGAAAATTTTTCCTCAAAATTATGGAAGGAGGCTGCTCAGTGGAAGAATTTTGTGGGAATGTGTAGGTCTCATACTCAACATGCCGTGACTCGGGCATGTCATCCTGGTTCGAGTAGAGTCTACCTCCATGGTCATGATTGATCGTATCCTCAAATAATGGAGTCATACAGGGTGCATATGTGTCAATATCATCCATTTGGCCCTCTGTATGTGTAGGATGGTCAAAGGAGTGGTACTCAGGTTGGTCGATAGGAATCTGATCGTCATGGTCAATCCAACGTTGATGATCATTAAGTGCGGGTCTTTCCATCTGGGTTTGATTTCTCGGCCAATCATAAGACTCAAAGGTATTTTGATCTTGAAATGGTTCATTAGCGAGAAACCGAGAACAAGACGGTTCAGTCCAAGATGGTAGGGTGTCATGTGCGGTCGGATGATTTGAGTAGGAATTCAATGAGGGGGCTGAATTTATCCGTGGTTGAAAGTCTCCCGCAAATGTTGGAGGATTGTTGAAAGAAGAGGATTTAGTTGATTTGGGCCTAACCGAGACAATTCATTTTCATAGTATAGCTCTGATGGATTTTCAGATAAATGTTCGACCATTTTTGAAAGAGCTGAAAGGAATGATGGTTCGGGTTTGCAATGATTTTCATGACCTGGATGCGAAGATTTTTTGGATAAAAGTTCCATGATAAGGTTTAAATCAAGAAAGGAGAAAGATGATTGCACAGGATAGTCAAAAGAAATTTTATCAAATGTGCGGCTTTTGATCTTCGATATCGGTTCACGCACACCAATGCAAACACAAATCAAACCCCAAGTTCACCAACACACACAATGAAGCCGTAAGAGCTCGGCTATTATCTTTTCAATTTTAGTTGGTGATAAGTCAATCTTGGAAAGAATTTAGTGAGCTGTTAGGTGCCGAAATTTCCGTAATGACTGGACCGAATTCTTACGACTAGTTGCACCTACTTTTAGCCAGTATGGGAGTAAGTATGGACCGTAGAACGGCTACCGTTACTTGAGGACGGGGCCTTACGTAGTGTCCTCTAAACCACCCACTCTGCTAAGGAAATCCGGACCGTTTACTGGCTACCCGTAGATCCTCACTGAGAAGTAGCTAATCATTTTTGGTGGAATCAGTAGTCAATATGAAAATTCGGGTTTGAGCTCTAGCCTTAAGTGTCATCTCTCGCTCACTCAAAAAAAAAAAAATAAAAACATCCAGGGTCGGGGTTTCTCTCCCGCAAAAATTCTTGATTTTATGGTTTATTAAGATCGGCTATATTTAGCAGTCCTAATTTTAATTAGGTGATCACTGAAGAATTTAAATGAGGACAATTACTGTCTACCGTCCAATCCCAATTTCCTTTAGAATTATGTGATAAAATAAGAGGGAGAAATTTGGGAAAAGCCAATGCACGCGAAAACAATGATGTATGCTCAGTTAGAAGACTTACAGTGAATCCTCGCAATCTTCATGTGGTACGCAATACAGAAATTGAAAATTTAGTCTATATGGATGCAAGCCGATGAAAAACCGTACCTAATCACAAAGTTCTATTAGCAAGAAAGAATTGAGTTAAATTTGGTTAAATTGAACGATTTAATGTGCATCTCAATTAATAGTGAAGTGCATCTTAATTCCTACGAACACAATAAAAAAAATGCTCTAAGAGCTGTATGTGCAGGTCTATCCTAATCGCCACTCAAGTCGGACCCCACCCTCACCGGAGAGTGAAACAGGACATGACACCACAGAAAAAGTTCAGAGTCTTTTACACACGTGAGAGTCCAAACGGACACCACTATAAATGAGCAATTAATTACAGAAATTAAAATCCTAGACTCTACGCTCTCTCACGACTCGACTCGATCTTAATTTATTTGCGGCTTTTTCAGAAGTCGGTGAAGATGCTTTGGTTCCTGAAAAACCACTCCATGTATGCCGGGTACATCACAATGAAAATAAGAGAGATTTGTGTAAGAGAGTGACTCAAAAATAAATCAAAAATAAAAAATAAAAAATAAAAAAAATAAATGCTGAAAATAAATTACAGGAAAAAATGGAATTTACAATGAATAATTCGGGGGTCAGACTACCTGAATGCGAAAAACCAAACAAAAATTTTCAAAACACAAAACTAAGCCATTTGCCTCCCCAGCAACGGCGCCATCTGACGATTCCGATATTCACTACGTTAAAGATGTGTATTTGATCATGCGTAAAAAAATGATGATTTATCGTTTCGTTGTAGGCGGCAATCAGAATCGATCAAGAAAATAACCACAAATATTATTCCATTTTTAATCTCGTGGTTTTACGTTTATTTTACTTGGCAAGTCCCAAGGTCGAACACAAGGAATCAAAGGAATAACCTAGAATTATGTCTATCAAAATTTGTACGCGGTTTTCAAGGCGGTCTTTTCTTTTGTAATTTTTAATGCAATAAAGGATGTGAAATGCAATTTTAGCCTATATTTGGGACTAAAAAGTAAAAGTCGATCAAACGATATCCGAAAAATACGAAACCTGGCCAAGATGCAAATTATGATGAAATGGATGCGCTGTATTTTTTTTTGGAATTTTTAGATGAAATATGAATTTTTTACGAATTTTTAAATACAAACAGAATGAATTTCAATATTTAATTATAATAAATTTTGAACCTAATTATTTTCAAGGAATAAAATTATACAAGATCTATTACTAAATAATAGACCTCAGAAAAATCCTAAATCTCGAAAATACTAGTTTCAATACCTATTAAAAATCAACTACTGAAATATGCAAAATAATTTTTACAGGATAAACTATGCATCAAATGTGATTCTTTTTGGGCACAATTCAAGCACAATTAATTCTACGATATGTGATTTTTCGGGGATTTTTAGAGCAGTGGTTAATCAATGGCAAATTTAAGAGCACAAACTGGGCAAAATATGCAATTTTCCACAAGATAAATAATTATTAATTAACCATCAATGACAAAAATATCCACGATATGTCAAAACGTAGAGAATGAATTGACAAACAAAATGCTATTTTGGATAATTAGATGATGTAATGCAAAGGTCTAAAATGAAGGAGAAAGGCAGTGGTACAAATGCAATTAATATAAATAAAATATGCAGGGGGGGACCTAGTTGTAATTACCAAGAACACCGGGAGCTTTCTGCAAAATATCCAGAGGGACAGTGCGTGGCATGTGCCCTCTGGTCGGCGGGGGCTGGTGCGCAAAAAGAGGATCTCCGGGGGTGTGCCTTGCAATTTACCCATCGTGTCACGTGCACCCTGTGGATGACGTCAGTGACGTTCCCCCACGCACGTGCGGGGGGCCTCGGGCTGGACCCGGCGGCTGGTGGCGGTGGCTCGCGAGAGGAGGCCCCCGGCCAAGGCGGTGGCCGAGGCATATGAATGGAGGCCAGGCAGTGGTGGAAGGCCGGAGTGGTGCTGCTGGAGGCGCCTGGAGCCTTGGTTGCGGAGGAGGTGCACCAGGCGAGGTGGATGGGCTTCTAGAGGTGCGGCGGGGCGGAGGACCGGCGATGCTCTTGTTGAGGCTAGCGTGCCGTTGACCGGCTGTAGGCGATCGTTGGCGGAGGCGAAGGCCGGTGTTTGTCGAAGAAGATGATCGTGGGGCGTCGGTGGTGGTGGTCGGAGTTGTAGGCTCAACGAGCAAACCTGGAGCAACAGCAGGTCGTCGGGGGTGGTGTACCGTGTCTGCAACGAGGGTCGTGGCCCTCGGATCTCGCCGGCGAGGGCCACACGAAGCTGTCACCTCTGGTGGAGCGCAAATCGGCAGATCGATGTTCTGATGGCGGGGGTTCTTCTTAAATAGGAGATGGGTCCGCTGAAGAAGGAAGGTTTTGGGGATGGCGATTTTGACGAGGGATTCGGGGATGTCAAGAGGTTGGGAGGAGATCTGGAAGGGATATGTGGGGATTTGATGATCGGATTTGACGAGGGAGGACGAGTCGATGGTGCGAGATTGGAGGAGGAGGGGACTGGCGAGATTAGCGGCGGAGTCACGGGGGTTCGCGGGGCAGCGTTCGCCTGATTGGAAAAGGGGCCTGGGAGGACAACGACCCATGGCTGTTCGATCGGCCAAGATCGGGTGGCCAGATGGGTGCCAAGTGGTGGCCTGGGGAGAAAGGGGGTGGCACGTGCTTGGCACGTGCCTGGGCGGCACGTGCCTCGCACGTGCAAGCCTTTTATTTTTTTATTTTTTTATTTATTTTTATAAAAAATGAATAAAAAATACACCCAAAATTTGTTGACACTTGGCGGCTCCAAGAGCTGCCACGTGTCAGCACCACAAAAATCCGAATATAAAACTTTGAAAAATAAAAAAGAAATAGCAAACGGCCTTGGATCGAAAATGTTTCTTCACAAGAATTGCTCTTCTCAATGAGATCTACAACTTTCATGAAGACATCAAAGCAAAAATCGATCAATTGCACAAAGAGATATTTTTGGGTATCCTATGTACATAGAATACCTTGATTTTTGGGTTTTCTATTTTTTTGTCATATTTAAACTAGATAAGAATAAAGAGAGAATATGATAAAATTGAAGATAAATATTTACACATTAATCTATTTTTTGGATTTTTATTAATTAAGAAAAAGAAGAAATAAAATAAAATATGGAAAAGACCAATTTTGTACAGACAGTTAGTGAAGACTCGGACTCAATTTGTTTCTTTTATTTCAAGCTCAGTTTAGATTTGGATTTTTGCGCATTTTAATAAAACTTTTATCAAAGAAGACAACTTAAAAAGAAATGAACTAAAATAGGTTAATTATGTACATAAAATAATACGTCAAAAATCGCTAAAATACAAAATGTACAAAAGAGGCCCAAAACCCAACTTTCACATATGAGCTCCGATTCACTTGAACTTGGTCTTGTTTTGAAGGTAATTGAATGCACATTTGTTTAAAAGTGAGTAGGATTGAAACAGACACTGGATGAGGAAGATATGAGGTTTTTAGTCTGGAAATCCTGAAACTAGGGTTTGGGTTTTTGGTCCCCTTATTTGGGTTAGTTATTTTTTTGTATTATTTATTGATTCTTGTTAGTGATATGTACACAGTGGAGGTGGTTTTGGGTCATTCAGAGTTAGCATGAATTAGTTAAAAATCAGGGAAGTTAGGTTATTTACAGGTCATTTTTTGCTTGGATTTTTGGCTTCTTATTTTGTGCAGAAATTAGTGCTAAAATGCAATTCTTATGAAAACATGCATGAATGATAATTATGCAGAATATATGCAGAAATGCTGTTGATTTTGAGGGATTTGAGCTCAATAAATGAGATTTAGAGTGATGAATATGAGATTCATCATGCCATCCACAAAAGCTCCAGCTTAGAAGAAAGATGAGCCATCACGACCACATCAACCTCAGCTGAGCCAGCAGCCACTGGCAGTCCGGCACGTATGCTATGTGCAGGCGCCCGATCAAGGCTCTCTGCAACAGCAGATGGTTGTCTACCAGCCAGACTTCCTTCCATCATCAGATCTAGCCTTCCCACCACCACCATTGATCCAAGAAGTCAATGGTGTATGGAGCAATGATGCACAGCTGACCCATCCTACCGGACATTCTCAAGGTCAGCAACAAGCCAATCAACAATACCACCAACCACAAGGTGGTCATTTTGGGCAGTCCTCACAACCTCCACCACAATATCACCAGCCACCGCAGTATGGGAACCAATGGAGGCAACACCAGCCGTACCAGCAGCAGCAATACTGCCAGCCACATCCATACCACTAGTGTGCAGCTGCCCCACCTCCACAGTACTAGAATTATCCTCCTCCCTCTTACCATCCATATCAGCTTCCTCCACCACCTCAGCACCAGCAACAGTCCTAGCCTCAGCCTTCATGATCCTAGCATCAGCGTGGTCTGTCATTTGAACCTTCTGAGGCAAACCTTGTGAATCCAACTCTAGATTGCTTGGCCCAGCTTGTTAAAGGCCTAGCAGATATGATGAAAAAATTAGATGACCCGATCTCCACGAAAACTGCCATTCTGGCTCAGGTCGAAGCCAACCCCAACATATTATATAATAGTTATATATATATATTTTATGTATGCATATATATAATGTATACATAAAATAAAGTATATACTAGATACATATATATATATATATAATTTATAGAAATATCTTGAGATTCAGTCCACTATATTTTAAAGATTTTGAGACAGTGCTAGTTGGAGGATGTGTTTTTTGGCTTTTTGCAGAGGTAGATCCAAGCTTTGCCGCCATCTCCACTGCGATCTTCTGCTCCCTGCCTTCTAGGTCCAGTGAGCTTCTACCTCTTGCACTCTTTGATTCCTAGGATTAAGATTAGAGTAGTTTGTCTTTACTTTCCTGTTAATCTTGCATCTTATTTCATAAAAATTAAAACTCGTAGTTCAACGAATCTGAGCTCCGGCAACCATTCCAATGTCCTTCGACCATCAAACCATTATCACTTCGGTCCTTCTCACTTCACCTTTGCCCTAGGCACCCCTTCTCAACCTAATCCTTCTTGGATTAGGAGATTGACCCTCCTCTTCCGTCATTCGTTGAGGGTCGATGCTGCACCTCTCCTCCCTCCATCTCACACCGTTCGGACACCCAGAACCTTCCTTTGTGTATGTTAAGCCTTCCTGCAGGTACTGGAGGACCCAAGAATCCTTGAGGGTCGAAATTTTGTCTTAAGTTCAGACAGCTGCGCTTCATTCTTCACCGAGCACCCAGGACCCCGTCGATGGGTCCTGGAACATTCTGAAGGCTTCTAAGGCTCGGAGGAGCTCGAGCTCTATTTTGGGCCCCTTGTAGGCAGCTAAGACCACTAGAGAAGGAGGCTTCGGCCGATTGAAGCTCGCCTAGCCTGAGTTCTTCATCTATTCTTTCTAGTGCTTCTAGCACTATTGGATCATGGGAGGAGCTCCAGTTTTGATCTAGTCTATCAGATTGAGGCTCATCATCATCATTCAATCTCACTAGAATCTTATCTCAGCCGCAGATCCACGAAGGGTTATCAACGTACCATCAGTCAACACGTGGACACGTAGAGGACCAGAGCTGTCGGATCACTTGGCAGGGGTATTTTGCATCTTCTACCTCCATACTTTTGTATTTCATTTTTAGTATAAGAACTCTCATTGGTAGTTATAAAGTTTCTGTAATTTTGTAGTTTGGCCCTTGTACATTCCATATTTGCTTTTAGGTCTAATCTATGTCACCTCACGTGCATGTGTTGTGAGGGACTGGGTGGTTTGCACGTGGACCCTTGGGTCTCTGTTATTTCTTTTTAGTCCTGTAACTTTTATTTCTAGTATTAAAACTTTTGTATAAATTGCAACTTTGACATGCCGCTTATTATTAATTGCAAAAATACCCCTACCAGCGTAGATTGAATTATTTACTATGGGCTTTTTTTATGTTTAAACATATAATTCTCTAGGGGGTATGGGAATTGAAGACTATTTTTGTCTAATTGCATTTAGGTACCTGCTAGAATATTATTTTTCATTTCTTTTATTTTGTTTATGAAAAATATCATCTGACCTCCAAAAATTTTAGGAAAAAAAATTTAAGTGCATGGTCACGTATTAAATCACATATAGTTTTTTCTAGGTATTTTAAAGTATTTTCCTATATTTAAAATTCAAGAACTTTGCATTTATTCATTATTTCTAGTA
This sequence comes from Ottelia alismoides, assembly GCA_037367405.1. Taxonomy (NCBI): domain Eukaryota; kingdom Viridiplantae; phylum Streptophyta; class Magnoliopsida; order Alismatales; family Hydrocharitaceae; genus Ottelia; species Ottelia alismoides. Next base: position 497,100 of record JAZKJV010000566.1, on the reverse strand, counting down.
AAAAATAAGTGACCGAGAAACTGGCCAGATCAGAATCGGAACTCAAGTCACTTCTAGCAGGCCTGAAATATGCTTTCTTTGTGGGTGTAGACAACATGTATCTAGTTATCATCGGCTACAGGCTGACCCCGAAGCAAGAATCTCGACTTCTCGAGGTTCTAGAGAAAAACCGCAAGGCACTTAGTTGGCATGTCTCAGATCTCCACGGGATAAATCCTATGTTGTGTTCACACCACATTTACCTGGAAGAAGATGCCAACCCCTCCTGCGAATTTCAAAGGAGATTGAACCCAAATCTGAGGGACATCGTCATGAAAGAAATCACGAAATGGTGTGACACAGGATTCATTTACCCATCTTCTATTCAAAATAGACGAGCCCCTTGCACGTAGTTCCAAAGAAGTCAGGACTTACTGTAGTTACAAATGATAGAGGAGAGGAGATATCTACTCGGGTACCGACATTCTGATGCGTATGTGATGACTACCGCTGTCTTAATGCATCAAAGATGAAGGACCACTTCCCCTTGCCATTCATTGATCAAGTTCTAGAAAGACTAGCTCGCAAGGAGTTCTTCTTCTTTCTGGATGGGTACTCCGGTGCAACCAAGTGGCAATCACCCTTAAAGATCAAGAGAAGATGACCTTCACTTGCACCTTAATGAGTCCAAAATGTGATGTGTTAAAGAAAATGTATTTGATCGTGCGTAAAAATATTATGTGTCATTTCGTTGTAGGCGGCAATCGGAACCAGTCAAGAAAATAACCACAAATATTTATTCAATTTTTAATCACGTGGTTTTATGTTTATTTTACTTGGGCAAGTCCTAAGGTCGAACACAAGGAGGCAAAGGAACAACCTAGAATTATGTCTATCAAAATTCGTACACGGTTTTCGAGGTATTTTTTTAATTTTTTAATGCAATTAAAGGTGAGAGATGAAATTTGGCCTATTTTAGGGACTAAAATGTAAATTATTCACAAACGATGTCCAAAAAATATGAAACTTGGCCACTATGCAAAATATGATGATTTGAATGCACTGTAATTTTTTTTGGAATTTTTGGCTGCAAGATGAATTTTTTATGAATTTTCAAATGCAAACAGAATGAATTTCAATATTTAATTATAATAAATATTAAACCTAATTTTTTCAAAGAATAAAATTATCTAAGATCTATCACTAGGTAATGGACCTTAGAAAAATCCTAAAACTCGAAAATACAAGATTCAATACCTATTAAAAATCAAACATTGAAATATGCAAAATGATTTTTACAGGACAAACTATGCATGCAAATGCGATTCTTTTTGGGACAATGTCAAGCACAATTAATTCTACAATATGTGATTTTTCGGGAATTTTAGAGCAAGATTAATCAAATCTAAATTTCAGAGCATAAAATGTGCAAAATATGTAATTTTCTACAAAACAATTAATTATTAATTAACCATTGATCACAAAAATATCCACGATATGTCAAAATGTAGAAAATTAATGGAATAACATCATGATATTTTTGAATAATAAAATAATGTCATGTAAAGGTCTAAACTCATTGGGGAACACATGGGTATTTATGCAAAAATCAATAAGTAAAATAAATAAGAATGAAGTGGGGGGACTTTGCGGTAATTACCAATAACCAGAGGAGTGTCTTTGCAAAATGCCAGAGGGGCACGTGCGCAGCATGTGCCCTCTAGATGACGGGGGCTGGATGGCAAATAAGATACTCTCCAGGGGCTTCCGTATAAATGTTCTGTGGCTCACGTGAATACTACGTGCAGTGGTTGGCTCGGGTTGGAGGCTCGGCACGACCTACACGTGGCGTGTGACTGTGCTTCGGAATATCCTGAAGCTCCTGGCTTGGATGCTGGTTCGGATCGAGGATCAGAATGGATCTGGACCACCGATGAAGGTTGGATCCAACGCTCTAGATCACTGCAGTAGTGGACGGTCAGGATCGGAGGATCTTCATTATCGGACGACATGCATTTGGCCGACACACGGCCGACGGTCATCGGAGGAGCGAAGGAGCGTTGACCGGCTGGGGGGGTCGATAGATCTTGGATGGTCGAAGCAGAAGCAGGTGCTGCAGGGTCGTCGGTGAAGTCGATGTCTTTGGTGGATGACGTCGTTGGTGGTCGGCGAGCGAAGCTTCATCAAAGGAGAGTCGTTGGCGATGAAGTCAGAGGGAAAGCGGGTGGCGTAGCATCGTTGGCTCGACGGGAAAGTTCGGAGCGGAGCAGGTGGTTGTCGGAGATGGTCTTCTACAACGAGGGCCGGGGGAGGCCCTCGGATCTCGCCACGAAGGTACCTCGTCGGTGCTGTCACCATGGCAAGGGAGACCAAGGTGCAATCGGCGGATGAATGGGCTCAGGCGGTGCTGCTGTTCTTAAATAGGGGAGGGGGTTCGCCGCGATGGAAGGGGGGTTATTGGGGATGGTGATTGGCAAGATGTGCAGGATACGATTCGACTGATCGGAGACGAGGTCGAGATTTGGGCGGCCGATGATATTCGCGGAAGATTTGATCATGACGGAGACTGCGGTGCGGAAGATCCCCGATTGGGAAAGTCACTCGGAGGAGGAAAATGTCCATGGGCCGTCCGATCGGCCGAGATCGAACGACCCAGATCTCGATGCGTGGCGGCTGGATGTAAAGGAGCGGGGCACGTGCTGTGCACGTGTGAGGATTATTATTAAATTTTTATTTTTTAAAAACTAATTAATAAAAAATCCCAAAAATGACTGACACGTGGCGGCTGCAGGAGCTGCCGCATGTCAGCACCACAAAATTCAAAAAATAAATCCTTTAAAAAATACAAAAGAAATAACAAATGGCCTCGGATCGAAAAAAATTCTTCACAAAAATTGCTCGTCTCAATGAGATCTACAACTTTTATGAATACATCAAAACCAAAATCGATTTTCTGCACAAAGTGATATTTTTGGGGTATCCCATGTACATAAAATACCTTGATTTTTGGGTTTTATAATTTTTTTGTCATTTTTAGACCAGATAAAAATCCACAAAAATATGATAAAATCAACAGTGAATATTCACATATTAATCTATTTTTTTGCATTTTTATTAATTAAGAAAATTCAGCCATGGCCGGTCCCAAGCTCGGGTAAATGAGGAGGGTTGCGTTAGGTAGCCGACTGCCAGCGTAAAATAGTCGGAGACAACTTCCTAAATAATATTTTTTTAAAATATTTTTTACGATGTTGATTCATGACAGTCGGATCTTTTCAACATGGATTTAAGCAAACATACAGATTTCGTTAGGGTGTTCCCTACTTGCGACGTGTTGCATCGCCCGAATGCAATGAAAAATTGACAAGGGCCGCTACATCACAGCCTGGATGTAGTTCAAAATTAGCAAGGGTTCTCGCATGAGGAACACATGCGGGTAATTAAGCTAGTTCCGCTGCATCACCGCCCGGATGCAGTCCAAAATTTACAAGGGTTCTCGCATAATGGACACATGCGAGTAAAGAAGTTAGTCCAAAAGAGATTGCAATGGAAGTTGCGGATTGGTAGTTGGAATATTGGCACTTTGACTGGAAAATCGACGGAGATAGTGGATACGATGGAAAGAAGGAAGATTCATATACTATGCCTTCAAGAGACTAAATGGGTGGGAGAGAAAGCAAGGGAGATCGAGAAGACATGCTTTAAACTTTGGTATTCAGGTAAAGATAAGGGTAGAAATGGTGTTGGAGTGGTTGTTCATAAGGATTTGAAGGATTGTGTGGTTGAGGTGCAAGGATTCAGGGATCGGATTATTTTGCTAAAATTGGTGCTTGAAGAAGAAATTCTGAATATAATCTCAATTTATGCACCACAAATTGGTTTAGATGAAAGGACTAAACAAGCTTTTTGGGAGGATCTAGATAAGATTTTACAAGGAATCCCACAAAGAGAAATGATTTGCATAGGTGGAGATCTTAATGGACATGTGGGAAAAGATGCTTCAGGGTATTCTAGTGTTCATGGAGGACACGGTTTTGGGGATAGAAATGAAGAGGGAAAAGTCATCCTAATTTTTGTAACGGCATATGATCTTTTCATAGAAAACACTCTCTTCAAGAAGAGGGAGGAGCATTTAATTACTTATAAGAGTAGGCCAACGAGAACACAGATAGATTACTTTACGTTGAGGAAAAGAGATCGGTTGTGTTGTAAAGACTGCAAAGTAATCCCAAGAGAGAGTTTGACAACCCAACATCGCTCGTTAGTCTTAGATGTACAAATAAAAGGGCTGGTAAAGAAAAGGAGGGTTCCTAAGATCACTAGAACTAGATGGTGGAATCTTCCACTGAAGCAATCGGGCTTCAGGGAGACGGTTTTAGAAGATTTATCTTGGGATTGTAGTGGAAGTGCAAACGAGATGTGGGAGGCAGTAGCATCTTGTATCCGAAAGGTAGCCAAAGAGATGCTAGGTGAGTCAAAGTGAGGAGCCCCATGTCAAAAGGAGGCTTGGTGGTGGAGTGAAGGGGTGCAAGAGAAGCTAAAAATTAAAAGAGCATGCTTTAAAGCTATGTCTAAGGATAGAACAGAGGAAACTGTCACAACTACAAAATAGCAAAGAAGGAAGCAAAGAAGGCTGTAAGCGAGGCTAAGCCGAAACCTTATGATGTTTTGTATAAAAATCTCGACTCTAAGGAGGGCCAGAAGGATATATTCAGGTTGGCCAAAGCAAGAGAAAGAAAGACCAAAGACCTTTCTCAAGTGAGATGCATTAAGGACGAGGAAGGTCACGTGGTTGTTACTCAGAAGGATATAGAGACTAGATGGGAGCAGTACTTCCATAAACTTTTCATTGGGGAAGGAAATAGAGACATCACTTTGGGTGATCTAGCTGGTAGTGAAAGTTACTTGAATCGTGCAAGCTATAGACGGATACAAAGAAAGGAAGTAGAGGATGCTTTGAAGGTTATGAGACCTGGGAAAGGTGTAGGACCGGATGACATCCCTGTAGAAGTATGCAAAGTTTTAGGTGAGCGTGGTTTGACTTGTCTTAGAAATCTGTTAAATGTTATTTGACGAAGCAAGAAAATGCTCGAAGATTGGAGGAGGAGTATCATGATGCCTCTTTATAAGAATAAAGGAGACATTCAAAATTGTTCAAATTATAGGGGTATCAAGCTGATGAGTCACACTAATTTGGGAGCATGTGATCGAGAGAAGGTTAAGGCAAGTTTCTAACGTCAAAGAAAACCGATTCAGATTCATGCCAGGTCGCTCAACTATTGAAGCCATCCATTTGCCGAGGAGAATAATGGAGATTTATAGAGCTAAAAGGAAGAACCTCCATATGATCTTTATTGATTTGGAGAAGGCTCATGATTCTGTCCTACAAGAGATATTGTGGAGAGTTTTGGAGAAGAGACAAGTGCCTGTCCTATACATTAACCTCATAAAGGACATGTATGATAGGGCTTTATCTTGTGTAAGGACCCCGTCTGGGAAGACTGGCTATTTTGACATCAACATTGGTTTACATCAAGGTTCAGCTTTGAGTCCATTTCTTTTTACTTTGATTATGGACGAGTTGAGAAGTCACATTCAGGATGAGTTACCTTGGTGTATGTTATTTGCTGATGATATTGGGTTGATTGACGAGACTAGAGATGGAGTAAATGAGAAGCTTCAGGTCTGGAGACATGAGTTGGAGAGTAAAGGATTTCGTATAAGTAGGGATAAGACAGAATATATGGAGTGCACCTTTGATGGAAGCAATGGTGAAGGAATTGAGGTGAAGATTGGTGATGATAACATTCGGAAGAGAGATTCTTTTAGATCTCTGGGATCTATTTTGCAACATGATGCGGAAATTGATGGAGATGTTACTAATAGAATAAATGCAAGTTAGCTAAAGTGGAGGGGAGCCTCTGCTGTTTTCTGTGATAAGAAAATTCCTTTAAAAATTAAAGGAAAGTTTTACAAAGCATCCGTGAGACCTGCTATGCTCTATGGATCTGAATGTTAGCCTGTGAACCATACACATGTGCAGAGAATGGCTGTAGCAGAAATGAAAATGCTAAGGTGGATGTGTGGACACACACACACACGTAAAGATTGGATTCGGAATGATGCAGTCAGAAAGAAAGTTGGTGTTGCTCCGATCGAGGATAAGATGCGAGAAAACCGCTTAAGTTGGTTTGGTCATTTGCAAAGAAGACCAGCTGATGCACCAGTTAGGAGATGCGAGTGTTGGGATGTTGAGCCGGCTAAGAGAGGGTGGGGACGTCCCAAGAAGTGTTGGAAAGAGACCATACGAAGGGATCTTTGTTTTGTGGATATAAGCCTGGGATTGACCCAAGATAGATCTGAATGAAGGCAAAGAATCCATGTAGCCGATCCTACTTAATTGTGGGAAAAGGCTTTGTTGTTGTTGTTGTTTTATTAATTAAGAAAAAGAGGAAATAAAATAAAAGATGAAAAAGACCAAATTTGTACAGGTAGTTAGTGAAGACTTGGACTCGATTTGTTTCTTTGATTTCAAGCTCAATTTGGATTTGTATTTTTACACATTTTAATAAAAATTTTATCAAAGAAGACAAATGAAAAAGAAATCAACTAAAATAGGTTAAATATGTACTTAAAATACTAGGTCAAAATCAGCTAAAATACAAAATGTACAAAAGAGGCCCAAAACCCAATTTTCACATATGAGCTCCGATTCACTTGAGCTTGGTCTTGTTTTGAAGGTAATTGAATGTACATTAGTTCAAAAGTGAGTAGGATTAAAACAGACACTGGATAGAGAAGATATGGGGTTTTTAGTCCAAAAATCCTGAAACTAGGGTTTGGGTTTTTGGTTCGCTTATTTGGGTTAGTGATTATTTTGTATTTTTCATTTATTCTTGTTAGTTATATGTACATGGTGGAGTGGCTTTGGGTTATTCGGAGTTAGCATGAATTAGTTAAAAGTCAGTGAAGTTAGGCTATTTACAGATCAATTTTGGCTGAGATTTTTAGCTTTTTATTTGTGCAAAAATTAGTGCTAAAATGCAATTCTTATCAAAACATGCATGAATGCTAATTATGTAGAATAATTGAAGAAATGCTGATGATTTTGAGGGATTAGAGCTTAATTAATGAGATTTAGAGTGATGAATCTGAGATTCATCATCCCCTTATACTTAAACCATGCTCGTCCCTGAGCATAAAAAAGAAATGCAATGCGGTGAAATGAGATTGGGTTCCATACCAAGACCATGAGCTGAAGGTGAAAATGAAACTAGACTCGACCTTTGGATTATTAGTTTGGCGGAACTTCTATGAGACTTAGAATTTCAAAATCAACAACCTTCAAGTTCTACACATCATTATCACAGTTTCGGCTCAGAAGTCATCTTAGATCAATCCTCTTCCCAAAGCATACCCTATGAACATTGAACAATTGACTCATGTGTGTGAAAGGTTTTAGCTCTTCCCATCCAGAATGCTGTACTATCATGCTCATCTCCTCTCCAGTAACTCGTCCTCAGGGAGTCAGGTATTTCCTTCTAAGATCTGTCGCGCTGTGTTCATAATCGAATTGGGGGAGAAGTTAGAAGAAGGAGAAAAGAACTGGAGGTTGGCCAGTGTAGTCACCTCTCCTTGTGAAGCTGGCTAGTGTAGCCGAGTCTCCACCAAGATCTGCAGGTTTTCTTGAAGCTTGGACCTTTTTGTTCAGATATTTATTTGGTAGAATGCTTCTTTGTATTTGGATTTTTGGTGGTTCTTCTTAAATCTTGTTGTGCCCCTACGGATATAGAATCTTTTTATTTTCGTACATTTTTTGGGGTCTTAGAAAAAAATGTGCCCACCCGTCCATCCCTTTTCCTAAGCTTTATTTCAAGCCGTACTCCGATCTTTAGATTTCCACACTACCAGAAAAGAAACTCACACAGTCTTCCAACATCCCGTCTGAGTTGAGCTAAGTGCATAGTGTGAGAGTACAAATTAATTCCCTATTCCAGAGTTGTACCCAGAATGAAGAGACCAGGTTAGACACTAAGAGTCAAACGCTGCACATTGTCATGTGGAACTCAAAGAATTAAGTCAAAGACATGAAGTTTCTAAAATCCTATTTCTCAGTGAAGTTCCTCTGAAAATTAGGTGGATTAAGGTCAAGTCCAGTCCACTCTCGATTTCTGCTCATAACTTAGTTCAGAACCCAAGGACTTTTCACAGATGCAAATGAATGAAATGTTGGATGAAGTGCAGGTGTGTGAAATGTAGACACAATTTTTTTTGATTTTTTTGATTTTTTATGCAAGGGATTTTTGATTTTTTTAATGCAAAAATGAATAAGAAGCCATTTTTTTCAACAAATTTGGCCATAGTCAGTGTTACTAGCAAAACTCCTTTCCTTTTTCTTATCTTTTATTTTGTTTTTTTCAAATTAATTACCCATCCTGGTAAATACATATAAACTTACGTGAAAGTATGAGATATGGCTAAAATAAATAAATAAATATATATATATATACAGTATATATACAGACCCCCCTATACTTAGCGAGTGTTTTGTCCTTAGAGCACAAGAAGCGTAAAGAAGTCATAGCTCGGGCTAAGCATAAAAGAGTGAAAAATAACAAGATATATAAGTCTGCCCTCTATAGTTAGACTATGAATAGTCTAAGTATAGAAAAAGAGCGGAAAAAAATGAAGCGGTCGGGGTATGTGAATGAGGAGAGTATATACAGATGAGCATCAGTTCCTCCTATACTTAGGCTCTGATCAGCCTAAGTATAGAAGAAGAGTGGAAGTGAGGCGATCGGGAGATAGGAGAAGGATGAGGGAAATGGTATATACATATGGCATCGGCCCCCCCTTTACTTAGGCCTTGGCCTAAGTAGAGGAAAAAGCTGTACAAGGAACCGATGTGGTCGGGAGGGAGGGTGGGTAGCTAATGATTAAGGCGGTTTTCGGCTGATCTTTTTATGAGCATGCGATGGGAGATCGGAATAACGAGCCGGAGATGAAGCATATGATTCCCAACTATAATCAGTGTCATCCTCAGAAAATCATGATGGATAGTGGATGAAGTGTTTGAGTCAGATGAAAGATATCCATCATCGGAATTATCCTCAGAGGAATATTATTTAAAAGTGGATACACTCCAAGTATTCTGGTCTTCTTGTTTCTTTAGTTGTTTCCTCAAAATTTGTTCCTTCTTGGGATCAAGCGGTTTGTCCTCGGATGAATACTCGGAAGTGCCGGTCTCAGTCAGCTTATAAGAAATAATTCCAGTGTACTTGATGAGGGCAGGAGCATCAACTTTGGATGAATAGTAGTTAGGAACGGAGGTTGTCCAATGAGAATCGAATTTTGGATCCTTGCGAAGATATGGTTTTAGAACTACCGAACAGACTTTTCTCATGTGGATTACCTTTTCCGGACCTGATGAGGGATCATCAGCTGATTCCTCTTCTGGAAGGTCAAAGGTGGCTTTCTTTTTCTTGTTTCGTGAAGGTGTCGGTCCACTTGAGTATCCAGATGAATAACCATTGGAAATTTTCCCCTTGGTCGGTGTTCGTCCTGCGTGTTTGTTCTTAGTCTTCTGAATGTTAGTGCACTCTCGATTTGGGATGATTTGGTCAAGATATTCAGAATAGGTTTCCCCTGGGTGCGACCATGCATATGTCTTAGGATCGTAGAAGAAACATTCGTTTATTTTGAGATCTGCAGGAATTGAAATACCGGGGAGAGTCTCTACATGTTCGTTTTCAATTGATTTGACATTGGAGCATTCCTTGTCAAGTTGATGTGATCAAGGCAGTCAGAATAGGTCGACCCAGGGTGTGACCATGCATAAGTCTCTGGATCATATGATTCATATACTTGATTCTCCATGGTAAGAGCGACTGGGAATGGAGTAGGAGGGAGAGTCTCTAAACCAATAATCTCATCAACAACCGCTATCTTAGGTGTCGCATCGGGGTAGGGCTCTTCTACCGCTTAATGGTTACGACTGTCGGGGACTTCGTGGGTTTCCTCAGAAAATCGTGGTTCCTCAAAGACTGGGTGAGATCAAAGTGCTTCCAATGCTTTAAAATTGATTTTCCGAGTCTCGCAATCAATAATTACCTTAGCCAATGCTAAGAATGGCTTTCCGAGAATAATTGGAGACTGGGTGAATTCTCCCTGATGCTCAATATCAATGATCGTGAAGTCTACTTTGAGCGTAGCACCTTGGAATGTCATGATGATAGAAATGATTCCTCTCGGCCGCTTTATTGATCGGTCAGTCAATTGAACAATCTTTCGTATCTTCCTGATCGATCCGAGTTTGAGTTCGTGAAATACAGAGGTCGGGAGGATATTGATTGTGAATCGTCATCAATCCGAGCATGGGTGAAAATTGTGTCTTTGATTCCACAGTCAAATCTAGGCAACTGCGTCACTATGCGGCTCTTGGTTTTTCTCTTCAACACCAAGGAGGAGGCCATTGACAAGATATGTCTTTCAGTCTTTGTTCTTATCCTGCCCGACTTTTTCATCATTAATTTGTCCATTACAAATCTTTTAAGGTCGGGGAAGTGTTCAATGGCTTGTATAAAGGGAAGTTCAAACATCATTTTTTTCCAGTGCTTCCCGTAAAGCAGGATCCTAATTCTTAATATCTTCTTCAGATTCAATTTTTATGTATTTTTCGAGATTTTCGATTTTTTGGTGTTTTTTAATATTCCAATTTTTTGATATTTTCTATGTGGTGTGGTGATGTGGTGTGTTCCTCAGATGAGAAGGGGTTTTGATGTTCAGAGTAAGAGTCAGAGGCATAGTCATTCCTAGGGGAGTAATATACAGAAGTGTCCCTAGGTTTCTGAATATCCTCAAAATTTTCAGCATGAGATCTAATCATTTCCTCATCCATTTTTATGTCCGAGCTCCCATAGAGTGAAATTAGTCGGTCGGTGAAATTTTGAAATCTATCCTCCATTAATTCGACTCTTTTATTCATCCTCGAAATATCATCCTCAAAATTCTGTTCATGATCAATCATGGGAGCAGTCGGTGTGTGTGTTTTTTGCATTTGAGATTCAATAATTTCATCTTCCATTTTCCTGTATGTGCTGAGAGGAAAATTTCTTGGAATATCCGATATATGATCATTATTTTTTGAAAATTTCTCCTCAAAAATTATGGAAGGAGGCTGCTTAGTGGAAGGATTTTGCAGGAATGTGTAGGTCTCATACTCGACATGCCGTGACTCAGGCATGTCATCCTGGTTTGAGTAGAATCTACTTCCATGCTCATGATTGATTGTATCCTCAAATATTGGGGTCATACAGGGTGCATATGTGTCGATATGATCCATGTAGTCCTCTGTATGTATAGGCTGAACAAATGAGTGATATTCGAGTTGGTCAATAGGTATTTGATCGATGCGATTAATCCAATGCTGATGATCATTAAGTACGGGTATTTTCGTCTGGGTTTGATTTCTCGGCCAGTCATCAAGGGTATTTTGATCTTTAAATGGTTTATTAGCGAGAAATCGAGAATAAGAAGGATCAATCCAAGATGGTAGGTGGTCATGTGCGATCGGATGATTCGAATAGGAATTCAATGAGGGGGACGAATTCATCCGCGGGTGAAAGTCTCCCGCAAATGTTGGAGGATTATTGAAAGAAGAGGATTTAGTTGATTTGGTCCTAACCGAGATAAATTCATTTTCATAGTATAGCTCTGATGGAATTTCAGATAAATATTCAGCCATTTTTGAAAGAGCTGAAAGGAATGATGGTTTGGGTTTGCAATGATTTTCATGATCTGGATGCGGAGAGTTTTTGGACAAAAGTTCCATGATGAGGTTTAAATCAAGAAAGGAGAGAGATGATTGCACGGGATAGTCAAAAGAAATTTTATCAAATGTGCGGCTTTTAATCTTCGATACCGGTTCACGCACACCAATGCAAATACAAATCAAACCCCGGGTTCACCAACTCACACAATGAAGCCTTAAGAGTTCGCTATTATCTTTTCAATTTTAATTGGTGATAAGACAATCTTGGAAAAAAATTTAGCGAGCTATCAGGTGCCGGAAACTTTCGTAATGACTGGCCTGAATTATTACGACTAGTTGCACCTACTTTCAGCCAATATGGGTGTAAGTACGAACCGTAGAACGGTTAGCCGTGTTACTTGAGGATGGAGCCTTACGCGGTGTCCTCTAAACCACCCACTCTGCTAAGGAAATCCGGACCGTTTATCGGCTACCCGTAGATCCTCACTGAGAAGTAGCTAATCGTTTTTGGTAGAATCATTAGTCAATATGAAAATCAGGTTTTGGGCTCTAGCCTTAAGTGTCGACTCTTGCTCACTCAGAAAAATAAAAGCATCCAAGGTTGGGGTTGCTCTCCCGTAAAAATTCTTGATTTTATGGGTTAATTTAGAATCGGCTATATTTAGTAGTGCCAATTTTAATTTAGTGATCACTGAAGAATTAAGTGAGCAGAAATACATGTCTACCGTCCAGTCCCAGTTTCCTTTAAAATTATGTGATAAAACAAGAGGGAGAAATTCGGGAAAAGCTGATGCATGCGACAAACTATGATGAAGAATATTCTGACCAATTCTTATTATGGCATTGGACAGAATCAGAACGCTCAAGCTCCGGGTTTACGTTGTCATCGGGAGGGCGAAACTATAGGGGGTTCCCACTCGAGCACCCACGGGCATCATCGAACTTCATGGATAATCAATGTGAGTCAAAGAGAATGGATGACATACGAGAGCAGAGGCTGAAGGCTCAATTCCAGAACATGGATGGGATGAGAACGTCTGTTAGGAGAAATCCGGAATCGAGCTGGTCGTCCGGGCTCGACAACCGCGACCAACCAGCACAGACTCCGCACTGCTGCCTGCACTGCAGATCGGGCATATGCCCGGCATTCACATTCTTGCCGGTGGGAAACTGCTACAATAACAACAGGTTCATAAGCTGCTCCCACTTCTACTGCTATCCCTCCACCGCATTAGGAAGGCGCTGCCACGCGGATCCCGATCCCCACTACTGGTCTGCGTCTTACGATTCCCAGGCAGGGATACTGATCGACAGGGATGACATCCTGACAAAGAAACGCTTGCGACCCTCACTAGCATCCCGGGCTCGCGACCCTCACCAGTTCGGGGAGGGCGGATTTGAGGCATGCCGGGCTCGTGACCCTCACCAGCATCGTGTTGGGGTTCGTGGTGGAAGATCCGCAACACGTGAGGCTGGGGAGTGGGACGACACCCTACTCAGCTTGGACCATATCAAATACGCATGTGTCGATGCCTTCCTGTTCCCTAGAGATCGGCCCGTCCTCGTGCTCCTCGTGCTGCACCGTCGAAAGGGAAATGAAGAGGAAGAAGGAGGAGAGATCCTCAAGATGGTGAAGATGGTGTCAATGGCAGAGATCAGGTGTTCCATAAGATCCTCGGCCTTCATCCCAAACATCTGTCATCATGTGCTTGGAGAAGAAGAGGAAGAAGATATCCCAAGGCTATCCCAAGCAATTGACTCAAATAAAGTTAAGACTGACAGCAGGGTCTGTGGGGTAAGACGGAGCAAGTTTACAGGGTCGGGGGGGGATACATTGTTTCAAAGGTTGTGAGGTAATTGACAAAGATTATAGGGTCTGCCGGGTAAAAATCCCAAAAAATTAATTAAAAACCCACCAAAAAGACACATAGACAAATACTTCACAATCATCTTTTTGTGCATTCACTTGCCAAACCTAGCTTGTTTGCTCCCTGTGATCGACCTCTACATGCTTGCACACTGTAGACATCCATTATAGATATAATAAATTTTAACTCCACATCGCTTTTTTATTGCTTAATCATCATTGTGGGTTAATTGTTGTCTGAAGTAGGGTTTCTTGCGGGTCACAACAGTGATTGTGTCTCCACCCTATGTGAGACGTATTTTAGACCCGAGAAAAATCCTCTTCAACAGGTAGTCATTTTACGGTCTGACTTCCCTTAGCAGAGCAGGCGGTTTAGAGGACATCATGAAAGGCTCCATCCTCAAGTAACACAGGTAGTCGTCTAATGGTCTGTACTTACACCCATACTGGCTGAAAGTTGATGCAACTAGCTGTATGAACTCAGAACAATCTTTGTGAAATATTTCAGCACCTAATAACTCCGCTTAATCTTCAAGACTGTTCGATCATTAAATTAAATTTAAAAGATAAGCGGCTGAACCTTGACGTGCCTTCACAAGTGTCAAGTGGGTGAATCAACTGGTTTGTTTGTTGTTTTGTCTTGTGTCTGTTTTGCTCCCTGTTTGGATCATCATCTCCTTCTTTTCCACCATGTATTCCCGATCCACCTCTTATATGAACCCTGAAGTCGGAACTTCGATCGACCTTACCATCTCACCCGACTTCACCACTTCTTCATATTTCTAACCTTCTACATGTTCTTACCCATCCGATACCCTCCCATTCCAGTCTAGCACACCCTCTATTCAAAAGTTGCTAGCCAACATGACATATACCTCAAGCAAACAACTATTGAGAATGATGATCGGTCGACCGACATGGGTCAAGATTACACCTATACACCTTTCACTCGTGGACTTCCTGTTGACGACTAAATAGAGAGGCCTACATCTTATATTCACCCTAACTAGATCGAACCTCATAGACCCTCCCGTTTTGCACTCAAGGAGCCCTCATACACCGAGAGTAGGATTCAAGATCCAACTCTACCATCCCACTGTCGGTGGATACTGATTTTTGGTCCATGTTTGGTCCATGTAGCAGAAGCTTTAAGCTTGTTTCCTGAGCTTCGTAGTTGATGCCCATCTACTTGAGGCAACGATCATAGAGTTTCTCCCATTGAGCACCTGATGAATACTCATTCATCACTCTTTATTCTTTTATTTTAGCTAAATATATTGGCAAAACATCATGTATATAGTTGTGAATTCAATAAATTACCAATAAGCATGCATTTGTTAATATTTAATAATTAGCATGTATTTGTGCAAAAATAAAAGAATAAAGAAAAAAAGAAAAAGAAGGAAATATTTAGAATAAATTTTGAGTGACCTGAACCCAAGAGAGGGTCCAAACTGGACCTGATCACAAAATAAAATAAGTAGAGAGAGAGATAGGGACACTCTACCTTGTACATATCCCCTCTATGTATATATATTTTATTTTCACAAAAATGAAAATAAAAATTGTATTTATATTCCCTTGTATATATTTTTAAAAATGAAACAAAATTTAGAAAAATAAAATAAGAATAAATTCTCTCTCACCTTGTATATAACACATGTATATATGTACCATATCCTTATTTATTCCACATTTGTAAATAACTCAAAAAAATAAAATAAAAATTATTTTATACTCCAAATAATATGTTGTAAATAAATAAAATATAAAGTTGGGGTATTTGTACAAAAATAAGAAAATAAAAATAATTGTATTAAATACATAAGTATTTTATACATGTATATAATATAATATATTGTATATAGATTAAATTATTTTCCTTAAAAATAAATAAAAATCACAAAAAATAGTTCAGAAAATAAGGAATATTTTTCATTTTGAACACTTTTTATTTTGAAATCATTTTCTATTTTTAATTTACTTTACAAATATTTTTGACCTAGCCAATTTCTGATTAGTCCAGGAGGAATGTTGACCCCGGTCAACATCCCCTCCCGGACCCTCCTGCGCCTGGATCCGAGTCGCGCCAGATTTTCTCCCATTTTCCCATCAGATCTTGCCATCTCTTGCTCTGATTTCACTGCCCGCTTCTCCTTAGTGGATCAACGATCCTCATGGATCCCTAGGGAGTTGCGGATCCTCCTCGGATTGTGCGCTATCACCCGATCTCTCCAGCCACCTAGGAATGCCTATAAAGTCTTCGTTCGATTCCCCAAACCTCCAGCTCACGCCACACACTTCCCTGGTACCCTAGAATCATTCCCCTTGGTACCACTAGCATCATTTTTATCGATTTATTTGTTTGGTCTTGTGTGGTCTTGATTTTTCTTGTTGAGCCTGATTGGTTGATTAGGGTAGCAATAACCTCGATTTATCTTAATACTTAACCCTATCCTGACCGATCGCTCATCAAGAAACACCCTTTTTACGTAGGAAGTTAGGATTTGATGTATCATTTTGCCTTGCATAAATTAGAATCTGTATTTATCACCAATAAAAATGACAAGATAAATAACCAACATTTTTTGGTTTCACGTGTGAGTTGGTGAATCAAGGGTATTGCATGGTTGATTGAGCCTTGTCTGTTTCGACACCCTCCCCTAGACCCTAGGTGCTCCATTCATCCCCATAGATTCATTACTTCATGTGTAAATCCATCCTAACCTCTTTGTTCCCCTCAGGTCTCCACAACTTCACTTATCCATCTCTGTACTTAGGCTATTCTCAGCCAAAGTATAGGGGGGACCTGAGTCCCCATAAATTCTTTACTCATTTATCCTTCTCTCCGATACTTAGGTTATTTTTACCCTAAGTATAAGGGGCGTCCTCCTCAGTTCTTGTATTCTTTCCTATATCTCAACTTGAGCTATGGTTTGTCTCACTTAGTGTTATGAGGACATAGCCCCCTTTTTGATTGAGACATAGCTCTATGTTTTAAAATGTTTTGAAAAACCTTTTTATATGACTCTGTTTTGAAAATCTTTTCAAAATTCTTTTCAAAAGAGGGTTTAAATGAGTCTAACTTGTGTCTGTAAATATTGTTTTGAAAAAATGAAAAAATGATGAAAAATGAAAAATGAAATTAAACAAGAATGAATGAGTTGGTTTAAATCCCTGACACTTTCACATTCACACAGGATTAGTGATATTCAAGAGCACTTAGTTTACAAGGTCTTGAGATTTTAAGTTAACCGGCCTTAGCCATCAGGGTCTCTGACTTAATTATTCATATTTCCCTGGTTTGACAGATTTGCGTGCTATAATGTGTGCTTAGTCTTTAACTTTAAGAATATGATCAACAGTTCACATACACGACTGCGGTTATGATGAGAGGAGTTGAAATTTCACTTGAGGGACTAGGATGAGGGATTTAAGTTTGGACTCGATTTAATGATAATCGAGGATGGGATAAAATCATTGAAGCTTCATGAAAGCTGAGTGCCAGCATCTTTAGCCAGTATGAGAACTTAGTTCCCATATTAATCTCTTGATATTTACCTATGTACCAGGGTGTGATAAAAAAATGTTGATCAGTGTGCGCCAACTCTTGGTAAAAGCAGTGGAGCTAGCCAAAAGCAATTAAATGAAATATTAATGTTGAAAAAAGATCTCACATACAAAGTCAAATATCAAAGAGCTTCCACCAAAAGCGAGCGCTCCCAACAATTTCAAAGTGTCCACTTTGATGAATCTCGTATCCATCATGCTAAAAACTCCTTATTAAAATCCCTGCTTAAACAAGCCAATAAAAATATCCTCTAATTCTCTATTTTTATCATGTACCATATTGTGTATAATTAGCCTTTAATTATTTGTATTTAATTGCCCTTATTTTTATGTAATTATTTTATCGCTCAAAAACCCCTAAAAATTAGGTAGATAAGTTGTCTATAATTCACTGGCCCTTAAAAAGATAAAAAATACAAAAAATCTGAAAACCCCAAACTTGGTGTTTTTATCCCCTTAACCCCCAAAAAATAGCTTTCGTACAGATGACCTCTTTTGGCCTTTTGCCCAACATGAAATTTGTAGATCTCGTTGAGACGAGCAACTTTCATGTTTTGACTTTTTCCAAATTCAGCCTCTAACTATTTCTTTTCTAATTTTCTTTATAATTATTCTTTGAATTATTCTGATTGTGCCACGTGGCGCTTTCAGGAGCAGCCACGTGACCCGCCTCTTCTTCTGACACCCGACGCCTCCTGAGCCGCTGGATCCACTCAGCCCGCGTCCATCTCATCCGTCCATCCCCGCTCCAATCCACAACCGTCTGATCGGATCTCTGATCAGATCTGACCGCTCCCTCGCGCCTTATCCACAGCCATTGGATCCAGCAATCATCCTACGTCTACCCTTTTGCCACGTCCCCTGTTAAACCCTCACCGTTAGATCACCCCCTCATTCAATCCCAACCACTCGCCCCCGCCTCCTTCGTAGCCACTCAATCAGATCGTATGATCTAATCTTGACCCTCCGTGCGCGCTCTACTCACAGCCGTTGGATCTCACGATCCAACGGCCGTGGCTCATCGTCCTCCTCCGAAAGCTTCGTTCCCAGCCGTTACCACTCGCCTAACCCCCGCTCCCCCTTCCTTTTTTGGCCAGCGCTCCGACCATCCCCGCAAGCTCGTAATGCCTCCCCTACATTACACGAAGATCCACCTTCTTCGCGCCTCCATTGATGCACCTCCATCATCACTGCTCCACCATTAAATTCCTATTCGAAACCCCCCTCCCACCACATAACGCCTGGCTCCCTCTCCGCCTATTTAACCTCCGCCACCGCCACCATAGTCAGTATCCACCATTTCACGGAGGTCCTCCCTAGCTTCCTCCGCCCTCCGGTGACAGCGGAGGGTGGAATTGTCGAGGCGATCATGGCAGCGCCTCCAGGTGCGATCCGTGGCCTCCGGCCACGTTGCGGCAGCCTCTGGTGAGCCGCCGAGCACCAGGGATCGGCCGAACCCGCCATGCGAAGACCCCTGAGTTCATCAGAGCTCAAACCCTGGCCGATTCAACCACCAACTCCTCGCTCCGGCGAGGAGATTTTTATCTTTATTTTTCCTTGGTGTTCATCGATTTAATCCACCGTCTACAGTCATCCTCACCTCGACTCGACCCCCCTCCGAGCATCGCCTACCACCAGTAACCCTCGCCGACCCCCTTTCCTTTCTCCAGAGCCTCCCCCGCTCCGACCCCCCTCTTTCCCTCCTCCGCCGGGAAGAGACCTCCGGCCACCACTCTCGACGCCCCCACGGCCGTCCACTCACCTCACAAACATTCACTTCACGCTGCTACTATATGCATCTAACGCCTGCAGGTCAAGCCCCTTCAATAGTCGGAGCCCACGCCACCTTGCCGATCTCCAGCTCCGCCCCCGATGACCAAGCTCCAACGGGAAGCTCCAGACATCTCTGGAGCTCCGCACCGGCTCAGTAACCTCCGCCAGACTTCCAACTCTCTGCTCCGACCTTCAGACCACCTTCTGGAGCCCGGAGGAGCAATCTGCGTACCGCCGGAGCCCCACCTCCTCCTGTGGCTCGCGACGGAAGAAGATGCTGCAGGTGCCGTCCGATCATCAGATCGGACGGCTATGATCCAGCCACGTGGTGGACCCGAGCCTCTTCCTCGACCTACAGGCTCGGGTCATCCGAGCGTCGCTCCAAACCTCTAGAGGAAGCCACGTGGCACGAAGCTGAGGTCCCCTCCCGAGCCTGGCCCCTCACGTGCAACACACGTGAGGTACTGGGTATTTTGCATAAAAGACCCTGGAATATCTGATAATTACGAGATGGTCCTCCAGGCGCGTGCCTCACGTGCACGCCTGGGGTATTTTACAGGTAGCCCTCCAAGGTTTGAAGATTTACAAAATGGTCCCCGCACATATGGGAAAATTGCACAGGACCCCGGCCGGTTTTTGGTATTTGCATTTAGGTCCCTCCAGGGACCTAAATGCAATATTTATCCCTTTATTTTATTGTATTTTTATTACAATTATGCCCTTGCACTGTTTTTAGCATAACTTGAGCATCGTAGGTCCAAATTGCATGATTTTAGTGTCGTTTTGATCCTTATTTTGTCCTCTACAATCTAGCATACTTATTTGTCTCATTTGACACTATTTTAATTTAAGTGATTTTTTTATGTGAAAAATGGGACCATGCTCTACTTGTCTTGCTTGATTTGATGACCGATTTTTAATGATGTGTTCAAAATGACTCTAACTTCATTTTATATTGCGTTGCTCACATTTTAGAGTATAATTCTAGCATTTTATTCTTTATGCATATTCCTTTGCATTATTTGCCCATGCATCATTTTAACTTGCATAAAAACAAAATAAAAATGCATGCATCATGGCATCGCCTTGTAAATATCATAGTGCATCATAAATTGCATATGGACCTGAAATTGAGATTAATTGACATTATGCCTTCATGAATCAAAATTCAATACTCAGATTAGGCCGCTGTATCCCTGTGTTCGACCTTGGTACACTTGCCAAGTATAAATATTCCACAGCATTCAAAGTCTGTGGTTTTTGCTGAACAAAATTCGCCTCCTGTACTACAGCATAATTCCATAATATTATAGAGGCGAATTTTACGTTCATCAAATGGCGCCGTTGCCGGGGATACAGCTTTGCTTAATTTTTGGATTTGATTTTTTTTATTAATTTCAAAAATTTTCAGATCTTCATTTCATGCATCATTTCTTGGCATATTAATTGCTGATTTATTGTCTCCAGGTTTTCTAACGTTTATCTTTTGTGGCAGGGCCCATGGTGATCGAGGACGCTTGATCCTCATGGAGGCGTGAAGTCAAGAACTTTCGCTGAAGAGGCCGCAAGAGACCCTGTGCAGGATTTGGGAGATTGTAACAGTTAAATTGCATTGCATTTTGTAAAAAAAATCTTGCATCTGCATATTTATTTCCAGTATTGCATATTGTACAAAAAAAATCCCCCCCTCACACACACACAAACACTTACATACTCACCCCCACCCGCCCCCTATATATTTCTCTCTCTCTCTCTATCTCTCTCTCTCTCTGTGTATATCTATTCTTCACGAACCCCCTCCCCCTCACCCTTGTATCATAGAACCCTTCCTAACGCAAACCTTACTTAGGCTATTTGTAGCCTAAGTATAGGGGGGACCTGCCTGCTCTTCCCTCCCTCGTCCCGTCTTCTTGTATTTAGGCCAATTTCGGCCTAAGTATAGGGGGACCCTCCTCCTTAGTTCCGCTATATCACCCGGTACTTGAACTGAGCCTTGGCTTCATGGCACTTGTGCTATGAGGACATAGCAAATTTTAAAGTATAGGGGGGTATACCGTATATTATTGTATATTACTATAGCCTTAGCTCGCGTTTTTAAACTTTTTTAAAAATTTATTTTTCGGGCTGGGTTTTGGTAAACTAGTGAACGGAGTAAAAAACTTTAAAAATTAAAAATTGAGGGTTTAATTTTTGTAAATATTCCTGTATTAAAAAAAATTTGAAAATTAAAACCCATAAAAATTTGCAAAAGATAAAAATCACACAAAAATTCACTAACCCATGGAGTTGGTATATTCCTGACACATTCACACTCACGCAGGGTTTGAGGATTTTGAGGACACTGGATCTCTGGGATCTTGAGAGTCTGAGTTAACATGCCTTAGTCATTAGGGTTTTCCTGACTTAAATATCCACACTCCTCTGGTTTGAAAGATTTGAGTGCTATATTGCACTCTTTATCTCTACTTTCAAGAAAATATGATCAACACAATCACTTCCACAACTGCATGATTGATGAGCTGAGATGAGATATCACTTGAGGAACTAGGATCAGAGATTTAAATTTAGACCCGATCTTATGATATTCGAGGATGGGATAAAGTTAATGAAGGCTTCAGAAAACCTGAGTGTCAGCAAAAACCCTAGCCAGTATGTGAACAAGATTCATATGCTATCTCTTGATATTTACCTAAAAGTGCCAGGGTGTGATGAAACTTAAAGAAACTTGTTGATCAGTGTGCGCCAATCTCTTGGTAAAAGCAGTGGAGCTAGCCAACAAAAGAAATGAAATGTCAAAGAAAAGCTCTAAATCCAAAGTCAAATTCCAAATGAGCTTCCACCAATGGCGAGCGCTCCCAAACATTTTCAAAGTGTCCACTTGGACCAAGCGCTAAATAGGACCATGGAGTCGGGCTGACACCACAAAAAGGGCCCTGCATCGTAAGAGATACAAGTCTGGGTGTCGAAGGTATCTTAGATACTCAGAAAAGACACACCCCGGTGTATTCCCAGAAAAGCAAGTGCAGACGACTCCAACTCTCTTGACGGACACATTGATCAACAAATTAATAATTTACATGTGTTGAGTAAAAGGCACTCGAGAGGTCCCTTGTTCCAATGTGAGGGTGAGAAAATTAGACACAATCCCAGTACCTCCATCATCTGGCCGTCCATCAACATTTCAAAGTCTGACAAACTAATGAGACGGTGGACTGAAGCAAGAACATACATATTCCCTAGTATTGAGGATTAGGTCTAGAGGAAGATCTTTGGGACTAGAACTTTGGGTGATGCATCGACTCGGCTCTCATGAAATGCAGTACACTAAATGTCATATCCTTATATTATGTGTACAAAAAGAGAGTCTGATAATCAGAGAAGTTGGATTCCTTCTGACTAAGGCTTGGATAAACCCAAAATTTTAGGATCACTTAGGTCAAGGGTCTTCGAAAGATCAAGCCTTGAATTTTTCACACGCACTGTCAGGAATTAATCCGACTCCTTCATTCTTTAGATGCTCGAGGACGAGCATGGTTTAAGTATAGGGGTATGATGAATCTCGTATCCATCATGCTAAAAACTCCTTATTAAAATCCCTGCTTAAATAAGCCAATAAAAATATCCTCTAATTCTCTATTTTTATCATGTACCATATTGTGTATAATTAGCCTTTAATTATTTGTATTTAATTGCCCTTATTTTTCTGTAATTATTTTATCACTCAAAAACCCCTAAATATTAGGTAGATAAGTTGTCTATAATTCACTGACCCTTAAAAAGATAAAAAATACAAAAAAATCTGAAAACCCCAAACTTGGTGTTTTTATCCCCTTAAAAATACCCCCCAAAAAATAGCTTTTGTACAGATGACCTCTTTTGGCTTTTTGCCCAACATGAAAGTTGTAGATCTCGTCGAGACGAGCAACTTTCATGTTTTGACTTTTTCCAAATTCGGCCTCTAACTATTTCTTTTCTAATTTTCTTTACAATTATTCTTTGAATTATTCTGATTGTGCCACGTGGCGCTCTCAGGAGCAGCCACGTGGCCCGCCTCTTCTTCTGACACCCGGCACCTCCTGAGCCACTGGATCCTCTCAGCCCGTGCCCATCTCATTCGTCCATCCCCGCTCCAATCCACAACCGTCTGATCGGATCTCTGATCAGATCTGACCGCTCCCTCATGCCTTATCCACAGCCATTGGATCCAGCAATCATCCTACGTCTACCCTTTTGCCACGTCCCCTATTAAACCCTCACCGTTAGATCGCCCCCTCATTCAATCCCAACCACTCGCACCCGCCTCCTTCGTAGCCACTCGATCAGATCGTATGATCTAATCTTGACCCTCCGTGCGCGCTCTACTCACAGCCGTTGGAGCTCACGATCCAACGGCCGTGGCTCATCGTCCTCCTCCGAAAGCTTCGTTCCCAGCCGTTATTACTCGCTTAACCCCCGCTCCCCCTTCCTTTTTTGGCCAGCGCTCCGACCATCCCCGCAAGCTCGTAACGCCTCCCCTACATTACACGAAGATCCACCTTCTTCACGCCTCCATTGATGCACCTCCATCATCACTGCTCCACCATTAAATTCCTCTTCGAAACCCCCCTCCCACCACATAACGCCTGGCTCCCTCTCTACCTATTTAACCTCCGCCACCGCCACCGTAGTTAGTATCCACCATTTCACAGAGGTCCTCCCTAGCTTCCTCCGCCCTCCGGTGACAGCGGAGGGCGGAATTGTCGAGGCGATCATGGCAGCGCCTCCAGGTGCGATCTGTGGCCTCCGACCACGTTACAGCAGCCTCTGGTGAGCCGCCGAGCATCGGGGATCGGCCGAACCCGCCGTGCGAAGACCCCTGAGTTCATCAGAGCTCAAACCCAGGCCGATTCAACCACCAACTCCTCGCTCCGGCGAGGAGATTTTTATCTTTATTTTTCCTTGGTTTTCTTCGATTTAGTCCACCGTCTACAGTCATCCTCACCTCGACTCGACCGCCCTCCGAGCATCGCCTACCACTAGTAACCCTCTCCGACCCCCTTTCCTTTCTCCAGAGCCTCTCCCGCTCCGACCCCCCTCTTTCCCTCCTCTGCCGGGAAGAGACCTCCGGCCACCACTCTCGGCGCCCCCACGACCGTCCACTCACCTCACAAACATTCACTTCACGCTGCTACTATATGCATCTAACGCCTGCAGGTCAAGCCCCTTCAATAGTCGGAGCCCACGCCACCTTGCCGATCTCCAGCTCCGCCCCCGATGACCAAGCTCCAACGAGAAGCTCCAGACATCTATGGAGCTCCACACCGGCTCAGTAACCTCCGCCAGACTTCCAACTCTCTGCTCCGACCTTCAGATCACCTTCTGGAGCCCGGAGGAGCAATCTGCGTACCGTCGGAGCCCCACCTCCTCCGGTGGCTCACGGCGGAAGAAGATGCTGCAGGTGCCGTCCGATCATCCGGATCGGACGGCTATGATCCAGCCACGTGGTGGACCCGAGCCTCTTCCTCGACCTATAGGCTCGGGTCATCCGAGCGTCGCTCCAAACCTCTAGAGGAAGCCACGTGGCACGAAGCTGAGGTCCCCTCCCGAGCCTGGCCCCTCACGTGCAGCGCACGTGAGGTACTGGGTATTTTGCATAAAAGACCCTGGAATATCTGATAATTACGAGATGGTCCTCCAGGCGCGTGCCTCACGTGCGCGTCTGGGGTATTTTACAGGATGGCCCTCCAAGTTTTGAAGATTTACAAAATGGTCCCCGCGCATATGGGAAAATTGCACAGGACCCCGACCAGTTTTTGGTATTTGCATTTAGGTCCCTCCAGGGACCTAAATGCAATATTTATCCCTTTATTTTATTGCATTTTTATTACAATTATGCCCTTGCACTGTTTTTAGCATAACTTGAGCATCGTAGGTCCAAATGGCATGATTTTAGTGTCGTTTTCATCCTTGTTTTGTCCTCTACAATCTAGCATACTTATTTATCTCATTTGACACTGTTTTAATTTAAGTGATTTTTTTATGTGAAAAATGGGACCATGCTCTACTTGTCTTGCTTGATTTGATGACCGATTTTTAATGATGTGTTCAAAATGACTCTAACTTCATTCTATATTGCGTTGCTCACATTTTAGGGTATAATTCTGGCATTTTATTCTTCATGCATATTCTTTGCATTATTTGCCCATGCATCATTTTAACTTGCATAAAAACAAAATAAAAATGCATGCATCATGGCATCGCCTTGTAAATATCATAGTGCATCATAAATTGCATATGGACCTGAAATTGAGATTAATTGACATTATGCCTTCATGAATCAAAATTCAATACTCAGATTAGGCCGCTGTATCCCTGTGTTCGACCTTGGTACACTTGCCAAGTATAAATATTCCACAGCATTCAAAGTCTGTGGTTTTTGCTGAACAAAATTTGCCTCCTGTACTACAACATAATTCCATAATATTATAGAGGCGAATTTTACGTTCATCACACTTAGACCATAGCTATCAGGATCAGGAGTCAGGCTTGCACCAAAAAAGGGCTCTACATCGTAAATGCTACAAGTCTGGGTGTAGAAGGCAAACCCCAGTGTACTCGTAGGAAAACAAGTGCAGACGACTCCAACTTCTCTTGACGGACACACTGATCAACACCAAAAACATGTGTTGAGTTAATAAGTCACTCGAGAGGATCCTTGTTCCAATGAGAGGGAGAGAAGAAATGACACAATCATATGCCCTTCATCAGCTGGCCTGCCATCTACATTTCTAAGTCTGACAACTAAAACGTTTGTGGATTGGATGCAATATTTGGTTTATTACCTAGTTTTGAGGATCGGTTCCTTGAGAGAATTTGTTGGACTGGGACCTTGGGTGAAGTTGTGACTCTACTCTTGTAACTGCAGTCAACACTAGATTTCATATCCCTATTTTATATGTATAAAGAGAGAGTATGATAAAGTAGAGAAATTGGATACCTCTTGTTTAGAGCATGGTTCAGCTCTGAAATTTTTGATCTATTAAATCGAGATTTCTTAAACTGATCAGGTCTTGTATTTCACTTGCACAATCAGGGGTTAATCCAACTTATTCATTTTTGAGATGCTCAAGGACGAGCATAGTTTAAGTATAGGGGGTTGATGAACCTCGGTTTCATCATGTTAATTTCCAGATATTAATCTCCTTGCTTAAATTGGAGTCAATAAAAACTAGATTAATTGTTGTATATATCTTGGTTTTAAAAAATTAAAAATACAAAAAATGACAAAACCAAAAATTGTAGTGTTTTTATACCTTTAAAAATGCTTGCAAAAATATTTCTCCCTTTGTTTGATCTCTTTTGCATATTTGATCAACATAAAATTTGTAGATCTCATCAAGATCTACAACTTTCTTATTTTGAGTTTTTCTAAATTCAACCTTCTTCTTCTTTTTCGAATCTTTCTTCTGAATAATCTGGTTGGGCCACATGGCTACATCCGGTTGAGCCACATGGCCCGCTGCCCTTGCGCCAGCCGCCTCCGCTGTCAATCGTTCGATCCACCTCTGGCACCTCCATCTCAACCATTCATCTCATCTCCGTTCGCAGCCCTTGATCACCTTCCAAATCACATATGAAGCATCCACACACACTCGTGCCTCAGCCTTTGGATCATTAGATCTAATGTCCAAGCGTGTTTTTCCCACTGCCGTTGATGTGCTCTGATCAATTTAATCAGAGCCATGTTCTCGCACCCTTCTCTCAGTCGTTGGATCGCAAGATCAAACGGTCGAGACTTCGTCTCCCACCTCCGATCTGCACTCTCTCACCCACGTTCTCAACCTTGCAAACCCGACGCGCCCTTTCTATTTTCGTGGATACGATAACCATCTTCTCGCCTCTCCGATTAGGTCAAGTCAAAGATAAATCCTCTATGATCCTCACCGACCACATAGCTCACCACATTCCCTTCTCTCTCGCTTCATATCCCCCTCTCAACCCACGTCATCCATCACTGGGACCTCGAAGTTTCCATCTTCAAATACGTCGTGACCGTGCCTAGTCACATTATCCACCTTTATGCGGGTCACGGCCTAGCATCTCTCCACCTCACGATGATAGGGGGAGGTCGGATCAACGATGCGACTTCGCCATAGATCCTGATGTCGACCCATGGCCAAGGTAGGCCATGTCTCCGGCTCTACAACACAGGCGAGCTACTCCTCTTGGCTACTGGACTTTAGCGAAGATCGGAGTGTCCACCATCGCTCAATCCTAGGCCGCCACATCCGCCAATTCCATAAGTAAGTCTTCTCGATTCATTAAGCTTTTTCTTCTGATTCCTTCCAATTCATTGGGTGACCCTCGTCATTATAACCCTCCATTGACCACCTAAGTAGCTTCGCCAATCCACGCTCACCTTCGCGCATACCTCCGACCATCATTTTCCCTTCTCCAGGACCTGTCCACCTCTGCTCCATCTTCTCTCTAGTTCATCGGAGAGAAGCTCTGGTTCCTCCCATCCTCTACTCACAAGGAACCCCACTCCATTCACTTCTCCCTCACGCACACACGCTTCGGCTTAAGTCTAACATATGCATGTACTTCTTTAACTGATCGGAGTCCTCGCCAGAGCCAAGTTCAAGGGCTTTATCTCCAGCTATCTCACGTCAACACTCAGACCCAAACCGTCCCAACGATTCTTCTACATCTGAGCTTCATTGCCCATGTCTCCAGGACCTTCTCCGATCATCTGGCGGCCGACGGAAGCCTGGAGGACGAAAGAGACTCTTGTCGGAGCCCCACCAAGTCCGCAACAGGAGGCGACAAAGAGGAGGAACTTGATGCACAATTGCCGTCTGATCTTCAAGATCGGACGGTCCACAGTAGACCACGTTGACGACCCGAGCACATACATCTACCAACCAATCTCTAAGATCAGATGGTCCAAAGGAGGCCACATCACCGCCCCAGCCTCCACTTCGAGCCATCGGGTTCGAAACGCCCGGACCAAGCTGTATATCTAGCAGATGACACATGGCTCGAACCTCCAACCGTGCACCCGAGCCTCGCCCTGAGCCTGCGCCAACCACCGAGCCTAGCCCCACGTGCCTTTGTCACGTGAGGGTTGGGTGAATTGTGGGGGGGGGGGGCACCACTTTCTTTAATTTGCAAATAGGTCCTCTGATCACGTGCATACCACATGCACACTGGGTTAATTGCACCCGACCCCCTTCAGGTTTCAATAATTGCAATTTAGCCCCCGCTTGCGTGGGTAAATTATAGGGAAGGCCTTGCGACTTATTTTTATTCCATATAAGTCCTTCCAAGGACTTGTTTGTAGTGTTTTATTTATTTATTTTCATGTTTGTTTACAGTTATGCCTTGGTCTCTTTTGTGCATATCTTAAGCATCCGACCTCTATTTCAGTTGATTTCAGTTGCGTTGTGAAGCTTATTTCATTATCTTTCTAATTGCATGACTTGTTTCCTGATTTGACATTAGAATCTAGATGATTAATTAAACTTATGTGGTGTCAACTGCATGATGATTTTAATGTCGTTGGTTGATTTCTCAAGTAAGGTTGCTTTGCAAATTGATTCTAAAATTGATCGTGTATTAATTGCTCATAGATTCTATCTAATTCGGACATATTTGCATAACTTCACACTTGCATTCTGTTGCATTATAAAAATCAAATAAAAAGTGTCTTCATGTGTCTACCTTGTCTGCTTCATGTTTCTTTGCATTTTTGACCAACGAGTTCTTTATTTATTGCTTAATATGAGTAATAAGAGTCTAGATAGATACGTAACCCTGAGTTCGACCTTGGGCTTGCCCAAGTAAAATAAATTCGACTACTTTGATTTAATTGACAAATTAATTAGTGATTTTTTATGGATCCTATCTAGCCCGACTGCAACGAGATCTTTGAGTGTTAATTCCAAACTTTGAAAGGGCTGAATTTAGCACTTCGTCAAATGACGCTGTTGCCAGGGACACGGCTCATCTTTCATTTTTTTTAGATTTTTATTATTTGATTAGGTGATTGTTTCTATATTGTAGGTTAATTTGTTCTTGTTTTATGCATGATTTTGATAATTCTTCGATATATATCTAACACATGTTTTTGTTAGCCGGGTCCCTTGGTGATCAAGGAGGCAAGGAGCAGGAGCTCCTGCTGCGAGGAGCCGCAGAAGCAAACATTGGAGAAATTGAAGAGAATTCATGTTTCCTGCATTATTCATTTGTGCATGTAATAATCATATTTACATCGATCTTTGTTTGAAGACTTGCGATTGTAAATGAACTAAGGATTTTGTGGTTGTGTGGGGCTTGCCCCACTTGAGTGTCAACCTAGGATTAGGCACACGACTCTCTGAGCTATTTCACATTTTTATCTTATGTGTTTGTTCGTAGAAGACGCACATAGATGCTTCACTTAGCCAAAAATTAAATTTGTTCTTTCCTGTTAATAGAAGCATGCTAGGTGCGATTTTCATCGACTTGCATACATTCAACATTTTGGTTTTACTTCAGTCTTATTTTTCACGAAGATGGCTCAAGGCACTACGAGTTTTTCTACTAGGTATAGATCATGATTTTATCATATGCATTGGCTTTTTCTCGACATCCCTTCCTGGATTGATCACCTTGGATTAACTGGAAATTAGAAATGAGTGGTAGAGGATGTCTGATTGATTTTTACTCTCATTAAATCAATGATAACCATAAAGCTAAAAATTGGGACTGATAATGCAAGTTGACCAATAAAATGGAGTAAAATCATGTTTTGGGAGGGCAACATCCTTTTAACGTAGGATGTTAGGATTTGATGTATCATTTAACCTTGCATAAATTAGAATTTTTATTTATTACCAATAAAAATGACAATATAAATAACCAACATTTGTTGGTTTCACATGTGACTTGGTGAAGCAAGGGTATTGCGTGGTTGATTGAGCTTTGTATGTTTCGACACCCTCCCCTAGACCCAATATGCTCCATTCATCCCCATAGATTCATTCCTTCATGTGTAAATCCATCCTAACATCTTTGTTCCCCTCAGATCTCCACAACTTCACTTATCCGCTTATGTACTTAGGCTATTCTCAGCCTAAGTATAGGGGGGACCCGAGTCCCCGTAAATTCTTTACTCATTTATCCATCTCTCTGATACTTAGGTTATTTTTAACCTAAGTAAGGGGGCGTCCTCCTCAATCTTGTATTCTTTCCTATATCTTAACTTGAGTTATGGCTTTGTCTCACTTAGTGCTATAAGGACATAGCAAAAGTTAAGTATAGGGGGATATACCGTATATACAATATATATGTACTTTAGCCATAGCTCTATTTTTGAAAAAAAAATGAAAAATTTAAAACTTTTTGAGCTAGAGTATAAATTTTCTGAACTAAGTTGGATAAAATTTTTTCAGAGTTTGAAAAGTTTCTCTACTATGTTACATTATTTTGAGGAAAAATATTTTTGAAAATGGTTTGAAAAATGGGTTTTCCTTGTTTTGAAAAATCGTTTGAAAACTGTTTTGAAAAACCTTTTTATATGACATTGTTTTGAAAATCTTTTCAAAATTCTTTTCAAAAAGAGGGTTTAAATGAGTCTAACTTGTGTCTGTAAATATTATTTTAAAAAAAATGAAAAAAATGATGAAAAATGAAAATGAAATTTAAAAAAAGGATGAAGGAGTTGGTTTAATCCCTGACACTTTCACACTCACACAGGATTAGTGATGTTCAAGAACACTTAGTTTACAAGGTCTTGAGATTTTAATTTAACCAACCTTAGTCATCAGGATCTCTGACTTAATTATCCATATTTCCCTAGTTTGATAGATTTGTGTGCTATATTGCGTGCATAGTTTCTAACCTCAAGAATATGATCAACACTTCACATACATGACTACGATTATGGTGAGAGGAGTTGAAATTTCACTTGAGGGACTGAGGGATTTAAGTTTGGACTCGATTTAATGATGCTCGAGGATGGGATAAAATCATTGAAGGCTTAATGAAACTTGAGTGTTAGCATCTTTAGATAGTATGAGAACTTGGTTCTTGTATTAATCTCTTGATATTTACCTATGCGCCAGGGTGTGATAAAAAATGTTGATGAGTTTGCGCCAACTCTTGGTAAAAGTAGTGGAGCCAGCCAAAAGCAATTAAATGAAATATCAATGTTGAAAAAAAGGTCTCACATACAAAGTCAAATATCAAAGAGCTTCCACTAAAAGCGAGCGCTCCCAACCATTTCAAGGTGTCCACTTGGACCACCCCTATTAGGATCAGGATTCGGACTTGCACCAAGAAAGGGCTCTGCATCGTAAATGCTACAAGTCTGGGTGTAGAAGGTATCTTAGATACCCAAAAAAGGCACACCCCTGTGTACTCACAAGAAAACAAGTGCAGACGACTCCAACTTCTCTTGACGGACACACTGATCAACACCAAAAATATGTGTCGAGTTAATAAGGAACTCGAGAGGATCCTTGTTCTAATGAGAGGAAGAGAAGAAATGGCACAATCCTATGCCCTTCATCAGCTGGCCTGCCACCTACATTTCTAAGTCTGACAACTAAAGAGACCGTGGATATGATGCAATATTTGGTTTATTCACTAGTTTTGAGGATTGGGTCCTTAAGAGAATTTCTTGGACTGGGACCTTGGGTGAAGTTGTGACTCTACTCTTGTAACTACAGTCAACAATAAATTTCATATCCCTATTTTATACATATAAAGAGAGAGTCTGATAAAATAGAGAAATTGGATACCTCTTGATTAGAGCATGGTTCATCTCTGAAATTTTGGATATATTAAACTAGGAGTTCTTGAACTGATCAGGTCTTGTATTTCACTTGCACAATCAGGGGTTAATCCTACTTATTCATTTTTTAGATGCTTATAGTTTAAGTATAGGGGGATAATGAACCTCGATTTCATCCTGTTAATTTCCGAATATTAATCCCCTTGCTTAAATTGGAGTCAATAAAAACAAGACCATTTGTTGTATATGTCTTGGTCTTAAAAATTAAAAATACAAATAAATGTCAAAACCAAAAATCGTAGTGTTTTTATACCTATAAAACGCTCGCAAAAATAATTCTCCTTTGTTTGATGTCTTTTGCATTTTTGGTCAACATGAAACTTGTAGTTCTCATCAAGATATACAACTTTCATGTTTTGAATTTTTCCAAATTTGACCTTTTTCTTCTTCTTTTTTGACTCTTTCTTTTGAATAATATGGTTGGGCCACGTGGCTACTTCTGGTTGAGCCTTGTGGCCCGCTGCCCTTACACCAGCTGCCTTCGCTGTCAGTCGTTTGATCCGCCTCTAGCGCCTCCATCTCAGTCATTCATCTCATCTCCGTTCGCAGCCCTTGATCACCTTCCAGATCACATCTAGAGCATCCACGTGCGCTTGTGCTACAACCTTTGGGTCATTAGATACAACGTCCAAGCGTGTTTTGCCCACTACCGTTGATGCACTCAGATCAATTTGATCAGAGTTGTGTTCTCGCGCCCTTCTCTTAGCTATTGGATCGCAAGATCCAACGGTCAAGACTTCATCTCCCACCTCCGGTCTGCACTCTCTCACCCACGTTCTCCACCTTGCAAACCCGACGCCCCCTTTCTATTTTTCTGGACACGATAGCCACCTTCTCGCCTCTCCTATTAGGTCAAGTCAAAGACCAATCCTCCATGATCCTCGTCGACCACGTAGCTCATCACATTCCCTTTTCTCTCGCTCCATATCCCCCTCTCAACCCACGTCGTCCATCACCGGGACCTCGAAGTTTCCATCTTCAAATACACCGTGACCACCCCTAGTTCATGTTGTCCACCTTTATGTGGGTCGCAACCTAGCATCTCTCCACCTCCCCGTGATAGGGGGAGGTCGGATCGATGATACGACGACCACATCGATCCTGGTGGCCAAGCTAGGCCATGTCTCAAGCTCTACAACATTGGCGAGCTGCTCCTCTTGTCCGCTGGAGTTCAGCAAAGACTGGAGTGCCCACCAGCGCTCAATCCTAGGTCGTCGCATCCGCCAATTCCACATGTACATCTTCTCGATTCTTTAAGCTTTTTCATCTAATTCCTTCCAATTCATTGTGTGACCCTCATCATTATCACCCTCCATTGACCACCTAAGAAGCTTCGCCTATCCACTCTCACCTTCACGCATACCTCTGACCGTTGTTTTCCCTTCTTCAAGACCTGTCCACCTTCGCTCCACCTTCTCTCCAGTTCACCAGAGAGAAGCTTCAGTTCTGCCTGTCCTCCGCTCACAAGGAACCCCACTCCATTCACTTCTCCCCCACGCACGCATGATTCAGCTTAAGTCTAACATATGCAGGTACTTCTTTCACTGGTCGGAGTCCTTGCCGGAGCCAACTTCAAGGGCTTCATCTCCGGCTATCTCACACCGCCACTCCGACCCAGACCGCCCTAGTGATTCTTCTGCATATGAGCTTCATTTCCCACGTCTCCAGGACCTTCTCTGATCATATGACGACCGATAGAAGACTAGAGGAGGAAAGAACCTCTCACCAAAGCCCCACCAAGTTTGCTGCAGGAGGCGGCGGAGAGGAGGAACTCGATGATCAGTTGTCGTCCTATCTTCAAGGTCGGACGATCCACAGTAGGCTACGTCAATGACCCAAGCACATACAACAATCGTCCGATCTCTATGATAGGATGGTTCAAAGGAGGACACGCCACTGCCCCAAGCCTCCACTTCGAGCCATCAGGTTTGGGATGCCCAAGCCAAGCCGTATCTCCAGCTGATGACACGTGGCCCGAACCTCTAGCCGTGCGCCCGAGCCTCGCCCCGAGCCTATGCCGACCATCGAGCCTAGCCTCACGTGCCTTGGTCATGTGAGGGCTGGGCAAATTGCAGGGGGGGCGCCACTTTCTTCAATTTGCTTGGGGTTAATTACACCTGACCCCCTTCGGGTTTCAATAATTGTAATTTAACCCCCGCGCATGTGGATAAATTACAAGGAAGGCCTCCCAATTTCTTTTTATTACATTTAAGTCCTTCCAGGAACCTGTTTGTAGTATTTTATTTATTTATTTTCATGTTTCTTTACAGTTATGCCTCTGGACTCTTTTATTCATATCTTGAGCATCCGACCTCTGTTTTAGTTGATTTCAGTTGCGTTGTAAAGCTTATTTCATTATCTTTCTAATTGCATGACTTGTTTCCCGATTTGACACTTAGAATCTTGATGATTAATTAAACTTGTGTGGTTTCAACTGACTGATGATTTTAATGCCGTTGGTTGATTTCTCAAGTAAGGTTGCTTTGCAAATTGATTCTGAAATTGATCATGTATTAATTGCTCATTGATTCTATTTAATTTGGGCATATTTGCATAACTTCACACTTGCATTTCATTGCATTATGAAAATAAAATAAAAAAGTGTCTGCATGTGTCTACCTTATCTGCTTCATGTTTCTTTGCATTTTTGACCTACGAGTTCTTTATTTATTGCTTAATCTGAGTAATAAGAGTATAGATAGATACGTAAGAGGCTCGTGTCCCTGAGTTCGACCTTGGTCTTGCCTAAGTAAAACAAATTCGACCGCTTTAATTTAACTGACAAATTAATTAGCAGTTTTTGATGGATCCTATTTAGCCCAACTGCAAAGAGATCTTTGAGTGTTAATTCCATACTTTTAATGGGATAAATTTAGCGCTTCGTCAAAGATCTAATCTAGAGATCTCCTCTTCGGATAGGATGGATCTGACGATATGAAGAAGAACATCTATGAAGGTATGTGCTGTTGTGGTTGCCTTGAGCAGATCTCTTTCTTCTGTGTTCGAATCAAGGGTCCAAGAGGTGAAATATATTCCTCAGATGAATCCGCACCATATGGTGATGTCAGGTACTCCAGATCTCGCTGGGGAGAGATCTAGAGGTCCTTCTCTCCTCGCAGCACATGAAGGTGTAATCGAGCTCCAAGTATGCCCTCTCCTCATACTTGTAGATTATTGGAGAAGGCTCGAAGCATCATGAATCTCGACCGATGGTTATTGACAAAGAAGAAGAACTGGGGAATTTGAATGGATCAGGTTCTAATGAAGGTAGAGGATTGAACCTAAAATTTTTAGATCTAATACAAAGACATATATGGTGGTTTGATTGTGTAGGAATGCATAGAAGTGGTGGATTTGGTGTAGAAGCAATCGAATCGGGAGCAGAATTGATGGAGAATAGACTCCGATCAGGGTGATCAGAGCTGAAGAACAGACGCTATGCTACGAACAGAGAATCAAACAAAAATAAGAAAAACCTAAGGATCTAAGGTTACCTGGATAAATGCACTTGCCTGTGCTGGTGGTCAGGGACCTCCGGGGGTCATTGCCTCGATGGATTGGCGAGGCTAGAGGCTGAGCTCACCATATGACAGAGCACGACAGACACGCTGCCGGATCAGAAGCTACGACGCTCGAATTCTCTCTAAACGAAGATCTTCACACATTGTCACTTACGAGAAGATGACGGAGCTCCTTGGAGACGAGGGCGAAACCAAAGATGGGAAATGGTATAGCTCCAAGTTTATTTATAAGACGAAAAAGTCAAAATTTCAAATGAATTTTCATCGCATAAATGAAGCGGGGAAATTTCAATTTTATTTGGGCGGAAATTAGGGTTGGGTGGACTTTATTTTGGTGAAGAAATCGGGTTAATCAGATCAAAGACCTGATCCAGAAAATTGGGAGAAAATGGTTGAGATGAGCAGATTATTGGGGTTGAAAGGGGGCAGAAGAATTGACCAGAGGTCAACAAAACCAAATGGGACAATGGGAGAGGCCCAATGGAAAAGGACAAAATAAGAATAACGAACAAAACAACTAAATAAATTAAGAATAAATAAAATAATATAAGAATTTAAAAATAAAAATTATTAAAATAAATAATGTTAGTAATTTGATAAACTAGTTTTGTGATTTTTAATAAATAAATAATTAATTAATGTACAATAAATAAAAACCTTTATTAATAGGTATAAAACACTTATATATACAACAATCCAAATTTTAATAAATTTTTATTACAAATAATTACATAATTTAATAAGTTGTTTATTTAAAAAATATTTAAGGACTTTAAATATATTTTTATTTTATTTTTAAGAATTAATTTAATGGTACAAATAAATACAAATATATACAAGATAAGTACATTATAGCAATGTAATAAATACATTATTTTATTTTTTGATTATTTTTGATTTTGTTGTTTTTTCATCTTATATAATTAAAATAAATAGATTCAAAATATTTAAAATACAATATGTATAATAAATAAAATAAATATATGCATGCATAAATATATGTACGATTATACAAACAACGCCCAAAAAGCTGACTTTTACACCTTAACTCTCAAAATTATTAAATCAACTTCATTTGGAAGATTATTTTATTTAAAATACAATGAAATGAGTTTGGTTCAATTTTAGTTCATATGGAGAATGTATTGATCTTTGAATTATGGGTTTAACGGCTTTTTCTAAGTGTTGTGTCTTCTATTCTATACATGATTTATTTTTGCAGTTATTTTTATTATTTACAACACATTTTTCATATATAGCTTTTATGAAAGAAATAATTTAATTTGAGATCATTCTATTGATAAAAAATATTATAATATATTTTCAAGATAAATAGTGATGAAAATGTACATGATTTATAAAAATAAATAATGGATAATATATACATGATATTTTTGGGTTTTCTGAATGTTTATTAATTATGGACCCTATACCCCCTAGTTTATTCTTGTCAAGGTTGCAGAAGTTGGCAGTCGGTACTCGGTCGGCAGGGTCACTAACTAAGGATTAATCGGCAGTCCGGGAGAGTAATCGGATTTAGTCGGGCATTAGTCGGTTTTGAATTTTTTAAATTATTTTTAATATATAAATCAAATTTTAATACATATATTATCATTTATCTTCATAATTTTAGCAATTTTAATATTTTCAAGAGCTTAAAAAATGAACAAGTATCTAAATTAACAAACATTTGGAATAATATCTAAGATCAACCTAAGAAAAACAAAAAAAATGAAGAAAACCTAACCTAACATTGTTATTGGCTAACAAGTAACAATGACATATTAACATCTAAGTTCAACATCATCAACCTAAGCAAATATAAGTAATAACATCTAAGATCAACCTAAGCAAAAACAAAAAATTTTGAAGAAAACAACCTAAGATTGTTATTGGCTAACAAGTAACAATAACATATTAACATCTAAGTTCAACATCATCAACCTAAGCGAATCTAAGCAACAATATCTAAGATCAACCTAAGCAAAAAAAAATGAAGAAAACCTTACCTAACATTGTTATTTGCTAACAATAACATATCAACATTTAAGTTCAATATGATCAACCGAAGAAAAGCAGAAACAAAATATAAGCAAAAACAAAAAATAAAAAAACCTAACCTAAAGGCGGGGCGGCGAGGCGCTAGAGGTGGGGCCGGTGAGGCGCTGGAGCCTGGAGGCGACGGGGGCGGCGAGGCACTGGAGGCGGCGCCGACGAGTCACTGGAGGCGGCAAGGTGGCGCGGGGTCGGGGCCCTCGAGGGTATCGCGCATTGGAGGGGTCGGGGGGTGGGGGATGTCGAGTGGAGGGTTACTGTCTAATAACCCTTTAGGTCATTACCCGGATCTGAATATCGGATCCTCTATGCAGAAATCGGCCGATTAATCGGCCGCATAGACCGACTATACGCCCTCTTAGTCGGGCTCAAGCGACTATAGGCTGACTTGGCCAATTCGAGTCGGGCACCCACCCGAGTCGCATAGTCGGGCCGACTAGTCGGCCTAGCCGGCCGACTTTTGCAACAGTGATTCTTGTCGATCGGGTCAAGCTTGACCTTCTCTCAAGTTCGGGTCAGTCTGCATTTCTTTCATAAATACACCCTTCTTTATTTTATTTTATTTCCTTTTCTTATTTATTCTTTATTTTGGTGAAAAAATGTTAATGATAAATAATGAGAATTAATTATTATTTACATGTGTTTTACCAAGGATTTTAAGCTAAGATAAAAGAATAAAGATATTGAATCATGGATTCATTAGGCACCATTACCGAGGAGGAAGCGCTAGGGTAGAGATTAGAGCCTTAGGTTTTAGGGTTTCATTTTCTTTCTATTTTGTCATATATTTTTCTATTGCATTTTTAATTTTCTTTTATTTCTCTCTCTCTCTCAAATATTTTTATTGTATCCTTTTACGGCCTTTTGTGTTTGCTTTGTGTTGCAGGCCCTAGGTATCAAGGTCAGTTTTGTTGGGAGCCGAGCAACTGACGAAGTAGAGATCGGTGTTCGTCACGAGCCGGTTGCTAAGGGTAGCAAGCGGCGGATACGAGGAGCCGTGTAGTCGCATTTGTTTACCTTTTTTGTTTTCTTTGGTGAGAGAGGAAGGGTCACTTGCCCATTTCTACATTTTGTAGAAGGGACCAAATAAAGACATCTCGGCTTGTACCTGGTCGGTACTCATTTTTCGGGGTCTGTTTCGCTAAGTGTGTTGCACTTGGGAGACCTCTCCATGGTGTTGGTTTTCATCACATTTTTCTTTATTTTCTACGGTTTTTGTGAGTGGTTAGGTACTTGATTTAAGTTTTACTTTCTTGTTTGTGCATCGCAGTTTAATTAGACTTAAGGCCGCATAACCTAGATAAATAAAATTGGGTTTTCCCCTTTATAACTATTCACTCTTTCTAGGTTATGTGTTTTCTTTTCTGATTTTCATGCATCTAGATTAGATTTACTTTTCTACGCAGATCACCCTGCATGTAGAGTGTTTGATTCAGGTACGCACTTCTATCTCTGCAAGCATCATTGATTTTCATGCATTGCATTTTCGTCTTCTCCTCCTG
The DNA here is from genome assembly GCA_037367405.1 of Ottelia alismoides. Classification (NCBI taxonomy): domain Eukaryota; kingdom Viridiplantae; phylum Streptophyta; class Magnoliopsida; order Alismatales; family Hydrocharitaceae; genus Ottelia; species Ottelia alismoides. Next base: position 458,246 of record JAZKJV010000566.1, on the reverse strand, counting down.
TTTTCTTTCACTAAGGACTAATAGGAAAATACTAGAAATACATCTACACCTTACTTTTTCAAAAAGAAAAATATCAAAAAAAGAGATAACCAATAATTGAAACTGGGATTGCTAATTCTATTTGACCCTTAAAAATAAATGTATAGACAACACTCCTTGATTTGGGGAGAGAATTCCCCCCTTGTTTGCAAGTACCTTCCAGACTGAGCAAAGCACGTATATATAAGAAGTAGAGCCCAAAGCTCTGGACTTGTGCCAAAAGCGCATGGACTTTGACTCTTGGATCATGTTATTGCTACAAGCACTTGCCTCAAACGTTAGCAGAAGTAGTTGCGTGAGTAGGGAGGTGGATTTCCTTAGAACTAGTCTCGAGCACTTACGTGGATAGTTCTCTATTTGGGGGTTTCATCGACTATTCACGATCTACTTGATGAACCCTCACTTCATCTCCTTTATTCTTTCATTTTGACCTTTAATCCCTAGCTAAATGCATGTATATGTCATTAACTTGTCAAAATAATCACTCTGCAATTTGTATAAAATACTGTATAAAATATTGCGTATTTATTATATTTAATTCCAAAATAAAAGAATAATGGAAGAAAAGAAAAAGAAATGAAACACCATAGGTGTTGAGTGACCCTAGACCCCTAGACCCAGTCATCATGATGACTTGGTCTACAAAGAATAAAGTAATGGGAGATAGGGCAGAGAAACTATATATAAATATACAGAAAACCAAACATAAAACCCTAATTTTAGTTCACCTATAATCGAATCTTTGCACCTATTTTATATTATTATTTTTACACCTTAAATGATAAAACCCTTAACATGGAGATTAAACATAATAATGCAAAGAATATATATATATATAATTTATTTCATCAAAAAATAATGTACAATATGCTCGGGACACACAAAATAAAATGCCACAAATAAAACTTTACACAGATCCTTATCTTCTCCATATTGTATCAAAATGGACAAAATCAACTTTAATTTTCATAACTTTTAATAAGATATTTAATGAAGGTAGTTTCATTCAGTTTGGAGTTAAGATGCAAAAGTTAAGTTTTGGGAACCTATTGTGCAATATATCTGTATATTTTGTTCAATATATTTATTCTTTAGATTTTTTTCATTTCTTTTATTTTTATAAAATTGTAATAATTATCTAAAATACAAATCCATGATTATAATAAATTAAAACCACAAAATATAATTAAAATAAATAATATATACAAATACATATATAAAGTATACCTATATATACCTATGATGTAAATATATATAATTAATTAAGTATACAAAACACTTCAGAAAAATACAAGAAAAATATATTTATGTATGTTAAAATAAGTTATAAATATATAAATTATGGGTATAAAGTCATAAAATCTAAAATGAAAAATTAAAAACTATACAATATATATGTAAATACACCTATATATACATGTAAAATTAACATGTAATAAATATCCTCATAAAAATAAATAAAAATATGCATTAAATACTATATAAAATAAAAAAACATTTTTATATATTAACAAAAATTAATTAAATCATTTGTTAATTTTTTCCATTTTACACTAAATTTTTGGCTTGGATTTATCGGGTTCATCCACGTGGACCAACCTGATGGTAGCGATTGTTGACCTTTGGTCAATTGTACGCTCAAGCCCAGTTGGCTTGTCAGTCCTCATTTCTCCCCTGTTTTCTTTCATTTTCCACACCACTTCCATGCGTGCCTCTCCCTTGAGCCCTTCACTTTTCTTAACCTCGCACATTTGTCACCTTCGCCCATCCTTCTGTTCATCCAGCTCACCATTCCATCTCCACCACTCCCGTGACCAGATTCGCTACCCATCTGCCTATAAAACCTCCACCTTTTCCATCTTTTTGCCCTTTGATCACTCTTATGCATATCTTATCCACTCAAATCGAGCACGTGGACTGTGCTTGGTGATAGGAAGCCATATCCATTTGTTTACAGTGAGGAGGAGCATCAGAGTCGATCTAGACCATCGTCGGTGCTCTGCTGTGTGTTTTTGCTTCTTTGGTCCCTATGCCAAATCAATGTTGTTTTCCTGCTTTTTAGGTAATATTTATGTTCTAATTTCAGTTGCACATTTTATTTTCACTTCTAATCATGTGTACTAGGGTAATTAGAGAGATTCCCAATTTGACCTGAAGCTTGAGCTCCAGGCTAAATCTGTCGCCCCTGGACCGTATACCCATCTACCTTCCATACAGTTCTGATTCCCTACATGATCTCTGCATTTCCCCTCATCTATCCAACTCAGATCCTTCGTGGATATGAGAATCAAGCTTCTTCTCTCAACCACCGTCAGAGCTCCTCGCCATTCTGCCACCCTGTGCTTCCAGCTTCGAATAATAGGTCGAGGTGACCCGCCTCGAGTGATAGGACTTTTTGGTGCAGGACCCGAGTCTCAGCGATCCATCTGGAGCCAAGGATGTCTCCTGGAGTTGGTCCATGTCACGCGAAGAAGCCCGAGCCCTAGTTGCTTATAAGGAATACCTAGGCACCGATGAGCAACACATGCACATGCAGAAGGGTAGCAGGAGTCCATATCTGCCTTCAAAGTGAAGATCCACCACCGGATGACGAATATATCAGCAGACGAAGCTCGCCAAAGGGTAAGTTCATCCGTGTTCTTCCATGTAGCTCCCTGAACGTTGGATGAAAGACTCGACCCAGATCTAATATAGGCCGCCCATTAAAATCGAAGCGTGCGAGCCTAGGAACGTTATATCTGCCATGCATCATGCGAAGGACAGTTAGATCCGACCGATTTAAAGAATTAATTTACACACGCATACCTCCGTCTTTTGTAATTCATAAAGAATATTGTAAATATTTTACTACATTTATTAATTAGTGGAACATTTGCACCAAATCCTTGTACTTCCCGTTATTGCAACTGAGTCCCCTACCAGCTCAGCTCACGTGGATTCACACGTGAGTTGGGTAAATTACTTACATCCCATACAGCTTTGTGTATTTCATTTGAATATATATATATATATATATATATAAATCAAGTTTAGATTGAAAACTCTTGGTGTTTTTGCATATATCCCCCTGTTGTTTATTTAATTTGCAAAAATATCCCTACCAACTTGATTTTTTTTATAATGTTTATCTATTTTTTTTTATAAAAATCATCCGTAATTTAATAATTATGGGAAAATAGGATAATGTGCCTGATTTATTACTCTTCCATGTTATATATTTGACCTTGCATTTCACACATATTTTTTATTTATTAAAAATCAAAAAGTGCACGGTTATTCCTTGTTTGCCTTGAAAAATACTGAAAAAATATAAAACCATAATTAAAAATTTTAAAAAAATTGCCTAGTGCTTATTACCCTATTTTATACCTCCAGAGAAAAAATACCTAAAAATAGAAAAAAGAAAATCACTAAAAATTAAAAGCTCCAAAATCCTTATAAAAATTATAAAAACTCTTCAAAAATCCCAAAAATTATAGTTCATGTTTATATTTTTATATATAATGACTACTATATATTAAAATTGATTTTGAGAAATTGTGAACCCATTTCCTATTTTTAAATCTCAAATAAATTCAATCTATTTACTTAATCCTGGATTTTGTATACTTTGGACCTTAAAATTACCTAAAAGTTAGCAAAAATATCAAAAAACAAAAAAGAAGAAAAATACAAAAATATCTTATTTTGTTATTTTTGACTATATTTAGCTATATTTACAATTTTATTATCTTATATTGTATTATATACCTATATATGGTAGTATATAAGTATTATTATTACTAATTATTATAAATACCTCATAAATATTTTAAATCCCTTCTAGAAAAGGACTATTCTTGTCTATGTTTTCTGATTATACATTACATTATATTATATATCACTTATGGAAAACTTGAATTGAGGTGCCACCTTTCGACATTTACGGTGTGACCCCTCATTTCAGTCGTCCAATAAAGATCAACGCCTCTCATTAAAACAACTATGTCACAGCAAAACCACTTATCCTATCCCCATATGATTGCTATTTTTAGTTACTATTCTCTCTCTTTCATTTTGAATCCCTTGTTTCACACGTAGTCATTATCATACTCCATTAATTACCAAATTAATCATTCAACAAACATTCATGGATGGGGAGTGGTGGTTGCACATGGAGACAATGGTGCTATGTGACAATAATGGTGGCAGTGCGTGATGATGATGACGGTGCATGGAGCGACATGAGATGGTCGCATATGAAGGATGCGTATTCTTAGTTATTTTTTCATTTTCTTTGTATTCATCCATTAAAAAAAGTTCCAGGTTAGTTTGATTTTATTTGATACATTTTTTCATGTTCCATTTTGATTCCATACAATCCAATCTTCGATAATCCTCGATCGGAGATCATTGTTTCTCCTCTATTTCGTTTTTCAATCCATGTCTCCAGTCTTCATTTCTCCTATATACATACCCATTTTTCTTGTAAGATTTATCAAGTGATGATGAATGAGTTTTTAAAGTATTCAACCTCAAGTTCCATGTTTCTGGTAAGATTTCAATTCATGAACTTTTCTATGATTCCATAATTCCGGTAACTTTTTACATGTGATCTTTTTCTGAAGAATATATTGCTAGAGAACACTTACTAATAATACACTTTTTTATATCAATTTTAAAGAAATAATCTTCATAATTTATGCACATCCTATATTAAACAAAAGCATGTATTTTATATTCATCATTATTGGTTTACACTAGTTTTATCAATTATTCAGATCCGATTTAATGTTTAACATCTATGTCTCTGTTGTAATCTTGATTTTTTTGTTCAGAATCCTTTATTTTCTTTTTTAATGCACTATAGTTACATTTCCTCCATACATTTTAAATTTAGTTGCCACGTGTTACAATCTTATCAATTGTCTTACTATTTTTAAGAAAATATGATAAATTACTAATTGGTCTTTTATTTCACAGACCAAGATACAAATATTGCAATGAAGGCGTGGATTTTACAAAAACTGCACAAACTTTACAAATGGATAATGAATTTTGAGACACATGATATAGACAAACAAATTAGTTGAAAATGTAAAAATAATTTATACAGTGTTAATATGTATTTTATTTTACCAAAATCATATGCAGTTTGCAAAAGAATCACAAAATTTACAAAAAAAATCACAGCTTACAAACATTGCTCCCCCGGAATGTTGGTTGAAAATGAAATGAGATATTAACGTTCCATTTTATAAAATTTGCATGTACTTTACAAAATAGACCATGGATTTTATAAAAAACCTCATAGTGCAAATATTTCTCGTACAGAATGTCAGTTGAAAATGAACCTAAATAAAACTAAATAAGGTATTATGAAAATACTAAGATTAGTCCTATATTCTTTGAATATGACATGTACCATGAGGTGTATTTTCCTAATTTGAAAATTTAAGAAATACACCACACATTTAATACCTCCTAAAAATTACAGAATATGACATCTACCATTTTAGTTTTTTTCATAATTAGCCTTATTTGATTTTCTAAGAAATCTAATATAGCAAAAAATCCCTTCATTCTAGGAAGGTTTCCCACTTGTAAATCAATTAATTAACTCATTACCTAAGCACCATATATATAAGGAAACATAGTTACACATAAAATACAACTACACAAAAAACACAAATTTTTGTCAAATTTAGGTTTTTTTTCAAGCATCAGCGATTACACTTTTGTAATTTATAACATGGAATTGTAAAATATCTTAATCATTTGTAGTTTGATAATAATTATTTTAAAATACGAGCCTTTATTGCATCATATATTTCTGGAAAATTTTGTACACCACTCCGCATCCACCTAAATATAGAATGTTCAATGACATGTATTTTTCTAAATTAGCACTAATTTAATCCACTCCCATTTTAGGAATGTTAGTTGGCATGAAAACCACCTAGTGATTTCAATCTCACTCGAACACCCATCATCTAACAGTCTAAGATGACACCTTTCTATATTCAAGGAAAAGTACCATTTTATATATATTATTTATTATATTATATTACACATATATACCTACTTATATATACCTTTATTATATTATTAAATTAAAAAAATAAAAATACAAGAAAATATAAAAAGAAAATAAAAATTATATATATTAAAAATTTAAAAAACTGTTATAATTGAAAACCTACAAAAACCTAAGTAAATAGTGTGCATACATATATACAACTATACTAATATTATTTATTTATAAATAATATTTGTGCTACCACATGTGCTCCATGTGTTCGATCCCGACCTGCTTGTCCACTATTCACATTCATTGTTGGTTATAATAAATTTTGATCCATTCACATTCACGCTTAATTGCTTGATTCTTATATTGTGTGGGTTAACTATTGTTTTAGTGGTTTGGCTTAGCGAGCAGTCACCGCATCGACTGCATTCCCACCTTGTGGAGCATACGATCGTCTTGCGCTTGTCCATCGGTTAAACACTACTCTAGGATACTACACCTGTGAGATCGTGATAATATAATTGAGTGATCACCTAACTCTAAAATTGAAAAGATCTACGACCGAGCTTTCATGGTCGTCACTAAGGTGAGTAGGTGAATCTGGGGTTTGCTTTGTGTTTGATTGTGCTTGATGTTGAGTCCGTGCTTTCTTTGTCTTGAGTACTAGAAGTCACTCGTCATACGTATCTTGTCGATTCTATTTCTTTTTTGTTTTCATTTACTTCTTAGTTTTTACCTTTTCTTGAGTCATGATTATGGGTAGGCCATCGCTTAGGCCGGCTCTTAATGACCATCTTCCTCGCACACCTGCCCATTCATCTAGGTCGGTTTGGGATGACTCTCTTCTCGAATCACAGTCCCGTTCTGTCTCCTTCTCTAGGTATGACTCTGATCCTAGAGAGACTTCTCCTTTCATTTCTCATGTTTCTTTGTCATCTCTATTTCTTCATACTCCTTCATCGTCTGTTATTCAGAGTCAGCCTTCAGTTACACATGTGGTAGCTAGGCAAATGGTTGAGACCTGTGAGCCAAGTAAAGATCAGATGAGAGATTCGGGTCCACGAGTTGCTGAGACTAGAGCAAGGATTGAGCAACATGCTTCTTATTCAGGAGTTATGTCGGTTTCTACAATGAGTTTACTGACTTTTCTGATTGATTCAGACTTAGTTTCGTTTCTATCGAGATTTCATGAAAAGCCAAACAAGGATCCATATGAGCATCTTTTTGAGTTTGAGGAGATATGCGATACTAGATTATATTCAGACATTTCACCTGAGGATGTGAAGATGAAGACCTTTCCCTTCACTCTTAAGGAAGGAGCCGCGAGATGGTTCCGAAGTTTGGGAAATGAGAGAGCTAGTTGGGGCATATTAAGAGTTGCATTTCTGAGGAAGTTTTACCCCATTAGCCGAGCAAATTTCATGCAATCGGTTATTAGATATTTTACTCATGATCCCTTTGAGCCATTACAGGATATGTGGCTCAGATTTTAGATTTTTCTTGGGAGATTTCCAAACCACGTAATCTCCAAAGATGAGCTTGTTCATATTTTCTACCAAGGAATGACCGCAGAGCAACATGCATTGGTCGATGCTTCACGTGGCGATTCACACCATAGTCTCCATGCGGATTCACTTTGGATTAATTTTGGAAAGATTTCCAACGTGTTGTCATCTCTTCAGTTTACACTAGATTACTTAGTTGAGTGCATGAGAGAGATGCAAGATCAGATAGTTGCGATCCACTTCCTGATGATTCAGGGATCCCACATCATCCAGATGATATGGACACCGATGCAGTACGAAGGATGGACGTTGAGACAGTTGCTGAGAGTTCTTGTCTTCATAGACCGATACTTCTTCCATTGACTTTTAAGCTAGAGTTAGAGTCGGTCCCGTACTTTCCAGTTCAGGAACCTTGGACACCTATTACTCAGGTATTCCAAGGTACCGAGCGAGAGCCCATGTTGTTTCAACCATCTTATCAGCCAATTGAGTTTCCATATCACGACCAGTGCTACAAGCAACCACCTCATGAGCATTTCTTTTTAGAATCATTTGATTATCTGAGAAACTTCAGCAGCTCGAGATGGTTGTGGGACACTATTTTGATATTCCTTATATAGATGGTCTTACATTTGATAATTTTACCCATGTGGTTAACGAGGAGAGTGCATATCGTAGGTAGAAGATGGACACATTTAGAGATTTTATAGCCAGCATTGCCACAGAGTAGAGATCAATTTCATACATTCTAGTTTCTCTTGAATTGTTGAGTTCTATTCCTTCTAGTTCGTAGGGCATGCAGAAACAAATTAGTATTGTTGATACAGTTAGGAGTGAGAAGTGCATAGTGGGCAACAAAGTAGGTTCACATTAGGATTCTGATTCTCTTCATAATGAATGCACAAAATCAGAAACAAATGGGGAAATGAGAAAATCTAGAAATAAAAATAAAGACAAGACTTCAACTTCATCTACTAGTTCTCCTTTTGATTTGCATGGAGCTAGTCCCAATTTTACAAAAATATTCTTCTTTTGATCCTTCAGTTGTATATACTAGTGGGGAGGATGTACAGATATCCTTCCTAGATGCTCTGAATCTAGGTAAGGGAGAGAATTAAAAAAATCTCAAAAAGATCTATCTTCAAAATTTCATGAAAGAGATATTAGAAAGAATAGAAATCAAGCTCACTCTTTCAGAGGCATTGGCACACATACCTCTTCTCCAGAAGTGCTTGAAGAAGCATACAACACCTCAAAGAAAGAAGAGGAGAAATCATTACTCAAAAAAACAAGTGTTGACCATTGCCACATGTTACACCATCCAGCATACATCTTCTAAGATGAGAAAGAAAGATATGGAAGCACCATTTGTCAGTTGTCAGATTTCAGACCATGAGTTCGAGCATACCTTGTTGAACAACAGATCTTCAGTGAATATTTTACCCTTATATCTTTTTGAGACACTTCATTTAGGGTCTCTCAAGTGAGCCAGCATGATTCTTCAGTTTCCTGACAGATCGGTCAAGAGGTCGAAATGTATACTTCATGAAATTGTCGTGATGGTATAAGGAACAAAATTCATTGTGGATTTTGTGGTCTTGGACGGTGGATCTTCAATACCATTACATGATGTTGCTATTATTATTGGTCGGTCTTTTCTTCGTGCAACTGTGGCCATTATTGATTATGGGACGGACATAGTCATTTTTCCCTTCACTGGCATAATGTCAAACTCCGAGCAGTTAGAGAGTCGTGCATCAGATGAGTGTTCTACCAGGCCATCAGACACAGAGGCATGCAACTTTACAGCTGAGACTTGACACGATCCTATTCTTCAGATCACATACTGAGACCCAGGAATTCATCTCCATAGAGGAAAACTTGGAGAGCATAGCCTTTTGTGATTCTCGTATACAGCATTGGAGATGTATTGATGAGATTCGCAGTATATATGTTATTGAGTCGAAACCGCTAGTGGTATGTACTTCGAAGGCCGAACCTGATTCAGTTGTAGATCCTTCATTTGAGCCTTCTAGTTGCGAGATGTCGAACCCTCTTTTCACTTAGATTCAGATAAGGGCTATGTTGATGAGGATATAGATCATACTGCAGCAGAGTTTGACCTCTTCATCACATCCATTTTAGACACTACATCGAGGTCTATTCAGTCACACAGATTTTGAGGATACATTGTTCGAGGATGATTTGTTGTCTTCCTATTTCAGTATCGATGATTACCGTGATTCAAGGACCATGTTGCAGCTTTCAGAGGCCAGTTCTGTTCATCTTTATGGCCATCTAAGTTGTTCCTCACTGATTGAGCATATCAGGGATCCTCCGATTCATATATGGATATCTCTGAGGATGACCCCGATGTCAACCTATTTCTTGTACATTCCATCGTTCCTCGGTCACGCAAGAAGGCCAATCTTCAATTTTCTTGAGAATGTACAATTTTATTTGATTTTTTTCATACTTTTTTCCTTGTACATACATGTTTTCAATTTTATTCATTCATTTATTCATTTATTTTACACCCCACCCTTGTTGTTGTTTGTACTTAGGGTGTGTTGTACCCTAAGTACAAGGGGGTTAATATCGTTCATTACATCTTTGATTGTTTTCATTTTGTGCATCATTTGCTCTCTTGCATGTCCCTCAACTATTGATATTCTCCTCTATACTTAGGGATATTTTACCCTAATTATAGGAGGAACAAGCCAAGTGGTTGATTGTGTACATTCTTTTGACCTCGATCATCTTCATTTTTATTCTTCTATCCCTAGGATTAGCTGATCCTAAGTATAGAGGGGACGATTGACTTTTATTCATTATTCGTTATTTTTAGTTGGTGTAGTATAGTATTCTTTTCACCGGTCTATACTTAGCCCATGTTATGTCTTCCTTTGTTGCTTCTCGGTCGTTATGAGGACATAGTTCATGCTAAGTATAGGGGGGTTTCATATATATATATATATATATATATATATATATATTCTCTATATATTTCGAAGCCACAACTCGTACTTTATTGTATTTTTAATAATATAGCTTTAAAAGTATGGATGCATATTTTGGGTTTTTAAAATTCGATAGAAAATTGTAAATATGAGTTATAAAAAACCCTTAAAATATGTATGTACAATATGTATAAAATACTTTATTATATAAAATTTGTGAATAAAATTCTTGTAAATCATTTGTGAAACTTGTATAAACTTGTATATAAATGTGGATAAAATTCTTAGTAAAAATGTATATAATACATGTAAATTCATGTAAATGATCCAATTCACTAACTCTTTCAAAAATTATAAAAAAATTAAAAGTTTTAAAACTCATTAAAAATGACAAAATTCTTTAAAAATTACATACAAAGCTTAAAACTCAAAATTCACTCCTTAAAAAATTGTTGCATTCATTAGCATTTTTCAGAACAAGTTTGATTTTTGAACGAACGGAGCTAAATCTGAAGGATGGATCTTGGTTTAGGCCTTAATCCACTTAATTCTAAAGGGACTTGATTAAGAACTGGAATTTAGAATTTTTAGGTCCTTGACTTAATTATTTGGGTTCCATAAGGTCGTGTTCGGAATTCAACTTAAACTTGCCTAAGTAGGACAACTGGTGCCATCCGTTTAACTCTTCATCATTTGGATCAATTTTAAATTCGTTCACTCTACACTTAGCTCCACTTACACGAGATTGCGAAGGACGGTGCATTTTCATCCGTATCTAGTGGCGCTGACATTTAAATGATGAATGATCTATTGGCACAATTTTTGTAAGACCCTAAACATGGGCGGAAAAAAGATTCCATATCCGTCCGGATACAAAAGATCAATGTAGTGCAATAATACTTTCTACCAAATAGAATCCAAACACCAAATACATACATGACCACTATGGTCCAAGCTTCAGAAGTTTGCATGTCTTGGTGGAGACTTGGCTAACCTGGCCAAGCTTCATAGGATATGTGACTACACCGGTCACATTCCAATTCTTTTCTAACTATTTTATCTTCTTTCCCCTTTCAGTTGTGGACACAACACGTACCTGAACTCAAAAGGGAATACCTCATCGAGGAGAGAGTAGCTAGATAAGGAAGTAATGTGATTATATTATTGGAGTGGTCGGTTTTTCGCCTCCTCAGGCAGGAAGAGCTAACACCTTCACACACAGTACAAACCAACTTCAAAGTTGACTAGTTCGCAAGATGGATGGGTGGATCTGAGCTGGATGTTAAGGTGAATGTAGATATGGATTTGTGGAACTTGAGGACTGTTGAGACTTTAACCCTAATTCTATTGAAGTCCCGACAAACTATTAATCCAAAGGACCATTTCAAGTTATTGATTTTGGGCTTGGTGAAGTAAAATTCGATTTAATCATGTTCTAAGTTCTTTTATTATCCTTTTTCTTTTTTTCTTTCACTTATTTTCAGAATAAGTGTTTGATAAGGGACTAGAAAAAGGTAAAGTATAGGAGAATGATGAATTCATGATTCATCTCCTTTATTCTTTCATTTTATCTAAAATCTTTGTTAAAATGCATGGAAATATTGACTAATTCTCATTAATTAACATTATGACTCCATTTGTTAATATTAAATATTTAACACTTATTTTATCTAAAATAAAATAATAAAGAGAAAAAGAAAATTAAAAGAAATATGGATGTAGATTTGTAAATACGTACAGAATGATCCTACCCCCGAGACCAGGTCAACATTGACTTGGTTGACAAACTAAATAAGTAGGGAGAGATAAGAATCCTAATCTATAAAAAAATGTCAGAAAATCAAGATCATAAATATACATAGACACATTTTTCACTGTCTACATATGCTCACCTATTTTATTTATTATTCAATAATCTCAAATAAAAATATTTCCTTCATAACAATAATTTATAATAATATTTATTAATTTATAAAAATAATAAAAAATTATTTAATGTATAAATAAATAATTACATTGAACCGAAAAATCTGTAAAATCTGAATTTCGAGGTTCATAACTATTTATAGAAAACTCCAAATTGACCAAACTCACTTTTAAACTTCATTTTATAACTAATACTATTTTTAAAAATACAAAAAATATTATAATAAAATGTGTGAATTTTGGCAATTTGGACCCATTTGTACATATGTACTATATGTAAATAAACCTTCTTCATTTCTATCTAATTATTCTTAATTCCATTTAACTTAATTCCTTTTCTAATTTTTTTAATAAAAATCAGTAGAAAACACAAAAATAAAACCTAAAATTAATTGCTAATAAGTACCAATAACTTCCAAGACCAAAAAGCCGTAAAGTCACACTTCCGAACCTCATATCTCGACCATATGAACTCCAAATTGGGTGTACTCACTTTTAAATTTATTTTATAAATTGGAGCTGAAAACTAAAGAAGCAAAGGGGGGGTACGGGGTGATGTTCGATCTCCGACGAAGGTGGTAGGGGAGATCTAGGCTGTAATCTCGACTGAAGATCTAGGCTAAGGGTGATCAGGTTGCGGAGCAGGATGGAGGGCGAGTGTGCGGGTCGATCGAAGCGTCTAGATTAGAAAACGGGGCTCCGATCAGCTGGTCAGAGCGGATGGAAGTGCGGCAGTGATAGACTGAAAGATCGCATTGAAACGGGAAATGTAAAGGAAGTAAGGGATACCTGGAGATCTGGGTGTGCTCCTGAGCTCTAGGCAAAGATGACCGTCGGGGTGATGGCCTCAACCTCAATGCGGAAGGCGGGGGAGGCTACTCGCGATGGAGGTCCGGTCATGAAGGGTGAGCGTCGCCTCTACTGCACCAAATCGAGCTCTGAAGGGTGCTCCGAGCAGCTGTCACTCTGCTGGAGGTGGCTATGGGCCGAGAAGGGAGAGAGGTATGAGCTGTTGCTCTTGGGAGGTAGAGAAGATACTTTATAGGGTTGCCAGGAGGTTGGAGGAATCGGGCAAGGGCATGTGATCTGAGGGAGATGAACGCTTTCTTAGGGATCCACGAGGTTCCAATATCCAAGGAGAGACTATGGGCGATGAATCGGGGCAAGGGGTTGCCGACCGGGAAAAAATCAAAGAAAATGGTCCGATGATGAGGATTTAGGTCTTACCCAGGAAGAAGGGACCGTTGATCAGCGGTCAACAATCCAGCCGACCAATCAGAAAATAGGATTTACAAAAATACTTATAAATTCAATAAAAATAATAAATGATTTTAAATCAAAAAGTGTATAAAATGAAAAATACTTTTTATTTTTCAAACTATTTTTTTGTGATTTTTATTTATTTTTTTAAAAAAAATAAATTAATCTATATACAGTATAGTGAATTATATAAAGGTAAAATATACCTATGTATTTTATACAACTCTTTTTATTTTGTTATTTTTACATAAATACCCCAATTTTATATTTATTTATTTACAACATAATTTTAGGAGTACATAAAAATTTTTATTTTATTTTTATTATTTATTTACATGTATATAATAAATAAAGAATAAAGCATATATACTTGTATTATGTACAAGGGAGAGGAAATTTTATTTTTTTATTTTATTTTTCTAAATTTTTTATTTATTTTTAGGATTATTTATAAGGAGGTGAAAAGAATCTTCTTATTTTTATTTTGTCAAAAATAATTATTTATTTACACGAGATAATATGTTTAATGTAGAGTAGGCTCTATCTCTCTCTACTTGTTTTATTTTGCGATCAGGCCAAAGCTTGGCCTTCTCTTGGGGTTCGGGTCTCTCTGTATTTATTCTAAATACCCCCTTCCTTTTTCTTTTTCTTTTGTCTTTTATTTTGTCATAAATACATGCTAATTATGCAATATTAACAAATGCATGAATGATGCTAACTTATTGTTTTTACATCTATTTACATGATGCATTGCCAAGATAAATAGCTAAAATAAAAGAATAAAGAGTGATGATCAGGGATTCATCACCCCACTATACTTTACCTTTGCTAGTCCCTTAGCAAACACTTATTTGAAAAAGAAGTGAAAAGTGCAAGAAAAGAAAAAGGAAAATCAAGGTTGATTATTAAACTTGTCTTCATTAAATTGGACTATGGACCTCGGTCAGACCATTGGATTATTAGTTTGTCGGAACCTTATTTGGACTTAGGTTTAAGATTCAACAGCCTCTAAGTTCCACCAATCTATGGTCAAGACTCCTCAATAATCCAGATCAGAACAAGTCTACATATACAAACTCAAATGACCATGAATCGTTTCTTGTACTATGTAAGTGATAGGTAGCTCCCCACCTCAGAAATGACAAAGTAACAGCCTCCCTTAACAAGGTAACTCTAATGCCCTAGTCTGGCAGCTCTTTCCTCGAGGAGCGGGGTATTCCCTTCTAAGTTCAAGTTCAATCGGCTCATGAAGAGGTAAAGAAGAGAATGGATCATGACCAGTGTAGCCATGTATCCTTAGGAGTTCAACCGGTGTAGCTAAGTCTCCTTGTTGCAAGCTTCATGAGATGAGAATGGGTAAAATAAGCTTTGCTTTATTTGGTTATATACACTCCAGTGGGCATTTCATTTCTACCAGACCCACCACTTTTTTTGGAGTTTTTCTTTCTTTTGCACTTTTTTTCTCGATGTGCATATGTACAACATATCTACATGGTGCAACATATATACATAAGGGCTTTTTCCTCTTGAGTCAGTAGAATATCCCTCTTTTGAAGCATTATTGCAACCCACAACTCCTGTCTTTAGACCTCAACATCGCCAGACCAAGTTGAGGTGCACTTCCTTCACTAAAAGAAAATGAGAGGTTCTGCCTAGAAGTACTACCCTCGTATGCTATCCCAAGCCAAAGGAAACTGTCTCCTCACCACCTCATCCGTAGAGAGCTATGTGTAAGGTGCGGGTGCAAGTAAAGCCATTGTCTGTGAGAGTCATGTGTGCATTGTTAAATGTTCTACTTTGTCTCATCAAGATGACATGTGATCATAGCCTAGTGGACTCAAATAATTAAGTTACTAATGACCCTGAAAAGTCTCAACCCTAAGTCTTATAAGGTTCCTCTTAGAATTAAGTGGATTAAGGTCTTAACCAAGCTCCATTTTCCAATTTAATTCTAGGCTAGTTTAAATGTCAACTATGATTCAGAAGAATTTACAAGTATATACAAAAATATTTTTATGCAAAGTTTTTGAAAATGTGCAAAATTTTTGAAAAATATTTGAATGTATGCATGGATGCAGACATTTTGCAAACTATTTACAAACATTTACACAAGGGTTTGTGCAAACTTTTATTTTTCAAACATTTTACAAAAGTTTCATATTATATACATAGTTTTGATACCAAAATATTTACAAAAATTTTACAAACAAAACATTTTTACAAACATTTGTACAAAAATAATTTTTATAAATAGCTATGTATGTGCAAGAAAGAATTTTATGTACAAGAAAAAGTTTAAAATTTTTACAATTTTTAGATAAAGGATTTTAGCCATTTTATTTATTAACACACTCGTACAAAGTACGAGTTATGGCTAAAGTATATATGTAATATATACTACACCCCCTATACATAGCTCGAACGATGTCCTCAGAGTGAATCAAGAGCGATGAAGAAGACATAACTCGTGCTTAGTATAGTGAAGTGAAAAGGAATGATATACTACAACAACGAATCAAAGAATAGAATAGAGAAGGCTCGGTGTTTCCCCCTATACTTAGGATCAAGTAATCCTAAGAATAGCATATTGTACATAAAGGGGGAACCAAGTAAAAGGATGTACATGGTCTACCTCCCCTATACTTAGGGTAAAATATCCCTAAGTATAGGCGGAAAAATAGAGGTAAAAAGAATCAAGAGAATAATCAAGAATTTGACACTCCCCCTATACTCAGGGTAAACTGCACCCTAAGTATAGCATAATCACAAGATGCAGATGGGGTGTTAGACTAAAGAATGAGGTGATATGGACATCTGGATCTATACAAGGCAGAAGATAGTGATAATCAGCCATGAGATGCAACTGATGTGACTCAAAGAACACATCTCATGCAAAATGAATCGGGGCGGCGTCAACGATCAGCGGCTCATGATCTAGATATGGTTTGAGGCACTGACCATTAAAACAAAAGGTGGATTCAGATGACATCTTAGATATGTCGATACTCCCGTTGTCATGCACCTTTCAGACCAGGTATGGTCCCTCCCACTTACTCTGCAATTTCTCTGAAATAATCTAAGCCTGGTATCAAACAACCATACTCTTTGATCTGGCTCAAACTACTTATGGCTGATGTGAGAATCATGCCATATCTTCACTAGCTCCTTGTACTGTAGGCTGCTTGAAAAGGTTGTATCTCTAAGCTCCTCCAGGACTGCCAATTCTGTCTTTCTTTGACCACCTATGCTCCCTGGATCCAATAAAATATCAGTGACAACCCAAAGTGACTTGTGCCTAATCTCAATAGGTAAATGGCATGGATTTCCATAAACGAGATAAAAGGGAGATGTACCCAAAGGGGTCTTGCAGGAAGTCTGATATGCCCACAAGATCGAGTCCGAAAGCTGTGACCAATCCTTTCGGTCTGAGCGGACTACCTTCTGCAATATCGTCTTGATCTCCCTATTCGATACTTCAGCAAGACCATTAGTCTGAGGGTGATATGGAGTGGAAACTCAATGGTCTATGTTGAACTCACTAGCAAGGGCCTTTACCTTATCATTGATAAAGTGAGACCCCCCGTCATATATCAATACTCTAGGCACCCCGAACCGTGAAATGACATTATTCCTCAAAAATTTGCAAACAGTCTTAGCATCTACGGTTCGGGCAGGAATGGCCTCAACCCAACGACTCACATAATCCACAACCAACATAATGTACTCGAATCCCTGACTCTTAGGGAATGGACCCATGAAGTTGATGCCCCATGCGTCAAAAACCTCACAGAAATGAATGGGATGCATCGACATCATATCGCGTTGTCCACAAGTGCCCATCCTCTGACAGTCAGTACACCTCTTCATGAATTCATCAGAATCCTTGAAGAGGGTAGGCCACTATAGGCTGAATTGGAGCACTTTCTGTGCCATTCTTCTCCCAGAGTGATGTCCTCCTACCTCGAGCTTGTGGCAGTATGTGAGGACACTATGGTGCTCCTCTTGAGGAATGCACCGACGCCAGACGCTATCCCCTCCTTCATGATAAAGGATGGGATCCTCCCAGTGGTAAAACTTGGCCTTCGCAAGGAAGGTCTCAAGTTACTTCCTGGGCCAACCTTGTGGAACTTTCTTGGCAACAAGATTGTTTACAATGTTGGCGTACCATGGGAGCGAGGCGATAGCAGGATCGCCTCATCTGGGAAGGTCTCAGAAATGGGATCAGTCTGCTCAGATTCCTCAAGATTCTCTAATCGGGAGAGATGATCCGCCACCACATTCTTGACTCCAGGTTTATCCTAATCTCAATATCAAACTCCTGGAGTAGAAGGATCCATCTAGTCAGTCTGGCTTTGGCATCCTTCTTTTCCATGAGGTACCTAATGGTTGTATGATTAGTAAAGATAGTCCCTTTGGATCTAATAATATATGATCTGAACTTGTCCAAGGTAAAAACTACGGCTAGCATCTCTTTCTCAGTGACCGTGTAGTTCCGTTGTGTGGCATCTAATGTACAGCTAGCGTAGTGAATGGCAAAAGGTACTCCATCCCTCCTCTATCCTAGTACGGCCCCTACGACAAAATCGGAGGCAACCGTCATGATCTCGAATGGGAGAGACCAATCGGGCAGCTAAAGGACATGAGCCTCAACAACTAAACTCATAAGAGAGTCTCAAATAATGAAAGACACTTATCATCTACAATGAACTCAATGTCTTTTGTCAACAAATCAGTCAACGGTTAGGCAATCTTGCTGAAATCATGAATGAATCATCAGTAGAAACCGACATTCCCTAGAAAAGATTGTAATTGTCGTAGGTTGGATGGTGGATTGAGTTTCCTGATGATATCCACCTTGGGAGGATCAACCTCCATGCCCCTGTTGGAGATGATATGACCAAGCACCGTCCCTTGAGTCACCATGAAGTGACTCTTCTCCTAGGATAACACAAGATGAACCTCTATGTAGCGTTGAAGGATGTGGTCTAAGCAGTCAAGACAAGCATCAAACTCATCGCCATAGACCGAAAAATCATCCATGAAGACCTCTAAGCAGTCACCCACCATGTCTGAGAAAATGGACAACATGCACCTTTGGAATGTTGCCGAGGCGTTACATAGACCTAAGGGCATCCATCTGAAAGAATAAGTCCTAAATGGACATGTGAATGTCATCTTCTCCTGTTCTTCGGGTATAATGGCCACATGGTTGTAGCCAGAGTACCTGTCAAGGAAGAAGTAATGACTCTTCCCAGCTAGCCTCTCTATAATATGATCAATAAAAGGCAGCAGGAAATGATCCTTCTTGGTGGCCTGGTTCAATCGTCTATAGTCCACACAGACCCTCCAAGAAGTGGGTACCCGGTAGCCATCTCCTCTCCAGACTCACTCACAACTGTAGTGATGCATGTCTTCTTGGGCACCACATGTAATGGACTAACCCATTTGGAGTCGAAGATGGGGTAGATAAAATCGGTGCTCCCGTTGGACATGCAAGCCTACAACGAGCCATTATGCAATAAATGTTATTGCAAATATCATTCCCTGATCTGAAATGAAGAATAACTAATTTGCATAATAGGTCCTCTAATACAATTAGGGTTATGTACCATGGCCATCTTGATGATCATACAGATGTTGATTCAATTATTGAATCATAGAGGCTGGTGCTTGGATGAATATCTAAAGAGCTAGATTGAGGACTCATCAAGCATCGTCAAATGATTGTTAAGAGATGATCTCCAGCCTGAGTAGGAGATGGCAATCCTTTATCATTTAGGTTAATATCTGACCGACCTCTTGATGCATGTCCTCTACATGGGAATAGAGATTCAGAGGTGTCAGATTAGTTACGTCAAAGAGTTGCTTAAGGAGATCGAGATAACCAAGATCCTATGTTGTATGCTGTCACAATATAAGCACACATCCTCTGACCGAAGACAGATGTGTTACTATGTGTCTGAGTATGTACATTGGGCAGACCAATAGGTTGATGACCTAATCAAGGTCTATACACCGGCACACTGGTGTGCATATAAGGGCATATGAGTAATACGATCTCTCAAAGGGATCATACAGGTTCATTTACTGAACCGGAAGACATGAGCTCACTCATGAGATATTGGGAACAATCAAATTTCATGCACGGTCATCTCACTTTTGAAGCTTGACTGAATTCGTAGGTTTGATATATGCTTTTGAAAAAAATATATGATCAACACCTAGGTATGATATATGCTTTTGGAAAGCATATGATCGATACCGACTCCCAATGATCGAATGAGAAACTTGATGATAAAACTCTGAAGTAGACGGTGAAAATATGATCTTATACTTCAGGTTTATTCTGGGTCTTCCAGTATGCAGGATATACAGGTATTGGGAATACCTGAGGGTGATGTGATCATAAACGATTGTATAACCATGACGCTTCCATTCCTAGGGAGTGATAAATTGGGTCTGGATTTTAGTGACTCCTCTTAGTAGAGAAGTGATCTGATCTTGGTCCAAATGTGGGACAGTGATCTGAATGTGATTCAGATATGAGAAGATTAGATGTACAACTTTTATTTAATCAAACCTCTATGGGAGGTCCGTAAGATCTGGATTTGAGATGTGATCTTAATATCCAAGTCACTGTACGTGGAACAATACAATCGCCATGTCCTTATCTCCAAGTATCCGCAAAGAAAGCGCATTATCCTTGAAAGAGTTTAGGATAATTTCATTGTTGATATATGTATCCTACCATTGAGAAAATGGATAATTAAAGGTAATTTAATTGTCACGAATAATATGAATTTGATTCATATTATAAGGAGAGTTATCTTGGATAATTAAATGTGATTTAACTATCATGAATAATATGAATTTAATTCATATTATAGAGAGAGTTATCTTGAATAATTAAATGTGATTTGATTATCAAAGACGTGAATAATGTGAATGCGATTCATATGATTTGGCACATGAGAACAAAGATCCAACATGATTATATGTGATTTAATATCATGGATATGAATAATGTGGATAGAACTATCCATATTAATCATATATATTATAAATGTGATTTATGATATATAAGAGGGAGCTATTTGTAATTTACATTTGTTAATTAAATGTTAATGTGAATTGGATTCACATTGGATAATTAATTGAAAATGTAATTTACATCTTATTTTGGGTTGTGAATGTGATTCACAAAATTTCCAATGGCAAGATTACAATATTCACAAAATAATTATGAATTATTTTTGTAGAATAATTTACAACAATTATTGTTGTAAAATTGGAGATACATGGAATAATGTAATCTAAGGAGATTACATTGAAGATGCCCTTCCATATTGGAAGGAGGGGACGACCACCAATTCCTATTAGGAAAGGGTGGTCGTCCACTCCATATACATGGAGGGAGGCACTCACCTTTCCATTATCTCCCTATGTTGTTGATTTAATTTTACGATTTATTTATATTGATTTATCAATATATATTTAATCTAAATTAAATTAATTGTTGTTGGTGTTTACCAACAAAATCTTAGCCATTAAAAGAAACACAAATCATAAAGAGCAATTGGATTTGTGTTTCCCATGGATTGAGATCCATGGATCTCAAAATATTATAAATAGAAGGGCACCCCTTGCTCTTCATATGATAACGAGAACATAAGTCTCTCTCTCTCTCATTCTCTACACGTCATCTCTCTCTCTCTCTTATGGCCATCCACCATGTATGCCCTAGAGAGAGTCTCCAACACCGTAGTCACGTCGTTATGTTGCCGGATCGTTTGCTTGTGGATCTCTGTCTCCTTTGGTGTACCTCGCTCGTAAAGAAGATGTCGGATTTCATGTGTCAAGATCAAAAGATCTGCCGCTTGCATCATCAACATGGATTGCGAGGAGCACGTGTTTCATCAATACGCTCGCAAGTGTCTCCTCCGTCTGATCGAACTTGAGACAGGAGGTCTCTTCGTTTAGAGACTCGATCGCAACCACGCTTCAAGAAGTAACCCTAATACCTCGTTGTGGTTTAGATGAAACGATTCAAGGAGTTTTCTTGTATCATGTGGTTTCATCGCATGAAAATTTTTTAATTTCTGCTGCCTCGAGCGACTAGTACAACTAGTCGCTCTCGATCGCATACGATGCGATCCTCACGCTTCTGTGATGCACTTAAGGATCTCCCCATATCCTTCATCTCCACCATTTCAAAATCTCTGTCATGACAACCTCTCGAAGATTGGGGTTCAGCCGTCGTTGGAACTCAAGCGATGGCTTAGCATCCTCTTCAAGATAGATGTGGTGGGAGCACATGGCCGGACTTATCCCCTGGAGACCAGCTACACTCCATCCTATCGCCTTGCGGTTCTTTTCAAGAATATCCATCAAACGAGATTCTTGCTCTCCAGTCAAATCTGCTGAGATAATGACTGGGTGCATCTCATGCTCGCCTGCAAGGAACCTATACTTCAGCGACTGCGGCAAAGGCTTCAGTTCTGGACAACTAGGAGCTGGCAAATCTGGCTTCTGAAATGTCTGCGTGAATGCAACCAGATCTGCGTGGGAGAACTGAGGATCCTTCGTCTACCCTACCTAATTCAATCGGATTAATGATCGAATTAAATTTGTCATTCGTTGTAGTCGGGTAAATCGAGACTGATCAAAAACCACTTAGATTAATATTGAATTAAATGCAAGCGACAAATTCATTTTACTTGTGCAAGACCAAGGTCGAACTCAGGGAGATAGCATTCTCCTTAGGTTAATTTTAAGTTAATTTCGATGTAGATTTTCATAAGAATATTTTTGGTCCTTTTTTATGCAATTAATGAAAATATAATGCAATTTCAAGCCAAATTATAAGTTAAATCACAAAGTATAGTCAAATGAAGTCCAAAAATAATGAAACTTGGCCAGAATATGAAATGAGATAAAACTAAGCTACTATAATATTTTTGGAATTTTTAGACTCTGAATGAATTAATTATGAATTAAATATGAATGCACGGTAGTTTTTGCAAAATTAATTTTATAAATACCAGAATAATTGTTTTCATATATAAAAATTATCCTATATATTACTATGTAAGATGTATCCAGGAAAATTAATAGACCTAAAAAATGATGTATACTGGACCTACTAAAAATCAATTTAGCAAAAGACTAATTAATTTTTCAGGCCTCATGTATATCCAAATGGTTTGATTTTTGGGCACAATGTAGATCGACTTAAACTAAACCTGTTGTGATTTTATAATGATTTTTGGAGCAACAAATAATTTAATAATGAATAAAAGGCACACATTAGGAAAATTATGTCAATTTACACAAAAATAAATATATTAAATTCTGCAATGCTCACAAAAATATGACACGTCATAAAGGTAAAGCACAAGTTACTCTACAATATTGTAATTTTTGTAATTTAAAAATAATGCTAAATGAATGCCTAATGAATGTGCAAACACAGGGACCAAAATGCAAACAGAAAATTGCTTAAATGAAAACATGCGTATAGGGACTAAAATGTAAATACCTATAATGCTGGGGGTATATTTGCAATTTGTCCACGAGAACGCATGCGCCTCACGTGACATGCCTAGCAGGGACTAGAATGCAATCTGGAAACTTGCAAGGGCCTCGGTGTAAATTACCCAGACCTCACGTGAGAGATACGTGAGATCTATGCTCGGATGGCTTCGGTGGCTCGGACATCGGCTTGGGTGCTCTGGAGGCTCAGACGTAGCTTCATCCTAAGGGTCGGGGAAGAGGCTTGGAGGGCGCTTCGTGGCACGAGGTAGGCCGCTAGATTGAGATTGATTCAATGGTTGCCGAAGTAGAGGATGTGGCGTAATGTGGATCCGTCAGATCGAGATAAATCTAACGGTGGTGATGAATCCTGGAGCTGACGATGTGGCTTGATGCGGGCCGTTAGATCCTCATGATCCAATGGAGGCTGAAGTAGCAGGCGATGGCGACGTGCCACGACGAGGACCGTTAGATTAATATGATCTAATGGTGACTGTACGTCGTCTCCTCTGGGCTGCCACCTCCTACGGCGGACGTGGCTGTGCTCCGGCGAAGGGCTCTCAACTCCGTCACGTTCCCCTGTGGTCGGTGAAGGTCCCCAGAGTCCCCTAAGTGCCTGGAAGTGATTGTGGAAACGTCGGGGAACCGCTGGAGTGTCTGGGAGTGGCTGAGTCGGTCCACAGGTCAAAGGCGATGAAGCTCGAAGTAACTCTGGTGTCGACTCTGGTCAGTGAAGAAGATGGGACCTGCAGCGTAAGTGGATGCCAAAAATCGAGTGCTTATGTTCGCGGGAGTGCAAGGGGTGACTGGAGGCATGTGTCGTGAAGCAGTGATCGGGCGGTGGTGTTCTTCCGCCGTGACCGGCAGAGCTATAGTCGGAGATGGTGCGACGTGTCGTGAAGGTGAGCTGAAGGTGCCACGAAGATGAGAGCTCCAAGGCAGAGCTCAGGCGATGGTTGGTGGAGGGTGGAATCGATCGAGGACGACGAGAAAATTGGGAGAAGATCGAGATGAAAAGAGGATGAAGATCGGAGGAGGAATGGATGAAGCTACATGGAATGGAGGATCGAGGAAGAGCTTCCGGTCGTCGCTCTAGGGTTGGTAGCAGCCCGAGCTCGTGCAGCTCGTCGGAGAAGCTGCTGCACAGCGTAGCTACGCCGTAGATCTCGCTGGAGGTGGACCACCGTCGTCGCTCGATTTCGTGCCTAATCGTTGTCACCGATGGGTAGAGGAGAGCTTTGGGGTACCTCGTGCTAGGGAAGATAGCCATGAAGGTGACGGATGGTGGAGTATTTAAAGGAAGAAGGTGGAGGTCCAGGCGATGGAAGGCGTTATGTTCATGGAGTTTGTGGAGCGAAGGAGAGGGGGTCATGGTGCGTGTGGGGGCAGGCGAGGATGAGGGATGTGGGGTCTTCATCGTGGGGCGCTCAACGGGCGGAGATGTTGGCTGATATGGTGATGGAAATAGAAAGGGGGAGGAGACGTAGCGCGAGGTGGGCGATGTGGGGGAGGCTTCCTCGAGAGGAAGAAGACGATGTTGTAGCTGTTGGATCTCGCGATCCAACGACCATGAGGTGGGCGCGAGGGAGCGGGTAGGATTAGATTCTGGTGATGCAATCGAAGGGCGTTGGGCGCACCACGTAGAGGGATGTGGGCGCAGTGCTAGCGAACGACCACGATTAGGTCTGGGAGTGGAATCGGATGGCCAGAATCATAGCAGAGATAAACGACTAGGATCTGTGAACATAGAGGATGATCGGGCGACTATGGGAGTGACGCGTGGTGGGCGGAGTGTTAAGTGCTAATGGGCGGTGGAGATTGAATCTGGGCTTCGATCGGATGGTCAGATATGGTCGGGACTGAACGGATGCGTTCTGGAGAGAAGAAGAATGATCGGACGGCAGAGGGAAGGGAGCATGTGGCATGCGCAGAGATGGGCCGCGTGGCACAACCAGAGGGCGCCACATGGCCCAATCAGATTGGTTGAGGAAGAAAGTGAAAGAAGAGGGAGAAAATGGTCGAATTTAAAAAAAACTCAAAACATGAAAGAGATCTACAAGTTTCATGTTGACCAAAAATGGAAACGAGGTCGAATAAAATACAAGGGTACAAATATACACACATATAGTATACAATGGGGGACCAAAATCGAAGTTTTGCATACAAGCTCCAATTTAAATGAAATTGGTCTCATTTTGAAGGTCTTGATGAATTCACATTTCATCATCTTTATTCTATCATTTTGGCCTCAAAAAGCCTAGCGAATGCGTGTAAATACCTTTAATTCCAGCATCTTAGCATCCATGCATGTGCATGTAAATAGTGTATAAAACACTGTATTTAAAGCCAAAATTATAGAATAAATAAAAAAAGAAAAGAATAAGATATTGTAAATATTTTATGACCCGAAACCCCGAGACCTAGGCATATTGATGAATAGGTCGACAAGGAATAAAGTAGGGAGAGATAAGGGCCAGAATACAATAAAATTCCCTTTCATTTTGCCCATTCTTTATTCATTTTGGGACCTATTTTTGGTTCCACTTTTTATGCTCCAAATAAAGAAACTTTGTACACAAAAGTTGTAGATAATTAAATAAAGAAAAATACAAAATTGATTTCACTCAAAAAATAATTTACAGATAAAAAGTTATGATCTGAATAAAATGCTAGAATCCCAACTTCCCAGACCTGTATCTCTCAAATAAAAACTCGAAATGCATTAAAATCACCTTTAATTGTATATAATTTCAAATAAGCTAGTTAATGGTGGTAGTTTCGCATTTGGCAGAGCTACGGTTTGAAAGTTGAGTTTTGGACCTCTATTGTATACTTGTACAGATTAAAATATTCATTTTATTATTTATACATTATTTTCATAATTTTATATTTTTTATAATTTTGCAAATATTATTTATAATATATTTTGTACATTAAAATCAGAACAAAAACTCAGAGAAAATACAAAATAAAATACTTGTAGATAGCACACATAGGTATAATACCTATATATATACCTATATGATTCATACTTATATTTTATTAAGTGTATAAAACACATCAAAAAAATAAAATAAAAATATATTTAAGTGTATAAAAGTATTCTATAAATTTATAAAATAACAAACAAAAATAATAAAATTAAATACACAAAATAAAAATAAAATAATAAAATATATAAATATATGTACCTATAAAGGCTATAAAAGGTAACTTGTAACTATAAACCTCCTAAAAATAATTAAAAATCATAATAAAATACCTCATAAAATTATAAACATTTTTTATTTTATAACCTAAAATAATATATTCATTTTCTATTTTTAATTGATTTTACAAAACATTTATCAGGGATTTTTCCTGGTTGGTCCACGTGGACCAACCAGGTGACAGTCCAAGTTGACCTTGGTCAACTGGCTGTTCCTCTCCCACGTGCGCCTGTCAGAGCCTCGTTTGACCACGATTTCAAGGTTTTTTCGAGGCTTTCCCTTTCATCATTTCGTGAAACTTCCTTCTACATTGTTTCGCCCCAAGCATCTATGAATCACGCCCTAGGCTTTCCTAGGACCGAGGAGCTGCCATTTCTCTCGATCTTTGGAGCGTCAGAGCCACATTGTCAAACCATACATATTGACCCTCCGACTTTCGAGCCCTCTGAGAGTCCCTTTGGTCCACCTTTCTTCGTCTCTTTCAAGCTCCACTGGTTCCTGGAGGTGACAGCTCCAGTCTTGTGTCGTCAGCCAATGCGAAGGATGTCAGAGGCATCTCCACCACCTCCGGCAAGCTCGCCGTCGAGGTATACCCCCCTTTGGTTCCAACCATCGAGTCAGCCATTTTCCCCCTTTTCTTTTCTTCGCATTTTGTTCGTCGTATCATTAGGAGTAAAACCCCCAAAGTAATCTCGTGTTTCATCCATTAGATCCCCCCAAATCGTACCTTCGCTGGAGTGCACCTCCGGCCACCCGTCGTTCCACGGTGTCTCGCACCATTTCCACCTACGCGGGATCCAGGCATTTTGCCCTGGACCCTTTCACCTATTTTTGCAGGTCAATGAGCCTTGACTCGAGCCTGGGGCTCATTTTGACGCTCGTCGGAGTCCTGTGGAGCTCCCCAGCTCCGCCGCCCTTCCCCGCGAGCCTCGGCCGTTACCGAGGGTTTTTGGAGCCACCAGGAGGAAGAGAAGGATAGCAGGAGGATGCATGCCAATTTGGAGCTTGAAGACCACCGGAGGATCGGGATTTGGAGCGGGGAAGCTCGCCTCGCCGGTGTTGCTTCCCTGTTCTTCGTCCCCACCTCTCCGTCGTCGGATCTTGGCCGCTCTCCAGATCGCATAGGAGCTGTTGGATCTTCCTCTACACCCATCGTCCGATCAACAAAGGAGATCTAATCCGGAGCGTTGGATCGCGAAGCGTCATCGTCGCACGAGGGCGTGACACGTGGCAAGTGGAGCTCCCTCAACCGTTCGATCCACGCCTGATCTGGGTATTTTGCATCGCCACCCAGACTCATTTTGTATTTACTATCTAGTCCATAAACTTTCGTTTGTAGTTTAAATATTTTTGTAACATTTGCATCTAGGCCCCTGAACTTTATTTATTTGCACTTAGGTCCAGTCCACGTCACCCCACGTGATCTGTGCATGTGGGGTGGTGGTGATTTTGCACTGGACCCCCTGTGGGTTCTTTTATTTCGTCTGAGTCCAGGAACTTTTATATTACGTGTAATATTTTTGGGTTAGTTGCATGTAAGCCCTTGGGGGGTTTTTGATATTGCATTTGGGTCCTTGCCAGGCGCGTGCCAGTCACGTGTAGGGTCGGGTTATTTGCAGGCGTGCCCTAGCGTCTTTTATTATTGGTATTCAGTCCTGGAACTTAAATTATTAGTTATATATTTTGTGTGAAAATTGCACTGTGGCCCTTGGATGTTTGGATATTTACATTTATACCCATGCTTGCTATGTAGTTTTTATTTATTGTTTGTAATTATTTCATGCATCTATAAATTGCGAAAAATCACCAAAAAATTAGGTTAAGCTCCTGTTTACTTGCTCTTTCTCTTCATATTTTTGTTTTGCATTTTTCTTGCATTTTATATTTATTAAAAATAAAAAAATGCATTTTTAGCACTGATTGCAATAGAAAATCCCTAAAAATTATAAAAACTACTTTAAAAATTCCAAAAAAATTACCTTTTGTGTATTTCAGTGTTATTTAGCTTCAGACCAAAAATCTATAAATATTTCAAAACAAAAACCGTAAAAATTGTAAAACTTTTAAAATCTTAAATCCATAAAAAATCCTAAAAATGCAAACCCAGTTTCTGTATTTTCTCTGATTTATTCTCTTTAATTTAATATTAATTTGAGGAATTTTGGATACCGTTTGATATTTTTAAACCTCATTTTAATTTTGGCAAGTAGCTTAGTTCACTGTTATCTAGTATTTTTTATTTTAAAAATACCAAAAAAATTCAGAAAAAATCTATAAAAATCACTAAATCATTATAAATTATAAAAGGCCAAAAACATTTTATTTTCTGAATTTTGGTTATTTTTCCTTATTTTTATAAATACTCTATTATTCTCTTTTCTTATATTGAGTATATATTTTATTTACAAAAACATAATATATATAAAATATAAAAAGAAAATACAAAATCAGTAAAATAAAAATTAAAATATGAAAACATAAAATTAAAAATAAAAAAAAAATTAAAAATTAAAAACCCACTAAAAATTTGCATATTGGTAGGCACTTGATCACATCACATTTTGGCACATTTTTGTCTGATCTATCTTGCTTGCTCCCTGTGTTCGACCTCTACACACTTGCACACTATACACATTTCTGTAGAGTTATAATATAGTTTGACTCCACCTCTATTTTCATTGCTTGATTTGATTATCGTGGGTTAATTATTGATTATAGTCCGGATTTCTGAGTGGTCGGTTCAGCGACTAAGTTCCCGCCTTGTGTGGAACTTAAGACCACCTGATTTTCGGTGACATCAAATGGCGCCGTTGCCGAGGAGCAACATCGTATATGTCATATTTTTGTCTGATTGTGATTATTTGTTTACCATTATTGCCTCTTTTATTACTTTTTATTTGACTTATATTTTTGAGTTATCTGATCACTCTCTTTGTGTCTTTGTGCGAGGTACCACTGAGCGAGGGAGGCAGCTTTTCCTAGTCGTTTGGGCACCCACGTGAAGCCTTCTACCCGTGCACGAGGGGACTTAGAAATTTTGTAGATTAGCTCCTTACTTTCTGCATTATTTGTGTAATTTATTGTGAGAGAGAGAAACAGTATTTGTAATAATACAGGTACATTCGGACTTAGACATTCGGGCCTAATTTCCAAGTGATTGTTCAATTGGGGGCTCACCGCGGTTTTCACGGTTTTTCAGCGAATTTTTTCCTTCATTTCCCGATTTGTTTTCTTTATTTTGTGTGATTGAACTCTAGCTTAAGGATTGATTGGTGTAAGATTAGGTCCAAACACCTTAATCAACTTTGCATGCACCTATAGTCTCGATTCCTTGGACTTAGTCAAATTTTGAAACCGGTTCTTCACGCTAATAGTCTATCCTCATCCTAGGGCGATTTCATCGGATTGCATACCGAATATAGATTAGGTTTATAAATTTCTATTTTGCATCCCGCATGGAGAGAGCTGGGAGGCACTGTAAGTCTTCTACCTTTGCATTCATCATTTAGGCACAAAGGTGAGATTTTCATCTTGGTGTCGACTCGCATTGCTTTTTCCGACTCGCTCCCTTTGTTTTTGGATCAAATAGGAATCAAGGAAAAGTACTAAAACGTTAGGCGCTTGTATTGAATTTACTCAAAGCAAGTGATAACACCAAAAAAATTAAAAAAGGGACTGCTAAAGAAAACTTGACCTAAATAAAATCGGTTAATTTGACATATTGCTTGGGGTGAGCAAAGACCTCATTTGTATTCAGGTTGCATGGGAATGTCTCCTTCCAAGTGAGAGATAGGCTTCGTAAGGATTAGAGCCCAAAACCCAGTCTGTGGTTGCCTTGTGTATCGCTTGGATTTCCGAAGTACTGGTGCTTCTATCGTACGTAGACGAGTAGGGCTTGGTCGGCATTGATGACTCTCTATTGTGTAGAGCATTGACCATGTCTGAAGTATCGAGCATAGGCCACGCCTTCACGGGGGTGTCTGTCTCATTGTCTTGCGTCCGAGTAGGATCTTGCACGCTCACGGTTGATTCTATTGCGAGCGAGATCTGAAGTACTGGTTCGCCTATCGGCTTCCTCCCTCTATTTCTTTGGCTGAGTAGGGATCCAGGAAGGGTTACAAGGACCTCAAAAAGTACAGACTACATGTTACATAGGAGGAGGACAAGTACGGGATTCTTTTTTGGCAGTACTCTCTCTCCTATAGGCGTAGCGCTCTAAGGACTCGTTCAAAGATATTTGCCTAAATTCAATCTAAAAACTAAAAAGATAATAGCCGATCCTTCATGGCTTCACACGTTGAGTTGGTGAACCCTATGTATTGTGTTTGATTGACTAGTTGAATTAAGGTTAAGATCAAAAACACTGCACAATTGTGCGTAATTTTGCCTCCCTTCTTCATTCCTCAACCTCACTCTTCTCAATAATCACGATAATGGGAAGGAGATCTCTTAGGTCGTCTCTGGCATCACCACTATCCATCACTCCTCCCTATTCATCTAGCATAACCTCGGGGA
Organism: Ottelia alismoides; assembly: GCA_037367405.1. Taxonomy (NCBI): domain Eukaryota; kingdom Viridiplantae; phylum Streptophyta; class Magnoliopsida; order Alismatales; family Hydrocharitaceae; genus Ottelia; species Ottelia alismoides. Next base: position 427,294 of record JAZKJV010000566.1, on the reverse strand, counting down.
GTCCAGACCCACTCCCCGAGCCTGAGTTCACTTCCACCCTGTTCCCCCTCGACCACCCTTCTTCTTCCATCAGTCCAAGAGTATCAGAGTTTAGTGCAACACAGAGTTCAGATAATTAGTCGGCACCTGAGATGGGTTCTTTTGCGTTTGCAGAGACCCAAGACATGGACGGTAGAGAGGAACACCCAGATCAGCAGAGACCACCACCATTCCTATATGATCAAGCTGCCATCAACAACTCATTGTTAGCATCTCTGGAGACTATGCAGAGACAGATCAGAGACCAGGGAGTCTTCATGGGTGAACTCATAAGGGAGATAGCGCAGATGCGAGAAGGAAGAGATGACAGACCTGGGGGTAGTGGCGGAGACATACAAGACACAACAGGGGAAGGAGGAGAACCTAACCAGGAGAAGCCGCCGCCGATGACCATGAGGCAGTTGCATAACCCAGCCGCGACCCTCACTCACCGATGGATTCAGCTTCCTCCCATTGTTGGGAACTTTGATCTTCGCCCGCAGACCATACAGTTACTGCCTAAGTTTCACAGGCTAGCCACCGAAGGGCCTCATCTCCATCTGCAGGAGTTTGAGATGATTTGCAACACTGTCCACGACAGATTAATGGATGAGGACACGATCAAAATGATTGCCTTTCCATTCTCAGTAGCTGATAGAGCAGCCTACTGGCTGAAGCACCTTGGAAGGTATGTCACATCATGGGCACAACTCCGGATCACATACTTGAATAAGTATTATCCTCTCGGCCGGACCAATGCAGCGTGAGCTATGATCAGTAACTTCACAATGATCCTAAATGAACAGTTATACGAGGCTTGGGATTGCTTCCGAGAGCTCATCGACCGGTGTCCACATCACGATATATCCAAGCCCAATCTGGTTCAAAGTTTCTTCCGTGGGCTGACACCGGAGCTGCAGGGGCTTGTCAATGTCTCTTGTGGTGGATCTTATTTTTCCAACGGTGACGTTTGGGCCATTTATGAAGGGATGGCAGAAAACTCGACAGTCATGGCCCAAGCCCGAGTCTACACACAGCAGAAGCCCCCCAAGGAGCAGGATCATTTCAAAGGATCGCCCGCATCGATGCCGGTCCCCACACTCCGTCAGCAGCTGCAACCTAGGCCGAATCCGCAGCAGCCAACATAGGGATCATTAGCGAGAAGTTGGACCACATCGAGATCCTCGAGAAGAAGCAGAGTCAGGGGCTGGCCCAGATGGACCAGTTGACGAAGACCATGAGTGACCTGAAGACACAGATCTTGTGTATTCAGGAAGCACAGATGTCCACGCAACTCCCCAGATCTCAGGCTGATCCTAGCAGTAGCAGCTCCACCCAACCCTCTACCCAGTACCGTCAGGTCCATCACATCTAGGCAGAGCCGGTCCAGTAGTTACAGTACTACCCGTCACAGCCACCATCTCAGGACACTCAGATAGTGGTCTATCAGTCGGATCAACCACTGGCAGTTGTTCCACCACACCCCGTTGAGTAGGAACCATTGATGGAAGTCAATGGGATATGGTACGACCGGTACCCACAACAGCCTGGGATTCGTCGCGATCATCCTGGATTCCGTTGGACCACTGGTGGCACCTCATCCCAACAGCGGTCTCCAGCTCAGGGCCATCAGAACAGCCAGCAGTAGCAGCAGCCTCAGTATGCCCACTAGCAGTACCAGCAGGGTCCTCGTCCCATCTATCAGGGACAGCAGTGGAGGCAACGTCAGCAGCCTCGCCATACATACTCCCATCCTCCCCACTACCAACAGCAGCCTCATTTCCAGCAGGGGAACACTTCCGGTTCTCAGGCACCTGCCTTTGAGAACCCAGCTCTAGATGACCTCGCCTGCTTGATTTCTGACCAGCAAGCATCCTTCCAGTAGGAAATGGATGAGTTCCGGCAGGAGATGAGGGATATCATCAAGGGCAAGGCCGCCATACCTGCACAGATCGAGCCTAATCTGAACAATCTGAAGAGGAAGTCTGAGCAGGTACAGTTCACAGAGGATACCTCTCCTAGTAGTTAATTGAGTGACATATCTTCTTTGTATGATGCTGATTTCGTGACTACTAGGAGCGGTAGGATGCCAACTGGTGGTGCCTCATCTGAGCGACAACCGCATGAGGAAACACGAGCGCCAGATGAGCAGAGTAGCGGTGGTAATGCCGCTGATGATGATGTTGATGACGGTGGTGCTGATGCCACCAATGATGAACATCCAGATGACGGTATTGAGGCCACCATTTTACTTGATGCAGAACTAGAGTGCGGTGCTGATGCCATAAAGTCAGATGCCGTTGGTGGTACTGAGGCCACCACTTCTACTTTTGTTGAGCTCCCACATGTTGTGTTGCCACCTTTTGTATCTCAAGACTGTGGTAACAAAAAGAACAAAAAAATGAATAAAGGAAAGGTTTCTGTATCCACCTCGAGTCCATATATGTTGCATGATGATCATTGTATGGATTCTATTCCTTCAAAGGCACAGGAACCTATTTCTAGTCCTCCATATGAGGAGGTCTCTACCGTCCCCTTCGCGCAAGCACTCCGCTTGGCGAAGGGGAATAAAAGAAAAATCCCAAAAAGACTCAACAGGTAGAGTTCAGTAACCAGATGATTGATAGATTCCAGATCCAGCTAACTCTACAGGAGGCACTTGAGCACATCCCCCTCTTCCAAAAGTGCTTGAGAGAGAAGACTACAGTCCGCGGGAAGAGGAGGAATCACAGAGATCAAATCCATGTGCTCACCCATTCCACTTGTTGCACCATTCAGAACCGATTGCCAGCCAAGAGACCTGATGCAGGAGCTCCCTATGTCAGATGCGAGATTAAGGAGCAGCGGTTCGATCGGACTCTATTAGACAGCGACTCTTTTATCAACCTCCTTCTAGAAGCCTTACTCGACCGATTCGAGTTTGGTCCTCTTCTTCGGAGCAGGGCAGTCCTTTAGTTTATTGATAGGTCGAATAAGAGGCTGACGGGATTGTTGAGAGACGTGGTCGTTACCATTCAGGGCCTGAAATTCCCCGTGGACTTTGCTGTACTGGACATGGAGATCCATGAGTCGGTAACCGATGCTCCCATCATACTTGGACGCCCATTCGTGGACACTGCCAAGGAGATGACCGATCATGATAGTGGGAAGGTATGCTTTCGCGTAGAGGGGTAGAGCAAACAAATAGAGATGATCGAGGAAACCGGAGCGAGAGAATCGGCATGCTTGGAGCAGTCCAGTGACATTGAGCAGATGACAGAGGATGAGCGAGACATCCACCAGGAGTGTGATTTTGTGATGACAAATGATGAATCCAATTGGACAGATCCAGTAGCACAGACCCTCGCCTTGCCTACAGATTCAACCTATTTACAACTTATGGCAGTTGAGAGCCTGGAGAGCACACCCCTGGATGAGGATACTTTTGAGGCTGACAGTTGTGCGACGAGTGGTGATGCAGAGTTTCAGTCTTGTTCTTCTAGTTCAGATCCCTCGAATTCAGACATTGATTGGGATGATTTCGATGACTTTTTGCCGTGTCTGATTCCTTCAGAGCCGACAGATAGGACGGAGTGCGAGCCAGTACAGTTCATAGATGATCCAGCAGGGTTCCCTTCGTCAGATTCTCATGCACAACGAGAGTTCTCTCATGCAGACTTGGTATCCTTCACACAGACATACCAGAAGCCAGATCTGCCACCTCCCAATTGTCCAGAATTGAAGCCCTAGCTGCAATCGCTAAAGTATAGATTCCTTGCGGGTGAGCTAGATATGCACCCAGTCATTATCTCAGCAGGTTTGACTGGAGAGCAAGAATCTCATCTGATGGAGGTTCTTGAAAGAAACCGCAAGGCAATAGGATGGAGTATAGCTGATCTCCAGGGGATTAGTCCGGCTCTGTGCTCCCACCACATCTATCTTGAGGAGGACGCTATGCCTTTGCGTGAGTTCCAACGACGACTGAACCTGAATCTTCGAGATGTGGTCATGAAGGAAATATCGAAGTGGTGGAGCACCGATTTTATCTACCCCATCTCCGACTCCAAGTGGGTTAGTCCATTACATGTGGTACCCAAGAAGACGTGTATCACTACAGTTGTGAGTGAGTCTGGAGAGGAGATAGCTACCCGAGTACCCACTTCTTGGAGGGTCTGTGTGGACTACAGACGATTGAATCAGGCCACCAAGAAGGATCATTTCCCACTGCCATTCATTGATCAGATTATCGAGAGGATAGCTGGGAAGAGTCACTATTGTTTTCTTGACAGGTACTCCGGTTACAATCAAGTGGTCATTGCACCCGAAGACCAGGAGAAAACGACATTCACCTGTCCGTTTGGGACGTATGCTTTCAGACGGATACCCTTCGGTCTGTGTAACGCCCCGGCGACATTCCAAAGGTGCATGTTGTCCATTTTCTCGGACATGGTGGGTGACTGTTTGGAGGTCTTCATGGATGACTTCTCGATCTATGGCGATGGGTTCGATGCCTGTCTTGACTACCTAGACTGTGTGCTTCAGCGCTGCATAGAGGTCAACTTTGTCTTGTCTTGGGAGAAGAGTCACTTCACGGTGACTCAAGGGACGGTCCTTGGTCATATCATCTCCAACAGGGGCATGGAGGTCAATCTGGCCAAGGTGGATATCATTAGAAAACTCAATCCACCGTCCAATCTGGGTCAATTGCGGTCTTTTCTGGGGCATGTCGGTTTCTACCGACGGTTCATTCAGGACTTCAGTCTATTGCCCGACTGCTTATTGATTTGCTGACGAAAGAAACTGAGTTCATTGTAGATGATAAGTGTCTTGCATCCTTTGAGACTCTCAAGAATATGGTTGTCACGGCTCCTGTCCTACAGCCACCTGATTGGTCTCTCCCATTCGAGATCATGACGGACGCTTCTGATTTTGCCGTAGGGGCTGTGCTTGGACAGAGGAGGGATGGATTGCCGTATGTCATTCACTACGCTGGTCGGACTTTGGATGCCGCTCAGCAGAATTATACTGTGACAGAGAAAGAGATGCTAGCCGTAGTCTTTGCTTTAGATAAGTATCGATCTTATATTCTCGGATCTAGAGTGACTATCTTTACCGATCACACCAACATCCGGTGCCTCGTGGCTAAGAAGGATGCCAAAGCTCGCCTTACCAGATGGATCCTTCTGCTCCAGGAGTTTGACATTGAGATTAAGGATAAAACTGAAGTTAAGAATGTGGTGGCGGATCACCTCTCCCGCTTAGAGAACCTTGAGGAATCTGAGCCCAGCGCACCTATTACAGAGACATTTCCAGATGAGGCGATCTTGGCTATCACCTCGCTCCCATGGTACGCCGACATTGTGAACTATCTTGTTGCCAAGACGGTTCCACAAGGTTGGCCCAGGCAGAAACTTGAGACCTTCCTGACGAAGGCCAAGTTTTACCATTGGGAGGATCCCGTCCTTTATCATGAAGGAGGGGATAGCATCTGGAGGAGGTGCATTCCTCAAGATGAGAAGCATAGCGTCCTCACATACTGCCACAAGCTTGAGGCAGGAGGACATCATTCTGGGAGACGGACAACACAAAAGGTGCTCCAATCCGGCCTTTGGTGGCCTACTCTCTTCAAGGATTCAGATGAATTCGTGAAGAGATGTACTGACTGTCAGAAGATGGGTACTTGCGGACAGAGAGACATGATGCCCATGCAACCCATTCACTTTTGTGAAGTTTTTGATGCATGGGGTATTGATTTCATGGGCCCATTTCCTAAGAGTCAGGGGTTTGAGCACATTTTGCTCGTTGTAGATTATGTAAGCCGATGGGTTGAGGCCATCCCCGCCTGAGCCGCAGATGCTAAAACCGTGTGTCGCTTTTTGAGGAAAAATATCATTTCACGGTTCGGGGTACCTAGAGTTCTGATTTCCGACGGGGGGTCTCACTTTATCAAGGACAAGGTCAGGGCCCTTGCAGACGAGTTCAGCATTGACCATCGTGTTGCCACGCCGAATAACCCTCAGACTAATGGTCTTGCTGAAGTATCAAACAGGGAGATCAAGACTATCTTACAGAAGGTTGTCCGCCCAGATCGAAAGGATTGGTCACAGCTTTTGGACTCGATCTTTTGGGCCTATCGGACTTCTTTCAAATCTCCATTATGGACATCTCCCTTTCATCTCGTCTATGGCAAGCAGTACCATCTCCCAGTGGAGATCAAGCACAAGTCACTTTGGGCGGTCACTGAGTTATTATTGGATCCCGAGAGTATAGGAGAACAGAGGAAAGCAGAGTTGGCAGCCCCGGAGGAGTTGAGAGATACAACCTTTTCTAGCAGCCTACAGTATAAGGAAAAAGTGAAGACATGGCACGATTCTCATATGAGCCATAAACAGTTTGAACCCGATCAGTGCGTTTGGTTGTTTGATGCCAGGATGAAATTATTTCCAGGGAAATTACAGAGTAAGTGGAAAGGTCCGTATGTGGTCAGGAAGGTACATGACAATGGTAGTATTGATATAACCGAGCTGTCATCTTCCTCTACCTTTCATATTAACGGTCAGCGCCTAAAGCTATATGTAGATCATGATCTGCCGGCCGTTGACGTTGCCCCCATTCTTCTGGTATGAGAAGTACTCTTTGACTCATATCATTTGCATCTCATACATGTTCATGAAAAAATGTTTGAAAACTATTTTGAAAATATTTTGTTACATGTTTTCAACATTTGTAAATTGTTTTGTTTGTAAAATTTATTTTCTTTGTGTGAAATAAAAATGTTTGAAAAATGATTTGCAAATGGTTTGAAAAATGGTTGCAAAAGTATTTTGAAAAATCTATCTATATGTTTGAAAACCTTTACAAAATGATTTTCAAATGTATATACATTTTTGTAAAATTATTTGTAAAAATTATTTTCGACTATAGTTTTCAAAATTGTTTGAAAAAAACTTTTGTCAAATAAGTTTGAGGAATACATACATCACACCAAAAATCCATTTTATACTTATACTTATAAAATTGACCACTTACCCATGTAAATTCTTAAAATCCACTTCTTGTATATATAAGATACATCCCCGTGTAAATATTTGTACCTAGTTTTTAGCCAAAACTTTTTGTTTTCAAAAATCCCAAAAACATTTGCAAAATTAAATTCCAAAACATTTGAAAAATCTTTTTGAAAACTACAAAAAAATTGCATATGCATCATCTTTTCAAAAATCCATAAAAAAGTTCAAAATCTTGAAAATTGCATCACAAAAATATTTTCTGCATAGCATTTGCATAGCATTCGCATTTTTTTGGATTGAGTTTGATAGTTGAACGAGTCTAAGCAAAATCCGGAGATTGGAGCTTGATTGGACCTTAAAATCTACGTAATAACATGACCTTATAGGAACTGGGTTTGAGGTACTTCATGTCTAGTTGACTTAATTCTTTGAGGATCATGAGACTTGGCTCAATGTATTCTTGACTGCCTAAGTAGAGTATTTCGGAGCACACACACGACTCTTGTTGATAATGACCTAACTTGGACACATGCACCTTTCACATGGCTCAACTCAGTTGGGGTGGTGAGGGGATTGGATTTGCAGGTATGAGACGCACACAAGTGGAAACACTTGTCCTCCTCTAGGGAGGGAAGTGCACCCCAACCCATCCAGTGATGAGGAATTCTAAAGACAGGAGAGTGTGGGTTGCAATAAAGCTTCAAAAGAGGGATAGTCTACTGGCTCAAGAGGAAAAACTCACTATGTAAATGCTGCTGTATATAGTATTTCAAAAAAAATGGACAGGCCTGTACAAAAATAAATGCCTGCAAAGTATGTGAATATATTGTATAGCCAATAAGCAAGCTTGAGTTCCAAAGTCATATCATGTGAGCCAGCAGCTGGATGACTTGACTACACTGGTCTTGCATCCTAGGATAAGTAGCTACACTGGCTACCGTCCATTCTTCTCTTCACCCCCTCCTCTTGAGCTGGTTGCCACTTGAACTTAGAAGGGAATACCCCGCTCTTCGAGGAAGGAGTTATTGGATTGGGGAATTATTGGGTTGTCATACTGGAGAAGTCAGTCTCTTTGTCATTCTAGTTGGGTAGAGCCACTATCACTTACACTGTATGAGTCAGATTCACAGTCGTAAGGGTTTGCGTATGAGTTGAGATATTTCTGACCTGGCTATTGAGGAGACTTGAGCAGAGTTTTGGGATTCTCAGGGACTGTTGGATATCAAAGCCAGTTCTCATTAAGGTTCCGACCGCACTAAAATTCCAAAGGTCTAACTTAAGCTCCAAACTTTGATTCTGTGAAGACAAGTTTGATAATTAAACTAAAATCCACTTTCTTCTTTTTATTTTTCTTTATTTTTCTTTCTGCACTTATTGCATAAGTGTTTGCTAGGGACTAGCAAAGGCAAAGTATAGGGGGATAATGAATCCACATTTCATCATCTTTATTCTATCATATTGGCCTCAAAAACCCTAGCGAATGCGTGTAAATACCCTTAATTCCAACATCTTAGCATCCATGCATGTGCATGTAAATAGTGTATAAAACATTGTATTAAAAGCCAAAATTATAGAATAAATAAAAGAAAAGAAAAAGAATAAAATATTGTAAATATTTTATGACCCGAAACTCCGAGACCTAGGCATCTCGATGAATAGATCGACAAGGAATAAAGTAGGGAGAGATAAGGGTCAGAATACAATAAAATTACCTTTCATTTTGCCCATTCTTTATTCATTTTAGGACCTATTTTTAGTTCCACTTTTTATGCTCCAAATAAAGAAACTTTGTACATGAAAGTTGTAGATAATTAAATAAAGAAAAATACAAAATTGATTTCATTCAAAAAATAATTTACAGATAAAAAGTTATGATCTGAATAAAATGCCAGAATCCCAACTTCCCAGACCTGTATCTCTCAAATAAAAATTCGAAATGCATCAAAATCACCTTTAATTGTATATAATTTCAAATAAGCTAGTTAATGGCAGTGGTTTCGCATTTGGCAGAGCTACAGTTTGAAAGTTGAGTTTTGGACCCATATTGTATACTTGTACAAATTAAAATATTCATTTTATTATTTATTCATTATTTTCATAATTTTATATTTTTTATAATTGTGCAAATATTATTTATAATATATTTGTACATTAAAATCAGAATAAAAACTCAAAGAAAATACAAAATAAAATACTTATAGATAGCACACATAGGTATAATACCTGTATATATACCTATATGATTCGTACTTATATTTTATTAAGTGTATAAAACACATCAAAAAAATAAAATAAAAATATATTATGTGTATAAAAGTATTCTATAAATTTATAAAATAACAAACAAAAATAATAAAATTGAATACACAAAATAAAAATAAAATAATAAAATATATAGATGTATGTACCTATAAAGGCTATAAAAGGTAACTTGTAATAATAAACCTCTTAAAAATAATTTAAAAGTCATAATAAAATACCTCATAAAATTATAAACATTTTTTATTTTATAACCTAAAAATAATAAATTCATTTTCTATTTTTAATTGAATTTACAAAACATTTATCAGGGATTTTTCCTGGTTGGTCCACGTGGACCAACCAGGTGACAGTCCAAGTTGACCTTGGTCAACTGGTTGTTCCTCTCCCATATGCGCCCGTGAGAGCCTCGTTTGACCTCGATTTCAAGGTTTTTTCGAGGCTTGCCCTTTCATCATTTCGTGAAATTCCTTCTGCATTGTTTCGCCCCATGCATCTGTGAATCACGCCCTAGGCTTTCCTAGGACCGAGGAACTGCGATTCGTACCATTTCTCTCGATCTTTGGAGCGTCAGAGCCACATTGTCAAACCATACATATTGACCCTCCGACTTTCGAGCCCTCTAAGAGTCCCTTTGGTCCACCTTTCTTCATCTCTTTCAAGCTCCACAGGTTCTTGGAGGTGACAGCTCCAGTCTTGTGTCGTCAGCCAAGGAGAAGGAAGTCAGAGGTGTCTCGACCACCTCCGGCAAGCTCTCCTTTGAGGTATACCCCCCTCTGGTTCCAACCATCGAGGAAACCATTTTCCCCCTTTTCTTTTCTTCGCATTTTGTTCGCTGTATCATTAGGAGTAAAACCCCCAAAGTAATCTCGCATTTCATCCATTAAATCCCCCCAAATCGTACCTTCGTCGGAGTGCACCTCCTGCCACCCGTCGTTCCGCTGTGTCTCGCACCATTTCCACCTCCGCGGGGTCCAGGCATTTTGCCCTGGACCCTTTCACCTATTTTTGCAGGTCAACGAGCCTTGACTCGAGCATGGGGCACATTTTGACGCTCGTTGGAGTCCCGTGGAGCTCCCCATCTCCGCCGCCCTTCCCCGCGAGCCTCGACCGTTGCCGAGGGTTTCTGGAGCCACCAGGAGGAAGAGAAGGACCGCTGGAAGTTGCAGGCCAATTTTGGAGCTTGAAGACCACCGGAGGATCGAGATTTGGAGTGGGGAAGCTCGCCTCGCCGGCGTTGCTTCCCTATTCTTCATCCCCACCTCTTCGTCGTCGGATCTTGGCCGCTCTCCAGATCGCACAGGAGCCGTTGGATCTTCCTCTGCACCCATTGTCCGATCAGCAAAGGAGATCTAATCCGGAGCGTTGGATCGTGAAGCATCATCGTCGCACGAGGGCGTGGCGCGTGGCAAGTGGAGCGCCCTCAACCGTTCGATCCGCGCCTGATCTGGGTATTTTGCATCGCCACCCAGACTCATTTTGTATTTACTATCTAGTCCATAAACTTTTGTTTGTAGTTTAAATATTTTTGTAACATTTGCATCTAGGCCCCCGAACTTTAGTTATTTGCATTTAGGTCCAGTCCACGTCACCTCACGTGATCTGTGCACGTGGGGTGGTGGTGATTTTGCACTGGACCCCCTGCGGGTTCTTTCATTTCGTCTGAGTCCATGAACTTTTATATTACGTGTAATATTTTTGGGTTAGTTGCATGTAAGCCCTTGGGGGTTTTTGATATTACATTTGGGTCCTTGCCATGCGCGTGCCAGTCACGTGTAGGGTCGGGTTATTTGCAGGCGTGCCCTAGCAGCTTTTGTTATTGGTATTCGGTTCTGGAACTTAAATTATTAGTTATATATTTTGTGTGAAAATTGCACTGTGGCCCTTGGATGTTTGAATATTTACATTTATACCCCTGCCAGCTATGTAGTTTTTATTTGTTGTTTGTAATTATTTCATGTATCTATATATTGCTAAAAATCACCAAAAAATTAGGTTAAGCTCCTGTTTACTTGCTCTTTCTCGCCATATTTTTGTTTTGCATTTTTCTTGCATTTTAATATTTATTAAAAATCAAAAACATGCATTTTCAGCACTGATTGCATTAGAAAATCCCTAAAAATTATAAAAACTCCTTTAAAAATTCCAAAAAAGTACCTTTTGTGTATTTCAGTTAGCTTCAGACCAAAACCATTAAAAATTTCAAAACAAAAACCCTAAAATTTGTAAAACTCTAAAACTCTTCAAAAAATATTAAAAATCCGTAAATAATCCTAAAAATGCAAACTCAGTTTCTGTATTTTCTCTGATTTATTCTCTTTGATTTAAAATTAATTTGAGGAATTTTGGATACTGTTTGATATTTTTAACCCTCATTTTAATTTCGGCCAGTAGCTTAGTTCACTGTTTTCTAGTATTTTTTAGTTTATAAATACCAAAAAAAATCAGAGAAATCTGTAAAAATCACAAAACATTATAAAATTATAAAAAGACCAAAACCATTTTATTTTCTAAATTTTGGTTATTTTTCCTTATTTTTATAAATACTCTATTATTCTCTTTTCTTATATTGAGTATATATTCAATATACAAAAACATAAAAAGAATATATATAAAATATAAAAAGAAAATACAAAATCAGTAAATTAAAAATTAAAATAAAAACATAAAATTTAAAATAAAAAATTAAAAATTAAAAACCCACTAAAAATTTGCATATTTGTCGGCACTTGATCACATCACATTTTGGCACATTTTTGTCCGGTCTATCTTGCTTGCTCCCTGTGTTCGACCTCTACACACTTGCACACTATACACATTTTTGTAGAGTTATAATAAATTTGGACTCCACCTCTATTTTCATTGCTTGATTTGATTATCGTGGGTTAATTGTTGATTGTAGTCCGGATTTCTGAGTGGTCGGTTCAGCGACTAAGTTCCCGCCTTGTATGGAACTTAAGACCACCTGATTTTCGGTGATATCAGGTCTCTGAATGTATATTATTTTAAAAGTGAGTAGACCTAGATCGGAGGCTTTATAAGAGAGATATGTGTACTTTAAGGTTCAGAGTCTCAAACTTGGATTGGGGTTTTATTGGTCAATTATACAAGTTAGCAATTTTTTGGTATTTTTCTTGTATTATTGTTAGTAATATATACATTATAGAGTGAATTTATGGGATTTAGAGTTAGTGTAAAATATATACAGATGAGTGATTCTTACAAGTGACATTGGCTTCTTATTTTATGAAGATGTAAATGCTAAAATGCAGATCTTATCAATGCATGCGTAAATGCTAATTATGCAATATTGGTGGAAACATGCCTTTAATTACTCGGGAACAATGCTCTATTTTCACTAGTAAAAAATATTGCATTAGCCACGCGATCAAGCCACAGTAAATGTTATTGTGGCTAAAAACTATAGACCATGATAAATTACCGTAACTAAAAGTTAATTACAATGATAATTACCGTTGCCAAACATGTTAGGCGACAATACTATTAACGTGGCCAATATTTTTTGACCATGGTACTATTATCATCTCTAATAATTGGAGACCATGAAACTTTTACCGTGGCCAAATGATGTATGAATAAGGAAAATTTAATCCCACCATTATATCTGCATATAATGAAATATAAGATTTCAATTCTATCATTTTTAGAAATGTAACGACCACTGTATATATGATTCCGATTTTATGTAAAAAATGAAAATTTATGATCCATAAGCAATTTTTTATGATTACATCATGATTAGTCGTCTATTTTGTCTCCATCTATAGTCATTATTTTTTAATCTCTTAATTAAGTTAACTGATATGGAGGTAGAAAATGGATACGGATATATCCGAAGATTCGCTTATCATTTCAAAAAATTTCCGAAAATGGATATCGATACATATATGAATATAAATCAATTCAAGAACGAAGAATATAGCGTGTAATTTTTTTCCAATTATATATGGATACAGACATGGTAATGTCTTGAAGATATGGATCTTGATCTATATTTTTAAGGATATGATTTCCTTAATGCATGTCCAAATCATATATATATACATATATATGGGTCATATGTGGCTTGAAAATAATAGGTGCTAATTATGGAAATTTCAAACCACATCCCATGAAATTTCATCTTTTAGAGTGGTGAATCACAGATTCATCAACCCCCTATACTTAAACCTTGCTCATCCCCGAGCAACTAAAATGAAATGCAAAAGTGAAATGAGATTGGGTTCCTAATGAATCTCATTCATAATTATTTATTCTATCATTTTGGCCTTAAAAATCCTAGCTACTGCATGTAAATAGCATTAATCTGTACATAATTGCATCCATTATATATATAATGAGGTTTTCAATGCCAAAATTATAGAATAAAGAGAAGAAAAGAAAACAGAATAAAATATTGAAAATATTTTATGACCATAACCCTGAGACCAAGTTCAGAATGGAATTGGTCGACAAGGAATAAAGTAGGGGGAGATAAGGGCCAGAAATACAGTAAAAACCTCATTTATTTATTCATCAATTATGTATTTCTGATACCTATTTTATTTTTCATTATTTATTCATCAAATAAAGAAATTTTGTACATAAAAGTTGTTGATAATAATGTAAATAAAAATACAAAATTGAGTTTGTACAAAAATAATATATTTTATACCCAAAATAAAAAGCTAAAAACCAAACTTCACAGACCCATATCTTTCAAATAAAAGCTCAAAATATAGCAAAATCACCTCTAGATGTATATAACTTTTAATAAGCTATTTAATGGTGATGGTTTCATATTTTTGGAGTCACTGGGTAGAAGTTAGGTTTTGGGGCCCCTATTTTATATAATACCGATTAAAATATTCAATTTATTCATTATTTATTATTCTTGCAAATTCTTATTTTTATATTTTTGTAAATATTATTTATAACACATGTACATATTAAAATTAGAATAAAATAAAAAAGAGAAAAAAAATAAAATAAGTTTATGTAAAATACATAGGCAAAAGACCTATGCTTCTATATGTGAATAAATAAAAGGGGAATAAATTCTTTTATTCTTTAATTCTTTTATAATTTCTTAATATTGTAAATAATATATATATTCTATTAAAAATATAAAATTAAAATAAAACTCATTAAAATACATCAAAATAAAATTACGTATATAAAACATAGGTAAAATCATTTACTATTTTAAATTAATTATTTTTTGAATAAATTACAGTTTTGTCCTGTAGTGTGCTAATCTGGCCCAATCAAGGCGCGCCAAAAGTTAACCTCAGTAAACTATTCCACCCACCATCTGATTTGATGCAAATGTCATTTTCCCCGATTTTACGGCATTTTTCCTGTGCGTCTCGTCCATCATCTGGCCTCGCATCCTTCAGATCAAATATTCTCCGATCATCTGACATCCACGTTGACCTTGTAGATATGTTGTAAATACATCAGACTCTTTGATTCATGACGGTCAATAAGGGTGCCTGAAATGTGCATAAATAAACAACCTCCACGTACCTCTCAATTTTGGTCAATTTTCCACTTTGTTTTGCCCCCGCCTTCGGCCTCGAGAGTTCCTTCGTGACAGGGAGGAGCCCCTGGAGGGTCTGAGCGGGCGAAGTGGGGGCGGAGGTTGCACCCACGGCCATGCTCCGTCGTGGTCTTGCTCCTTGGACAAACAACTAGGTTAGAGCTGCGCGTTTTATATGGTTAGGTAGGTTTTTATCTCAGCTTTTTATTCATGCATTTAGTTTAATCCGTAGGCCTTAGAGTTAGCTTAGACACCCCGATTCGTAGTTCGCTGGAGCTACGCTCCGGGGAACGTTCTCATCCATTTTTCCATGCTAATATAGCTTCATTCTTGGTCGAGGGTTCTTCCCTCGAGCCCTAGCGTTCTCCTATGCAGGTGAGGCACGTCTGCAAGCGCCAGGAACCGGATTCGACGCATCGACGGAGGTTCCTAGAGCGCCACAACTTCGCCCACCAGCTGGCGATGCTCTGGTGAAGCTCTGCCGATCTTAATACCTCTAGCAGCTACAACACCTTGCCAAGAGTAGATAGCGCCACCTTGGAGCCTCGAAGGATGCCGAAGAAGGGAGATCGGAGGCGGTGAAGTTCAACCGCTTCAGCCTTCTTCCTTGTTCTTCCTCCCCGCTTCTCCACCGTCGGATGAAGAAGGCGATGCCATATCAAGCCAGGACCATCGGATCTTCTAGAGCCCAGTCAACGGATCATGCTCAGTGATTAATCTTCACCGTTGATCCGCAAACCGTCATCAACCGTTGGATGGGTGCCATGTGTCAAGTCAATCATGCAGCACCGTTGGATGTAGCGCCTTGAGGAGTAAATTGCACACATACCCCCGTCCCTTTTTGTATTTAATTTTTAATTCTGTAAATAAAGTGTTATGTGTAAAAAAATAGGGCTTCTTGCATAAAGGCCCTCGAACTTTTTATATTTACGTTTCAGTCCCTGCCAACGTCACATGTTGTCCTCACGTGACGATAGAAATTTTGCAAAAAGTACCCTAACATTTTTGTTTATTATAAAATAGTTCCAGAACTTTAAATAAATATTTATTTCAGTTGGGTAAATTTCAATTTGGTCCATGTTCTTTATTATATTTACAGTTATGCCCCTATAGGCCTTTAATTTTTATGACTTTTATCTAATTATTAAAAATACCTACATAGCTCCAAAAATTCCAAAAAAAATAGGGTTAGATGCCCCATGTAGTACACTTTCATGCCACGTGTGCCTTTTACATTTTGAGCATTTAACCTATTTATTAAAATTAAAAAGGAGCTTAAATAAATCCTGTCTAATTTTAAAATAAGCAAAAAATATGAAAACTGTTTGAAAAATTTCCAAAAAAATTACTTGATATTTATTGAGTTCAGAAATCAAAAACCCCTAAAAATAGTAAAAGAAAATTAAAAAAATCAAAAAGCTCCAAAATCCAACAAACAATATATAAAAATTCAACAAAAATCCCAAAAATATGTTTTTCTGTTCAATAATTATCTATACATACTTATTTACATATTAAAATTCATTTGGGTAATTTTGGACTTATTTATTATTTTTAAAACCCAAATTAATTTCGGATATTTAATTAATCCCATATTTGAGATGTTTTGGACTTTAAAAATACATAAAAAGTATAAATTCTTGGAAAAATACAAAAACATTAGAAAAATATTTATAACCCAAAACCAATTTATTTTATAAATTTTATTTATATTTAATAGCATACATAGATATAATTTTGTGTATTTCTTAAATAAAGACTTATATAGGCTATATTGTATTTATAAAAGAAAAGAAATTATAAAAAGATAAAAAATATACATAAAGAAAATATAAAATCAAAAAATTAAAAATTAAATAAAAAATATAAAATTAAAAATAAAAAAAAATTTAAAAATAAAAAACCCACAAAAACAATAAAATGGACAAGAAAAGAGTTGGATAATTTGGTATTCATTTCTGCTCCCAACCGTTTGCTCCCACTGTTCAACCTCTACTTGTGCTTACACCTATACACATTTTGCATATAGAGTTACAATAAATTTTAACTCCACATTTTTTAAATTTAATTGCTTTATTCATGTTGTGGGTTAATTGTTGATTGACTAGGATTTTTGTCGGCCACCACAGCGACTGTTTTCCCGCCTTGTGTGGAATGCACGGTTGATGACTATCTCCTGTTATCAATTCCATACCAAGGTCATGAACAATTGAAAATGGAGCTTGACTCGACCTTTGGATTGATTATATGGCGGAACCTTATTGGGATCTGAACTTAATACCTAACAGACCTTAAGTTCCACAAGTCTTTATTCAAGACTCCTCAACAGTCATGTCAAAACAAATCTTCAAACGCAAATTTCTGATGTCTATAATTCTTACTTGTACTATGTAAGTGTAAAATAGCTCTCCACATTAGAAATGGCTAAGAAGCAACCTCCTCTAACAAGGTAACTCTAATTCTCCGGTCCAGTAACTCTTTCCTCGAGGAGCGGGGTATTCCCTTCTAAGTTCAAGTGCAACCAGCGCAAGAGGAGGGGGTGGAGAAAAGAATGGACGGTAGCCAGTGTAGCTACCTATCCCAGGATGCCTGGCCAGTGTAGTCAAGTCACCCAGCTGCAAACTTCTTTCTAATATACATACTCCGGCAGGCATTTTATTTTCAATCTGGCTTGTCTAATTTTTTGGAGTTCTTGCAAATTTTTTTCCGAACTATATATAAGTTGCAGCATGTACATCAGGAGATTTTCTTCTTGAGTCAATAGACTATCCCTCTTTTGAAGTATTATTGCAATCCACAGCATCCCGTCCTTAGATGTCAACACCACCAGACTAGGTTGAGATGCACTACCCTCCCTAGAGGAGGACGGATGTTTCCACATGTGTGCTACTCCAAGCTAAAGGATTCTACCTCCTCACTACCTCATCAATGAAGAGCTACATGCATGGTGCTTGTCCAAGTTAAATCACTATCTAAAAGAATCATGCGTATGTACGAGATATTCTACTTAGACTAATCAAGATGACATGTGAACATAGACATGCAGACTCAAAGAATTAAGTCACTTGACCTTAAAAATCTTAACTCCTGATCCTGTAAGGTTCCTCTGAAATTAGGTGGATTAAGGTGAAATCAAGTCCCTCCTCAACATCTATTCATAATGTGGTTCCGAACCCACTAACTTTTCATTTTGCATATGCCGGATATGCAGATGAGGTGCAGATGACATGCTATGAAGATGAATGCAAGACTCTTTTCTTTTTGAAAGCAGAGATGATATGCAAGAGTAAATAAGAAGCCTTTGATTTTTCTTTTTTTTTCAAAATTATACAAGAGTATTACAACTATACATGTATTTTATAAAAAAAATCAGCTTTTACCCACCCCGTAATTATTGTATAGTATATACAAAAATATGCGAAAGTACGAGCTATGGGTAAAGTATATAGGTAAATAAATCCTTATATAGGCTATATTGTATTTATAAAAGAAAAGAAAATATAAAAAGATAAAAATATATAAAAGAAAATATAAAATCATAAAAATAAAATCAAATAAAAAATATAAATTAAAAACAATAAAAAAATTAAAAACTAAAAACCCCCAAAAATAATAAAATGGACAAGAAAAGAGTTGGATAATTTGGTATTCATTTCTGCTCCCAACCGTTTGCTCCCAATGTTCGACATGTACTTGTGCCTACACCTATACACATTTTGCATGTAGAGTTATAATAAATTTTAACTCCACATTTTTGAAATTTAATTGCTTTATTCATGTTGTGGGTTAATTGTTGATTAACCGGGATTTTTGTCGGCCACCGCAGCGACTGCATTCCTGCCTTGTGTGGAATGCACGACTGATGACTATCTCCTATTATCAAATGGTGCTGTTGCTGGGGAGCAGCGTCGTTTGGGATATATTTATTTATTTATTCAATTCTTTGCTCTTGTCCATAGTTGTCCATTTATTTATTTATTTATTATTGATATTTATTGTGATTGTTCTGACCTCTTCTCTATTTGTCATTGATGCGAGGGACTGCCACGCGACGAAGGATCTCCTAGGAGGACCTGTGCACCCAAGCAAAGCAAAGCTGGCTTTCAGACCTAGCCGATAGGAGAGAGCACCGAAGGAAAATAGAGGAGAATTTTTGCAAAGCAGTCAACCATTTTTGTATTCGTATTATTTTCATGTATATTTATGTGAGAGAGTGACTTTGGCATGTAATAATACAGGACTCTCGCACTCCGACTTCCCGAGGTCCAGTGCCCGAGGGATTGTTCCCTCGGGGGCCTCGATGACTTTTACACCTTTTGTTTTTTATTTTATTTTTATTATTTGTGTGAATGGGCCCTAGCTAAGGATTGTTTGACGTAAATTAAGGCCCAATCCTTAATATATATGCATGAACATATAGATGCGACTTGGTATTTAGTTAATTTTGAAATAATGTTCTTCACGCTAATAGCATCTTCTATCTAGGGTGATTTCATCGGATTGCATTTCATGTAGCATAGACTTCAATTCTATCTTGCATTCTGCATGGAGAGAGCTGGGAAGCACTGTAAGTCTTCTTACTTGGCATGCATCATTCGATTTTCGACTTGCATGGCTTTTCCAATCTTCTCCCTCTGTTTTTGCTCACCTAGGATGTAAATGGAATTGGAACCCCGTTAGGCACGTGCATTGAAAAAACAAAAAAAGTGATAACGAAAATAGAATCGGGACTGCTAACTCTAGTGGACCTAAAATAAAATGTAATGGATCCTTTTTCTTGAGGAGAGCAACCCCCTCCTTGTCTGCGCATTTTATTCCTACGTACACACTAAGGATTAGTGCCCCAATCCCAAAGCCTAATTCCGGTGTGTATAATTTTCTATGATTGCCTAACTCTAAAATTGACAAGATAAAAAGGCCACATATCGGTCTTCACTGTGTTGAGTAGGTGAATCGGGGGTTTGCTTTGGGTATTGATTGTGACTTGGTGTCCATTTGCATTTCTATCTCTTTGAGTTATCGGTCCCGTCCGTGTGAGTCATGCATTTTTCATCCTTGAGTCTCTCTACCTCTCTTATACACATAACTCTTCATTTTGCATTGAGTCGTGATATTGGCACTTGAGCTCAATCATCTTCGCCGGATCCTTCGTCTCGCTTCTTTCCTACCCTCATCGTGTCGCCCGTATCATCTTTTCTATTACCCGGGTGTGTTGTGCTTTTAGAGATCGCCCCCATCGAGGATTTTTTTATTTCCATTTATTATTTGAGTAAGAAGGGCATGTGTGGAGGATACTGAGATTGACTTGGTGGATCTGACTTTCGCTTTGTGCATAGTATCTTATTGAGGATTTTGGATAATGCACGATGATTAGGTATGATCCCTAATTGAGGTTTTTTTATCTCGCATACTGGATTGAGGATGTGATGTGTTTTGACGATTTGAGTATGATATCATGATGCTTCTACTGATCTATCTATTCTGAGGTTCCGTCCATCTTGATTTCATGCTTCATTGTGATGATGAACGAACCGACATGATTACTCTCATCTTCCTTACTGATCCATCTTTGATCTCATGTTCTATCACCCACCTGTGGCACTTTGAGGATTCATGATTATCTTTCGTGCCATCTCAGGTGACTGGAATGACTGAGGGATGTTCGGTGGTTGACCTGATTATTTGCTCCCTCACATGATCTTATGCCCTCCGGATGATTGAATGATGGAATGCTTTTGAGGACCTGAGATGAGTTGCCATCAATCCCAAGACTTGATTGACCTAGTTCATATTACTCCCTGAGGACTATCTACGGGAGGATGCGACACATTCTACACTCGGTTCCCTCATTGTTTATGCTGCCTCTCTGTTGGAGCATGGAACCGAGTTATCTGATTTGCCTATTTGGCCTCTCCGTTTGATTGTGTTACTGGTTTGTCGGTACACAAGGCCAATTTCTGAGACTCATCTGAGTCTGCTCTCCTTAACGGCCCTCGCAAGGATGAGCTCCACTTTTCTGATTATTCCAATCCTAGTTCATATGCTCTTCGAGGGTTATCTGCGAGAGACTATGATACCTTTCTATATCTGCGGTCTCTACTGCTGGTAGACGATCTGTCGTCCACCGATACCAGTTTGCTTGACTCCTTTGAGTCTGGTCACCTTGGCAACCCTCGCAAGGATGAGATCTGATCTGACTATTTCCTGATTAGCTTGCATTGTTCCCTGAGGACTATCTGTAAGAAAATGCAACATTGTCTTTACGCTTGGTTTCCCTTTCTGTTTGTGTTTCCTCTCTGTTGGAGCACGGGGTCGAGTCGACTGATATGCTTTTGGTCCCCACTACTTCGATGATTTCCTGATCTGTTGGATCATGGGACATGTCTGACTTGACTCCTTTGAGTCTGCTCTCCTTGACGATCCTCGCAAGGATGAGCCATCTTTCTCTAATTACTCTCCGCTTAGTGGTAGTACGCTCCCCGAGGGTTATCTACGGGATGCTTCCACACTCTCTTGACTTGTCGGTCTCTTCTGCTGGTAGCCGATCTGTCGCCTACCGAGACCGTTCCTGCGATCCGTCTGATGGATCTGGCTCCTTTGAGCCCACTCACCTTGACGACCCTCGCAAGGGTGAGCTCATGTTCTGATTATTCATTGACTAGCATATACCACTCTTAGAGGGTTGTCTGCAGGAGAGTACATCATATTTTAGGTACTTGACTTCACTTCTGGTACTTCCTATTGCTGGGAACACGAAGTCAAGTCTGCTGATTTTGGTACTCGGTCTCCTCCCTGGTTGTGTCTCCTTTCTGTTGGGGCACGGAGCCAAGTCTTCTGATTATTCTCTGATTCCTCTCACCTTGAGGACCCTCGCAAGGTTGAGCCTTGGTGTGTAGTGTTCGGTGTATTCGTGTGACCTTCTGATTTTATGCCCACCGGACACCACACCACTACATTAGAAAAGTCTCCTACACTTTCCCTTTCACATCTTTCGGAGACAATGATTGACTTAGAGGGGTCTGTATTGTTCCTTCTCCCTCCAGGTCATGCTATATCGGCTATGATCACTCACTTCACTCCTTATGAGCCGATCATCTGATTCACTACTTTACTTTCCGATCTGTTATTCCTCGGTAACTGACACCCACCTGATTGCCTATCAGGTGTCCTTTTGACTATCTGACCGCGTCCTCTTCTCACAAGGAGACGATGACAAGAGCACGATCCTCGCCTACCAGATAACGTCATGTACCTCATCAGTCTTTACTTGTTGTATATATGTTTGTTTTATTCCTTCTTTCTCCCGAATGTTAGGTGTGCCCCAGATCTATCTCCATATCTCTGTGACTATACTTAGGACGTACTTTGTCCTAAGTATAGGGGGCACACACCGCATTGTTCTTTCCTCAGTCAGTTTCGCCACTCCTGTTGTTGCTTATACTTAAGGATATTTCACCCTAAGTATAGGGGGGTGACGTGTACATTCTTCACGATCTTCTCGTATATCTGTATATATCCGTGTTTTCTTCTTTTCTTCTTTTCCTTTCCAATTTTCATTATCTACATAAAAGGTGTCGCCCCTTTTTGTCAGTTTCCTGTACTTAGGGCGTACTTCGTCCTAAGTATGGGGGGTGTGCACCCCTAATTCGTTCATTCTTTGATCTGTTTAATCCCACCCGTCACCCTCCCTGTGTGGTGTACAGTCTGATATACTTATGATTATTTAATCCTAAGTATAGGGGGGTCGGTCGCCTTCTTATTCATTTATATCTTCATTCTTTCATTCTTTATTCAGTCGTTGTAGTATAGGCTTTTCTATACTCAGTACGAGTTATGTCTTCTCTTTCTCTTTTCAACCTACGAGGACATAGCTCATGCTAAGTATAGGGGGTTGTATCTACTCCGTATATACTGTAGCCATAACTCGTACTTTCGTATAATTAATAATAAATTTGGCTAAATATACTATATATACATATATATTCCATTAAAAATCATTGTAATAAACAATAGAATTTCCTCAAATTGTCTTTGTATTTACTGATTAATAAATCAGGTTAAAAATACTTTTGCAAAATGATTTGAAAAATGATGTCAACTGTTTGGAAAACTTTTTCTGAAATATTTTCAACCTTTTTAAAAATATTTTACTTGCAAAAATTCTTTTCTTTGTGTGAAATAAAAAGATTTGAAAAATTATTCGCAAATGATTTTGAAAATATGTTTAAATAGTTTGGAAAATGTATATACATTGTGTGAAAAACCTTAGCAAAATGGCTTTCAAATCTTTGTAAATATGTGCAAAAATTATTTCGTACTATAGTTTTGAAAATTATTTTCAAATAAATTTGAGGAATGACTGTTTCACTAAAATAGTAATAAAATGTGTATATACATCAAAATAAAATTCATTATCAATTGTATATAAGTACCTACAATAATAACTGCGTAAAACCTATAAATTCTTTAAATTCTTAACTCTTGTAAAATAAACAAGCACGCCCGTGTAAATAGCTGTAAATATTTATACTTTGTGTGCTAAAATTCTTTTTCAAAATTCTTTTTGGAAAAAGATCTTTGATTTTGAAATTGTTTGTGAAAAATTGCATCATTCTTTGCATCATTGTACATAGCATTTGCATATCATTCGTATTCTTTTTGAGTGAGCTTGATGATTGAACCAGTCCAATAAAGTCTAAGATTGGAGCTTGGTTGGACCTTACTGCACCCAACTGCACTAGAACCTTATGGAAACTAGGTTTAAGGCACTTTAGGACCAATAGGACTTAATTCTTTGAGACTCAGGGTTGGGTTCAAGTCACCTCAACTGACTAAATAGAACTTTTCGAGATGCACACATGACTCTTGTCGGTCGTGACCTAACTTGGACACTTGCACCTTTCACTTGTCTCAACTCAGTTGGAGTGGTGAGGGGTTTGGATTTGCCAGCCTGAGATGCACATGGGTGGAAACATTCGTCCTCGTCTAGGGAGGGAAGTGCACCCCAACCTGGTCCAGTTTCAATGAAGCCTAAAGACAGGAGAGTGTGGGTTGCAATAAAGCTTCAAAACAGGGATAGTCTTCTGGCTCAAGAGGAAAAACTCCTTATGTAAATGCTGATGTGAATAGTATGTTTGAAAAAACTCCAAAAATGCGGACAATCTTGAAAATAAAAATAAAATGCCTATCGGAGTATGTATATATGTTGTAAAGAAAATAAGCAAGCTTGAGCATCAAAGTTATACCATGTGAGCCTGCAGCTGGATGACTTGACTACACTGGTCTTGCATCCCAAGATAGGTAGCTACACTGGCTACCATCCATTCTTCTCTCCACCTCTTCCTCTTGAGTTGGATGCCACTTGAACTTAGAAGGGAATACCCTGCTCCTCGAGGGCAGAGGGTTGGATTGGGGAATCATTGGGTTGTCATTATGGAGAAGTCAGTCTCTTTGTCATTTCAGTTGGGAAGAGACACTACCACTTACACCATACAAGTCAGCTTCATAGTGATAAGGGTTTGCATATGATGTAGGCTAGTTCTGACATGGCTATTGCGGTGATTTGAACCGAGTTCTGTGACTCTCGAGGGATGTTGTGTTTTAAAACTAGTTCTCGACTAGGTTCCACACACTACTCACACCAAGGTCAGACTTGAGCTCCAAACTTTGAGTTTGCACCGATAAGTTCAATAATTAAATTCAATTGCATTTATTTATTCTTTCTTTTTCTTTTCTTTTATTCTTTATTCTTTTTCTACTTATTGCCAAGTGTTTTGCTAGGGACTAGCAAAGACAAGTATAGGGGGATGATGAATCTCCATTCATCATTCTTTATTCTATCATTTTGGCCTTAAAAACCCTAGCTAATGCATGTAAATAGCATTAATCTATACATAATAGCATCCATTATTGATATATAAAATGAGGTTTTTAATGCCAAAATTATAGAATAAAGAGAAGAAAAGAAAAAGGAATAAAATATTGAAAATATTTTATGACCCTAACCCCGAGACCAAGTCCAGAATGGAATTGGTCGATAAGGAATAAAGTAGGGGGAGATAAGGGCCGGAAATACAATAAAAACCTCATTTATTTATTCATCAATTATGCATTTTTGACACCTATTTTATTCTTCATTATTTATTTATCAAATAAAGAATTTTTGTACATAAAAGTTGTAGATAATAATGTAAATAAAAATTTAAAATTGAGTTTGTACAAAAATAATATACAGTGTACATTTTATACCCATAATAAAAAGCCAAAAATCAAACTTCATAAACCCATATCTTTCAAATAAAAGCTCAAAATATAGCAAAATAACCTCTAACTGCATATAACTTTTCATAAGCTATTTAATGGTGGTGTTTCATATTTTTCGGAGTCACTGGATAGAAGTTACGTTTTGAGGCCCCTATTGTACATAATATCGATTAAAATATTCAATTTATTCATTATTTATTATTCTTGCAAATTCTTATTTTTATATTTTTGTAAATATTATTTATAACACATGTACATATTAAAATTAGAATATAATCAAAAAAGAAATAAAAATAAAATAATTTTATGTAAAATACATAGGCAAAAGACTTATGCTTCTATATGTATATAAATAAAAGGGGACTAAATTCTTTTATTCTTTAATTCTTTTACAATTTCCTAGTATTGTAAATATTATATAGATTCTATTAAAAATATAAAATTAAAATAAAACTCATTAAAATACATTAAAATAAATTTGTGTGTATAAAATAGGTAAAATACCTATAACTATACCTATAGAATATACTTATCTAATTATTAAAGTGTACAAATAACATCATAAAAATAAAATAAAATAATATTTATATACACAAAAATAATTTATAAATATATAAAATAAAGGAATAAAATAATAAAATAAATTATACAAAATAAAAATAAAAATGTACAAAATACATGTAAATATGCATATAAATAAGCTATTAAAAATAAACTTGTAATAAATTACATCAAAAAAATAAATAAAAATCATAATAAAATACTACATAAAATAATAAACATTTTTATTTCATATTAAAAAAATAATAAAATCATTTACTATTTTAAATTAATTATTTTTAAATAAATTACATTTTTGTCCTATAGTAGGCTGATCTGGCCCAATCAGGGCGTGCCAAAAGTTGACCTCAGTCAACTATTCCACCCGTCATCTGATTTGATGCAAATGTCATTTTCCCTGATTTTGTGGCATTTTTCCAGAGCGTCTCATCCATCATATGGCCTCGCATCCTTCAGATGAAATATTCTCCAATCATCTGACATTCACGCCGACCTTTTAGATACATTATAAATACATCGGACTCTTTGATTCAGGTCGGTGAATATGGGTTCCTGAAATGTGCATAAATAAACAACCTCCACCTACCTCTCAAATTTGGTCAAATTTCCACGTTGGTTTGCCCCCGCCTTCGGCCTAGCGAGTTCCTTCGTGACAGGGAGGAGCCCCTGGAGGGTCTGAGCGGGCGAATTGGGGAGGAGGTTGCACCCACGGCCGTGCTCCAACGTGGTCCTGCTCCTTGGCTAAATATCTAGGTTAGAGTTGCGTGTTTTAGATTTTAGATAGGCTTTTATCTCAGCTTTTTATTCATGCATTTAGTTTAATCCGTAGGCCTTAGAGTTAGCTTAGACACCCTGATTCGTAGTTCGCCGGAGCTCCGCTCCGCGAACGTTCCCACTCGTTTTTCCATGCTAATACAACTTCATTCTTTGTCGAGGGTTCTTCCCTCGAGTCCTAGCGTTCTCATGTGCAGGTTAGGCATGTCTGCAAGCGCCAGGAACCAGATTCGACGCATCGACGGAGGTTCCTGGAGCGCCGCAACTTCGCCGACCAGCTGGCGGTGCTCTGGTGAAGCCCTGCCGATCTTGATACCTCCAGCAGCTACAGCACCTCGCTAGGAGCAGATAGCACCACCTTGGAGCCTCGATGGACGCGGGAGAAGGATGTCAGAGGCGGGGATGTTCAGCCGCTCCGGCCTTCTTCCCTGTTCTTCCTCCTTGCTTCTCCGCCGTCGGATGAAGAAGGCAGTGCCAGATCAAGCCAAGACCGTCGGATCTTCCAGAGCGCTACTGACGGATCATGCCCAGTAATCTAATCTTCACCATTGATCTACGAACCGTCATCAACCGTTGGATGGGTGCCATGCGTCAAGTCAATCCTGCAGCATCGTTGGATCCAACACCTTGTGGGGTAAATTGCATTCATACCCCCATCCCTTTTTATATTTATTTTTTATTCTGTAAATAAAGTATTAAGTGTAAAAAAATAGGGCTTTTTGCATAAAGGCCCTCAAACTTTTTATATTTACATTTTGATCCCAGCTAGCGTCACGTGTTTTCCTCACGTGACGATGGAAATTTTGCAAAAAGTACCCTAGTATTTTTGTTTATTGTAAAATAGTTCTAGAACTTTAATTAAATATTTATTTCAGTTAGGTAAATTGCAATGTGGTCCCTATTCTTTATTTTATTTGTAGTAATGCCCCTGCTAGGCCTTTAATTTTTGTGATTTTTATCTACTATTAAAGATATCTACATAGATCCAAAAATTCCACAAAAATAGGGCTAGATGCCCCATGCAATACACTTTCACGCCATATGTCCCTTTTGCATTTTTGAGCATTTAACCTATTTATTAAAATTAAAAAGGAACTTAAATAAACCCTGTCTAAGTTGAAAAATACCAAAAAACATGAAAACTATTTCAAAAATTCCAAAAAAAATATATATTTTATATTTTGACATTTATTGAGTTTCGTCATCAAAAACCTCTAAAAATAGTAAAAGAAATTTATAAAAATCGGAAAGCTCCAAAATCTAACAAAAAATATAAAAATTCAACAAAAATCTCAAAAATATGTTTTTCTGTTCGATAATTATATATATAATTATTTACATATTAATAATCATTTAGGTAATTTTGGGACTTATTTATTATTTTTAAAACCCAAATTAATTTCGGATATTTAATTAATCCCATATTTGGGATATTTTTTACTTTAAAAATACATAAAAACTAGCAAAAATTCCTGGAAAATCATAGAAACATTAGAAAAATATTTATAACCCAAAAACATTTTATTTATAAACTTTATTTATATATAATAGCCTTTATAGATATAATTTTGTGTATTGCTTAAATAAAGCCTTATATAGGCTATATTTTATTTATAAAGAAAATATAAAAAGATAAAAAAAATATAAAATCAGAAAATTAAAAATCAGAAAATTAAAAATCAAATAAGAATATAAAATTAAAAATAATAAAAAAATTAAAAATTAAAAACCCACAAAAATAATAAAATGGACAAGAAAAGAGTTGGATAATTTGGTATTCATTTCTGCTCCCAACCGTTTGCTCCCAGTGTTTGACCTCTACTTGTGCTTACACTTATACACATTTTGCATGTAGAGTCATAATAAATTTTAACTCCACATTTTTGATATTTAATTGCTTTATTCATGTTGTGGGTTAATTGTTGATTAACCGGAATTTTTGTCGGCCACCGCAGCGACTGCGTTCTCGCCTTGTGTGGAATGCACGGTTGATGACTATCTCTTGTTATCAGTTCCATACCAAGGTCATGAACAATCGAAATGGAGCTTGACTTGACCTTTGGAATAATTGTATGGTGGATTTTTATTGGGATTTGAACTTAAGACCTAACAGAGTTCAAGTTCCACAAGTCTTTTATTCAAGACTCCTCAATAGTCATGTCAGAACAAATCTTCAAATGCAAATTTCTGATGACTATGATTCTTACTTTTATTGTGTAAGTGTAAAATAGCTCTCCACATCAGAAATGGCTAAGAAGCAGCCTCTTCTATCAAGGTAACTCTAATTCCCTGGTCCAGTAACTCTTTCCTCGAGGAGCAGGTTTTCCCTTCTAAGTTCAAGTGCAACCAGCTCAAGAGGAGGGGGTGGAGAAAAGAATGGATGGTAGCCAGTGTAGCTACCTATCCCAGGATGTTTGGCCAGTGTAGTCAAGTCACCCATCTGCAAACTTCTTGCTAATATACATACTCCAGCAGGTATTTTATTTTCAATCTGGCCTGTCTAATTTTTTGGAGTTCTTGCAAAAAAATTTTCGAACTATATACAAGTTGCAGCATGTACATCAGAAGTTTTCCCTCTTGAGACAATAGAATATCCCTCTTTTGAAGCATTATTGCAACCCACAGCATCCCATCATTAGATGTCAACACCACCAGACTAGGTTGAGATGCACTACCCTCCCTAGAGGAGGACGGATGTTTCCACCCGTGTGCTACTCCAAGCTAAAGGATTCTACCTCCTCACTACCTCATCAATGAAGAGCTACATGCATGGTGCTTGTCCAAGTTAGGTTACTGTCTAAAAGAATCATGTGTGTGCATGAGATATTCTACTTAGACTAATCAAGATGACATGTGAACATAGACTTGCGGACTCAAGGAATTAAGTCACTTGACCCGAAAAATCTTAACTCCAGTTCCTATAAGGTTCCTCTGAAATTAGTTGGATTAAGGTCAAATCAAGTCCCTCCTCGACATCTATTCATAACTTGGTTCCGAGCCTACTAACTTTTCATTTTGCATATGCTGGATATGCAGATGAGGTGCAAATGGCATGCTATGAAGATGAATGCAAGACTCTTTTCTTTTTGAATGCAGAGATGATATGCAAGAGTAAATAAGAAGCCTTTGATTTTTCTTTTTTTTTTCAAAATTATACAAGAGCATTACATATATGCATGTATTTTACAAAAAAAATCAACTTTTACCCACCCTGTAATTATTGTATAGTATATACAAAAATATGCGAAAGTATGAGCTATGGGTAAAGTATATAGGTAATATATACACGCCCCCTATACTTAGCATGTGCTATGTCCTTAGAGCATGAAAAGCGAGGAAAATGACATAGATTGTGCTAAGCGTAGGAGAGCTAAAACAACAAGAATGTATAGAAGTCATCCTTCCCCCCTATACTTTGGCTCTGGCAGCCTAAGTGTAGAAGAAGAACATAAATGGGGTGAACGAGTTCAAGAAGGGGAAGTGGATGAGTATATGTGTGATGGGCATCGATCCCCCCTATACTTAGGCTCTGGTCAGCCTAAGTATAGGACATGGGTGAGTATGAGGACCGATGGGATCTGGAGGATGTACAATGAATAGTGAATGGACTCGATACACTCTCCCCACCTATACTTAGGATTTGATTATCCTAAGTATAGTCATGAAAAGATATGGAGCCGAGGCGAGTGATTGGAGTCGTGGGAGGGAGGGAAAGAATATACAGGAAGGACGAGTATATACAAGGATCGCGATCTGAATTTTTTAGATGATGTTGATGGCGAGAGCTCACTGTTGCAAGGTCTCATGCGCGACTCTATGTGTGTCTACTGAGTTTGTCTCTCACATGAAAACAATCTCCTCAACATGGACTAACTATTCATTGGGTTCAACAAAGTGCTTCAGCAGTTTTCCATTGACTAGGGATGTTTGTGCTCCATCTGTAAGATCTGATATCTCTACGCATCCACTATCATGCACAACACGGACTATGAATGGGCCCATCCACATGGATTTCAGCTTACCTTGGAAAACCTTCAGCCTCGCATTGAACAACCATACCTTCTGTCCAAGAACAAAGGTCTTTCGTCTGATATATCTTCGTGCCAGCATTTTAACTTGTCCTTGTACACCAAACTGTTGTTATATGCTCGGTTTCTGACTTCCACAAGCTCATTCAGATCCATCTCTCTCTGTTTCTGCCCAAGGTGTGTGTTCCAGTTGACCTTCTTGATTGCCCATTCGGATTTATGCACTAATTCAGCGGGCAAATGGCACAGCTTTCTAAATACCATCCTGAATGGGGATGTTCCTAATGGTGTCTTGTAAGCTGTCCTATAAGCCTAAAGGACTTGATCCAAGATCTGAGACCAGTCCTTCCTGTCTCGACGGACAAGCTTTTGCAATATGGTTTTCACCTCCCTATTCGACACCTCTGCCATGCCATTGGTCTGTGGGTGGTAAGGACTAGTGACACGATCCCCCATTAGATATCAATACTTTTGGGATCCCAAACCTAGAGATGATGTGATCTCTAATGAATTTACAGACAATCATGTTGTATGTGGCTTGGGATAGCCTCTACCCACCTTGACAGATAATCTACTACAAGAAGGATGTATTCGAATCCATGTCTAACCAGGAACGAGCCCATGAAGTCGATACCCCAGGCGTCAAAGACATCACAAATGATGACAGGCTGCATCATCATCTCATCCTTAGAACCAACGGTTCCTCCCATTCGCTGGCATACTGGGTGCGACTTCGAAAAGGTGAGCGCATCGTGAAACAGAGTCGGTCAGTATAAGCCAAATTGAAGTACCTTCCATGCGGTCCTCTTCTCGGAGTGGTGTCCTCCTGCCTCTAGACTGTAGCATAAAGTAAGGACACTCTGATATTCCTCTTGAGGAATACACCTCCTCCAGCACAATCCGGTCCTTCAATGAAAAGGATCGGATCCTCCCAATGGTAATGTCTTGTGTCTGACTTCGGTCAGTCTATGTGGCTCTTGGTCCAATCTTTGGGAACTTTCTTGGAGACGATAGTTCACGATATTGGCGTACCATGAGAGAGAATCGATAACAAAAACAAACTCGTTAGGGAAGGAGTCTCGAATAGGTGTATCATCAGAAGCATCAAGATTTTCGAGACAGGAGAGGTGATCAGCCACTACATTTTTCTTTCCAGGTTTATCTCTAATGTCCAAATCAAATTCTCGGATGAGTAGAATCCACCTAAGAAGACGCGCCTTCGCATCCTTCATTTCCATTAAATACCATAGTGTTGTATGGTCTGTGAACATGATCACCTTGGATCCAATTAAATGAGATCTGAATTTATCCAAGGCGAACATTACCACAAGCATTTCCTTGTCGGTAACCGTATAGTTACGCTGAGGAATTTCAAGTACTTTGCTTACGTCGTGTATGGGAAACGGGATGCCATCCCTCCTCTGTCCTAACACAACCCCAACAACAAAATCTGAGGCATCCATCATGATCTCAAAAGGAAGAGACCAATTAGGGGCTCGTAAGATTGGGATGTCCATGATCATCTCTTGTAGTTGCTTAAAGGCCTCAAGACATTTATGATCGATAATAAACTCCATGTCTTTGCCTAAAAGCTCAGTTAGCGGTTGGGAAATCTTCGAAAAATCCTTGATAAATCTCCGATAAAATCCAACATGCTCGAGGAATGACCGCAACTGTTTTACGTTAGTTGGTGCCTGGAGTCGTCTGATCACGTCCACCTTGGCAGGATCAACATCCATTCCTCTCTTGGAGATGACATGCCCCAATACAACGCCCTTCATCACCATGAAGTGACTTTTCTCCCAGGAGAGCACATGATTAACCTCGCAACATCGTTTGAGGACTTGGTCCATATTCCTAAGACAGGAATCGAAGGAATCACCGTGGATCGAGAATTCATCCATGAAGACTTTCAAGAATTCAACGACCATTTTGGCGAATACTGCAATCATACACCTTTGAAATGTACAAAGAGCATTGCATAACTCAAAAGGCATGCGCCTAAAAGCATAGGTACCAAAGGGGCATGTGAACGTGGTTTTCTCCTAGTCCTCAGGAGCAATGGCTACTTTATTGTAGCCCGAGAACCCATCTAGAAAGCAGAAGAATTCTTTTCCCGCTAATCTCTCCAAGATCTGATCAATGAACGGTAGGGGAAAATGATCCTTCTTCGTCGTGGCTTTCAAGCATCTATAATCCACACAGACACGCCACGACGTGGGTACTCGTGTCACGATCTCCTCTCTGTCCTCATTGGTGGTCATCTGAATTCTCGACTTTTTTGGGGAACATGGATAGGTGCCACCCACTTGGAATCGAAGATGGGGTAAATGAAACCCGCGTCACACCATTCTCTATCACCTTCTTCACGACCTCTCATAAATTTGGATTCAACTTGCATTGGAATTCATGAGAGGGTTTAGCCTCATTTTCTAAGTAGATATTATGCGAACACAGAGTGGGATTTATTCCGTGGAGATCGGAGATGCTCCAGCCTATCGCCTTGCGGTTTTTCTCCAGGATCCTTAGCAAGCAAGATTCCTGCCCCTCGGTCAATCACGAACTGATGATGATCGGATATTTCTTCTCTTAACCCGCAAGGAAGGCGTATTTAAGTGTTGTGGGTAAAGGTTTGAGCTCAGGTAAGGTGTGATCATCAAGGAAGTCTGGCTCAATCAGTTCTGGCTCTGTGTTGGTAGTGGTTGGATCTATCTTTCAAGTTATTGCCACCAACTCATTCAACTCTGGAGTCGGACCGTCAAAAGTCTCCAAGCAATCGACAAAAGCCACGTCTGACTCATCATCCTCATCTTCTGATTGTCCTAAAGAGGGAAGGACTGACAGGCCCAGCTGCGCCTCTACATCATCGAAGATGTAGGGGGATGCATTTTTTACGCCGTACGCATTTTTATGGTTCTCACAAATTGACTCATGCTCAAGATCTTCTCCAGAGGAGAGGGACTCATCAGTGCTGGATGGGTTCTGTCACCATGGCCCAACAGTGTCTACATGAACGCAATCCGCTTCAGACGAAGAGTACTCGATGCTGGATTCGGAATCTGACCTCTGCCACCTTGTTTACATCATCTCAAGTTCCTCATCTCCGCTTGGAGTTTGGAACTGAATCTTCCCGATCTTGTAATCAAATAAGGCCCCTGCTGTTCTGAGGAAGGGCCTTCCTAAAATGATCTGGTAATCTCTCCAATTTCGAGGGGTCTCCATACCAAGGACTGTAAAGTCTCCCATGTACTCCTGACCCTCAACTTTGAGAATAATGTTCCTCAATTCTCCCTGGGACCTCTTGGTTGATTTATCTGCAAACTGGAGTAATGCTCTGGATTTCCTAAGAGATCCTAGATTAAAGCCGCTCATAGAGGGTCGTAGGCATCAAGTTAATTGAGGATCCATTATCTAGGAGAGTGCGCACAAACGCGGTGTCAGCAACATGACTCGCCACATAATGGGCACACATGTCCCTTCGTTTCCTTGGAAACACATTATTTATAGCGCAAGTAGTGGCTACTGACAGAACGTGCTTCTCAACATGGCTTTTGGTCTTCCTACTGACCCCAGTAGGTGTGCATCTCACCTTAAGGTACTTCTGGAATGCAGGTGTCATGTCCACATACTTGTTAAAGGGGATTGTGACCTTGATATACTTATTGTAGAACTCTGCCATCTCAGGGTCATCTTTTTGGATTTTCTTTATTTTCTTCTCTCCAACCTTAAGAGCACAAGGGAAAAGGATTATTGAAGATAACTCAGATTCTGAAACTGCAAGATTTTCGTTAAAGCAGGAAATTGAGTTCTTTACAAGACTCTGACTCCAACTATGACACTAACTCTGACTCGGACGAAAAAGTTATTCTTTTGGTGAAATAGGTGATGCGTCTTCCGCTACTACTGGGACGTCCTCCTCAGATGGAGGTGCGGGCTCCTCATCGGTTTTGCCAGACTTACTGCTGGTACTCTGCTACTTCTTCTTCAAGAACCTGGAAATCCTCTTCTTCTGCTGGTGGTGGTGGTGCTGCTACTCCTCTGCCTCCAAGTTCTCCTCAAGTAGGAGACTTGGCAGCGTCTTCCTCATGTTCCCGTGTCCGATCAGGTACGATCACGGTCCTTCCGCTCCTGAGGGACATATGATTAACATTATCGTACGAAAGGATCTCATGTTCAGATAGAGAGTCATATAAATAGTATACCTGATCTCGTGGTCGGTTCTGACCCTGATTCAGGCTATTTGGGTTGGCCTGAACCTGGGCAGGAATTGGGGTCTTTAGCGCCATCTGTTGATCCTGGGTACATGAAATGCAGTTCAGATCAGTTCGGATATCCATGTAATCATTCTGCATCTGCTGGACGCTATCATTCATCGTCTAGATCGCCAAGGTGAGGGACTCCAATTCGCTAGCGGGCGGGGCTTGCTGCTGTTGGCTAGAGGACGAGTGTCTATATTGTCCTTGCTGGCCATGCCGATACTGCTGCTGATGGGAAGGTAGTGGAGGGCCCTTCTGGACTTGCTGGAATGTGCGTTGTTGCTGGTGCTGCTGAGGCTGATACCCTTGTCCGGGACGAGACTGTATAAAGCGTGGCACGGGGACGGAGCTGGTTTCCTGTTAATCTAGGGAAGGTCGGTGTGGCTGACCGTTCCCTATCCCCGACTGTCTACTGACGGGGTCATGGTTGTACCACGGCCCGTTGATCTCGAACACCTGTGGAGGCTCTTTGTAGATTGTCTCCACTTGTGGGAGTGCGTACTACTCCTGTTGAGTGTACTGCTGCTCCTCAACCCAGCTACTCTAAGGCCCCTGTACCTGATCCTGCACAAGATGAACTCGATGTACAGGTACAGGTGATGCAGAAGGGGCAGGTAGTCGTATCTTGACTACCTTGTCAGTCAATTCCTCCATTTATTTCGACAATCACGAAAGTTCCTCAAGGTCGGTGACCCTCTTGTGGATCTGCTCTACCATGGTGAGCTTATCAGCTATTATACCCATGCTGGGGATGAGGTCATCTGTCAGATCCACTACAGTCCTCCTAGTTGTCTCATTGGATAGGCATGAGGGAGACAACTGATAGGCCCTGGTGGCCTGAGATCTGCCTGTTTTCGCCATCTGCTCTAGAATCTTCCATATGGCATCCTCGTTCTTATTGAGATATCTTCCCTCCACAGGCTGCACTCACTAACCCCTGCATCTCCAGGGTCATGCCACAGAATAAGTTCTGGACTAAGATCACTTTTGTAATGCCATGGTAGGGGCATTTCTGAGTTAAATCATTAAATCTATCCCAGGCTTCATGAAATAACTCGTGGGGGCCCTAGGAAAAACTAGTAATCTTGGTCCTCATCTTGTTAGTCCTACTGAGTGGGTAGAACTTCTTCAAGAATAAATCCTTGAACTGCATCCAAGTTGTACATCTTACCCTGAGATTTTTCAGCCAATGAGCAACCTTATCTCCAAAGGCAAATGGGGTAGCCTTCATACCTGATGTAGTCTTTCCAACCCTAGGGTGACTAAGGTTGTTGCAAACCAGCTCGAAGTCTCTCAGGAAATCATAAGGTTCTTCGTTGGCATTCCCATTGAACTTCAGTAGCTGACTCAGAAAGTGGGGCTTTAGCTCGAACGCTTTGGGGGAACCACAGGTGCAAGCCAACTATGTATCTCATTTTATGTTGGGTTGTAGGCATCTACCATGGATTGGTTAATTCCCTCTGCCTCGATCACCTGTCCTATCCTAGCTATAAGTTCTGCATTAAGTTGCTCGACTCTAGCCAATCGGGCGAAGACTTGGTGCATAGGATCATCCTATTCTTCCGGGGGTTTCTTAGGAGGCATCATGTCCTCTTTACCTGGGTAAAGAAATTGGTCTAGGTTAGAGGATGTATTAATGAATACATTCTCACCGAGGCGATGGTTTCCTCGGTGAGATGAGAGGAGAGAAAAGGGATGGTTTGAGGGTAACCATCCCGAGGGTGATGGATCCCGAACTCAAGAGGGTCATGAGCTCGGTTGGCCCAAGTTGCGCTTGGGCCGATGAAAACGAACTTCGTGAGGGGCTTAAAGAGAGATTTGCGAAGCGTCAGTAGATATCCCCCCAGTTAGTCATCTTGGATGGCATGAAGAAAAACCGGGAGTATAAATGTAAAGAAAGGTTTTTACTCCTACCTGAAGCAAGCAAGTGAATCACAAACCCTAATTTTCACACTCAACACGGTGAAGGACCCAAAACCGACTCAGATTAGTCTTATTAATTTTAATTATGATTTTCAAGCAAGTAGCAAAGGTTATGCGGCCTATAGGGGAGTGGGCTAAAAGCCGGATGTGTCTCCCTTGTTTAACATAGTCGTCTAAGATACCAACACCCTTCCTTTCTCTGCTCCTATAACCAATTGAAAGTTCAAGGACCTGCCCCTATCTACCTACAGAGTAGGCGGAGGCAGACAAGGCTGTAACTTCGCCCCTATCTATCTGCCAGAGCAGGCGAAGGCTACTAGCAACTTGTCACGGTGCACCGTAATTTCGCCCATATCTACCTACTGGAGTAGGCGGAGGCTACTTGGCATTGGTCAGTTGAACCCATAGTTCAGCATGTGACATTTGCTCGGATCGGGTACGCAATATAGAAGGCGAGGATTTTTGGCTCTGCCTTAGGGTGTGCACACACACTCTAGTACCTCTAGCCTCTCAGCCTGAAATCAAGGTCAGGGTTTTTCTCCCATAACAAAGAATTTCCCGATTTTATTGGATTTTTTGGTCAATTTTATTTAGCAGTCCCGGTTTTAAGTTAGGTGATCACTTGATTAGTCCAACCACCAAGCACGCCTATCGTCCAGTCCCAATTTTCTTTAAACCTAAGTTTGAAAAACCAAGGAGGAAGGAGTCGAGAAAAGCCGATGCAAGATACAACAATGATGAATGCCAAGTTAGAAGACTTACAGTGATCCTTTCGCTTTATATGCGAGATGCAAAACAGAATTGAAATTTTAAACTAAATGAAATGCAAGCGATAAAAGCCGCTCCTAGACAAGCAATTCTATTAGCAAGTGAAGAACCAGTTTGATTTGGCTAAGTCTTGCGGTCTAAGTGGTCTTTTAAGTGCGAAGTGTGGTCCTAGAATTTTACGAGCATAAATAGTTCCTAAAAGAGCCCTAAGAGCTGCAAGTGCATGTCCTATTCTAGTAAAGCAATTCACACGACACATGGGGATACATTTTATTATGATTTACATGCGCGAGAACCCAAACGGGAACTGCTGGAAAAATGTAAAGAAAATAAAAAAATTACAAGTCCTCGCAAAAACACTCAAATTATTTTAATGCAGGTTCCTCAACTTGCTTGGCGAAGCGCCTTCGACTCCTCGTATTCCTCCGTGAAAATAAATGGAGGTAAGATAAAGGACAACATAAAATAAATAAATAAAAATGAACAGAAATTATTCACAAGAAAAGCCGGGAATAAGACTATCCGGGGATGGAAAATCTAAAATCAAAATTTCCTAAAAATTAACCTAAGTCGTGCCTCCCCGGCAACGGTGCCATTTTGAAGAGCCTTCGTCTACCCTACCTAATTAAACCAGATTAATGATCGAATAAAATTTGTCGTTCATTGTAGTCGGGTAAAACGAGACTGATCAAAAACCACTTCGATTAATATTGAATTAAACATAAGTGGCAAATTTATTTTACTTGGGCAAGCCTAAGGTCGAACTCAGGGAGGCAGTTTTCTCCTTAGGTTAATTTTAAGTTAATTTCGATGTAGATTTTCAGAAGATCATTTTTGGTCTTTTTTTATGCAATTAATGAAAATAAAATGCAATTTCAAGCCAAATTTTAAATTAAATCACAAATTATAGTCAAATGAAGTCCAAAAATTATGAAAACTTGGCCAGAATATGAAATGATATGAAACTAAGCTACTGCAATTTTTTGGAATTTTTAGACTATGAATGAATTAATTATGATTTAAATATGAATGCATGGTAGTTTTTGCAAAATTAATTTTAATAAATACCAGAGCAACTTATTTTCAGATATAAAAATTATCCTAGATATTACTATGTGAGATGAATCTAGGAAAATTAATAGACTTATAAAATGATGTATACTGGACCTACTAAAAATCAATTTAGAAAAAGACTAATTAATTTATTCAATCCTCGTGGTACGTGCAAATGGTTTGGTTTTTGGGCATAGTGTAGATCGACTTAAACTAAACCTATTGTGATTTTATGATGATTTTTAAACAATAAATAATTTAATAATGAATAAAAGGCACACAGTGGACAAATTGTGTCAATTTACACAAAAATAAATATATTAAATTCTCCAATGCTCACAAAAATATGACACGTGTCACAAAGGTAAAGCACAAGTTACATACAACATGCAATTTTTGGAATTGAAAAATAATGCTAAATGAACGTACAAACACAGGGGACCAAAATGCAAACAGAAAATAAAATTGCTTAAATGAAAACATGCATGCATGGACTAAAGTATAAATACCTATAATGCTAGGGGTATGTATGCAATTTGTCCGTGGGAACATGTGCGCCTCACATGACACGCTTGGTAAGGACTAGAATGCAATTCTGGAAACTTGCAGGGGCCTTGGTGCAATTACCCAGACCACACGAGATCTAGGCTCGGATGGCTTCGGTGTCTCGGATGTCGTCCCGGGTGCTCTGGAGGCTCAGACGTAGCTTCGGAGTTGGCTCGGATGCTATGAGCCTAAGGCTCGGGGAAGAGGCTCGGAGGGCTCTACGTGGCGCGAGGTAGGCCGCTAGATCGAAATTGATCCAACAGTTGCTGAAGTAGAGGACGTAGCGTGCTGTAGATCCGTCAGATTGAGATAGATCTAATTATGGTGATGAATCCTGGAGCTGACGACGTGGCTTGATGCGGGCCGTTAGATCCTTAGGATCCAATGGAGGCTGGAGTAGCAGGCGATGGCAACGTAATCGCGACGAAGACCGTTGGATCAAGATGATCCAATGGTGACTGTGCGCCGTCTCCTCCGGGCCGCACCTCCTGCGGTGGACGTGGCTGTGCTCCGACGAAGGTCTCTCAGCTCCGCCGCCTTCCCCCATGGTCGGTGAAGGTCCCCAGAGTGGCGGTGCTCTAGGTCGGTAGCGGCCCGAGCTCGAGCAACTCGTCAGAGAAGCTGCTGCAGATCTCGCCGGAGGTGGACCACTGTTGTCACACGATTTCGTGCCTAATCGTTGTCACCGATGGGTAGAGGAGAGCTCCGGGGTACCTCATGCTAGGGTGGATAGCCGTGAAGGTGACCGGTGGTAAAGTATTTAAAGGAAGAAGGTGGAGGTCCAGACGATGAGAGGCGTGATGTTCGTGGAGTTTGTGGAATGAAGGAGAGGGGGTCATCGTGCGCGTGGAGGTTGGCGAGGATGAGGGATGTGGGGTCTTCATCGCGGGGCGCTCAACGGGCGGAGATGGTGGTCGATATGGTGACAAAAATAGAAAGGGGGAGGAGACGAAGCATGAGGTGAGCGACGTGGGAGAGGCTTCCTCAGGAGGAAGAAGACGATGTCGTAGCTGTTGGATCCCGCGATCCAACGGTTAGGAGGAGGGCGCGAGGGAGCGGGTAGGATTAGATCTTGGTGATGCAATCGAAGGGAGTTGGGCGCACCACGTGGTGGGATGTGGGCGCAGCGCTGGCGAATGACCACGATTAGGTCTGGGAGTGGAATCGAACGACTGGAATCACAGCGGAGATGAACGACCAGGATCTGTGGACATAGAGGGATGATCGGGAGACTATGGGCGTGATGCGTGGCGGGCGGAGCGTTAAGCACTAATGGGTGGTAGAGATTGAATCTGGGCTTCGATCAGATGGTCAGAAAATGGGCGGGACTGAATGGATACGATCTGGAGAAAAGAAGAAATGATCGGATGGAAGAGGGAAGAGAGCATATGGCATGTGCAGAGACGGGACACGTGGCGCAACCAGAGGGCGCCACGTGGCCCAATCAGATTGACTGAGGAAGAAATGTGAAATAAGAGGGAGAAAATGTCCAAATTTGGAAAACTCAAAACATGAAAGTTGTAGATCTCGATGAGATCTACAAGTTTCATGTTGACCAAAAACAGAAACGAAGTCGAATAAAATACAAGGGTACAAATATACATACATATAGTATACAATGGGGGCCCAAAACCCATGTTTTGCATACGAGCTCTAATTTAAATGAAATTGGTCTTATTTAAAAGTGAGTAGACCTAGATCGGAGGTTGTATAAGAGAGATATGTGTACTTTAAGGTCTAGGGTCTCAAACTTGGATTGGGGTTTTATTGGTTAATTATACAAGTTAGCATTTTTTGGTATTTTTCTTGTATTATTATTAGTAATATATACTGTATAGAGTGAATTTATGGGATTTAGAGTTAGCGTAAAATATATACAGATGAGTGATTTTTACAAGTGACTTTGGCTTCTTATTTAATGCAGATGTAAATGCTAAAATGTAGATGTTATCAATGCATGCATGAATGCTAATTATGCAATATTGGTGGAAATATGCCTCTAATTACTCGGGAACAAGGCTCTATTTTCGACTTGTATAGTGGTGAATCACAGATTCACCAAGAACTCTCGTTGATCATGAAAACTGGTGTAGACTACCCTGCTGGTATATCTGTAATCTGTATTGGCTCAGTCTCCACCCTAGCTGCTGGCTCTGTTGGAATCAGACACGGTATCAACTCATCAAATTCAGCCCAATCTATATCTGACTTCGAGGGATCTAAATCTGAATCACAAGAAATATATACTGCCTCGTATCCTAAACATTGTCTTCAGCCTCGAATGTGTCCTCTGCCAAGAGTGTGCTCTTTAAGCTCTCCTCTACTGGAATCTGTGAATCTGCAGTATTTGAAGGTGAAAGGAGGGCTCGTGAAACGGGATCGGACCAAGCGGCTTCATCATCAGTAATCACAAAGTCGCACTCCTGGTGGACATCTCGCTCTGCCTCTGTCATCTTCTCTGAATCACTATGCTGCTCTAAGGAAGCTGAATCTCATGCTCTGGTCTCGTCGATCGTCTCTATTTGTATACTCTCGTCCTCAACGCAAAAGTACACCTTCCCACTATCATGGTTGGACATCGCCTTAGCTGTGGCCAAGAATGGGAGTCCTAAAATGATGGGGGTATCGGTCACAGACTCAAGGATCTCCATGTCCATCACAACGAAGTTCATGGGGAATTTCATGCCCTGAATTGTGACGACCACGTCCTTTAGCAACCACTTCGGCCTCTTGACGGATGTATCAGCAAACTGAAGGACTGTCATGCTCTGTCAAAGAGGGCCGAACTCGAATCGGTCGAGTAAGACTGCCAGAAGGAGGTTGACGGAAGAGTCGTTGTCTAATAGAGTCCGATCAAATCTCTGCTCATGAATATGACATCTGACATAGGGAGCTCCTGCATCTAGCCTCTTGGCTGGAAGACGGTTCTGGATGACGAAGCAGGTGGCACGAGTGAGTACATGGATCTCTGCATTATGGTTCTTCTTCTTCCTACGGATGGTGGTCTTCTCTCTTAGGTTCCTCTGGAAGAGGGGGATATGCTCAAGTACCTCTTGTAGAGTCAGCTGAATCTGAAATCTATCGATCATCTGTTGGCTGAACTCTAACTGTTGATTCTTTTTTGATATTCTTTTTTATTCCCCTTAGCCAAGTAGAGTGCATGAGGGAAGGGGATGGCTGGACCCTCCTCAGATAGAGGGCTAAGAATGGGTCCCAGTTGTTGAGAAGACGTAGAATCCACACAAGAATCACCATGCATCATGTATGGACTCGGAAATGAAGAACCCTTTCCTTCATTAATCTTTTTTGGTATTTTCTATAACGTCCTGGGGTATAGAAAACTGAAGGAAATACAACTGGAATAGAAGGGGTGGCCTTAGTACTACCCATGGCATCATGAACTGCGACATCAACACCGCACTCTTGCTCAACATCTAGATCTTGGGTGGCATCAGTAACACCCTCTACATATGGGGACGCAACCGCCTCAGTACCGTCAGCTGGATCAACATCCTTGGTGGCATCAGCACCACTGCCATCATCATCATGAGCGGTATCAGCACCGCTATCCTCCTCGTTTGGTGCTCCTGGCATCCTCGTGGTGTCGTTGCTCAGACGAGACGCCGTCTGCTGGCATCCTACCGCTCCTAAGTGTAACAAAGTCAACATCAAATAAGTAATATCACCCAATAAGTCACTAGAAGTGGTAACCTCTATGAACTGTACCTTCTCATACTTTCTTTTTAGGTTGTTCGGGTTTGGCTCGATCTGAGCGGGTATGGCAGCCTTGCCCTTGATGATCTTCCTCATCTCCTGGCGGAACTCGTCCATCTCCTGCCTGAATGTGGCCTGCTGATCGGAAAGAAGGCAGGCTAGATCATCGAGTGATGGGTTCTCATAGGCTAGCCCATGAGAATCGGACGGGTTTCCTCGCTGGAAGTATGGCTACCGCTGGGAAGGATGAGGGGATACTGAAAGTACTGCTGAGGCTGCTACTGGTGTTGCCTCCACGATTGTCCTTATTGGTAGGGATGGAGGACCCTGCTGGTAGTGCTGCTATTGTAGCTGGTGTGGGAACTGGGGTTGCTGCTGAGACTGGCCGTACTGTCCACCCTGAACTTGAGGTTGCTGCTGGGTGAGGCACTTCCCAGTCACCCACCTAAATTCGGGATGATCTCGACGGATCCCAGGCAGCTGTCGGTCGTACCAATCCTGTTGACTTCCATCAACGGCTCCTGCTCGAAAGGGGGTGGAGGAAGGACTACCAGGGGCTGATCTTGTTGGTACACCACCATCTGAGTGTCCTGAGATGGTGGTGGATGAAGGTATTGGTGCTGCGGCTGCTGGAACGGCTCCGCCTGAACATTATGGACATGTTTGTACTGGGCGGAGGGCTGGGTCGAGCTGCTGCTGCTAGGGTCAGCCTGTGACCTGAGACGGAGCTGAGAAGCCGTCTGTGCCTCCTGGAGACTCATGATCTAGGTCTTCAGGTTACTCAATGTTTGTGCCAACTGATCAATCTGCGTCATGCCCTGACACTGCTTCTTCTCAATGATCTCGATGTAGTCCAACTTCTTGCTGATGATGATCACATTAGCGGCCGACGACTCTTCCTGTGATGTGGCTGCCGAAGAGGTGGAAGGACCTGCATCGACCCGTGATATCCTCTAATAGGACACGGCCTAAGGTGGGGGCTTCCCCTGAGTGTATAGATGGGTCTGGGACATGACGATGTAGTTCTCGACCATCTCCTCATATATGGACCAGACATGATTTTCGTCCATAGTGAAGTAGGATCCCCCACAAGATGTGTTTATGAGCCCCTGCAGCTCCGGTGTCAGCCCAAAAAAGAAACGCTGCACTAATTTGGGCTTGTAGATGTCATGGTGTGGAAACCGATCAATGAGCTCTCAGAAGCGGTCCCATGCCTCATGGAATTGCTCGTTAGGAAGCATGGAGAAGTTGTTGATGATGGCTCGAGATGCATTCGTCTGGCCGAGTGGATAGTACTTATTCAAGTACTCGTTCCGGAGCTGTTCCCACAAAGTGACATATCTCCCTAAATGCTTCAGCCAGCAGGCTGCTCTGTTGACTAGGGAGAACGATAAATCCATCATCTTGATGGTGTCCTTGTCCACGTATTTGTCGTGGACCGTGCTGCAGATCATCTCGAACTCCTGGAGATGTAGATGTGGCTCCTCGATGGC
This sequence comes from Ottelia alismoides, assembly GCA_037367405.1. Taxonomy (NCBI): domain Eukaryota; kingdom Viridiplantae; phylum Streptophyta; class Magnoliopsida; order Alismatales; family Hydrocharitaceae; genus Ottelia; species Ottelia alismoides. The sequence goes on along the minus strand of JAZKJV010000566.1, from coordinate 383,107 downwards.
AAGCCCATGGAATCTGGGAAACAACTGGATCGTCTGAGGTGGGAGCTTGAAATCTCCCAGGATTGCTAGAAGCTGAATCCAACGATGGATAAGAGTCGCGCCAGGGTTGTGAACTCTCTCATCGGTCTAACTGGTCGGACTGGCTCCTTTAGATCATCTTTATGTCATCCATCTCCTCCTCCCTGCTCGGGTATCTCTCCACCGTCTAGACGGTTCGGCTCTCTACGGTCAGCTCGCATCTGGGCCATCTCTTTGCGCATATCAGCCATGAAAGCCCCCTGGTCTCTGATCTGTCTCTACATCATCTCGAGGAAGCTAACAGGGTGTTGTTGATGGCACCCTAATCTATAACATATGTGGTGGTCTCGGCTGTCCATCAATGCGCTCCTCGCCGCTGGCCATCTCTTGGATCTCTGCAAAGGCAAAGATCCGAACTCAGGGTGCCGTCCAATGAACAAATATCTGCTCCGGTCTCTGCTCGGGCACCTTGGGACTGGAAGAAGGGTGGTCGAGAGGGAACAGGGCGGAGTTGAACTCAGGTTCGGAGAGCAGGTCAAAACTCTCACGAACCAACCTAGATGAATGAGGTGGAGTGCTCAAAAGCGGTGCAGCCAATGGCTATCTAAGGGACCTCCGACCCATCATCATGATCTGGAGAAAAAGGCGAATGGGATCTGGAAACAAACAAGATCAGCAAACAAAACCCCCAATTCACCTACTCAACACTGAGAGCTGATGACCGTAAAGGTTCGGTCGTTTATCTTGTCGATTTTATTTAGGTGATAATTCAGTCTAGCAAGGCGATTAAGCGATCTGGTAGGAACCCGATGCTCTCAGGAGACTGGCCCAATCCCGAAGATAGATTTTTCCCAGCCAGTACAAGTTGCGGTCCGTTTACCTACTACCCGATCAACTCGCTCTGTTAAGGATATCGCAACCAGCTTTACCAGAGATCAGAGTGATCCTCACTAGAGAACGACTAACCCCAAGACCAGTAGTCTGATGAAAGCTCAGGTATGGCTCTAGCTTAGTGTGTGGGTCACTCTCTCGTGCAAGCAAACCAAGCAATGAGGGGATTGTTCTCCCAAGACAGATTTTTAAGTCGAGTGTCTTTTATGATCAAGTTTGTTTAGCAGTCCCAATTTTATGATTATCACCTTTTAGGTCCTTTTCAGTAGACAAACAAATGCCTAACGAATTTTTCGATCTCCTGATTATTTAAAGTCCAAAAATAGGGGGAGAAGTCGAAAAAGTCGATGCGCGATAAAACACAATGATGCATGCAAAGTAAGAGATGTGTACCTGTCACCAGCACTCTACATGCAGGGTGATCCACACATAAATTAAAAGACTGAAATAAAACTATCTTATATGATGCAAGAAGAAAACGACCTTAGATAAGCAATTTCTACTCATGAAAAACTATAGCTAACTGGTCAGAGAGAGAGGTCAGAGTCCGATCTCTGATGTCGATCGGTGTCTACCACAACAGATCCTGCACGCGTTGTATACGGCCTCTAGCGGCGTGTGACCTCTCAAGTGACCAAGTTAACTTTTTTTGTGATTTATTTAATTAGATCCAATTATGATCTATAGGTGAAAGTAGATAATTAGGGATTGGGCCTTAATTAATTACCTCACAAACAGAGAAATCCTAAATCTAGGGGTCAAATTCTTCGAGAATCAAAATAAAATAAAAGTCTAAAGAAAACAAAACAGGTGAAAATTGCAGTGAGGACCCCCGAGCACACTGGTGCTCGGCGAAACAGACCCTGATATGCCAAGTGTCCAACACTATCCAAGGTCATGTATTATTACAATAATAATAAGATGAAATGAAAACTAACTATTCTCTATCTACTATAATTACTCTCCTTTGTCCTTCTGCTCCTCTTCGGACGTGGGTCCTCTAACCAAATGCCGCAAAGTCCCTCGGGCGGTTCCTCGTACAGAAAGTGAATCATAAATACATCAGACAACAGTTATAACAGATAGATGATAAGAAATAAAAATAAAGCAACTAGAAAAGAAAAGAGAGCTGAAAACCGACTACTAAGCCGTGCTCCCCGGCAACAGCGCCATTCTGGGTGAGCGATTTTCCAACTAAGGTTAAGTACCAAAGTAAATCAAGGTTGTTGCGACCCCAATCAACGAATCAAATTCAACAAGAAAAATGAGATCACAAATGAAAACAATCAAGCACGAAAATCGAAAGAAGTGGTCTCGCTATTTATTTAACTTGGTATTGGTGACCAGGGTCGAACATAAGAAGCACGAGCTAAGCCTACGAAGTAGTCGAGTATTCGAAAATAAAAGGGAATCTTTTTGTGGTTTTTAATTTGCATTTTTTATTATTTTCTAATAAGAAAAAGGAAAAATGAGAAGGGGATCACACTACACCAATTTTTATTAAAGCTAAAATGGGTCGAAAATTCAAAATAACAATATTTTTATATTTTTAAATATGCAAATGTTTTTGAGTATTTTATGGGATTTTTTAGATTTTTATATCATTTTATAAAAATGAAATAAAGGCAAAATATCAAAACAGTGTACATCCTGGATTAGGCGGTAACTTTAAAATGTCTAAAGTGCCCCAAATGTACGAATTGCAATTTTTATCAAAATAGATAAAAATATCTAACTACATAAATTGAAAACTAATTTTTTTTGTTTTTTTATAGAATTTTTAATGATTTTTATAATTTTTTTGGTCTTTTGTGATTTTTAGGAGTTTTATAAAAGATAATGGAACCAAAATGCTATAGAAATAAAAACAAGCCAAAACAAGTACAAAGAATTTTTGTAGACTTTTAGGGGTATTTTTATATTTTTTATGGATTTTATAAAATATAAAGACATAATTTTTAGGGTTTTTGATTTTAACAAAAATATAAAAAAATAAAATTACGTCACACAAATTACCTAAAATATTACACAGTAGCAGGAACTGCTAGTGATTTTTGGGGAATTTTTGGAGTAGATTTGATATTTATTTGATTAAAAACAAAGCACACAGATTGTAGGGACCTAAATGCAAATAGTCTAAGTTTCACGACTAAATAGTAACAAGCATAAAAAGTCCGAGGGCATCAGTGCAAAATTCCCAGGAAATAACGCACATGCTCAATAAACCGTTCACAAGGGCATAAATGCAATTCTAGAAAATATTTCATTCAAATATGAACCAGTAGAAACTACATGATAAAATGTGCAAAAACACCACAGTGCACGTGCTCAAGCATGTGTTCTCAGCTAGGGAGGACTAAAGTGCAAATACCAGAAACCTTAGGGACTAAAGTGCAAATAGTTCAAACTACAACTTTATTTCACAAAGTAAAACATAAAGTATGAAAAGTGCGGGGAAAAGTGTAATATACCTTCGAGGCACGTGACGAGCGTGTGGGGACACGTGGCGGCCGCTGGTGGGGGCGAGGACGTACGACTCTAATGCTCTGCGATGTCAGATCTGATGCTCAGGGAATGTCGCCTACATGCGGCGCAGATGTGTCAGGAGATGGCAGATCGACGGCTCAGAAGCTGCAACAATGGACGGTTCTAATGCAAACTGGCACTCCGCTCCTCATCCAACGATGAAGGAGGATGGTGGATGAACTGGGGGCTGACGAACTTCGGACAAGGAATGGAGCGGATCCTCTGGCTGATCAACCCTCCGACAGGTCGAGCACCTCCAAGAAGGCACTCCGCGTCGAGTAGTGGAGTTTGATCGTCTTGAGGATAGTCGGATGGACTGGATGGCGGAGCTTTGGCTGGAGCAGCTCCGCCGAGCAGCTGGAAGATCGATAGGGCTCCTCAGGGCGCAAGGGTAGCTGCAATGCAAAGCCAGGACTCGGGGCTATGCTCCGGTCCGGGTTATTGGAGCTGAAAACTAAAGAAGTGGAGGGGGTTGACGTTCGATCTCCGACAAAGGTGGTAGGGGAGATCTAGGCCCTAATCTCGACCCGAAGATCGAGGCTAAGGATGATCAAGTTGCGGAGCAGGATGGAGGGAGAGTGTGCGGGTCGATCGAAGCGGCTAGATGTGGAAAACGGGGCTCCGACCAGCTGGTTGGAGCGGATGGAAGTGCGATCGAAACGGGAAATGCGAAGGAAGTAAGGGATACCTGGAGATCTAGGTGTGCTCCTGAGCTCTAGGAGAAGATGATCGTCGGGGTGATGGCCTCAACCTCGATGCGGAAGGTGGGGGAGGCTGCTCGCGGAGGAGGTCTGACCACAAAGGGTGAGCGTCGCCTCTACTACACCAAATCGAGCTCTGAAAGGTGCTCCGAGCAGCTGTCACTCAGCTGGAGGTGCTACGGGTCGAGAAGGGAGCGAGGTATGAGCTGCCGCTCCTGGGAGGCGGAGAAGATACTTTATGGGGTTCCCAGAAGGCTGGAGGCATCGGGCAAGGGCACGCGAACCGAGGGAGATCCGCGCTTTCCTAAGGATCCGTGAGGGTCATGGATCCAAGGAGAGACTACGGGCGAAGAATCAGGGTGAGGGGTTGCGTGACCCGACTGGGAAAAATCAAAGAAAATGGTTTGGCGATGAGGATTCGGGTTTAACCCGGGAAGAAGGGACCATTGACCAGCGATCAACAATCCAGTCGACCAATCAGAAAATAGGATTTACAAAAATATTATAAATTCAATAAAAAATAACAAATGGTTTTAAATAAAAAAGTGTATAAAATGAAAAATATTTGTTATTTTCCAAACTATTTTTTGGTGATATTTATTTTTTTTTGAAAAATATATTAATCTATATGCAGTATAGTGAATTATATACATGTATAATATACCTATGTATTTTTTACAATTATTTTTAGTTTTTTATTTTTACAGAAATACCCCAAATTTATATTTGATTTATTTACAACATAATTTTTGGAGTACAAAATAATTTTTATTGTAGTTTTATTATTTATTTATTGGTATATAATAAATAAAGAAGAAAGCATATATACATGTATTATGTACAAGGGGAGAGAGAATTTTATTTTATCTTTATTTTATTTTTCTAATTTTTGTTTTATTTCTAGGATTATTTATAAGAGGTAAAAAGTATCTTCTTGTTTTTATTTTGTCAAAAATAATTATTTATTTACATAAAATAATATGTATAATGTAGAGTAGGCCCTATCTCTCTCTACTTATTTTATTTGATGATCAGGCCAATGCTTGGCCTTCTCTTGAGGTTCGGGTCACTCTGTATTTATTCTAAATATCTCCTTCCTTTTTATTTTTCTTTATTCTTTTATTTTTGCATATTAATTATGTAATATTAACAAATGCATGCATAATGCTAACTTATTGTATTTACATCTATTTACATGATGCATTGCCAAGATAAATAGCTAAAAATAAAAGAATAAAGAGTGATGATTAGGGATTCATCAATATGGGGGAGGTGGTGGAGGGGAGCTCTGTAATGGTGGTGATGTTGGCGGGTGCTTCATTTGGCACGTTGTGAGCGAGGTTGTTGCTCCTGAAGGGGGTCAGAGGTTTACAAGGTGGAAGACGACACCTGCAGGGAAGGCGGTTTCCTAGCAGCGCTCATAGGAGGAATGCTCGTTGGGGCCTTGACATGCTCATGGTAGTCCACATATCTGGAGAGCTCATCCCCCTCCTCCCCCAGTGTCGCGTCCAACTCCTCCCACTTCTCCCCCAGCGTCGCGATGAGAAGCTCGAGGCCCACCGCCACGAGGCTGACAAGGATCACGCCCGCCATGAGAAGTCATCAAGGCTAACAAGGACCGCACAGCCGCAAGGGCCAAAATTTGGGCATGGGCTTCCCTTCGACAAGGCAGAAGGTGGAATCGTCGGCGGCGATGAGGGCGGGGAGTCGTCGAGACAGGGGAAGGAGGACCGAACAAGATGTGTGGGAGGAAAGGGGTGCAAACGATAAATGGTTTGACATGCACACACACTACATCATCCAGCAACAAATCATTTGCCGATTTATACCCATTCTAGGTATTTCTTTCATCTCATACCTATTTCGGGTATTATTTTGACCCCCATAGCCTATATGGGAAATATCTCATTTCTTGCATTGGAGTTTGCTGAAGGGACAAAAATTACTCTTTCCCCCGCGCCTCTCTCTTAAGCATCCTACAGTTTTCTTCCTCCTCTGTCGTCACTTAAGAAATCCTTAACCCTTTGGCCGTTGAGGGCTCCGGTTGATCACATCCAGACGATCACCGGAGCCCCTGGGCCCTTCCCTCCCTCCTTGAGGGTTCCTCGGCTACCGCCTAATCTCCTTGGCCATTGTCATCTCTGCCTTAGTCTTCCATGGCCTCCCCTCGCACACCAGCTCCTGTATCCTGAGGCAACTGCCTCCGACTCCGCCTCCCAAAGGCGATTGTCTCTGCCTCTGCCTACCGAAGATCGATTACTCCTCCGCTCAGCGACGACTACCTCAGCCACCTCTGTACTTTTTTGCATACAAAATGCGCGTTGGATGAACTCCGGCTCCAGATCTAGTGCGCGCCCTTTCAATCGACTCATTCCGATCTGTCTCCTTTTGAGATTCGGCTCCTTGCGAGCATATAATTAGCTCATCAGCCTTCAGAGTAGAGCTTTCGTAATTGGATTTACATGAAGAGTAGATGGTTTTATTTTTTTTCCCCTTTTACAGCCAGTTTTATCGGTTTGTCCCTTGAGAGCTTGCGAAAGGTCCACGGTTAGTCGAGGTGGATTAGTCCCGTAACGGATCGTGTCTATCTCTTTGCCAGAGCTTGTTGTCTTTTTTGTCTTGTTAATTCCTTTCTATCTTTTAGCATCTGCAGTTTCACACCTACTTGTGGGAGCTCTTGGTTCTCTGTTAATTGAAAACTTAGACCTGTAAGTACTTTCTCGTGATAACGGAGCTCCATCCAAAGATACACTACAAGGAAAACAAGTTGTGGCTACAGAACTATGGCCACGGATATGGGGTTTGTGGCCACAGAATTGGGGCTCTGGTCACGACACGTCGTGGCCAGTAGTTGTAGCTACAAGTCTCGTCGCGAGAGTTCTCTAGCCACGAATATGTCGTGGCCACTACAAGTGGCCACAGAATTTATCGTGGCCACAACCCTTATATGAAGAATTTGGCCACGGATTGTGGCTACAAGAAACTAGTGGCCACGGAATTATCATGGCCACAGGTTTCCGTAGCCACATTCCGTGGCCACAACTCATTTTTCTTATAGTGATATTATCCAAAAAAAAGATGGCGTAATTAGTTGGTATGATAAACACCATAGGGAAACGGATGGAACGCACAATTTCACGTCACCCTCAGAGTCTGCGTCTGCTGAGGGAATTGCGAGCAAATAAATAACATTCAATCAGCATATCTTTGTGACAGCTATAACGCAATCGTGGAGACAACAGATTAATTATAACCCAAAAGTCAAATGGTCTCACCAACCACCGGAAAATGACCTGCATGTAAAATTGGTTTTTGTTTGCAATAATAGGCATCATTTGTATTTTATCCTTATTCTCGATCCCTGATTGAATGGATGAAGATATTGATGTACGGCAATAATATAATAAGGACTTTTCATTTGACATGATAGCACCATGAGTAGAGGTGTTAGGAAAGTTCGGCTCGAAGAACTAGACTCGAACTCAAACTGGATATGAGCTCGTGAGCCCGGTTAGAAAAGTTATTGAGTACGAGAGTCGGGTAAATGATTCGTTAGGGTTATCGTGAGTTGAACACGGCTCAACTCGCTAACTCGACTTGGTATATGCACATATAATGGGAAATATATTTGTTTTCTAAATATAATTTCCATTACATATGCACATACATGATGTATGAATGAGTAGAAAATGGTGCGATGCGAGTACTAGTAATATATGTCAAAATTTTGCAGTTCTTTGCACATGAATAATTATATTTATATATACTGCCAGTTTTAACGTAAACATTGTTTCATTAATGAGATTCCTAATGATCAGTTCAATTGATTCTTTCTTTATAATAACACGAGGGTGACCTCCCGAGATGGGATTCACCTCAATAATGATATATTGATATAATAGAAATTATGTACATTATCCGGTGGCCCAGAACCGATATAGAGAGCTACAGTGGGCGAGTACATTCTCATGATAGAACCTTTGATTTTTTTAAATGAGATCATTCCTCTCCCCCCCTCCTCCCAAATGGCCCAAAAGACTGAAAAAGGCAGAGCGCAGTCATCTGTCGAATTCTCTCCCACCGACCTCACCGTCCTCCAGAATTCCACATAACCTCATGTCGAATTCCATGGTGCTCCCACCTCCTTCCAAACATGTTCAGACGTTGGATACCTAAAAACGAATGATCTGCATCTTCAACCTTCTCTCCACATCTATCGCACCGCATGTCGGGAATGCCAAACAGTCATCCCCTTGCTTTATCGCACAATCTTCCCCTTCTCAAATACCAAAGGAAGACATTAACCCTACATGGGATCCTGCTAGCCCAAATAAACTTTAGAAGGTTTGTTAAGAGGTTCGTGCGAGTTCGAGTCAACATTTTTGGAATCAAAACTTATTGAGTCTGAACTTGAGTCAGAGTCTAGTTATCAAATTTGCATTTGAGTCGAGACAGACTTGACTTGTTCAACTCGATAAATCCCTAATCATGAGATAAGCCTTGGAAAGTGAATTAGGTACTGTGAAGAACAAATGCATCTTTAAATGCATGTACACCATTTTAAGTCATTATTATTTTTTTGCTCAAAATATTGAAATTTATTGATTTTTTGAAGAATGTTAGATCGAAACAAGAGACAAGCGAGGAACAAGCTACGCCGCTAGTCATTATTAATTATTCCTGATATGGATAATTCATCTTCTTCCCAAGGACTAATACTCAGATCAAAGTAATCTCTCAAAGCAGTATAGCTTTCTAGTAATCCATCATCTACGCACAGATTAGTGTGCAATATATCATCAGAGGACTTCTATTGGCCGATGAAATTAGGTATATAGTGGATATGCTCGGTATCCTATTTTTCTAGAATGATAATACCTAACCTTTTGTCTATTTTCTACTATATATGTTTACGTCGATAAGGTTGGAAGCAAGAGCTTAATCGCGCTCTCGTCTTTCAAATGGACAATGCAAGTGAAAGGACGGGAGGAATTCAGATATTGAACGTATACTATTTTTTTGTATAGATAAATATACAAATATTTCAATAATATGACGACATAGAACGATGGACATTATATGCTTCCTTCTTAGCAAAATGGAAGTTCAATACTGTTGATGGCCTAGAATGATAGATCAAGATTTTAAAAATCGAACCGAACATCAAATCAGGCATGTATCGGTTTTTGGTTTTTATGGTCGGACCAATGGGACCAACTGTGAACCAGTGATGACGTCAGTAGTTCAAAGAAACCGGAAAAGATCGAACCGTTGTATTGTTGGTTTGGTTCGTATGGTTCAACCGGGTCAAACCGAGTTAGACTGGTATATCATACAAATAAATACGAAAGATGTTATATCATATCTTTCGAGGATTTGTTTACTCTTGTCCTTTCAAAATTTTCCAATAACACTTATACCCTCTTTTTAATACAATTGCGTGTGTCCCCTATATTTTTACAAAATTAACAGTAGAGACCTTTTATTAGTACATTTGTGCTCCCACTCTATACCAGTAAGGATGTTACTATGAATTTTTAAGACAATATAGGAGCACAAGTGAAATTGCTTAAAACTTAGAGGCATAAATGTTCTTAAAAAACTCAAAAGTACATAATAATCATATTTCGTAAAATTTATATAAATACATATATGTGATGTAAAAAATTAATAATTTTAAAGCTATTTAAGCTCTAATTAACATCTAAGTATTGTTAATTTATTGCTTCTCATAGGATGACTATGACAACGTCTTCTTCATTTGTTATTGTTATAAGTGGACAATCTCATACACAATGTGGGAAGAGAGAGACAATGCTCATATGCAGGAATGGACAAGCGATAATGAGTTATTGACACATGTGAAGGAGAAGAGGTAAAAGGATACTATACTATGGGTTAGAATGAGATTAGATTATGAATATTTCAAAAAAAAGTTTGTATTTTGCTAATTTATTAGAAATTATCTTTTATCAAAAAATCGATGGTTGAACCGATAGTTGGGTTCACTTGGTTCAACCGGATTTAAGCGGTCTAACTGGGTTTTGAATGGTTTTTATTTTCTGAATAGAAATCAGGTAGTTGGACCGTTTTTCCTCGAGTTCTTGGTTTAACCGGTTCAACCGGCCGATTCGGTTCGGTTTTTAAAACCTTGCGATAGATCATGTTATAGAATTCACTTAATGTATACCCAGCCTTGCATGAAAATGTATATAAGATAAAGTTTCTATCTAGTAAGATACACACCAAGTTAAGAAAGGCTATATATTCGAGAATATATATATAGAGAGAGGCGGGGGGAAGGGGTCCTACTTCATGATGTAGGTAACTTACCTACATCATGCTTAATTTTTTTCATTTTATTATTTTTTTGAAAAATATTTCCGTGGATTTTCATAACTATATCCCTCTAATAAATTAATTCAAATTTCATCAGAAACAGAGACTCTTATGCCCTCAATCCGGAACAGGTAAATTACAGCAAATCTAAGAGCGTTAAAATTATTTGTTCTGGATGGAGGGCATAGGAGTCTTTGTTTCTAACGAAATTTGAATGACATATTAGATGGATATAGTTATGAAAATCTACGGAAGTATTTTTAAAAAAAAGAAAAAAAAGAAAAAAATTAAGGTATTTTTACCCGGCAAAACCTATAATCTTTGTAAATTACCTCCACGACCTTTGAAACATCGTAATTCCTCCCTCAACCCTGTAAAGTTGCTCCATCTTACCCCACTAATCCTACCGTTAAATTGACACATGTAGAGTTAACTTCCTTGAGTTAATCTAACCAATCCATGATCGGACGGCTTGAATTAATCAAGAAAATAAAAAATAATCCTCCCTCCTCTATCAGGTTCTCTCTCACTGCAGCACGGGGGCGGGCGGCTTCTCAGGTGGATGCGGCGGGCTGCGGGGGCTTCGATCAGGGGGTGTGTCGGGAGGCGATGGGCGGGGCTTCGAGTGGTCCGGGGAGGGCCTCGCAGGTGGAGGCGCGGGTCAGCAGGGGAGGTTGGGGGAGGCCGGGGGCTCCGCAGGTGACGAGGCGGGCCGCAGGGGTTTGGGGGCAGGGGCGGTTGCGGGGAGGGGGGCTCGCAAGTGAGGAGGAGGCGGGGCTGTTGCGGGGGGAGGCGGGGTGGTTGCGGGAAGGGGAGCTCGCAGGTGAGGAGGGCGGCACGGGTCGGTAGGGGAGGTCGAGAAAGGGGAGGTCGGGGGAGGTTGGGGGCTCCGCAGGTGACGAGGCAGGTCGCAGGGGTTTGGGGGCAGGGGCGGTTACGAGGAGGGGGGGAGCACGCAGGTGAGGAGGAGGCGTGACTGTTGCGGGGGGAGGCGGGGCGGTTGTGGGGAAGGGAGCTTGCAGGTGACGAGGGCGGCGCGGGTCGGCTGGGGAGGTCGAGAAGGGGAGGTCAGGGGAGGCCGAGGGCTTCGCAGGTGACGAGGCAGGCCGCAGGGGTTTAGGGGCGGGGGCGGTTGCGGGGAGGGGGGGAGCTCGCAGGTGAGGAGGAGCAGGGGTCGGCCATGGGAGGCTGACGGGGGCGGGGCGGTTGCGGGCCAGAACGTGTTCGGTTGGAGGTGGAGGGTGGGAGGGTAGTGGCAATTATGGTAAATTTGATAAATATGATGGGTACCATGTAAGAAGATAACATAATCTTGTTAGTTTTAACGGTTAAATGGATGGGCGTTGACCAAAGGGTATTTACGGTTAAGGTTAGCAAGTTTACGGGGTTGAGGGAGGAATTGCGATGTTTCAAAGGTCGTAGAGGCAATTGACAAAGATTATAGGGTCCGTCGGGTAAAAATCCCAAAATCAAACATGATATAGGTAAGTTACCTGCATCACGAAGTAGGATCCCTTTCCTCATACACACACACACACACACATATATATATATATATATATATATATATATGTATATGTATATGTATATGTATATATATATATATGTATGTGTGTATATATATAATGAGTAAATTATAAAAAAGTTCTTGAAATATACACCTGATTTCAATCACATATGAACTATGCGTATTTATTTTTATATTTATTATCAAACTTGAAATTTTATCGAACAAATACATATTATGTTCATGCTCAGTTCGTTAAGATATACATCAAACTAAAATCAAATATCCACTTTCAATTCATTTAGAAATGAACAACAATTTTTTCAATCTATTATTGGACACAAACATATCAGTTATATTAGAATGACTAACGGTTACCAACACATCTTAAAATCTACGACTATCCTAATTTTATATATTGTGAATCTTTGACTTCGAACTTGTTTCAAAAATGGATACAATGATATGTAACTCATCCTCAGTTATAGCCCCATCCATATCCAATAAGCTAAGGTATCGCCATTAGAATGTGTTCATCCAAAATAGACAATCTAGACATCTCTCATTTCAATAACCCAAACCGTTCCCTTATCCGTCAGGTACAACTTTGGTCTATAAAGTCGTATCTATACAAATATGTATCTTAATCATTACGTGGGTATATGCGTATTTTGAAATAAGTATTGTAATAATATGCATGTATTCAATCACTGACATTCTTGAATCTTAGGTTTAGTATAAAAATATTTTATCATATCTGAACGTTACAATTTATATTAATATTATTTAAATACGTTTAATACATAACATTTCATCTCATAAATTTTGATTTTACCCTTCCCTGTTAAGGTTGTTAATCAAATTGAACTGTATGTACGAGCTCGTTTCCATAAGGAGGGGTTCAAATAGAAAAAAAACATGATATTTATTGATGTAATAAAATCAAATTGCATATATGATAATTACCATGTAGAATATTCTTAAGAACTTGATTTATATGTAAAACAATCACACATGGTAAAATTCTTAATAGCTTGATTTGTATGTAAAACAAATTGCAATATGAATAAGATGCTTGTTATTTCATGGGAATAATCACAATTTTTTAGAGTCACAATCTAACATTTACATATTGCAATTTTTTCTTGTCAATTATGTGTTGACCCATAAAATAGTATATTTTAATACAAATTTAACAAAATATAAATTTGTATGCAACTATGATTAATTTTTTTTCTAATTCTAAAAATGTATGGATCGATTTCGCAAGATGATTGCTCATGAATAACGTGGACTAAAATTTACAAGTCCTGTTGATGTAGATTCTAAATATTTCACTAGTTAAAATCGGATTGTATCTAACATTTCAAACTTGTATTCACTATTTATAATTCCAAATTTTCATCTTCAATACCAACATATTGTTAGCCATGTGAGCCCGAGGCGAACCATTCTTACAATAAATGTTATTGTAATAATTATGTTTTATCAATAAAAGTTATTGATTGTTCACTCCCTTTCTGAAATTATGTGAATGAATGCACTATAAGGTCCCTCTGTACAATTAGGGTTATGTACCATGGCCATCTTGATAATCATATAGCTGTTAGTTCATCAAATGAATCATAGAGACTGGTGTTTGGATGAATATCTAATGGGTTAGATAGATGACTCATCAAACACCGTAAAATGATTATTAAGAGATGATCTCCAGCCTGAGTAGGAGATGGCAATCCTTTTTCTCACATAGGCTGATATATGACCGACCTCTTGATGCAGGTCCTCTGCATGGGAATAGTGATTCGGAGGTGTCAGATTAGTTAAGTCAATGGGTTGACTTAGCGAGATCGAGATAACCTAAGTCCTATGTTGAATACTGTCACAGCATAGGCACACATCCTCTGACTGAAGACAGATGTGTTACTATATGTCTGAGTATGTACATTTGGCAGACCATTAGGTTGATGACCTAATCAAGGTCTATACATCGGCGAACTAGTGTGCATATAAGGGCATATGAGTAATACGATCTCTCAAAAGGGATCATACAGGTTCGCTTATGAACCGGAAGACATGAGCTCACTCATGAGGTATTGGGACCCGATAAAATTCCATGCGTGGTCGTCGTGCTTTGGAAGCATGATAAGAATTTGAAGGTATGATATATGCTTTGGGAAAGCATATGATCGATACCAAATTCCAATGACCAAGATTGAGAAACTTGATGATCAAACCCTGAAGAAGACAGTGTAAAATTGATCTTCATCTTCAGGTTGATCATTGGTCTTCCAGTATGCAGGATGTACAGGTATTGGGAATACCTGAGAGTGATGTGATCATAAACGATTGTATAACCATGACGCTTCCAGTCTGAGAGAGTGATGAAACAGGTCTGGATTTTAGTGACTCCTCTCAGTAGAGAACTAACTTGATCTTAGTCCAAGTATTGAACATTGATCTGAATGTGATTCATATGCAATGAGAAGATTAAGTATACGGACTTGATTTAATCAAGCATCTATGGGAGGTCCGTTAGATCTGGATTTGAGATGAGATCTCAACATCCAAGTCACTATACGTGGAACAATACAATCGACATGTCCTTATCTCCAAGTATCTGTGGAGAAAGCATATTATTCTTGAAGGAGTTCAAGATTAATTCCTATGATGAATTTAGTATCCAAGCAAGAAGGTCTTGATGATTAAATGAGATTTAATTATCAAGTACAATATGAATGAGATTCATGTTGTGAGAATGATTGTCCAAGATAATTAAATAGGATTTAATTATCAAGGATAAGCAGATCGTGGATAGTGATATCCAGAATATCTGTGTATATTATAAATACGGTTTATAATATATCAGAGAGAGAGAGAAATATTGTAAATAACATTTGTTAATTATTAATGTGGACTGGATCCACATTAGTTAATTAATTGAAAATGTAATTTACAAATTAGTTTGGGATGTGAATATGATTCACATATTTTTCAATGGCATGATTGAAATATTCACAAATTAATTTGGAATTAATTTGGTGGATATTATTGCAATAATAGTTATTGCAATTAATTAAGAAATAATTAGATAAATAAAAAGGAGCCTATATTTTAGGAGGTTTGTTGTCTTTTCCTTTTTATTATCATATTATCTCTTAATGAATTAATTTATGTTAATTAAATTTTGTTGATAATAATTCAACATATATTTAATTTAATATAAATTAATGTTGTTGGTTTTTAACCAACAACAATCATAGCCGTTGGATGACTCTTGGATTACAATAGCCATTGGATCCTTATGAGCCATGGATTGAGATCCATTGGATCCCAAACTAGTATATAAAGAGGGTAGCCCTAGCCCTTGAGAGATACACCAAGTAGACGCCTACTCTACTTCTCTTTCTCCCTCTCATTCTCGTGCTCTCTCTCTCTCTCCCTCTCCATAGGGTGGCCGACTACCTTAATTGAGAAAAGAGAGAAGTTCTCGCCTTCGCCATCAACTACTCGAGGATCTCCTTCTTCTTTGGGTCTGCTTGCTCTAGAGAAAGACGACGAATTTCGTTGGACGAAATCAGGAGATTCGAGACTTGGATCTTCGTCAAGGATTGCGGGAGGAACGCGACTCATCATCGTGCCCGCAAGTGCGTTCTTTGTATATTGGACTTGAGACAGGAGGATCTCTTGTTTGAGATCTCGCGATCACAACCACGCTTCAAGAGGTATTCCTTATACTTTATGATTTGATGAAATGATCCGAGAAGTGTTCTCGTGATCATGTGGTTTCATCATTTGATTTAAAATTTTAAATTCCGCTGCACCGTGCGACTTGTGCGACTAGTAGCCCCGATCGTATTAGATGCGATCGTCACGCTTCCGTGATGCGCTTGAGGATTCTCAATATCCTTCAAGTGGTATCAGAGCCAGGTTGAAAAAGGTTTTGGATATGATCCATGAACCATGGACGACTTGGGTTTGAAAGGGTCGCGAAAGTTTTTGGCGCACTTGAATTTTCGCAACTCTGTCTAATTAATTTTTTCGGCACTGTTTAAATTGTTTAAACACGAAATATGCAATTGGATTTTGTTCTCCATTAAACAAGGAAACCATAGGATTTGAGTTTACTAAATTTGGATTTAATTTGCTCAAGATATAGCCTTTGAATATGCATGTATTCACGGTTGCGGTAATAGCGAAATTGAACGTGATTAATTTGTTAATTACGGTTTTGACATGTCTCGAAATGCGTGAATTATCACTTGGGTTCTGTTGTAAATCAAGTTGGCAATCTTAGGGTACTAATTTTGTGAATTTTGGATTTAAATTGATCAATATAAGTTAATTTTAGTGATAAGGGGTCACTGCTGGAAATTGACATTTTTTTTATCATGAACCTTGTGATAGTCATTCAAATAAATGTTGATGAAAATTAATTGTTAATTTTCTGAAATTGATTATTGATAAATATTTGTGAAATGTTTAGAGATGATAATCAATTCCTTGAATGATATCCCACTAAACCATAATGATAAGATAGTTGATCTTGATCATTGGTTAATTTGAAATCATCAACAAACATTGTTTTTCATGCAAAACCCTAGGACATCATACAATAGTTGTAGGACAACTTTTACATGCGAACCCTCTTGCTTGAATAGGATTGGGGATTTGTTTAGCAAATCTCCTAATAATATAATAAAAAATATTTTAATGTATATTATATGGTATAATTTCGGTTGAAAGACCGATGAGCATCTCAAAGTACATGATGATCTATCTGGCATTATCCTTTCCTGAGGTGGATATGGTGTCTAGTCGGAGATCGGTGGGGTAGCGGGTTGTAACGTATGTGGTCCGTCCCACTCTCGCCGGTACTGGCCATGACAACGGGTAGGGACTGGATAATGCCAAAGAAATCAAAGTGTATTTCTAATTATTAAAATTCAAAATAATATGTACTTTGAGATTATACCTACTATTCAAGTAAAATTCAAAGTTTGATGATTGATAATAGGATTAATAGTTAATTTAATGTGATTAAATTAATTATATCCTATTTAAACACTCTATTATGAATAGATGTGTAATTTCCCTTGGAAAAATTAATTATGTGAATATGATTCACGATAATTAATTATTTCAATTTGAATAAGAGGTGGAGGATCACATAAGTGGCATCCATGGTCTCCCGTCAAGGCAAAGAATTTCGTCGCCAAAAGTTGTATATAGGAGACGTCTGTCCGAAGTGACAGATCCTATATATAATTATTTGAATCTGGTTCTTTGCTTCTCGAAAGAGTAAGGCCGTATACGTAGTGACCCCAATATCGGGTCCTCATATTATTGAGGCGATAATGGATTGCATATAACGAGTTTTAAGCTTGTTGACGGTTGGTTCAATTAGCAACGGGTCAACATCATCTTAGGGGTGGTGGGCCCCGGTGTTAAAGACCGAATTGGGAAATGCAAGTTGGACTTGCAAGGCGGAATGTGTTCCCGCTTCTCTTTATTCGAGTCACAGGTTCTCATATTATTAAGATGTGATAAAGATAGAGAGGAGATCCTAGATCTTGCGTGAGATATAGCGGTAAGTATATCTCTTACTTTGAAAGACGATTAGGGAATAATCTTTCATAGTAGACATAGCAAGATAAATTTGATTTAAAATGCCTTAATCAAATGTTTAAAACTGGATATATAGTTATTTATATATTCTAATATAGTGTATTCTTAATTTCAGAAAATGAAGTCCATGAACCCTCTGAGCAGGC
This sequence comes from Ottelia alismoides, assembly GCA_037367405.1. Classification (NCBI taxonomy): domain Eukaryota; kingdom Viridiplantae; phylum Streptophyta; class Magnoliopsida; order Alismatales; family Hydrocharitaceae; genus Ottelia; species Ottelia alismoides. The sequence continues at coordinate 365,354 of JAZKJV010000566.1, read as the reverse complement.
TTCTGGAGGTCAATCAGTTGACCGGACCGAATTATTCGGATTGGATCTGAAATTTGGATCTTGTCCTATCTGCGGAGCGCATCTCTTATGTGCTGACCAAGGACAAGATTGCAGACCCTCTGACTGCGGAAGATAAAATTTTAATGAAAAATATGATGAAGATCATAACTTGGCAAGATGTTATATCCTTGGCTCATTATCCAATGTGCTTCAGAAGCAACATGTGGAAATGAATCACTGCCAAGAAATCATGCTGAATCTGAATGAAATGTTCGTTGACGTCAACCGTACACAACGCTACAATGTGATGAAAGAGCTTATTCACTGCAAGATGCAGGAAGGGACCTCTGTTAGAGAGCATGTGCTCAAAGTGTTTGGGTACCTCTCTGAATTGGAAACCCTGGGAGCTTACATGGATTCTGATATGCAAGATGATTTCATTCTCCTATCGCTCCCTAAGTCTTTCAACAACTTTGGCGTGTCATATCACATGAGCAAAGTTGATTTCACCAACGTTGGGCTGTTAGCTGCATTAAAGTCTGCAGAAGACGTGATGAAGAAGGACGACCCATCTACTAGTGCAATGGTTGCACAAGTGAAAGGAAAGCGCGGTCGGAAGCAAGGTTCTCGAAAGGGCCCGGCCCAGAAGAGAAAGAAAAAGAATCAAGGAGTTGGTTCATCTTCTAATGCTTCCACATTAATGACATCGAAGAAGACCGATGTCTGTCACCACTGCAAGAAGCCGGGGCACTGGTGGCGTAACTTCCCAGAATACCTGAAGTCTGTTGATAAAGGTAAAGCCCCAGCAGGTATGAAATCTACTTTCATCATTGAAACTAGCTTTCTCATCAGACGAGAAGGAAGTTGGGTTGTGGATTCTGGTACTTCTTTTCATGTATACAATTCATTGCATTTGTTTCAGGAAACTAGGAATCTGGATCAAGGGGAGATAGTCATCCAGATGGGATCTGATGCAAGTGTTGCAGCAATCACCATTGGAACCTGTCGACTATCGTTATCTAGTGGTCGAGTCTTAGTACTTAAAGAGTGTCTTTATGTACCTGAAGTTAGGAGGAATTTGATATCCGTATCTAAGCTTGTTAGACATGGATATTCCTTCCTATTCTGTAATAAGTTAGTCATTAATCAATATGATAAATTTATTTCGGATGGTGTTTTGACTTGTAGTGGACTCTATGAATTGTGCATTGATGAATGTATCATGAATGTCAGTACCACTAATAAAAACCCTAAAAGATCCAGGGAGAATGGAAATCATTCAAATATGATTTGGCATCAAAGGCTTGGTCATTTATCTGTTGATAGGATCAATAGATTGATAAAGGATGGACCCTTAGATTTTCTACAGGTCCAATCTTTACCTACCTGTGAACATTGCATTCGAGGTAAAATGACTAGTATGCCTTTCCGTAACAAGGTTACGAGATGCGAAGGTATTCTTGACCTAATACATACTGATGTATGTGGTCCCTTCAGTACCATGACTCGGAATGGATATCGATATTATTTGACGTTTATTGATGACCATTCGCGATACGGGTTTATCTTCCTACTACGTCATAAATCTGAAACCTTTGAAAAGTTCAAAGAGTTTAAGGCTTTGGTTGAGAACCAAACCGATAGGAAGATTAAACGGATTCGATCTAACCGAGGTGGCAAATACATCTCAGATGAATTCAAGGAATACCTTAAAGAGAATGGAATTGTCTCCAATCTCACTCCCCCAGGAACTCCTCAACTTAATGGTGTTGCTGAAAGACGCAACAGTACCATCATGGACATGGTCCGTTCAATGATGAGCAAAGCACGTTTACCTCTTAGTTTCTGGGTATATGCAGTAGAGACTGCAATATATATCCTGAATAAGATTCCTAGCAAATCTGTGCCTAAGACTCCTCATGAACTATGGTATGGAACCAAACCTAGTGTTAGACACTTGAGGGTTTGGAGTTGCTTGGTCCATGTGAAGAATGTGGACGCAAGTAAGCTAGAATCTCGCACTTGTGAGTGCTACTTCATTGGGTATGTTAAAGATGGTATTGGATATCAACTTTATGACCCTGAGACTCAAAAGGTTTTTGTCTCTAGAGATGTGAGATTTATGTAGGATGATTTCCTTAAAGGTCAAGATAGAAATGAAGTAGAGGAACTCATTGAATCCCCTGAGGATTCTGAGGTTCCTGAACCAGAAACTGAAGAGATAAATGAAGATGTAATACCCATACCTCTTCGAAGGAGTTCGAGGGTGGTTGCACCACCTGAAAGGTATGGATTCCATGTGTCAAGTGAGACTGATAATGATCCTACTTTATTTGATGAAGCACTCACAGATCATAACATGGATAGATGGATGCCAGCAATGAAGTCAGAGATTTACTCCATGCATAAGAATGGTGTATGGACCCTAGAGGATCCACCTAAGGGGGTAAAACCCATTAGGTGTAAATGGATCTTCAAGAGAAAGAGGGGACCTGATGGTAAAGTAGAGACTTTTAAGGCACAGCTCGTAGCCAAGGGCTACACACAAAGAGAAGGCATCGACTACGATGAGACATTCTCTCCTGTGGCTATGCTTAAGTCCATCAGGACACTGCTAGCTATAGCTGCATCTCTTGACTACGACATCTGGTAGATGGACGTCAAGATAGCTTTCCTCAATGGATACCTCGAGGAGGATATCTATATGGAGCAGCCCAAGGGCTTCATAGCTGAGGACGATAAAGTATGCAAGCTAAAGAAATCCATCTATGGGCTCAAACAAGCTTCTCGTAGTTGGAACATCAGATTTGACGAAACCATAAAGAGTTATGATTTTGTGCAGAATCCTGATGAACCTTGTGTGTACAAGAAGCTTAGTGGAAGCGCCATTGTGTTCATCGTGCTTTACGTAGGTGATATCCTTATCATTGGGAATGATACAGGAATGATGACCAGTGTGAAGATTTGGCTATCTCATACCTTCGAGATGAAAGATCTTGAAGAAGCCTCTTACATCTTAGGCCTGAAGTTGTTCAGAAATCGAGAAAAGAGGACGTTGGTGTTGGACATGCGAGCCCACGACGAGCCATTATGCAATAAATGTTATTGCAAATATCATTCCCTGATCTGAAATGAAGAATACATAATTTGCATAATAGGTCCCTTAGTACAATTAGGGTTATGTACCATGGCCATCTTAATGATCATACGGCTGTTGATTCAATTATTGATTCATAGAGGCTGGTGCTTAGATGAATATCTAATGAGTTAGATTGAGGACTCGTCAAGCACTGTCAAATGATTATTAAGAGATGATCTCCAGCCTGAGTAGGAGATGGCAATCCTATCTCATTTAGGTTGATATCTGACCGACCTCTTGATGCAGGTCCTCTGCATAGGAATAGAGATTCGGAGGTGTCAGATGAGTTAGGTCAAAGAGTTGACTTAACGATATCGAGATAACCTAAGTCCTATATCATAAACTGTCATGATATAGGCACACATCCTTTGACCGGAGACAGATGTGTTACTATATGTCTGAGTATGTACATTTGGCAGACCAATAGGTTGATGACCTAATCAAGGTCTATACACCGGCGCGCTGGTGTGCATATAAGGGCATATGAGTAATACGATCTCTCAAAGGGATCATACAGGTTCAGTTACTGAACCGGAAAGACATGAGCTCACTCATGAGATATTGGGAAGAATCAAATTCCATGCGCATGGTCGTCTCGCTTTGGAAGCTTGACTGAATTTGTAGGTTTGATATATACTTTTGGAAAGTATATGATCAAGACCTAGGTATGATATATGCTTTTGGAAAGTGTATGATCGATACCAACTCCCAATGATCGAATGAGAAACTTACTGATAGAACCCTGAAGTAGATAGTGTAAAGTTGATCTAATACTTCGGGTTTACTCTGAGTCTTCCAGTATGCATGATGTACAGGTATTGGGAATACCTGAGGGTGATGTGATCATAAACGATTGTATAACCATGACGCTTCCATTCCTAGGGAGTGATGAAACGGGTCTGGATTTTAGTGACTCCTCTCAGTAGAGAAGTAATCAGATCTTAGTCCAAATGTTGGACATTGATCTGAATGTGATTCAGATGCAATGAGAAGATTAGATTTGCGGTCTTGATTTGATCAAGCATCTATGGGAGGCCCGCGATCTGGATATGAGATATGATCTCAATATCCATGTCACTATACGTGGAACAATACAATCGCCCTGTCCTTATCTCCAAGTATTCGCGGAGAAAGCGTATTATCCTTGAAATAGTTCATGGATAATTCTATTGTTGATATATGTATCCGAGCATTGAGAAAATGGACAATTAAATGTGATTTAATTATCATGAATAATATGAATTTGATTCATATTATAAGGAGAGTTATCTTAGATAATTAAATGTGATTTGATTATCAAAGATGTAGATAATGTGAATGGGATTCATATTATTTGAGTACATGAGAATAAGTTATCCAATATAATTAAATATGATTTAATTGTTATGGATAAGAATAATGTGGATAGAAATATCCAATTATTCTTAATATATTATAAATGTGATTTATAATGTATTAGATAGAGTTAATTATAATTTACATGTGTTGATTAATTATTATGTGTATTGGATACACATTGTGTAATTAATTGACAATGTAAATTATATGTTATTTTGGGTTGTGAATTTGATTCACAATTTTTCTATGGCAAGATTGCAATATTCTCAAATATAATTGTGAATTATTTTTGAAGAATAAAAAGCCAACAAAATTTGTTGGAAATAAATAGAGGAGATTTTCAAGGAGATATGCAATCTCATGGATTTCCATGAGATTGCTCTCTCCATGGAAAGAGGGGGGCGGCACATCATTCCTATAAGGAATGTGTGGCCGTCCACTTTGGAAGGTACATGGAGATGAAATCTCCATGTATCTTCTCTCCTTATTTATTGGTTTGATTTGGATTAATTTGTATTTGATTTTGTCAAATATATTTTGATCTAAATTTGTTGGTTTTACCAACAACAATCTTAGCCATTGGATTGACATAAATCAATCTCATCCATTGATTTTATATGTCACAGGATTGAGATCCATGGATCCCAAAACCCTATAAATAGAGAGGCATTCCATGCTCTCTATTTTACACAACACATCTCTCTCTCTCTTTCTTTCTAGAGGTCAGCCCTCTCTCTCTCCCTCTTATGGCTGTCCACCATGGATGCCATGGAGAGGTTCTCCATCGCCGCGGCATCGTCGTTATGCTGCCTGTTCTTCTGCTCGTGGATCTCCGTCTCCTTCGGTGCGCCTCGCTCGTGAAGAATACGTCAGTTCTCATGTGTCAAGATAAGGAGATCCGCCGCTTGGATCATCAACATGGATTGCGAGAAGCACGCGGTTCATCCCCGCGCTCGCAAGCGTCTCCTCCGTCGGATCGGACTTGAGACAGGAGGTCTCTTCGTTTAGAGACTTGATCGCAACCACGCTTCAAGAGGTAATCCTAATTACTTGTTTGTGGTTTAGACGAAACGATCCGAGAAGTGTTCTTGGATCATGTGGTTCCGTCGTATAAAATTTTTAAATTCCGTTGCATCGAGCAACTAGTGCGACTAGTCGCTCCTCGTCGTATTCAATACGACGCTCACGCTTCCGTGATACGCTTGAGGATCTAATCATATCCTTCAAGTGGTATCAGAGCCTTAGGTCGATGGTTTAGAATATGATTCGCTAACCGAGGACGACTTGGGTTCGTTAAGGTCACGAAAGTTTTTATCGCATTTGATTTCGCAGATCTGTTTAGTAAATAATTTCGGCCATGTTTAAATTGTTTAAACACGAAAATAGAACTTGGATTTTGTTTCCCATTAAATAAGGAAATCATAGGATCTGAGTTTGCGTAAATCGGATTTCGTATGCTCTAGATATGGTCGTTTTAATGAACATGTATGCACTGTTGCGGGAACTGTGAATCTGAACGTGATTAAAATATTAATTACTGTTTAGACTTGCCTCGAAATGCATAAAACATCACTTGGTTTCTGTTCTAAATCAAATTAGCAAACTTTAGAAATTGACTTTTCTTAATTTGGTTTTAAATTGATTGAGATATGCTAATTTTAGTAAGTAGGGGTAACTGCTGAAATTACTTTCCTAATCAAGAACCATGTGATTGTCAATTAATGAAATTAATTGTTAATTTCGAGAAATAATTATGGAAAATATTTGTGAAATATTATAGAATGATTATTTCTTTAATTGACTTGGCCCCAATCAATTAATTTATTAGATTTGATCTAAATCATAATTGAAATCACAATCATCAAACTCTTGCTTGAATAGGATTGGGAATTTGTCTAGCAAATTTCTTTATAATCAAAATTGTTTTGATTACTATATGGTATAATTTCGGTTGAAGAACCGATGATCATCTCAAGTACAAATTAATCAATTTGGCATTATCCTTTCCCGAGGCGGATATGGTGTCTAGTCGGGGATCGCTGGGGTAGCGGGTTGCAACGTATGTGGTCCGTCCCACTCCCGCCGGTACTGGCCATGACAGCGGGTAGGGCCGGGATAATGTCCGAGGGATTAAGATGTATTTTTCTAATTATTAAAATACGAATTAACACGTACTTTGAGAATAATACCATATATTCAAGTAAAATCAAGTTTGTTGATTGAATTGGATTGAAAATTAATTTAATATGATTAAGTTAATTATATCCAATTAAGAACACTCTATTATGAATAGAGTTATTATTTCCCTCGGAAGAATTAATCGTAATGAATGTGATTCATAATGATTAATTATAATTTGAATACGATATGGAGGATCACATAAGTGACATCCATGGTCTCCCGTCAAGGCGAAGGGTTTCGTCGCCAGATATTATATGTGGGAGACGCCTGTCCGAAGTGACAGCTCCTGCATATGATCCATTTGGATCGGGCTCGTCGCTTATCGAAAGAGTAAGGACATATGCGTAGTGACCCCAATATCGGGTCCTCATATTATTGGGGCGATATTGGATTGCGCATAGCGAGTTGTATTCCTGTTGACGGTTGGTTCAATTAATGACGGGTCAACATCACCTTAGGGGTGGTGGGCCCGGGTATTAAAGACCGAATTGGGAGATGCAAGTTGGACTTGCAAGGCGGAATGTGTTCCCGCTTCTTTTTATCCGAGTTGTAGGTTTTCATATTATTGGGATGCAACAAAGATAAGGAAGGAGATCCCAGATCTTGCTTGAGATATAATGGTAAGTATATCTCTTACATTGAAAGTGATCAAGGGAATGAACTTTCAGTGTTGACAAGGCAAGACAACTTTGATATGAAAATTCCTAAATCAAGGTAAATTAAATATTTATATATACTTATGCAAATTTCTTATTTCAGATAATCCTTCATTAATCCCACTCAATGTTATACTCAATAATAACCAGTAAAATATCATGGATTGAACCCTTGATCCAGATATTGTACTTGCAATTGGACACATAATGTATGTGGTTGCAATGTGCAAGTTTCCTCATAATAATGAGAAGTGATAATTAAATAAGACAATAGGACTAAAACCCTAGGGTTTGTATGTCTCTATAAGTCTTGATCTCATTGAATGTACTTTGGAAGTGACATGTCGATGATGATCGTAATTATCAAATAATCCTTATAAAATCAATAAAGATATTTTGGCATATATATGTGCTCTTGACATTTAATCATAAATGACATGGTTCTCTGCATCATGTAGAATGGTAGCTCTATAAGAGATGATGTATTCAAATTGTTTGAGTACCTACCTGAACCTATACTTTAAGAGTTTAGATGGATGTAGATGATGAGTGTCATCATTCTACTGTCTATACTCTAGTCATTCATGAAGCTTCATAATATTCATATTGTATGAATTAGAAGAAGCATGTATAAATGTCGAAATGCTCTTACATTAAATTCTTTTGAATTTAACATAAGAGGTCCGTAGTCTTAAGCAATGATTGAGGGAGCGCAGTGGAAGCATGGGTTGGACCCAAGCAAGAAGTATAATCAAAGAGTTGACTCTACTTCTGTGACTTCCATATGACATCCAAAGAGTTGGATGAATGCCAATACTGCAATATGCTGATGTGTTGATAGTATGACTATCAAATCTATCTAGAATCTTTAGAGAAGGAATCAGATAACACATCAGAATAACCTACATATAATCATTGAAATTGACTTACTTATTTGATAAGGTAAAGTCTAATAGTATCTCAATCTTCTAATAACACTTGCAATTGGTTGCATATGTATTAGAATATTAGAAAATTGATTTTAAGGTTTAAGTGTTGGAATTGATGCAATTGTTGCAACAATTTCCACCAGATGAATAGACTTCATATTTTCAGTGGGAGCCCTTAGTCTTAGAGAATGTCTCTATGACCTAGATATTAGAATACACTCATTGTTTATTTCTAATTGTTGGATATAAACATGAATTCTGTATTAAATCTATCATAAAAGAGTTATGATGGAGATATTTCAGATAGTAATCTAAAATCTAGTGGACTCTACTAAATTAGAAAATTAATGAATGGTTCATTAAGATTTCTAATACTGAAAATTAAACCTTTAAAGATCAATAGGATGATAAAGATCATTTGACAATGATCTGGCATCAAGTTTTGGACATATGTCTGTTGATGAGATCAATGGACTAGTAAGACATGAAACTTTAGATTGTCTTAAGATTCAAATCTCACATACTTATGAATATTGTATTCAAAGTAAAAATGTCCAATACACCCTTCCTTGGGAAAGGTGTAAGATGTTAAGGTATTCAAGATCTCATACATATTGATGTATGTAGATCATCTATATCATAGTAAACATTATGGATATGTGATATCTGTTAATGATTATGTATGATATGAGATTTCTTCTCTTCAGCTAAGAAACCTTTGAAATGATCAAAGATTTCACATTTTTGGTTTAGAACCAAAGTTTGAAGAAAGATGAAATAAATTTGATCTAACCAAGGTAGCTAGTACCTATTAGATGAATTCAAGAAATACCTTGTAGAGATATGAATAACATTCCTATCTCAATCCTCCTAATGAACCTTAACCCAATGGAGTTGTAGGGAGATACAATTGATCATGTGTGACATGATTTGATCAATGATTAATCCTAGCATAATTATCTCTTAGTTTCCAAGGTATATATGTAGTAGAGACTACAATATATACATAATAAGGTTCCATGCATGTAAGCTGGAATCTAGCACTAGAGAGTGCTGCTTCATTAGGAAAATAAAGGATGGTATTGTATACCTACTTTATGACCTTGAGATTCTTAAAGGATCTCATCTCTGAGAATATGATTCTTAGAGGATGACTCTCTTAAGAATCAAGATAAAATGAAGTGAAGGAACTCATTTAATCTTGAAAAGATAATGAGGCTCCTGAAATTGGAAACTAAAAGGACAATCAAAGATGAAACACTAATACCTCTTCAAATGAGTTTGAGGATGTATTCCATGTGAAAATGATCAGACTTCCTGTGATGAAGCTCCAGAGGATCATGGCATGGAAAGATGGATGTTAGCAATAAAAGTCTAATATAGACTTCATATACAAGTGTTGTATATGGACACTCGAGGATCCACCTATATGGGTAAGACCCATTAAGGTGGAAATAGATCTTCAAAAGAAAGAGGAAACCTGATGAGAAGGTAGAGACCTTCAAAGCACGGTTCGTAGCCATGAGCTACACACCGAAGAGAAGACATCGCTAGCGATGAGACTTGCTCTCCGGCGACCTTGCTTTAACCCATCAGAATATTGCTAACTATAGCTACACAACTTGACTATGATATCTTCATGATGTGAGTCAAGATTGCATTCCTCTATGAATACCTCTCTGAGGATATTCATATGAAGTAGCCCCAGGGCTTCATGGTTGAGGAAAGCAAGGTATGCAAGCCAAAGAACTCCATCTTTGGACTCAAATAAGCTTCTTGTATTTGGAACATAAGATTTGATGAAATTGTAAATGTTATAATTTCAGATAAAATCTTGATGAACCATGTGAAGCTTAGTGGGAGTGCCATTGTATTCATCGTGCTAAATGTAGATATTATCCTAATCATTTGGAATGATATAAGAATAAATAATAAGTGTTTTATAATTTGGTTGTTCCATACCTTGAGATACGATCTCAAGGATACCTCTTAGATCTTAATTCTGAAGTCGTTCAGAAACAAAGAGAAGAGGGTATTGGGACTGTCACATTAGTAGTACACCTTGGAGTTATTCCATTTTCTGGAAAAATTCCAAGAAAGGCTTCCTTCCCTTAAGATGTGGTAGTGACCTGTCTAAAGGGATAACACCTCAAAGAGTTGAGAAAGTGAATGCTAGAACTGCTTGCACTTGTGCATCAGTTATGAGAAGCTGGGTATATGCTAGATGTGTACAAGAGCCAGATGTCTGCCATGCAGTGGGAGTAGTAAACTATTACTAATCCTTCTCTGGAAATAAAACACTTAGTTGCAGTAATAACAATATCTTCAAAGATGATGAAACTTAGAGATAGTGATCTCAAAGTCTTATCTTCAAAGGTTTAAGACCTTGTAGATAGTGATCTATAAGGGTCTTAACTTTAGATACCTTAGGAGATAGAGATCTCCAGGAATGAAGGTATTCTAATAAGGATTATGGGAATACTGGTTATGATAATTAATAAGACGTAGTGTCAATGACACTATAACCGACAAAATTGAGTATTGGTTGCATAGGATGCAACATTCGCATTGGATGCGAGCACTGTTACTAGGAGATATGCAAGTGCCGTAAAAGGACTTGGCGTAGTCTCTTGGTAACAGAGTGACTGATCAGCTTACCTAGCTATTTTCTAAATAGCCTATGATGGTCACATGAGTGTGGGTTTAAATGATTAGCCCATTAATGGCTCTTTGGGCTAGTGGGAGATTGTTGGACAAGCGAGCCCACGACGAGCCATTATGCAATAAATGTTATTGCGAATATCATTCCCTGATCTGAAATGAAGAATACATAATTTGCATAATAGGTCCCTTAGTACAATTAGGGTTATGTACCATGGCCATCTTAATGATCATACAGCTGTTGATTCAATTATTGAATCATAGAGGCTGGTGCTTAGATGAATATCTAATGAGTTAGATTGAGGACTCGTCAAGCACCGTCAAATGATTATTAAGAGATGATCTCCAGCCTGAGTAGGAGATGGCAATCCTATCTCATTTAGGTTGATATCTGACCGACCTCTTGATGCAGGTCCTCTACATAGGAATAGAGATTCGGAGGTGTCGGATGAGTTAGGTCAAAGAGTTGACTTAACGAGATCGAGATAACCTAAGTCCTATATCATAAACTATCATGATATAGGCACACATCCTCTGACCGAAGACAGATGTGTTACTATATGTCTGAGTATGTACATTTGGCAGACCAATAGGTTGATGACCTAATCAAGGTCTATACACCGGCGCGCTGGTGTGCATATAAGGGCATATGAGTAATACGATCTCTCAAAGGGATCATACAGGTTCAGTTACTGAACCGGAAAGACATGAGCTCACTCATGAGATATTGGGAAGAATCAAATTCCATGCGCATGGTCGTCTCGCTTTGGAAGCTTGACTGAATTTGTAGGTTTGATATATACTTTTGGAAAGTATATGATCAAGACCTAGGTATGATATATGCTTTTGGAAAGTGTATGATCGATACCAACTCCCAATGATCGAATGAGAAACTTAGTGATAGAACCCTGAAGTAGACAGTGTAAAGTTGATCTAATACTTCGGGTTTACTCTGAGTCTTCCAGTATGTAGGATGTACAGGTATTGGGAATACCTGAGGGTGATGTGATCATAAATGATTGTGTAACCATGACGCTTCCATTCCTAGGGAGTGATGAAACGGGTCTGGATTTTAGTGACTCCTCTCAGTAGAGAAGTAATCTGATCTTAGTCCAAATGTTGGACATTGATCTGAATGTGATTCAGATGCAATGAGAAGATTAGATTTGTGGTCTTGATTTGATTAAGCATCTATGGGAGGCCCGCGATCTGGATATGAGATATGATCTCAATATCCATGTCACTATACGTGGTACAATACAATCGCCATGTCCTTATCTCCAAGTATTCGCGGAGAAAGCGCATTATCCTTGAAATAGTTCATGGATAATTCTATTGTTGATATATGTATCCGAGCATTGAGAAAATGGATAATTAAATGTGATTTAATTATCATGAATAATATGAATTTGATTCATATTATAAGGAGAGTTATCTTAGATAATTAAATGTGATTTGATTATCAAAGATGTAGATAATGTGAATGTGATTCATATTATTTGAGTACATGAGAATAAGTTATCCAATATAATTAAATATGATTTAATTGTTATGGATAAGAATAATGTGGATAGAAATATCCAATTATTCATAATATATTATAAATGTGATTTATAATGTATTAGAGAGAGTTAATTATAATTTACATGTGTTGATTAATTATTATGTGTATTGGATACACATTGTGTAATTAATTGACAATGTAAATTATATGTTGTTTTGGGTTGTGAATTTGATTCACAATTTTTCTATGGCAAGATTGCAATATTCTCAAATATAATTGTGAATTATTTTTGAAGAATAAAAAGCCAACAAAAGTTGTTGGAAATAAATAGAGAAGATTTTCAAGGAGATATGCAATCTCATGGATTTCCATGAGACTGCTCTCTCCATGGAAAGAGGGGGCGGCACATCATTCCTATAAGGAATGTGTGGCCGTCCACTTTGGAAGGTACATGGAGATGAAATCTCCATGTATCTTCTCTCCTTATTTATTGGTTTGATTTGGATTAATTTGTATTTGATTTTGTCAAATATATTTTGATCTAAATTTGTTGGTTTTACCAACAACAATCTTAGCCATTGGATTGACATAAATCAATCTCATCCATTGATTTTATATGTCACATGGATTGAGATCCATGGATCCCAAAACCCTATAAATATAGAGGCACTCCATGCTCTCTATTTTACACAACACATCTCTCTCTCTTTCTTTCTAGAGGTCAGCCCTCTCTCTCTCCCTCTTATGGCCATCCACCATGGATGCCATGGAGAGGTTCTCCATCGCCGCGGTATCGTCGTTATGCTGCCCGTTCTTCTGCTCATGGATCTCCGTCTCCTTCGGTGCGCCTCGCTCGTGAAGAATACGTCGGATCTCGTGTGTCGAGATAAGGAGATACGCCGCTTGGATCATCAACATGGATTACGAGAAGCACGCGGTTCATCCCCGCGCTCGCAAGCGTCTCCTCCGTCGGATCGGACTTGAGACAGGAGGTCTCTTCGTTTAGAGACTTGATCGCAACCACGCTTCAAGAGGTAATCCTAATTACTTGTTTGTGGTTTAGACGAAACGATCCGAGAAGTGTTCTTGGATCATGTGGTTCCGTCGTATAAAATTTTTAAATTCCGTTGCATCGAGCAACTAGTGCGACTAGTCGCTCCTCATCGTATTCGATACGACGCTCACGCTTCCGTGATGCGCTTGAGGATCTAATCATATCCTTCAGTTGGGATTGTCACAACATGGATACATTAAGAAGATTCTTGAACGATTCCGCATGGATAGTTCCAAGAAAGGATTCCTCCCCTTAAGACATGGTATTCATCTGTCTAAAGGGATGGCTCCCCAAAGTGTTGAGGAAAAGAAGGCCATGGCTGGATGCCCCTATGCATCAGTTGTAGGAAGCTTAATGTATGCCATGATGTGTACTAGGCCAGACATCTGCCATGCAGTGGGAGTGGTATGCTGTTACCAATCCTGCTATGGAGAGCAACACTGGAATGTAGTGAAGAACATATTCAAATATCTAAGACGTACGTAAGATAACATCTTGGTCTATGGAGATGGTGATCTCCAAGTCTTGGGATATACAGATTCAGACTTCCAGTCAGATATTGATGATCGAAAGTCGACATCGGGGTTTGTATTCATGTTGAACGGTGGTGCTGTGAGATGGAGAAGCAAGAAGCAGGACACTACGATGGATTCAACAACAGAAGCTGAGTACGTTGCCGCATCGGGTGCTGCAAAGGAGGCGGTGTGGTTGCGCAAGTTCATCTTGGAGCTTGGCGTAGTTTCCCCTGATACTCCCATCCCGTTACTCTATGATAACACGGGAGCCATTGCCCAGGCAAGGGAACCCAAATGGAATCAAAAGAGCAAGCACGTGGAAAGGAAATACCACATCATTCGGGAGATTCAAAAGCGTGGTGATATCATCATCACCAAGGTGGCCTCTGCCGACAACGTTGCTGATCCTCTTACCAAACCTCTGACACAGAAGGTTTTCAACCAGCATATAATGAGTATGACTTTAAGGACTGTTCCTGAATGGTTCTGAGGGCTAGTGGGAGATTGTTAGCCATGTAATCCCAAGGCGAACCATTCTTACAATAAATGTTATTGTAATAATTATGTTTTATCAATAAAAGTTATTGATTGTTCACTCCCTTTCTGAAATTAAGTGAATGAATGCACTATAAGGTCCCTCTGTACAATTAGGGTTATGTACCATGACCGTCTTGATAATCATATAGTTGTTGATTCATAAAATGAATCAAGAGGCTGGTGTTTGGATGAATATCTAATGGGTTAGATAGAGGACTTATCAAACACCATCAAATGATTATTAAGAGATGATGTCCAGCCTGAGTAAGAGATGGCAATCCTTTTTCTCACATATGCTGATATCTGACCCACCTCTTGATGCAGGTCCTCTGCATGGGAATAGTGATTCGGAGGTGTCAGATTAGTTAAGTCAATGGGTTGACTTAGCGAGATCGAGATAACCTAAGTCCTATGTTGAATACTGTCACAGCATAGGCATACATCCTCTGACCGGAGACAGATGTGTTACTATATGTCTGAGTATGTACATTTGGTAGACCATTAGGTTGATGACCTAATCAAGGTCTATACACCGGCGAGCTGGTGTGCATATAAGGGCATATGAGTAATACGATCTCTCAAAAGGGATCATACAGGTTCACTTATGAACCGGAAGACATGAGCTCACTCATGAGGTATTGCGACCCGATCAAATTCCATGTATGGTCGTCGTGCTTTGGAAGCATGACAAGAATTTGAAGGTATGATATATGCTTTGGGAAAGCATATGATCGATACCAAATCCCAATGACCAAGATTGAGAAACTTGATGATCAAACCCTGAAGAAGACAGTGTAAAATTGATCTTCATCTTCAGGTTGATCATTGGTCTTCCAGTATGCAGGATGTACAGGTATTGGGAATACCTGAGGGTGATGTGATCATAAATGATTGTATAACCATGACGCTTCCAGTCCGAGGGAGTGATGAAACAGGTCTGGATTTTAGTGACTCCTCTCAGTAGAGAACTAACTTGATCTTAGTCCAAGTGTTGGACATTGATCTAAATGTGATTCATATGCAATGAGAAGATTAAGTATACAGACTTGATTTAATCAAGCATCTATGGTAGGTCCGTTAGATCTGGATTTGAGATGAGATCTCAACATCCAAGTCACTATACATGGAACAATACAATCGCCTTGTCCTTATCTCCAAGTATCTGCGGAGAAAGCACATTATTCTTGAAGGAGTTCAAGATTAATTCCTGTGATGAATTTAGTATCCAAGCAAGAAGGTCTTGATGATTAAATGAGATTTAATTATGAAGTACAATATGAATGACATTCATGTTGTGAGAATGATTGTCCAAGATAATTAAATAGGATTTAATTATCATGGATAAGCAGATCGTGGATAGTGATATCCAGAATATCTGTGTATATTATAAATGCGATTTATAATGTTTCAGAAAGAGAGAGAGGGCGAGAGAGAAATATTATAAATAACATTTGTTAATTATTAATGTGGATTGGATCTACATTAGTTAATTAATTGGAAATGTAATTTACAAATTAGTTTGGGATGTGAATATGATTCACATATTTTTCAATGGCATGATTGAAATATTCACAAATTAATTTGGAATTAATTTGGTGGATATTATTGTAATAATAGTTATTGCAATTAATTAAGAAATAATAGATAAATAAAAAGGAGACAAAAACCACCAAAATTAAAGGTGGCGTCACCTATGACTTGGTCATGGGTGACGCCCCCTATATTTTGGGAGGTTTGTTGTCTCTTCCTTTTTATTATCATATTATCTCTTAATGAATTAATTTATGTTAATTAAATTTTGTTGATAATAATTCAACATATATTTAATTTAATATAAATTAATGTTGTTGGTTTTTAACCAACAACAATCATAGCCGTTGGATGACTCTTGCATTACAATAGCCATTGGATCCTTATGAGCCATGGATTGAGATCCATTGTATCCCAAACTAGTATATAAAGAGGGTAGCCCTAGCCCTTGAGAGATACACAAAGTAGACGCCTAGTCTACTTCTCTCTCTCCCTCTCATTCTCGTGCTCTCTCTCTCTCCCTCTCCATAGGGTGGCCGACCACCTTAGTTGAGAAAAGAGAGAAGTTCTCGCCTTCGCCATCAACTACTCGAGGATCTCCTTCTTCTTTGGGGTTGCTTGCTCTAGAGGAAGACGACGGATTTCATTGGACGAAATCAGGAGTTTCGACGCTTGGATCTTCGTTAAGGATTGTGGGAGGAACGTGACTCATCATCGTGCCCACAAGTGCGTTCTTCGTAGATCGGACTTGAGACAGGAGGATCTCTTGTTTGAGATCTCGCGATCACAACCACGCTTCAAGAGGTATTCCTTATACTTTATGGTTTGATGAAACGATCCGAGAAGTGTTCTCGTGATCATGTGGTTTCATCGTTTGATTAAAATTTTAAATTCCGCTGCACCGTGCGACTAGTGCGACTAGTCACCCCGATCGTATTAGATGCGATCGTCACGCTTCCGTGATGCGCTTGAGGATTCTCAATATCCTTCACATATATCCTAAAATCAAAAAAATAACATAAAATTGCATGATATCTTATTAAAAGGAACTAGATGTGTTTTGATTTTCATAACCCTTATCGTGTAATCAATTTAAAGTTCTGTATTTAGATTTATGTGATTTTTAAACATAAGTTTATATAATAAAATTTAGAGTTTTTATCAGTTGTGCTCCTCTGAGATATTGCAATATCAGTTATACCCCTCCCTTTTTGGAATATCAGTTGTGCCCCTACCTTCTTGCGAAATTCACAATTTTGCCCTTCTGTTAAGGCAAAGTAAGGGCATAACTGATATTACAAAAGGATAGAACTGTAAATTACAAGAAGATAAGGATACAATTGACATTCCAAAAAAAGGAAGGATATAACTGATATAGCAATATCTCAGAGGGCACAACTGATAAAAACTCTAAAATTTATGACGTTGAGTTTGTCAAAAAAATACTCTCAGCATTAAGCTCTTCCTACTAATATTAAAAATAGATTAGAAGGTCAAAGATCTTTTTCCTTGAACAATGTGACCACAGCATGGTCGTTGACCACTTATCAATACATCCCATTATATGCGAACACTATAAACCTTAGTGATATCCACTCATACTCGTGAGTGTAGTTGTATTTCTCCCTTCTAATGTTCAAGTATTTGGACTTGGTTGCCTCTAGCCTTGGAAGCCTTTATCTCCTAAGGGATAATGAACTAGTCGAGAATAGGGGAGTGTATCCTCTATTGTAATATTCTTTATAGCAGAGTTTATTGTGCCCTTCTTTCTCTTAGATCGAATCTGTAATTAACGTTCTACCTAACTTCCAAAAATATCTCTCAAATTCGATGTAATTTGCTTTTTTATCTCAATAGTCACAGAATGTCAGCATTTAAGCATTTTAAACCTTATTTAAACACGGAGCAGACCTTTGACCGTTCAGATTAAAATAGCAAATTAAATCGATTTTGAGCAAAATTGGGCAAGTATGTAAACATTAATCAAAGATTCAATTTATGTGATCAAATTTTAAAAATCGATTTTGCAAAAGAAGAAGGAGAAGAGCGCAACAGACTCTGTCGTACAAAGGATCTTTGATGTCAGATCCTATAGACAGATAATTGACAACAACCATTTACTATACCTTTTGCTTCAAACACTACATATCCCAGTTCTGGAGGACTTTCTTCAAGGTAATGACCCATGCAGATCTAAACCACCTACTTGTGATTGCATTCTGAGATTTCCATATATAGTCTGAGATTGAATGTTGTTCCAAGTCTAGTATCGTTTTTTTTGGCATTGCATATGTAAAAAAGTGAAGGGTTCTGTACTAATGACCCCAGGATCATTTGCACATGTTCGTCTCCTGATCCACCACTTGTGATTGCAACTTGCGATGGAGATCCGTCATAGTCGATTCGCCACCTTTATCATGGAAAGCTTCCAACTAAATTCCCCACGTCCAAATCACTTCCGAGGCTTATTATAATTAGCAACTTGCAGACGAGAGGTCTGCAAGGAAAGGATGGAACCAACAGATGTGTGGTTGTGCTTCCCATTTATAATTAGCAACTTGCAGACGAGAGGTCCGCGACTGCCCCCACCCAACATAGTGTAACGTCCCGGGCTTAGGTCCCCGGTCCGTTATCGAAGAAAACTGTCCCTGACAACTTGTTGGGTTCGGGCCCAATTGAACTCGTTGACAACCACTCAAAATGCTTAAGCCCAAGTTGACAAGTAGTAATCCCCATCACTTATAAACCACACCCACACTTCGTGAGTTTTAGGTATGACACTATGTTTTGGGGTATGGCCCCATACCCCAAAACATAGTGTCATACCTAAAACTCACGAAGTATGGGTGTAGTTTAAAAGTGATGGGGATTACTACTTGTCAACTTGGGCTTAAGCATTTTGGGTGGTTGCCAACGGGTCCATCTGGGCCCGAACCCAACAAGTGGTCAGGGCCAGTTTTCCTCGATAACGGACCGGGGACCTAAGCCCGGGACGTTACAAATGGTATCAGAGCCAAATTCTCTCTGATAGTGGAAAGGGCTACCCGAGAGGTGGAGTCGCCCCTACAAAGAGGTTGGAGGAAATGGCTACCCGTAGCGTGCAGCCGCCACTATCACTGGGAATAAGTGATGTGTCATGTCGCAACGAGGACGTTGCGAATATAAGTGAGGGAGGTTGTAACACCCCAAACCCAAACATAGTGCCATACCTAAAACTCACGAAGTATGGGTGTGGCTTATAAGTGATGGGGATTACTACTTGTCAACTTGGGTTTAAGCATTTTGGGTGGTTGCCAACGGGTCTATTTGGGCCCGTACCCAACAAGTTGTCAGGACCAGTTTTCCTCGATAACGGACCGGGGACCTAAGCCCGGGACGTTACAAATGGTATCAGAGCCAAATTCTCTCTGATAGTGGAAAGGGCTACCCGAGAGATGGAGTCGCCCCTACAAAGAGGTTGGAGGAAATGGCTACCCGGAGCGTGCAGCCGCTACTATCACTGGGAATAAGTGATGTGCCATGTCGCAACGAGGACGTTGCGAATATAAGTGGGGGAGGTTGTAACACCCCAAACTCAAATATAGTGCCATACCTAAAACTCACGAAGTGTGGGTGTGGCTTATAAGTGATGGGTATTACTACTTGTCAACTTGGGCTTAAGCATTTTGGGTGGTTGCCAACGGGTCTATTTGGGCCCGTACCCAACAAGTTGTCAGGGCCAGTTTTCCTCAATAACGGATTGGGGACCTAAGCCCGGGACGTTACACATAGTATACAAATGCCCTCTTCTCTCGTCTCTTGACCTGATCTAGAACGTAGATGGTGGTCACCTGTTCTTTCTTTTTGGCATCTCAACAATTGCAACAACAAACAGAACACCACCAATACCCTCTTTGGATTCCATTAAAATGATCGACTTCCGGCAATAGATTCCGTAGTTAATTCTCCGTCTTTCTCTCCTTACAGATTCTCGACTATAAGAGAGAGAGGACGATCTATACGAGGGTGTGTTCGGTTCGGGAATAAGCAGGAATAAGAATGGGGAATAAGGAGAATAAGAGTCTATTCTTTGTTCGGCTGGAGGATATGAATAAGGAGAATAAGGTAAAATAAAGGTAGGTAATGTGTGATAAAAATAAGAATAAGAGTGAAATAAGATGGAATAATGGAGAATAGTCGTACCACTGTTAACCGTGTCAGGAGGAGAATTGGTCTCTTATTCAAGGGTCTATTCTCCAACCAAACTGGGACGTAGAATTACAAAGACACCTATAAAACCGAGGTTGCTGATGCTTCTTATTTGCTTGCGTTCAATTAACCTGATTCTCTTAGACCGCGTTCGGTTGGGGGGTTACCCCCCACTTTTGATGGGTAACCCCCCAAAACCTCCACTTTTAACCCACTATTGGGGCTCACTCCCTTCCTATCAAAAAATTATATATTATACTATCATATCATCTAAAAATCATAAAATACTCAGCTTCTACTCACTATTCTAAACTTCAATACAATTACATCACAACAACCACATACTTTTTCAAATTTCAACACAATCATATCATAATAACTATCAATTTTTTCAAATTTCAATACAATCACATCAGACAAACCCTCTCAACCTTTAACCCACCAACCAAACACACAAACACAAAACCAGGTTATCCACCGCTATATAACCCACGAACCAAACGCACCCTTAGCCATACAGCTGCAAGATACGTAGCATTTGACCATGCGGACAGGGGCAGCAAACAACCAAACCATTTGTTACCACACTTTTTAATAAGGGTTTAATGTGGCTGCCCTAAGGGGGAGTTAACTTGGCTCCCCCACATCCATTTTCCTCATTTTTTTATTTTTTTGAAAATTTCTTCCATGAATATTCATCACTATGTCCCTATATGATGCTATTAAAATTTCGTGCGAAATAGAAATGCCTACGACCTCCATCCAGACAGTCATTTTTAACGGTAAGAGAATTGTTAAAAACGACCCCGTCTTGATGGAGGTTGTAGGAGTCTTTATTTCGCACGAAATTTTAACAGCATAATATAGGGATATATTGATGAAAATCCACAGAAGAAATTTTAAAAAAAAAAGAAAAAAATAGGGAAAATAGGGCAGGGGGAGCCAAGTTAGCTCCCCCTCAAAGGGGTAACCCCATTTTACCCTTCAGTAATACTACAATAAATTTGATCTATATTGACGTTTTAGTTCGAATCCGTCGTTAAATCGTCGTTGTTAAATATATAATGACGAATACTATATATTACTAAGAAATTAACGACGAAAGTCATATCCGTTGCCATTTCATTACCAACACTCTGTAGAGCAACGCTTATGTGGTGCTATTTTTTAAATTTGAGCTAATTGTCGCTGGTAAAAAAAGCGACGTTAAGAAGCCAGTGGACGTTGTGTCAAATTCGTCCACACTCAAAAGTGCTTTTGAGATCTCGAATCCTGTTAGATCGACCGGGTAAACGTGGGGTTAAAACATTCGGCGGTAAAAAGCTGAACGATTCTCTTGTCATTGCTCTCCCATCCTCATCATCCATCGAATCTGGGGACTCTTTACAGCTTCAGTGTGAATTCAAATATCGCATTATCAACAAAAAGATGGTCTCATGCTGGATTGAAGCTCAAGATCATGTGATTCCATCAACGCAGAGGGTTAGAAACTCCTGGACTACTCGGTATAAAAACCATTCAAATCAGTGGTGGGTGTCTGACTTGAGCAAAAATTCTTTCTCTCAGCACACCTTCTCAGGCTCAAAGCTTTTAAATGCACCTTTCAATTCGCCTGACCATGAACCCTTGATTGATCATTCTACTCGACTACACACAACAATTCCTACCAAACCTACATGGCTTCTCGATTTCACCAAGGGTGCATTTGTTTGACTGGTTACCGGGGGGTAGCTGAAAAACAAAAAGATGGGAGTCGTAAAATAATGGCCTGACAAATCAAGTTCATTGTCGTTGAGACGACTACTCGAATACTCTTGTTGTTTCAACAATTAACCCACACAGATAATTAAGCAATTAAGAGTAAGAGTTAAAATTTATTGTACCCTACTAAGAACGTATATTGGCAAGTACGTAGGGGTCGATCATAGGAAGCAAGGGAATAGAGCAGGCAAGATAAAAAAATCAAGGCACAATTTATCTCTCACACACTTAGCCAATCTTGGGTTTTTGGTGGGTTTTAAATTTTTTATTTTTGATTTTATATTTTTGTATTTTGATTTTTAATTTTCTATTTTTATGTTTTCTTTTTATATTTTTATATTTTATATTTTCTTTTCTTCTAAAAGAAATATAATATACATAAGGTTATATACAAAGTATATACGCAATATAGGCTAATATAGATATAATAAATATTAAAAATAACAAAAATAAAGAGAACAAAATAATTTTGGATTATAAATAAAACTTTTTACTATTTTTGTGTTTTTTAGGAATTTTTACTAATTTTTCTATAATTTTAAAGTAAAAAATACCCTAAATCAGGAATAAAATTAATACCCAAAATTAAAATGGAGATGAAAAATAGCAAACAAAATTAAAATTACTCCAAATTAATTTTAAAATAAAGATAATAACATATAGAAAATTTAGAACTTGAAAAAAAGATTTTTGCGATTTTTTAAAATTGTATAAATTTTTATAAGGGTTTTTAGAGTTTTTCAATTTTTTGCATTTTCTTTCATAATTTTTAGTGATTTTTGGTCTGAAGGTTAAAAGTACATAAGTAAACCAAATATATGTTTTTGGGAATTTTTCAAAATGTTTTGTATTTTTTATGGGTTTTCTATTGCAAACAAGGACAAAATATGGTATTTTTTGTTTTTAATAAATAATAAAAGGCTCCAAATCGTAAAATAAAATTTGAGCGTGAAACTACAATGCAAAAAGAGTCTACAGCTATTTTTTAAAATTTTTTCAAGTTTAATTGCTATTTAAGATAAATACAAGAAACAAAGAGAAAATATAATGTTGGCAAGGACGTTAATGCAAATATCAGAAAGTTCGAGGGCCTTACTGTAATTTTAGGAAAAAATATAAAGCAATTAAAAAGTTTCTAGATTAAATAGAAGTAAACAAACACCTAAGGGGTCCGCTGCAAAATGTCCCCTCACATGATGCGTTACGTGAGGTGACGTGGCTTGGAACTAGATGTAAATACCACGAAGTTTAGGGAGCTACATGTAAATATTACAAAATTATAAAGTGACCGACGAATGTTTATAAACTATTTAATAAATACAAAAATTGACCGAGTTGAACATGTAAAATACCCAGTCCAAAGGCACGATCCAACGGTGAGGAGCTCTTCACTTGACATGCGGTGCTCCCAGATGTAGCGATGATGTTTCGTGATCCACAGTCAAGATTAGGTCACAGGCGTTAGATCAACGACAGAAACTTGCAGTGATCAAACGACTATTGTACCTCTCTAGGATCAAGGTCAAATCCAACGGTCGCGAGGAGAGCAATAAGAACAGGGAAGAACTACCGGCAAGGCGGGTTTTCCCCATCAAGATCTCTCTCCTCCGGCCTTCTCTGAAGCTCGAAAGTGGCCCTACATGTAGGGTTTCTTCGATGGCTGGCGGCGTCAAAAGGCCCCGACGAAGGCTGGAGCAAGCACGAGAGGGCGGCGGAGCTCTGCAGCTCTAGGAACCTCCGGCGAAGGACAAAATCCCTCCAGTCGTACGTGAAGCATGTGTTCCAGCACAAAAAGGGTTATGAGGGTCGAGGCCAAACTGCCTCGACCCTCGAACCTGCGATGGTGAGCGAAAGTGGGAATGGGCGGAGGTGCTCCGGCGTGGCGAAGGGATTGGAACACCCAAGACTCGATCATGTGAAGATCGAATGATCTGGAGGCATGTGAGATGATTAGAAATGACGGGGTAGAGAATGAGGTGTTCTAGTGAGTCGGTTAATGATGGAACAGAAGGAAGGGAGTCCGCCGGAGCTCTGCTCCGGCGAACTGTGAAGGCGGAGTTTGGACTACTAAGTCTCAATATTGTGTACAATAAATTAATCCTAAAGCTAAGATTAAGTTAAAGAAAGGGAAGGGGAGGAGTTACCACACCGGCAAACTCGGGAGCTGACCGCATGATGGAGCTATGTCGGAGAGTCAACTTCCATGCCGCTCGACCTCATTGCTGAAGGTTGGAGAGCTCCCTGTCACGAAGCTCTATCCAGAGCGCACAATAGAGGTGGTCAAACGGGGCCGAAGTGATTCAAATTCAAATGGAAAGAGAGGAGGGCTTATGTACAAGTTTGACGAGCGACTGTGAAGATCGAGACCGTAAGCGATGTAGTGATCCAATCCTCGAGAGAAGATGCCAGCGTGTAAGAGCGCTAATCGAGAACAAAAAGTTATGAAGGAATCGATCCATAAGGATGTAAGGGGCAGTCTACAAAAATCGGAGAAAATAGCAAGAAACGAGATTCTGACACGGGTAGGGGAAGTTAGAGGAGTTGACCATCGGTCAACTCTAGACTGCACTTGGTTGGTCCACGTGGACCAACTAGGAAAAACCTGGCCAAAAAATATTAGAAAATAAATATTAAATAGAAAATGATTTTATTAATTTTAATTTATAAAATAAAAAATGTTTGTTATTTTATAAAGTATTTTATTATTAATTTTATTTATTTTTTTGGTCTTTTTAATTATAAGTTACTTTTTAAGGGTTATATATAGGTATATTTATCTATGTTTTTTGGTCTTTTATTTTTACTTTGTATTTTTTATTTTATTAATTTAGTTTACTATTTGTATATTATAACTTAATTTTAGATACATAAATAAATTGTTATTTTATTTTTCTGATATAATATATATACCTTAATAAATAAGTCTATTTATTATATAGGTATAGTTATAGGTATTTCACCTATGTATCTTATATAGGTATTTTATTTTAAAGTTTATTTATTGTTTTATTCCAGTTTTAATATGTACATATATTATAAATAATATTTACAAAATTATAAAAATATAAAATTACAAAAAATAATGAATAATAAATAAAATAAATATTTTAATCGGGTAAACTATACAATAGGGGTCCAAAACCTAACTTTCACACCTTAACTCCAAAAAATATGAAACCACATTCATTAAATAGCTTATTAAAAGTTATATAAAATTAAAGGTGATTTTGATATATTATGAGTTTTTGTTTGAGAGATTTGGGTCTGGGAAATTGGGCTTTTGGAAATTTATTCTGAGTATAACTTTTTCTCTGTATATTATTTTTGCATAAAATCAATTTTGCATATTTTATATTTTATTATCTACAACTTTCATGTTCAAAATTTCTTTAATTGAAGTATAAAAAGTGGAAAATAAAATAGGTCCCAAAAGTGAATAAAGAATTAATAAATAGTTTTTATTGTATTTTGGCTCTCCCCAGCTGAAATGACAGAGAGACTGACTTCTCCAGTACGACAAACGAGTGATTCCCCAATCCAGCAACTCCTTCCTCGAGGAGCAAGGTATTCCCTTCTAAGTTCAAGTGACAACCAACTTAAGAGGAAGGGATGAAGAGAAGAATGGACGGTAGCTAGTGTAGCTACCTATCCTAGGATGCAAAATTAGTGTAGTCAAGTCATCCAATTGCAAGCTCATAAGATATGACTTTGAAGCTCAAGCTTGTTTATTGACTATAGAAATATATACACTCTGACATATATTTTATTTCAATCAGGCATGTCCACTTTTTTGGAGTTTTTGCTTCTTTTTTTGAAATATTATTTACATCAACATTTACATAAGGAGTTTTTCCTCTTGAACCAGTAGACTGTCCCTCTTTTGAAGCAATATTGCAACCCATACTCTCCTGTCTTTAGACATCAATGCCACTGGATGGGTTGGGGTGCACTTCCCTTCCTAGACGAGGACAAATGTTTCTACTTGTGTACGTCTCATACCGGTAAATCCAATCCCCTCGCCACTCTAACTGAGTTGAGACAAGTGAAAGGTGCAGGTGTTCAAGTTAGGTCATTATCAACAAGAGTCGTGCGTAGGCCCTGAAATACTCTACTTAGGTAGTCAAGAATCCATTGAACCAAGTCTCGTGATCCTCAAAGAATTAAGTCAACTAGACTTGAAGTACCTCAATTCCAGTTCCTGTAAGGTTCCTATTATAAGGTAGATTTAAGGTCCAACGAAGCTCCAACTTCCGGATTTTACTTAGAATTGTTCAATTATCACATTCAATCTGAAAAATACGAATGCTATGCAAATGTTATGCAGAAAATATTTTTGTGATGTAATTTTTCGAATAATTTGAACTTTTGATGGATTTTTGAAACGATGACGCATATGCATTTTTTATTTTTCAAAAATTTTATGCAAATGTTTTTGGTATTTTTATATTTTGCAAATATTTTTGTGATTTTTGAAAACAAAAGTTTTTGGATAAAAACTAAGCATAAATATTTACATGGGGATGCATATTATATTTACAAGTGTTAAAATTTTAGAATTTACAAGGGATAAGTGGTTATTTTATAGAAATTTATATACATTTTATAAAGAATTTTAGTGTGATGTATATATATTCCTTTAAGTTATTTGAAAATTATTTGACAAACAATTTTTTGAAAACTATAGTCCAAAATACTTTTTACAAATAAATTTTGCAATCATTTATACACATTTGAAAATCACTTTGCAAAAGTTTTTCAAACAGCATATCTAGAATTTTCAAAATATTTTTGCAACCATTTTTCAAATCATTTGCAAATCATTTTTCAAACATTTTTATTTCACACAAAGAAAAGAAATTTTACAAACAAAATATTTTTCAAAGGTTGAAAATATTGAACAAAATATTCTCCAAATAGCTTTTAAAAGATTCTTCAAAAAGATTTTCAAACTATTTTTCAAACATTTTACAAAAAATATTTTAACCTGATTTATTAATCAATATATACAAAAGAATTGGAGGAATAATCAACATCTTTTTATTAAGTGTTTTTAATGAATTTTATAATATATTTAGCCATAATTATTATTAAAAATACGAAAGTACGAATTATGGCTAAAGTATATACAGAGTATATACAACCCCCTATCCTTAGCTTGAGCTATGTCCTCATAGATCAGAGAAAAAGTGAAGAAAGAACTCGTACTGAATATAGAAAAGTCTAAAGAATAAAGGAATGGAGTAATGAATGAATGAATAGGACGTTGATCATCCGCCCTATACTTAGGATCAAATAATCCTAAGTATAGCAGACTGTACACAAAATAGGGAGGGTTGATGACCCGAAAAATCACCAAGACTCGGGTGAATATAACAGAACTAGGGTCGTTGCGACCCGAATCTCGGAGATCAATCAGTCAATCAAGAAAAAGAGAGACAGACCCTCAATCAAGCATATAAAATCAAAGAAAATCAAAATATTGGCCCTAGATATGAGATTAGCCTGGTGTAGCACCCAGGGTCGGACTCAGGGAGCACGAGTTGGCCTCACGGTCTACAAAGTAGTCGGGCAATAAAAGAAAACAAAAACAATGATTTTTTGTGGTTTTTAAATATTTTTATATTTTTTTGGATTTTTAATAATGGAAGAAAATAAAGAAAAAGCAAATACAAGCAACTTCAATCAATTATTTAAATACTCAAAAATAGTCCAAAAATTCAAACAAAAATATTTTTATATTTTATGAAGTTTTTTCTGTTTTTGATGTATTTTTTAGATTTTTATAGTTTTTATGGAATTTTCTAAAAATAAAAGAAGGCAGAAATAGTGAGGTACTATCCAACCAGGCTTCAAAGACCAATTTCAAATACCAAATGATCCTGTGAAAGCTTGAAGGTATTTTTTATAAAAAAATAGAAATAATGAAGAAAAATCAAGAAAAGAATGTATTAATTTTTGAGTTTTCTATAATTTTTTAGAATTTTTATGATTTTTTAAGTGTTTTTTTAATTTTTATAGATTTTATATATCCAAAAATCACCAAAAATGCATAGAAATTCAAACACCCAAAAACAAAAACAAAACTTAATTTTTTTGGAATTTTTAAAAGGGTTTTAATATTTTTTTATGATTTTATAATCTAGACAGACACAAAAATGGCGGTTTTTGAATTTTTAAAAATAGAAAAATGCCTCAAAAATGTACCCAAAAATTAGAGAAATTTTTACACAGTGACAGGAGCCACGTGTCCAAATTTCACGCAATTTGGGTTAAGTTTGATATTTTATTTAAATAAAAAATAGGCTCACAGTGCATAGGGACCTATATGTCATAAAAACATGTCCGGGGGCCAATCAGTAACATGCAGAGAAAGCTCAGGGCCAAAAGCGCAAAAATCCCAGAAAATCACGCACGACGCACGTGTATCAGATTCAAAGGGGCATACGTGTTATTCTCATTTTAAAACATTCAAAGCATAACACACAGAAAGAGCAGGGGATAAAATGCAATTTAACCAACACTCACGTGTCGATTCACGTGGGCCACATATAAAAGGACTAAAAAGAAAATAGAAAGAACACAAAGGTCTGATGTGCAATTTGTACAAAATAAAAACAACTACTTAAAATATTTACAAGACTATTTAATAAAAGTAGAAGAATGAAGGGCCTAAGGGTAATTTACCCTTTATTAACCCGGACGGCTGAGAGGGTGCCACGTGGCTGATCTGACGGCTGCTGGGCGAGGGCACCCCTTCGCTGAATCGGACGGTCCTGATCAACCCTCGGCGATCTAACGGTGGCTGGGTCCCTTTAAATGAGTGGCTGTGATCGAATCTGGGACGTCGGGGAAGATCGGACGTCAGAGGAGGATCTTGGAAGAACACAGCTCCGGCGAACTTCGCCGGAGCACCATGGGTGCGCTGGACCTCCTCGGGGGCTGCAAAGGTGTGGAACAGAATCGCCAAGGCCCCCCGCAGATGGTGGACTCCTTCGATGACGCCGGGAAGCTCCGAGGAGCTCCGGCGACGAAGGCGGAGTTGGAGCTCTGTGCCAGGATGTACAGACCCTCAGATGGGTCTCCTTCTACCTGCAAAATAGCACGAGAAGACTCGTGGGTCGAGGGCAAACTGCCTCGACCCAGTGAGAGGTGGAATGGGTGGCCGGCGCGTCGAAATGGGCGACCTCCGGAGAGGCGACGACGAGGGAGGTCGAGTCCTTGATTCCGGTTCGAATCAAGGTGGGTGAATGGGCAAAGAACGCGAAGAGAGGTCTCGTGGAGATGTTGGTTGGGTCGGTCGATGAAAAAAATAATAAATGAATTAATTTCGAAAAACTTAAAACATGAAAAATGTTTATTTATCTTTATATTATTATTTTAGTGATTTTTATTTATTTTTTTGAAATAAAAATAATGTATTTACAACATAGTATTATCATATGTATTTTTTTATTTTTGATTTTTAATTATTTATTTTTATAGAATTCATTCTAATTTTATATTTTATTATTTAGAGAATAAAATTTGGAATAATATGGTATTTTTATTTTATTTTTATTAATTATTTACATAGAGTAAATAAATAGGTATATATATTTATTTACATGGTATATATACAATGTTGATTTTGATTTTGATTTTATTTCTTTTTATTTTATTTTTATTTTTATGATTTTTATTTTATTTATTTACAGCATGAAATATGGGATGAGAAAATATTTTTATTGGATTTTTATTTATTTATTTATAAGGGGAAATAAATATATATATGGTTTTATGTATATGGCATATATACAATGATGAAGGGAATTTCTATTTATTTTTATTTTTGTTTTGTTTTTCCCATTTTTATTTTAGTTTTGTATTTACAAATATATACATATTCACAAAAATGCATTTTTTTTATTTAGAGGAAAATATTTTTATTTATACACAGGTATATATATATATACACATGAGCTTCCTTATCTCTCTCTACTTGGGTTCTTTTTGCGGTGAGGCCCATGCTGAGCCCTCCCTTGGGATTAGGTCGCTCAATATTTATTCTAAATGTCTCCCTCTTTTTCTTTTATTTCTTTATTCTTTTATTTATGCACAAAAACATGCTAATTATTATATTTTACACAATGCATGCTGAATGATAATTATTGCTATTTACAAGTATCTACCTGTGTTTTGCATGGGTTTTGTAGCTAAAATAAACGAATAAAGAGTGATGAATGGGTATTCATCACCCCCCTATACTTAGCTTTGCTAGTCCTTTAGCAAACACTTATTTGAAAAAGAAGTGAAAAAGAAAAATAAAAAGAAAAAGAAAAAGAGGAGAAAATGCATGGATTAATGCTGATTATTAAACTTACTTTATTAAATTGAAATATGGAGCTCGATCAGATCTTTGGATTATTAATGTGTCGGAACCTTATTTGGACTTAAGTTTAAAACTCAACAACCTCAAAGATCCACTAATCTATAGTCAAGACTCCTCAACAATCCGGATCAGAAATAGTCTACATACATAAACCCTGAAGACTATGAATCTTTCCTTGTACAGTGTAAGTGATGTATAGCTCTCCACCTTAGAAGTAGCAACTTGACAACCCTCCCCAACAAGGTAACTCTATGACCCCAATCTGGCCACTCTTTCCTCGAGGAGCGGGGTATTCCCTTCTAAGTTCAAGTTCAACCTGCTCAAAAAGAGGGGGAAGAAGAGAATGGACCATGGCCAGTGTAGCCATGTATCCTTGGGAGCTCAACTAGTGTAGCTAAGTCTCCCTGCTGCAAGCTACATAAGATGGAACATGAATCATAAGCTTTGCTTATTGCACTATATACATACTCCGGTGGGATTATCATTTTCTATCAGACCCACCACTTTTTTGGAGATATTTTCTTTTTGCATTTTTTTTCAAGTGCATCTGTACAACATATTTACAAGGTGCAGCATATGTACATAAGGAGTTTTTCCTCTTGAGCCAGTAGACTATCCCTCTTTTGAAGCATTATTGCAACCTACAACTCATGTCGTTAGACCTCATGGCAACCAGACCAAGTTGAGACGCACTTCCTTCACTAAAAGAAGAAGAGAGGTTCCTCCTAGAAGTACTACCCTCATATGCTACCCCAAGTCAAGGAAGACTGCCTCCTCACCACCTCATCCGTAGAGAGCTCGATGTAAAGTGCGGGTCCAAGTCACGCCATTGTCTATATGAGGCATGTGTGTGTTGTTAAGTGCTCTACTTAGGCTCATTGAGATGACATGTGATCATAGCCTAGTGGACTCAAAGAATTAAGTCACCATGGACCTGAAAAGCCTTAACCCTAAGCCCTATAAGGTTCCTCTTATAATTAGGTGGATTAAGATCTTAATATTTACACAATATTTACACATATGCAAAATTTTTGAAAAATGTTTTGAACCCATGAATGTATGCATGAATGCAAGTTTTGCAAAATATTTACACAAATTTACACAAGGTTTTTGCAAACTTTTGATTTTCAAAACATTTTGGAAAAAAATTGTACTATATACATAATTTTGATACGCACATATTTACACACTATTTACACAAAAAGTTTTTGAAAACATTTTTACAAAAATAATTTGTACAATAGTTATGTATGTGCAAATAAAAGAATGTTGATTTACAGGAAAAAATTTTTATTTTTATGGATTTTAGGGTTTTTAGCCATTTTTATTAACACACTCACACAAAGTACGAGTTATGGCTAAAGTATATATGAAATATATACAGATCCCCCTATACTTAGCTCGAACGATGTCCTCAGAGTCAAGAGCGATGAAGAAGACATAACTCGTGCTTAGTATAGGGAAGTGAAAATGAAGGATATATACAAAGACAAATCAAAGAATTGAAATCAAGAGGGTCTCGGCTTTTCCCCCTATACTTAGGATCGAATAATCCTAAGTATAGCAGGTTGTAAACAAAGGGAAAACCGAGTGAAGAATGTACAGGGTCTACCCCCTATACTTAGGGTAAAATATCCCTAAGTATAGGCAGCAAAAACAGGGGTAAAAATGAATCAAAAGAATACCCAAGAGTCCTACATCTCCCCTATACTTAGGGTAAAGTACACCCTAAGTATAGCATAATCATAAGATGAGAAAAGGGATGTGGGAAATAGAGTGATATGGACAACTGGATCTATACAGGTCGGGAGAACAGTGATAATCAGGCGTGAGATGCAATAGATGTGAGTCAAGAGACCACATCTCACGCAAAGTGAATAGGGGCAACATCAACGACCCACAGCTCATGATCTAGATATGGCTTGAGCTGCTGGCCGTTCTCGAAAGGTACTCTCAGAAGACAACTCAGATATGTCAATACTCCCATTGTCGTGTACCTTTCTTACCAAATACGGTCCCTTCCATTTGCTCTGTAGATTCCCTGGAAATAGACGAAGCCTAGCATCAAACAACCATACTCTTTGTCCAGGCTCAAAATGCTTGTGGCTGATATGAGAATCATGCCACTCCTTCACTCTCTCCTTGTAGTGTAGGCTGTTTGAGAACATCGTTCGAGCTAAGTATAGGGGATTACTGCAGTCTCTCCCCATTCCCGAGTGGAAATGAGGAAAATATTTTTTCAAGGCTGCTAACTCTGCCCTCCTCTGATCTCCTACACTATCTGGATCCAAAAGTATATCAGTGACAACCCAAAGTGACCTATGTCTCAGCTCAACAGGTAAATGGCACGGCTTGCCATAAACGAGGCGAAAGGGAGATGTGCCCAACGGTGTCTTTAAAGACGTCCGATATGCCCACAAGATCGAGTCCAAAAGCTGTGACCAATCCTTTCGGTCAGGGCGGACGACTTTCTGCAATATAGTCTTGATCTCCCTGTTCGACACTTCGGTAAGACCATTCATCTGAGGATGGTATGGAGTGGCAACTCGATGGTCTATGCCGAACTCTCTAGCAAGGGCCTTTACCTTGTCGTTGACGAAATGAGATCCCCCGTCAGATATCAACACTCAAGGTACCCCGAACTGTGAAATGATATGCTTCCTCAAAAATCTGCAAACAGTCCTAGCATCTGCGATTCGGGCGGGGATGGCCTCAACCCAACGACTAACATAATCCATGGCCAACAGAATGTACTCGAATCCCTGACTCTTAGGGAATGGACCCATGAAATCGATGCCCCATGCGTCAAAAACCTCACAGAAATGAATGGGCTGCATCGGCATCATATCACGCTGTCCATAAGTGCCCATCCTCTAACAGTCAGTACACCTCTTCACGAACTCATCAGAGTCCTTGAAGAGAGCAGGCCACCATAGGCTGGATTGGAGCACTTTCTGTGCCGTTCTCCACCCAGAGTGATGTCCTCCTGCCTCAAGCTTGTGGCAGTAAGTGAGGATGCTATGGTGCTCCTCCTAAGGAATGCACCTACGCAAGACGCTATCCCCTCCTTCATGGTAAAGGATGGGATCCTCCTAGTGGTAGGACTTGGCCTTCGCGAGGAAGGTCTCAAGTCTCTGCCTGGGCCAATCCTGTAGAACTTTCTTAGCAACAAGAAAGTTCACAATATCAGCGTACCACGGGAGAGAGGCGATAGCAAGGATCGCCTCATCTGGGAAGGTCTCACAAATAGGCTCAGTCTGCTCAGAATCCTTAAGATGCTCTAATCGAGAGAGATGATCCGCCACCACATTCTTGACTCCAGGCTTATCCTTAATCTCTATGTCAAACTCCTGGAGTAGAAGGATCCATCTAGTCAATCTGGCATTGGCATCCTTCTTTGCCATGAGGTACCTGAGGGTGGTATGGTCAGTGTAAATGGTCACTCTAGATCCAATGATGTAAGATCTGAACTTATCTAGGGCAAAAACTACGGCTAGCATCTCCTTCTCAGTGACTGTGTAGTTCCACTGCGCGGCATCCAATGTTCAGCTAGCGTAGTGAATGGCAAATGGGACTCCATTCCTTTTCTATCCCAGCACGGCCCCAACGGAAAAATCGGAGGTGTCCGTCATGATCTCGAATGGGAGAGACCAATCAGGCGGCTGGAGAACAGGAGCCTCTACAACACATCTCTTGAGAGTCTCAAACGACGAAAGACACTTGTCATCGACAAGGAACTCGGCGTCTTTCGTCAGCAGATCAGTCAACGGTCGGGCAATCCTACTGAAATCATGAATGAAGCGCCGGTAGAAACCGACGTGCCCTAGAAAAGACCGTAACTGCCGCAAGTTGGACGGTGGTGCGAGTTTTCTAATGACATCTACCTTGGCCGGATCAACCTCCATGCCCCCGTTGGAGATGATGTGGCCAAGCACCATCTTTTGAGTCACCATGAAGTGACTCTTCTCCCAAGACAGCACAAGGTGAACCTCAATACATCGCTGAAGGACTCGGTCTAGGCAGTCAAGACTGGAGTCGAATCTGTCGCCGTAGACCGAGAAATCATCCATGAAGACCTCCAAGCACTCCCCCACCATGTCCGAAAAGATCGACAGCATGCATCTCTGAAAAGTTGCAGAGGCATTGAATAGTCCAAATGGCATGCATCTAAAGGCGTATGTGCCGAAGGGACAGGTGAAGGTAGTCTTGTCCTGGTCCTCGGGCGCGATGGCCACCTGATTATAGCCGGAGCACCCATCCAAGAAACAATAGTGGCTCTTCCCTGCCAGTCTCTCAATGATCTGATCTATAAATGGCAGGGGAAAATGATCCTTCTTGGTGGCCTGGTTGAGTCGTCTGTAATCTACGCAGACCCGCCAAGAAGTGGGTACCCGGGTAGCGATCTCCTCTCCAGACTCGCTGACAACTGTAATGATGCCCGTCTTCTTGGGCACCACATGCAACAGACTGACCCACTTGGAGTCGGAGATGGGGTAGATAAAATCTGCGCTCCACCATTTCGAGATCTCCTTCATGACAACCTCTCTCAGATTCGGGTTCAGCCGCCGGAACTCACGCGACGGCTTCGCCTCCTCCTCGAGATAGATATGGTGGGAGCACATGGCCGAACTTATCCCCTGGAGATCGTCTACGCTCCATAATATCACCTTGCGGTTCTTTTCAAGAACCCCCATCAGACGGGATTCCTCCTCTCCAGTCAAATCGACGGAGATAATGACTGGGTACATCTCATGCTCAACCGCAAGGAACCTATACTTCAGCGACGTAGGAAGTGGATTCAGCTCTGGACAACTGGGTGCTGGAAGATCTGACTTCTAAAAACTCTGAGTGAAGGCTGCCAAATCCGCATAGGAAAACTGAAACTCTCGCTCACAATCAGATTCTGGAGAAGGCTGCTCTGCTGGACTGTCTCTGCTCTGCATGGCATCTACCTCCTCCCTAGATGCAGGCTCAGTGGAAGTCAGACATGGTATAAGATCATCAAACTCTGCCCAGTCAACATCTGACTCCGAGGGATCTATATCGGACTAACTGAAAAACTCTGTCTCGCAGTTAAGAATCGGCCCTGCCGACTGAAAAGAATCCTAGACCAGGAATGCGCTCTCCAAGCTCTCCTCTGCTAGCGTCTCTGCATCAGCGGACTCTGAAGGTGAGAGGATGGCCTGTGCGACTGGATCTGCCCAAACTGCCTCATCATCTGTGATCACAAAGTCGCAGTCCTGGTGGATATCTGGCCCTGCATATGTCATTTGCTCTGAATCAATGGTCGGCTCTGAGCATGCTGAATCTCTGACTCTGATATCCTCGACCGTCTCTATTTGTACACTTTCACCCTCGACGCGAAAGTATACCTTCCCGCTATCATGGTCGGTCACTGCCTTGGCTGTGGCCAAGAACGGACGATCTAGAATGATGGGGGTATCGATCACTGACTCAGGGATCTCCATGTCCAACACAACGAAGTCCACGTGGAATTGCATTCCCTGAATCATGACGACAACGTCCCTCAGCAACCCCTTCGGCCTCTTGACAGATCGATCAGCAAACTGAAGGATTGTCCTGCTCTGCGTAGAGGGCCCAACTCGAAGCGATCGAGAAGGACTGCCGGAAGTAGGTTGATCGATGAACCACTGTCTAATAGAGTGAGGTCGAACCTCTGCTCTCTGATGTGGCATCTAACATATGGGGCTCCTGAATCTGGCCTCTTGGCCGGCAGACGGTTCTGGATCGCGAAACAAGTGGCTCTGGTCAGCACATGGATCTCAGACTGGGGGTTCCTCCTCTTCCTCCTAACTGTGGTCCTGTCTCTGAGTGATCTCTGGAGTAGAGGGATGTGATGCAAAGCCTCCTGAAGAGTCAGCTGAATGTGGAAGCGGTCGATCATCTGCTGGCTGAACTCTTCCTGCTGCTTCTTATTTGGATTTTCTATTTTCTTCCCCTTTCCCATGTGGAGTGCTCTAGGGAAGGGGATCACAGGGTCCTTCTCAGATGAAGGATTAGGAGAGGGTCTAGGCTGCTCAACGGCAGAATCCACACATACATCAAGCACCACAGGTGGATTAGAAGAAAATAAACCCTTTCCTTTATTGCCAGAAGTGTCCTGAGATACAAGAACAGAATGAAAGACTACAGGACTCTCAGAAGTAAAAACTGTGGCATCAGCACCACCCTCAGCTGGTCGACTCGCGGCATCAACACCGCGCTCTGGCTCAGCAACACTGGTGGCGTCAGTACCACCTCCTCTATCTGGTGAAGCGACGGCATCAGTACCGTCGGTGGGATCAGCATCCATGGTGGCGTCAGCACCACCGTCATCATCTCTCGCGGCATTAGTACCGCGCTCCTCCTTCTCGTCTGGCGCTTTGGAAATGGCCTGGGGGTGTCGCTCAAACGAGGTGCCGCCTGCTGGCATCCTGCCGCTCCCAAGTGTGATAAAATCAGTATCAAAAAGATAGGCAGACATATCACCAAATTAATCACTCGGAGTGGCATACTCTGTGAAATCTACCTTCTCAGACTTCCTCTTGAGGTTGTTCGGGTTCGGCTCGATCTGAGCAGGTATGGCGGCCTTCCCTCTCACGATCTCCCGCATCTCCTGGCGGAACTCATCCATCTCCCGTCTGAAAGTAGCCTGCTGATCGGTCAAGAGGCGGGCTATGTCATCTAAGGCGGGGTTCTCATAGGATGGCCCATGAGAACCTAACGGGTGGCCTCGCTGGTAGTGAGGTTGCTGCTGTTGCTGGTGCTGCGAGTGAGAGGGGTATGACTGGGGATGATACTGCTACGGCTGAGGCTGATCTCGCCTCCAAGAATGTCCCTGCTGATAGGGACGAGGACCATACTGGGATGACTGCTGCTGCTGCCGGTGATCTCTCTGATGGTCGTACTGGCCACCCTGACCTGAAGGCTGCTGCTGGGAACTGGCACCTCCGGCCAACCAACGGAATCCGGGATGGTCTCGTCGGATACCGGGCTGGGGTCGGTCATACCAAATCCCGTTGACATCCATCAACGGCTCTGACTCGCAAGGGGGTGGTGGGAGTACTGTCAGAGGCTGATCCGGCTGGTAGACCACCATTTGCGTGTCTAGAGATGGTGGCGACTGGTAGTGTGGCTGCGGCTGCTAGTGCAGCTCCGCCTGTACAAGGTGAACATGTCTAGGCTGTTGGGAGCTGGAGCGCTGGGACGAGCTGTCGGTGCTACTCGGATCACCTCGTGCCTGAAGACGGGGCTGGGAAGCCATATGTGCCTTCTGGAGACACATGAGCTGTGTCTTTAGGTCACTCAGTGTATGTGCCATCTGCTCCATCTGCTCCATCTGCGTGATACCCTGGCACTACTTCTTCTCTACAATCTCCATCCGATCCAGCTTCTCACTGATAATGCCCATGTCAGCGGCTGTGGAATCGGCCTGTGCTGCTGCCGTTTATGAAGTGAATGGACCGGCGTCGACACGTGCAATCCTCTGGTACTGCACGGTCTGTGGCTGGGGGCGTCCCTGGGTGTAGAGTTAGGTCTGGGACATGACGGTGTAGTTCTCGACCATCTCCTCGTAGATGGCCCAGACCTGATCCTCGTCCTTGGTGAAGTAGGACCCGCCACAAGAAGCATTCACCAGGCCCTGTAGCTCTGGTGTCAGCCCGCAGAAGAAGCTCTGAACAAGGTTCAGCTTTGAAATCTCATGGTACGGGCATCTGTCGGTCAGCTCACGTAACCTCTCCCATGCCTCGTGGAATTGCTCATTGGGGAGCATGAAGAAGTTGCTGATCAGGGCCCTCGCTGCATTCGTCTGCCCGAGTGGATAGTACTTGTTCAAGTACTCGGTGCAGAGCTGCTATATGCTTCAGCCAGGTGGCTGCTCGGTCTGCTAGTGAGAAGGGGAAGGCAATCATACGGAGGGTATCCTCGTCCACATGTCTGTCGTGGACTGTGCTGCAGATCATCAGAAACTCCTGTAGGTGGAGATGGGGCTCCTCAGTGGCGAGCCCATGGAACCGGAGGAGGAGCTGCAAGGTATTCGGGGGGAACTTGAAGTCATCCACGATGGCTGGAAGAACGACCCAACGGTGCGTCAAAGTCGATCCGGAGTTGTGTAACTCCCGCATCGGTCTCGGCTGGTCCGGTGCTGCGGCTGCTGTGGCGGCTGCTGCTGCGGCTGTGGCTGCTGCTGCATCATCGGGTCTCCTCGTCCTTTCTCCTGGCCCGTGCTGATCACGGTCTGCTCTCATCTGCTCCATCTCGCGCCTCATCTCTATCATGAAGGCTCCCTGATCACTCAACTGCTGTTGCACTGTCTCTAAGGAGGCGATCAGGGTGGAGTTGATCGCACCCTGGTCCAAGATGAATGTCTTCTCTGGTCGGGGACCTACGGTGCGGTCGTCACTGCTGCCGTCATGGTCTCTGCAAAGGCAAAAGACCCAAACTCAGGTGCCGATAAATCAGTCTGCGGTCTCTCATCTGGCACTGGCATCTCAGAACAGAAGAAGGGTGGTCAAGGGGGAACAGGGTGGAGTAGAACTCAGGTTCGGAGAGAGGGTCTTGGCTCTCGCGAACCAACCTAGATGAACGGGCTGGAGTGCTCGAAAGCGGTGCAGCCAGAGGCTGTCTAAGGGACCTCCTGCCCATCATCTTGATCTGGCGAGTCGGGCGGATGGGATCTGAAAACAAATATGATCAGCAAGCAAACCCCTGATTCCCCTACTCAACGCGAGCTGAAGACCGTAAGAGTTCGGTCAATTATCTTGTCAGTTTTTGTTAGGTGATCAAGTCAAAATAGCAGAGCGATTACGTGACATGTTGGGAATCCGATTCCCCGAGGAGACTGGCCCGATCCCAAACTAGATCTTTCCCAGCCAGTACAAGTCGCGGACCATTTACCGGCTACCCAATCGGCTCGCTCTGTTAAGGATATCGCGGCCCGCTTTACCGGAGACCGGAGCGATCCTCACTGGAGAACGACTAGCCCAGAAGCAGTAGTATGAAAGGGGTCCAAATGTGGCTCTATCCTAGGGTGCGGGTCACTCTCTCGCACATGCAAACCAGACAAGGAGGGGGTTGCTCTCCCCAAGACAAATTTTTTCGGGTGAGTGTCTTTTAGGGTCAAATAGAGTTAACAGTCCCAATTTTATGGTTGGAATTTTTAGGTATTTTTTCAATAACAAACAATCGCCTAACGAATTTTTCGATTCTCCTGGTTATTTAATGTCCAAAAACGGGGGGAGAAGTCGAAAAAGCTGATGCGCGAGAAATCAATGATGCATGCAGAGTAAGAAATGCGTACCTGACTCCAGCAGTCTACATGCACTATGATCCGCGCAGAATTGAAAGACAGAAATAAAACTACCTAAATGATGCAATCGGAAATCCGGGCCCTAAACAGCAGTTCTACTCGAAAGAACAATGGCTAAGTGGTCAATCAAGAGGGGTCGGTATCCGGTCTCGGATGCCGATCGGTGCCCGCCACAACGGATCCTGCCAGCGCTGTATACGACCTCTAGTGACGTGTGACCCCTCAGGTGACCAAAGAGTCTTTTTATTAATCTTTTTATTTTGGTCCAATTAATCGGTCT
Organism: Ottelia alismoides; assembly: GCA_037367405.1. Lineage (NCBI taxonomy): Eukaryota > Viridiplantae > Streptophyta > Magnoliopsida > Alismatales > Hydrocharitaceae > Ottelia > Ottelia alismoides. The sequence continues at coordinate 325,403 of JAZKJV010000566.1, read as the reverse complement.
ATAGGTACAGGCAAGGTTATTAAGTATGTGGACCCTACTATTTACGGCGCAATCAAGTGAAAATCCTAAGCTAAGGCTGAAAATCTGTGAGAAACCGAATAGGCAGGAAATAAACAAAAATCGCTTAAAAAACCGCGAAAAACCGAGGGGTCCCCCGAGCACACCGGTGCTCGGCGAAACAGACCCCGAGAGTCTAAGTGTCTGAGTCTGAGTGTCATGTCCCTGTATTATTACAACAATTCAAATATTGCAGGAAATAAACCTAATCTAAAACTATCTAGTACTCCCACACTCTGCTGCCTCCTCGCGCTCTCCTGCGGCTCCGTGCAGAAGGGAGCCACCTCCGATTCCCGCGGTTGTGTCGGCTCCTCGAGAGGAGCTCCCTCGGTCTTCAGGCCCTCGCAAGAAACAACAAAGTGTCACAAACCAAGTAAATAAAATAAGACAGATAGAAGAAAACATGCTATTTATATAAAAAATTAAAAAAACCAAACAAACAAAAATAAAAATAAAACAAAAATAAAATAAAAGAAAATAAGAACAAATGAAAAACAAAAGGCCGCAAAAAGCCACGGACAACCGAAAAGAAAGTCGTGGAAAAAGCCACGAAAAACAAAAGAAAGCAAGAATCAAAGAAAAAGAAAATGGACTACTAAGCCGTGCTCCCCGGCAACGGTGCCATTCTGAAGACCCGAAAAATCACCAAGACTCGGGTGAATATAATAGAACTAGGGTCGTTGCGACCTGAATCTTGGAGATCAACCAGTCAATCAAGAAAAAGAGAGACAGACCACCAATCAAGTAGACAAAATCAAAGAAAATCAAAATAGTGGCCCTAGCTATGAGATTAGCCTGGTGTAGCACCCAGGGTCAGACTCAGGGAGCACGAGTTGGCCTCGCAGCCTACGAAGTAGTCAGGCAATAAAAGAGGACAAAAGCAATGATTTTTGTTGGTTTTTAAATATTTTTATATTTTTTTTGATTTTTAATAATGGAAGAAAATAAAGAAAAAGTAAATACAAGCAACTTCAATCAATTATTTAAATACTCAAAAATAGTCCAAAAATTCAAACAAAAATAATTTTATGTTTTATGGGTTTTTTAGTGTTTTTGGTGAATTTTTGATATTTTTATAATTTTATGGAATTTTCTAAAATAAAAGAAGGCAGAAATAGTGAGGTACTATCCAGCCATGCTTCAAAGACCAATTTAAAATATCAAATGGTCATGTGAAAGCCTGGAGGTATTTTTATGAAAAATAGGAATAATAAAGAAAATTCAGGAAAAGAATTCATTAATTTTTGAATTTTCTATAATTTTTTAGAATTTTTATGTGTTTTTAAGTGTTTTTAATTTTTATGGATTTCATATATTCAAAAATCGCCAAAAATGCACTAAATTCAAACACCCAAAAACAAACAAAACTTAATTTTTTTTGAATTTTTAAAAGGGTTTTAATATTTTTTATGATTTTATAATCTGGACAGACACAAAAATGGCAGTTTTTGAATTTTTAAAAATAGAAAAATGCCTAAAAAATGTACCCAAAAATTAGAGAAATTTTACACAGTGGCAGGAGCCACGTGTCCAAATTTCACGTAATTTGGGTTAAATTTGGTATTTTCTTTAAATCAAAAATAGGCTCACAGTGCACAGGGACCTATATGTCATAAAAACATGTTCGGGGGCCAATCAATAACATACGAAGAAAGTTTAGGGCCAAAAGCGCAAAAATCCCAGAAAATCACGCGCGACGCACGTGTATCAGATTCAGAGGGGCATATGTATTATTCTCATTTTAAAACATGCAAAGCATAACACACAGAAAGAGCAGGGGATAAAATGCAATTTAACCAACCCTCACGTGTCGATGCACGTGGACCACATATAAAAGGACTAAAAAGCAAATTGAAAGAACATAAAGGTATGATGTGCAATTTGTCCAAAATAAAAACAACTACTTAAAATATTTACAGGACTATTTAATAAAAGCAGAAGAAAGAAGGGCCTAAGGGTAATTTACCCTTTATTAACTCGGACGGCTAAGGGGGTGCCCCATGGCTGATCTGACGGCTGCTGGGCGAGGGCACCCCTTCGCTGAATCGGACGGTCCTGATCAACCCTCGGCGATCTAACGGTGGCTGGGTCCCTTTAAATGAGTGGCTGTGATCGAATCTGGGACGTCGAGGAAGATCGGATGTCAGAGGAGGATCCTGGAAGAACACAGCTCCGGCGAACTTCGCCGGAGCACCACGGGTGCTCTGGACCTCCTCGGGGGCTGCAGAAGGTGTGGAACAGAATCGCCAAGGCCCCCCGCAGATGGTGGACTCCTCCGATGATGTCGGGAAGCTTCGAGGAGCTCCGGCGACGAAGGAGGAGTTGGAGCTCTGTGCCTGGATGTCCAGACCCTCAGATGGGTCTCCTTCTACCTGCAAAATAGCACGAGAAGACTCATGGGTCCAGGGCAAACTGCCTCGGCCTGGTGAGAGGTGGAATGGGTGGCCGGCGCGTCGAAATGGGCGACCTCCGGCGAGGCGACGGCGAGGGAGGTCGAGTCCTTGATTCCGGGTCGAATCAAGGTAGGTGAATGGGCGAAGAATGCGAAGAGAGGTCTCGTGGAGATGTTGGTCGGGTCGGTCGATGAAATGGATGATCGGCGTGGTCGGAATCGATGAGAGATGGCGGCGGAGCGAATTGGGGGAAATCGAAAATTAGACGAAGCTAGGAAGAATTAGGTTTACCTGATGAGTGTGGTCGACTGTGGATGAGTTAAGGAAGCTCTGGTCATCGCCTCGAGGGTCGTCGACAACCCGAGGCTCGGGCGCAGCTCACGGCGGCGCACGGCGGTCAGATGACGCCGGATTAGTGGCGGAGGGCTCCTCTCCTCTCTTCAACACCACGCTCACTGAGTTGTCACTCTGGGGAGCACAATGGAGGTCCTGGACGATGGAGTAGCGCCAAAGATGGCGTGAATTGTGCGGCGGAGCTGGAGCTATATAGTGCTAGGGGTCCGAGAAGAATGGGGGTCGGGCGAGGTGGTCGGAGCTCGGATCCCTAGGTAGATCCCCGAGCATGGATCTCGGATGCAGGAGGGGTGATTAGGACCCGGGGTTTGATTATTTGGGGCTCGGATCTGGTTTAGAAAAATGAGCGAATTTGGGTCGATGGTACAGATCCGAGTGGATCGGTCCAGGGGGGAGAGTTGACCGGCGGTCAACAATCCCCCGTGGACCAATGGGAATTCAGGTTTTATTAAATATTTGATAATTCAATAAAAAAATAATAAATGAATTAATTTCGAAAAGCTTAAAACATGAAAAATGTTTATTTATCTTTAAATTATTTTTTAAGGATTTTTATTTATTTTTTTAAGTAAAAATAATGTAATTACAATATAGTATTATTATATGTATTTTTTGATTTTTGATTTTTATTTATTTATTTTTATATAATTCATTTTAATTTTATATTGTATTTATTTAAAGAATAAAATTTGGAATAATATGGTATTTTTATTTTATTTTTATTAATTAATTACATAGAGTAAATAAATAGGTATATACATTTATTTACATGGTATATATACAATGTTGATTTTGATTTTTATTTTATTTCTTTTTAATTTATTTTTATTTTTATGATTTTTATTTTATTTATTTACATCATGAAATATGGGATGAGAAAATATTTTTATTGGATTTTTATTTATTTATTTATAAGGGGAAATAAATATATATGTGGTTTTATGTATATGGCATATATACAATGATGAAGGGAATTTTTATTTATTTTTATTTTTGTTTTGTTTTTTCCATTTTTATTTTAGTTTTGTATTTACAAATATATACATATTCACAAAAATGCATTTTTGTTTTATTTAGAATAAAATATTTTTATTTATACACAAGTATATATACACACATGAGCTTCCTTATCTCTCTCTACTTGGGTTCTTTTTGCGGTCAGGCCCATGCTGAGCCCTCCCTTGGGATTAGGTCGCTCAATATTTATTCTAAATATCTCCCTCTTTTTCTTTTATTTTTTTATTCTTTTATTTATGCACAAAAACATGCTAATTATTGTATTTTACACAATGCATGTTGAATGATAATTATTGCTATTTACCAGTATCTACATGTGTTTTGCATGGGTGTTGTAGCTAAAATAAAAGAATAATGAGTGATGAATGGGTATTCATCAAGGGTCATGGGTAGGAATGAACAGATCGTACTCATAATGTCTTCCCCTATACTTGGGGTAAGATATCCCTTAGTATAGACAAGGAGAGGAGACAGTGGAGAGGATCAAAGAATAGAAGAACTCAGGGTGCACACCCCCTATACTTAGGACAAAGTACGTCCTAAGTATAGAAGGCTAAGAAAATGAAAAGGAAAAGAAAAAAAGAAAAAAAGAAAAGTGAAGATAGCACAGGGAATTTGAACAACTCGGGGTGCACATCCCCCTACACTTAGGATAAAGTACATCCTAAGTGCAACAATGATGAAGGGGATGACACCTTTTCGGTAGAATAAGAGAAGAAAGAAGGAAACGAAGAAAAGTCATTCAAAAATATTTTGATTTGCTTTGTCTTCGACTGTAGCTTCAGAAGTATTCAGTTCATATTCATAATCACTTGAACTGAGTCAACGACAGACAAGAATGTGTCATGTTCAAGGTAAGGCTTCAAGAGCTGTCCATTGACCACAAACGGCTATGCGTTAGCTGACAACCCAGATATGATTACGCTTCCATTGCCACACACATGCCTCACTGTGAACGGCCCATCCCATTTGCTCTTCAATTTACCTAGAAAGATCTTTAATTTTGCATGAACAACCACACCTTCTAAGCCAGCTCGAAGGATTTGCGACGGATATGCTTGTCGTGCCACTTCTTAACCTTCTCCTTGTACATCATGTTGTTGTCATATGCATAGTCTCTAAATTCCAACAATCTGTTCAGGTCCACTTTTTGGTTCTTTCCGGCTTTCTCAGAGCCCAAGTCGCAGATGTTGATGGCCCACAAAGATTTGTGAATCAATACGATAGACAGATGACATGTCCTGCCATAAATGAGGTGGTAGGTAGACATTCCTAGTGGTGACTTGTAAGCAGTTCTGTAAGCTCAAAGAACTGAATCAAGCAGCTGAGACCAGTTCTTGCGATATAGACGCACAAGCTTATGTAGAATTATCTTTATCTCCCTGTTTGAACATTCAGCCAAGCCATTGGACGGAGGGTGGTACGGTGAAGTGACGTGATGTTCTATGCTGAATTCTTGAATTAGCTTCTTCACCTCTCTGTTTTTGAAATGATTACCCCCCATCTGATATTAAAATTATTGGGATCTTGAACTGTGCAATGATGTAATCTTTTAAGAATCGATAGACAGTCCGACTGTCGACGGTTCGGGCGGGAATAGCCTCCACTCAGTGACTAACATAGTCGACAGCAAGCAGAATATATTTGTAGCCTTGGTTGCTTGGAAATGGGCCCCTAAAGTTGATGTCCCCATGCATCGAAGATGTCCAATATCTGAATGAATGTCAAAGGCATCGTGTCTATCATTCCTATGGTGCCGCCCATCTTCTGGCAGTCAGTGCAACACTTGACGTAATCTTCTGCATCCTTAAATAATGTAGGCCACCAAAGGCCACTCTGAAGAACCTCTGTTGCCATTCATCTGCCTGAATGGTGTCCTCCATATTATTGGTCATGGCAAAGTGCGAGGACACCCGGAATTTCCTCCTGAGGATTACACGTCCTCCGGATGCAATCTTCCCCCTCAAGAAATAGATAGGGATCCTCCCACTGGTAGAAATGGATTTTAGGCAAGAATTTGTCTACTTTCAGCTTCGGCCAATTTTGTAGAGTTCTCTTGAACAAAGGATAATTCACAATATCAGCATACCAGAGGAGCGAGGTGACTGATAAAATTTCATCATATGGAAAGGTTTCTGTGATTGGTTGCAAGTTTAGCTTAGGAGATTCAGGCTCGGGAAGTCTAGATAAGTGGTCGACCACCACCTTCTTAACTCCAAGTTTATCTCGAATTTCAAGGTCAAATTTCCGGAGGAGAAGTATCCACCGGATGAGACGTGGTTTGGCGTCCTTCTTCTATTGTAAGAACTTTAAGCGTTGGCAACAACGTATCAAGATCTGGTTAACCACCATAGGATTAATCTCTACGCTTGAAACCGATTGTCCTATGGTGGAAACGGAAAACCCCACACCCGATAGCCAGAATGCGCAATACGCGTGGAAAGAACGAGATCGTATATGTCATGGTTGCATCTTATTGGCCATGTCCAACAGTTGTTTGATGTATACTGTTCATCCACGCAGATTGCGAAGGGGCTATGGGAAGATTTGGATCGGAAGTATAATACCGAAGACCTTGGTATTGAGAAATACTTTGTGACCAAGTTTTTGAAGTTTTCTATGGCCGAAGGGAAGTCGGTTTCTGAATAAGCACATGAGTTCTTTACTTATGCTCTGTGGTTTAGAATATGCCGAAATGAAACTTCTTGAAAAGTTTCAAGTCATGTGCATCATAGAAAAATTTCCCAAGTCTTGGTAAGACTTCGGTATGACCCTAAAACATAGGAAAAAGAAAATTTCTATGGATGACTTGATGGTGGCAATTGCCATAGAGGAGGAACACAGGAAACAAAAGTATGTGCTTCCTATTGATACTCAGGCTAAGATCAATTTCATGACTTCGAAGGGAAAGGATAAGAAGGGAAAGGGTGCTAATAACAATAAAATGAAACCAAAGTGCAAGATCCAGAAAAAAGGCAAAGAATAAACCCTGCTGGCACTGTAATCAGGTTGGCCATTGGAAAAGGACTGTCCGTCCTTAAAGGCTCAACCTAATGCTATAGATGGGAGTCCACAAGTGAATGATCACTGTTGGACTTGGGGCTAGTGAGGGGTATGTCTCTGTAAAACCTGAACTATACCATATCCATGTTCCAAATAAGTGGCTCATGGATATGGAAGCCAATGTAAATATTTATTAAGATAGAACTTTATTTTCTTATTATCAGACCTGCAGTGGTGGGACTGTGAAAATGGGAAACGATTCTGCAGCCAGGGTGCTAGGGTCAGGACAAAGTCAACTTGAGGTTCTCCTCTAGACGAGTCTGGAAGTTGCAAAGGGTGCTTCATGTTCCTGACATGAAGAAGAATGTTTTATCTCGCTCTATCTTAGTTAGAAATGGTTAATGGTTTTGAATTGAGCTTTAAATGTAATAAAGTTGTCATTCTGAGACATTACATTTTTTATGGAAAAGGCTATTTGGTTGATTTTGATTTGTTGTTTAGATAGATGTGATTCAGTAAACATTATTGCAATGAATGTTTTAAGTTCTGAATGTTCTAATTCTGTGTCTCATGTTGTGAATAATCTAGAATCTTGTGATTTGTGGCATGGTAGATTGGGACATGTAAACTTAAATTCAATTAAGAGAATGATGAATTTAGAGTTGATCCCTAAACACAATATTGATAAAACTAAAAAATGTGAAATCTGTGTGCAAGCTAACATACCTAGGAAGTCTTTTCAGTCTGTCTCTAGATATAGTGAGATCTTGGATCTCGTACACACAGATATCTGTGAATTTAATGGTGTGTTGACCTGAGACAATAATAAACACTTTATCACCTTTATAGATGATGACAGTAGATACTGCTATGTATATCTAATGAAAATCAAGGATGAAGCCTTAGAAAAATTTCTTATATTTAAGAATGAGACTGAGACACAAACAGGAAAAGTGCTTAAACACCTTAGGTCAGATAGAGGAGGTGAATATACCTCTAACTTATTTGATGAATAATGCAAATCATTTGGCATAGTTCATGAAGTTACGGCCCCATATTCACCGCAATCAAATGGGATAGCAGAACGGAAAAATAGAACCTTAACTGACATGATCAATGCTCTCCTACAGAATTCTGGACTTCCAACCTATATGTGGGGAGAAGCCTTGAATATGTCCTGTCATATTCTGAATAGGGTTCCTCCAAGGCATAAGGAAAGTGTCCTTTTGAATTTTGGAGAAATAGGAAACCGAGCTTAAGATATCTCAAATTGTGGGGCTGTCTCGCTAAGGTCTTAGTCTCAGAACACAAGAGAAAGAAGCTTGATCTTAAAAAATTGTTGATGCGGTCTTCTTAGGTTATTTGAAAAATAGCTATGTATATAGGTTCTTGGTAATTCGGTCTGAGATACCAGGCATAGATGTCAACACCATTGTTGAACTCCGTGATGCTACCATCTTTGAGGATGTCTTTCCGTTGAAGACTGGGATTCCTCATAATATGACCATTGAGGGCGCCTCTACATCAAGATCTATTCCAAATCAAGTGGAAAGGATAACGAATGTGGGGGCTGAGACTCAACCCAAACCTAATGACCTTTCAGAAGAGATTGAGCCAAGGAGGAGTAAAAGACCTCGGATAGCCAAGGATCTGGATAGCGACTTTGTTGTCTACCAAATCGAGGGTGATCCACCAAGTTAAAAGGAAGCCATGGCTTCATCTGAAACAAAATAATGGAAGGAAACCATCAAATCTGAGATGGATTCCATTATGACTAATGGAATTTAGGAGTTGGTTGATTTACCCAAAAGGTGCTCTACCATTAGGTGCAAGTGGGTGTTTAAGAGAAAGCTTAGGCCTGACGGATCAATTGAAAAGTACAAAGCCAGATTAGTTGCCAAGGGCTTTAGGAAAAAGGAAGGTATCGATTTTTGATACCTATTCCCCTGTGACAAAGATGACCACAATTCGGATGCTCATAGCATCAGCCTCTGTATATGATCTCTCTATCCATCAGATGGATGTGAAGATCGCCTTCTTGCATGACGATCTTAAGGAGGAGATCTATATGGATTAACCTGATGGACTTGTGACTGCTAGGAATGAGGGAAAGGTTTACAAGCTTGCTAAATCCCTTTACGGATTGAAACAAGCACCAAAGCAGTGGCATGAAAAATTTGACAAAACTATTTTGTCATGTAGCTTTAAGGTTCATGAATCCGATAAGTGTGTCTATTCCAAGGTGAAAGGTGATGAGTGTATTGTCTTGTGCCTGTATGTTGATGACATATTATTGTTTGGATCACATGCAAGGATTATTAATGAGACTAAAGCATTCTTAAGTAGCAGGTTTGAGATGAAGGACATGAGTGTTGCTGATGTGATCTTGGGTCTCAAACTGACAAGGTCAGTTGATGGGATTGTAGTTTCTCAATCTCACTACGTTGAGAAGGTACTTGAGAAATTTGGATATCAAGATTGAAAGGTTGTAAGAACTCCTTTTGATTCATCCAAAACATTGTTTAAGAATAAAAGTAGAGTACCTGTAGCTCAGCTAAGGTATTCACAAGTAATAGAAAGTTTAATATATCTTGCAAATTGCACGAGACCTGATATTTCATTCTCGGTTGCAAAGCTGAGTAGATACACTAGCTGTCATGACCGTACTCACTGGGAGGCTCTGGATCGAGTACTGAAGTACTTAAAGGGAACCTTTTCCCTTAGTTTGCATTATGGTAGGCATCCATCTGCACTAGAAGGATATAGTGATGCAAGCTGGATAGGGAAAATAGAGGAGTCTGAGAGTAATGGTGTTACTGGGCATGTCTTTACCCTTGGAAGCGATGCAGTCTCCTGGAGGTCTGTGAAGCAGACCATTCTAGGTCGATCCACCTTTGAGGCCGAGCTATATGCTTTGGACACCACTGGAATTGAGGCTGAATGGTTAAGGGAACTTCTGGCTGAAATTACCATGTTAGGTCAGCCAGTTCCTGCAATCTCGATACATTGTGATAATATGACCGTAATTGCCAAGATCAAGAGTTCAAAGTTCAATTGGAAAACAATAAGACACATACAAATCACACTTAAAATGTTAAGGGATTTGGTGTCTCGAGGGGTGTTGGCTGTGATTTTTGTTGAATCCAAAGACAACACGATATATCAGTTGACTAAGAGACTTGATAGATCTTTAATCCTAAAGTCTAGGCTTGGGATGGTATTGAGACCCATTGGGAGTTCCTCTACAGTAGCAACCCAACCTATCTGAATGGAGATCCCACAAAGTAGGTTCAATGAGGTAATAACAAGCTGTCTGGAGAACTGGTTGACACTCTTTATTTAATGTTTATGCATTAGTATCTTATCCCTGGACGCTTGAGTGACATTTAAGCTGCAAGTTTAGGAAGAGCGTAGGCTCTGAAGGGGTTCAAGCTTTTGGGCAGGATGTTAGCAGTGCATCCTTGGAGAACACCACCTATGTGAGTGTTACTGTGGCCCGCAGTTAAAGGAAGATGGTCTTTTCTGAACACGCTCATGAAATAGGATAAGGGTGTATGGTCTTTAAGAGCACCAACCTAAAGATTGTAGCAAGAACAACACTTTGTTATTTCTACCATATACTTTAACACCAAGGTATGAAGTTCAAGATATAGTTCACTTTATTCCTGTTAAAGTGAAAATAGTATACTCAGGTAGAGGTTCAAACCGGAAGGTACCTTTACTGAAAGTAAAGTGTGGAAGCCGAAAGTTGTGTTTTAAACTCTCTTTGAATCTTTTTTTCAAATTGGTGAATTCGTGGGGGATTGTTTTATTTAGAATTGTAATTAGACTTTTAATTGGAAAGTCTATGTAATCACAATTGAATTAATTTGGTTTCAATTAGGAAACCATTTGGAGGGAAAGTTGGGAATTCTCAGATTTGAAACATAGAAAAGCTTGGGTGGAAGTTTATTACCATACCTAGTATCTCTAATTTTTTTGTGGTCTTATATATGAGTTCACACCACAAGCTCTTGTAGCAATAGTAGAGAGGAGGAATGGAGGATCACACACGCGTGCGCGCGCACTCCGCTCCGCTCCGGCTCGGGCTCGGAAGAGTCAATTCGGATCTCGAATCTCGATACTTTTGCTGTGGATTTCATTTGGTAGGTCAATTAAATTAATCACATGATTAATTTAGATTCGACTAAAATGGAATTCAACTCGACCCAAACGGCTAGTTATGGCTGCGGTTTCATGATTCGAAAAGACGCGCCCGTTGAGGGGCGTCTTCGAAAATCGAAAGGTACCATGCGCTAGGGCACGTGTCCTTCTTTTATACCCCTTCCCCCACGTCGTTTTATTAACACGCAAGAAAATCTCACGTCTCATTTGCTCTGTTCTCATTCTTCCTCTCGCGGATGAACCATCTTCTCTTTCTCTCGGCTGCAAGTTCTCGGAGGTACTTTCGAGGACGGTCTCGTCGGTGTGCGGGACGAAGATCGTGGACCGTCGTATCCTTGGAGTGGATCGCCAGTACCCTTGGTACTGGTATTGTGGGAGCGATATCCTCTCTTAGGACAGTACATTTCATGGATGCTTCGGTGATTTCTAACCTTATTTTTCTTATATTTTGTTTGCCGCAATTCCTTTATTACTTTACCTTTCCTGGATCTCGCCCTACTTTATGTTTCCGTTTATTTAATCGGTTCCTGCTTGCATTCTGTAATCGGTTAATGGATTATAAATGCATGACGATAATAATATTAATCTGTAATGCTTTTCTTTCAATTCATTTGTATCCATGTAATTACTGTCTAATATATGCAGTAATGATCATGTTCTCGACAGGTGGTTGATTGCTTAGTCCTAAATATGGATTTTAATATACTCTCATGGAATATTAGGGGCTTGGGAGGTCCCAGAAAATTTGGGTGTCTCCAGAATTTGTCATCTAGATGCAAAATACATGTTATATGCCTCCAAGAAATAAAAACAATTATTTTCCCTAATTTTGTCACAATTTTGCTAATGTTGAATTTTGATTGACACACAAATCTTTTGGGGAAAGCATGTGGTATAGTGACGGGATGGGATCAATCTTGTGTTTCCTTAATGAACCAGGTAGACTACCCATACTTCAGCATATTTGATTTCAAATTGCTTTATATGATATCTGATTGTCGAGTTGTCAACATTTATGAGCCCCCAAGGGACTATCTCAAATCTGAATTCCTTGACTCCCTCCATTCGCTAACACTCACTAATACTCCAACTGTATTAGCGGGTGATTATAACATGATCAGAAGCAGAACATATCGAATATCAAACAAGCCATTAAAAAACTTTGACAAGAAATTTGATGCTTGGATAAACTCGTTGGGACTCCTTGATCTCAAGGAGAGGGGAATGACCTTCACATGGTCGGGATCTCAGGATTGCAACTCGTGGGCTATACTTGATTGAATTCTAATAAACTTAGACTTTCATAATTGTTTTCCGTGATGTCAGATAAAAAGATCACCAAAAACATTCTCTGATCATAACCCTTTATCGTTAAAAGGGGGTTCCTTTAAACTGCTCAACCATATCTTTAGGGTGGAAAATTGTTGGTTGGGAAAAGAATCCTTTATTCCTATGGTTAAGGATTCCTGGACTATTGATATACTTTCAGATAACCCTTACCACCGTTGGGCAACTAAGGTGAAGCGTTTGTGCTACTTCCTAAAGCAATGGAGTAAAGATCAAATTCCGGATATCAATGGCGAAATCGTCATAACTGAGGAGGAAATAAAATAGGCTGAGATTCTCTTAAAAAACGGAGATCGATCGATGGGTTAGTTATTGGAAGGTCTACATGATCGTCTTGAATCTTTAAGGCATGATGAGAGAAGCATTTGGGAACAAAGGGCAAAGATAAAATATATCAAATAGGGAAATGAGAATACTAAATTTCTTAAAATCATGGCATCAGCAAATGCGTCAAGAAATTTCTTTACTTCCTTGAAGAATGAACGAGGGGAGCTTGTTGTTGGTAGAGAAGCCATTACTACAGTTATTTGTGATTTCTATACACATCTCTATGGGGATAGTGAAAATGGGATCAACCATCGGGTGATGTTAGAAATCCCTACGGACTTAGTGTGTAAAATGACGGATCACAACATATTTACAAATCCTTTCAGCCTAACAGAAATCCAGGATACGATCAAAAGTTTCAAAAGTAACAAGGTTCTGGGCCCTAATGGACTTACTATTGAATTTCGGAGGCACTGCTGGCCTATTCTGAAAGAGAACTTCATGAACCTTATTTCTTGCCTTCATGATCCGAGATTTGTGGGTTCCAATTTAAGAGACATAAATAACACTCTTGGCTCTCTAATCTATAAGAAGGGAGAGGTGGAAAACATTGAAACTACGGACCAATCAATTTGATCAAACTCCCGATCCGCATCATCTCCAAAGCAATAGCAAATAGATGGGCTCCCTTTATGGCAAACAACATTCCTCCTTTTCTCAATGTGCATTCTTAAAAAATAGGCCAGCAAGTGAGGCCTTCCTTGTCACCTCTGTGATTGTGAATGAATGGAGTCGATTGAGAAGCAAGGCGACTATCTTAAAAATTGACTTTCGAAAGGCATTTGATACCTTGAAATGACCTTACATTCTCGGAGCTTTGCGAGCAACAAACTACCCACCAATTTCATCAAATGGATCGGTGCCCTTTATGGATACTACATGGGCCTCTTTCAAAGTCAACGGGTCATTGGAGGGATTCCTCCATCCCAAGAGGGGAGTAAGACAAGGAGATCCCTTATCACTGTTCCTTTTTATTCATTCGCTCTCAATCTTACGCAATGCTTATCAAACTAGAAGAGGCTGGTAAGTTCACAGGCTTCTTCCGGAAGGGGATGGAAACACAGATCACTAATGTTCAATTCGCTGATGATCTTCTTATCTTCCTGGAATATAGAAATGAAGATCTTAAGAATATTCTCACATCCCTCAAAATCTTTAGTAAGATGTCTCGTTTGGATATTAACCAGAAGAAATCAGCTTTCTACGGACTTAACTTGCCACCCGATGATACCTCCAAAATTAGAGAAGTCCTAAATTGGATGGAGGGATCATTCCCTATCGACTGTCTGGGCTTTACCCTATCCAAATCTAGAATGCTGAACAAAGATTGGTCGACTACAATTGATAAATTTGCAGCAAAGCTTCAAGGATGGAAATAAAAATTTCTACCGCTTCCTGCAAGAATCACTTTGTTGAACTCTTGTCTTACATTGGTTGTTATTCATGTCATGTCCTGCCTTAAGATGTCGATAGACATCATAAAAAAATAGACAAGTTAAGACGAAACTTCCTTTGGGAGGTTCGAGTAATCTTAAACCATCCAATAAAGTGGCTTGGTCCAGAGTCACGTGTTCTAAATCAAACGATGGTTGGGGAATTCTCAACATGCGCTCATTCAATGACGCTCTCTTGACAAAGTCCGCAATTCGTATTGCGGACTTCAAAAGACCATGGGTTTCAAGGTGACTCAGCGTAACTCACTTCAAAGCTGGGCCAATCACGTTAATGGATAACCCAAAAAGATCGCTCTCATTTGTTTTGAAATCACATTTTAGGGGGGTTTTCTTCGCTTCAACCGGTGTTACAGAAGAACCTTGGTGAGGGATTGTGCTCTTTGCTATGGAAAGACCAACTCTGTGGAGCTCCATCTTTAGAATGTTCTTTGCCTTTAATGTGAACATTTATTAAAAGAAAATTTGTTTCTATCCATGAAGGCCTAAGAACATGGTCAGCATGATTCAATTGGTTTAAATCATTACAAAATCAACTCCCGTTTGGATTGTGAGAAGAGGGAAATGTGTTAAAGACTGCCTTAGAGAAAATCTTCTTGCTGATAAACACGCGGGAGTCTGATTCAAGATCATTCCCCTACCTTTCTTATTGCAGGGGGAATCTACGACCAAAAGATTATATTCCCTTCTTATAAATTGGTGTATTAGATTGATGGTTTATGAAAAATTTGGTAAGAGACTGCTAGAACCAAGAGCTTACTACTTCCTTTGTCTGTTGGCACACAACAAAATCACTTCCCAAGATCACCTTGAAAAATTTAACATTACCTCGGTGAATAGATGTTATCTTTGTCACCATCGCATGGAAAACTACATACACCTATTCAATGATTGTGAGGTAACCAGAGATATTTTCAACTCGTGTGGTTTGGAACCTATGTTCCAGGTAATCTTGGATATGTTTTCTGCTAAAATAACAATAAATTTAAGGGCGGAGGACTGACGTTTACTTTGCTTCAAAATTACGCTATGGTGGTTACTTTGGAAAGGCCGGTGTCCCCTATTCTATGACAACATACCAATCAACAAGCACAAGTTAATCCTTGAAGCATCTTTTATTTGCAACACCAGATTTGGAAATGACGCAGAGAACATATGGATAAGACACTTTAACTTTGATATTAATGCTACTTAATTAGTCAGTATTTCTTTATTTCTTTAACATGATTTTAGTTTTTAAATTCTCGTGTTCTGTAGGATTTATAATGTCTCCTGATTCTACACTTTTTGAGGGTCCTGGTGTATGATCTATGGATGTTGGGGCAAGATCTTCGAAACCGTCCTAATAGGATCTTCCATTTGGGGTAGCGCTGCAGATCTTTATTATGTATGCCTATGCTTTTTGGTGGCCTCTCGGAGATCTTCAACATGCATAGCTGTGTTTGCTGGTGGTTTCAATATGCTCTACATGCGAAGTATTCTTTTTTGGGGCTTCTTTCTCAGTTACACCTAATATTAGGGGATTTGTTTTTCTATTGTTCTGCTCACTGGTGGTTATATTATTTGTGCCCCGCGTCTGTGCCGACCTCCCTCCCCTCACTGTTTACAAATAAACTTTTCTATTGCTACCGCAATCATGATGAATGAACTTTGAAACGTTTTTCTTAAAAAAAAATCTACGCAACCATTTAAAATTAGATTAGTTTGATACTTGACCTACTACCAGCGGTTACTAATTAATTGAAATGGTTCACGAGAAAATCTCGACGGGTGATCTATTCCCATCTACCCGGAAAAATAATCGGAGTGACGATCGCCACGACCAATTAATGTGCAACGTCGTTTATATTAAATCCATCACTAAATAGTCTGTCGTTAAGTATTTAGTGACGAATAATATCCATTTCTAAAAGTCCGTGACGAAAATCGACAACGTTGCTGCATCATTAGCAGCGCTCTATATAGCAACATTTATCTGTTGTTATTTTTCAAAAGTTGAATTAATTGCCGATTGTATTAAAAAAAATGGCAATGATTGGCTCCAATATTGAAAAATGACAATCGGTAAGCATTGTTATGTAAAGCGTTGCTAATGGGTCTACATCGGATATGACTTTAGTCATTAGTTTCTAGTATAAGAAATTCTTTAGCAACAAATAATATATGTTACTATATATTTAACCATGAATGATTTAGTGATAGATTTAAAATAAATATTGTTGCAGACCCATATTGTTGTAGTGACCGTTGTGGCCTGCCGCCTTATTTGAAATTAATCATTATCTTTGTATTATTTCTATAAAAGTTCTCAATTTATTTACATTTTCTTAAAATTCTGTTATTCTTCACGCAGTTTACCCATATTTTTATTACATGTCAAATTTCAATCTTTAATTTTTGGTTTCAATATTTTCGATTTGGTTCCTTAACTACTGCAATTTTCGGAAACTTTAATTAATTTGTATGCCACTTGCCCAGAATAACAACTGAAAAATTGCATCACATTCCATACTCGTTTCAATATTTACGTTTGGATTCGCAACGACTGCAATTTTCGGAAATTTTAATTTGTATGCGACCTGCCCAAAATTTAAAAAGAAAAATTGCAACACTTTCCGGACTAGTTTCGATATTTACGCTTGGATCCTCAAATTTCTTTATAATTACATTTCTACCCTTGAACATAAAGTGTCACTAAGGTTTTAAAAACCGAACCGGACATCAAATTGGTCAGATATCGTTTCTGGTTTTCATGGTTAGACCAATTGGACCGAGGGGTCGAACCAATGATAACATCAGCAGTTCATAAGAACCAGAAAAAAATCGAATTGAACCATTGTGTTGTTGGTTTGGTTCGCATTGTCCAACTGGTTCAATCTGAGTTAGACCGGTATATACAAACAAATATGACTAATATTGCATCATATATTTAAAGGATTTTTTAAACGTGTTCCTTTTAAGTTTTTCAAATAATACTTATACCTATTTATTGTACAATTACATGTGTATCCCTATAATTTTTACAAAATTCATAGTAGTGGACTTTTATACAGTACATTTGTGCTTCTAAATTATACCAACATCATGACAATATTGATGATTTTCTCATAATATCAAGGTACAAGAGTAATTGCTAAAAAGTTAAGGATATAAATACTATTAAAAAACTCTTAAGATCATAATGAATATATTTGTCAAATTCATATAAATACTTATATACCATGTCTAATTTAGCAATTTTAAAACTATTCAAATTCTCATTGATAAAAAGTATTGTTAATTTACTGCTTCTCATAGTATGAGTATAACAATATCTTCTTCACATTGAGGCATCATTTGTTGCGCTTACAATGGGACAACCTTATATACAATGTGGAAGAGAGAGACCGATGCTCATAAGGCGAGAAGGGAGAAGCGAAATTGTGCCATTAAACATGAAGGAGAAAAGACAAAGAAGTACTATGCTATAGGTTAGCATGAAACTAGATAATAAATAGTTTCTAAAAATTTTAATCTCAATAAATAATTAAAAATTATTTTTGTCAAAAAATGAGTGGTTGAATCGGTGATTGATTCAATTGCTTCAACTGACCTTAGGTGGTCTAATCGGGTTTGAAGTGCATTCATATATGTAGTTTCTCTCCTACTCCGCCTAATAACTAAATACGATCATTAAACTATGTTGCTGATTAAATTCAAATAAGTGCAAAAGGTTACCACATAGCTCGGATAAAAGTGAATTGAAGTGCCTAATTTGCTATATATTAAACACAATCTCACATGCAAATCCGAAACACTTCATTATAATCTAAATGCTGAGTGAGATTTCTAACGATTAAATTTAAAAATAGCTAGCTACTTCTCTATGAATGAAATATGGTCTCCCTTAAGAGATCAGATGGTTAAATGATTGCATTAGGCATCGTCCTCAAGTAATCTGGGTGGTAGTTTTACAGTCACTAATTACACCATATTTATTGGAAGTGTCTGTAACTAATCATACGAATTTGGATCAGCCATTATTTCACGTATAGAGATATCTAGGTACGTGTGTGCTTGACATGTTGTGCAGTACGAAGAATGATCGAGAAGATAAGTGCTTATGCAATAACTCACGTGCATTCGTGAGTTAATCGGACTTGGTGTTTGCTTTGTATTTGTGAGATTTACTTAGGTATAATGACTCCTCTCGAACAAATTTATGCTCCTACTTGAAGGGTTTGTTCAACCATGACCATGCACCACGGTATTTTGGCTTCTCTTCACAATATTCATCATGATATTGACAGAAATGCATAATCCATATTGTTTGTCAGGGTGCAACCCAACCTAAACCCTAAACCCATGAATACCAAGCAAATATATGATTAGCCACATCTCGAGCTTGACTCGACTTGGGGTGAGTTGAAATATATGATCTCTTAGCCTGAATTTGAGGAAATCCAAAGGTTATTCTGGGGAACTACTTATAATAGAGTAAGTACTCTTGACATGAAAGCATGGGGAGAAGCAAATAATTTGAGTATTCTAATAATATATCTTTTTGAGGGAAAATGGGAATAAATGATGTCTATTTTTTCAACGTCCGTATTAACAAGGATTTTGAGTTGAAGAACTTTTATAAAATCAAAAAGGAATCTTACCACCAATTTTAGAGCAATTCTAATAGAAATTTGATCTGTTATTTTCCCTATGTTTTAATACAGAGGAATTAACTGGTTGGTGTCGTATAAGAAATATCACAATCAAACAAAAACAATAAGGTGTGTAGTTATGTGCAATGGTTATAGTCATGTTCAACCAAATTCATTTTATAGAAGTGAGCTAAGCAAGCAAGTTAGTCTGGTATAGTTTATTCAAGCAAGCTAGACAAAGCAGATGGTATAGTGAAGTGAAGCAAGGACCCGAGCGTGGGCAAGCCCCGTGCTTAAATTCAAGAAGAAACTTTGTTGTACAAAAATCTACTCGGTATGTGTAATAATAGAGAGTATATAAGTAGGCAAAGAGTGCGCGAGATAGATTCCAGATGTTTTAGTGGGTTTTGAATTTTTACGATTTTTATAAAAAAAATTAATACATGCATTCTGATTCTATTTTTAATCCTTAATTTTTAGCACACACTTAATGGTCTAGTGGTAGTACATTGTGTCTACCACACAAAAGACCGGGGTTCAAATCCAACTCTTACAAGAGTTGCGTTAGGTAGTCGATGGCCAGCGTAAAAAATAATCGAATCTTTCAACATGGATTTGAGCAAGAATCCATGTAGCTGACCCTACTTATAGTGGGAGAATATTTAGTACATTATTTTTTAATCCTTAATTTTCCTATTTATTTTCATTTAGATTTATATGCTTTCTTTTTTACTTTTATTTGATTTTTGAAAAGAATTTTTAATTTATAAGAAAAAAGGTTTTAGAGTTTTAGTTTTCAAAGATTGTAAATATAAATTAAAGTTATAAAACAAAGGAGAAACATGGAGGAAATATTTTTAACATTTTAATAAGTTTTTTGAAAAGGTTTTTGAATTTTTTTATATTGGAAATTGTCCTAAAAATCTAAATGTATTTTTTAGTAGTAGAGGATGTTTAAGAGAACATAATAGGCAATTGTTCATGTATTTCAAAGCTGTGTGAAATTTTCTAAATTTTTAGGGTTTTTGGTTTTAAGAAAAATATAAAGAACTTTGACTTCTTTTTGGAGAGCTTGTACTCCTATAGAGAGGCATATTCCTATTTTTTGGTGAAAAGATTTAATTATAATAAATTAAACAAGACAGTTTGATTTTTTTGAAAATATCAAACAATAATATAATACTTTGTATACGTCCCCTCATGATATATAAAGGAGGGAAAATACTCTCTCCAAATTCATGCTTCATGCTACCATAGTTCTCATGCCTTGAGAATTGAAGAAGAGAAGAGTCTTGAGAATTTGGAATTCTCATACACATCTATTCTCTCTCTTCTTCAAGCCCTGCACGTTCTTCATCAAGCCTCTCATCTTCTCTTTATAGGAGAATATCATTTAAGAGACAGATTTTGAGAGGGTCTGCTAATTAAACACACTTAACATCGCTGAGGAAAGCGCTCACGAAACTCGAACAATTTAACAATCAACCCACAAGTAGATATAGTAATGCAAAGTGAAATGTAGAGTCAAAATTTATTATAACTTTAAAAATGAGTGTATAGCACAAGTGTAGAGATCGAACACAGGGAGCAAGGGGAATATACAACAAATATTGGCAAAAAGACAATGATCATTTTTGTGTTTTTATAGTGATTTTTTATTTTTAGTGGGTTTTTAGTTTTTTTAATCTATATTTTTTATTTTGTTTTTATTTTATATTTTTTTATTTTTCTATTATCTGATTTTTAATTTTCCTTTTAATATATGGAATATATATGTAGTGTATGTAGATAATATAGATAATATAGTATATAAATAGGATATAAATAGATATAAAATATAGAAAATCCAGAAAATACCCAAGGTACAATACTTTTATTTTTTAAGAGTATTAAAAATATTTTTGGTATTTTTGATAATTATATTACTAATAATTATAATATAAGTAAATATAGTTATAAATATATAATATATGATAGTGTATATATAAGTATACTTATAAATACTCAAATAAACCAAATAAATTCTTTTTATATTTTGTTATGTTTTAATCTATTCTTGTAATTTTTATATTAATTTTTGCTAATTTTTATACTTTAATTTGATAAAAATAAGAAAATAGTGAGCAATAATATATAATCAACTTGTTTGGATTTCAAAAATAGCTAAGTAGCTCAAAATTTTCCAAACCTAATTTATATATATAATATAAAATATAAATAAACTAAGAAACATAAAAATATATTTTTAGATTTTTTTAAAATTTTAAAGATTTTTTATACGGATTTCAGAGCTTTTTAATTTTTAGTGTTTTCCTTTTTTTAATGATGTTTGGTTTATAGGTGCAAAATACAACAATAAAGAACTCCTTATTTTTTAGATTTTTTCAAAATATTTTTCTAATTTCTATGGGCTTTATAATGCAAACAGGGAATAAATGCAATGTTTTTGGATTTTTAAAAATAGAAAATTGTTTTAAATGGCCACGCGAAAAAGATATATGATTCAATAATATAAAAATCACTTATATTAAAATTTTTACAATTTTTGAATACAAAATGATATTTTAAATGCAAGAAATAATTTAACTAAAAATGCAATATTGGCAAGGACTGAAATGTAATTAAAATTAAATAAAAATCAAATCCAGTACAAATTTCCAATGTATAAGGGCGTCTACATCATTTTGCCATCAAAATTTAAATCATTCGATACTTGAAGATGTGTATATGCAATTTATAAAACACGGTAGGGCAAGTGTGTAAAATATCTAACAAGTTTTGAACTGGACTACAGATTTAACAGACTAAACAATAACACAAACCCTCAACTGTCCCCTACAAAAATCCCTCCACCTCATGTGTATGAGTACGTGAGGTGATGTGGCCAGGGACCTAAGTGCAAATAAAGAGAGTACAGGGGCCTACTTGTAAAATAATCAAAAGTTTCTACATTGCAGACCATATTTAATGGACTAAAACAAAATACAAAAAACGGGTGTTAGTGATTGCAAAATTCCTCCTAAAGTGCTAGTAGACGGATGGATGCATTCCACTTGACACGCTTCGCACGCAAGACAACCGATGACGGTTCTCTGATCGACACTCAAGATCGGCTCTGCTCAAATGGTTGCGTAAAGCTTGACGAGACGGTTGAGGTCAAAACTCGGGATTCTCAACGATCAGATGCCTGTTGTTCTTCACCAAGAACAGGAAAGAACAACAGCACGGGAGAGCTTCGATCAGCTCCTTCCTCCTCCTCTGGTGGTCTCTGACACTGCTACAAGCCTCAAAATGCTCCTGAATGTCATCGCGGTGGTTGGAATCTTCATATGGGTCTGAGGGCCACCGGGGTGGTCTCCAAAGTCGAGGAAGGTTTGGGGCTATAGGTAGCTCATACTTGGCAAAAATCAATCTGTGGGGGATATTTGAGCCTCCAGATCCCACATAAAGGCTTAGCACACAAAAACAAAGGTTCTGGGGGTCCCGTGAAGGGGTGAATCAAGCAAAATGGGCTCGGGCGAAGGGTCTCCGGTGAGCGACGGAGGGGAAACCTTGATCTCCTGATCCAAAGAGGATCAGGGGGGATGAAGATGCTTGGGGCAAAGTAGAAGCGATGGGGAACGATGTGGAGATGAATGACGAGCCGGAGAACATGTGTAGCACGAGGGAACAATGGCCGGTGCTCAGCTCCGATGAACTGCGATTAAGGAATTTAATGAAAAATAATGTAAAATTAACTACAAAGAAAAGCTAAACTACTCTAATCTAGGTCCTAGGAACAGAATGAAATGCTAAGTTATGGCTCTACCTGCCTGAGCTGGGAGCCTGGTCAGAGCACCGTCATAGAAGAACGGCGATGATCGGATCTCATCCTCCAAGCATCTTCCTCCATGCCAAATGTTTGGGCAAAGCAGCTGGTGTCACCAACAACCTCGGGCAGTAGAAACAACGAGGATTTCGAAGCTGAAGTGGGATCAAATTCAAAAGGTGGTTGGAGGGAGGTATATGTACAAGGTAGACTAGGCTTGGGCAGGGCACATGATTCAGAAGGCCATCGATCGAGGAATTGATGTGGAGCAAAAGTCCAAGGATCGAGGGTCAAAAGTCAAGAAGGAATCAACGCAAACTAATGAAAGATTTGTGAGGAAAAAATGTGGAAAATCATAGGGTTGACAGTTCTGACTTCCTAAGGTTGCAGGTGGGTCAGTTGACCGAAGTCAACTGAAGACTGGCCCTGATAATAATTTGATTAAATGATTCGATTAAATTCACCCACAAGAAGAAAAAACTAAAAATAAAATCTATAATAATTCGAGATAAAATATTAAATGATTTATTTATTTTTTTATTAAAAAATAAAAAGTAATTATTATTTTATGTAGTATTTTTATATGATTTTATTTATTTTTACAAGTCAATTTATTAGAAGTTGCTTTTTACAAGTGTAAACATAGGTATATTTACCTATAATGTTTATTTTATTTTTATTTTCTATTCTATATTTCATTATTTGATATACATAATTTATATATTTTAACTTATTTAAATACACATAAATACAATTTTATTGTATTTTTCTGAAGTGGTACACTTAGTCAATTGTATAGACATAATGTATATGTATATTCATTTGTATATGTAATATACTTATTTATGTTAGTGTATTTTTAGTGGTTTTAATTTATTTTAATTATGTATATGTATTATAAATAATATTTATTAAATTAAAAATATGAAAGTATGAAAAACATAAAGGATAAATAAAATGATTATTTTATTCAGGTATTTTATATAATAGGTGTCCAAAGCCTAACTTTTACATCTTAACTCCAATTTATTGAAACTACTTTTATTAAATAGGTAATTAAAATTATAGAGAATTAAAGGTTATTTTAGTGAATTTTGAGTTCATATGGAGAAGATAAAGGTATGTGAAATTTAGATTTTGGGATTTTATTCTGAGTGTATAAAGCACATTGTGCATTATTTTTTTATGAAATAAATTTTGTATTTTTCTATGCATTTTTATCTACAACTTTTATGTACAAAATTTATTGATTTGATGTATAAATAATAAAGAATAAAATAGGTCCCAAAATATATTTATTGAAGAATTGAAAATTAGGGTTTTGAGGTATTTTTGGCCCTTATCTCCCCCCACTTTATTCCTTGTCGACCCAGTCATCATGATGCCTAGGTCTTGGGGTTTAGGATCATTCAATACCTATGGTATTTAATTTCTCCTTATTTTCTTTTCTTTTCTTTATTCTTTTGTGTTGGCTTTAAATACAATATTTCATACACTATTTACAACGTAAATAATAGATGTTATTTTATGCAATATAATGATATATACATGCATTTAGCTAGATTTAGAGGCCAAAATAAAAGAACAAAGGTGATGAAATGGAGATTCATCACCCTCCTATACTTGTCATGGCTAGTCCCTGGCAAACACTTATCCCTATAAGCATAGAAAGAAAATAAAGAAAAGAAAAAGAAAGAACTTGGAACGATTTTTGACTTTTAAACTTGTCTTATTAAAATAAAGTTTGGAGCTCAGTTAAGACCTTTGGATTATTGGTTAAGAACTGCAGTCAAGGTTAGGAAGTGTGACACAACATCCCTTAGGTTCCATAATCCTATCATCCAGTTCTCTCCATGGCCATGTCAGCGCCATCCTCTCAATCGCATACTCTTGCTACTTTGATATGATATGTCCATATGTGTAAATTTTTCCGCTCTTCACAGATAAAATCGTTGAACTATAAAAGAGTCTGCTCTCCTTGTAACTCTTGTTCGTGGAGATAGATATTTCCTTCTAAGGTCGTGGAGATAGAACTGGGAATGGAGTAGTGTAGTCTTCATTCTCTTGTGAATTCGGCCAGTTTAACCGAGTCTTTACCAAGAAGTAGACATTTTTTGGAAGATCCATAATTTTGTGGAATTTTTAGTGTAGGCTTCTTTGAATTTTTTTTACTTTGCATTGCACTGCACTCTTGTTGTGCCTTGATGGATATAGAATAGTTTGGATGTACATTTTTTGGGGTCTTGGAATAAAGTTGCACCTGCAAACCGTTGATGAATTTCCATTTCATCACCTTTATTCTTCTATTTGACCTTAAATCCCTAGCTATATTCATGTATATAGCATTCATTTATTTAAAATAATGTTCATTACCTATACTCTAAATGATGTATAAAAAACTATAATTAATGTTAAAATAAAAGAATAAAGGAAAGAAAAGAAAAAGAATGAAATACCAAAGGTATTTAATGACCCTAAACCTCGAGACTAAGTCAAGAATTGACTTGGTCGACAAGGAATAAAGTAGGGGGAGATAATGGCTAATAATAACATTGAAAATCCTATTTATTGCTTCTTTAATAAAATGGAACCTATTTTTATTTATTATTTTTATACTTCAAATAATAAAATCCTCTATATAAACATTGTATATAAAAATATAAAGAAAAATACAAAATTTATTTCATTGAAAAATAATGCACAGTGTGCCCGAGAAACACAAAATAAAAAGCCGTAAAGAAAACTTCGCAAACATATATCTTCTCCATACTGTACGAAAATTAACCAAAATCACCTTTAATTGTATATAACTTTTAATAGGCTATTTAATGAAGGTGGCTCATTCAATTTGGAGTTAATATGCAAAAGTTAGGTTTTGGGCCCCTATTGTGCAATATACTTGTATATCTTATTATATATTTTTATTCTTTATATTTTTTCACTTTATTTATTTAATAAAATTGTAAATATTTTCTGAAACATAGGTACATTATTACAAGAAAATAAAACCATTAAAATAAAAACAAAATAAACAATACATCTAAATACATATGTGAAATATACATGTATATACATATAATGTATATATACACATAATTAATTAAGTGTACATAAAAACTCAGAAAAATACAATAAAATGTATAAATGTGTATAAAAATAAATAAAAAATACATGTACATAATAATAAAATACATAATAGAAATTAAAAAAATAAAAGTATTAAAATGCATGTATAATTACCTATATATTATACATGTAAATATTAACCTATAATAAATAGCCTTGTAAAAATAAATAAAAATAGGAATTAAACATCACATAAAAATACAAACATTTTTTATTTTATAACCTAAAATTAATTCATTTATTAATTTATATCGAATTTACAAATAATTTCGACATCCCTTTTTTCTAGTTGGTCCACGTGGACCAACCAGAATCCTTCGACAGTTGGCCTCAGATCAACTGTCCTGCCTTCTCTTCTGACTTTTGTCAGAAGTCACGAGCCGGTCTCCTCCTTCCCATTTTCAAGCTTTCACCATATCACCATCACCCTCGAGCCTTATAACACTCCATAGTCTGCACCTCCCCAATCCTCGATGGTCCATATCTTCCCACCAAATCTTCTCCCTTCGCATGCCACATCCGCTCGAAGTCTGCTCCATTCCAGCCCTTAAAGTTGCACCTTCTTCGCCATTTTATGGTTGTTCCCCTTTTTACTCAATCTTAGCCCCTCGGAGCAAATCCCTGGTGATGGTGCTCGTGACAGGAGCGGTGAGCTGTGCTTCGCAGCGAGGAGGATCACAGTTTGAAGGAGGTTCCGTCATCGTCGGAGCTCCGCTTCTTACGGTTCCATCTCCTTGGCATCTGGCCAAGTTGAGGTTCATTTCCTACGATTTATAGGTATTTTTCATTTATGTCTTTCAATTCTGCATTTACTTGACGTTTTTATTTCTTGTTTTAGCATAGATTTTTGTTGATTTTAGTACACTAGATCTTAGAGCTCCGATCATCGTCCTCCACTGCACACCCCACGTTTCAATCTTATCTCACCTCAATCACCTCACATATCGCATTCTCCATCTCCCTAAGTCACCTACACTATTCGATTCCTTCTGGAATGAAGAATCGAGGTCCTACTCCCGTCATCATCGGACCTCTCATTCCCCTTCCATTTCCACCTCATTTTCCTGCAAATAATAGCCACGACCCCTCACCCTTACGTCGCCATGTCTTCTATCCCATTTATAGGTCCTGAAGGGTCAATCTGAGGGCTAATCAAACCTGTGAAGATGCTCCAGGTTCGTCTCTCTTCTTCGACCTCCAAGACCCATTCCTTGGGTCCTGGACATGATTCTGACCATCAGCAGCTCTGGCTCCATCCCAAGAACACTTCTAGCTCATCAGCCATGTAGGAGGAGGCCAGAGCAGCTAGGGATCTCAAATACAAAGTCAATGAGTAGTTTTTCTTCTTCAGTTCCTCTAGTAGACTAATCTGTCGTCCGATGAAGAACGAGCTTCCCAATTGGGCATCTGACGTCCGATCAAGCATCACTCCAGTCATTAGATCGGGCGCTTGATCTAATCTTTGTCACCGAATGACGAACCGGCATCGCGCAGTGAGGAGGCGCCATACATCCAAGTAAATCCATCTGCACCATCCATCTGCATGCCTTTTTGGGGGTAATTGCATAAATACCCCTCTGTGTATTTATTTTTATTTTAGTCTTGTAATTATTTAAACATGCTTTATAGTTTAGTGTAATATTTGCATGAAGGCCCTTGGACTTTTGTTATGTTACCTTCAGGTCCTTGTCATCTCATCTCACATTGTCACCCACATAAGCTAGGTATTTTTCATATATACCCCAGAGGTTTTTGTAATTGTAGTTTAATACATAAAATTTGAATTTCAATTCAATCTTTCTAGATATTTTGCATGTGCCTCCATGAGTTATACTTTATTTGCAAATATACCCCTTCCAGCTTGATTTATTTTTGTTTTGGAATTTCTATTTTTCTAAAAATAGCTCACGTGCTCATTTAATTTTGGAAACTTATCCTAAGTGCCTTAAATCATGCTTGTTCATGTTATGTCTTGGCATTTGTTTGATTTTCCATTTATTAAATTTGGTTTAGGTGCTATTTATTCCCTGTCTAACTTAGAAAATATAAAAAAAATATAAAACCTTTTCTAAAAATTCCAAAATATTCCCTACTATTTATTAGAATATTTTATCACTCCAAATCAAAAACCACAAAAAAATATCAAAAGAAATTTGCAAAATATTTTTCAAAAAACCCTTGCTAACCCTAAAAAATTTGCAAAATATTTTTAAAAACCCTAAAAATTTAGTTTCATGTCCTATATTTTTATTTATACATATAACTATACATAAAAATTAGTTTTGAGAAATTTTGGACCTATTTAGTATTTTTAAATCTCAAAATAATTCGGCCTATTTATTTAATCCCTGATTTTGTATATTTTATACTTTAAAAATACCAAAATGTTAGCAAAAATATCCAAGAAAATCACAAAAATAGAAGAAAAATATAAAAAACACAAAAAAATTTTATTTTGTAAATTTTGACTATTTAGCTATATTTATAATTAATACACCCTATATAGCCTATATAGTCATATATAGTACTAATTGTATTTTAAAACCTTTAAAAAATAAAAAAGACAGTTCTTGTGATTTTTTCCTGATTTTTGTACATTTATTATATATATACACTATTATATATTACCTTATATACATATATCTTTATATATATACCCTTATATATTTATTATATATTATATATTAAAAGAAGAAAAATTAGAAAATAGAAATATGAAAATTGAAAATTGAAAATATAAAAAAATAAATACAAAAAATATTAACTAAAACCCACAACACATTGATTGATTATGTGCATACTTATACATACAAATACATTGTTATTTATTTTTAAATAATAATAGTGCTACCCAGTTTGTTACATGTGTTCGACACCCCCACTATGCTTGTCCACTATACACACTTGTTTTGTGTGATTTATAATAAATTTTGATCCACATTTTGCTTGCTTTGCTTGATTATTTCTCTTGTGGGTTGATTGTTATCTTAATCACTGGTCATGTGCTTGGTTACACAACAACTGCTAATTGTGTGAGATTAGCAAATCGACCTTGACTTGTGATTAAACAAATGACATCGTTACCATGGAGCAATGGAGTGTAGCACAATTGTGTACATTACTCTGTTTATTGATTCTGCTTTTTATTTCTCTTTTATTTTCTTTTATTGTTGATAATTATTTGACTATTTCTGACCATATCTCTTTGTTTCTTTTCTTGTGAGGGACCGCATGGCGACGAACATTTCTTAAGAGGTGGATGCACCCATGTCATGAGGAGATTAGCACTTCTCCTAGTGTGCCAATTGGAGAGTGCAGGAGAGGGAGAGAGGCAGAGAGAAGGACCAGAGCAGCTCTCCTGGTTTTTTATTTTATTTTGTGAGGTGAGTTTTCATTTATTTTTATAAAATTAATTGTAATATTTCGAGCTTGGTCACTATACTCAACGATGTCCATTTCCCAGATGTCTGTTCACCCGGGGGCCTCATCGGATTTTGCGTTGTTTTTATCGCTTTTCATTTTCTTTGTTTCACGCATTTTGTGTTTTTCACCTTTCTTTTTATTTGTTTTGTGTGATTGATCCTTAGAATAGAATTGCTTGCTCGATGGAATAGTTCCAAATCCCTAATTAAACTGTGTGTACTTATAGATTTACCTTGGATCTAGTCAAATTTAATTTTTTTAAGTTGAAATCGTGTGCCGCGAGAGGCTCCACACATCACTTGCAGGACCTGTGTGGTGGGCACCGAGGAGTCTAAAAGATCGGACTTAGGTTTCTTTTCTATATATTCAACACTTTGTTCTTCACGATAATAGCAATTTCTGTACTAAACCGATTTCATCAGGTTGCATTTGCATATAGTGTAGGTTTTGATTCCTATCTAGCATCCCATATGAAGAGAGCTGGGAAGCAAGGTGAACATCTCTATCTGAGAATACATCATTGATTTATGATTGCATTGCTTTTCCGGTCTCTTCCTCTAATTTTGATCATCATAGGATACTAAAGTAATTGGAACATCATTAGGATCCGTGCATTTATAAAAAAATATCCAAAAAGTGGTAATCAATAAAATTGAGATTGTTAATATCACTCAACCCTAAAATCAAAAGGACAAATCATTGTTTTGGGGAGAGTAACCCCCTCATTGGTTACATGTACATTCCAGACTGAGAGAGACATGTACACATGAGGAATAGAGCCTCCATCCCTGGACTTGTGCCTTAAGCGCTTGGGTCGGCTCTTAGGCCCTGTTATTGCTAGAAGCACTTGCCTCTGACTTTAGACGAAGTGATCCTGGTATTCTAGTAGGTGTTCTATGCCTACTAGACACAACCACTCTAGGTGACTATACCTGTGAGCTTGTAAATATTTGTTTCCTCACCAAACTCTAAAATTTGATAAGATAAAAAGATCGAACTTTCATGGTCATCATTGTGTTGAGTAGGTGAGTTGAGGGGTTTTGTTTATTTTTTTGTGATTATCTTTGTGCATACTCGATCTATTATGCGCATTTATGCCTTTTTCTTGCATATCTTGATTGGGCTATCATGATCTCCAGACCCTCATCTTTTGTTATTGAGATGGCAAGCTGGAGTTATTTTTATCCGGACTTCATGGATCCTTCTTCCTCTTTAGTCGGACCCCATCCATTTTATCAGGAGGACTTTGCTCCTAACTTTTCTTTTTGTCCATATCCGCCTCATCCACAGTTTCAGGCATCGGATTCTGATTTTTACCGATCACCGCCATCACCGTACCCACCATCTCACCTACCCGAGACTGAGTTGTTGGAGTCACCTCTCATGGACACCGCTCTTGATTATGTGACCTGAGTAGTGAAGAGATTACAACGGAGGGTAGATGACCTTACTATTATAAATAAGAACCAAAATGCAACATCACCTTCTAATGTTATGGATTCACGAGAGGACATCCATGAGAGCTTGCAATCGATCAAAATATAAAAAATGCGAAAAATATAAAAATACAAAAAGAAATTGGGAGACACCTGGCCTAGTCAGTTTGCAAGGAGAGGGCACCCTTGCTGCATCATATGCCCACACGTACACTCACCACAGTTCCCACCTTCTTCACCTCCAAGGATGACATTATGCATGCTTCTCTTAGTCATCCTTGTGTAGATGATGATTCTGATCTATTCCTTTGTATGGAAAAGATAGAAAATCTTAAAAAATGTTTACCAACCCTGAAGTGGTGGCTACTATTTAGGAAATCATTGAAGCCCCACTTCTCAAGGTCATGAACCAATTATCTGCGCCCATACCCAATAAGAGAAAGCAATGACGCAGAACCGAGTGGTACCTTCTCACCATGGTCACTGCCCATGTCATCACCCACCGTCAACCCACTAGGACAATAGACACTAGTACACCCCTCGTGAGTTGTACCATCTTTGACCACTATTATGATCACACTCTCCTTGACGGTGATGCTTCGATTAATATAATACCCTTCTCGTTGGTACAGTCTCTTCATCTTTTGCCTCTCATTAATCAAGATGACTTGTCAATTCATTAATGGATCAATAAAGAGACCCGAGGGGTATTCTTGAGAACGTCATCATTCATATCCAGTGCATGAGCTTCACTATGGACTTTGTTGCTTTGCCTTGGAGACCTCTTCCCCCGCGGAGCGCACTCCAATCATCTTGGGACGACCCTTTATCGCTAGTGCGGATGCAGTTAATGATTATGGATCTGGAGAGATATACTTTCGTTCTGACAACGAGAGTGTTTTAATCACTGCACCCATCATAGACCAGAGACCCACATCTCATAAGGGTGTACCCATGTTAGTCGACCCCGAGGATTGTGACCTATCTGCTGACATCAGAGAAGTTTATTTAATCATGAATGATATTGAGACCTGAGAATTCCTCTTCAAAGAGGAAGACTCAAAAAGCATAAACCTTGGAATCCCCTCTTCCCGTGCATGGAGATGTGGTGATGAGATCCGCAATGTTTACACCATAGACACCATAGTACGGAGGGCATACTTAGGAGAGACTTTCCAGATCGAACATGAGCACACTACATCCATTGATGAGTTCAAGCCTTTTCTTTTTGATATTTGCGAGACTTCGTCGAATCTGACCACACTATTTCCATTGATGAGTTTGTGCCTTTTTGCTTTGAGACTGCTGAGGATCTTCACCTAGTCGATCCTGATCGGGCTATGTTAGATGATGACCCTGATATCGACTTACACCTTGTTAGATCCATCTCTCAGCGGTCAGGCAAGAAGATAAGCTTTCTATCTTCTTGATCTCTGTATATATCTACCGCCTTGTATATTAGCTTTCATTTCTTTCCTTTGATCTACCATCCCCCTCGTCCACCTTGATCCGTGTCTTTGCCTTGCTTAGGATGTACTTTATCCTAAGTATAGGGGAGGTGGATGAGTTGAGTGTTCTTTCTTCGTTTTGTTTCATCACTTTTTTTATTGCCTATACTTAGGGATCTTTCACCCTAAGTTTAGGGGGAGTGATGCGTACATTCTCCCACTGTATTTTTTTCTTTGTATCAGTTTCTTTGATCCCCTCACTTGTCTCCTTTCTTCTCTATACTTAGGGATCCCTTACCCTAAGTATAGGGGGAGACATGATGAGCTGTTGATCTATTCATTCCCACCCTTGACCCTCCTTGCCTTGTGTACAGTATGCTATACCTAGTATTAATTGATCATAAGTACAGGGAGGACGTTCGACTTCTCATTCTTTCATCGTTGTAGTATAGGCTCATCTATACGCAGTACGAGTTATGTCTTATTCTTTTCTCTTTGATCTATGAGGGCATAGCTCAAGCTAAGTATAGGGTGGTCGTATATACGTTGTATATACTTTAGCCATAACTAGTATTTTTGTATTTTCACTAATATGGGTAATAAATAAAAATTCAAAAATACATGAAATTCTTTGTATATACTGACTAATAAATCAGGTTAAAATATTTTACAAAATATTTGAAAAATGGTTGATTTTTTTTGAAAAATCTTTTGAAATCATTTGAAAAAATATTTTGTAAAATATTTTCAAACCTTTGCAAAATTATTTTATTAGTAGAAATTTCTTTTCTAGAATCTGCTTGCAAATGATTCAGAAAATGGTTGCAAAATAGTTTGAAAAATCTATACATACTATTTGAAAAAACTTTATAAAATGATTTTCAAATTCTTGTAAATGTTTGTAAAAATGTTTGTCAAATTATTTTCAAAATAAATTTTCAAAAACGTTTGTCAAAACATTTTCATAATATTTTTTCAGAACCATACACATAATTGAAACAAATAGAATTCTTTATAAATCTTGTATATACAAACCTATAACATAACTAAATATCAAGTGTAAGTTCTACAAACCAAATCTTATATAAAAGCGCATACTCTTGTGTAAATACTTGCACATAATTCATTTACTAACTCTTTTATTTTTCAAAAATCCCTAAAAATATGCAAAACCAAAAACCATAAAAATTTGCAAAACATTTTCAAAAAGTTGCATAAAAATATGCACAACCTTTCAAAAATCCATAAAAAATTAAAATCAGAAAATTTTTTCGCAAAAATATTTTCTTGCATTGTGCATAGCATTTGCATTTTTCGGATTGATAATGATTATTGAACTAATTTAAATAAAATACGAAGATTGGAGCTTGGTTGGACCTTAATCCACTTAATCACAGAAACTATATAGGAACTGGAATAGTGATACTTCAGGACCACTAGACTTAATTCTTTGGTAACCACAAGACTTAGTCCAGTGTTGTCTTGACTACCTAAGTAGAATATTTCAGAACACATGCATGACTCTTGTCGGTAGTGACCTAGCTTGTGCACATGCACCTTACACTTTACTCACCTCAATTGAAGTGGTAGAGGGCTGGAGCATGAGATACAAGCCAATGGAAACATCAGAAGTCATAAAATTATAGCCATTGTACCCTCACCCTATCCAGTAGCGATGAGGACTGAGGATGGAATGCTGTGGATTGCGATTATGCTTCAAAATAAGGATAGTCTACTGACTTAAGAGGAAAAGCCCATATGTAAAAGTTGTTGTATATAGTTAAAAAAAATGCAAAATAAAAAAGTCCTAAAAGAATAGGTGAGAAAAAAACAAAGATAAACTGATTCTCGTCGGAGTATGTATATATGTTCTCAACAAGCAAGCATGAGATTCATAGTCAGATATTTGCAGTTGGATGACTTGGCTACACTAGTCAAGCATCCTAGGATAGATAGCTACACTGTCTGCCATCCATTATCTTCTCCACCTCCTCTTCTTGAGCTGGTCACACTTGAACCTAGAAGGGAATACCCCGCTTCTCGAGGAAAGAGTTATTAGATTGGGGAATTAGGGTCATCATGTTGGAGAAGACTGTCTTTTACTGCTTCAGTCGAGAGGGCTATACGTCACTTATACTGTACAAGATAGACTCGTAGTCATAAGGGTTTGCGTATGTCGTCAACTTATTCTGACCAAGATATTGAGGAGACTTGAGCAGAGTTTTGAGGTTGTTAGAGGTTGTGGTGTTTCAATTCTGCTTCTAAAAAGGTTCCGACCGTATCTAAAATCCAAAGGTCCAACTGAGCTCCAAACTTTGATTTTATGAAGACAAGTTTGAAAGTTAAAATCAATCTAATTTATTTCTTTTTCTTTTCTTTATTTTCCTTTCTCTGCACTTATAGGCATAAGTGTTTCCTAGGGACTATCAAAGGCAAGCATAAGGGGGTGATGAATCTCCATTTCATCACCTTTATTCTTCTCTTTTGGACTTCAATCCCTAGATAAATGCATGTATACAACACTAATTTATACAAAATAACATTCACTATTTATACTATAAATATTGTATAAAATACTATAATTAATGCCAAAATAAAAGAATAAAGTAAAGAAAATAAAAAGAATAAAATACCAAAGGTATTGAATGATCCTAAACCCCGATACTAAGTCAAGAATTGACCTGATTGACAAAGAATGAAGTAGGGGAGATAAGGGCCAATAGTTGCATTGAAAATCCTATTTTTTCCTTCTTTAGTAAATCCATTTTGGCATCTATTTTTATTTATTATTTTTATACTTTAAATAATAAAATCCTCTATATGAACATTGTACATAAAAAAATAAAGAAAAATGCCAAGATTATTTTATTGAAAAATAATGCACAGTGTGGCCAGGACACATAAAATAAAAAGTCGCAAAGAAAAATTTGCAAACCTATAGCTTTTCTATATTGTATCAAAATTGACCAAATCGCTATAATTGTATGTAACTTTTAATAAGCTATTTAATGAAGATGGTTTCATTCAATTTGTAGTTAAGAAGCAAAAGTTAGGTTTTGGGCCCCTATTATGCAATATACATGTATATTTTATTAAATATAATTATTTAAATTTTTCACTTTATTTTATTTTTAAAAAATTGTAAATATTATTTGAAATATAGGTACATAATTATAATAAAATAAAACCATTAAAATAAAATTAAAATAAATATACATTTAAATACATAGATAAAATATACATGTATATACTTATAATGTATATATACACAATTAATTAAGTGTGCATACAAACTCAGAAAAAAATATTAAAATATCTAAATGTGTATAAATATGAATCAAAAATATATAAAGTGCATTTACATAATAATAAAATACATGATACAAATTAAAAATATAAGTACTAAATACAAGTATAATTACCTATATATTATATATGCAAATATTAACCTATAATAAATGACCTTATAAAAATAAATAAAAATAGGAATTAAATACTATATAAAATATAAACTTTTTATTTTATAATATAAAATTAATTTATTCATTTTTAAATTTCTATTGAATTTACAAATAACTTTCACATCCCTTTTTTTTCTGGTTGGTCCACGTGGACCAACCAGAATCCTTCGAAAGTGACCTCTGGTGAACTATCCTGCCTTCTCTTCTAACTTTTGTCAGAAGTCATGAGTCGGTCTCCTTCTTCCCATTTTCACGCTTCTACCATATCACCATCACCCACGTGCCTTACACCATTCCATAGCATGCACCTCCCTGATACTGTCGGTCCATATCTTCCCACCAAATCTTCTCCCTTCGCATGTCACATCCTCTCAAAGTCTTCTCCATTCTAGCTCTTAAAGCCACTCCTTCACCATTTTGCGATTGTTCCCCTTTTTACTCGATCTTAGACCCATGGAGCACATCCCTATTGACATTGTTGGTGACAGGAGCGGCGAGCCACGCTTCGCAACGAGGAAGATCGCGGTTTAAAGGAGGTTCCACCATCGTCGAAGCTCCGCTCCTAGCGGTTGCATCTCCTTGGCCTTCAGCCAAGTTGACATTCATTTCCTGTGATTCTTAGGTATTTTTCATTTGTCTTTGAATTCCACATTTATTTCACATTTTTATTTCTTATTTTAGCTTAGATTTCTGTTGATTTGAGTACGTCAGGGCTTAGATCTTCGGCCATCGTCCTCCATCGTACACCCCACGTTTCGACCTCATCTCACCTCCATCACCTCACCTATCACATTCTCCATCTCCCTAAGCCACCTACCCTTTTCGATTCCTTCTGGAACGACGAATCGAGGTCCTACCCTCTGCCATCATTGGACCTCTCACCCCCCCTTACATTTTCACCTTGTTTTCCACCAAATAATAGCTAGGACCCCTCGCCCTTGTGCCGCCATGTCTTCTATCCCATTTGCAGTTGCTGAAGGGTCGATCTGTGGGTCAATCAAACCTGAGAAGGTGCTCCAGGTCCATCTATCTTCTCTGACCTCCAGGACCCATTCCTTGGGTCCTGGACATGATTCTGACCATGAACAACTCTGGTCCCATCCCAGGAACACTTCTAGCTCATCATCCACGTAGGAGGAGGCCAAAGCTACTAGGGAGCTCAAATCCAAAGTTGCCAAGTAGTTGTTCTTCCTCAGTTCCTCCAATAGACTAATCTGATGTCTGATGAAGAACGAGCTTCCAGATTGAACATCTACCATCCGATCAAGTGTCACTCCAACTGTTAGAATAGATGCTTGATCTAATCTTGGTCTTTGAATGATGAACCGTCATCAGGCAATGAGGAGGCACCACGCGTCTAAGTAAATCCATCTACATCATCCATTCGCACTCTTTTTAAGGGTAATTGCATAAATACCTCTCAATGTATTTTAATTTTGTTTTAGTCCTATAATTATTTAAACATGCTTTATAGTTAGTGTATATTTGTAAGAAGGCCCTTGAACTTCAGGTCCTTGCCAGCTCAGCTCACCTGGTCCCCCACATGATCTAGGTATTTTACATATATATATATATATATACCCATGTAGTTTTTGTAATTGAAAATTAATATATAAATTTTTAATTTCATTTCAAACTTTCTAGATATTTTACATGTGCCTCCCTAAGTTTTATTTTATTTGCAAGTATGCCCCTACCAACTTGATTTTTTTGAATTTCTATTTTCTAAAAAGAGCTCATGTGCTCATTTAATGTTGGCAAAATTATTCTAAGTACCTTAAATCATGCTTGTTCACATTATGTCTTAGGATTTGGCATTTGTTTGATTTTTCCCGTTATTAAATTTGGCTTAGATGTTATTTATTCCCAATATAACTTAGATAATAAAAAATTATAAAACCTCTTTTAAAATTACAAACAAACTCCCTACTATTTATTAACATATTTTATCACACCAAATCAACAAGCATAAAAAATAGCAAAAGAAACTCGAAAAATTAGCAAACCCTTACTAACCCTATCTTGCAAAACATTTCTAAAAACCCCAGAAAATTATTTTTCTATCCTATATTTTTATTTATACATATTACTATATAAAAAATAGTTTTAAGAAATTTTGGACCTATTTAGTATTTTTAAATCTCAAAACAATTTAGCCTATTTATTTATTCCCTGATTTTGTATATTTTAGACTTTTAAAATACCTAAAATTAGCAAAATTATTCAAGAAAATCACAAAAATAGAAGAAAAATATAAAAAACACAAAAATCTTATATTTTATAATCTTAACTATTTTTAGCTATATTTATAAGGGATTTTTACCCGGCAGACCCTGTAAACTTTTGCAATTACCGCTACGACCTTGGAAATATCGAGATTCCTTCCTCGACCCCCTAAACTTGCTCCGCCTTACCTTATAGACCCTGCAGTTAATTTGAGACTTTTAGGATTAACTAGCTTGGGTTTAAGTTGAGTTAATCTAACCACTTGATCGGACGGTTAGAATCAAGTAAGAGAAGAAAATAATTACTCCCTCCTCTTACATCCACCAATCCTCCCGGCACCTCTCCTGTGAACCTGTTGTCGTTGAGATACAGCCTCCTAACGCCGGCGAACAGAGCCTCTCCGGTGAACTATATTCATATTCAGATCAGAAAAAAATCCTGATCACAATAATGCCCTTTCTCACAGGTTAATCTGCACCACCTGTACATGCCTCGAGATGGACACAGGCGCATCGTCGGTCCACCGCCACGCACCGTAGAAGCCGCCCTTCCTCTCCTCGTACCTCTTCAACACCTTCCCAAGCACGGCAGCCTTCCTCCTCGCCCTCATGGTCCCCGTCAGCATCAAGCTCGTCACCATGGCCCCCAACGCCGGCGCTCTCGCCACCGCCTCTGCCACCGCCTCCCCGCCACTCCTGCACATCTCCGCCATTGCCGCCGCTGCGTTCTCCCTGGTCGTCGCCTTTGCCCTCCTCATCACCTCGGCCAGCACACCCACCGCCGCTTCGTCCCATGCCACCCTCTCCGCCGCCACCTTCTTCCTGACTAGCAATGCCACCACCCCGGCCGCCTCCTCCACGACGGTCTCATCCCTCAGTGCCGCTATCAGCGCCGCCAGGGCCCCCGACTCCACCATTCGCTCGCAGCAATCGTCATGCGTCGAGATATTGTACAGACCCCTCACGGCGTCCTTCCTACCTCCCGGCATTCCGTCCCGCAGCATTCCGACGTGCGCCTCCAGCACTTCGTTCTCGTTACTGATCAGCTTCCTGCATCGGTGATCCGTCAACAGTGAGAAGAGCGTAGCCGCCGTATTCTCCCGTGATTCCATGGTGCACCCTTGACGCAGCACGTCGACGATCGAGCTCAGGCAGCCATCCTCCGCCGCCACCCAGCTCTTGTTGCTCTTGTGGATGGACAGATTGAGTATGGCAGTGATGGAATTCTCCTGCGTCGAGGGATCCGATGAACCCAGCAGATCCCGGAGAGCCGGCACTGCTTCGGCTTTGGCGATGAGCAGGCGATTATGTTCGGATGTCTTTGTGAGCCCCCGGAGCTCCCTGACTGCTACCAACTTGGCCTCCTCCGGGCCAACCTTGAGCTGTTGTACCAACAACTCGATTGTGGCCTTGTTTGCGACTGTATCTTTTGTTGTTTTCGACTTGGGAAGACGCTTTGATTTGACCACGAGATGGTTTTTGATTTCTTTCGCTCGCCTTTACTGTGGATCTTCTCTGGAAACAACTGGGCATTTGGTTTGGAAATTTTTGACACTCACTGTCATGGTTATTTATCGATTATGAAAACGGCGTTATTAAACATGGGGAGGGGCTCTGCAGGAGGTGACGAGATGGGGAGGGGGGAGCTTCGACGTCGGTCGACGGAGGAGGGGAGTTTTCGAGTAGGGGCGGCGGCGGACTGGAGGAGGGACGTTGTAGGGAGGCGACGTTTTCAGATGTAGGTGGACGGTGGGACGGAGGGAGGGCAGCTGGAGGTAGAGGGTGGGAGGGAATGGCATTCATAGTAAATTAAATAAATAAAGAGGGTAATATGGACATCTTTTTAACGGAATCTGGTAACATTTAACAGACAAACGGATGGGGATTAACCACAGGGTCTGTGGGGTAAGAGTTAACAAGTTTACAGGGTCGAGAGAGGAATTACGATGTTTCGAAGGTCGTAGCGGTAATTGCAAAAGATTATAGGGTCTGCCGGGTAAAAATCCCTATTTATAATTAATATTCTCTATATAGCCTATATAGTCTTATATAGTATATATTATTACTAATTATTATAATTACCTTAATTAAATTTTAAAATCTTAAAAAAAATAAAAAGGTCTATTCTTGTACATGTATTATATATATACTATTATATATTACCTATTATATAAATATAAATATATATATAATATTATACACATATACCTATATATACCCTTATATTTTTTATATATTATATGTTAAAAAATGAAAATTTTAAAATCAGAAAATTGAAAATTCAAAATTCAAAAAATGAATACAAAAATATTAACTAAAGCCCACAACACATTGATTGATTTTATGCATACTTATACATACAAATACATTATTGTTTGTTTTTAAATAATAATAGTGCTACCCAGTTTGTTCCTTGTGTTCGACACCCTACTCTACTTATCTGCTATGCACACTTGTTTTGTATGATTTATAATAAATTTTGGTCCACATTTTGCTTGATTTTCTTATTGATTATTTCTCTTGTAGGTTGATTGTTGTCTTAATCATGTCTTGTGCTCGGTCACACAACGACCACTAATGCGTGAGATTAGTGGAATGACCTTGACCTGTGATTAAACAATTGTTCCTCATCCGAAGCATTGTCTCAATCCATCTCCAGTCTTTAGATATTAATGCATACATGTTCAATTGTCTTTATCATTCCGAAAAATGCAAATGCTTTGTACAATGCAAGAGAGATCATTTTATGAATCAATTTTATATTTTGAGGTTTTTATAGATTTTTGGAAAAAGGTTTACAACTTTTTATGAAGGTTTTTGAATAGATTTTGAAAATATTTTTGGAGTTTTAAATTTTGCAGGTTTTTAGGGATTTTTGAATAAAAGTTAGTAAAATAAATATATACAAGTATTTACGCAGGAGTGCTTCATATTTACAAGAGTTAGAGTATTTTACACATGGATTTTACAAGTTGAGTGTTAATGAGTATTTACAAGAGTCATATACAAGTTTTATACATTTTTGTAAGGATTTTATTACATAAGATTCTCAAAGTATTTTTGAAATCATTTTTACAAATATTTTGAAAACTTATTTTTGCAAATAATTTTAACAAACATTTCTACAAAAATTTACAAAAGTTGAAAATCATTTTGCAAACATTTCCAAATAACATAAATATATTTTTCAGAAGTTTTTGCAATCGTTTTTCAAATCATTTGTAAATAGATTTTCAAAAAATTTATTTACATAAATAAAAGAACTTTTTTTACAATAAAAGAGTTTTACAAAGTTTGAAAATATTCTGCAAAAGTTTTCCAAATAGTTTTCAAAAGATTTTTCAAATATCAACTATTTTTCAAATCATTTTACAAACTATTTTTAACTAATTTATTTTATGTATTTTCAAAGAATTATGTTTATTTTATGTATTAGCTGTATTATTGAAAATATGCAAGTACGAGTTATGGTTAAAGTATATACAGCGTATATACAACCCACTATACTTATCTTGAGCTATGCCCTCATAGATCAGAGAGAGAAAAAAGAAGACATTACTCTTACTAAGTATATAATAGTCTAGGCTACAACGACTAAAGAATCAATGAATAAGAAGCTGATCATCCCCCCTATACTTAGGATGAAATTATCCTATGTATAAAAGATTATACACAAGTCAGGGAGGGTCAAGGGCGGGAATAGACGAACTCATCGTCTCGACCTATCTTCCCCTATACTTAGGACAAAATATCCATAATTATAGATAGAATATCAAGAGTTGAGGAGACAGGTGAGGGATCTCAGGAATGAATAACTCGAGGTGCTCAACCCCCCCAATACTTTGGACAAAGTACATCCTAAATATAATAGTGATGAAAGGGGTGAACACCTTTTCGGAAGAATTAGACCAATGAAAAGAAAAGAAGAAAAAGAAATTATTTTTGAGATTTTTTTGCTTATGTATTTGATCCTTTGGACATTGGGAGATCATCTTGAAATATGACGTCGATATAATCGACAATAGACAAGAATGTGTCATGCTCTAAATACGACTTCAGCAACTGTCCGTTGACTACAAAAGGTTGTTCGTCAGGTGACAAGTCTAATATCACTAAACTCCTATTGTCGCATACAGTTTTTACAATGAATGGCCCAGTCCATTTTCTATAAAGTTTCCTGAGAAAATCTTCAACTTCGCATCAAATAGCCACACCTTCTGTCCAGGTTTGAAAGTCTTTCTTCGAATGTGGTTATCGTACCATTTCTTGACCTTCCCTTTATACATAAGGTTGTTATCGTATGTGCAGTCTCGGAATTCAAGCAATATATTCAGATCAACTTTGTGGTTCTTTCCTCCTTTCTCGAAATCAAGTTGCACATGTTCAATGCCCATAAAGATTGTGAATTAATTTCACTGGCATGCGGCATGGCTTGTCATAGACGAGGCGATAAGGAGACATGCCAAGAGGTGACATGTAGCCGTGCGATACGTCCAAAGAACTGAATCGAGTAGCTGTGACCAATTCTTCCTATCTTGTTGTACAAGCTTTTGCAAGATAGTCTTTATCTCCTTATTGAGCCTCCTGCTAAGCCATTGGATTGAGGGAGGTACGGCGCTGCAACACGATGTTCAATGTCATAATCTTTGGTCAACTTCTCGACCCCTTTGTTAATAAAGTGGATCCCCATGTTTGACTGTAAACATGGATTTTTACTCTATCATTTGGCCTTTATTTTACCCGAAAATTGAGCGGTCGTATGTTCAATGCAGTATTCTTTGGTCAACTTAAAATCGATATGATGTTTAATGTCGTATTCTTTGGTCAACTTAAAATTTTTTATGGGTTTTAAACTATAGGCATGGATTTTTAGTGCTCTTTTTTATTTTTATAAAATAGTAAAATTGCCTAAAATCATAATACAAAAATGTGGTGTGAATCTATGACATCATGCATCTAATCCTTTTTTTGAAGATTTTTTGGAGCATAATAGATTTTTTAATAAATAGAGAAACTACAAAAAGAAACTACAACCTAGCAAGGGCATATATGTAAATAAAATAAAGTTCAAGCGCTAGACCTCAATTTCCACAAAATTGTACAACTTTCTATTCAAAATTCCCGACCAAACGACAATAAACCAAACTCGTAAGGGTTTTGGTTACAAATATCCCAATTTTTTCCGGCTGAGTTGGCAGTAGACCCAAACATAAATAAAATAAGAACATGGGTTCCTTTTGCAAATAATACAAAAATATATAAATGGCAAAGGAAAGTTTGTTCATAAATATTAAAGTGCAAAAATTGATGGGTGCATACCGCAAAATAACCAACG
The DNA here is from genome assembly GCA_037367405.1 of Ottelia alismoides. Taxonomy (NCBI): domain Eukaryota; kingdom Viridiplantae; phylum Streptophyta; class Magnoliopsida; order Alismatales; family Hydrocharitaceae; genus Ottelia; species Ottelia alismoides. Next base: position 282,394 of record JAZKJV010000566.1, on the reverse strand, counting down.
TTGTGCGCAATTGAACGGCGATGATCGATCCACTTGACACATGGTTGTTCCTCGTACGGCAATGACGTTTCGGCTGGACGCTCCATATTAGACTTCAGCTCATGATCCAGTGGCTGACGTGCGATGCATCCAACGGTGGAGAAGGTGAGCTTCCTCCGGCCAGATCTCGCTCCTCCGTCATGCAATATTGCTCCAAAATGCTTAGATGCTTCCTGCACGTCCACACTATTTGCTGAAAGCTCAAGAATGCTCCGACGATGACCTGAGGGTTCCCGTGAGGCCAGCGGATCTGCGATGCTCCAGGGACCTCATGTGAACCACTAAAAATGCCCCAACTGGAAGTGAAGCTCCGGGATCTGCAAAAAAGGGTCAAAGGGTCGAGAGCAAATAACCTCAACCCTCTAGGTGGTGAAATGAAGGTGTGGGGGTCGAGGTGGCGGTGACTTCGATGAAGTGAGGCGGAGGAGACTTCAAGATCTGGCTCCAAGGAGGAGGCAGTTGAATGAAAGATGGAGGAGTGTGAATAAATGTCAGGGGAAGAGAGTGAAGGTGAAAGCGGGTCCTAGAACTAGTCAGGGATAGGTGAAGAGTTCGTCGGAGCTGGGCTCCAACAAACTTTGTTCGAGGGTTATTACAGCTAAACAAGTGACTAATGCATAAAACAAAGGCAAGAATAAAACCTAGGAACTAAACTAAGCTAGAAAAGAGAGAAATAAATACCAACAATGGCCGGAAGGCAATGAAGCTGGACCTCAACGCTGGTGTGCGGTAGAGATGGTGGAACGCTCCAAACGACTGGTCTTTGATCGGCCAAAAGGCTGGGCGAGGAGGCTATCACCCTCCTCGAGCCCGTGAGCACAAAATGGAGGAGAAAACACGACTAAAAGAGGTTCAGAAGGAGAAGGATCTCGGAAAGGGGGTTTTGTACAACGAGGTGGAGCGAGACAAAGATCGTGGGAGATCGGCCAAATTCGTGATGCAATCCTCGAGGTAATCAATGCGCGTGATAGGGGGATACTCGAGGAGAAAAAGATGCCAAGGAATTGAGGTGAATAGGTGAAAGAATCAGTGGGAAGAAAATCGAGAAAAAGGGCTCAGAAGACGTTCTGACAAGGGCCAGGTGCAGGCCTGCTAGTTGCCCGAGGTCAACTAGCAGAGCCTCCCGGTTGGTCCATGTGGACCAACCAAGAAAAACCTACCTAAAAATCCTTGAAAAATGATATTAGTTATTAAACAATTTTATCAATTTAATTTTATAAAATAAAAATGTTTATCATTTTCTATATTATTTTATTATGATTTGCATTTCTTTTTTAGAGATTAATTTATAGGCATATTTACCTATGTTTTCGGTATTTTATTTTTCTTTGTATTTGTATTTTATTATTTTATTTTCTTATTTTTTATATTTATAACTTATTTTTATATACATAAATATATATATATTTTTTATGATATAACATGTACACTTAAATAAATATAAGTTATATAATATATAGGTATATGTATAGGTATTTCTTTTATGTATTATATATATATATATTGTTTTAAATTATTTAATTTGGTTTTATTTCATTTCTGGATCTTTATTAGAGTGTAAATAATATTTACAATATTATAAAGAGTAAAAAAATATATTTCACTTTTATGTATATACAGGTATAAGTATATGTATTTTACCTATGCAGTTTTATTCACTTAATTATTTTTTTATTTTCTTTATGGTTTTATATTAATTTTAATATATAAATATATTATAGATAATATTTACAATATTATAAAAATAGAAAATAATAAATAATAAATAAATAAAATGAATATTTTTTACATGTATACTATACAATAGGGGTCCAAAACTCAACTTTCTCACCTTAACTCTGATTCAAGTAAAACCACCTTCATTAAATATCTTATTAAAAGTTATATACAATTAAAGGGTGATTTTGATACATTTTTTTTATTTTGGAGATATAGGTTTGAGAAGTTCGATTTATGGCTTTTTATTTTGAGTATAGAATGAACATTGTATATCATTTTTACATGAAATCAATTTTATATTTTATTTACATTATTGTCTACAACTTTCATGTTGAGGATTTTATTATTTGAGGTATAAATAATAAAGAATAAAATAAGTGTTAAAAATGAATTATTGATGAATAAATAAATGGGATCTTTAGGTGATTTTTGGCCCTTATCTCCCCCTACTTTATTCCTTGTTGACCAAATCAATTCTTGACTTGGTCTCGGTGTTTAGATTCATAAAATACCTTTGGTATTTTATTCTTTTTCTTTTCTTTTCTTTATTCTATATTTTTGACATAAAAACAATATTTTATACAGTATTTATACAATAAAGAATGTATGTTAATTTGTACAAATTAGGCCTATTTACATGCATTCGCTAGGGTTTTTAAGGCCAAAATGATAGAATAAAGATGATGAAATGGAGATTCATCATCCCCCTATACTTGCCTTTTCTAGTCCCTAACAAACACTTATGCAATAAGTACAGAAAAATGAAAAATAAAGAAAAGAAAGAGAGAAAGTGGATTGATTTTAATGCTTAAACTTTCTTAACAAAATCAAAGTTTGGAGCTTAAGTCGGACCATGGACGTTAAGTGTGGTTGAAACCTTATTGGGAATCGGATATGAAACTCAATAGCATCTGGGACACCACACTACACTGCTCAAGTCTCCTCAATAGCCAGGTCAGAATAGATCAATTCATACGCAAACCCTTATGACTATGAATGTATCTTGGACATTGTGTGAGATATGTAGCTCTCCTCGACTGAAGCGGTAAAAGTCAGTTTTCTCCAACATTGTGACCCTAATTCTCAATCCAACAACTCTTTCCTCGAGAAGCAGGGTACTCCCTTCTAAGTTCAAGTGACAACCGACTCAAGAAGAGGAAGTGGAGAGAAGAATGGATGGTAGCCAGTGTAGCTACCTATCCTAGGATGCTTGACCAGTGTAGCCAAATCACCGGCTGCAGGCTCACATGAATACGACATTGAATCTCAAGCTTGCTTATTGACTATACAAATATGTACACTCCGGTAGGTATTTTATTTTCCTCAGGACTACCAATTTTTTTGGAGTTTTTTCTCTTTTTTTTTGAAATACTATATACAATAGCATTTACATAAGGACTTTTTTCCCTTGAGCATGTAGACTATCCCTCTTTTGAAGCATTATTGCAACCCACGGCTTCTGTCATTAGACATCATGGCTACTAGATCGGGTTGGCGTACAATAGCCATACAAAGATGACTTCTGATGTTTCCACTGGCTTGTGTCTCATGTCGGCAAATCCAACCCTCTACTACTTCAACTGAGGTGATCAAAGTGCAAGGTGCAGGTGTTCAAGCTAGGTCATTATCAACAAGAGCCATGCATGTGCTTCGAGATTTTCTATTTCACTCAAGAAGACATTGTTCTAAGTCTTGTTGTTCCCAAAGAATTAAGTCATCTAGACATGAAGCATCTCAATTCCAATTCCTATAAGGTTCCTGTGATTAAGTAGATTTAAGGTCCAACCAAGCTCTAATTTTCGGATTTTATTTAGACTAGTTCAATTATCAATCTCAATCCAAAAAATGAAAATGCTATGTTATGTACAATGCAAAAAATATTTTTCTGATGCAATTTCCAAATCTTGAACTTTTTATGGATTTTTTTAAAGATTTTACAAATTTTAATGGAATTTTTGAAAACATTTTGCAAATTTTTATAGAGATTTTAATTTTGCAGATTTTTTTGGTTTTTTTTAAATAAGGGTTAGTAAAGGAATTTTATACATACATACATACATACATATATATATATATGTGGGAGTGAAGCTATATTTATAAGAAGTAGTTTGAGAGAATTTACAAATTAAGTATTAGTTATTATTATTTATATATATGTAGTTGATAAAGAGTTTTTATTTATTTGGATGATGTATATACTCCTCAAACTTATTTTGAAAATAATTTTACAAATAATTTTTGCAAACTACAGTCCAAAATAATCTTTACAAACAGTTTTGTACAGACAATTGAAAACTATTTTACAAAGATTTTCAAACAGTCTATGTAGATTTTTCACATAATTTTTCAACCATTTTCAAAACCATTTGCAAATAGATTTTCAAAATATTTTATTTCATATAAAGAAAACAAATTTTCACAAGCACACTATTTCTACAAAGGTTGAAAATATTTTACAAACTATTTTTCAAATGGTTTTACAAAAGATTTTTCAAAAAGATTTTCAAACCATTCTCCAAATATTTTGCAAAATATTTTTACCTGATTTATTACTAAGTGTATACAAAAAGAATTGGAAGAATAATATGCAACTTTTTATTAATCTTTTTAATGAATTGTGTGTATGAATTTAGTATTTTAGCTATATTATGAAGAAAATATGAAATTGCGAGTTATGGCCAAAGTATATATGAGTATATACGACCTCCTATACTTAGCTTGAGCTATGTCCTCATATATTAGAGAGAAAAAGAGAAGACATAACTCGTACTGAGTATAAAGAAGTCTAAAGAATAATGAATAAAGGAACGAATAAAGGAATGAATGAATGAGAAGTCGACCATCCCCCTATACTTAGAATGAAATAATCCTAAGTATAGCAAACTATACACAAGGTAGGGAGGGTTGAGGGTGGGAATGAACAAATCGAGGTGTACACCCCCCTATGCTTAGTACAAATTACGTCATAAGTATAGAAGACTGATAAAAAGGGGTGACACATGTCGGAAGATTAAAGAAGAAGAGAATGAAAAGAAGAAAAGAAGGAAAGAATGAACAAATCACAGCTCTGGTTGTCTCCCCCTATACTTAGGGTACGGTATTCCTAAGTTTAGACAAGAAGAGGAGACAACTGAGGGGACCAAGGAATAGAACAACTCGAGATGTACACCCCCCTATACTTAGGACAAGGTACATCCTAAGTGTAGACAGTAGACATGGAGAATGATCTGGGGTGCACAAAACATATGGAAGAGAGAAAGATGAGGGATACACATATATAGAAGTGGCGACTGTACAGAGAAATAAAGAAGGTCGAAAGCAAACCTTCTTGCAGGATCGTTGAGGAATAGATCTGACAAGGTGGAGGTCGATATCAGGGTCCTTAGATGACACAAACTGATCAGGATTGACCTGGTGAAAGTCCTCAATGGTATCAAATTGAAAAGGCAAGAACTGATCAGTGGAAGTAGTGTGGTCGTGTTTAGCCTTGGGTGTCTTAAGTAGTTCAAAATGAAAAGGAATGAACTCATCCATGGAAGTAATCAAGTTAGGTCTGTCCCGTAAAGTCTCCCTGATATCAAAAAGAAAAGGGACGAACTCATCATCTGAAGAAGGTTAAGTTGGTCATTTGAGGTCTCAACTAGATCATTATCAATATCAAAAGGCCTGAATTTCCTTGATAAAAGCAATAAGATCAAATTCAACCTCAGAAGTCTATTTCTCATCTGCCCTCCTCCCTAGGGTGTCAATTGTGTAAATCCCGCGGAATCAACTCATTACCAAGTACCAGAAGAGGGAACTCCAAGGTCTATGCTTTCTAAGTCTTCCTCCCTGAAGAAGAATCCTTTGGTCTCAGCATCCTCCAGTAGACAACAAAAAACTCTGATCGTATCATTATGGTCATAGTCCTCGGGGTCGGCTAAAGCAGGTGTAGTCACATCAGGTGTAGGTCTCTAGTTGGCAATAGGCATGGTGATCAACACATCGCTCCTAACTTCAGAACGGAAGCGAATCTCTCCTGATCCGTAGTCAATATCGACTCTCGCAGAGGCGAGAAAGGGTCGTCACAGGATGATTGGAGGATGCTCCATAGGGGTGGAGGTCTCCATGGGCAATACGATGAAGTCTGTAGTGAAGCTCATGCCCTGTATCAAAATGACAACGTTCTCTAAAATACCCTTCAACCTCTCGATAGATCCATCGATAAATTGAATGATCATCCTGGTTTTCTTGAGAGGCCCTAAGTGAAGAGATTGTACCAACGATAAGGGTATTATGCTAATTGAAACACCATCATCAAGGAGAGTGTGATCACATGAAAAGTCAGAAATGGTGCATCTAATGAATGGTGTAGCAGTGCTCACTTTCCTAGAAGATGGATGGTGAGAGATGGCATGGGCAGTGGCAGATGTGTCGCTCGGATCTGCTCTTTCTCTTTCTCTTCTTGTGTTGAGGAGCAGATAAATGGGTCATGGCTTGGTGAAAGGGGCTTTAATGATCTCATGAATAGTGGCCACTACTTCGGGTTTAGTCAACTTTTCTTGAATTTTTGGATCTCCTGCATACAAGGGAGGAGATCGAAATCATCATCTACACAAGGATTGCCAAGAGCAGTCTGTACAGTGGCATCCTTGGGGTCAAAGGTGGGACATGAAGTGAATGAGTGTGCAGACAAATTGTCTGGCATGGGTGCTCTCTCCTCACAAAATGAATCAACCATGTATCTCCCAAAATATTTTTGTGTTTTAAAATTTTTCTCATTTTATTGTATTTTTGGCAATTGCAAGCTTTCACGGGAATCCTTAAATGAATCCACATTCTCAAATGATGGAGCAACATTCTGTCTCTTATTCAAACTAGTGAGATCGCCAATCCTCGAATTCATATGCTCCATTTATTAGGCCATGTACTCAAGTGCGGTGTCCATGAGAGGTGATTCCAACAGGTCAGTCTTGGGTGGATGTGATGAAGGAAAATATGGTGGTGGTGGTGGACAAAAATTTGAGGCCTGAAACTGAGGTTGGTGCGGATATACAGAATATAAAAAAATCAAGAGGAAATTCATCTCAGAAAAGTGGAGGTGGACCAGCTGGAGAGGAAGTGGGCTCCGCAAAGTCTAGATAAAAATAACTCCAGTTAGCCATCTGTGAAATAAAAGGCGGTGATCGGGAGAGCACGATGGTCAAGCCAAGAGTGTGAAGAACAAGGCACAAATGCGCAGAGAGATTGAGTATTCACACAAACAATCACAAACAATATACACAAGACAAAACACAACCCCTCAATTCACCTACTCAATTTAGTGAGGACTGAAAAGCTTCGGTCTTTTTATCTTATTTGTTTTAGAGTTAGGAGAGAAATCAAATGTTGTACAAACACTTAGGTTGGCTTATAGGATTTGGGCACTAACCTTATTATGTGTGTGAGCAATGTAAAACGAATACAATGAGGGGATTACTCACCCCAAGACAAATATTTTTCTTTTTGATTTTTAGTGTCAAGTAATATTAACAGTCCCAATTTTATTTGTTATCACTTTTTTGTATTTTTAATTAAATGCATGTGACTAACGAGGAGTCAATTCTTTTTAGCACCTAGATTGTCAAAATCAGAGGGAAAGAGTCGGAAAAGCAATGCAAGTCGAAAACGATGATGAATTCTCAGATAGTAGACTCACGGTGATTCCCAGCGCTCTCCATGTGGGATGCTATGCAGATTTGAAACCTATCTATATGAAAATGCAAAGATGATGAAATCGCCCTAGATGAGAAATTACTAATAGCGTGAAGAACAATATGCTAATTATCTAGAAATGAGACCAAGGTACGATCTTCGATGCCACTCAGTGCCCGCCACAATGGGTCTTGCACGTGCTATATGTGACCTCTCTCGACACGTGGTCTCAAGTCGAAATAAATAGCGATTTAAAATTTGATTAAGTCCAAACACGATTTTATAGGTACATGCAATGATAGTTAGGGTGTTTGGCCTTAATCTATTGTCAAAAAAACCTAATACTAGGGCTCAATTACACAAAATAAAGAAAACAAAATCAAAAAATAAAATAAAAAGGCAGAAAATGCAACAAAACCGATGAGGCCCCCAATGGAACAATTCCTTGGACAATGGACCTCGTGAAGCGTGTAGTGTCCTGAGAGTCCTGTATATTACAATAAATATCTCTCTCTCTCACTTCAAATTATAAAATAGCTAAATAAATGCACAAGAATCTTATCTTCAAAATCCCTCCAAGTTCTCCTTTAGTGCTAGGTCAGGAAGGTGGTACCGCCTCAAGTAGGTGCATAGGCACTCCAAGAAGAGTGCCCCCCTCGATCTGCATTCCTCGCAGCAAATTCAAATAAGGAGAGTGATTAGACAATTTAATAATTATATCAAATAAATCAAAAAATCAATAGAGGAAAATAGAGACAAGATCAACAAACCAAATGATTTAATCTAACGGCATTGCTCCCTGGCAACGGTGCCATTTGTTGAACCCAAAAATCGAGCGGTTGTATGTTTCACATAAGGTGGGAACACAGTTGTCAAATTGACCGATAAGAAATCCAGATTAAAACAATAATTAATCCACAATAATAATCAAGCAATGAAGAACAAATGTGGAGTTAAAATTTATTATAACTCTACAGATGATGTAGATAGGTACAAGTATGTGTAGAGTGTAGAACACAGGGAGCAAACTAGTTAGATCGAGCAATTAGGCACAATGATTTGATGTTGTTCTCTTGTCTATGTGTTTTTATGGGTTTTTATATTTTATAATTTTAATTTATATTTTGTATATTATTTTTGTTGTATATTTTTATATTTTTCTTTTCATTTTTTCTGATTTTATATTTGTTTTCTTTTACATATATATAATATGGCTATATATAGGGGTATATATACAATATAAGGTACTATATATATATATCAAAATAGGTAAAATTATTCGAAATTCAGAAAATAAAGTATTTGGGGGTTTTACATATCTTTCTAATGTTTTTGTAATTATTTAGTTAATTTTGCTAATTTTTATGTGTTTTTAAAGTAAAAAAATCCCAAATCAAGGATTAAAAAATAGGTTGAACTAAAATAAAGATAAAAATAGAAAACAATACCAAAATTTCTCCAAACTAATGTTTATTTATTCTTAATAATATAGAGAAAATTCAGAGACAGAGAGAGAAATATATTTTTGGGTTTTTAAAAGATTTTATATAATTTTATAAAGGTTGAGAGGGATTTTAGATTTTTAGGAGTTTTCTTTTTCTTTTTTTAGGTTTTTAAGTTTCTAGAGTTTCAAAATAAATAGATAAATATAAATATTTTTTGTAGTTTTGGAAATGGTTTTATATTTTTTTATGGGTTTTATACTATAGATAGGGCAAAAGGTGTTCTTTTTTTATTTTTATAAAATAGGAGAAAGTCCAAAAATATGAGAACAAAATTATAGCGTAAAAGTAGATCATAGTAGAAACTTATCCTACTTTTGAGGATTTTTTGGAGCACAATAGATATTTTAAATGAATAGAGAAAACAAAGAGAAACTAAAACCGGGCAAGGGCATATAAGTAAATAAATTAAAGTCCAGGGGCTAACTACAATTTCCTAAAAAGTTACACTTTAATATTCAAAGTTTTTGACTAAATGTTAATAAAATAAACTCGTAAGGGTTTCAATGCAATTTCACCATAGTCTGTCGGCTAAGCTGGACTTGGATTGGAAAGCAAATACAAATAAGTATAGGGTCTTTCCGTGAATATCACCAAAATTATAAAACAACCGATGAATGTTTTGGTTCTGATATTAAATACAAAAAGCATTGGGTGGAGGTTTGCAAAATACCCAACAAAGGCGCGTGTGAACGACGATGATCGATTCACTTATACACATGGCATCTCTTGGCTTCACGATGACGGTTGGCATCGGGCATCCCTGATTAGTCCGAGTTGCGGATCCTACAGTTGTGATGCTCGTGATTTGACGGTGGCTGAATCCCACGAATGTTGGGTGTGGAGCAAGAATGGATGAAGAACTTGACCTGTTTGAGCTTGGATCTTTAAAATCTCCACCCCAGGAGCTCCTCCTTCGCTTTTGATGGCCCAAAAAGTATCCCAAGATCCCTCCACAGTAGCTGGATGTGACAAGATGCACTGGAGGGCTCGGATGAAGGTTGGTAGCGGAGGTAGTCCTGGAAGGTATTCTTGCACCTCGGCGAGGCTCGACGAGCCTCCGTTCAGGTTCTCTCCTGTAGGGTTAGTCACAAACAAATAGGCGAAGCTCGGGCGAGCTTCAGAAAGTAGAATGGGCGAAGGTGACGGCTTGGTAGTGATCTCCGACGTACGATAGAGAAGGGAGATCAGGGATACATATCTAGGCAAGATATGAGTGAACGAGGGTAAAGTGGATGGTTGGAGGATGATGGAGCAGGAAAAGGAAGTGTTGGCAAGTCGATTCTCCGTAGAGAATAGGCGAAGGAGTTCGCTGGAGGCTAGCTCCGATGAACTATGAAGGTAGTTATTACCAACTAAATATGTTATTAAAAACTAAAATAATTGCAGGAATGAAAATCTATTCCTAAAATTAACCTAAAAGGTAAGAAAATGGGTATCTCAGTGGTTGGACGACCATGAAGTGAAACCTCGACGGTCGGTGGCCGGAGATGATGGTGGAAGCCACCTCAACCTTCTCCTAACGCCACCGCAACTGGCTGGAGACGTCCCTGTCACAGGCTCAATCCAGAGCGCAAGAGAGGAGGGAAAAACTAGGGAAAAAGCAGCCCAAAAATCAAATGGAGGAAGAGGGTGCTGTTTTTTACAGATGTTGGAGACGAGGTGTTCGAGGAGATATCATGGGCGAATCGAAGGAGATCAGCCCAAATCGATGAGTTGGTGTGGATCTAGGATCCACGGTGATCAAATCTTATGAAGGGTCTAATCCTTCTCGAGCAACACACTTTGCGTGACGAGAAAGAGGGCTCATGTGATCTGCCAAAATGGGTGGGGGTAAACGATGCACAGTTGACTTGTGGTCAACTAAAGGAAGGCCCTGGTTGGTCTACGTGGACCAACCAGGAAAAACCAGCCCAAAAATGTTTATAAATTCATTAATAAATAATATAGGTTTTTATTAAAATAAAGTTATAAAATAAAAATTTTATTATTTTCTATATTATTTTATTATGATTTTTATTTATTTTTAGAGGTTGTTATTAAGAAAGTTTTTAGGGTTAATTTATAGGTTTATTTACCTATGTTTCGTGTATTTTATTTTTATTTTGTATTTTGTATTTTATTATTTTATTTTCTTATTTTTTATATTTATAACTTATTTTTATATACATAAATATATATTTGTTTTATTTTTATGATATAATATATACACTTAAATAAATATAAGTTATATAATATATAGGTAAATGTATAGCTATTTCTTATGTATTATATATATTATTTGTTTTAAATTGTTTAATTTGGTTTTATTTCATTTCTATATCTTTATTCGAGTATAAATAATATTTACAAGATTATAAAGAGTAAAATAATATATTTCACTTTTATGTATATACAGGTATAAGTATGGGTATTTTACCTATGTATTTTTATTCACTTAATTATTTTATTGTCTTATTTATGGTTTTATATTAGTTTTGATATGTACATATATTATAAATAATATTTACATCATTATAAAAACATAAAATTTAAAAATAGTAAACAATAAATAAAATGAATATTTTATACAGGTACCAAACCCAACTTTTATGCCTTAACTCTGATTTAAGTGAAACCACCTTCATTAAATAGCTTATTAAAAGTTATATACAATTAAAGGTGATTTTGGTTTTTATTTGGGAGATATATGTATGAGAGTTTTCATTTATGGCTTTTTATTTTGAGTATAGAATGAACATTGTATATCATTTTTACATGAAATCAATTTTGTATTTTTATTTACATTATTGTCTACAACTTTCATTTTGAGGGTTTTATTATTTGAGGTGTAAATAATAAATAATAAAATAGGTGTCAAAAATGAATTATTGATGAATAAATAAATGGAATCTTTAGGTGATTTTGGCCCTTATCTCCCCCTATTTTATTCCTTGTCGACCAAATCAATTCTTGACTTAGTCTCGAGGTTTAGGGTCATAAATTCTTTATTCTATAATTTTGTTATTAAAACATTATTTTATACAGTATTTATACAATAAAAATTAGATGTTAATTTGTGTACATTAGGCCTATTTACATTTGCCAGGGTTTTTAAGGCCAAAATGATAGAATAAAAATGATGAAATGGAGATTCATCACCTGTCAGAAATAAGAATATTGGGTATCTCGAATCGCAAGATGATGTTATCCTTCAGGAAGCGACAGACTATGCGATTGTTTGCGATTCGAGCAGGGATTTCCTCCACCCATATGCTGACATAATCGATGACGAGCAGGATGTATTCAATTCCATGACTGTTAGCGAATGGGCCCATGAAATCAATGCTCCAAGCGTCGAAGACGTCAGATATCTGATTATACTTCAAAGGCATTGTGTCTCGCATACTGATGTTCCCGGCCATTAGCTAATAGTCAGTACATTTCATCACATAATCGTTTGCATCCTTGAATAAAGTTGGACACAATAGGCCACATTGAATCACTTTCACTACTATCCTATTTCTAGAATGGTGTCCACCAGCTTCAAGCTTGTGATAGTGGTCTAGGACATCCATGATCTCTTCTTGAGGTATACACCTCCCCCACATGCATTCTGCGCCCTCTCGAAATAGATATGGATCTTCCCACTAGTAGAAGTGAATGTATGCCAAAAAGTTATCAATCTTGATCTTCGACCAATCTGGCAGAGTTTTCTTGGAGAAAATATAGTTGATGATATCCGCATACCAGGGGTGTAAGATCGCCTCATCTGGAAAAGTCTCTGTGACTAGAATGGAATTCTGCTTAGGAAGTTTTGCTTCAATGATTCCAGAAAGATGATCTTCCACCACATTCTTGATGCTTGGTTTGTCACAAATTTCCAAGTTAAATTGTTGGAGTAAAAGAATACAATGAATCAGACAAGGCTAGGCATATTCCTTTCTCTATAGGTACTTGATGGTAGAGTGGTCAGTGTAGATAATAATCCTAGATCAAAGGAGGTGTGATATGAACTTATCCAAGGCAAACATTATGGCTAGAAACTCTTTCTCTATCATTGTATATTTTCTGAGCTTCATCAAGTGTTCTTATAGCATAATGAATCACAAATGATAGTCCATCTCATCTTGGTCCTAACATAGCACCAATTGTAAAATATGGTGCATCCGGCATGATCTCAAAGGGTAGAGACCAATCATGTAGCTGCAAGAAAGGATAATGTGAGATCAAATCCTTCAACAGATTCAAGTATTAGAGAATCCAGCCATCGATCAAAAAATCTGCCTTCTTTTCGAGCAACTCAGTTAATGGCCGGGCGATCTTGTTGAGGTCTTTGATAAATCGACGATAGAAATCGACATGCCCCAAAAACGATTGGTCTTGCTTGAGATTTGTGGGTGGCTCAAGTTTTGAAATTACATCTAACTTGGCTGGGTCAACCTCCATGCCATGCTTGGTGATGACGTGTCCCCGCACGATTTCTTCAATCACCATGAAGTGACTCTTCTCCCATGACAATACGAGGTTCACATCACAACATCTTTTCAAAACTCAGTCTAAACATCCAAGACATTAGTCAAAGCTATAACTGTAGATTGAAAAGTTGTCCATGAATACTTCGAGAAAACTCCCTTCCATATTAGCAAAAATCGCCAACATGCATCTCTGGAAAGTAGCAGGCGCATTGCACAAAACAAAGGGCATATGACGGAATGTGTATGTTCTGAATGGGCAGGTGAATGGCATTTTGTCTTGATCCTCTAGCGTTATGGTGACTTGTTTGTACCCAGAGTAACCATCCAAGAAGTAGAAATATTCCTTCACGTCCAGTCTTTCGACTATCTGGTCGATGAAGGGCAATGGAAAGCGGTCCTTCTTTGTTGCAAGATTTAAGCATATGTAGTCTACACAGATGCTCCATGAGGTCGGTACTCGGGTCGGTATTTCCTTTCATTTGTCATTGGTGACAATGGCCCTGACTTCTTAGGAACTACGTGCAAGGGACTCACCCTTTTGCTAACGGAGATGGGATAGATAAATTCAGCATCACACCATTTGGTAATTTCTTTCATGGCTACCTATGATGAATATGTGATTCATCACTGTAAAGTTGAAAATGGAGCTTCTTTCCCGAGTAATTAGCCGCATTTCTCCATTTATTTTGCATTTTATCATTCATGCACTTAGAATTAATATTTATATTTTAGCATTCATAATTGCAATAAATAAGAAGCCCAAATTCCCTTGTAAATATCACATGTATATAACCCTAACTTTTCCTATTTAAAAGTTTTTTCACTCAATCAAAACCAAACAAAATCAACTTTGTAGTGTACATATTACTAACATTAATAAATGAAAAATAAAAAAATATTTACTTGTAAATTTACCCAATAAAACCAAACCCTGGTTCAAGACTAAAAGCCTTAAAATGAATATCTCTCTCATACAATCTCTTATGGACCCCTACTCACTTTTGAATTGATGTACATTCAATTATCTATAAAACAAGATAAAATACAAAAGAATCGGAGTTCATATGTGAAACTTGGGTTTTGAGCCCCTATTGTATATTATACATAGTGACTAAATTGACCTTATTATTTTATGTATAAAAACAACTTTTTGATTTATTTCTTTTGTATTTATTTTCTTTGATTATTGTTTTATAAAATGTGTAAAACTACAAATAAAAATTGAGGTAAAAATCAAGGAAAATAAATCAACATGGGTTTGTATATATAGTCTGTATAAAAGTCCCCTTTATTTTATCTTTTTATTTTATTAATTACTAAAAATCCAAAAATAGATTAAGTTTAAATATTTATTTTATATTTTATTACTTTTATTTTGATTTTTATCTTATTTAAAAGTGATAAAATTTGGCAAAATACAAAAAATTATGTATTTTATATATCTATAGTGCACCACTAAAATTACTTTTTGTACAGATGACTTCTTTTGATTTTGGATCCTTCACGACATTTGTAGATCTCATCGAGACGGACCATTTATGTTGACAACTTTTTTATTTGACCTCTTTTTCAATTTCTTTTTTATTAATCTTTGGAATTATTTTTTATTTTCTGGGAGCGACACGTGACGGCTCCTGGAGCCGCCACGTGTCACCCCCATTTTCTTTATTATTTCCTTTTAATTTTATTTTATTCAATCATTTAAATTATTTTTTATTTCTTTTTTTTATTTTATTTTTATTTTTTTTATTTATTAACTATTTATTTATTTATTTTCATTTATTTATATTATTTTTTATCATTTTTTATTTTTATTATTAATTATTTTATTTATACTTATCTTTTAATTTAAACTAAATCTTATTTTTTATTTCTTATTTCACAGTCATGTGGCCACGTGGTGTCCCCTCCTCTCTCTCTCTCCCTTCCGCCATGTTCCCCGCATGACGATTGCGTAATGCTGCTCGCGCAACCACTGGCCATCTGACCTGTGACCGCCCCTCTTCCTCTCACCCGCATGACCCGCAATCTTCGCCCTCCTCCTCCGCCTCTCCCCTATCTCCGTGCAACCACCCCTCTGCGAGCCCCAAGTATCACAACCACTTCCCCACTTTCCTCCAACCATCGGCCACAATCCTGTCTTCCACAGCTCCTACCCAATTGCCCATAAAATTCACCAGATTATCGATGATCGCCCCCATCAACCATTCTTGCGAGAAGGAAGAAAAATCTCCCAGTCGCATCAGTGACAACGAGTATGGCCCTTCGGTTGGGCGACGACCCTCTTCATCTCCGGCGAGATCTGTGGATCTCTAGTCCACGTCGCAACCACTCCATGTTGCTGCTCTAGCTTTGAACCTTCCTCATCGTGGCTCTTGAAGCAACGACCGGAGAAGAGCTCCATCGAGTAACCTCCTCCCAGGTGAGCATCCCCTGGTAGACTTCTCTTTCCCTCTTCTCCTTCCTCGTGCTTCATTTTCTTCCTATGTTTTCGTCCTTGCTCTAGTCATTCTCACTCAATCTCCTTCATATTCTTCCTTTGGTTTCTAATCATACCTCGTCATGTACTGCCTTGCCTATGTCGTAGCCCCATGCCACACCCACACCTCTCCTTCACGTAGATCTAGGCACACACCACTCCACCTTGGGATCTACGCTGACTACCGTCGCCAGTGCAAACAACCACCAACCTGCACCCACGTTGCTCTCCACTGCGGTCTGCCTTGGAAGTTATACATCCGTTGACCCACCATTGTTGTCCTCCTACTACCCCTTCGCAACCAGCCATCCGTGACTGCACAGCACCATGGTTGTGTCACTTTCACCTCTGCACCTCAGTTGACACGACCAGGCCTCCACCTCCCAGTGAAGCTCCACAGACATGATCAAGGTCGTGTGTCAACCTTGAGCACTCGACGCTCAACCTACTTGTTGATTCGTTAACTGTACACATCATGTCCATGATGAATTGCAAAATCGGCCCTTTAAGAGTGCTAGATTAGCACTTCAACATGTCGATGCAGTCGGGCCGATTTTGGTCATCAAAGAGACCACCTCATTGATATAGGTCAGATAAGAATGCGATGGTCGTTAATTTTTTTATTTTACTTGGCAAGATACCAAGGTCAAACTCAGGGACGCGAGCCTCTCTCGTATTCATCGGATTTAAGTTTTTTTAATTAAATGTTGAGTTAAACATATAAAGGTCAAATCATGCGAGTATACAACAACAAGACAATGCAATTAAAAATAAATATGCATTTTTTTATCCAATTTTTATCATGCAAATAAATGACATGAAATGCAATGAAAATGTAATGGAAATATGCCCTAGGTTAATAATGATGAGCAAAATTAAATATGAGTCAATTTCAGATTTGCTTAAAAATGTCAAGCTTGATCGATAATGTTAACAAGGCATAAGTTACTAATAAGGGACACATGGCGAATACAATAATACATAAAAATTCAAGTGTCCAAAATGCGAAACTTAATATGTCATTAAGAAGTACATCAAACAAGCTTTCAAATGAGACTGAAATCAACTGAAATGGAAACATGATGCTCAAGATATGCATAAAGAAAGACAAGGGCATAAATGCAAGAAAACATGAAATGATAACTACAAAAAGGTCCCTGGGAAGGACTAAAATGAAAATAAAATAAGTTCTGAGGCCTTCCCTGTAAATTAACCATACGCGAGGGGACCTTTTTGCAAATTTGGAGAAGTTCGAGGGCGTCTCTGCAAAGTGCCCAGATAAACACGTGCAACGCACGTGCTCTCCAGGCTCGGATGAAGGCTCGGGATCAGCAGAGGTTCGGAGGCGCTTCGGCTAGGCTCGAGCTCTGTCGATGCTGCTGATGGCTCGGCGCAGGCTCGGAGGAGGCACGGTGCATCCAAGCCTGGAGGCTCGGACGGGAGGCTCGGTGAACGGAGCAGGTGGGAGCTCATAGCTCCTCCGCCGTGGGTGGCGGAGGAGGTGGATCGGAGGCGTGATAGGGTTTGGAGGAGGGAGAAGGTGAGCGGAGGGTTAAGCGAGAAAGGGGGAGGTGTGGCGGAGCTAAATGGGTGATCATCGGAGCGGGAAAGTGCGTGAAGAAGCTAAGAAAATTAGGCAAAAATAAGAAAAAAAACAAAAGAAGATCAGAGATCTTACCTGGGCAATGGCGGGTCGAAGGGCCTGTGCTTGAGCTCCAAAAGGAGCTCGGGTCTTCGCAACATGCTGGGCGGCCATCCCAGTGAGCTCGGGCGGCGATAGGGCGCCGCAGCTCCGCCGTCGAAGGCGGAGGGTCTCACCAGGGGGCCTCGTCGTCTTCGCTCAATCCGGCCACCTCCCCCTGTCACTGGGAGGTGGCGGAGGGCTGGGCGAGCCCCCATGTAAAGGCGGACGCCGGCTAATGGAGGGGGGAGCGAGGTCTTTAAAGGGGAAGCCGGCGGTGAACGTGGT
Organism: Ottelia alismoides; assembly: GCA_037367405.1. Taxonomy (NCBI): domain Eukaryota; kingdom Viridiplantae; phylum Streptophyta; class Magnoliopsida; order Alismatales; family Hydrocharitaceae; genus Ottelia; species Ottelia alismoides. The sequence continues at coordinate 264,556 of JAZKJV010000566.1, read as the reverse complement.
GAGAACGTGGGTTTCGAGGGAGAACTGGGACGACTAGGGGAACGACGGTGGTAAATGGAGGCGTGCGCGAGGTAGAGGGACGAGTGGGGAAGACCGAGAGGTACTTGGCACGTGGGGGTGATGGCTGGTGAGGGCGAAAAAAAATGGGAAGGGGGCGAGGTCTGCGTGAGATGGAAGACGTGGGAGAGAGAGTCTTCGGGAGGTAGACGAAGATGGTTAACCGTTGGATCTGGTGATCCAACGGCTGGTATTTGGGCACGAAAGGACGGTGTAGATAGGATCTGGGCGATGCGAACGAAGGCAGATGGTGTGGCCACGTGTCGTGATTGTAGAGCGGCGCGAACAGGCGGTGGTGATCAAAAGATGGTGTGATCGAAGGGCTGAAGAGCGTCAAAGGGAGCAATGGTTCAGATGAAAGATCTAGAGCACGATCGAAGGGCGCATAATTCGCCATGTGGCGCGCTCTGCGCTCGGCGCTGATGAACGGTGATGATCAAGGGGCGGAGAAGATCAATGGCTGAGGTAATAGGCGCGCGTGGACACAGCGGGGCCGTTGGATCTAAAGCGAGATCCAACGACCAGGGGTGGTGGCGGAAAATAACAAAGGAAGCGGGCCACATGGCGCCCCCAGAATGGGCCACGTGGCCCAATCAGATTATTCAGAAGGTTTTTCTGATTTTTGAGGGCCATATTGGCCGAATTTGAGAAAGCTCAAAACATGAAAGTTGTAGATCTTGACGAGATCTACAAGTTTCATGTTGACCAAAACTGGAGAAGAGATCAAATGAAGACGCGAAATATTTTTGAGGGTATTTTTAAGTCTAAAAATACCACAAATTTTTATTTTGTCATTTTTTTGTGATTTTTAATTTATTTAGGACTCTGTTAATTACAGGACTTTAACTGGGTTTTATTGACAAAACTTTAAGCAAGGGGGTTAATTATAGGAAATAAAGATGATGAAACTGAGGTTCATCACCCCCCTATACTTAAACTATGCTCGTCCTCGAGCATCAAAAAGAATGACTAAGTTGGATTAACCCCCTTGTGCATGTGAATACCGGATCCAATCTGATCAAGTCGATCCAAAATTCTAGAGTTCAACCCAGCCTTAATCAAGAGGCTTCAAATTCCTCTACTTCTCTAGACTCTCTCTGATGTACATATAAGCTAAAGGATATGAAGTTTAGTGTTGACTGCAATTTCGAGAGTAGAGTCAATTCGTCACCCAAAATCTTGGTCCGAGAAAATCTCCTAAGGACCCAATCCTCAGCACTAGGGAATAAATCAAATCTTGCATTCAGTCCACCGTCTCTTTAGTTGTCAGACTTAGAAAATGTAGATGGCAGGCCAAAAATGGAGGGCATGGGATTGTGTCAATTCTTCTCTCCCTCTCATTGGAACAAGGATTCTCTCTAGTGCCTTTGTACGCAACACATTTTTTTGGTGTTGATCAGTGCGTCCGTCAAGAGAAGTTGGAGCCGTCTGCACTTGTTTTTCTGGGAGTACACCGGGGTGTGTCTCTTTTGAGTACCTATCGTACCTTCGACACCCAGACTTGTAGTATTTACGATGCAGAGCCCTTTTTTTGGTGCAAGCCCGACTCCTGGTCCTAATAGCGGTGGTCCAAGTGGACACTTTGAAAAGTTTGGGAGCGCTCGCCTTTGGTGGAAGCTCTTTGATATGTAACTTTGTGGAATGAGAGCTTTTCTTTGAAATTTCTTTGATTTGTATAATTTGTGGCTAGCTCCACTTCTTTTACCAAAAGTTGGCGCACACTGATCAATATTTTTTATTTATTTCACACCCTGGCACTTAGGTCAATGTCAAGAGATTAGTATAAGAACCAAGTTCTCATACTGGCTAATATTGCTGACACTCAGGTTTTATGAAGCCTCCAAAGACTTTATCCCATCCTCGAGCATCATTAGATCAAGTCCAGACTCGACTTCCTCATCCCAATCCCTCAGGTGAAAAATCAACTCATCTCATCAAAAACCGCAGTCGTGTATGTGATGTGCTGATCATATTTTTTTATGTCTGAGACTAAGCATGGAATATAGCATGCAAATCTAGAAACTTAGGGGAATGTGGATGATTAAGTCTAAGACCCTGATGGCTAAGGCTGGTTAACCTAAAATCTCAAAGACCTCAAAAAGCTAAGTCTCTTTGACCACTTCAGATCATGGGTGAAAGTGTAAGTGTAGAGGACTAATCCAACTTCTTCATTCAAAAACAAGACACATTTTTTATTCATTTTTTTTAAACTTTAAGAGATATTAGAACTTCTAAACTCAATTGAGCATCTGCAATTCAGCCAGTATGGATGTAAGTACAAGTCGAAGCCCGTTGCTTGAGGACGGGGCCTTACGCGATGTCCTCTAAACCATCCAATCTGCTAAGGGTGAACTCTCACTGAATGCGGCTTACTTAATTGGGCTTAGTAGTCACTAACGGCTCCTAAAGGGTTTTGCGGTTTTTCTCATTTTTTTATGGATTTTAATGAAGGTTAAAACACGAGTTAAACTCAACTTCTTTGAAAAGAGAAGGCGATTTTTCAAAACCATGTCACACAAAATAAAAAGTTTCAAAACATTTTCAAAAATCATTTTCGAAAATATTTTTATAAAAATAGCGTAACATAATATCGAAAAGACGTGAAATCATTTGAGTTCTCTTAGTCCAACGATTTTTACCTTAGCCAAAAAGTTTTAAATTTTTCAAATTTTTCAGATTATAGCTAAAGTAAATATACGGTATATACGGTATACCCCCCTATAGTTAAACTTTGCTATGTCCTCATAGCACTAGATGTTACAAGTACATAGGTCCATTTAAGTATATAGGAATATACGGGAGCTAAGAGGGGCTCACCCTATACTTAGGTTAGAAATAACCTAAGTATAAAGGCAAGAAAAGAAGAGTAGAGAAAAATCACGGAGACTTGGGTCCCCCCTATACTTAGGCTGAGATTAGCCTAAGTATAAAGATGGGAATTGATGTTGGAAGGGACCCAAGGTGAACGAAGAAGAGGAATGGTATTTACAAGTGAGCGGTTGAATCTTTGGAGATGAAATGGAGTGACTAAGGTTTTAGGGTTGTGTAGCAAACATGGCTCATTTCAAGCAAGCAAAAACCCTTAGTTTCACCAACTCACACATGAAACCAACCGAAGTTGGTTTATTATCTTGTCAGCTTTATTGGTGATAAAGCCTTAGATATTTACGCGAAAAATGTGAAATGAAAATCAAGGTGTATGCGCGGGTGTTGCTCTCCCAAAACCGAATTTTACTCCATTTCTGTTTGACTTGCAATTAACAGTCCCAATTTTATTTTGAATTATCACTGAATTAAGGCTAGCACATAAATCAGAAAATCATCGTCTACCGTTCATTCCATTTTCCATTAATCCTAGGTGATCGAGCTAGGAAATGAAAGTCGAGAAAAACATGTATTCGATGAAAAAAACGCGATCTAGGCTAAACGAGAAATCATGCAGTGATTTGACAAAAACACATGAAAAACTGAGGCCGTTTTGAAAACCAAATCCAACATGTATGCAAGTCGAAAAAGCCGCACCTAATCATGCATCTATTAGCGGTAATTGATTTTCATTAATTTTAGCTAAGTGATGCGAGATTATGTGCGTATAGAATTTAGTGTCTCCTACCTACGATTAAGCACGTAAAAATATAAAAAATAAAATGAGCTCGGAGAGCCGCGTGCCTATCCTAGGTAGACACTCAAGTGGGGATGATCCCCACACAACCACATTCGTTCGATTACGCACGCGAGTCTTCGATCGAAGACCGCTGTAAAAGACGAGTTTATTATAAGCAAAAATAAAATGCGACACACATTTTTTTTATCGACTCCAAGCATGCTTCTGTGGCTCCTCGCAGCGGGGAGTATCCTGCTCCTCGCCTCCTTGATCCATCAAGGGCCCTACCACAAAAACAATAGTTAGATATCAAATAAGGAAGAAAGAATTTTATATGCAAAATATATGATCATTTGACCTCTAAAAAGAAACACTAAATTAAACAAACAAAAATCCAAAAAATATAAGAAATGAGCCGTGTCCCCGGCAACGGCGCCATTTGATGAACCGCAAAATCGGCCCTTTAAGAGTGCTAGATTAGCACTTCAACATGTCGATGCAGTCGGGCCGATTTTGGTCATCAAAGAGACCACCTCATTGATATAGGTCAGATAAGAATGCGATGGTCGTTAATTTTTTTATTTTACTTGGCAAGATACCAAGGTCGAACTCAGGGACACGAGCCTCTCTCGTATTCATCGGATTTAAGTTTTTTTAATTAAATGTTGAGTTAAACATATAAAGGTCAAATCATGCGAGTATACAACAACAAGACAATGCAATTAAAAATAAATATGCATTTTTTAATCCAATTTTTATCATGCAAATAAATGACATGAAATGCAATGAAAATGTAATGGAAATATGCCCTAGGTTAATAATGATGAGCAAAATTAAATATGAGTCAATTTCAGATTTGCTTAAAAATGTCAAGCTTGATCGATAATGTTAACAAGGCATAAGTTACTAATAAGGGACACATGGCAAATACAATAATACATAAAAATTCAAGTTTCCAAAATGTGAAACTTAATATGTCATTAAGAAGTACATCAAACAAGCTTTCAAATGAGACTGAAATCAACTGAAACGGAAACATGATGCTCAAGATATGCATAAAGAAAGACAAGGGCATAAATGCAAGAAAACATGAAATGATAACTACAAAAAGGTCCCTGAGAAGGACTAAAATGAAAATAAAATAAGTTCTGAGGCCTTCCCTGTAAATTAACCATACGCGCGGGGACCTTTTTGCAAATTTGGAGAAGTTCGAGGGCGTCTCTGCAAAGTGCCCAGATAAACACGTGCAACGCACGTGCTCTCCAGGCTCGGATGAAGGCTCGGGATCAGCAGAGGTTCGGAGGTGCTTCGGCTAGGCTCGAGCTCTGTCGAAGCTGCTGATGGCTCGGCGCAGGCTCGGAGGAGGCACGGTGCATCCAAGCCTGGAGGCTCGGAAGGGAGGCTCGGTGAACGGAGCAGGTGGGAGCTCATAGCTCCTCCGTCGTGGGTGGCGGAGGAGGTGGGTCGGAGGCGTGATAGGGTTTGGAGGAGGGAGAAGGTGAGCGGAGGGTTAAGCAAGAAAGGGGGAGGTGTGGCGGAGCTAAATGGGTGATCATTGGAGCGGGAAAGTGCGTGAAGAAGCTAAGAAAATTAGGCAAAAAAAAGAAAAAAACAAAAGAAGATTAGAGATCTTACCTGGGCAATGGCGGGTCGAAGGGCATGTGCTTGAGCTCCAAAAGGAGCTCGGGTCTTCGCAACATGCTGGGCGGCCATCCCAGCGAGCTCAGGCGGCGATAGGGTGCCGCAGCTCCGCCATCGAAGGCGGAGGGTCTCACCAGGGGGCCTCGTCGTCTTCGCTCAATCCGGCCACCTCCCCCTGTCACTGGGAGGTGGCGGAGGGCTGGGCGAGCCCCCATGTAAAGGCAGACGCCGGCTAATGGAGGGGGGAGCGAGGTCTTTAAAGGGGAAGCCGGCGATGAACGTGGTGAGAACGTGGGTTTCGAGGGAGAACTGGGACGACTAGGGGAACGACGGTGGTAAATGGAGGCGTACGCGAGGTAGAGGGACGAGTGGGGAAGACCGAGAGGTACTTGGCATGTGGGGGTGATGGCTGGTGAGGGCGAAAAAAAATGGGAAGGGGGCGAGGTCTGCGTGAGATGGAAGACGTGGGAGAGAGAGTCTTCGGGAGGTAGACGAAGATGGTTAACCGTTGGATCTGCTGATCCAACGGCGGGTATTTGGGCACGAAAGGACGGTGTAGATAGGATCTGGGCGATGCGAACGAAGGCAGATGGTGTGGCCACGTGTCGTGATTGTAGAGCGGAGCGAACAGGCGGTGGTGATCAAAAGATGGCGTGATCGAAGGGCCGAAGAGCGTCAAAGGGAGCAATGGTTCAGATGAAAGATTTAGAGCACGATCGGAGGGCGCATAATTCACCACGTGACGCGCTCTGCGCTCGGCGCTGATGAACGGTGATGATCAAGGGGCGGAGAAGATCAATGGCTGAGGCAATAGGCGCGCGTGGACACAGCGGGGCCGTTGGATCTGAAGCGAGATCCAACGGCCAGGGGTGGTGGCGGAAAAAGACAAAGGAAGCGGGCCACATGGCGCCCCCAGAATGGGCCACGTGGCCCAATCAGATTATTCAGAAGGTTTTTCTGATTTTTGAGGGCCATATTGGCCGAATTTGAGAAAGCTCAAAACATGAAAGTTGTAGATCTTGACGAGATCTACAAGTTTCATGTTGACCAATACTGGAGAAGAGATCAAATGAAGACCCGAAATATTTTTGAGGATATTTTTAAGTCTAAAAATACCACAAATTTTTATTTTGTCATTTTTTTGTGATTTTTAATTTATTTAGGACTCTGTTAATTACAGGACTTTAACTGGGTTTTATTGACAAAACTTTAAGCAAGGGGGTTAATTATAGGAAATAAAGATGATGAAACTGAGGTTCATCAGTCCACCACCTTGGATGTACCTCAGGTCGCGTCTTCATCGACATGCCTCCGCTCTCGGCCCATCACCATTACCTGACCTTCTCTCTCCCACTCCAGCATCATCGCTCGCTCTGCCTACGCCAGCCACCTCTGCCAAGGCCACAATTATCATCGATCACCCACATGTGACACACAACCCTCTGTCATTGACAGCCTCGCCTACTTCACCGGGCATCATACCCCCTCAGCCCATGAGCTCGCTACTCATATCCTCCCCACCTCATGTGCAAATCACGTGAGGCTAGGGGAAATTTGCATGGAAGCCCTCCCCGTTCTCCACATTCATCAGAAGGCCCAACCCTAGCTTGGGCATGTGAGGTGCATGTGCCCCTTAGACAAAATTGTAGTGGTCACCTCCAATGTTCTGCAATCACAAGAAAGTCCGCAGCCAGAAGTCGTGTGTGTTGATGCCTCACCCTAGACAAATTACGCGAAGAGCCTCACAAGTCTTGGTAATTATATATAAATCCAGACAATATATTTATTTTATTCTCATTTTTATTTTATGTATTTCATTCATATCTTTGTGTTTTAGCTCTGTTTTGAGTCATATTTTCCATCATTTCGTCATTCTAAAAATTACACTGTGTAGAACCATTTATGCTCTATTATGTGGATGTTTAATTGAGTTTTTATGAAATGTGATTAATATAATATAATTATTTTGGTAGAAAATCGCATAATTTACCTTTTACATAATTTGAAATTGATATTAAATTTATTATTGCTCCAAAAATTCACAATAGATAGATTTAAGTGCAGTTTACATTGTGCCCAAATTGCATTCCATTTGCATGCACATCGATGTCAAAATAAATTAAATATATGATTTGATTAATTAATTTTTAATAGACAGAAGACCCATTATTTTTAGGATCTAACATTTTTAATGATACCTATCACTTAGAACTATCTAGGATGATTTTATTTACGAAAAATATTATGTTTGCTATTTATTATAATTAAATTATGAAAAATCAACTTGCATGTATTTTTAATTCATAATAAATTCATTATGCATCCAAAAATTCCAAAACAATTATAGTGCATTAATTTCACAATATTTCACATTCTTGTCAAGTTTTAGAATTTTCGAACATCGTTTGATCAAGAATTGCAATTTAGCACTTAAACTTACCTGAATTTACATTTCATAATTATTTACATAAAAATGATAAAAAATGCCTTTCTGAAAGCATAACATCTAGACCGACTAATAACCAACTTGAGGAGACAATGGTCTCCCTGAGTTCGAACATGGGCTTGCCCAAGTAAACTAAAATCAGACTGCTTGCCTAAATTGATAAATTAATTAAGTGGTCTTTCTTGATTGAATACGAATTGCCTACCTACAATGAACATATATTAGATGTTAATTTCACCGAAGTAGTGAGGGTAATTTTTAGGTTCGTCAGATGGTGTTGTTGCTAGGGAGGCACAACTTAGGTTGACTTTTTTAGAAAATTTAGATATTAGTTTTTCCACCTCGGGTAGTCTGACCCCCCGACCTTTTTCTTGTAATTATCACTATGTTTATTTTCCTGCATGTATTTATTTTTTTTCTTTATTTTATTTTATGTTATTTTGTGTAACTCTCTAACCACCATCTTATTTGTGTGTGAGGAACCCGACGTGATGGAGCGACTGCTTAGGTGGCCAAGCAACTCAGGAGCATTGGAGGCCGATTTTTCTGGGAATAAGCTGACAAAAGGAATTGCATAAAAATTTAGATCGATTCGAGTCATGAGAGAGCGTAGAGTATAGGATTTTATTTTTGCATTTTATTTTATTTTGTAATTAATTTGTATTAATTTAGGTAATTGCATTTTTCCAGTGTTTCCCGTTTGGGATCTCGCGTGTGTTACCGAACTTTAGACACTTATATTTATGGTGTATCAAGACCTGTTTCACTCTCCGATGAGGGTGGGACTCGACTTGAGTGGCTCGTAGGTTAGACCTGCACTTGGGGCTATTAGGTCAATATTTTCTTGAGCTCGTAAAATATAGGACATACATTCACTTTAATAATACGCACCTTAGATCGTTCTAACTTAGTCAAATTCACTTCTTTCTGCTAATTAAAACTATCTGTTAGGCACAGTTTTCTAACTTGCATTCATTTAGCATAAAAATTTCAATCTTGTATTGCATTCTGCTTATAGAGTGCGAGTATCACTGTAAGTCTTCTGAACATGGCATGCATCATTGATTTTATCTTTGCATCAGCTTTTCTCGACTCACTTCTCCTTGGTTTTAAAACTTAGGATAAAAGGAAATCAGGACTACTCGTTAGGTGTGCCTTGTGTGGTGGATTTAATTCAGAGATAACCAAACAAAAAATCAAGATTGCTAATACAATTTTGACCAAATTAACTAAACTTAATTTATTTTCGGGATAGCATCCCCATTATTGTATGCAGGTAGCTACCTTCAGACAAAGTGGGTGAGGACGAACACATTAAGGTTAAAGCCCAAATCCTTGGACTTGCCCCCTAACTCTCCTTTTCTGACTCTTGCACATTTGGGAGCTGCAAGGGCTTTCCTTCGACCTTAGTATATGTTTTGGATATGTAAACCTGTGTGTCTCCTTTGGGGTGTAATATTGAACCCGACTGCCTGGGCAGATCACCTCATTGATTAGGAGCATTCAGGAGCACCGTTGGGCATAAGGCGACTCTCCATGTGTACATGTATAAAAGTATTATTTTACTACTTAACTAAAATCGAAAATATAACGATAGGACCTTTGCGAGCATCGCCGTGTTAAGTTGGTAAAATACGGGTTTGCTCTTGCGTTTTTTTTTGTATCTGTCAGTGTGTGTTATCCTTATGCATAATTGCACATTTTTGACCGCCATCCACTTACATTCATCTTTCTCGAAGATGTCGGGATATTGGTCCCCATACCCTGACCTCTCTGGTCACTCCTCCTCGACCATATAGAGTTCATCTTCGCCTTCTCCTTCTTCCATGTATCCTCCACCATCCGTGGGAGACGATTACCCATGGTCAGTTTCACCCCACCCTGATTATGAAGTCAGAACTTCGATTGACTTCTCCACTTCTTCGCATTTTCTCACTTGCTCCACATTCTAACACTCTGGATCCGCTTCCATCTTGGGCTGACTCACATTATTCTCAAGAGCTTGCTGGAATCAAGAAACTATTTGTAGAACAAGCCACTGCTAAGACAAATAATTGGAAGAGTTACTCACCCAAAGACCTCATTATTTCCTCATATGAATGTTGGGACAGGTCAACAATTCACGCACTCCCACTTTGACTTAACCATAAAATATAACATGGTCGAACTAACACATCGAATGGATAGGACTGCACCTTATATTTTCCAGACTTGATTGAACTTAGTTTTCAAGCTCGCATTGACCAGCCATTTAGTGAGCCTACACATATAGGGGATGGACTCATAAGATAGATCTACAACCCTCTGTATACTAAATCCATTATACGAGGCTCCGACCAATATCTACCACACGGATGGTCTATACTCAACCCAACAATACATGCCGGAGTCTAGGTATGTTGAGTATGAGACTCCAAGTTCTAGCGGTATCCTCCAATTGAGCAGAATTCGCCCATGATGTGTCATGAGGACTTTTTAGAGGATGATATTTCTAGACTTGTCAAGAGACAAGAATCAATTGAGGATGGGTAGAAAGATGTCAAAAACATATTGAACTCTTTCTGCCAGCTTGGGTATGAAAGTGGAAAAGGAAATAAGTGGATTTGACGTTAAAAACATAGCGGACACTAGGGAACTGATGAATCTCCATTTCATCACCTTATTCTTTCATTTTGGTCTTTAAACCCTAGATAAATACATGTATATAACATTATTTTATATAAATTAACACATGTTATTTACATTATAAATACTGTAAAAAAAATACCTCTTTAGTTGCCAAAATAAAAGAATAAAGAAAAGAAAAGAAAATTAAATGAATATCAAAGGTATTGAGTGACCCTAAACCCCGAGACGAAGTCAAGAATTGACTTGGCCAACAAGGAATAAATTATGGGGAGATAAGGGTCAAAAATACAATAAAACCCTATTTATTTATTCACCCAGAAGTCTATTTTGGGATGTAATTTAATCTTTATTATTTGTACATCAAATCAATAAACTTTGTACATGAAATATGTAGATAAAAATACATAGAAAATTACAAAATTTATTTCACATAAAAATACTGCATAATGTGCTTTCTACACTTAGAATAAAAACCCAAAATCCGAACTTCATAGACATGTATCTTCTTTATATGAACTCAAAATTCACCAAAATCACTTTAATTGTATATAAATTTTAATTAGATATTTAATGAATGTTATTTCATTTAATTTGTACAAAGATGCAAAAGTTAGGTTTTGGATCCCTATTTTTCAGTATTTCATATTTTTATGATTTTATAAATTATATATGAAATCCATATACATAATTAAAATAAAAGAAAACAACAAAAACACCATAAAATAAATAATTGAATTCACACATAACGATGAATTATATACACATATACACATATAATAAATACATATATTTATTTAAGTGTACATATTACTTTAGAAAAATATAATAAAATATATTTATGTGTAATTAAATACTTTATAAATATATAAATTATGTATAAAAATAATAAAATCTAAAATACAAAAAAAATAAAATACCTCATATATAGGTAAATATACATGTAAATATACATGCAAAAATAAACATATAATAAATCAACTCATAAAAATAAAAAAATATATTAAAATACTACATAAAATAATAAATATTTTTATATTTTAACCTAAAGTTAATAAAATCATTTATTATTTTTAATTGAATTAATAGATGATTTTAGCTTTGTTATGTCTTTTTCTTGTTTGACGTGGACCAGTGAGGAGTGAGTCCACGTTGACCTCAGTCAATTGTTCACCTCGCGTAGCCCTGCGTCTGTCAGAAGCAGACCGCCTCGTTTCACCCAATTTTAGAGACCAAGTGTTTCATTCTTTTGCCTTGATTCTTTCCGAGATCTTCTTCCTAGATCCTTGACCTTCACGCACGCATATCATTTTGATCGATGAGCCTCTGAGTCAAACACACTCCTCGAGTCAACCTCGCCTAGTATATAGTATCTCCTCCACCATCCTCCTCGATTTGATCCCTCTTCTGCCATCCAAACCCTAACCCTAGTAGATCGGATTGAACCTCCTGGTGATAGTAGGAGACTCTCCAATGGTTCAACGAGCGGGAAAGGTCATGATTCGAGGTAGATCCAAGCTCTGTCGCCATCTCCGCTGCGATCTTTTGCTCCCTGCCTTCCAGGTCCAGTGAGCTTCTATCTCTTGCACTCTTTGATTCCTAGGATTAAGATTAGAGTAGTTTGTCTTTACTTTCCTGTTAATCTTGCATCTTATTTCATAAAAATTAAAACTCGTAGTTCAACGAATCTGAGCTCCAGCAACCCTTCCAATGTCCTTCGACCATTAGACCATTATCACTTCGGTCCTTCTCACTTCACCTTTGCCCTAGGCACCCCTTCTCAACCTCATCCTTCTTGGATTAGGAGATTGACCCTCCTCTTCCGCCGTTCATTGGAGGGTCGATGCTGAACCTCTCCTCCCTCCATCTCACACCGTTCGGACACCTAGAACCTTCCTTTGTGTATGTTAAGACTTCCTGCAGGTATTGGAGGACCCATGAATCCTTGAGGGTCGAAATTTTGTCTTAAGTTCAGACAGCTGCGCTTCATTCTTCACCGAGCACCCAGGACCCCATCGATGGGTCCTGGAACATTCTGAAGGCTTCTAAGGCTCGGAGGAGCTCGAGCTCTATTTTGGGCCCTTTGTAGGCAGCTAAGACCACTAGAGAAGGAGGCTTCAGCCGATTGAAGCTCGCCTAGCCTGAGTTCTTCATCTGTTCTTTCTAGTGCTTCTAGCACTATTGGATCATGGGAGGAGCTCCAGTTTTGATCCAGTCTATCAGATTGAGGCTCGTCATCATCGTTGGATCTCACCAGAATCTTATCTCAGCCGTAGACCCACGAAGGGTTATCAACGTACCATCAGTCAACACGTGGACACGTGGAGGACCAGAGCTGTCGGATCACTTGGCGGGGGTATTTTGCATCTTCTACCTCCATCCTTTTGTATTTCATTTTTAGCATAAAACACTCATCGGTAGTTATAAAGTTTCTGTAATTTTTGTAGTTTGTCCCTTGTACATTCCATATTTGCTTTTAGGTCTAGTCTTTGTCACCTCACGTGCATGTGTTGTGAGAGACTGGGTGGTTTCCACGTGGACCCTTGGGTCTCTGTTATTTCTTTTTAGTCCTGTAACTTTTATTTCTATTATTAAAACTTTTGGATAAATTGCAACTTTGGCATGTTGCTTATTATTAATTACAAAAATACCCCTACAAGCGTAGATTGAATTATTTATTATGGGCTTTTTTCATGTTTAAACATATAATTCTCTAGGGGGTTTGGGAATTGAAGGATATTTTTGGTTAATTGCATTTAGGTACCTGCCAGAATATTATTTTTCATTTCTTTTATTTTGTTTATGAAAAATATCATCTGACCTCCAAAAATTTTAGGAAAAATAATTTAAGTGCATAGTCATGTATCAAATCACATATAGTTTTTGCTAGGTATTTTAAAGTATTTTCCTATATTTAAAAATTCAAGAACTTTGCATTTATTCCCTATTTCTAGTAAAAAATACAAAAAATATAAAAACCTTTTGAAAAAAACTAAAAAATATATATTGGGTATTATTCTATTTTGCACTTACAGACCTAAAATGCCTAAAATAGAAAAAGAAAATTACTAAAAAATTAAAAAGCCCTAAAATCCTTATAAAAATTATAAAAGAACTCTTCAAAATCCACAAACATTTATTTCTATTTCTGTAGCTTATTTATACTATATATTATATATTAAAATTGGTTTTGAAAAATTATGAGGAGTTTAATTATTTTTAAAATCCAAAACAATCCGGGAGCAATTCATTGTTAACTGTTTGATTATTCTTATTTAAATAAAAATACAAAAAAATAACAAAAATAAAAAGAAAATTTACAAAAACAAAACAAATATAAAAAACAAAAAGATTGTATTCTGCATATTTTGAGTATTTATAAGTATATATACATGTATACTAGTCCATATAATATGTTTTTACCTATATTTAATTCTATTATAATAAATATTTTAATTATTAAAAACACTCAAAATATTTTTAATACCCTAAAAAATTAAAAGGACTATACTTAGGATATTTTCTTAATTTTCTTTATTTTATATCTATTTATATCCTATTTATATATTATAATATCTAGATACGTTATATATATTCCTTAACTAAAAAAAGAAAATATAAAATCAAAAAATATAGAATTTAAAAATACAGAATTTAAAACAAAACAAAAAATCATAAATTTAAAAAATTCTTAAAAAATCACAAAATTAAAAACCCACTAAAAATCATAAACCACTTTAAAAATGTAAAATACATTGATTGTCTTTTCTTAATCAATTGGTGTGATCTATTCCATGTTCCCCATGTGTTCGGCACCTTACTTGTACTTGACCACTGTACATATTTATTTGTAGGGTTTTATAATAAATTTTGATCCACTTGTCTTGATTGCTTCATTTATTTATGGGTTATTTGTTTAATTACTTGGATTTTGTGAGTGGTCACTTTGAGGACTGAGTTCCCGCCTTATGTGGAATATCAGACCCTTACAAGAATCGAATTTTCAAATGGCATTGTTACCGGGGAGCAACGCGTAGGATAGTTTTTTGTGATATTCTTTACTTCATTATTTTCCTTGTTTCATTTTCCCTTTAATTGATATAATTGCTCAATTGCTAATCATGTCTCTCATATTTTCCATGCGAGAGACTTCAAGGCAAAGGCAATCGCCTAGGTGGTTGGAGCACCCGAGTTTTGAAGAGGGGATCTCTTCTTGTTGTGATCTTCTTGGAGAGAGCAAAAGAGAGAAAGAGAGATCAATTAGCATAGCATTTTTATTCTTGTGAGAGAGTGACATCTTTCTCATTATTATTTGTAATAATACATGTGGACTTGGACTTGAACATTCGGGCCCAATTTCCAAGGGTTGGTTCACTCGGGGGCTTACCGAGTTCTCTTTATGATTTTCTTCATCTTCTATCTTTTATTCTCCCTATTTTCCCATTATTTTTCTTTGTTTTCCATGATTTGTGTTTTCTGCCTTTATTTCTATTTTTGTGGAATGATCCCTTAGCATTTTTAGGATTGCTTTCTCAGTAATCTAAGGCCAAACACCTAATATATTGCATGTACCTATAGCTTCTACATTTGGACTTAGATCAAAAATTAATTGCTAAATATTTAGACTTGAAACTGTATGCCATGAGAGGCCTTCATACAACGCTTGTAGGACCCACTATGTTGGGTACTAAGGAGCCTCCAAGACTGGAATCATAGGTTTCTCTTCTTGGTGTTTAGCATTTGGTTCTTCACTATAATAGCAATTCCTACTTAGGATGATTTCCTCCGTTCGCATACCGTACATATAGCTTAGGCTTAAAAATTCCGCCATGCATCCTGCATGGAGAGCGCTGGGAAGCACTGTAAGTCTTGTATCTGAGCATTCATCGTCTAGGCACTAAGGAGAGATTTCCATCTCAATGGTTCCTTACATAGCTTTCCCGTTCTCTCCCTCTAATTTTGAGCACTTAGGGCAAAAAGAAACTTTGAAAAAATCATTAGGCATTTATTATTGAAAAATACTAAAAAAAGTGAAAACCCAAAAATTAAAAAAGGGACTGCTAATCTCACTTTAACTCTAATTAAAATATGTAATGAACATCATTGTTTGGGTTTCATAAAGACCTCATTACATTCAGGTACATTCCAAACAGAGTGAGGCACAACCCTTAAGGAATATAGCCAAAAGCCTGATCTGTGGCTGCCTCAACAATCACCTGGGACCGGCAAAGTACCGACGCTCCTATCATACGCGAACGAGTAGTGTCCTATCGAGCACGGTATTCTCACATTGTGTAGAACATCCGACTTGATTTGAAATACTGAGCTTAGGTCACGTACTCACGGGTGTATCCGTCTCATCGTTTCAAGTCCGAGTAGGTCCTTAACCGCTTGTGGGCTTGGACTGAAGTATTTTGGTTCGCCATTATCGGCTTCCTCTCTCTTATTTCTTTGGCTGAGTAACTACCCAAGCACAAGGTTGAGAACCTTAAATAGCATAGATCACAAGATACAAAAGAGGTGGAACAAGTACGGGGAGACTCTTCCTGGTAGTACACGCTCTCCTCTAGGGCTAGTGATGAATCTCAGTTTCATCATCTTTGTTCTATCATTTTGGCCTTAAAAATCCTATAAATGCGTGTAAATACCTTTATTTCATGCATTTTAGCATTCATGCATCATTATGTAAATAGTGTGTAAAAAACGATTTTTAATGCCAAAATTATAGATAAAGAAAAGAAAAGACAAAGAATAAAATATTGAAAATATTTTATGACCCTCAACTCCGAGGCCTAGGCATCTTGATGACTAGGCCGACAAGGAATAAAGTAGGGGGAGACAAGGGTCCAAAATACAATTTCATTAATTCCTTTTTATTCAATTTTTGGGAACTATTTTAAGTTATACTTTTTTACTTCAAATAAAGAAACTTTGAACATGAAAGTTGCAGATAATTAAATATAAAAAAAATACAAAATTGATTTCATACAAAAATAATATACAGAATAAAAATTATGGTCAGAATAAGTTTCCAAAATCTCAACTTCCCAGACCCTTATCTTTCAAATAAAACTCAAACTATATCAAAATCACCTTTAATTGTATATAACTTTTAATAAGCTATTTAATGAAGGTGGTTTCATACTTTTTGGATTTTCGATGTGAAAGTTATGTTTTGGACCCCTATTGTATAGGTTACCCTATTAAAATATTCATTTTTGTATTATTTGATTATTTTCATAATTTTATATTTTTATTTTGTAAATATTATTTATAATATATGTACGTATTAAAATTGGAATTAAAACATCAAGAAAACATAAAAATAAATTACGTGTATAAAATACATAGGAAAAATACCTATAAGTAGACTTGTATAAATAATATATCTATTTATTTAAGTATATATATTATACTAGAAAACATAATAAAAATATATTCAAGTATCTAAAAATAATTTATAAATATATAAAACAATAAACTAAAATAATAAAATTAGAAATGTAAAAAATAAAATACATCGATACATACATAAATATACCTATAATGAACCCCTAAAAAGTAACTTGTAATTTAGACCTCTAAAAAATAAATAAAAATCATAATAAAATAATTTTAAAAATAATAAATATTTTTTCATTTTATAACTTAACATTAATAAATTCATTTATTATTTCTCTTTGAATTTTGAAATAATTTTTGACGAGTTTTTTTTGTTGGTCCACGTGAACCAACCAGCTTCTCCCGCCCGTTGACCTCGATCAGCTCTCTGATCGAGGTTTGCCTCTTGTCAGATATGCATTTTTTCCCATTTTCTCAATTTTTTTGAGGCCGCTCCTTGCACCATTTCACGATGATGCCTTCTTGACTTTTCCTCCTCGAAGACCCATCTTACACGTGCTTAGATTTCCTCGGGTTGAGGACCATCGATTCGCATCATCTTCGTTGATGTTTGAGACCGTTCATCAACCTTGTACAAAAGTGTATCCAACTCTCCCTTCACGCTTCGATCGCTCTTCCACCTCTCAACCCTAATTTGAGCATCCGAGGATCTTTCTGGTAACAGCAGGAATCGACTCCATCCTTCAGGGGTTCGTAGAGGTGTCGAATCGAGTGGATCCGAGCTCCTCCGCCACCGCCACCGTGAGTTATGTATCTGGCATCTCCAAGAACAGTGAGCTATGTTTCCTTCTCATGTTATACTAGTAGTAGCAACAATAGCGTAGATATACTTCTTGTTTCTTTCAATTTCTACTCGTATTTCTTGTCTCCCAACCAAATCACCAACGACGGAGCTCACGACATTCGCTTCGACCAACATCTCCTCGGGCTTTCCCCTCATCCGTTCTTCACCCCTATCATCTCCAGCTCCCCAGATCTTGTAAAGATCTGGCGATTAGCTCCTCCATCGACGCCGCACGCCGGAGGAGCACTACTCGTGCCACCAGCAATCGCCACCTCGCCTAAGGAGAACAAGTACCCTCTATTCTCTCATGACCTCGCGACGATGCAGTCGTGCTTGCACAACCATTTTGACGCCACCTACGGGTCAAGGACCCTTCCAGGAAGCTGGCCGGTCCATTTGGAGCCTCTGAGATCATCGGAGTACCCGGATCTTGCTCTGAGAAGCTCGCCCCAGCGCTAGTTCGCCCATGTTCTTCCAGAGTGCTTCTCTACCGTCAATCTTCGTTGCTCTTCTAGAGCTCGCAGTTGTCGTTGGATCTGTTGCACCCATCACCGTCCGATCGTCCAGAGCCTTCTAATCCATGCCGCACAAATTGAAGTGCCATCGCTTCAAGTGGATCTACCATGTGTCAAGTGGATCATAAATCATCGTTGGATTGCGCCTCTTGTGGGGGTATTTTGCAACTTTTACCCTCGGCATTTTGTTTTTACTATTTAACACTAAAACTTTCTTCCATCGTTATAATATTTGTGTAATATTTATAACTAGGCCCCATGTACTTTCTTGATTTGCATACCGGTCCAAGCCACATCACCTCACGTGACGCATCATGTAAGGTGGCAATTTTGCAGAGAGATTCTTGGTATGTTTTGTATTTTTAATTAGTCCATAAACTTTATATTCAGTTATCTATTTGTTGGACAAATTGCAAAAGAGCCCCTAACTTTTCGAAAATCACATTTTGGTCCCCGTAAGTGGCTCATAGGTGCGTACACTTGAGTTTGTCATCTTTGCAAAAGGCCCCTTGGGGCTTTATTTATTTCATCTGAGTACTGTAACTTTTTGAGCATGTTAATTATTTTTGTAAAAATTACAGTTTGGCCCTTGGACTTTTATCTATTTACAGAAATACCCCTTACAGTATTGCATTTTCCTTTTGTTGCATCTATTTATTTTAGATAGTAATTAAACTCAAAAAATTCGAAAAAAATAGTATAGCTTCCCAGTTGCATCTAGTTCCATGCACAAATTTTTATTTTGAAATTTGGAGCTTTTTTATTTATAATAAAAATAAAAAAAACTTCCTATTTTATCCCTATTTGCAATAGAAAAACCATAAAAATTATAAAAATGTTTTGAAAAATTTCCCAAAAAATATATTTTGTTTATTTAAGTATTTCTATCCTTCAAACCAAAAATCATTAAAAATACAAAATAAAACTCAAAAAAATCGAAAAACCCTAAAGCCTTTATAAAAATATAAAAAAAACCTACAAAAATCCCTAAAATATATTTTCTATCTATGAATTTTCTTTATTTTATGATCTTTATTTTAAAATTAATTTGGAGAGTTTTTGACTTTATTTGATATTTTATATCTCCATTTTAATTTCGAGTATTATATTCAACGGCAATTTTAGGGTATTTTAAATTTAAAAAAAATAATATATATAAAAATTAGAAAAAAAATCTTGAAAAATGATAAAAATAGTAAAAAATTATCTAAAACCCAAAAAGATTTTTTTCTCTATTTTTCTTTATTTTGTTAATTTTTATATCAACCCTAGATATATATATCTTAAATATATCTTTATAGTAAAAGAAAAAGAAATTAAAAATAATAAATATAAAAAAAGGAAATTAAAAATTAAAAAACGAAAATATAAAATATAAAAATTAAAATTATACCGACAAAAATCAAAACTTGGCTATGTGTTGGAGAGACAAAGTGTGCATTGATTTCTTATCTTGCCTGCTTTATTCCCTTGCTTCCTGTGTTCGACCTCTACTTGCTTGCCATTATACATTCCTAGTAGGGCATAATAAATTTTAACTCTTGCTCTTAATTTATCCATGTGGGTAAATTGTTGAAATAACGAGAAGGGTGGAGTAGTCGCCTCAGCGACAGTGAGCTTGAATTGTCAGGCAATTACTTAGCGACTCTCGTCTTCCCGTTTTTCAAATAGTGTCATTGCCGGGGAGCATCAGCTTGTAGAGTAGATTTTATCTCTTTAATTGTTTAGCCATTTTTTGTCATCTCTCCTTATTTAATTATCAATTTTGATCTGTCTAACTTCTTTTCTCATGTCTTTTTACGAGGGATCGCGGTCCGAGGAGGATCACCTGGGTGATCCTACGCAGCCTTGGGATGAGGAGACGACTATTCTACACTAGCCGGCAGGAGAGAGTAGGAGGAGCTTAAGAGAGATGATAGCTTAGGATTTTCACCTTTTTTTGGTGAGGGAGATTCATTTTAACTATTAAGTTGTAATAATACAGGTACCCAGGACTTTGGACTCATGAGCCCAATTTCCAAATGTTTGTTCACTTGGGGGCTCACCACATTTTTCGACTTTATATCTCTTTCTTTTTATTTGTTTCTCGCAGTTTTGTGTTTTCTGCCTTTTTCTATTTGTTTTGTGGAATGAGCCCGTAGTCCTTAGGCTTGCTTGATCGTGTAGTCTAAGGCCAAACACATTAACCACCATTGCATGCACCTATAGTCTCTACATTTGAACTTAGAATAAATTAATTGCTAAAGACTCCGTCTTGAAACCACGTGTCGAGAGAGGTCGTATACATCGCTTGCAAGATCTGTTGTGGCGGGCACTGATTGGCATCAGAGACCGGACTTAGATTTCATTCTAAATACTTAGCATTTGGTTCTTCACGTGCAGCAATTGCTTGCTTAGGATGATTTCCGTGTGCATATCAGCATTTAGTATAGGTTTATAAATTCATGTTTTGCATCCTGTATGGAGAGAGCTGGGAAGCGTTGTAAGTCTTCTAACTGAGCATTCATCATATAGGCACTAAGGTGAGATTTCTATCTTAGTGTCACCTTGAATTGCTTTTCTGATCTTCTCCCTCTGTGCTTGGATCAATTAGGAATCAAAGAAAACACAAAAACGTTAGGTGCTTGTATTGAATCTACTCAAAGCAAGTGATAACAAAAAAATAAAAAAAAGGGACTACTAAAAATACTTGACCAAAATAAAATTGGTTAATTGGACTCATTACCTTGGGTGAGCAAAGCCCTCATTTATTTTTAGGTTGCATAGGAAGGTCTCCTTCCCAGTGAGAGAGCGGTTTCGTAATGATTAGAGCCCAAAATCCAATCTGTGTCTGCCTTGTGTATCTCCTGGATTTCCAAAGTATTAGCACTTCTATCATACGTAGATGAGTAGGGCTTGATCACCAATGATGCTCTCTATTGTGTAGAGCATCGACCCTGTCCGAAGTATTGAGCATAGGACACGCCTTCGTGGGGGTGTCTGTCTCATCGTCTTGCATCCGAGTAG
This sequence comes from Ottelia alismoides, assembly GCA_037367405.1. NCBI lineage: Eukaryota > Viridiplantae > Streptophyta > Magnoliopsida > Alismatales > Hydrocharitaceae > Ottelia > Ottelia alismoides. The sequence goes on along the minus strand of JAZKJV010000566.1, from coordinate 243,476 downwards.
GTTCTTGCAGCACACGGGTGATTCTGTTGCGAGTGAAATCTGAAGTATTGGTCTCACCTATCGACTTCCTCCCTCTATTTCCTTGGCTGAGTCGGGATCTTGGAAGGGTTACAAGGACCATAAAAAAGAGAAGACTACATGTTTGAAAGGAGGAGGACAAGTACGGGATACTTTTCTAGTAGTATTCTCTCCTATAGGCGTAGCACTCTAAGGACTCATGCAAATATTAATTGCCTGAAAATCAAATCCAAAAATTACAAAGATAATTGCCGAACCCTCACGGCTCCACGAGTCGAGTTGGTGAACCCATTACTTTGTGTTTGATTGATTAGCTTATTAGGTCAAGATCAAAAACATCATGCAATCACGAAATTTTACTTCCTTTCTTGTTGACCCTTTGAGCCATTCTACTGTTTTACATTCCTTTTGTTCCTCGTTGACCTCTATATCTTTCATCCACATCGATCTTCCTCTTCGTATTCGAGATGGCGACGAATGGACAGTTGAGTCGAGACTCCGTCGACACCTATATCAGTTCCATACGCTCGTTCTCTCCAAAAATTCGAGGTGATTCTTAAGAACCCGATTCGAACCCCGTGAATCGATCTCCAGATTCCCTGCCTTCTTCAATAAACTGAGATCCCTCTTGTCCCGAACTCTGTTGTTTTGGATGTCCATCAATTTCACTCCTTACACATCGCCATCCTTAACAAGGTTCTGTGTTGACCTTAACACAAAACATCTCTCTCCATCTGGTGCTGCAATTCAGACTGATCGAGGTATTCTTCTGTGTGCAGACCAAGAACCCAATTTCGAGCCAGAGATCCAAGTAGAATTTGTGATGGCCAGTGGAAGAGGAAAGGGACCATATCCCCAACTTGAAGAAGAAGTCAATCGGGGGGAGGGAAATACACAACACAGAATGAAGTTAACAGCCAACTGCTTGCATCCATCTAAGCAATCCAGCAGCAGCTGACTAACCACGCCCTGTCCTAGACTACCTTCCAAGACATGTTAAATGATCTGAGGAGGAGGGCCCACGCAAGAGATTGCAGAAGAGAGGATGGACTAGATCCAGATCAAGAGTTCAATCCAGGAATTGCTGGAGATGAATTTTCAGTTGGTGGACCCAATTTTGAGGGAAGGGATAATAGACCACCGTCGCCAAAGCCTACATTGAAGCGGACATACAATCCTGGAGAGGGTTGTATTACCGAGTGGATTCAGATCCACAAATCCATGTCCACTTAGAGCTGAAGGCGCAGCTCATGTCCATGCTCCCTACATTCCATGGGAACACTACAGAAGAACCATATATCCACCTCAAAAAGTTCGGCCGCATCTGTGCCACTACCCACTACCACAGTATTCCATTGGGGGTAGTCAAGATGACTGCCTTTCTCTTCAGTCTACAGAACAAGGCCTTGTATTGGGTCGATCACTTAGGGAAGATAGTCATGACTTGGAAGGAGTTGAAGTCCGCATTTATCCACAAATTTTACCCTCTCGGTCGTTTGAACCAGATGTGTGCTCGTATCTCCAGTTTCTACCAACAACCCCACGAGATGATACATGAAGAGTGGGAAAGATTCAATGATCTCCATGAAAAGTGACCCCACCATGAGATTCCAAAGACTAGTCTTGTGCAACATTTCTTTTATGGGATAACACTTGAGAGACAAAATCTCATTGATGCCCTTGTGGTGGCTCGCATTTCAACAAGGGTGAGGACGTGGTTTGTAACATTTTTGAGGAGATGGCTGAAGGAGAAGCTGCTCAATCCTCATCACGCATGTACATGAAGACACCCGCCACCATTAGCAAACTCGTAAACATGGCCACTCATGCCAAGATCAGTGATGAGAGCTCCAACCTAAGCATCATAGGGAGCCATCTCTCCAAGGTAGATATCAAGAGAAGAGGTCGTAGGACCTTACAAAATTGTCAGTGATTGAGAAGAGGACCCAGGGCTTGGAAAAGCTCGGCCTGATTTCCCAACAGCTAAAGCAGCTTATCCAAGCTTTGAATGCCAACATGTGAAACTATGTGTCTGCCACTGCTGAGACATCCGCTGAGAAAAAGGAGCACCCACCAAACCAAATGACTCAACCGAGTCAACCGCAACCCCAACCCGTTCAGCACATAAACTACGTTTAGGTTCCAAAGCAGCCTCCGCAGTCCCAATCACATACGGTTGTATATCAACCAGAGCCCCGGCCAGCTTATCGTGAGCAGTTCTCTCCACCTCCGCCGTTGATTCAAGAAATCAATGGTGTATGGAGTAATGAGGCACAATTGACCTGTCCTCAGGGACATTCTCTGGGTCAGAACATGGGCAACAAGCCCTATCACTAGCAGTGGCAGGGTTTGAAACCCTTCCAGCCCTCATATCAGCAGTAGCCTCCATCTCAAGGAAAAACCTAGAGGCAGAACTATCATCATGGTCCTCAGCAATTCGGATATCGCAATCAAGGTTACCATCAGTAGTCGGATGCCCAATATCCTCATCAGAACTCACAGTATTCCTCCAATCCTCCTCCTCATCAATTTTCTTAGGGGTACCAGTCACAATCTCACCAGCCATATCAGCATCAGAAACCCCAACAGGGGAATCTTCTGAGATCGTGTCGTTGAACCTGGCCCTTTCCTGTCTTGAGCAGCTAATGAAAAATATGGCTGAATTGAACCAGAAGGTCAACAACCTGATGGCTGCAAAAACAACCATCACTGCTCAGGTCGAAGCTAACCCGAACAACTTCCTACGCAAGGAGCAGGTAGCTGGTAGTGTCCAACCTGATTCAGGTAAGTTAAATTATTTTTTATCTAATGTTGTTACTCTTAGGAGCGGTAGGACACTCCAGCCATCGGCGACGGCGAAGGGAAAACATCTTGCATCTGACGGGGAATTGTCGGTCCATCCAGCGCAAGGGCCGAACCACATTTTTGGAGCAGCATCATCAACTGAAAAATTACAAAAAAAAATAAAGAGAAAACAAAAATACAAAAAGACCACAACAACCTCTTTGCAGATCATCCAGCATTGGAGACGCATGCACGTGTAACATAAGCAGTACCAGACCAAAGAAGCCAAACACATGCAACAGACCCAAAGCCTGTACACGACGTCGAGCCTGCATTTTTTGGTCCACAGATTGTAGATGATTCTATACCTATATGCCACCTACATGTACACAATGATAGAGACAATCTTTTGAATAATATTTTTTCAGATTCTGTACATATTCCTTTTCCATAAGCAATGAAAAAATACAAAAAAATGAAAATTTTGAAAATTTTGAAAAATATTTTATCTGATTCTGCTATCATTGAGATAATTCAGAATTTGGTCTTGAACATGCCTTTAATGAAGGCTCTTGAGTACATGCCCTCTGTGAAGAAAGGATTGAAGGAGGCATATACAACCAAGCATGGGCCTCATCCGCATAATTCAAGAAGTAAAGGTGGCAAGTCTTAAAAGCATATTCTTATGATGACCACAGTCAATGCTATCAGCAACCTCTCAGACAAGAAGCCTGATAAGGGAGCACTGCTCGTTCGCTGTCAGATGTTCAACCAGGAGTTTTAACACACCTTGCTCGACAACAGGTCGTATGTCAATCTAATGCCTGCTTCACTACTCACAGATTTTGGGTTAGGACTGCTCAAACCTACAAAGATGATTCTATAATTCACAGACAAATCCGTAAAGCAGCCCAGAGGTATATTGGAGGATGTAATTGTCACGGTCCAGGGGATGCAGTTTCCTATCGATTTTGGTGTGCTAGATATGGACATCTCCATACCTTTGCTCCTCACCCCGATCATTCTTGGACGGTGGTTCTGTTGGACATGCGAGCCCACGGCGAGCCATTATGCAATAAATGTTACTGCAAATATCATTCCCTGATCTAAATGAAGAATGAATAATTTGCATAATAGGTCCCTTAGTACAACTGTTGATTCAACTATTGAATCATAGAGGTTGGTGCTTGAATGAATATCTAAAGGGTTAGATTGAGGACTCATCAAGCACCGTAAAGTGATTGTTAAGAGATGATCTCCAGCCTGAGTAGGAGATGGCAATCCTTTCTCATTTAGGTTGATATCTGACCGACCTCTTGATGCAGGTCCTCTGCATAGGAATAGAGATTCGGAGGTGTCAGGTTAGTTAGGTCAAAGAGTTGACTTAATGAGATCGAGATAACCAAAGTCATATATCGTATGTTGTCATGATACAAGCACACATCCTCTGACTGGAGACAGATGTGTTACTATATGTCTAAGTATGTACATTTGGCAGACCAATAGGTTGATGACCTAACCAAGGCCTATCACCGACGTGCTGGTGTGCATATAAGGGCATTTGAGTAATACGATCTCTCAAAGGGATCATACAGGTTCAGTTACTGAACCGGAAGACATGAGCTCACTCATGAGATATTAGGAAGAATCAAATTCCATGTGTATGGTCATCTCGCTTTGGAAGCTTGACTGAATTTGTAGGTTTGAAATATACTTTTGGAAAGTATATGATCAAGACCTAGGTATGATATATGCTTTTGGAAAGTATATGATCGAAACCGACTCCCAATGATCGAATGAGAAACTTACTGATAAAACCCTGAAGTAGATAGTGTAAAGTTGATCTAATACTTCGGGTTTATTCTGAGTCTTCCAGTATGCAGGATGTACATGTATTGGGAATACCTGAGGGTGATGTGATCATAAACTATTGTATAACCATGACACTTCCATTCCTAGGGAGTGATGAAACGGGTCTGGATTTTAGTGACTCCTCTCAGTAGAGAAGTAATCTGATCTTAGTCCAAATGTTGGACATTGATCTGAATGTGATTCAGATGTAATGAGAATATTAGATTTGCGGTCTTGATTTAATCAAGCATCTATGGGAGACCCGCGATCCGGATTTGAGATATGATCTCAATATCCATGTCACTATACGTGGAACAATACAATCGCCCTGTCCTTATCTTCAAGTATCTACGGAGAAAGCGCATTATCCTTGAAGGGGTTCATGGATAATTCTATTGTTGATATATGTATCCAAGCATTGAGAAAATAGATAATTAAATGTGATTTAATTATCATGAGTAATATGAATTTGATTCATATTATAAAGAGAGTTATCTGAGATAATTAAATGTGATTTAATTATCAAAGATGTAAGTAATATGAATGTGATTCATATTATTTGAGAACAAGAGAAATGAGATCCAAGATGATTAAATATGATTTAATTATCATGGATATGAATAATGTGGAAAGAAATATCCATATTAGTCATATATATTATAAATGTGATTTATAATATATAAGAGAGAGATATTTGTAATTTACATTTGTTAATTAAATGTTAATGTGAATTGGATTCACATTGGACATTAAATTGAAAATGTAATTTATATTTTATTTTGGATTGTGAATATGATTCACAAACATCTAATGGCAAGATTGCAATGTTCACAAAATAAATTAGATTTATTTTTGTGAAATAATCTGCAACAAAAGTTATTGCAAATATTGTAGAAATTAATGGGATAATATATATCATGGAATAAAAGGAGAAGAAGCCACCTTCCATGTAAGGAGGGTGGACGGCCACATTTCCTACATGGAATGTGGTGGCCGTCTACTCCATTCATGGAAGGAGGCTTGCCTCCTTTCTTATTTCTCTAATTGAGATTGATTTGATATAAATCAAATTATATTCTACATATATTTGATTTTTATTAAATTAATTGTTGTTGGTTTTTACCAACATAAATCTTAGCCATTGAAAGAAACACAATCAATGAGAACCATTGGATTTGTGTTGTCCCATGGATTGAGATCCATGGATCCCAAAATGCTATAAAAGAAGAGGCACCCCTTTGCTCTTCTTTACACAAAAACAAATGAGACAACAAGTCTCTCTCTCTCTCTTTCTCTTCACATGCCTACTCTCTCTCTCCCTCTCATGTGGCCGTCCACCATGGATGCCCTAGAGAGGTTCTCCATCGCCGCGGCGTCGTCGTTATGCTGCCCGATGGTTTGCTCGTGGATCTCCGTCTACTTCGGCGTGCCTTGCTCGTGAAGAAGACGTCGGATCTCGTGTTTCGAGATCAGGAGATTCACCGCTTGGATCATCAACATGGATTGCGAGAAGCACGCGGTTCATCCCTGCGCTTGCAAGCGTCTCCTCCGTCGGATCGGACTTGAGACAGGAGGTCTCTTCGTTTAGAGACTTGATCACAAGCACGCTTCAAGAGGTAATCCTATTACTTATTTGTGGTTTAGACGAAACGAACCAAGAAGTGTTCTTGGATCATGTGGTTTCGTCGCATAAAATTTTTTAATTTTCGTTGTATAGAACAACTAGTACGACTAGTCGTTCTTCATCGTATTCGATACGATGCTCACGCTTCCGTGATGCGCTTGAGGATCTAATAATATCCTTCAAGTGGTATCAGAGTGTTAGGTCGGTGGTTTTGGATACGATCCATAAAACCGAAGGCGACTTGGGTTCGTTAGGGTTGCGAAAGTTTTATCGCATTTCATTTTCGCATCTCTGTTTAGTGTAATTTTTCGACCCTGTTTAAATTGTTTAAACACGAAAATAAACTTGGATTTTGTTTCGCATTAAATAAGGAAACCATAGGATCTGAGTTTACGTAATTTGGATGACGTTTGCTCGAGATATGGCTGTTTTAATGAACATATATTCACTGTTACGGGAACTGCGAATCTTAACGTAATTAAAGAGATAATTACTGTTTAGAGACGCCTCGAAATGCATGCAAATCACATAGGTTTTGTTGTAAATCAAATTAGCAAACTATGGAAACTTACTTTGTTTAATTTGGATTTAAATTTATTGAGATATGTTAATTTTAGTAAGTAGGGGTCACTGCTGAAATTACTTTCCTAATCAAGAACCATGTGATTGTCAATTAGTGAAATTAATTATTAATTTCATGAAATAATTATGAAAAATATTTGAGAAATATTTAATGATGATTATTTCCTTAATTGACTTGGTCTCAACCAATAAATTGATTAGATTTGATCTAGATCAAAATTGGAAACTTAATCAACAAACTCCTTGCTTGAATAGGATTGGGAATTTGTCTAGCAAATTTCCTTACAATCAAAAATGTTTTGATTATTACTATATGGTATAATTTCGGTTGAAGAACCGATGATCATCTCAAGTACAAAGTGATTGACTCGGTATTATTTTTTCTCGAGGCGGATATGGTGTCTAGTCGGGGATCGCTGGGGTAGCGGGTTGCAATGTATGCGGTCCGTCCCACTCCCGCTGGTACTGGCCATGATAGCGGGTAGGGAACGAATGATGCTTGAGAGATCATCATGTATTTTTCTAATTAATAAAATTCGAATTAATACGTATTTTGAGTAATACCATATATTCAAGTAAAATCAAGTTTGTTGATTGAATTGGACTGATAATTAATTTAATATAATTAAGTTAATTATATCCAATTAAAAACACTCTATTATAATAGATATGTTATTTCCCTTGGAAGAATTAATTATGTGAATATGATTCATGATAATTAATTAAAATTTGAATATGATATGGAGGATCACATAAGTGACATCCATGGTCTCCCGTCATGGCGAAGGGTTCTGTCGCCAAATATTATATGTAGGAGATGTCTGTCTGAAGTGACAGCTCCTACATATAATCCATTTGGATCAGGCTCGTCGCTTCTCGAAAGAGTAAGGACATATGCGTAGTGACCCCAATATTGGGTCCTCGTATTATTGGGGCGATATTGGATTGCGCATAGCGAGTTGTATTCCTGTTGACGGTTGGTTCAATTAATGACGGGTCAACATCACCTTAGGGGTGGTGGGCCCGGGTGTTAAAGACCAAATTGGGAGATGCAAGTTGGACTTGCAAGGCGGAATGTGTTCCTGCTTCTTTTTATCCGAGTTACAGGTTCTCATATTATTGGGATGTAACAAAGATAAGGAAGGAGATCCCAGATCGTGCTTCAGATATAATGGTAAGTATATCTCTTTTTGAAAGTGATTAAGGGAATGAACTTTCATTGTTGACATGGCAAGACAACTTTGATATAAAAATTCCTAAATCAAAGTAAAATATGTATATATATAAATATATACACTCATGCAAATTTCTTATTTAAGATAATTCTTCATTAAACCCACTCAATGCTATACTCAATGATAACCAATAAAATATCATGGATTAGACTCATGATCCAGATATTGTACTTGCAGTTGGATACGTAATGTATGTGGTTGCAATGTGCAAGTTTCCTCATAATAATGAGGGATGACAATTAAATAGATAATAGGACTACAACCCTAGGGTTTGTATGTCTTTATAATCTTGATCTCTCATCGAATGTACTTTGGAAGTGACATGTCGATAATGATCGCAATTGTCAAATAATCTTTATAAAAATCAATGGAGATATTCGGGCATACATATGTGCTCTTGACATTTAATCATGAATGACGTGGTTCACTACATCATGCAGAATGGTGGCTCTATTAGAGATGATGTATTCAAAATGTTTGAATACCTACCTGAGCCAATGTTTCAAGAGTCTAGATGGATGCAAACATGATGAGTGTCATCATTATACTGTCTATACTCTAGTCATTCATGAAGCTTCATAATATTCATATTGTATGAATTTAATGAAGCCTGCATAAATGTCAAAATGCTCTTATATTGAATTCTTTTGAATTTAACATAAGAGAGCCTTAGTCTTAAGCAATGGTTGTTTATAGATAAAGGGAGTGCAGTAGAAGCATGGGTTGGACCCAAGTAAGAAGCATAGTCAAAGAATTGACTGTACTTCTGTGACTTCCATATGACATCCTAAGAGTTGGATGAATGCCAATACTGTAATAGGTTGGTGTGTTGATAGTATGACTATCAAGTCTATCTAGAATCCTTAGAGAAGGACTTAGATAGAGCATCAGAATAATCTACATTAATCATTAAAATTGACTTTCTTGTTTGATAAGATAAGGTCTAATAATTGTATCTCAATCTTCTAACAACACTTGCAATGGGTTGCATATGTTTTAGAAGACTGAAAAATTTGATCTTAAGGTTTATAGTTATCCACATGGACATTGATGCAATTGTTGCAACAATCTCTGTTGGATTGGTAGACTTGTTAATTTTAGTGGGAGCCCTTAGTCATAGAGAATGTCTCTATGATCCTGATATTAGAATACACTATTGTTTATTTCTAAATGTTGGAGATAAACATGAATTCTGGAATTTATCTATCATAAAGAGTTATGATGGATACATATTTTCAGATAGTAATTTAACATCCAGTGGACTTTACTAAATTAGAAAATTAATGAATGGTTCATTAAGATTTCTAAAACTGAAAATTAAAACCTTTATAAGATCAATTGGAGGATAAAAATCATTTGATAATGATATGGCATCAAGCCTTGGACATTTGCTATTGATTTGATCAATAGACTAGTAAGAGATGAAACTTTAGAATGTCTAAAATTTCAAAACTTACATACTTATGAATATTGTATACAAAGTAAAAAAAGGTCCAATACACCCTTCCTTGGGAAAGGTGTAAGATGTCAAGGTATTCAGGATCTCATACATATTGATGTATGCGGATCATCTATATCATAGTAAACATTATGGATATGTAATATCTGTTGATGATTATGTATGATATGAGATTTCTTCTCTTCACCTAAAGAAACCTTTGAAATGTTCAAAGATTTCATTATCTTTGGTTCAGAACCAAAGTTTGAAGGAAGATAAAATGAATTTTGATCTAATCTAGGTAGCAAGTACCTTCTAGATAAATTCAAAGAATACCTTGTGGAGATATGAATATCATTTCTATCTCAATCCTTCTAATACACCTTGACTTGATAGAGTTATAGGGAGATACAATTGGATCATGTGACATGATCTTATCAATGATGAATTTTAGCATAATTATCCCTTAAGTTTCCTGGTATATATATGTAGTAGAGACTACAATATATATCCTTAATAAGCTTCCATGCATATAAGCTGGAATCTAGCATTAGAGAGTGCTACTTCATTAGGAAAATAAAGGATGGTATGGGATACCTACTTTATGACTTTGAGATTCCTAAAAGATCTTATCTCTGAGAATGTGATTCTTAGAAGATGACTCTCTTGGGAATCAAGAAGAAAATGAAGTGTAGGAACTCATTTAATCTTGATAAGATAATGAGGCTCCTGAAATCGGAAACTAAAAGGACAATTAAAGATGAAACACTAATACTTCTTCAAATGAGTTTGAGGATGTATTCCATGTGTCAATGATCGGATTTCCTGTGATAAAAATCCTGAGGATCATAACATGGAAAGATGGAATTTAGCAATGAAAGTCTAAAGTAAACTTCATATACAAGTGTTGTATATGGACCCGCATGGATCCACCTATATGGGTAAGACCTGTAAAGGTGTAAATGGATCTTCAAGAGAAAGGGAACCTGATGAGAAGGTAGAGACTTTCAAAGCACGGTTCATAGCCATGAGCTACACATCGGAAGAGAAGACATTGCTTGCATTGAGACTTGCTCTTCAGTAACCATGCTTAAAACCATCAGAATATTACTAACTTTAGCTACATGACTTGACTATTGCATCTTCTAAATGTAAGACAATATTGCATTCCTCTATAAATACCTCTTTGAGGATATTCACATGAAGTAGCCCCAGGGCTTCATGGTTAAGGAAAGCAAGGTGTGCAAGCTAAGGAATCCATCTATGGACTCAAATAAGCTTCTTGAAGTTGGACCATAAGATTTGATGAAATTATAAATGTTATGATTTCTAATAAAAATCTTGATGAGCCATGTGAAGCTTAGTGGGAGTGCCTTTGTGTTCATCATGCTAAATGTAGATAATATCCTAATCATTTAGAATGATATAAGGATGATGATAAGTGTTTTATAGACTGGCTATTCCATACCTTGAAATACGATTTCAAAGATACCTCTTAGATCTTCGTTCTGAAGTTGTTCAGAAGCAAAGAGAGAAGAGGATATTGGGATTGTCACATTGTAGAACACCTTGGACATATTCTATTGTTAGAAATTCCAAGAAATGTTTCCATCCCATATGGTACTGACCTATCTAAAGGGATAGCACCTCAAAGAGTTGAGGAAGTGAATGCTAGAACTGCTTGCACTTGTGCATCAGTTACGAGAAGCTGAGTGTATGCTAAATGTGTACAAAAGCCAGATATCTGCCATGCAATGGAAGTAGTAAAGTGTTGCTAATTCCTACTATGGAGAGAAAACACTTGATTGCAATATCTTCATAGAGGACAAGATTTTTTGAGATAGTGATCTCAAAGTCTTATCTTCAAAAGCTTAAGACTTTATAGATAGAGATCTAAAAGGTCTTAAACTGTGGATACCTTAAGAGATGAAGGTATTCTGATAAGGATTATGGAAATACTGGTTATAACAATTATTAAGTTGTAGTGTCAGTGACACTGTAACTAAATTGAGTATTGGTTGCATGAGATGCAACATTCGCATTAGATGCGAGCACTGTTACTGGGGATATGCAAGTGTCGTAAAAGGACTTGGCGTAGCCTCGCAGAATCAGAGTGACTGATCAACTTACCTAGCTATTTGCCTATGATTGTCACTTGAGTGCGGGTTTAAATGATTAGCCCATTAATGGCTCTTTGGGCTAGTGGGAGATTGTTGGACATGCGAGCCCACGGCGAGCCATTATGCAATAAATGTTATTGCAAATATCATTCCATGATCTGAAATGAAGAATGAATAATTTGCATAATAGGTCCCTTAGTACAATTAGGGTTATGTACCATGGCCATCTTAATGTCATACAGCTGTTGATTCAACTATTGAATCATAAAGGCCGGTGCTTGAATGAATATCTAAAGGGTTAGATTGAGGACTCATCAAGTACCATCAAGTGATTGTTAAGAGATAATCTCCAGCCTGAGTAGGAGATGGCAATCCTTTCTCATTTATGCTGATATCTGACCGACCTCTTGATGCAGGTCCTCTGCATAGGAATAGAGATTTGGAGGTGTCAGATTAGTTAGGTCAAAGAGTTGACTTAACGAGATCGAGATAACCAAAGTCCTATATCGTATGTTGTCACGATACATGCACGCATCCTCTGACCGGAGACAGATGTGTTACTATATGTCTAAGTATGTACATTTGGCAGACTAATAGGTTGATGACCTAACCAAGGCCTATACACCGGCACGCTGGTGTGCATATAAGGGCATATGAGTAATACGATCTCTCAAAGGGATCATACATGTTCAGTTACTGAACTGGAAGACATGAGCTCACTCTTGAGATATTAAGAAGAATCAAATTCCATGCGCATGGTCGTCTCGCTTTGGAAGCTTGACTGAATTTGTAGGTTTGATATATACTTTTGGAAAGTATATGATCAAGACCTAGGTATGATATATGCTTTTGGAAAGTATATGATCGATACCGACTACCAATGATCAAATGAGAAACTTATTGATAAAACCCTGAAGTAGACAGTGTAAAGTTGATCTAATACTTCGGGTTTATTCTGAGTCTTCCAGTATGCAGGATGTACAGGTATTGGGAATACCTGAGGGTGATGTGATCATAAACGATTGTATAACCATGACACTTCCATTCCTAGGGAGTGATGAAACGGGTCTGGATTTTAGCGACTCCTCTCAGTAGAGAAGTAATCTGATCTTAGTCCAAATATTGGACATTGATCTGAATGTGATTCAGATGCAATGAGAATATTAGATTTGCGGTCTTGATTTAATCAAGCATCTATGGGAGGCCCGCGAACTGGATTTGAGATATGATCTCAATATCCATGTCACTATACGTGGAACAATATAATTGCCCTGTCCTTATCTCCAAGTATCTGCGGAGAAAGCACATTATCCTTGAAGGAGTTCATGGATAATTCTATTGTTGATATATGTATCTAAGCATTGAGAAAATGGATAATTAAATGTGATTTATTTATTATGAGTAATATGAATTTGATTCATATTATAAAGAGAGTTATCTGAGATAATTAAATGTGATTTAATTATCAAAGATGTAAGTAATAAGAATGTGATTCATATTATTTGAGAACAAGAGAAATGAGATCCAAGATGATTAAATATGATTTAATTATCATGGATATGAATAATGTGGATAGAAATATCCATATTAGTCATATATATTATAAATGTGATTTATAATATATAAGAGAGAGATATTTGTAATTTACATTTGTTAATTAAATGTTAATGTCAATTGGATTCACATTATACATTAAATTGAAAATGTAATTTACATTTTATTTTGGGTTGTGAATATGATTCACAAATTTCTAATGGCAAGATTGTAATGTTCACAAAATAAATTAGATTTATTTTTGTGAAATAATCTGCAACAAAAGTTGTTGCAAATATTGGAGAAATTAATGGGATAATATATCTCATGGAATAAAAGGAGAAGAAGCCACCTTCCATGTAAGGAGGGTGGACGGCCACATTTCCTACATGGAATGTGGTGGCCGTCCACTCCATTCATGGAAGGAGGCTTGCCTCCTTTCCTATTTCTCTAATTGAGATTGATTTGATATAAATCAAATTATATTCTACATATATTTGATTTTTATTAAATTAATTGTTGTTGGTTTTTACCAACATAATTCTTAGCCCTTGAAAGAAACACAATCAATGAGAACCATTGGATTTGTGTTGTCCCATGGATTGAGATCCATGGATCCCAAAATGATATAAAAGAAGAGGCACCCCTTTGCTCTTCTTTACACAAAAACAAATGAGACAACAAGTCTCTCTCTCTTTCTCTTCACATGCCTACTCTCTCTCTCCCTCTCATGTGGCTGTCCACCATGGATGCCCTAGAGAGGTTCTCCATCGCCGCGGCGTCGTCGTTACGCTGCCCGATGGTTTGCTCGTGGATCTCCGTCTACTTCGGCATGCCTTGCTCGTGAAGAAGATGTCGGATCTCGTTTGTCAAGATCAGGAGATTCACCGCTTGGATCATCAACATGGATTGCGAGAAGCATGTGGTTCATCCCCGCGCTTGCAAGCGTCTCCTCCGTTGGATCGGACTTGAGACAGGAGGTCTCTTCGTTTAGAGGCTTGATCGCAACCACGCTTCAAGAGGTAATCCTATTACTTATTTGTGGTTTAGACGAAACGATCCGAGAAGTGTTCTTGGATCATGTGGTTTCGTCGCATAGAATTTTTTAATTTCCGCTGCATAGAACAACTAGTACGACTAGTCGTTCTTCATCGTATTCGATACGATGCTCACGCTTCCGTGATGCGCTTGAGGATCTAATCATATCCTTCAGGCTCCTACGAACAATTAATACAGTGATGAACTACGGTACTGGAGAGATCACCTTCAGCTCCAGCGATAGCACAATGAAGATAGAGACCGTGTCCAATGCAAGACCAATGGTAAGAACATCTGCGGCATGTACAAGGGTAATTAATCATTCTGAAGACTGGGATTTTCTGACAGAAATTCAAGACACCAACCTCTTCATGGGTGATAATAACATCCATGAATTCCTCTGCCCCGAGGAAGGATTGGAGAATATAGTTGACTCTCCCCTTATCAACCAAGATGAGGTTCTTATTGATATGCTTGATGAGATCCCTATGGGGATGATGTGCCTTCAAGACCAAGAATAGAGTATGGACGAATCTAGTAATGAAGAGGAAATTATTGAAAACTTTTGTGAACTTTTCGATATCAAAGCTGAACTAAGCATGGTGGACACCGAACAGATGACAGAACCACCACCTGCTATGCTAACTGAAATCACTATCGAGACAGCTCCCACTCCACCCGAGCTAAAGCAATTGCCCTACAGTATGAAATATGCCTTCCTTGCGAGTGAACTAAACATGTACCCAGTCATCATCAATGTACATCTGATTGGAGACCACGAATCTCGTATGATGGAGGTTATTAAACATAACTGCAAGGCTATAGGCCATAAAACTTTGGATCTCCATGGGATCAATCCATTCTTGTGCTCACATCGCATTTTCCTTGAAGAAGATAGCAAACCTTCCCAAGAATTTCAGAGAAGATTAAATCTGAACCTGCGGGAGGTTGTCATAAAAGAGATTCAAAAATGGTGCGATGCAGATTCATATATCCTATCTCCGATAGCAAACGGGTGAGCCCTCTACATGTAGTGCCGAAGAAATCAGGGATCACAATCGTGAAGAATGACAAAGGAGATGAGATCGCGACCAGAGTACCCACTACTTGGCAAGTATGCATGGATTATAGAAGACTCAATCTTGCCACCAAGAAAGATCACTTTCTATTGCCCTTCATTGACCAGATTCTTGAGAGACTAACTGCGAAGGAATACTTATGTTTCTTGGATGGTTACTCTGGGTATAATCAAGTTGCTATAGCTCATGAAGAATAAGAGAAGACCACGTCCACCTATCCTTTTAGTACATATGCCTTCAGACGGATGTCGGTCAGGCTTTGTAGAGCCTCAGCTACATTTCAGAGGTGTATGCTTGCAGTTTTCGTTGACATAGTGGGCAATTTTCTTGAGGTCTGTATGTACAATTTCTCGATCTACAGGGACTCATTTGATCAACGTCTTGAGCATTTAGACCGAGTATTACAGAGGTGATGTGAAGTAAATTAGGTACTCTTGTGGGAGAAATGCAACTTTATGGTGACTAAGGGAATTGTGTTGGGTCACATTGTATCTAAATGTGGCATGGAGGTTGACCCAGCCAAGATGGAGGTGATTTCAAAGATAGAGCCACCTACAACCATTAAGCAAGTCAGGTCATTCTAGGGCCATGTCGATTTTTACCGACGATTTATCAAAGATTTCAGTAAATTGGCTAGGTCGTTGACCGAGTTTCTAGGCAAGGAGAATGATTTCATTGTGGATGACAGTGTGCTTCTTAACTTTAATCAATTGAAAGAACTTATCACTCAGGCCCCTATCTTGCAGCCGTCGATCTGGATACAGCCTTTTAAGATAATGACAAATGTGTCAGATTATGCCACCGGTGTTGTACTGGGACAAAGGAAAGATAATGTACCATATGTGATTCACTACACTAGTCGAACGCTCGATGAAGCCCGACGGAATTACACAGTCACTGAGAAGGAACTGCTAGTGGTAGTTTTTGCCTTGAAAAAGTTCAGATCCCACCTCCTCGGGTCCAAGGTTATCATTTATATAGATCATTTGACCATTCGATACTTACAGTAGAAGAAGGACGCCAACCTATGCCTCATCCAATGGATCCTTCTCCTCCAGGAATTTGACCTTGAAATTCGAGATAAACCTGGAGTGAAGAATGTGGTGGTCGACCACTTATCTAGACATCCTGAGCCTGAATCTCTTGAGCTAAACCTGCAACCAATCTCAGAAACCTTTCCAGATAAGGCAATTCTGTCAATCACCTTGCTCCCCTGGTAATGAATTATCTTGTGTCCAAGAGAACTCCACAAGATTGGCCGAAGACGAAAGTAATTCTTGTCTAAAATCCATTTTTACCAGTGGGAAGATCCATGTCTATTTCGTGAGGGGGAAGATTGCATCTGGAGGAGGTGTATTCCTCAGGAGGAAGTTCCAAGTGTCCTCGTGCTCTATCATGATCAAGAATCTGGAGGGCACCATTCAGCAGATGAACGACGGCAAAGCTTCTTCAGAGTGGCCTTCGGTGGCCTACATTACTCAAGGATGCAGAAGATTATGTCAAGTGTTACACTGACTGCCATAAGATGGGTGGTACAATACGAATGAGGGATACGATGCCTCTGAAGTTCATTCAGATATCAGATGTCTTCGACGCTTGGGACATCGACTTTATGGTCCCATTTCCGAACAGTCAGGGCTCTAAATATATTATGCTTGTTGTTGACTATGTGAATCGCTGGGTGGAGGCTATTCCTTCCCGAACGGCCGACAATCGGACTGTCTATCGATTCCTCGGAGATCATATCATTGCATGGTTTGGGATTCCTAAAATTCTAGTATCTGATGGGGGTAGTCATTTCACAAACAGAGAGGTCAAGAAGCTAACTCAGGAATTCTATATAGAGCATCGTGTTGCTTCCCCATACCACCCACAGTCCAATGGCTTACTGGATGTTCAAACAAGGGGATAAAGGCAATTCTACAAAAGCTTGTGCATCCGGATCGCAAGAACTGGTCTTAGATGCTTGATTCAATTCTTTGGCCTTACAGAACCGCGTACAAGTCGCCACTAGGAATGTCTCCCTACCACCTTGTGTATGGCAAGCCATGTCATTTGTCGTTGAGCTAATTCATAAATCTTTATAGGCCATCAATATTTGCAACTTGGATTCCAAGAAAGCCGAGAAGAACCGAAAAGTGGACCTGAACAGATTATTAGAATTTAGAGATTATGCATGCGACAACAGCATGATGTATAAGGAGAAGGTCAAAAAGTGGCACGACAAGCATATCCGCCGCAAATCCTTCGAGTCGGGTCAGAATGTGTGATTGTTCGATACGAAATTGAAGATCTTTCCAGGCAAGCTGAAGAGCAAATGGACTAGGCCGTTTACAGTGAAGCATGTGCGTGATAATGGAAGCATAATGATATCTGGATTGTCAGCTGACGCACAACCATTCGTGGTCAATGGACAACTTTTGAAGCCTTATCTTGAACATGATAAATTTTTGTATGCCGTTGACTCCGTTCAAGTGATTTATGATGATGAGGTTAATACTTCCTTAGCTGCAGTCAAAGAAAAAGCGAATCCAAATATTTTGGAATGACTTTTCTTCTTTTCCTTCGTTCTTCTCTTATTCTACCGATAAGGTGGCATCTCCTTCATCGTTGCTACATGTAGGATGTACTTTATCCTAAGTATGGGGGGATGTGCACCACGAGTTGTTCATATTCCTTCTTCCATCTCCATCTCTTTTCTTTTCTTCTTTTCCATTTCTATTTTCTTTTTCTACCAAAAAGGTGTCACCCCTTTTTGTCAGTCTTTTTTACTTAGGACATACTCTGTCCTAAGTATAGGGGGTGTGCGTCCTGAGATCTTCTATTCTTTGATCCCCTCCATTGTCCCCTCTTCTTGTCTATACATAGGAATATCTTCTCCTAAGTATAGGAGGAGACAGTCTGAGTACGATCTGTTAATTCCCACCCTTGACGCCCATCCCCTGCTTTGTACAGTGTGATATACTTAGGATTATTTGATCCTGAGTATAGGAGATACGGTCAACTTCTTATTCGTTCATTCATTTCTTCATTCTTTATTCTTTATACTTTTCTATACTCAGTACAAGTTATGTCTTCTCTTTTTCTCTTTGATCTATGAGGACATAGCTCAAAGGGGGTCGCATATACTACATATATACTTTAGACATAACTCGTACTTTCGTATTTCTCTTAATAATTATGTCTAAATATTCCTATGAAATTCACTAAAACACTTAATAAAAAGATGTTTATTATTCCTCAAATTCTTTTTTTACTTACTTATTAATAAATCAGGTTAAAATATTTTTTGCAAAATGTTTGAAAAATAGTTTGAAAATCTTTTTGAAAAATCTTTTAAAAACTATTTGGAAACCCTTGTGTTCAATATTTTCAATCTTTGCAAAAATTGTTTGTTTGTAAAACTTCTTTTCTTTATGTGAAATAAAAATATTAAAAAATGATTTGCAAATGGTTTCAAAAATGTTTGTAGAAACAATTTGAAAAATCTATATATTGTTTGAAAAATCTTTGCAAAATGGTTTTCAAATATGTGTAAATGTTTGTATAAAGTGTTGTAAAAATTACTTTGGACTATGGTTTTCAAAATTGGTTGTGAAACCCTTTTCAAATACGTTTGAGGAATATATACATCGCATTAAAATTCTTTATTAATTCCTTATATATATATATATATATATCTATAAAAATGACCACTTACCCCTTGTCAATCCTTAAAAACCCAACGCTTGTAAATATAAGAAGCATGCTCGTGTAAATATTTGTACCTATTTTTCTTAGCCAAAATCTTTTGTTTTCAAAAATCACAAAAACATTTGCAAAATTAAAAATACCAACAATATTTCTAAAATCTTTTTGAAAATACAAAAATTTGCATATGCATCATCTTTTCAAAAATATAAAGGTTCAAAATCTTTGAAAATTACATCACAAAAATATTTTTTGCATAGCATTTGCATAGCATTAGCATTTTTCAGATTGAGTTTGATCATTGTACAAGTCTAAGTAAAATCTGAAGATTGGAACTTGGTAGGACCTTAAATCTACCTAATAACAAGAACCTTATAGGAGCTGGAATTGAGGTACTTCAGGTCTAGTTGACTTAATTCTTTGAGGATCACGAGACTTGGTTCAATGGATTTTTGACTGCCTAAGTAGAGTATTTCGGAGCACACACACGACTCTTGTTGATAATGACCTAACTTGGATACCTGCACCTTTCACATGGCTCAACTCAGTCGGAGTGGTGAGGGGAGTGGATTTGCAGGTATGAGACGCACATAAGTGGAAACATTTGTCCTCGACTAGGGAGGGAAGTGCATCCCAACCCGTCCTGTAGTGTTGATATCTAAAGACAAGAGAGTATAGGTTGCAATAATGCTTCAAAAGAGGGATATTCTACCGGCTCAAGAGGAAAAACTCCTTTTGTAAATGATGTTGTATATAGTATTTCAAAAAAAAAGAGAGAAGCAAAAACTCTAAAAAAAGATGGGAATGTCTGATTGAAAATAAAATGCATGTCGGAGTGTATATATGTTGTATAGTTAATAAGCAAGCTTGAGCTTCAAAGTCAAACATGTGAGCCTGCAGCTGGATGACTTGACTACACTGGTCTTGCATCCTAGGATAGGTAGCTACACTGGTGATGAATCCCTGATTCTCACTCTTTATTCTTTTATTTTAGCTATTTATCTTAGCAAAGCAGCATGTAAATACCTGTAAAAACAATAACTTAACATTCTGCATGCATTTGTTAATATTGCATTTTAGCATGTTTTTGTGCAAAAATAAAAGAATAAAGGAAAATAAAAAGGAAGGTGGTATTTAGAATAAATACAGAGTGACCTTAACCTCAAGAGAAGGTCAAGCATTGACCTAATCGTAAAATAAAACAAGTAGAGAGAAATAGGGTCTACTTTGTGTGGTACATAGCACCTATATCTGTAAATAATTATTTTTTGACAAAACAAAATTATATAATTATTTTAACCTCATTGTATATATACTTCTAGAAGTAGCATAAAAATAAAATAAAAAACATGAAAAGCAAATAAAAATAAAATAAAAATCTCCTTTTATTGTAACATGTACATATACTTCCTTCACTATTTATTATATGTCACTAAATAATGAATAAAAATAAAATAAAATTTATTTTGTAATCCTAAAAATATGTTGTAAATAAATAAAATATAAAATTGGGTCATTTATGTAAAAATAATAATAAAAATAATTGTACATTGTAGATAGTTCTATTATGCCTATATATAATACTATATATTGTATATACACTAAATTATTTTTCATAAAAATAATTAAAAATCAAAGAGAAATAATATGAAAAATAATAAACATTTTTCATTTTATAGACTTTTTAATTTAAATTCATTTATTATTTTTAATTCATTTTTCTTTATTTTTCTAGCAGTTTTGTCTTCTAGCGATTTTTGTTTGCATCCTCGACCGACTCTGATTGGGCCAACGCGGGTTCATTGACCTCGATCAACTAGTCCCCGCCATCCCTCTTTCGCATGAGTCGGGTTTTGCATCGGCTTCGCCCATTTCTTCTGACCCGATCCGACCGCCATTCCATCCGATCTTTTGCTCCGATTTGAGAACGTGGATCCCTAATCCATGCACGATGCCAATCCCTGGGGTTTGTGCCTCGGTTTGCAGGTCGCGCCCCCATCTTCTCGGACATGCACATCTATATAGCATGCGCCTTCCCCTCCCCTTTTCACGACCTTTGGTTGTACCACCACCTCCTGCATACCCGTCCTTCCTTTTCCAGAGTGACAGCATGAGAGGGCAAGGGCGAGGACACCTTTTGGACCGTGAAGAGCCCCCTGGTCCGGTGAGGTTTCCCCAACTCTGCAGTGATGAGCATAGCCTTTGGCAGCACCGACCGTCGAGGCCATTACCCCCGTGGACCGCAGTCCGCACCCCCAGGCGCACTCCGATCATCCTTAGGTACTCATTCGATCTTTCTATTTCCATCCAAATCGATTTTTCATCCGACATATCACATCTTCAACAACCACCGTACCATCCCCTGTTTCACCTTGTTCCGACGATGTACGCCTCGCTCCAACCTCCCTTCAGTTCTACTGTGCTCCGCAATCTCTCTTGAGACTCCAGCCACCTGGTTGGAGCCCCCCAGCAGGTCTATTCGTCCATCATCGCCGAAGACCTGTCCCATTCACCCTTCACCCTCTATTCGTGAGACAAGTTGTGCTCTAACCCTCACCGGAGCACCCTCTCCGAGCATACATCTTCTCCTGTAGGGTTGGCGCACCTACAGACCTCAACTGGAGGTCTAAGATACTCCCAGGAAGATCCAGGAATGCCATGCTTCCCTAGGACCCCTCTCTTTGGTATTGGGCCCTTCTGAGCCATCCAGTAGTTGTGGACCACCTTAGCCGAAAATTCCCTCATCTCAGCAGCTCCTGACGACACCGGACCCACGCCCCATCGCCAATTGAAACTCATCGGAGGTGAGTTCATCTCTGTTCATCCATGCATCTTCTCCACCGTCGGATCAGGTGCTTCCCCAGTTCTAATCACAGCCATCCATCATCGGGAGGCCCCTGGTTGTCCGATCCATCTAAGGATCTCTTCTCCGACGTCCATCGTCGAAGGGGTATCGGCGCATCTCCACCGTCCATCCAAAAGTGAACCGCTTCCACTCGTTGGATTGCGTCTTAATAAGGGGTAAATTGCTCTTAGGCCCCACTCTGTTTTACATTTTCGAGTTAGTCCTATAAATATTTGTCGTAGTTTAAAATAGTTTGGATATTTTGCAAGTGGACCCTTGTTATTTTCAAGATTTGCATTTTAGTCCTCCGTATGTGAACTCACGTGTTGTCTCACGTAATTTTTTAGGTTATTTGCATGGTACGTCCTAAACATTTGAGTGTTATGATTTGAATGGAAAGTTTTTAGTATTCGCATTTATACCCATGTGTGTGTATTATTGTGCATGTGTGTGAATTCCCTGGACATTTTGCATCTTTGACCCTAGGTTTTTTATCTGTGTTATTATTTGGCCCTTGGACTTTATTATAATTATAAGTAAGTCTCTCCAAACTGTGTGTCCCATAGTTAATTAAATAAATATCAGGTTAAATCCAAAAAATCTATAAATATTAGTGTTAGCTCCTGCTAATACGTAATATTTGTTGTGAATTTATGGGATTAATTCAATATCGTTTATTATTTTCTAAAAATCATAAACCACTAAAAGTGTTCTGTCAATTTTAGAAAATACATAAAAAATTGAAAAATCCCTTTAAAAATTCCACAAAAATTGTTTTGTGTGTGTGTGTGTTTTTCTGATTTGCCTTCAGTGGCATTTTTGTCTCAAAACCACTCACAAAACCCTAAAATTACAAAAGACTTAAAAACTTATAAAAACTGTATAAAATTCTAAAAAAATCAAAAAATACCATTTCAGTTCTTGTATGTAGCTCTTTTTATATATTTTCGCATAAAATTCATAACCAGGACTTTAGGTCATTTTAACTATTTTTATCTTGCAATATTGTTCTGGCTGTGCACTATTCTTATTTTTAGCCTTTGTTTGATTTTTATAAAATCACAAAAACATCAAAAACCCCAGAAAATTACCAAAAATACTTTAATATTTGAAAACCCCAAAAAATTTTATTTTTAATTTTTGAGCATTCTTAGCCTTAAATAAAAATTCAAAAAGCTTGGTTTGCTTTATTTTCTTATTTGCCTATTTTTTTATTAATTAAAAAATATAAAAATTTGCAAAATTAAAAATCACAAAAATATTTCGGCTATTTTCTGAAACTGACTACTTCGTATATGTAAGTGCTCCTTGTGTTCGACCCTGGTTGCTACACTAGGTTAAAATAAATAGCGGAGACTGCTGACATTGTTTTGTGTGCTTGATTGATTTATCCTTCGACTGTGTGGTTTATCTTTTTCTTGTTGATTATGCCTTGTGATCCGGGTCGCAACGACCTTTGATTATTGATTTCCTAA
Source organism: Ottelia alismoides (assembly GCA_037367405.1). Classification (NCBI taxonomy): domain Eukaryota; kingdom Viridiplantae; phylum Streptophyta; class Magnoliopsida; order Alismatales; family Hydrocharitaceae; genus Ottelia; species Ottelia alismoides. Next base: position 220,164 of record JAZKJV010000566.1, on the reverse strand, counting down.
CCTGTATCGCTCGGACACGTCATCAACTGGCTACCGTCCATTCTTCTCCTCACCCCCTCCTTTTGAGTTGGTTGTCACTTGAACTTAGAAGGGAATACCCCGCTCCTCGAGGAAGGATCTGCTGGATTGGGGAATTACTGGGTTGTCAAGCTGGAGAAGTTAGTTTCTTTGTCGTTTCAGTTGGGGAGAGCCAGTATCACCTACATTGTATGAGTCAGATTCATAGTCATAAGGGTTTGCATATGAGTTGAAGTATTCTGACCTGGCTATTGAGGAGACTTGAGTGGAGTTTTGGGATTCTCGAAGGTTGTTGGAATTCAAATCCGATTCCCAATAAGGTTCCGTCTGCACTAAAATTCCAAAGGTCTGACTTAAGATCCAAACTTTGATTTTGTGAAGACATGTTTGATAATTAAATTCAATCCAATTTCTTTCTTTTTCTTTTCTTTGTTTTCCTTTTTCTTCACTTATTGCATAAGTGTTTGCTAGGGACTAGCAAAGGCAAGTATAGGGGGATGATGAATCTCCATTTCATAATCTTTATTCTATAATTTTGACCTTAAAAACCGTAGTAAATGTATGTAAATACCTTTAATTCATGCATTTTAGCATTCATGCATCATAGTGTAAATAGTGTATAAAAAGTGGTTTTTAATGCCAAAATTATGTAATAAAGAAAAAAAGAAAAAGAATAAAATATTGAAAATATTTTATGACCCTAAACCCCGAGGCCAAGGCATCTTGATGGCTAGGCCGACAAGGAATAAAGTAGTGGGAGACAAGGGTCCAAAATAAAATTTCATTAATTCTGTTTTATACAATTTTTGGGACCTATTTTTAGTTATACTTTTTATACTTCAAATAAAGAAACTTTTGACATAAAAGTTGTAGATAATTAAATATAGAAAAATACAAAATTTATTTCATACAAAAATAATATACAGAATAAAAGTTATGGTCAGAATAAGTTTTCAAAATCTCAACTTCCCAGACTTGTATCTCTCAAATAAAAACTCAAACTATATCAAAATCACTTTAACTTATATAACTTTTAATAAGCTATTTAATGAAGGTGGTTTCATATTTTTTGGAGTTACGGTGTAAAAGTTATGTTTTGGACCCATATTGTATAGTTTACTAGATTAAAACATTCATTTTATTTATTATTTGATTGTTTTCATAATTTTATATTTTTTTTTGTAAATATGATTTATAATTTAAATACATATTAAAACTGGAATAAAAAATCAAGAAAATTGTAAAATAAAATACTTGTATAAAATACATAAGTAAAATACCTATAAGTATACCTATATAAATAATATATCTATTTTTTTAAGTGTATATATTATACCAGAAAAATATAATAAAAATATATTCAAGTATCTAAAAATAAATTATAAATATATAAAATAAGAAACTAAAATAATAAAATTAAAAATACAAAATAAAAATAAAATACATTAATGCATAGATAAATATGCCTATAATGAACCCCTAAAAAGTAACTTCTAATTTTAAACCTCCAAAAAATAAATAAAAATCATAATAAAATAATTTAGAAAATAATAAATATTTTTCATTTTATAACTTAAAATTAATAAATTCATTTATTATTTTTAATCGAATTTCGAAATAATTTCTGACGAAGTTTTTCTGGTTGGTCCACGTGGACCAACCAGCTTCACCCGCCCATTGACCTCGGTCAGCTCTCTAAACGAGGTCTGCCTCTTGTCAGATCTGCATTTCTGCCCATTTTTCTCGATTTTTCGAGGCTGTTCCTTGCACCATTTCACGATGACACCTTCTTGACTTTTCCTCCTCGAATACCCATCTTACACGCCCTTAGCTTTCCTCGGGCTGAGGACCATCGATTCGCATCATCTTCGTCGATCTTTGAGCCCGCTCGTCAACCTTGTACAAAAGCGCCTTCAACTCTCCCTTCGCACTTCGATTGCTCTTCCATCTCTCAACCCTAATCTGAGCACCCGAGGATCTTCCTGGTGATAGCAGGAATCGACTCCATCCTTCAGGGGTTTGTAGAGGTGTCGAATCGAGTGGATCCGAGTTCCTCTGCCACCGCCATCGTGAGTTCTGTATCTGGCGTCTCCATGCACGGTGAGCTCTATTTCCTTCGCCTGTTATACTCGTAGTATCAACAGTAGTGTAGATATAGTTCTTGTTTCTTTCAGTTTCTACTCGTATTTCATGTTTCCCAATTAAATCAACCGCGGTGGATCTCAGCTCTGCCGCCTACTTTCGACCACTCAGCATGACATTTGCTTCGACCAAGATCTCCTCGGTTTTCCCCTCATCCATTATTCACCCCTACCATCTCCAGCTCCCCGGATCTTGCAAAGATATGGTGACTAGCTCCTCCTCCGCCGCTCGCTGGAGGAGCACCACCCATGCCACCAGCAATCGCCATCTCTCCTCAGAAGTTCCCGTACCATCTATTCTCCCGTGCTAACGATGTTTGCATGTACGAAAGGTACTAGACCCTCATTTGAGATTGATTTTTGACAAATCGCAGGTTCTTGGAGGACCCAACCTCTCCTGACCTCACGACGGTGTAGCTGTGCTCGCACGGCCATTTTGACGCCGCTTACGGGTCGAAGACCCTTCCAGAAAGTTGGACGGGCGTTTTGGATCCTCTAAGATCATCGGAGTAGCTGGATCTTGCTCGGAGAAGCTCGCCCCAGCACCAGTTCGTCACTTTTCTTCTAGAGGGCTTCTCTGTCGTCGATCTCTGTTGTTCTTCCAGAGCTCGCATTTGTCATTTGATCTGCTGCACCCATCGTTGTACGATCATCTAGAGCCTTCTAATCCAAGCTGCATGAATCAAAGCGTCATCATTTCACGTGGATCTGCCACATGTCAAGTAGATCATCAATCAACGTAGGATCGTGCCTCTTGCGGGGGTATTTTGCAACTTTTACCCTCGGTGTTTTATGTTACTATTTAGCACTAAAACTTTCTTCTGCCGTTATAATATTTGTGTAATATTTATAACTAGCCCCCCTGTACTTTTTGGATCTGCATATCGGTCCAAGCCACGTCACCTCACGTGACGCATCATGTGAGGTGGCAATTTTACAAAGAGATCCCTGGGATATTTTTATTAGTCCATAAACTTTTATATTCAGTTATCTATTTATTGGATAAATTGCAAAAGAGCCCCTAACTTTTCAAAAATCGCATTTTGGTCTCTGCAAGTGGCTCACGTGTGCGTGCACGTGAGTTTGGCATCTTTACAAAAGGCCCCATGGGGCCTGATTTTATTTCACCTGAGTACTGTAACTTTTTGAGCATGTTCATTATTTTTAGAAAATTTGTAGTTTGTCCCTTGGACTTTTATCTATTTGCAGAAATACCCCTTCTAGTATTGCATTTTCCTTTTGTTGCATCTATTTATAATAGATAGTAATTAAAGTCGAAAAAATTCACAAAAATATGTGTAGCTTCCTGATTGCATCTAGTTTCATGCACATACTTTTTTTTTCAATTTTAAGCTTTTTATTATTTATAAAAAATCAAAAATTTCCTATTTTGTTCTTATTTACATTAAAAAACCATAAAAATTATAAAAATATTTTGAAAAATCCCCAAAAAAATATATTTTGTTTAGATAGGTATTTCTAACCTTCAGACCAAAAATCATTAAAAAAATGCAAAATATAACTCAAAAAAATTGAAAACCCCCTAAAACCTTTATAAAAATATAAAAAATCCTATAAAAATCCCAAAAATATATTTTCTATCTCTGAATTTTCTTTATTTTATGACATTTATTTTAAAATTAATTTGGAGAGCTCTTAACTCTGTTTGATATTTTATATCTCCATTGTAATTTTAGGTATTATATTCAGCGATAGTTTTAATGTATTTTGGATTTTAAAAAATAATATATATAAAATTAGTAAAAATTCTTGAAAATCACAAAAATAGTAAAAATTTATCTAAAACTCAAAAAGATTTTATTTTCTCTATTTTGCATATTTTTGTTAATTTTTATATCAACCCTAGCATATTATATATATATCTTCTATATAGTTGTATATATATTAAAAGAAAAAGAAATTAAAATATAAAAATATAAAAAGAATATATAAAAACAGAAAATTAAAAATCAAAATACAAAAATATAAAATCTAAAATAAAATAAAAATTAAAAACCCACAAAAATTGAAACTTGGCTAAGTGTTGGAGAGATAAAGTGTGCCTTGATTTCTTATCTTGCCTGCTCTATTCCCTTGCTTCATGTGCTCGACCCCTACTTGCTTGCCATTACAAATTCTTAGTAGAGTATAATAAATTTTAACTCTTGCTCTTAATTGTCTACTTATCTGTGTGGGTTAATTGTTGAAATAACGAGAAGGATGGAGTAGTCGCCTCAGCGATAGTGAGCCTGAATTGTCAAGCCATTACTTAGCGACTCCCATCTTCCCATTTTTCAGCTAGTCGCTTAAGGACTCATGATATTTTTTGCTTGAATTTGCAACTTTAAAACTGAAAAGATAAAATAGTCGAACCTTTACATCTTTACATGTGGTGAGTTGGTTAACCCATTTTTGTATTGTGTTTGTTTGGATCTAGATTAGGATTCAAATATCACTCCTGTGCCTTTGTGCCATTTCGCTTATCCTATTTTGTTTCATTCTCTTTGGCCCACGCTCGTTGCGAGCCTTCTATTATTTTACACTCCATTTTATTCTTTTTCATCACCGTATCTTTCATCTATCATCAATCTTCCTTTTTCATTCAAGATGTCAACTCCAGGATGGCTTAGTCAGGACTTCGCCGACACCCACATCGAGTCCTTGAGTTCTACATCTCCAATAATTCAGGGCGATTCCCAGGTTCTTGGTTCAGACTCTGTGAACCACCCTTAGGACTCCCCACTTCTTCTTCCTCCCACAGATCTGGAAAACTCTCTTCCCGAGTTTTACCCCTTTTGGATGGAGATTGATTTCACTCCATACACCTCTCCATCCCTAATAAAATTTAGGATTGACCCTAATTCTAAATTATTCTCTACATCTAGTACCTGCATGCAAATTGATCAGGGTATCTTTCCCATTGCAGATCTTGACCCCAATATGGAGCCTGAGATTGCACAGACAGACTTTGAGATGGCTCCACAAGGCAGAGGAAAAGGACTGCAACAGTCGGGCATAGAGTAGAACACAGAGCAGGGCACGGGCCCGAGTCAGAATGAAGTGAACAACTAGCTCTTGGCCTCCATCTAAGTCATTCAGCAATAATTGACTGAATAAGCTCTTGCCTAGGTCACTTTCCAAGACATGCTTAAAAGCCTGAGGAGGAGAACATAGGATAAACCTAGAGGAGGAGGTGGCTATAGAATGCATGGTGATGATGAAGACAACCACTTTATAGATGGACCTCACGAAGGCAAGGGTGAAGCAAGGAGAGGTCGACCCAAGCCCACTCTCAAGGAAACCTACAACCCTAGGGTCGGCCACATCACTGAGTAGATCTAAATCATGCATATCCACAGACTCTTCGAGCTAAAGCCGCATATCGTTTTGCTCCTCCCTAGATTCCACGGGAATTCCAACGAGGAGCCTTACATCCATCTACAACAGTTTGGTCATATCTGCAGCAAGGCACACTACCCTAACATCCCGTTGGGTGTAGTCAAGATGACCGCCTTCCCATTCACCCTACAAGGAAAAGCACTCTACTGAATCAACCACTTGGGGAAGGTGGTGACGACATGGGAGGAATTGAAGTCCTCCTTCTTGCACAAGTACTATCCTCTTGGTCATCTCAATTTCATGCGGACGAAGATCACTAGCTTCACCCAGGGACCCCAAGAGTCAATCCATGAGACCTAGGAGCACTTCAACGATATGATTGAGAAATTCCCTCACCATGACATATCGAAGATCATCTTGGTCTAGCATTTCTTCACGAGCCTAACAGAAAATAATCAAAGTCAGGTTGATGCCGCATGTGGAGGTTCTCGGTTTAACAAGGATGAGTATGTATTATGGCAAATATTTGAGGAAATGGCAGAGGGAGAAGTTGTATTATCCTCATCTCGTTCCTTCCAGATTCAGCCGCCACCACATATCTTCTGCAAGAATGTAAATATGGCGGATACACAAAAAGTCTACAGGTGTGACAACTCTGACTTGAGCATCATTGGGAGCCATCTATCGAAAGTTGATATCATTGAGAAGAGGTAATTGGACCTAAAGAAACTCGCTGGGATCAAGCAACACACAAAGGGCCTGGACAAGCTTGACATCATCTCCAAGCAACTAGAGCTGCTGGTAAACATAATTAGTGTCTGGAATGCAGTGATAGCCTCCCATGATCCTCCCGCTAAGAAAAAGCAGACACACCACAACCACCTTATTCGAGTCCCAGCCAGCCTCCGGTCCAACATGTATACTATGTGCAAGTGCCCGAGCCACAATAGCCATAGCCGCAGATACAGATGGTCATCTATCGACCTTCTAAGCCTCAGCCCCAATACCCCAAGCAGTGTTTTCCACATCCCCCACATATACAAGAGGAGGGTGTCGTTTGGGAGAATGATCAGCAGCTAACTCGTCCTCAGGGATAACCACAGGGTAACTCCAATGCCAACCGACCATATCACCAATAGCAAGGAGGGTGGAATTACCATCCCAACCTGACCCATCACCAGCAACCTCCGCAACAAAGCTACACTTGGAGGTAGAGCAATTATCAGCAGTCCAGATACCACCAGCAACAACATCAACAGTCGGTTGCTCCATATCATCACCAGTTCTCCTCCCAGCACAACCAGCAGTACCCTTATCTTCTTCTTCTTCTTCCTCCTCCTTAGTAGTCACAAGGTTACCAGTTTAAGCCTCACTTTTATCATCAGAACCAGTAGTCACATTAGGTCGAGTCTTCTGAGGTTGCCCTGGTTAACCCTACACTTGATTATCTGGCCCAACTCATCAAGAACATGGCTGAGATGAGCTAGAAGATCGATGATCTGACGGCCGCCAAGACTGTCATTCCAACTCATGTCGAAGCCAATCCGAACAACTTGCGTCATAAGGAACAGGTAGTTGATAGAGTTCAAACTAAATTAGGTAGAAATATGATTGCTTTATCTAATTCGGTAACTCTCAGGAGAGGTAGGACACTCCAGCCATCTGCGACCGTGAAGGGAAAACAAAAAACGTCTAATGGTGAATCTTCTGCCATACCAGCCGACGGGGCCAAAGATTTTTTGGATGCGGCATCACCTACATCAAAAATACAAAAAATGAAGAAAACTCAAAAATACAAAAGGATAGCAGCAGCTAAGGTGAACCCATGCCCGTGAAGAAGAAGCCAGCTGCATTAGCAACTGAACCAGGTCCAGCTGAAGGAGCCAAGACTGCACCATTTTTTGATCCACAACATGTAGATAATTTTTCACATTTTTCCATCTACATGTACACACTGACTTGGATAAACATTTACAACATATAATTCATTCTGATGTAAATATTCCTTTTCCACAAGAAATTAAAGAAAAAAATAGTAAAAATATTTAAAAATGCTTTGTCTAATCCTGATATTGTGAATATATTACAAATTTTGATTCTTAAAATACCATTATTGAAATACATGGAGTACATGCCTGCAGTAAAGAAATGACTCAAAGAAGCATGTACAATGAAGCGTTAGTCCCATAAAATCAGATGTAGAAAATCTGAGAAGCATACCCTCACCATGGCTACAGTGAACGCCATCAGCAATCTTCCACACAAGATGAAAGACAAGGGAACACCACTCGTCAGATGTCAATTCTTCAATCAAGAGTTAGAGCACACCTTTCTCGACAATGGGTCTTCTATAAACCTTCTGCCATCGTCACTACTTACAGAATTTGGGTTAGGACCTCTCAAGCCGACCAAGATGATTCTGGAGTTCATGGATCGATCCGTCTAGTGGCCTAGGGGCATGTTGGAGGATGTGATCGTCACCGTTCAAGGAATGAAATTACATGTTGATTTAATTGTCCTGGACATGGGTACCTCCACACCTCTACTCCATATCCCAATTATACTTGGATGGCCATTCCTTCTAATAGTCGAAGCAGTACTTGACTACAGCACTGAAGAGATCACATTCTACTCCAGCAGTGATAAAGTATAAATAGAGACTGTGCCTGAGTTGAAACCTACAAAAGTTATGTCTGAGATGAGAGTGCTTGAATCAAATGACCAAGATGATTGCGATTTTCTTGTAGAAATCAAAGACACAAATTTGTTCCTGGACAGCTTTGAAGCGTGGGAATTCCTGTCCACAGGGGAGTGCCTAGACAGCATAGTCGATTTTTCATAGGTCTTTGAGGATGAGATCTGGCTGATGGGTATTCTGAATTGTTGAATAGCCATCCTCATCTGAGCAGGATGAATTTGTGGATGATCTGTGTGATATTCTGAATTCTGAGTCTGAATGCACAGTGGTGGACACCGAACAGATGAAAGAGCTAACACCTGCAGTTGTTGTTAAAGTCGCCATAGAGCCTACTCCAATCCCACCAGAGCTTAAACATTTGTTGTCCATAATGAAGTATTCCTTCCTTGCAGGAGAACCCAATAATTATCTGGTCGTTATTAATTCCCATTTGACCGAAGACTAATAATCTCATCTGATGGAGGTTCTTGAATGAAATTGCAAGGTGATCGGTTGGAAGATATCGGATCTCCATGGGATTAATCCATCTTTATGCTCACATCACATTTACCTCGAAGAAGAAAACAAACCTTTCTGTGAATTCCAGTGCAGACTGAATCCGAACCTATAGGAGGTTGTGATGAAAGAAATTCAGAAATAGTGTGATGCAGGATTCATATATCCTATCTTTGACTCCAAGTGGGTGAGTCCCTTGCACATAGTGCTGATAAAATTTGGGATCACCATTGTTACTAATGACAAGGGATAGGAGATTCCGACCAGAGTGTCGACCTCCTGGCGAGTTTGAGTATTACAGGCGGTTGAACCTCGCCACCAAGAAAGATCATTTCCCACCACCCTTCATCGACCAAATCCTCGAGAGGCTAGTTGCGAAGGAATATATGCTTCTTAGATTGTTACTCTATATATAACCAAGTTGAAATCGCTCCTAAGGATCAAGAGAAAACATCCACCTATCCATTTGGGATGTACGCCTTCCGACGGATGCAGTTCGAGATGTGTAAAGCCCTCGTTACATTTCAGAGATGTATGTTGGTCATTTCTACAGACATGGTGGGCAATTTCCTTGAGGTTTTCATGGATGATTTCTTGGTCTATGGGGGTTCATTTGATTATTGTTTAGACTATCTAGACCAAGTTTTGAGGAGGTATTGTGAAGTGAACCTTGTTCTATCGTGGGAGAAGAGCAATTTCATGGTGACCGAAGGGATCGTGCTGGGTCACATGGTATCAAAATGTTGCATGGAAGTTGAACCAGCTAAGGTGGAAGTTATTTCTAAACCTGAGCTACCTACCAATTTGAAACATGTCTGGTCATTTCTAGGGTATGTCAGTTTCTATTGATGATTCATAAAAGACTTCAGCAAGCTCGTCCGATCGTTGATAGACTGCTTGGCAAGGAGACATATTTTGTATTGGATGACCATGTTCTCCAAGCCTTCAATAATTTAAAAAACCTGATCACACATGCCCCTGTCCTGCAGCCACCTGATTGGTCTCTACCTTTTGAGATCATGACGGATGCATCAGATTTTGCAATTGGTGTTGTTTTAGGACAAAGACGAGATGGGATGTCATTTGCGATTCATTACTCTATCAGAACACTGGACAAAGACTAGAAGACTTATATGGTGACAGAGAAAGAGCTGCTAGTTGTAGTGTTTGCTCTAGAGAAGTTCAGATCACATCTCCTCGGATCAAGGGTGATAATTTACACTGACCATTCTGCCATCAAATACCTTCAGAGTAAGAAAGACTCCAAGCCTCATCTAATTCATTGGATCCTTCTACTCCAAGAATTCAACTTGGAAATTCGTGATAAACCTGGTATCAAAAATGTGGTGGCGGATTATCTCTCCAAAATGGTCGAAATCGAGCCTCCTGAGCGGAATTCCATTCCAATCACTGAAACCTTTCCAGGTGAGGCAATCTTGTATATATCCTCTCTCCCTATTATGCGAACATCGTAAACTATCTCGTCTCGAAGAAAACTCCGTCGGATAGGCCGAAGATCAAAGTTGATAAATTATTAGCTGACATTCACTTCTACCAGTGGGAGGATCCACGTTTATTCCGAGAGGGCGCAGATTGCATCTAGAGGATCTGTATATCTTGGGAGGAGATAATGGGTGTCCTAGACCACTTTCACAAGCTTGGTGGATACCATTATGGAAAGAGGATGACAGTGAAAGTACTCCAATGTGGCCTTTGGTGGCCTACTTTATTCAAAGATGCATTAGATTATGTAAAGAAGTATACTGACTATCATTGAATGGCCGAGAAGATATGTATACGAGACCCAATGCCTTTGAAGTGCATTCAAATATCTGACATCTTCATCGCTTGTGGCATTGACTTCATGGGCACATTCCCTAACAGCTAGGGATTTGAATACATCCCGCTCATCGTCGATTATGTCAGTAGATGGGTGGAGGAAATCCCAGCTCGAACTGTAGACAGTCGCACAGTCTATCACTTCCTGAAGGATAACATCATATCGCAGTTCGAGATCCCCAAGACCTTTTTTTGACGGGGGGAGCTACTTCATTAACAAGAAGGTTAAGAAGTTGATCAAAGACTACGTACTGAACATTGTGTTGTAGCACCGTACCACCCACAATTAAATGTCTTGGCAGAATGCTCGAATAGGGAGATCAAATCCATTTTGTAGAAGCTTGTATGACCACAAAGGAAGAATTGGTCTCAGTTACTGGACTCATTCTTTGGGTATATCGCACAACGTACAAGTCTCCTATCAGCATGTCTCCTTACCGCCTTGTTTATGGAAAGCATTGCCACCTGCCTGTGGAATTAATTTACAAATCCTTATGGGCATTAAACTTGTGCAACCTTGATTCTGAGAAAGGAGGACAGAACCACAAAGTTGATCTGAATAGATTGCTTGAATTTAGAGACCATGCATATTAAAACAGCCTGATGTACAAGCAGAAAGTCAAGAGATGGCACGATAAACATATCCGTAGGAATACTTTCGAACCTGGACAGAAGGTATGGTTATTTGATGCGAAGTTGAAGATTTTTCCGGACAAACTGAAAAGCAAATGGACTGGGCCATTCATTGTAAAGACTATGTGCTACAATGGGAGTTTATTGATATATGAAATAGTACTTGACACAGAGCCCTTTGTAGTCAATGGACAGTTGCTGAAGATGTACTTAGAGCATGACACATTCATGTCCGTTGTCGATTCAATCGAACTGTATTTCAAGATGAACTCTCAGATGTCGAAGGATCAGACATCTAAAGCAGAAAAATCACAAAAAAATCATTTTTGTTTTCTTATTTTTTTTCTTTCCTTATTTTCCTTTTTTCTAATTCTTACGAAAAGATGTTTACCCCTTTCATCACTGACGTACTTTGTCCTAGGTGTAGGAAGGCGATCACCCCAAGTTATCCCTTTGTTAATCCCTTACATGTCCCCTCAACGCTTGATACTCTACCTATATTAAGGGATATTTTACCTTAAGTATAGGGTAGACAGGTTGAGCTGATGATTTCCTACATTCCCACCCTTGACCCTCCCTGCCTTGTGTACAGTCTGCTATACTTAGGATTATTTCATCCTAAGTATGGGGGGACGGTTAGCTTCTCATTCTTTGATTATTTAGTCATTATAGTATAGAATTTTCTATACTTGGTTCGAGTTATATCTTCCTTTTCTCTCTCTAATCTATCAGGACATACCTCAAGCTAAGTATAGGGGGTCGTATATACCTTGTATATACTTTAGCCATAACTCGTACTTGTGTATTTTTAATAATATGGTTAATTCATAAAATTCTTTATAAAAACCTATAATAAAATGATTAAAAATATTTTATAAAATGATTTGAAAAATGGTTGGAAAATATTTGAAAAATCTTTTGAAAACTGTGTGAAAAACTTTTGCAAAATGTTTTCAAATTTTGTAGAAATATTTTGTTTGTAAAAATTTCTTTTATTTGTGTAAATAAAATGTTTGAAAATCTATTTGCAAATGATTTGAAAAATGGTTGTAAAAACTTTTGAAAAAGCTATTTATACTATTTGGAAAATGTTTGCAAAATGATTTTCAACTCTTGTAAATGTTTGTAGAATTGTTTGTCAAATTATTTGTAAAAATAAGTTTTCAAAATGTTTGCGAAAATGATTTCAAAAATACGTTAAGAACCATGTGTAAATAACAACTCAAATAAAATACTTACAAAAATGTATAAAATTTACATATAAGTCTTGTAAATATCCATTAACACTCAACTTGTAAAATTCATGCATAAACTACACCATCACCCTTGTAAATATGAAGCACTCTCATGTAAATAGTTGTACATATTTCTTTCACCAACTTTTATTCAAAAACCCCTAAAAATATTCAAAACCTGCATAAAATGTGCAAAAAAATCGAAAATCCATAAAAATTTCAAAATAGAAAATTACTTCACAAAAAGATTTCTTTTGCATTGAACATAGCATTCGTATTTTTCAAAATGATCAAGATAATTGAACAAGTCTGACTTAAAGTCTGGAGATTGGAGATTGGTATAGAACTTAATACACTTAATTTCAGAGGAACCAGTTAAGGATTGGAATAGGGATACTACAGGTCACCTTGACTTAATTCTTTAGGTTCCATGAAACTAGGTTCATGAGTCGACTCACTGTGTCTAACTAGAACCCTTCATATCATCCGTAGGACTCTTGAGACAGTGGCTTGACTAGAAACTCGCACTTAATACTTAGCTCAACCCAGATGGATTATTGAAAGATTTGAGAGCCTAAGTCGGGACAATGCTAGGCCGCTTCGTCAAGGGTGGCTCATGAACCATTCTTGGGGATTACCGAAATCGGTACTCTAACCCACTTCTTCTGGTAACCATGATATCTAAAGAGTGGAGATGGATTGAGACAATGCTTCGGATGAGGAACGGTATGCGGTCACAACTTTATTCTAAGACCCCCAAAATGGGCGGACTAAAAAGATGTTATATCTGCTGGGGCACGAGCAAGAATGCAAGAGCCATGCAAGTCAAAGAAAGATTCAAAAAAGCCTACACCAAAAATTCCACCAAAAATTTGAGCTTAAAAAAAACCTACTTCTTGGTGAAGACTCGGCTACACTCGCCAACTTCACAAGGGAATGAAGACTACAGCGGTCCATTCCCAATTCTTTTCCCATTCTTTTAGCTTATTCCCCCACTCGATTGAAAAGACCAATGGTACCGGACCTTAGAAGGAAATATTTGTCTCCACGAGGATGAGTTACCATGAGAGCAGACTCTTTTATAGTTCAACGATTTTATCTGGGTAGAGCTTAAAAACTCACACGCATGGATTTGTCATTTCAAAGTAGCAAGAGTATGCGACTGAGAGGATGGCTCTGACCTGACTATGAAGAGAACCGGACGATAGAATTATGGAACATAAGGGTTGTTGTGTCACAATTCCTAACCTTAATGCTTGTTCCGAACACACTACTAATCCAAAGGTCTTAACTGAACTCAAAACTTTGATTTTAATAAGACAAAGTTTAAAAGTTAAAAATCGTTCCAAGTTCTTTCTTTTTCTTTTCTCTATTTTCTGTCTGCATTTAAAGGCATAAGTGTTTGCTAGGGACTAGCAAAGGCAAGTATAGGGGGGATGAATCTCTATTTCATCACTTTTATTCCTTCATTTTGGCCTTTAAACCTTAGTTACATGCATGTATATAGCATTATTTTGTATAAATTAACACTTATTACTTACATTATAAGTATTGTATAAAATACCTCATTAATTGACAAAATAAAAGAATGAATAAAAGAAAAGAAAAGAAAATGAAATACTTAAGGCATTGAATGATCCTAAACCTTGAGACTAAGTCAAGAATTGACTTGGTCGATAGGGAATAAAGTAGGGGGAGATAAGGATAAAAAAACAATAAAAATCCTATTTATTTATTCATCAATAAAGACTATTTTGGGACATATTTTAGTCTTTATTATTTTTACATCAAATCAATAAATTTTTTACATGAAAGATATAGATAAAAATACATAGAAAATTACAAACTTTTAGTTCACATAAAGATACTGCACAATGTGCTTTTCTATACTCAGAATAAAAATCCAAAATCCGAACTTTGCATACCTGTATCTTCTCTATATGAACTCAAAATTGACCAAAATCACTTTATTTATATATAACTTTTAAATAGCCGTTTAGTGAAGGTGTTTCAGTTAATTGGGTGCTACGATGAAAAGTTAAGTTTTGGACTCATATTGCACATTATACTTGAATAAAATAGTCATTTTATTTATTCTTTACATTTTTCACTATTTCGTATTTTTATTATTTATAAAAAAAATTATATGAAATCCATATGTATAATTAAAATAAAAAGAAAATAATTAGAATTAACACATATAGATGAATTATATACACATATACACATATAATAAATACATATATTTATTGAAGTATACATATTACTTCAAAAAAATACAATAAAAATATATTTATGTGTAATTATATAAGACATAAATATATAAATTATTTATAAAATAATAATAAAATCTAAAATATAAAATAAAAAATAAAGCACCTCATATATAGGTTAATATACATGTAATTATACATGTAAAAATAAACATATAATAAAACAACTCATAAAAATAAATAAAAATCATATAAAATACTACTTAAAATAATAACTATTTTTTTGTTTTAACTAAATTTAATAAAATCATTTATTATAATCGAAATAATAAAGGATTTTAATTTCGTTATATCTTGTTCTTGGCTAATGTGGACTAGCGAGGAGTAGTCCACGTTGATCTCAGTCAACTGCTCATTCCTCATAGCCATGAATCTGTCAGAAGAAAACCGCCTCGTTTCACCAAGTTTTGGAGAATGAGTCTTTCACTCTTTTGCCTTGATTCTTTCTAATATCTTCTTCCTTGATCCTTAACCTTTCACATGCTCATATCATTTCGATCGGTGAGCCTCTGAGTCAAGCACACTCCTCGAGTCAACCATGCCCAGTATGTAGTATCGCCTCCACCTTCCTCCTCGATTTGATCCCTCTTCCACCATATAAACCCTACCCCTAGATTGGATTGAACCTCATGGTGACAACAGGAGACTCTCCAGTAGTTCAGCGAGAGAGGAAGTCATGATTCGAGGTAGATCCAAGATCCACGGCCATTACCGTCGCGAGCTTCTTCTCCCTGCCTTCCAGGTCCGGTAAGCTTTTATCTCTTACAGTTTTCCATTCCTAGGATTAATATTAGAGTAGTTTGCCTTTAATTTCCTGTTAATCTTGCATCTTATTTCATAAAAATAGAACTCATAGTTCACCGGAGCTGAGCTCTGGCGACTCTTCCTCTATGACTATGTTTTCTTCGACCATCAGACCACTATCACTTCAGTCCTTTTCACTTCACAGTCGCCCCAAGCACCCCCACTCAACATGATCCTTTTTGGATCAGGGGATTGACCCTCCTATTCCGTCGTTCGCCGGAGGGCCGCCGTCACACCTCTCCTCGCTCCATCTCACACTGTCCGGACTCTCAGAACTTTTCTTTTTGTATGGTAATCCTTGATGCAGGTACTGAAGGACCCAGGACCCCTTGAGGGCCAAATTTTATCTTAAATTCAGGCACTTGGGCTATGTTCTTCACCGAGCACCCACGACCCATCGATGGGTCCTAGAACATTCTAAAGTCTTCTTCATGCACGGAAGAGCTCGAGCTCCATTTTGAGCCCCCTATAGGCAGGTGAGACCACCAGAGAAGGAGGCATCGATCGATTGAAGCTCGTCTGGACTGGTTTCTTCATTTGTTCTTCCCGGTGCTTCTAGCACTGCTGGATCTTAGAAGGAGCTCCAGTTTTGATCCAGGCCATCGAATCGAGGCTTGCCATCATCGTTGGATCTCACCAAGATCTTATCTCAACCGCGGATCCACGAAGGGTTATGAGCGCACCAACGGTTGACACGTGGACAAGTGGAGGACTAGAGACATCGGATCACCTAGTAGGGGTATTTTACATCTTCTACCCTCATACTTTTGTATTTCTTTGTAGTATAAAACCTCTCATCAACGGTTACAAAGTTTCTGTAATTTTTGTAGTTTGGCCTGTGTACTTTTCCATATTTTCTTTTAGGTTCAGTCCACATCACCTCACATACATGTGCGTGTGAGGGGATAGGGTATTTTGCACCTGGATCCTTGGTTTTTTATTTCTTTTTAGTGTTGTAACTTTTATTTCCAATATTAAAACTTTTGGTTAAGTTTGACCTGTCGCTTATTGTTAATTGCAAAAATACCCATGTAGCGTTGATTGAATTATTTATTATGGGATTTTTGCATGTTTAGCCTATAGTTCTATAGAGGGTTTGGGAATTGAAGAATATTTTTGGATAATTGTATTTAGATTCCTAACATAATATTAGTTTTCATTTCCTTTATTTTATTTATAAATATACCATCTGGCCTCCAAAAATTTTTGAAAAATAATTTAAATACATGGTCATGTATTAAATCATATATATTTTTTTACTAGGTATTATAAAGTATTTCGTACATTTAAGAATTCAATAATATTGTATTTATTCCATGTTTCCAGTAATATGAACAAAATTATAAAAACATTTTGAAAAAAAATCCAAAAAATATATATTGGATATTATTGTATTTTGAACTTCAGACCAAAAATCCCTAAAAATAAAAAAAGAAAATCACTAAAAATTAAAAGCTCCAAAATCCATATAAAAATTATAAAAAATCTTCAAAAATCCAAAATATGTGTTTCTATTTCTATAGCTTATTTATACTATATATTATATGTTAAAATTGGTTTTGGAAAATTTTGAGGTGTTTTGTTTTTTTAAAATCCAAAATAATCCGGGTGCATTTTGTTATTCACTGTTTTCTTATTTTTATTCAATTAAAAATACAAAAAGAGCAAAAATTAAAAGAAATACAAAAACAAACAAAATATAAAAAGTCAAAATTGTATTCTACCTTTTTTGAGTATTTATAGGTATATTTATATATATACTAGTATATATAGTATATTTATTCATATATTTACTCTATTATTATTAATATTATAATTATAAACACTAAAAATATTTTTACTACCCTTAAAAAATAAAAAGGATTGTACTTAGAGTATTTTCTTGATTTTCTATATTTTATATCTATTTATATCCTATTTATATATAATATCTAGATACACTATATTTATTCCTTAAATTAAAAAGAAACTATAAAGCCATAAGATATAAAAATTTAAAAAATTATAAAATTAAAAACAAAAATCATAAATTGAAAAATTCCAAAAAAATCACAAAACTAAAAAACCCACTAAAACCATAAATCACTCTAAAAACATAAAAAATACATTGATTGTCTTTTCTTAGTCAATTGGTGTTAACTATTCCCCATTCTCCCTGTGTTCGACACCCTACTTATACTTGGCCACTATAAACATTTATTAGTGGAATTTTATAATAAATTTCGATCATCTTGTCTTGATTGCTTCATTTATCTGTGGGTTAATTGTTGAATTACTTGGATTTTGTTAGTGGTCACTTCGACGATTGAGTTCCCGCATTGTGAGGAATATTAAACACTTGCAAGAATCGACTTTTCAGGAACCCACACAATATGTACAGCTGGAGTATATTCTATCTCCCTCTTCTGCTGAGTACTTACCTTTTAGTATAGAGTCTGACATTCCTCCTATCAAAAACACCCAAAAAAATGAAAATCCCAAAAAGACCAAAAAATTAAAAACCCAGAAAATCTCATAAAAATTGAAAATGAAAATGATTTAAAAAATTGGATCTTGCTCTTAGGGAAGCCATTGCTAAGGAACTGATTCTTAAGCTTCCCTTAATAAAGGCCATAGAACGCTTTCCAAACCTCTAAAGATTTGTAAGGAGTAAATTGATTATCAAGAGATCAGACGATAAGAGAACAAGAACTGAGAGACACTTAGTGTTTAGGGCCACCTCCTTGGTGATGGGGAGAAAGAGCAAGAGTCGCAAAGTGAAGCAGTTGCCTATGGTTGAATGTGAAATCAAAGACACCATACTCATACATGCTTGAATTGATAATGACTCATCTGTGAACATCCTCCCGACCTCCGTGCTCAAACTCGGACCACTTAGGAAATCTAGAGTGATTATTCAGTTGGTTGATCGATCCATAAAATTGAGAGAGATTATCTCAGTGATTATTACTTTCCAAGGTGCTCCACTCAAAGTGGACTTTACGATCATTGATATTGAGCACCGAGGAGAATTCACACAGTCTCCTATTATTTTTGGAAAACCGTTCTTAGCATTGGCTAAGGTGACTACAGATTGCAAGACTAGGGAGATCGATTTCCCTACATTGGGTACACACAGACCACACATGACCTTTGAGGACACATTCCATTCCAATGAGACCCACGTAGCTGCAGACAGTCGTGACCATCGAGAGATAGATGCGTCTTACCTATCTTGTACACCTAAGATACTGACTGCAGAGCCGGCCATTGGATCAGAGACTCCCCCACACATCCACAATTCCCGTTGCTTGCATCACCACCATGATGACAACTTCTATAGAGGACTCACAAATAGAAGCTCTCTCCGAGTTTGACACCATTTTTTCTGATTGCCTCAACAATTTCAATGATCTTATTCCTACACCTTCATTGTCATAGCCACCAACCCTAGAGACGGCAAACATCCCACAAATTTTTATTCACCCAAAAAAGGAAGATGTTTCTTCTAGTCGATCTTCTAGTGAGAAGATGAAGAGCACGGATTCCTCGAGGCAGTGTCGCTCTCACCATCCTCTCCATACTCCAAGTTCTAGAAAATCGACTATGATGGTCTCATCTGAGGATTCCTCTTCAAATTCCAATAATGTGATCATCATAAATGGGTATCACAAGGTTGTCATTCAACCATACTCGAGCAAGCAGCCTTATGTCGATTGTCATTGGACATTTCATCCTCCACACTACTATTCTTCTGGGGATTAATCCCATATTGACACAGGTCTATACTTCATCTTCCCTCTCCGTTCACGCAAGAAGGTCAATCGCAAACCTTCTTGATCTATGTATATTCTTACTCCATCTTATATAGTTTCCTTCTTTTTGATCCCTCTCCTGTGATCCGTATCACTCACCCTGACTCCATATTATCTTCATTTTGTGACTATACTTAGAATGATCAAATCATAAGTATTAGGGGGAGTGACCTAAGTCATTTATTCTTTTCTTTTTCTTTTTCTCTTTGTACATTGCCCAACCTCATCGCTTCTCATACTTACTCATGACCTATACTTAGGCTGACCAGATCCTAAGTATAGGAGGGACCAATGCACGCCTTGTATATCCATCCCCATAAGAAGGGGAATTGGGGATGAGGCTCAGAAGGATGGTAGACAACCATATGTGTTTGTGGTTGTGGCTGTTATAGCTTGGGCGCCTGCACGTAATATACGTGCTGGACTGGAGGTTGGATGGGACTCGACTGAGGTGGTGTGGCAATGTCTGCTCTTTCTTCTCAGCTAGAGGCTTAGGGGCGGCTGTCACTGCATTGCAGACACTGATTGCGTTTACCAGTAGCTCCCGTTGATTGGAGATGATATCGAGCTTGTTCAGACCCTTCATTCTTTGCTCGATCACAATGAGATTCTCTAGGTCTTGTGACCTCTTCTCAATAATGTCCACTTTGGACAGGTGACTCCTGATGATGCTGAGGTCGAAGTTATCATACCCATCCACTTCTTGAATATCCACCATATTCACATTCTTGTGGAGGATCTGTGGTGGTGGCTGAATTTGGAAGACAAGAAATGAGGATAATGTAGCTTCTCCTTCTTCCCATCTCCTCAAATATTTTCCATACTACGTGCTTGTCCTTGTTAAAATGAGAACCTCTGCAGGAAGCATCAACCAGACGCTGATTGTTTTCTGTCAGGCCCCTGAAGAAATGTTGGATCAAGCTGGTCTTCGGTATGTCGTGGTGGGGGTACTTCTCAATCAGATCGCTGAAATGCTCCCAGGTCTCATGGATGGGCTCTTGGGGTCCCTGAGAGATGCTAGCAATCTTCGACTGCATGAGATTGAGATAGCCGTGAGGATAGTACTTGTGCAAGAATGATGGCTTTAGTTCCTCCCAAGCCGTCACCACCTTCCCCAAGTGGTTGATTCAAAGCTTTGTCCTGAAGGCTGAATGGGAAGGTGATCATGTTGACTACGCCCAACAGGGATGTAGGGTAGTGATTTGTGCTGTAGATATGGCCAAACTCTTGTAGATGGATATAAGGCTCCTCATTGGAATTCTCGTGGAAGCTGGGGAGGAGCGAAAGGAGATATGGCTTCATCTCGAAATATCTATGGATCTGTGAGATTTGGATCCATTTAGTGATACAGCTGGCCCCAGGGCTGTAGGTCTGCTTTAAGGTCGGCTTGGGTCGGCCTCTCCTTGTTTCACCCTCACCTCTACGAGGTCCATCTACAGAGTAATTGTCTTCATCATCACCATTGATATCATCTTCACCCCTCCCTCTCGGGGTCTCTCTCTCTCTCTCTTTCGATCTCCTCCTCAAGTCATTCAACGTATCTTGAAAGGCGACATGGGCAAGGGCTTGGTCGGTTAACTACCATTGAATGGCATGAATGGAGGTCAAGAGCTCGTTGTTCACCTCATTCTAACTTGGGCCAGTGTCATGCTCTGTGTTTGGCTATGTACTCGGTTGTTGTGGTCCCTTTCCTCTGCTAGTGGGAGCCATCTCTATATCGAACTGTCAATAATAAGGCTCCAGATCGGGGTCAAGATCTGCAATTGGAAAGATACCCTGATAAGGTTGCATGCAGGCACTAAATGGAGAGAATAATTCAGAATTATGGTTAGTTCTTAATCTTATTAGGGATGGAGAGGTATATGGAGTGAAATCAATCTCCATCCAGAACGAGCAAAACTCAAGGAGAGAGTTTCCCTGGTCTGTGGGAGGTAGAAGAAGCGGGGAGTCCTGAGGGTGGTTCGCGGAGTTCGAACCTAGAACTTGGAAAATTATTATATATGTCGAACTCAAAGACTCGATGTGGGTGTCTTTGGAGTCCCAACCAAACCATCCTGGAGTCGATATCTTGAAAGAAAAAGGGAGATCGATGATAGATGAAAGATACGATGATGAATAAAGAGAAAAAGGAATGTAAAAAAGTAGAAGGCTCACAATAAGGGTAAAAAAAAGTATGAAAAGAAGAATTGATAAATTGCGTTCCACTTGCCACGCGTCGCACGCAGGATGACCGATGACGATTCGTTGATCGACTCTCGAGATCATATCCTGAGCGAAGATCGGACAGTTGCATGAAGCTTGATCGGACGACTGAGGTAAAAACTGGGGCTTTTTGACGATCAAACGGTTGTTATTCTTCACCAAGAATAAAGAAGAAGAACAACACGGGCGAGCTTCGATCAGCTCCTTCCTCATCCTCCTCTGGTGGTCTCTCGTGCTGCTACAAGCCTCAAAATGCTCTTGAAGGTCACCTGCAATTGTTGGAAGCTTCAGATGGGTCTGGGGGACACTAGAGTGGTCTCCAAATGTTAGGAAGGTTTGGGGCTCCAGGTAGCTCGTCCTTGGCAAAAATCGACCCGCGAGGGGTCTTTGAGCCTCCAGATCCTGCAGATTGGCTTAGCACACAAAATGGAGGTTCTGTGGAGGGGTGAATGAAGCGGAATGGGCTCGGGAGAAGGGTCTCCAACGAGCAGCGAGGGGGAGACACTGATCTCCTGATCTAGAGAGGATCACGAGGGATGAAGATGCTTGGGGGGAAGTAGAAGCGATGGGGAATGATGTGGACATGAACGACGAGTCGGAGAACACATGTAGCACGAGTGAACAGTGGTCGGAGCTCGGCTCCGGTGAACTACGATTAAAGAATTTAACAAAAATAATGAAATTAACTGCAAAGAAAAGCTAAACTACTCTAATCTAGGTCCTAAGGATAGAATGGAATGCTAAGCTATGGCTCTGCCTACCTGAGCTGGGAGCCTGGTCAGAGCTCCGTTGTAGAAGAACGACAATGCTCATATATAATCATTACGAGTCATGCCTCGCTCTGTCTGGAATGTACATGAAATCAATGAGGGCTTTGTGAACCCGAAATAATGATATCCATTATGATTTTTAATTAGATCAAGGTTCAATTAACAGTCCCCTTGTTTTAATTTTTGATTTTCATTTTTTGAATATTTTTCAATACAAAGTGCCTAATGATTTTTTTGGATTTTCTTTAAGTCCTAGGTGCTTAAAATCAGAGGGAGAGAACGACAAAGCAATGCAAGGCGACACTAAGATGGAAATCTCACCTTTGTGTATAAATGACAAATGCTTAGATAAAAGACTTACAGTGCTTTCTAGTGCTCTTCATGTGGGATGCAAGTAGAAATTTATAAACCCGGTCTATATGTGTGATATGCAAACGATGGAAATAATCTTAAATAGGAATAGCTATTATCGTGAAGAACCAAATGTTAAATACCTAGAAAAAGAAAACTAAGAGTCTGATCTTGGAGGCTCTTTGGTGTCCACCACAAGGGATCATGCAAGCAATATATAGAGACCTCTCGCGACATGGGGTTTCAAGTCCAAGTATTTAGCAATTAATTTTGAGCTAATTCCAAATGTAGAAGTTATAGACACATGCAATATATTAGGTGTTTGGCCTTAATTTACTCGATCAAGTAAGCATAAAATGCTAAGGGCTCATTCCACAAAACAAATAAAACTATTATGGAAAGCATAAATCACGAGAGAAAAAGAAAATAAAGGGGAAAATATGGAGATATAGAAGGCGATAAAAACTACAAAGAAATTCGGTGAGCCCCAAGTGTACAAACACTTGGAAATTAGGTCCAAGTGTTCAAAGTTCGCTCCACTTGTATTATTACAAATTAATAGTGAAAATAAAAGTGTCACTCTCACACAAAAAAATGCTATGCTAATTCTACTCTGCTCTCTCTTGCTCTCTCCAAGTGGTCCACAAGCAGAAAGACCACTCTCCTTGAAGTTTGGGTGTTCCGATTATCTAAGCAGTCGCCTTTGCCTCGAGGTCCCTCACAAGAAAAATAGAAGAGAAATTATTAGCATAGTTAAGCAATTATATCAAATGGGAAAATAAAAACAAATAAAATAATGAAATAAAAATAACACATAAAACTCTATCCTATGCGTTGCTCCCCGGCAACGGTGCCATTTAAAGAACAGATTTTGTGAGGGTCTACTAATCAAACACAATTAGCGTCGTTGAGGCAACTGCTCACGAAACTCAAACAATTCAACAATTAACCCACAATTAGATATAACAATGAAAAGTGAAATGTGTAGTCAAAATTTATTAAACTACAAAATATGTGTATAGTGCAAGTATGTAGAGGTCAACACATGGAGCAAGAGGAATAGACAACAAAAATCGGCAAAAAGACTATGCTTGTTTTGTGTTTTTATAGTGATTTTTTATTTTTAGTAGGTTTTTAATATTTATTTTTTAATTTATATTTTTTGTTTTTGATGTTACACGTTTCTATTTTCTGATTTTTAGTTTTCTTTTCAATTTATAGAATATATATATGTAGTGTATGTAGATAATATATATAGTATAGAAATATGATATAAATAGATATAAAAATCCAGAATATACATAAGTATAGTCCTTTTATTTTTTAAGGGTATTAAAAACATTTTTGGTACTTTTGATAATTATAATACTAATAACTATAATATAAGTAATTATAGGTATAAATATGCAATATAGGCTAGTATATATATATAAGTATACCTATAAATATTCAAAATGCACCAAATAAGTTATTTTTACTTTTTATATTTAATCTATTTTTGTAATTTTTATATTACTTTTTGCTGATTTTTTTGTACTTTTAATTGGATAAAAACATGAAAATAGTGAGCAATAACAGATAATCGACTTGTTTTGGATTTTAAAAATAAATAAATAGCTCAAAATTTCCAAAACTAATTTATATATATAATATATAAATATAAATGACTACAGAAATAGAAAAAGGGATTTTTAGATTTTTTTATAAGAATTTTTATTAGGATTTTGGAGCTTTTTATTTTTAGTACTTTTCTTTTTCCTTATTTAATGATTTTTGGTTTGTAGGTCTAAAATAAAATAATAAGTAATTCCTGATTTTTTTAGAATTTTTCAAAAAAATTTCCCAATTTTATGGGTTTTTAATGCAAACAGAGAACAAATATAATGTTTTTTGGATTTTAAAAATAAGAAATTATTTTAAATGGCCATGTAGAAAATATATGTGATTGAATAATATAGCAGGGACTTAAAATAAAATTCCTACAAATTTTTAATGCAAAATGATATCTTAATTGCAAGAAACACAATAACTAAAAATGCAATACTAG
The DNA here is from genome assembly GCA_037367405.1 of Ottelia alismoides. Taxonomy (NCBI): domain Eukaryota; kingdom Viridiplantae; phylum Streptophyta; class Magnoliopsida; order Alismatales; family Hydrocharitaceae; genus Ottelia; species Ottelia alismoides. The sequence goes on along the minus strand of JAZKJV010000566.1, from coordinate 195,525 downwards.
TAGGGACTGGAATGTAATTAAAATTAAATAAAAATTTAATCTAGAACAAATATCCAGCGTATAAGTGCCTCCACGTAATTTTCCCACAAATATTTAAATCATTCAACACTAGTAAGTGTGTGTATATATATATAATTTATAAAACTTGACAAGGGTAAGTATGTAAAATATCCAACAAGTTTTAAACTGGATTACATATTTAATGGACTAAACAATAACACAAAACCTCAGGGGTCCCCCTACAAAAAGCGCCTACCTCACGTGTATGGGTACGTGAGGTGACATAGCCAAGGACCTAAGTTCAAATAAAGAGAGTGCAGTGGCCTACTTGTAAAATAATCAAAAGTTTTTACGCAACATACCTTATTTAATGGACTAAAAATAAAATATAAAAATAGGGGGTAGTGATTGCAAAATACCCCCTAAAGCACTAGCGGATGGCTAGATGCGTTCCACTTGCCACACGCCGCTTGCAGGACGACCGATGACGATTCATTGATCGATGCTCGAGATCATATCCTGAGCAGAGATCAGACAGTTGCATGAAGCTTGATCGGACGACTGACAATAAAAATGGGGCTTCTCGACGATCAAACAGTTGTTGTTCTTCACCAAGAATAGGGAAGAATAGCAGCACGGGCGAGCTTCGATTAGCTCCTTCCTCATCCTCCTCTGGTGGTCCAGCTATAAGCCTCAAAATGCTCCTAAAGGTTACCCGCAATTGTTGGAAGCTTCAGATGGGTCTGAGGGACACCGGAGTGGTCTCCAAATGTTAGGAAGGTTTGGTGCTCCAGGTAGCTCATCCTTGGAAAAAATCGACCCATGAGGGGTATTTGAGCCTCCAGATCCTATAGAAAGGCTTAGCACACAAAATGGAGGTTCTATAGAGGGGTGAATAAAGCGGAATGGGCTCGGGCAAAGGGTCTTCGGTGAGCAGCGTAGAGGAGACCCTGATCTCCTGATCCAGAGAGGATCAAGAGGGATGAAGATGCTTGGGGGGAAGTAGACGCGATGGGGAATGACGTGTGGCCAGAGCTCAGCTCCGGTGAACTACGACTAAAGAATTTAACAAAATAACGAAATTAACTACAAAGAAAAGCTCAACTATTCTAATCTAGGTCCTAAGGATAGAATGGAGTGCTAAGCTATGGCTCTACCTACCTGAGCTGGGAGCCTGGTCGGAGCTCCATCGCAGAAGAACGACGATGCTCGTATCTAATCCTTAAGGGTCATGCCTCGCTCTGTCTGGAATGTACCAGAAATCAATGAGGGCTTTGTGAACCCCAAATAATGATATTCATTACGTTTTTTAATTAGGTCAAAGTTCAATTAATAGTTCCCTTGTTTTAATTTTTTATTTCAATTTTTTGAATATTTTTCAATACAAAGCGCCTAACAATTTTTTTGGATTTTCTTTAAGTCCTAGGTGCTCAAAATCAGAGGGAGAGAATGACAAATCAATGCAAGGCGACACTAAGGTGGAAATCTCGCCTTTGTGTCTAAATGATGAATGCTTAGATAAAAGACTTACAGTACTTACTAGTGCTCTCCATGCGGGATGCAAGGAAGAAATTTATAAACCTAATCTATATGTGTGATATGGAAACAAGGAAATCGTCATAAATGGAATAGCTATTATCGTGAAGAACCAAATATTAAATACCTAGAAAAAGAAACCTAAGAGTCTGTTCTTGGAGACTCTTTGGTGTCCACCACAACGGATCATGCAAGCATTATATAGAGACCTCTCGCGACTTGGGGTTTCACGTCCAAGCATTTAGCAATTAATTTTGAGCTAATTCCAAATGTAGAAGTTATAGGCGCATGCAATATATTAGGTGTTTGGCCTTAATTTACTCGATCAAGTAAGCCTAAAATGCTAAGGGCTCATTCCACAAAACAAATAAAACTAAGGCGAAAAGCATAAATCATGAGAGAGAAAGAAAATAAAGGGGAAATAGAGAGATATAGAAGGCGATACAAACTACAAAGAAATTCGATGAGCCCCCAAGTGTACAAACACTTGGAAATTAGGTCCAAGTGTTCAAAGTTCACTCCACCTGTATTATTACAAATTAATAGTGAAAATAAAAGTGTCACTCTCACACAACAAAAATGCTATCTTAATTCTACTCCGCTCTCTCTCTCTCTCTTGCTCTCTCCAAGTGGTCTACAAGCAGAAAGACCACTCTCCTTATAGCTTGGGTGCTCTGATCACCTAAGCAGTCTCCTTCACCTCGAGGTCCCTCGCAAGAAAAATAGAAGAGAAATTATTAGCATACTTAAGCAATTATATCAAATGGAGAGAAAATAAAACAAAGAAAATAATGAATTAAAAATAACACATAAAACTCTTTCCTATGCGTTGCTCCCTGGCAACGTTGCCATTTAAAGAGATAGATTTTGTGAGGGTCTGCTAATCAAACACAATTAGCTTCGTTCAGGCAACTGCTCACGATACTCGAACAATTCAATAGATATAACAATGAAAAGCGAAATGTGGAGTCAAAATTTATTATAACTACAAAATATGTGTATAGTGCAAGTATGTAGAGGTCAACACATGGAGCAAGGGGAATAGACAACAAAAAATGGCAAAAGGACTATGCTTGTTTTTGTGTTTTTATAGTGATTTTTTATTTTTTAATGGGTTTTTAATATTTATTTTTTTTAAATTTATATTTTTTTATTTTATAATTTTTATATTTTTTATTTTTCTGATTTTTAATTTCCTTTTTAATTTATGGAATATATATGTGTAGTGTATGTAGATAATAAATATACTATAGTATATAAATAGGATATAAATAGATATAAAAATCCAGAAAATACATAAGTATAGTCCTTTTATTTTTTAAGGGTATCAAAACATTTTTGGTATTTTTGATAATTATAATACTAAAGCAATCATATGTATAAATATACAATATAGGCTAGTATATATATAAGTATACCTATTAATATTCAAAATGCACCAAATAAGTTCTTTTTACCTATTTATATTTAATCTATTTTTGTAATTTTTATATCACTTTTTGCTGATTTTTTTGTACTTTTAATTGCATAAAAACAAGAAAATAGTGAGCAATAATTGATAATCGACTTGTTATGGATTTAAAAAATAAATAAATAGATCAAAATTTCCAAAAATAATTTATATATAATTTAAAATATAAATGAAATACAGAAATAGAAAGAGGGATTTTTAGATTTTGTATAAGAATTTTTAAGGATTTTGGAGCTTTGTGAACCCCAAATAATGATATTCATTACGATTTTTAATTAGGTCAAAGTTCAATTAACAGTCCCCTTGTTTTAATTTTTGATTTTCAAATTTTTTTGAATATTTTTTAATACAAAGCATCTAACATTTCTTTGAATTTTCTTTAAGTCATAGGTGCTCAAAATCAGAGGGAGATAATGGCAAAGCAATGCAAGGCGACACTAAGATGGAAATCTTACCTTTGTATCTAAATGACGAATGCTTAGTTAAAGACTTACAGTGCTTTCTAGTGCTCTCCATGCGGGATGCAAGGCAGAAATTTATAAACCTAATCTCTATGTGTGATATGCAAATGAAGGAAATTGTCATAAATAGGAATAGCTATTATCGTGAAGAACCAAATGTTAAATACCTAGAAAAAGAAAACTAAGAGTCTGGTCTTGGAGGCTCTTTGGTGTCCACCACAAGGGATCATGCAAGCATTATATAGAGACCTCTCGCGACATGGGGTTTCAAGTCCAAGTGTTTAGCAATTAATGTTGAGCTAATTCCAAACGTAGAAGTTATAGACGCATGCAATATATTAGGTGTTTGGCCTTAATTTAGTCGATCATGTAAGCCTAAAATGCTAAGGGCTCATTCCAAAAAACAAATAAAACTAAGGCAGAAAGCATAAATCACGGGAGAAAAAGAAAATATAGGGGAAATAGGGAGAAAAAAATATAGAAGGCGATAAAAACTGCGAAGAAATTCGGTGAACCCCCAAGTGTACAAACACTTGGAGATTAGGTCCAAGTATTCACAGTTCACTCCACCTTTATTATTACAAATTAATAGTGAAAATAAAAGTGTCAATCTCTTACAAAAAATGCTATGCTAATTCTACTTTACGCCCTCTCTCTCTCTTGCTCTCTCCATGTGGTCCACAAGCAGAAAGACCACTCTCCTCGTAGATTGGGTGCTCCGATCACCTAAGCAGTCGCCTTCACCTCGAGGTCCCTCGCAAGAAAAATAGAAAAGAAATTATTAGCATAGTTAAGAAATTATATCAAATAGAGAAAAAATAAAACAAAGAAAATAATGAAATAAAAATAACACGCAAAACTCTATCTTATGCGTTGCTCCGCGGCAACGATGCCAATTAAAGAGACAGATTTTGTGAGGGTCTGCTAATCAAACACAATTAGCGTCATTGAGGCGACCGCTTACGAAACTCGAACAATTCAACAATTAACCCACAAATAGATATAACAACGAAAAGCAAAATGTGGACTCAAAATTTATTATAACTCTATAAAATATGTGTATAGTGCAAGTATGTAGATGTCGAACACATGGAGCAAGGGGAATAGACAACAAAAATTGGCAAAAAAGACTATGATTGTTTTTGTGTTTTTATAGTGATTTTTTATTTTTAGTGTGTTTTTAATATTTATTTTTTTTAATTTAGATTTTTTTGTTTTTGATTTTATAATTTTTATACTTTTTAATTTTTTGATTTTTAATTTTCCTTTTAATTAATGGAATATATATGTAGTGTATGTAGATAATAAATATACTATAGTATATAAATAGGATATAAATAGATATAAAAATCCAGAAAATACCTAAGTATAGTCCTTTTATTTTTTCTAAGAGCATTAAAAACATTTTTGGTATTTTTTATAATTACAATAATAATAAATATAATATAAGTAATTATAGGTATAAATATACTATATAGGCTAGTATATATAAGTATACCTATAAATACTAAAAATGCACCAAATAAGTTCTTTTGCCTTTTTTATATTTTAATCTATTTTTGTAATTTTTATATTAATTTTTCATATTTTTGCGTATTTTAATGGATAAAAACAAGAAAATAACAAATAATAATAGATAGTCAACTTGTTTTGGATTTTAAAAATATCTAAATAGCTTAAAATTTCCAAAACTTGTTTACATATATAATATAAAATATAAATGAACTATAGAAAGAGAAAAAGGGATTTTTAGATTTTTTATAAGAATTTTACAAGGATTTTGGAGCTTTTTATTTATAGAAATTTCTTTTTCTTTTTTAATGATTTTTGGTCTGTAGGTGTAAAATACAATAATAAGTAATTCCTGATTTTTTTAGAATTTTTCAAAACATTTTTCCAATTTTATGGGTTTTTTATGTAAACAGAAAATAAATATAATGTTTTTTATTTTTTTAAAATAAGAAAGTATTTTAAATGGACATGCAGAAAATATATGTGATTGAATAATATAGCGGGGACTTAAAATAAAATTCCTATAAAATTTTAATGCAAAATGATATTTTAAATGCAAGAAACACAATAACTAAAAATGCAATACTAGTAGGGACTGAAATGTAATTAAAATTAAATAAAAATCCAATTCAGAACAAATATCCAATGTATAAGGGCCTCTACGTGATTTTTCCACAAATATTTAAATCATTCAACACTAGTACAGGTATATATATATTATTTATAAAACACGACAGGGGTAAGTGTGTAAAATATCTAACAAGTTTAAACTGGATTACATATTTAATGGACTAAACAATAACACAAAACCTGTAGGGTCCCCCTAAAAAATCCCTCCAGCTCACTTGTATGGGTACGTGAGGTGACATGGCTAAGGACCTAAGTGCAAATAAAGAGAGTGCAGGGGCCTACTTGTAAAATAATTAAATGTTTCATGCTACATACCATATTTAATGGACTAAAAATAAAATACAAAAAGTTGGGGTAGTGATTGCAAAATACCCCCTAAAGCGGCGGCGGATGGCTGGATGCGTTCCACTTGCCATGCGTCACGTGCATGGTGGCTGATACGATTCGTTGATTGACGCTCGAGATCATATCATGAGCGGAGATCGAACAGTTGCGTGAAGATTGATCGGACGACTGAGGTCAGAACTGGGCTTCCCGACGATCAAAAGTTGTTGTTCTTCACCATGAACAGGGAAGAATAGCAGCACGGGCGAGCTTCGATCAACTCCTTCCTCATCCTCCTCTAGTGGTCTCTAGCGATGTTGCGAGGATCAAAATGCTCATGAAGGTCACCCGCAACTGTTGGAAGCTTCAGATGGGTCCGAGGGACACCGGAGTGGTCTCCGAATGTCAAGAAGATATGGGGCTCCAGGTAGCTCGTCCTTGGCAAAAATCGATCCCGCAAAGGGTCTTTTAACCTCCAGATCCTACAGAAAGGCTTAGCACACAAAATGGAGGTTTTGTGGAGGGTGAATGAAGCAGAATGGACTCGGGTGAAGGGTCTCCGGTGAGTAGCTAAGGGGAGACCCTGATCTCCTGATCTAGAGAGGATCACGAGGGATAAAGATGCTTGGGGCAAAGTAGAAGCGATGAGGAATGACATGGAGATGAACGGCGAGTCAGAGAACGCGTGTAGCACGAGGGAACAGTGGCCGGAGCTCAGATCCAATGAGCTACAAGTAAAGAATTTAACAAAAAATAATGCAAAAGTAACTGCAAAGAAAAGCTAAACTGCTCTAATCTAGGTCCTAAGAATAGAATGGAATGCTAAGCTATGGCTCTACTTGCCTGAGCTGGAAGCCTGGTCGGAACTCCGTCGCAGAAGAACGGCGATGCTCGTATCTCATCCTCTGAGCCTCTTCCTCCACGCCAAACGCTTGGGCAAAGCAGTTGCTGTCACCATGACCTCGGGCACTAGAAAGATCAGGGACTTTGAAGCTAAAGTGGGATCAAATTCAAAAGGTGGTCGGAGAGAGGATTATGTACAAGGTCGATTTAGCTTGGGTAGAGTGCATGATTCAGAAGGTCATCGATCGAGAAATCGATGTGGCATGAAAGTACAAGGATCGAGGACCAAAATTCAAGGAGGAATCAACACAAAATAGTGAAAGATTTAATGAGGAAAAATCGAGGAAAATCAGAGGGTTGGTGATTCAGACAATCTAGGGTTGCAGACAAGGATGGATTTGGGGGGGGGCGCAAGTGCCCCCCCCCCTGTATTTGGGATTACATAATATATGTATATATAATTTTTGTACTATGAATTTTAAGGAAAAAATAATCATAATATTTCATAATTATAATGTCTCATTTGGATTTTTTAGGGTAGAACTCATACATCCCCCTCCCCTATTTCTTTTGAATAAGTTCAATAATTTTTACCAATAGATAATATGCCTCTTAACATAAAATTCCTACCTAAAAATAATATATTTTAAGGCAAATTAACCTGGATAGTTTCTTCAATCGAACAACTTATAATAGATCCCTACCCTAATCTTATTGGTTATCCATTTTGCCCCCCCCCCCTTCCCTCACCCCAAATTTTGGGATTACATAATATATGTATATATAATTTTTTTACTATAGATTTTTAAGGCAAAAATAATCATAATATTTCATAATTATAATGCCTCATTTGGATTTTTTGAGGGTAGAACTCGTACATCCCCCCCCCCTCATTTCTTTAGAAAAAGTTCAATAATTTTTACCAGTAGATAATAGGGATTTTTTTAAATAATTATTAAGAAATTCATAATTAATTAATTAAGCATCAAAGAAAAAAATTAAAAAAATAGGCATTGATCGGCACCTGAGGTGCCGATTTGGGGCGCCCCCTCCAAATCGGCACCTCAGGTGCCGATTTGGGCAGAGGCGCCAAATCGGCACCTCAGGTGCCGATTTGGGATGGGCAATTTACAACTCAAATCCCTTTAACAATGTATTTTAAGTTCAGTACTGCCAAAGATTGCAAATTATTATTATGTTCATTAGATATGAATAATTTAAAAATATTTTGAGGAATTATGTAAATAATTTTACAAAATATTATTCTACAATTATATTTATGTTCATTTGAGTACATTTGAGGGATTACTTGAATAAATTTAAAAAATAAATTATCAATATTTTCCTTCATCACACTATTTTGGATCTATCAGTAGAGTTTCGTGGTCTCATCTTCTTCCCGATAAATATTAAGTATATCTCTATTTTTTTACAATATTGTTCAATATTGATACATACTTAGAATATTTATAATTGACATGTCAACAATATTGTATTAAATATAAAGAAATTGAGAGTGTGAACAACATCATTTATCATTGATATAAGTGAACTCAACAAGGTACAACTTGACATGAATTAATTTTAAAAAATTACAAGTATTTTATTAAATTCATAAGAGAAGAAATATGAGTTTACAAATAATAAGAAAAATATTTACAATAACTTAAAGTTTCCATATCTTCATAAATCCCTTCAGACCTCCTCCTCCACCTCCTGCACCACCTCCCTTGTCGTTTCCTTTGCCTCCATCTCCTAATTTTTTGTGAGTCTCTTCATGTGTTGTCTTCTTCTTCTTCTGCTTGGACATTTGTTCCGAATGTGTTGGAACGTGCCCTGGAGGATGCGGTCTAGCTGACGACTTCCGTGGCGGTTCGATTGTTTGTGATTCCTGATTCCTTGACGTTCGTACACTTGTTGAATGGCGAGGCGACTCTGATGGAGGAGGCTCCGCGATCCTTACTCCGGGAGAAGGTCTTCGAGGCGGCACCGGACGTTGTTGTGGTATCGTGGATATACCAAACAACTGTCTATCAAAATCAGTTACCTCCATTTGCCGAACACTATCAAATATCTGCGACTGCAAATCTTCTGAGCTGTATTGAGTAGACGGTATGAGCTGAGAGGGTCCAGAGTCAAATTGACTCGAAGGTCCAACAAGCGATGGTCCTACAAGATTGAGACATTTTCATTGTTATAAGTATCACAAAATTTAAACATAACGTATTGAATTGAGTTTGTATATTCTATAATATATTTATACCTGAACCTCTAAATCCGGCTTCACCGATTTGAGACCCTCTAAATCCATACTCGATATAGCTCATACCTGAAAGATGTTAATTACATTATATGTCACATAAATTACCTAATAAGTAAGAAGAGAATGCCTTGTAATAAAGTACAATTTTACCTGTAGATACAAATCCTGGTTGAATTGGTGGAACTTCCTGTCCGATGTATCCCTGACTCGAAGGACCGGCAAATGATGATCCTGCAAATTGAGATTGACTAAAAGCTTCTTCCCTGCACAGGTCTTCCGGCATTTCTCTTTCCCATTCTTGGAGGTAACATAACAATAGCATCTTCTTCTCCCCAATAACGTCTATCAGGTATGGGATGAAAGTAGGAGTTGTATGCCTGACGGTAATAATCGCTGGAGAAGTACTGCGAACATAGATCGTAGTTATCTACGTGAGTACGAGTATTTGCAGCTGCGGCAATAACATGTGGACATACGAAGTGTTTCATCTGCATGAACCCGCACATGCACTCACTTTCTCGGCCATTTAGATTAACTTCATGTGCAAATCCATCACGATCGCGGACTTGAAACTGAGTTAACGAATATCTTTCAACATGACATGCTCTTGCCTCCCTGGTTTGTTTATCTAACAACTCTTCATATTTCTTAGTCAAATATGTAGTCATTCCTTCTGACTCGTCACGATGATCATTGAAATAACCATTTATTCTAATGAATACTGTTAGGATGAGAGAAATAATTGGCAAACCACGTGCTCCTTTAAAGGCACCGTTAAAACTTTCGGATAAATTGGTTGTCATATGTCCATAACGATGTCCATCATCTAAACTTAATGCCCAATATCTCTGATCGCCATTGTCCTGAGATCTGATCCACTCGAAAGCACTTCTATCTAGAATGAAAATTTCACCCATCATACTGTTGAACTTGTTCTGACATGGTTCTTGACCAGCAGCGTAGAATCGGGTTAGAACTGTACGATTTCTATGACCGGCTCTCTGCATGTTTGCACGCATGTGTCTGAGACAATGACGATGCGTGAATCCCTCTTCCGGTGGAAATAAACCACGTATAGTATTCTTCAAACCAGGAAATCGATCACTTATAAAACAAATGTCCCGACGATCGATAATTTGTTTTAATAAATTCAAAAACCAGCCCCATGCCGAAATATTCTCGTTCTTTTCAGCAATGGCAAATGCCAACGGAAAAAGGCCATTATTGGCGTCAATTGCTGTGGCTACGTACATGTGACCGGCGTATCTCCCGTATAAATGTGTTCCGTCAATAGACAAAACAGGTCGACAAAATCTGAACGCTCTACGACACGCTGCAAATGCCACAAACACTCTCTGAAAATGTATAGTGCCGGCGGTTTGGCCTTCTACTGTCTTGAACCACGTATATGTGCCAGGGTTATGTCTTTCTAAAGCACGAATGAATCTCCGGAGATCACGATATGATTCAACCTCATTTCCATAAACTATATCCATTGCACGACGTCTAGCATTCCAGGCTGTCATGTAGTTGATTTCAGTTTTCAACTCCTCCTTTATCTTGTACATTATCGCTCCAGGGGTCATACTAACTTTTGCTTTAAAGGAAGATAAAATATACTGCGCTACAAAAATAGAGGTGCATTGACGATGTTTTACTAAAAGGACAGGATTTCTGCATGTGTGCTTCCCTCTATATCCTGAAACATACCAATCTCCTCGCGATTTTCTTTCTGATGCATGTAAACGCCACCCACAATCATCATAAATACAAACAACCGTGAAAATATTCTTGTTTGACGCCTTTGGTTTGTATTGCACATGATTTTCCATGCTCCACTTTTGTAAATCGTATTGCAGATCTCTTTTCGACTTATAACTCCTACCTAACCAATAACTTAATCCGGAATCATCGGTGGATTCTGATTGACGCTCTACAAATACTACATCTTCTGCTTCTGCGATCTCATGATCAAAAACGTTCGGTAACTCCTCCATCGGTTCTTCTTCAGCATCATCGTTATTAGCAGAATATGAGTTCCCCCTATCCTCATCACCAAGGGCTAGAACTAACGAACCATAACCAAAATCATGACATGTATTACCACCAATATTTTCTTCTAATGTTTGAGTATTATTTTCTGGCTCGTCATTTTCAGACTCCTCATTTTCATCTAATGTTTGAGTCTCATTTTCTGACTCATCATTTTCGGACTCCTCATTTTCTTCAGATATTTCTGTCACTAAGTCATCTTCTACATTTACTTGTGATGGCCCTTCAATATCCGCAAATACGGTCTCATTTGTTGGCCTGATTTATTTAAATTTTTGTCAGTTTAAATATAAATGGTGAAAATGTTATATAATTTGAATGTGAATAATTTTACCTCGAAGATGACGGCATATTTTCCATATTAAAAGGAGTAGCTTGTACGAAAAGATGGATAAATCTCACATCGACGATTGAACTCAACATTGCTAATGTTGATTCATCATCGTCAATCGGTACTGCAAAGAAGGTTGATCCCTCATACAACCACTTACAAGTTAATGTAAGTATATACTTGTCGAGCGGGAGATCAGTGACTTCGGAAACTCGAGACAGTAAACCAATGTAAGTTAATTGGCATGGTAATGTAACCATCCGTTTCTTGCCCCCAATATATTCTACGTGGTCATCAGAGACATCAATCGATCCTCCCCAATATACTAATACATGAGCGGTGTTGGGGGCCATCTATACGAATAAAATAATGATTTAATTAGTTTAATTACACAAAATAATTACTTAATAATCGGATGTAACAATTACTTTAATTAACATTTCAGTCGGCTGTTATCTTTAATAATCAAGAATTCAATTGATATACTAATCACTCAGAAATGGAATCCAAAAGTCCGGTCTTGGGGCCTCATCGGTGCTCACCACAGTGAGTCCTGCCAGCGCTGTATAGAGACCCTCTCGGCGCTCGATTCCAAATCTAAATGATATTAATTTTAACATAATTTTTTCACTTTTAAATCTAAATAAATGAAATGCTAATTGTATTGTGTAATGTCCCCTATTTAATTCATAGACAAAAAAAACCACATCATTAGATTACTTCATAGACAAATGATTTATCATTAAAAAAATTATTTTGAAATATATTTTAACTAATCATCAATTTTGCACAACTAATTACTTGTTAAATTTAATAAAAAAATCTTCAATAAAATTACCTGAAAGATGCGTGTCTTCTCTTCTACAAGAAATGTTATCCAAAATATAATAATATAGCGTCCTCACTTATATAGCGTCCTCACTGATAGAACCCTGCAAAAAACACGGAACAAAGTCTACAAACAAAAATATCTTATTCTTACTTGAATAAGATTAGTCGATCGAGAGCAGCAATCGCACTTCAGAATTCAGAATGAGAGAACCAGAGAGAATGAAGGGGGAGAAGATGAAGAATGAGAAGGAGAGGGTGAAATTGTGAGGAGGATGAATGAGGGGGGGGCGTTTTATATAGGAAATGGGGAGGAGGGGACCGTTGGTAAATTTCCAACGGCCCTCTCCCAAATCGGCACCTCAGGTGTCGATTTGGGAGATATCCGTTGGGGCGCCTCCCAAATCGGCACCTGAGGTGCCGATTTGGAGAGGGCGCCAACGGCTATCTCCCAAATCGGCACCTGAGGTGCCGATTTGGAGGGGGCGCCCCAAATCGGCACCTCAGGTGCCGATTGATGCCTATTTTTTTAATTTTTTTTCTTATGATGCTTATTTAATTAATTACGAATTTTTTAATAATTATTTAAAAAAAATCCCTAGATAATATGCCTCTTGACATAAAATTCCTACCCAAAAATAATAGATTTTACGTCAAATCAACCTGGATAGTTTCTTCAATCGAACAACTTATAATAGATCTCTACCCTAATCTTATTGGTTATCCATTTTTTAGAATCGAGCTATAGAATGAATCGATCTTTCATCAAATCTCATTAGCACTTATGCAGATATAGGGTTTAATTCACAATCTAAACAAATATTTTTTTAAAAAAATTCATTTATTATCAAGTATCCTCTATTATTCATTGGTCCTATTTATTATCAAATAAAGTGGTCAAATGCACATATATTCTTGATCGGCGTATTTTTCTTCATAAACATTAATATTTCTTGTTATTGATAAAAAAGTATAGAATTAGGTATTTTATATTTTTGATTTGATACAAATTCGGAACAAGTGTAGTTTATGTTGTAATTAATCAAAATCCATATATTAAATTTAAATAATTGAAATACTTGAATATAACTTATTTTTAAAAAAGGTATAAATATAATTCACAAAAAATCCTTACATTGTGGAATATATATGATACCAATTTATGTAAAATTGAATAAAAAAGTATAGTTGATTAAAAATAAGTTCAAAATTGTCTATTGTTATATAATGAATAAGTACAAAATTGATGAAAAATATATGTGAAAACTATAGATATAATTTGTCCCTAATAATTACCGTTATATAATGAATATGATTGTACTGTAACTGATAGACATTTTTCAAAAAAAAACCTCGTGCACCCACCTCAAAAATGTTCTGGCTCCGTCCCTAGTTGCAGGTGGGTCAGGTGATTGAAGTCAGCTAAAGATTGGCCCTGATTGGGCCACGTCACCCGTAAGAAGACAAAACTGAAAATAAAATCGATAATAATTTGAGATAAAATAGTAAATGATTTATTTAATTTTTGGTTAAAATATGAAAATTGTTTATTACTTTATGTAGTATTTAATAAGATTTTTATTTATTTTTACAAGTTGATTTGTTCAAAGTTACTTTTTACAAGTGTAAACGTAATTATATAGTGTATATTTTATTTTTATTTTCTGTTCTAGATTTCATTATTTTATATACACAATTTATATATTTATAACTTATTTAAATACACGTAAATATATTTTTATTGTTTTTTTCTGAAGTGGTATGTACACTTAGTTAATTGTATAGATATAATGTATATGTATTATAAATAATAATTAAAAAATTAAAAAAATATGAAAGTATGAAAAATATAAAGGATAAAAACGATTATTTTATTCATGTATTCTATATAATGGAGGTCCAAAATCTAACTTTTTGTATCTTAACTCTAAATTTTAATGAAACCACCTTCATTAAATAGCTAATTAAAAGTTATATAAAATTAAAGGTGATTTTAGTGAATTTTGAGTTCATATGGAGAAGATACAGGTCTGTGAGATTAGATTTTGGATTATTATTCTGAGTGTATAAAGCACATTGTGCATTTTTTTCATATGAAATAAATTTTATATTTTTTCCTCATTGTGCTTCCACTAGTTCCTCGATGCACCAATCATCTCATATTGCTTCCCCTTCGATTCTTCTACACCCACAGCACCTCCAGACCCCCAGATCCTTCTCGGATCTTGTTTGGGCTTCCCAACTCCATCGTCTCACCGGGAAGCCTCTGCCACACGCCACCTTTCCCTCCCCTTCGCAATAAGAGCCCCTGAACCCTATTTTTCTTGCTTGAACTTCACTTGCATGTTTTGGAGCTGAAGGACTTCTTTTGGAGTCAATTTTGTGTATCATTGCAAGTACCTAGAGCAGCTCGCCTTCTCCGACCTCGTGGAGGCGCTCCAACGAACGCCAAGTGATCTTAATTTATTGTTTTATTAATTTAATTTACATCGACTAGCAATTCTAGTTTGAGTTGACATGATGAAGAGCTTGTGACACAATCATAACCAAATCATCTAATCTTGAAGCAGGTCGAGCTGAAGTTCGAGTCTTGAAATTACTATCGAGGTATAAACTCATGAGCGGATCCTCTACTATTCAGCAAATACTATAATGTAGGGGAACCACCCAATGGGGATTCAAGGGCATCCATGGGTGATAGGTTGTGATTAGCATGCATCCTCATCCCCATGGGGTGGTACCTTTGTAGGGCTGGCTATTGAGTCACGGCTCGATGAGCCAGGCTCGGGCTCGGCTCGATAAGGGCTCGTGAGCTTGGCTCATTAAGCTATTGAGCCGAGCCCGAGCCAGATTTTTGGGATCGATAGCTTATCGAGCCGAGCCCAAACCGAGCCCTGCTCTGCTCGATAACTCAATAACAGGCTCGATAAGGAATATATATATATATTCTATTTGTGAAATTACAATGATTTTTATTTTTATTTGTATTAGTTTTGCAACATAGTTTATGGTGGATTATGTGTTTATATAGTTTATGTAACAACAATGTTGGGTGGACTATGTTGTAGACTTGGATTTTCTACCTTTTATATATGTTAATCTAGGTTATAGTTAGATATCTAGTTTTTTTTCTTTTTTATTAACAAGCTGAATATTACAATATATGTTAAAATTTAACTTTCATGTACAACTTGGATGGTGGCCCTCTGGTAAGGTGGATTTTTTTAAAAAAGGAGGTCTCGGGTTCGAGTGCAGGCAAAACACTTTTTCACCAAAAAAAACACCTATTTCCTTACGAGCCTGAATAGGCTCGAGCCCAGACCAGGCTCGATAAAAGGCTCGGGCTCGATAAAGGTCTTGGCTCAAGACTTATCGAGCCCGAGCTGGCCTGATAAGGGCTCAAGCCCACCAAGCTCGAGCCCGAGCACAATTAGGCTTATCAAGCCCGAGCTCGGGCCCAGTTAGGCTTATCGAGCCCGAGCCCAACCCTCGCTCGGCTCGTTAGGCTCGATAGCCAGCCCTATACCCTTGTATCACACCACCTGTTGTAACAGCTGAGGATCCACTCTCCTCGCAGAGGACTCGATCTCGTATAGTCACTGGACCCCCATTGTTTTTCAATAATATAATTCCTATTTAAAAAAAAATAAAACCAAACCCACTAAATTGGGAGAGGATCCTCTGCTGTAGAAGGTTTTGCAGCAGAGGTGCTATAAACCCAAATAAATTTTTTTGTGATGTAGATTCTAAAATCCAACCTTATAGATTGAATCTTAGGTTAATAATTTATATATCCCCCAAATTTCGTTTAAATCCGACTTTATTTTCTATTTTATCTTAATGGTCAAACAACCGGTCAAGATCTAAGCAACTTGAACTCCATTTAAAAAAGATCCGAATCTTGAACTATTAAGATAAAATAGCAAATAATCTCGGCTTTAAGCGTAATTTGGAGGATATATAGAGTATTAACCTAAGATTCCATCTATAAGGTTGGATTTTAGAATCTAAATCACAAAAAAATTATTTGGGTTTAGAGCACCTCTGCTGCAAAACCTTCTACAGCAGAGGATCCTTTCCCCACTAAATTAATAAAAAAAATCCTCCCTTTCCCGCCTACTCTTGCTCGACACGCTATAAAGGTAAATTCACACGAACGAACGCGCACATACGAAACACAAATGCACACTCCGTCACCCGCTCCCAAAGTCCGAACCAACTCCAACAAACACGTAAAAGCAGAAAAACAGAGCAGCGCGACTCCAGAGCCACCTCTTCCTCTCCGATCCAATGACCCCCGTCCCATTCCACTCCCGGCGATGGGCCTCCGACAACGTCCCCTCCTCCCTCCCCTCCCCATCCCCTTCCTCTTCCCCTTCCCCCTCCGACATCCTCGAGATCACCCTCGACTTCCCCACCACTGACACCGTCGTCCTCTGCCGCCCCCTCACCTCCCCGGACTCTGTCGCCACCCCCTGTCGACCGTTCTCCCCCTCCGTCCGCCTCCGCCAGCTTTCCCACGATCTCCTCCAACGCCTCTCCCACGAGCTCCGGCGGATCTCCGAGTCCGCCGTCGCCGCGCGGGAGCTCCGGCGCCAGCACGCCCAGATGGATCGCCTGCGATCCGGCTCTGCTGTCAAGGCAATCAACTCCCTCAGGTTCATCAGCGTTGGAAGATCAACCGCCTCCATGTGGGAGGACGTCGCTAATAGGTTCGAGAACTTGGCGTCAAATGACGGACTGCTGTACCGATCCGATTTTGCGCAGTGCATCGGTGAGTGCAATTTGACGTTTTTTGACAGCGTCGGATTGATCGGTCGATTGGTTTTGGGTTTGATTGCGTCGTTGATGTGCTAATAGGGATGGAGGATTCGGAGGAGTTCGCGGCAGAGCTGTTCGATGCGCTGAGAAGGAGGAGGGGGATCGGGAGGGAGAAGATAAGTAAGGAGGAGCTAAGGGGCTTCTGGTCGATGATCACAGACGAGAGCTTCGACTCCCGCCTCCAGATATTTTTTGACATGTGAGGTTTCGATCGCGTGGGGTGAGGAACGGTGTTAGGTTGGTGGGGTTTGTTAAAAGCATGAAAACTGTTGGAATGGATCAATATAATTTTTTTTGTTCACTGCAAATTTTTTAAGACCTTTAATTCACTGACTGGAGGTTTCTTTTTTTTATTTGTTCTTTTGGACATGGCAGGTGAAGTTTTTACATAAATATATGCGGATACTTCGCATATTAGACACAATTATTTAATAGAGTTGCACTAAATCTACCGTAGGTGTTACTCATCCCCACATGAGAGTTTGTGCCCTCTTCCACCTTAGTCTCGTTGCAGATTTATGATGTGCTTCTCCCGAGTTAACCACGTATTATCTTACTAATGATTTTCAGGATATTATGCATGAAATTGTCCTTTTCGAATAAGATGAGTTGAATTTGTTTTGTTAAATTTTGTGTTTTCCAATTGGTTGTAGGGTAGACAAGAATGAGGATGGGAGAATTACGGAGGCAGAAGTTAAAGAGGTAATATAGATTCTGCCGTAATAGCTTCAGTTATTTTACAATTCCATTAAATTAAATAATTCTCCGGTCTTGATTATATAAGCACTATGTCTTCCGAGGTTTAAATTCGAATGAGACTGTATACTTGGAGCCCTTGATAAATAGCCTTTTCAAAGATAGGGGCTAGAGTGTAATATAGTTAGGAGAGCAGTTATGGACCTCTTCATGCCACTCATTTGACATATTTTCCTTTTTTTTTAAATTAAATCAAGATATACGTCACGTTCTCTTACAATAACAAAGTACATGTTCCCTTTAAACTTCATTATCTGTATTCGGAATAGGACCCAATCATACACATGAATTGTCTCAAATAATAAACATTCAGAACGAGAAAGAATGAAAATCAAGCATTCCTTCTTCATGAATCTTAAACCACATGAATTCTACTTGCTATTCCAAACAAAGCCACTTCAGCTATGGGTGTCGTCTATACCATTAATTCCTCTTCCATGCCATGAAGGGAGTTCATCGAAGCCTTCCAAGTGCCAGTTTGAGCTCTAGGCTTCGTCACGTTCCAGCGACCGAATCACTCGTATATTATATATATATATTTCTTAAAGCAGAGCTTTGCATAGTTTCCACGTAAGACGTGTGAGACTTAAGTGTGGCCATTAATTTCATATAAATCGGGTTCATGATAGTGGTAGTGGGGACTGGATTTGGTGAGAACAGGCGGCTCCAACAAACCGCCCCCACCGAAGTAATGGACGTGGACACTTTGAGGAGGAGGAACCGCTTACCAGTTTCATTCGACGTTCGATTATTGATATGAAATTGGACTTAGATTCGTTGACAACTTGAAAATGCTTTATAAGATGCTGGTGGACACTATCGATTTTTTTCAATGCACGTCCCTGTTAAGCATCCAAATGTGTTAAAGTAACCATCAGAAGCCTTGCTTTTTCCAATATTTCATCAAACCAAAGCCTAATATCTAGTAAGATCACCTCCATGTGTTATTTTTCTTCAATAATTAGTCCTACATCATGTCTATGTTTGGATTCAAAAATAAATGATTAAATTGGATGAATTTATTCCAAGAATTCATATTCTTGAACCCCAATACGTGCATGGTCAATCGAATCCAGCCTCTCACACCTTACCATGCCAATTGGCAAGTGCTACCTGTTTGGGCAAAAAAATCACCAAGGTTTTTTCTTCGTCGAGCCTTCAATAAATGCATAATAACGACTTTCATTTGTTGCAAAGTATTTTTATGGTATAGAATAGTATGTTCATTGTTTTATCGCTACTAATTTTCCCGTAAGGTAACGATTTTTTTAGTGATTTTATTTTCTGCAAAAAAAAATTTGCTCATTTCCTCCTTGGATTTTTTTAGCTAAATTTGTAATTCAAGGACAAGGCAAATTGTCCTCTCTATTGAAAGGAAACTACAATTGTACTTGCACTCCCCACAACCCTACCATACAATAGCTGCCACCTTGGCTTAAGTAAAAGCAAGCGTGGAGAGCAGATCTTTTCATTACTGCAGAGGTGTGAAACCGTGGAGAGTGGTTGGCACAAATTCTCACGGTAAGGATATACAAAAATACCGCATTCGTGCGAACCGCTCCCATGGTTTCACAGCAAATCTCATTGAAAGCAATAAAGGATCCGCTAGCGCAAGCATGTCCTCACATATTTTGGAAATAAAATCTCATTGAAATAATAGTTCCTCGGTAAGATTCCGCTTTGCTTGCTTTATCTACAAGGAAGAGAGAGAGATATCATTGTCAAATGTATTTTAATGACGGATGTTCTTATATTTAACAATAAATTAGAACATCGTGCAAAATACTTGTTGTCTTAGATATATTTCGTTAGTTGTATATGTATGACTGTTAAAAATATTGCGTTTGCTTAAGTTTGAAACTTGTTAGTTCTAGTTGGTTCGTCGGTGGCTGAATAAGTGCGAATTGGATCTAATCTGAAACCTGGAATGTTGCTGACTTGTTTGCAGATTATAATGTTGAGTGCATCAGCCAATAGATTGTGGAGGATACAAGAGCAAGCGGAGGAGTACGCAGCCTTGATAATGGAAGAGTTGGACCCAGAGCGTCTCGGCTACATAGAGGTAGTCCTATTACTGGGACGTGGCGTTAATTGAGTAGAATAGATATAGAGGCAGTTCGTACGCAGCATTCCTTTGTTATCTCGTTCCTTTTGTTGGTTACCCATTTTCTTGTCATGAATAATAACTGAAGAATAACTTGCATACGATAGGTTCATTGCTCTATCGCCAAATCATCGGCGCATATTCTAATCCAAACATCTGCGATAATCTCACGTTGCAGCTCTGGCAGCTCGAGAGCATACTCCTACAGAAGAACACTTACGTGAGCTACAGCCAAGCCCTGAGCTGCGCGAGCCAGGCCATGAGCCAGAACCTACAGGCCCTGCGGAAGAGGGGCCCCATTGTGAAGCTCGGCAACAAGGCGCGCTGTTACTTTGAGGACAACTGGAGGAGGCTGTGGGTGCTGGGGCTGTGGGTGGCCATAATGGCTGGGCTCTTCCTCTGGAAGTTCTTCCAGTACAGGGACAGGTACGTTTTCCGGGTGATGGGCTACTGCGTGACCACGGCCAAGGGCGCCGCGGAGACCCTCAAGTTCAACATGGCCCTCATCCTGCTCCCCGTCTGCCGCAACACCATCACATGGCTCCGGGGAACCAGGCTTGGCTCTATCTTCCCGTTTGATGATGGTATCAACTTCCACAAGGTAATCCACATCCCCTCTTGATTTAGGCAAGCTTATAGTAACCGGATATTAATCTGGACATTCGAATTAAACTTCCTACATAAGCTCACTTTATAATTTATATGGATTTTGGTTTCTAAAGCTCAAAATATAGTGGAGTGGATATCTTCGTGATGAATATTATAACATCAAGAATGCCAAACCTTTTGATTGAAGATATCATTACCTTCCACGGAAGATGTCACCACTAATAATAAAAAAGTTAGACGGATATTGGTATTGATTAAAAGCAACATCGATGAGTACCTAAAAAAAGGAAAAGTTACACTCGAGATAGCATATATCAAATATTTTGAATTGACACTTACATCGAAAATGCTCGTACCATTTAGATGAATGGCTTTAAAAGTGCAAGAGGAGAGAACCACAGGGTGGTTTTGTTTTATAATCGTTCAGTTAAAGTTCTTAAAACTCTAGTTTTAAACTGCAGTTTTAATCGGTATTGATAAAAATAGTATGCATGCAAATGACGTTCAGACAATCGCCGCAGCCATAGTAGTCGGAGTGATCCTCCATGCCGGCAACCACATGACTTGCGACTTCCCCCGTCTACTGTCGTCGTCAGAGGCCGCCTTTGCTCCAATGGCCGACGACTTCGGGAACAAGAAGCCAACATATATGCAGCTCGTGCGTGGTGTTGAGGGCATCACGGGAGTCCTGATGATCGTGCTCATGATCATCGCCTTTGTCCTTGCCACCCATTGGTTCCGCCGCAACGTCGTGAAGCTCCCGCATCCCTTCGACCGAGTAGCTGGATTCAACGCATTTTGGTACTCGCACCACATCTTCCTCCTTGTGTACATCCTCCTCATCATACATGGACTTTGCCTCTATCTTGTCCATGATTGGTACCGCAAAACGGTAAGAACCACTGTTCTCAGTGCTCAGCTATGACTACTTTGATTAATATTCAGTTCTTGGTACAAGTACTATTTTTTAAAAGAACAAACTGCATATATACCCTGCTATCAGCTTATCCATTCATAAACCTGCTATGCTTAAAGTCTGAAACAACAAATAGTATTCATTGTTATATTTTAACGATAGACGATATGATAAATATATATTAAATATTTGTGATTTTAAGTCAATTTTGTTGTAGTGCATTCTTATCATATCAAATTTCTTGAATTGCGTTTAATAAGAATTAGTGACAGGTGATACAGGAGAAAAAAGGAAATGTTCGGTCAAAGAAGATGGTCTTGATCCATTTAATTGGTCCGCTTCATGTGGACTATCATCTTTAATATTAGTATTTGCTGTACAGTAGAGTGATATAACAGTCTTGAATGTTAGCTCCTATATTGTACACCTTAACAAGTCGTGTCCACTTGGACACCGGATAATAAAGAAAGATAAGTCGGTTCAAACTTCTGAGGTTCCCCGTGCATATCCACTTTTGTATTCATGAAAAATTGTGCTGATATTTCAGACATGGATGTATCTTCTCTTCCCAATGCTTCTCTATGCTGGGGAAAGGGTTCTGAGAGCTTTCAGGTCTGGCAACTTCCCTGTTCGGATTCTCAAGGTTAGAGCACTAAACCCCACACATCATATTTAAAACCAATATTTTAGAGCCGAGATATTTGGATGAAAGTTATTGGTTTTGCATACTTCTATTCAGGTTGCACTTTACCCAGGTAATGTGTTGACTCTTTACATGTCTAAGCCACCGGCTTTCCGTTACAAAAGTGGACAATACGTGTTTGTTCAGTGCCCCGCAGTCTCCCTCTTCGAATGGTAAGCAGCTTTTGAAATAAATCATGCGTTGTTTAAATTTGCATTAACTTCTTTTTATTGATATCATTATTAATGTAATCAAACTTGGGCGAGGTATCAAAAAAAAACTGCCGTAAAAGTTGCTGAACTTTGCGTAGAACCAACAATATTTTTTTGGATATTTGCACTCATAACTTTGAGTAATTTCGTAACTACAATCATAACCCTACGTAATCACGGATTGCATTCAGGATCTTGAATAATGTTCATTCTTACACCTATAACCCTTGCTAACTTTCATTCAATTTCCCGTCAATTATAATCATGTATCTGTCGAACATTTTATATTTATACCCTTTAAATTCCAGTTATTTACAAATTACCACTCCCCTTCCTCTTCCAACCAACCCGCCGACCTCATCCCCCTCCCCCTCTTCCAGTCAGGCAACTCTCCCACCCCTGTCGACCACCTCCGCCGACCTCCCCTTCCCCACGCCGATCACCTCCTCCTCCCCCACCGACCATCTCCCCCTCCCCTCCGCCAACCTCCACCATCGTTGAAGCCCCGTCGCCAGCAAGGACCCGCTCATGCAAGCCCTCGAAGCCAGCCCTCCTCTCCCGGTGGAAGTAACCCTCGCCCCAACCTGCAACGCCGCCGCCAGCCTCCAGCACGACGTGCCGCCACCAGCAAGAACCCAACCTCCTGCCTCCCGCCAGCTTCCACCACCACCTCCTACAGAAGCCCGCCACCAGCAAGAATCTAACCCTTTGCCTTCCCGTCAGCTTCCAACACTACCTCCTGCACGAAGCCTCCCTCCCCCCACCGACCTGCAACGAAGCCCCCCTCCCTCGCCACGACAAGAACACAACCCTCTTCCCTGCCGTCAGCTTCCAGCACAACAACTCAACCCCCTACCTCCCCGCCATCTTCCAGCCCAACCTCCTGCACGAAGCCCTCCTCCCCCCATCGACCTGCAATGAAGCCAGCAAGAACCCTTACTGCCGCCGCACCTGCCAGCAAGAACACCACGGCCGCACCAACCAGCAAGAACCCCCACCACGACAGCAGCCTACAAGCCCCCCTCCGTCTTGCAGGAAAATATTTTCCTTTTCCTTTTAAATTTGGGCTAATCCTAGCCGTTGGATCGTATATTAGTTAGATCAACTCATTCATATGATTGAGTTAACGTACTAAACTAACGGAGGGTTATGGGCTTGAGATGGAGTGATTATCCAGTTTTTCATGTAATTCACGATTACACGAGGTTATGATTGTAATTACGAAATTACTCAAGCTTATAGATGTAAACATTCCTATTTTTTTAACAAACTAAATTATAAACTCAAATGTGGAAATCTACGTACGTGGCAAATGTACTTGACATAGATGCAGCCATTAGGCTACAAAGAAATTGTAATTGGATCTACTGTTGTATTTAGAATTGTAATTAGATTTTTAATTGGAAAGTCTATGTAATTACAATTGGAGCTAATTTGATTTTAATTGGGAAACCAAATGGCTTGGAGGGAAAGTTGGGAATTCCCAAATTTGAAACATTGATCAAGCTTGGGTGGAAGTTTAGTACCATACCTAGTATCTCTAACTTTTGGTGGGCTTATATATGAGTTCACACCTCAAACTCTTATAGCAATAGCAGACAGGAGGAATGGAGAGCTACACACGCGCATGCACGCGCTCCGCTCCGTCTTGGGTTCGGGTTCGGGCTCGTGAGAGTCAATTTGAATCTCGAATCTCGATACTTTTGCTACGGGTTTCATTTAGCTGGTCGATTAAATTAATCAGACGGATTAATTTGGACTCGATCAAAATGGGAATCTGACTCGATCCAAACGGCTCGTTTTAGCCACGATTTTTGAATCCGAAAAGACATACCCGTTGAGGGACATTTTCAGAAATAAAAAGATATCGCGTGCTAGGGCACATGAGTTTCTTTTTATACCCTTTCCCCGATACCGTTTTTCTTCACTCGCAAGAAAAGCCCTCTCACGTCGCATTGGCTCTATTCTCGTTCTTCCTCTCGCGGACAAACCTACTTCTCTTTCTCTCGGCTGCAGTTCTTTGAGGTACATTCGAGGTCGATCTCGTCGGTGTGCGTAGACGAAGATCGTGTATCATCGTATCCTGGAAGAGGATCGCCAGTTTTCTATGCACCGATATTGTGGGGGCGATATCCTCTCTAACGGTAGTCCATTTCATGGATGCTTCAGTGATCACTAACCTTATTCGTCTTTTACTTTGTTTGCCGCAATTTATTTATTGATTTACTTTCTCTAGATCACACCTTATTTGCATTACGTAATCGGATAATGGATGGGAAATGTATGATTAAAATGATGTTAATCTATAATGCTTTTCTATTAATTCATTTGAATCTATGTAATTATTGTTTAATATATGCACTGTTTATCCTATTTATAACAATCTTAGAAAGGATATTCGGTACCAGTTTTAAAACCATGTCGGAAACAATGTTTAAATCGAGGGTGGCTATGACAGGTATGCCTAAGAATTTCGGCGGTCAGAACTTTAAGCGTTGCCAACAACGCATGAAGATCTGGTTAACCACCATAGGACTAATCTCTATACTTGAAACCGATTGTCTCACGGTGGAAAAGGAAAACCCCTCACCCGATAGGCAGAAGGTTCAATCTGCGTGGAAGAAACGCGACCATATATGTCATGGTTGCATCCTGTTGGCTCTGTCCAACACATTATTTGACGTATATTGTTCGTCCACGCAGAGTGCGAAGGGGCTATGGGAAGATTTGGATCAGAAGTATAATACCAAAGATCTCGATATTGAGAAATATTCTGTGGCCAAGTTTTTAAAGTTTCAATGGCCGAAGGAAAGTCAGTTTCTGAACAGGCACACGAGTTTTTACTCCTGCTCCATGGTTTAGAAGATGCCTAAATAAAACTTCCAGAGAAGTTTCAGATCATGTGCATCATAGAAAAATTCCTCAAGTTTTGGGAAGACTTCGATATGACCCTGAAACACAGGAAGGGAAAATTTTTTATTGATGACTTGATGGTGGCAATTGTCATATAGGAGGAACACATGAAACAAAAGCATGTGCTTCCTGTCGATATTCATGCTAAGGTCAATTTCATGACCTCGATGGGAAAGGATAAGAAGGGAAAGGGTAATAACAATAATAAAATGAAACCGAAAGGAAAGATCCAGAAAAAGGTAAAGAATAAACCTTGTTGGTACTGTAATCAGGTTAGGCATTAGAAGAAGGAATGTCCGTCCTTAAAGGCTCAATCTAAGGCTGCAGATGGGAGTCCACAAGTGAATATGATCACTGTGGAACTTGAGGCTAGCGAGGGGTATGTCTCTGTAAAACCTGAACTATACCATATTCATGATCCAAATGAGTGACTCATAGATACGGGAGCCAATGTAAATAATTGTTATGACAGAATTTTGTTTTCTTCTTATCAGATTTGCAGTGGTAGGATTGTGAAGATGGGAACGATACTACAACCAGGGTGCTAGGGTCGGGACAAGTCAACTTGAGGTTCTCCTCTGGATGTGTCTGGACGTTGCACAGGGTGCTGCATGTTCCTGACATCAAGAAGAATATTTTATCTGGCTCTATCTTAGTTAGAAATGATTTTGAATTAAATTTTAAATGTAATAAAGTTGTCATTCTGAGACATGATATTTTTTATGGAGAAGGCTATTTGGCTGATTCTGATTTGTTGTTTAGAATTAGATGTGATTCAGTAAACACTAATGCAATAAATGTTGTAAATTTTGAATGTCTAATTATGTGTCCCATGTAGTTAATAATCTAAAATCTTGTGATATGTGGTATGGTAGATTGGGGCATGTGAATTTAAATTCAATTAAAAAAATGATGAATTTAGAAATGATCTCTAAACACACTATTGATAAAAACTCGAAAATGTGAAATCTGTGTCCAAGCTAAGACACCTAGGAAGTCTTTCCAGTCTGTCTTTAGAGATAGTGAGATCTTGGATCTAGTGCACACGGATATCTGTGAGTTTAATGATGTGTTGACCCGAGAAAGTAGGAAATATTTTATCACCTTCATATATGATGACAGTAGATACTGTTATGTATATCTTATGAAAACCAAGGATGAAGCCTTAGAAAAATTGCTTATATTTAAGAATGATGTTGAGATACAAATTGAGAAAGTACTTAAATGCCTTAGGTCAGATAGAGGAGGTGAATATACCTCTAACTTATTTGATGAACAATACAAATCATTTGGCATAGTTCATGAAGGTACGCCTCCATATTCACCGCAATCAAATGGGATAGCAGAACGAAAAAATAGAATCTTAACTGACATGATCAATGCTCTCCTATAGAGTTCTGGACTTCCAATCTATATATGGGGAGAAGCCTTGAATACGGCTTGCCATATTCTGAACAGGGTTCCTCCAAGGCATATGAAAAAGTATCTTTTTGAATTTTGGAGAAATAAGAAACCGAGCTTAAGATATCTCAAAGTGTGGGGTTGTCTCGTTAAGGTTTTAGTCCCAGAACATAAGAGAAAGAAGCTTGGTCCTAAAATTGTTGATGCGGTCTTCTTAGGTTACTTGGAAAACAGCTATGCATATAGGTTCTTGGTAATTCAGTCTGAGATATCAGGCATAGATGTCAACACCATTGTTGAACTCTGTGATGCTACATTCTTTGAGTATGTCTTCCCTATGAAGATTGGGATTCCTCAAGATCTGACCATTGAGAGTACCTCCACATCAGAATCTATTCCATATCAAGTAGAAAGGATAACGAACGTGGGGGTTGAGACTCAACCTGAACCCAATGATCTTTCAGAAGAGATTGAGCCAAGGAGGATTAAAAGACCTCGGATAGCCAAGGATCTGGGCAGCGACTTTATTGTCTACCAGATCGAGGGTAATCCACCAAGTTATAAGGAAGCCATGGCTTCATTTGAAGCAAAACAATGGAAGGAAGCCGTCAAATCTGAGATGGACTCCATTATAGCTAATAGAACTTGGGAGTTTGTTGACTCACCCAAATGATGCTCTACCATTGGGTGCAAGTGGCTGTTTAAGAGAAAGCTTAGGCCTGAAGGATCAATTGAAAAATATAAAGTCAGATTAGTTGCCAAAGGTTTTAGACAAAAGGAAGGTATCAATTATTTTGATACTTATTCCCCTGTGACTAGGATGGCCACAATCCGGATGCTCATAGCATTGGCATCTGTTGATCTCTCTATCCACCAAATGGATGTGAAGACTGTTTTCTTGCATGGCGATCTTGAGGAGGAGATTTATATGGATCAACCTGATGGACTTGTGACTCTTGGAAATGAGGAAAATGTTTGCAAACTTGTTAAATCCCTTTACGGATTGAAACAAGCACCGAAACAGTGGTATGAAAAATTTGACAAAACCATTTTATCATGCGGCTTTAAGGTTCATGAATCCGATAAATGTGTCTATTCCAAAGTGAAAGGTGATGAGTGTATTGTCTTGTGTATGTATGTTGATGACATATTGTTGTTTGGATCACATATTAGGATTATAAATTAGACTAAAGCATTCTTAAGTAGCAAGTTTGAGATAAAGGACATGGGTGTTGCTGATATAATCTTGGGTCTCAAACTGCCAAGGTCGGTTGATGGGATTGTTGTTTCTCAGTCTCATTACATTGAGAAGGTACTTGAGAAATTTGGATATCAAGACTGCAAAGTTGTAAGCACTCCTTTTGATTCATCTAAAATGTTGTTTAAGAATAAAAGTGGAGTACCTGTAGCTCAGCTAAGGTATTCACAAATAATAGGAAGTTTGGTGTATCTTGCAAATTGCACGAGGCCTGATATTTCATTCTCGATTGCAAAGCTGAGTAGATACATTAGTTGTCCTGACCGTACTCACTGGGAGGCTCTGGATCGAGTACTGAAGTACTTGAAGGGAACTATTTCCCTTAGTTTGCATTATGGTAAACATCCATCTGTACTAGAAGAATATAGTGATGCAAGCTGGATCAGGAAAATAGACGAGTCAAGGAGTAATGGTGTTACTGGGTATGTCTTTACCCTTGGAGGCGGTGCAGTCTCTTGGAGGTCTGTGAAGCAGACCATTCTAGGTCGGTCTACCTTTGAGGCTGAGCTATGTGCTTTAGACACCACTGGAATTGAGGTTGAATAGCTAAGGGAACTTCTGTCTAAAATTCCCATGGTGGGTCAACCAGTTCCTGCAATCTTGGTGCATTGTGATAACATGACCACAATTGCCAAGATCAAGAGTTCAAAGTTCAATCAGAAAACGAGAAGACATATACAAATCAGACTTAAGATGTTAAGGGATTTGGTGTCTCGAGGAGTGTTGGCTGTGGATTTTGTTGGATCCAAAGACAACACGGCAGATCCGTTGACTAAGAGACTTGATAGATCTTTATTCTTAAAGTCTAGGCTTGGGATGGGACTGAGACCCATTAGGAGTTCCTCTACAGTAGCAACCCAACCTATCTGAGTGGAGATCTCACAAAGTAGGTTCAATGTGATAATAACAAACTGTTTGGAGAACTGGTTGACACTCTTATCTTAGTGTGTATGCATGAGTGTCTTATCCATGGAAGCCCTGAGTGTCATTTAAACTGCAAGTTTAGGAAGATCATAGGCTCTGAATGGGTTCAAGCCTTTCGAAGGATGTTAGCAGTGCATCCTTGTAGAACGCCACCTATGTGAGTGTTATTGTGGGCAACAGTTAAAAGAAGAGGGTTTTTCCTAAATACACTCATGAAACATGATAAAGGTGCATGGCCTTTAAGAGCACCAAACCTGAAGATTGTACAAAGAACAATACTTTGTTGTTTCTACCGTATACTTTAACACCAAGGTCTGAAGTTCAAGGCGTAGTTCACTTCGTTCCTGTTAAAGTGAAAGTAGTAGACTCAAGTAGAGGTTCAAACCGGAAGGTACCTTTACTGAAAGCAAAGTATGGCAGTCAAAGATGTCATTTTTAACTCACTTTGAATCTCTTTTTCGAATTGATGAATTCGTGGGGGTTATTGTATTTAGAATTGTAATTAGACTTTTAATTGGAAAGTTTATGTAATTACAATTGGAGTTAATTTGGTTTTAATTGGGAAACCAAATAGCTTAGAGGGAAAGTTGGAAATTCCCAAATTTGAAATATTGATCAAGCTTGGGTGGAAGTTTAGTACCATACCTAGTATCTCTAAACTTTTTGTGGGTTTATATATGAGTTCACACCCCAAGCTCTTGTAGCAATAGTAGAGAGGAGGAATGGAGGGCCATGCGCGCACACGCTCCGTCTCTGGCTCCGACTCCGTCTCGGAAGAGTCAATTCGGATCTCAGATCTCGATACCTTTGTTGCGGATTTCATTTGGCTGGTCGATTAAATTAATTAGATGTATTAATTTGGACTCGATCGAAATGAGTATCTGACTCGATCCAAATGGCTCGTTTTAGCCGCGGTTTTGGATCCGAGGATACATGCCCGTTGAGGGGCATTTTTAGAAATCAAAAGGTATCGCGTGCTAGGGCACGCGGGTTTCTTTTTATACCCCTTCCCTGATGCCATTTTTCTTTACTCGCAAGAAAAACCCTCTCACGTCGCCTTGGCTATGTTCTCGTTCTTGCTCTCACGGACAAACCTGCTTCTGTTTCTCTCGTATGCAGTTCTCTGAGATACATTCGAGATCGATCTCGTCGGTGTGCGCAGATGAAGTGTTGGGGATATATGGTGCACAATCAACCAGGATAATCCCCCCTAAAACTGTCCTGCAGCAAAGATGGCATACCAAGAATATATGTTCCCCAACGCGGGAACTCAATAGCAACAATGACAAGCAACCACAAGCAACTACAACAAGCAATCACCACAAGAGACAAGGATTTTTACGTGGAAACCCTTACTCGATGTGAGTAAGGGAAAAACCATGGGGCAAGACTGGCAACTAATCACTACGGTCAAATGGAGCCAAAAGTTCTTCCCGCTTTTGTTGCCCACAAAACCGAAGTACAAGCCACACACAGTGGATAGTTCTTGTACACGTAACTAACTATCCCTAGGTATCTAAAATACCAATATTGTGCTTAAATCCAAGAAGGATAAAGTGACTCCCCTTGTGGACTCCCGGATGGAGACCCACACTCGACTTCGGCTCCTTGAGGTCATCCGCAACGACCTCCACGATGCTCCTCTCGAACTCAGCCAAAGAAACCGGCCTTCCTCTCAGCCCTAGCTGCAGCCCGCGTCGACGGGGGAAGGGGGAAACCCTGTTGTGACCTCCTTCCCTCTCGACCTCTCTTCCTCTCACGCATGGAGGAGAATGGCTTCCGACGAAGAGTTTGCCGTTTCTCTCTCCCTCTTGGTGGAATGGGGCTGGAATGGTGGTGAACGAAGAAGGCTTCTTGCTCTCTAGAAGTGAGGGGCATCACTCCTACGGAATTTGAGTGGGCGTCTACCAATAAGGGGCCCTCAACTTGCTAGTGAAATTTCACAAAAAAACCCTACAAAAGGGGTAACGTGTTGCAGCCCCACTTGGGTCTGGAATAATACCCAACAACCTCCCCCTCCAGACCCAACGGGGAGGTGTGGCCGAGTGATGGAGATCTAAGAAGAGGTGACACCGCTCAGCTCTCTACAGAGCTGAAGCTTGTCATGAGTGACTGCCTTGGTTAACATGTCTGAGGGGTTCTCATCGGTGTGAATCTTCTTCAACATGAGCTGCTTCTATTCAGTTGCATCCCTCAGCCAATGGTATCTCACATCAATGTGTTTTGTGCGAGCATGGTGTATGATACTCTTGCTCAAGTCTATAGCGCTTTGGCTATCACAAAACACAACTGACTCACTGTCATCCAACCCAAACTCACCAAAGAAGCGTTATAGCCACAACACTTCTTTCCCAGCCTCTGCTGCTGCAATGTATTCCGCCTCAGTAGTTGAGAGAGCAACACATTTCTGTAACTTGGATTGCCATGATATGGCTCCCCCTGCAAAAGTGAAAATGTAGCCTGAGGTGGAATTTCTCTGGTCCATGTCTCCTGCCATATCTGCATCAGTGTAGCCACAAAGTTTGGGATCTGACCTCCCAAACACAAGACACATACTTGAGGTCCCTTTCAAGTATCTCAAGATCCACATCACTGCCTCCCAATGGTCCTTCCCCGGATTGGACATGAATCTGCTCACCACGCATACTGCACGGGCTATGTCGGGTCTAGTGCAAACCATTGCATACATGAGGCTCCTAACTGCTGACTGGTATGGGATCTTGGACATCTCTGCTTTCTCCTCAGAAGTAGAAGGACATGACTCTTTGGTTAGCTTGAAATGAGAGGTAAAGGGCGTACTGACAGGCTTGGCATTCTTCATGTTGAACCGCTCCAACACACGTTCAACATAGCTCTCTTGTGACAACCACAACATGCGCTTCTTCCTGTCCCTTGTAATCTGCATCTCAAGGATGTGACTGGCCTTGCCCAAATATTTCATCTCAAACTCTTTGGAGAGTTCTCTCTTGAGCTTTACAATGAGGTTGGAATCATGACCTACAATCAACATGTCATCCACGTAGATCAAAAGACTGACAAACCTGTCATTGGGAAGACGACGAACATATACACATGGGTCGGTTGTAGTCCTCTTGAAGCCTTGCTTTCCCATGAAAGCATCAAACTTCAAGTACCACTGTCTCGGGGCTTGCTTCAAGCCATAAAGACTCTTTCTCAACCTGCAAACCATGTGCTCTTTCCCTTTCTCTTGAAATCCCTGTGGCTGCTCCATGTAAATCTCTTCCTTTAAATCACCGTGAAGAAACGTCGTCTTCACATCCATCTGCTCCAGCTCAAGGTCCATGCTAGCAACAAGTCCTAGCACCATTCTCACTGAATTCGTCTTCACCACTGGGGAAAAGATCTCATCATAGTCCACTCCTTTCTTCTGGCTGAATCCTTTCATTACCAACCTGGCCTTGTACTTCACCTGCTTGTTGCTGTCATCTGACTTCAGCTTGTAAACCCATTTGTTCTTCAAGGCTCTCTTGCCTTTGAGAATCTCAACAAGATCATAAGTGTGATTCTTTCTGAGAGATAGAATCTCTTCACTCATTGCAATCTGTCAATGGCCCTTTTCCTTGTACATCTGTGCCTCCTCAAAAGTGTATGGCTCACCTGCATCTGTGAGCATCACATACCCAGAAGTAGGGTAACAGGATGATGGTTGGCTTGTCCTCTCAGATCTCCTGACCTGAGGCTCTATTGTGTCTGTGAATGGATGAGGCTGCTCCCCCTGCCCTAGATTCCCTGGACCTGCATCAACGGGGTCTGCATCTGGCTCGCGCTGCTCTAGTTGCCCATCCTCTCCACCTGTATCCTGTACTGGAGAGGGATCTGTGTCCTCATCATTGTCATCATCCATTGAGACCTCATCTCCATCACCGCTCTCAGTGGTGTCCTCATCCAACATCTGGTTCTCATAAAAGATCACATCTCTGTACATAGTGATTGTCTTCTTCCTTAGATCCCAAAGCTGGTATCCAAACTCCTGATCTGCATAGCCAAGAAAAATACAAGGCACTGCCTTGTCATCCAACTTCTTCCGCTGCTCTTTGGGTACCAATGCATATGGTTTGCATCCAAACACCCTCAAATGAGCATATGATGGGTCTTTCCCTGTCCAAACACGCTCTGGAATCTGGAAGCCTAAAGGAACTAATGGAGATCTGTTTACCAAGTAACAAGCGGTGCGAACCTCCTCGGCCCAAAAAGTCTTGGGCAACTTCGCTGTCTTTAGCATGCAGCGAACTCTCTCAACAATGGTCCTGTTCATCCTCTCAGCTAGACCATTGTGCTGGGGGTGTACATGGCTCTGTCCTCTCATGCCTGATGCCAGGCTCTGCACAATAGCTCTGAAAGTTATAGGAGGTGTACTCTCCCCCATTGTCTATGCGTAGACACTTCAACAATTTTCCTGTCTCGCGCTCAACCATGGCATGGAATTTCTTGAAACAATCAAAAACTTGATCTTTCGTCCTCAGCACATACACCCACAACTCCCTAGATGCATCATCAATGAAGGTGACAAAATACATGTTGCCTCCCAAAGAGGTTGTGTCCATGGGACCACAAACATCAGAATGAACCAACTGTAGAAGGTCTCCCTTCACCTTGGATTTGGCCCTGTATGGTGCACTCCTGCTCTTCCCAACCTCACATGCATCACAAGGAGACAAAGTGATGTCATTATGGTAAGGGATCAACTCTCTCTTGCTCAGGAGCTGCAAGCCCTTCTAGCTCATGTGGCCAAGCCGACGGTGCCACAAATCTGAATTATCTGCCTCGCTGGCATGCAAATTGCCATCCATGACCTTCACTCTAGTCATATAGAGTGTGTGACACAAACTGCCTCTCGTCATAATGAGAGAACCCTTGCTTATCTTGCACTTGCTGTCGCCGAATTTCAGATGTTAGCCTTCACTATTAGTTGTGAACCAGATATAAGGCTAAGTCGTATATCAGGAACATGCCTCACATTTTGAAGAGTCATTGAGCACCCAACATCCGTCTGGATCGAGATGGTACCCATGCCAATGATCTTAGAGTAACTTTCGTTACCCATCAAGACTCTCCCATAATCACCCCCCAATTTAGGTGGTGAAGAACTCCCTGTGTGGAGTCATATGATAGGAGGCGACCGTGTCAACGACCCACTCCAAATCGCATGCAAGCACTGATCCTGGATGGTGAGAATCACCTCATCTGCACTTTCATCTGTCACAACTGCAGCTACATTCCCATCTTCATTTTTCTGATCTTTCTTGGCTTCAGCTTGCTCTCTCTTCCAAACCCTGCAATCTCTCTTCCAGTGACCGGGCTTCTGGCAATGGTGACACTTTCCTCTGCCCTTGGACTTGTCTCTGGATTTCTGCCTCTCCTGTGACGCTCCTCTGCTACTAGATCTCCCTCTCCTCTCAACTGCATACACATGTGAAGAGGAGGATGCTTCTCCCGAAGAGCGACGCCTAATCTCCTCATTGAGGAGACTGCCCTTGACCATAGCCATGGTCAACTTGTTGTCCTTCGCAGAGTTGCTCACGGTGACTACTAGAGTCTCCCAACTGTCTGGCAGTGAACCCAATAAGAGAAGTGTCTGCAACTCGTCATCAAGTACCAACCCCATATAAGTCAACTGGTTGATAATGCTTTACAAGTCATTCAAGTGCTCAGCCACTTTGCATCCATCCTTGTACTTCAAGTTCACAAGCTTTCTAATCAAGAAAGCCTTGTTTGTTGCGGTCTTCTGATCATAGAGTTCGAAGAATTTGTCCCATAACTCCTTTGCATTCATCTCCTCGGCAACATGATGGAACACGGACATGTCAAGCCACTTCCGAATGGTACCAATGGCCTTTCGGTTCAATTTTGTCCACTCGTCCACGGACATATTCTCTGGCTTGGCGCTTTCTCCCTCCACGGGATCGTAGAGGTCCTTGCAATACAAGATATCTTCCATCTTCGCCTTCCAAATCTGTCAGTTGCTATTTGTGAGCTTAATCATAGTGCCTTCATCATCTTTGCTCATTTTTGCACAACCTGTGCTTTGATACCACTTGTTGGGGATATATGGTGCACAATCAACCAGGATAATCCTCCCTAAAATTGTCCTGTAGCAAAGATGGCACAACAAGAATATATGTTCCCCACACGGGAACTCAATTGCAACATTGACAAGCAACCACAAGCAACTACAACAAGCAATCACCACAAGAGACAAGGATTTTTACGTGGAAACCCTTACTCGATGTGAGTAAGGGAAAAACCACGGGGCAAGACCGGCAACTAATCACTACGGTCAAATGGAGCCAAAAGTTCTTCCCGATTTTGTTGCCCACAAAACCGAGGTACAAGCCACACACAATGGATAGTTCTTCTATAAGTAACTAACTATCCCTAGGTATCCAAAATACCAATATTGTGCTTAAATCCAAGAAGGATAAAGTGACTCCCCTTATGGGCTCCCGGATGGAGACCCAAACTCGGCTTCGGCTCCTTGAGGTCGTTCGCAACGACCTCCACGATGCTCCTCTCGAATTCGGCCAAAGAAACCGGCCTTCCTCTCAGCCCTAGCTGCAGCCCGCGTCGACGGGGGAAGGGGAAAGCCCTGCTGTGACCTCCTTCCCTCTCGACCTCTCTTTTCCTCTCACGCGTGGAGGAGAATGGCTTCCGACGAAGCCCTTGCCGCTGCTCTCTCCCTCTTGGTGGAACGGGGCTGGAATGGTGGTGAACGAAGAAGGCTTCTTGCTCTATGGAAATGAGGGGCGTCACTCCTCTGGAATTGGAGTGGGTGTCTACCAATAAGGGGCCCTTAACTTGCTGGTGAAATTTCACAAAAAAGCCCCTATAAAAGGGGTAACGTGTTACAACCCCACTTGGGTCTGGAATAATACCCAACACGAAGATCGTGTGTCGTCGTATCCTGAGAGCGGATCGTTAGTACCCTACGCACTGGTATTGTAGGGGCGATATCCTCTCTAAGGGCAGTCCATTTCATAGACGCTTTGGTGATCTCTAACCTTATTCTTCTTTTACTTTGTTTGCCGCAATTTGTTTATTGCTTTACTTTCTCTGGATCACGCCCTAATTCTTGTTTCCATTTGTTTAATTGGTTTATGTTTGCATTACGTAATCGGGTAATGGATGGGAAATGCATGATTAAAATGATGTTAATCTGTAATGCTTTTCTGTTAGTTCATTTGAATCCGTGTAATTATTGTTTAATATATGCACTTGATTCTGTTTACAACATCTATATATATTTTCTTGAGTTGAGACCCATTTTACGCCAACTCATGTATTATAGCTTAGCTTCATTTGCATGGGTCACTCTTAGCTCCTCCATTAAGAACATCAATCAGCAACAAACATTCAAATTTCATTTGCGAATAAGTTATTTTCAGAGTGGATACTGACAATCATTTTAAACCAGTTTAGTACTTAATGGAGATTAAGAATTACAAATGGTTTTTCTTTTTTTTGTGAGCTACAGGCATCCTTTCTCGATTACCTCAGCACCTGGGGATGATTTTATCAGCATCCACATTCGACAACTAGGCGACTGGACAGAGGAGCTCCAGAGGATGTTCTCGGAGGCCTGCAAACCGTCAGCCGCAGGCCAAAGCGGGCTTTTGAGGTCAGATGAAACTACCAAGAAGTGGTAATTACCTTCTTGCTTGTCAACAGCCAAGGATTGAATTCAGCTGGTGGCAATTATATTTCCAAGAATAGTAATATTTCCATCTTCAGATGTCAAACATATAGATCTTGTGTAAAACTGCAGTTTGCCAAAGCTCCTGATAGATGGGCCATATGGGGCTCCTGCCCAAGACTATAGAAAGTACGACGTGCTAATGCTCATTGGACTGGGAATTGGTGCAACACCATTTGTTAGCATACTGAAAGATATGCTGCACAAAGTAATCAAGATGGAAGAACAATCAGTAAGCGCAATTTTCTTTCCTTAATTTCACTTATTTACCACTAACTATGGGGATCTGTCAACTAATGCAAGCTTTCAGGAGTCCATATCAGACTTCAGCCAAAATACATTACAGAGCTTCATATCTATGGACTCGATATCCTCCTCGAGCAGGGCCTTGTCGAAGCGGAAATCCACAATGAGGACCACCAATGCATATTTCTATTGGGTCACACGCGAACAGGGTTCCTTTGATTGGTTTAAGGGAATCATGAATGATGTCACGGAGCTCAATCAATCGGTATAATTGAAATAATAATACAATGGTGCAATGAGAATTAATTTTGAGGAATTTGATTATGAATTTATGGCTGCAATGTTACATTTCCTTCAGGGGATCATCGAGATGCATAATTACCTGACAAGTATTTACGAGGAAGGAGATGCACGATCTGCTCTCATAACAATGGTTCAAGCTCTGCATCATGCTAAGAATGGTGTGGACATTGTTTCAGGAACCAAAGTGAGTCCATTTAACCTTCCATTAAAATCATCAAGGAACTAGTTATCAAGTTTCCTATAACTTTACTGTTGCCACTTTACTGAAGTCCAGGGAACAAAAAATCCTCTCATCCGTGTGTCCATGGAACTAATTATACAACAGTTTTTTTTGCATAAATTTTGGTAATGTAATTTCATCTTAACTGTTGCCACTCTACTGATTAACTTTTAAGTTAGGGTAATTTTAAACTTTGATGAATGGATTCTCATCGCAACTAAACACTTCTTCAGGCAATATTTTCTTACCAGAATCTCACTCTTAACGTTGCTGGGTGATGACCAAATCCTTGGAAATAATCTCTATGATGCCATTTTGGGTAGGATGGTCAAAAAATAGATTGATTTTTGTGAAAATAGTTGGATTCAAATGTTGGTTTTTAGTTGCATTAATTTGAAGTCCCATGACTAGATTGTTATATTTCGCGTATAGTGGAGTACATTGACCGAATATTCATTTATATAGACGAGGATTATTATATACGAACAACATGGTTTCAGCATATAATTTTTTTCCTTGATGACATAACGTTAGGCTAATTCTCTCAAGGGTATTCTTAACATTAGGCTAATATTTTCAAGGGCATTCTTATCTTATTTGCTCAATCTCAAAAAACTCTTGCAGGTTCGGACGCACTTTGCAAGGCCGAATTGGAAGAAGGTGTTCTCTAAAGTATGTTCAAAGCATCAAGGCGCAAGGATTGGTTAGTATGATCTTTTTAGCTCTATGTTAGATTCTCTGTGTTCTTTCTGTTGAGATTAACAGGATATGTTAAGATAGTATCAAACCTTGTACTAAACCACTTTTGTACGGAGTCGTACTTCAACTAGAAACTTTTCCTTTCTCTCCAAAGACCCAAGTCGGAATCAACTATAATAACTACCCGCACACAATATATTTACCTAATTCAATACTATACTAGAACCGTCCGAAAGATCCAACATTGCTTGCCTGTGATACTAAAATGCCATCACAAAGCGGAGCTCGACCTCGTGCCAAGGCTGATGGAGGGTCATGATCCACTGTGGCAAAGTGACGTCGTGTTGGTGACATCGTTGATTAACTTGGAGCAGAGTTTGCAATCTCCTCGTCCTCTAACTTCATGCCCCCACCCCCTCCTTCGTTAACTCAATGCCGAAAACGGCATCCATGTACGACTGGAGGAAGGCATCTTCCTCCCTATCGTCCTCCCTCTCTACAAGCTTTGATTAGAGGCACCAACACATCTTGTTGGGCAGTAGTGCCCCCTCTAAGTTCCAAGTCATTGTTGCAAGAGTGCTATTTGAGCATTGAGGAAATATTTCACTGGTACTGGCTGCAGAACCGAGGAGAGAAACAGTGCAGCTGTATGTTTTTTCTTCCTGTGCTCTTTGTGAGTCGACAGTAGGTAAACCTCACCACCACCTCCTTCCATCTCCTTGATTCATGCCTTGGACAGTAGCTGGAGACAATACAATGGAGGTGTTGGAAGGTCCTTCGCAAGAGCGGTTGGAAACCATGATCTGGGAGCCACATTCCTGTGAAATGTCATCAGACTGCGTTTTTATGTTGTTTGGTGGTTATACTTTGGTTGATCTATCAACTAGGATGGAGACTTTCGGTAGCACGACTAGGGAGAATAACTTTGAACACTGATAATAATGGAGTGATTTAGATAGAGTTGGCCCCGTGGTTTTTTATTTCGGCATTTTGGGATTTTCCACGTTAAATACTAGTGCATATTGTGGTTGTTTGTTACTTGTGTTCGTTTGGTCATTGTGTTTGTGGTATCCATCTCTATTATTCGTCTAGCGACATGTTAGTATTATGATTTTTGGAAGAACACTACGAAGGATCCCTAGTAGGTGAAGTTTATGCAGAAGATTAGTAAATTTGAAATTCTGGGAAGGCAATTTTTGTCTTAAATTTTCCTAATGATTTCAACACATCACGAGTCTTTTGCCGAGCATGGAATAAAATTTGAATATGAGATTTTTGGATTGTTATTGCTTGCCAACTTGATTCTTGGAAGATTTTTAGAGCCCCACTTACATACTTTGCAATAAATGAGATTGTTTCTTTGGAGATTGTTAATTCAGATGTCTCAATGAGGAGATCTAAAGAAAATTCCAAGGTAGTGGAATAGGAGGAGTAGGCTAGAGAATGATAAAGGCAGAGATAGCAGTAGAAGTAAGTTCAATACAAGATGCAAGAAGATGGAAGGAAAATATTGCAAGAAAAAGAGCATATAAAGATGTATTTTTCCAACTCAAGAGAGAAAATAGAAAAAGAGGTGACAAGCAAGAGAAGAAAGATGAAAATGTGACGGCAATTACTTAGCATGTTATTCTTATCATTTTTGATGATCGTAGTGAATATCGCTCTTAAAGTACTTATTGACTCGTGGAAAGTGGCCCATCTCTCTATGAGTCATAGGGACTTCTTTTCTCCATACACATTTGATGATTTGGCACACTGACAATGAGAAAGATTATGTATCTCATGTAGTAGGCAAAGTTGCATTAAAGAATGCAAATGGAGTGTTTTTAACACTCAAAGATATGAGACTTGCACCCGATATGCATCTGAACCTCATTTCTACTAGTGAGCTTAATGATGAAGGATACCAAAACACTTTTGGTGGCACGAACAGAAGTCCATCTGGGGATCATTGGTCGTTGCTCGAGGTAAGAAATGTAGCAAGAATCAATTCTTAAAAATGTGGCATAAGTGACTCTAGATGTAAAATCCTCTAAGCTGTGACATCGAAGATTGGGTCATAAGAGAAAGAAGGGGTTACAATGCTTGATAGGAAGAATCTTCTAATGAATACAAAGAAAAGAAATTGGGGAGATGCACACATTGTTTGGTTGGGAGGTAGATGAGTGTCTCCTTCAAATGTCATCCAACTTTAAGAAAATTGCAAGGAGTAGAGTTAGCTCACATTGATTTTTGTATTCAATTGAAAATAAGTTCTCTCAACAATGTTCTTTACTTTATTATATTTATTGATAATTCTTGAGAAATGAGAAATAATGGAAGTATTCACTTGTCTTTTCTCATTGAATGAGACTCCCTTATATATAAGGGGAGTCTAAGGTTTATTGAAACTATTACAAACACACCCTTACATTTAATAATAATAAATGTACATATAAAAATCTCAATACTCCCCCTCAAGCTGGAGCATAAATGTCCATCATTCTCAGCTTGGACACACTTTTGGTGAATAGAGATCAAGTGAATGGTTTGGTAAAAAGTCTACAGTTTATTCCTCTGAAGTAATTGATTCTATCTTGATGTTTCCTTTCTAAATCATATCCATTGTATTACGGCAATCTACCTCCACATGTTTAGTGCACTCTTGGAAGATATGGTTATTTGCAATGAGCATTGCAACAACATTATCACAACGCATTATCATAGGATCTGGTAAGTGTAAATCCTTGAGAACTGACTTGATCCACATTACTTACGTGGTTGCTTGGGTCATTGCTCTATATTCAAATCTTGCATTGGACCTGGCAACTACTTCTTGCTTCTTGCTCCTCCCTATGACTAGATTACCACCAAGATAGGTGTGGTAACCAGTAGTAGACTTTCTCTCATCAGGACTCCCTACATAATCAACATCAGAATATGCCATAATGCCAAGCGTCTTTCTATAAGTAAATAACAATCATTTCCTTAGAGCAGATTTCAAATATCTTAGTATCATCATGAGTGCTTCTTAGTGTACTTGGCACGGTTTGGCCATGAACTGGCTTGCTCGGTTAACAACAAAGGAGATATCATGCCTAGTAATGGTAACATACGAAAGCTTTCCTACTAGCCACATGTATTATTTTGCATCAGCATACGCAGGCGAGTCTTCATACATTCACGCACTGGGATCCATAGAAATCAAGGCTGGCTTAGCTACTAACATTCTTGTCTCTTGCAGAAGATCCACAACATATTTCCAATGTGAGAGAATTAGACCACATGTATTTCTCGCAACTTCGATGGCCAAGAAATACTGAAGCTCTCTTAAGTCTTTGGTGACAAAATGTGTCATAAATACCTTTTACTATATTTTATGCCACTAATGCCATCCCATGTTAGGATTATGTCATCAACATATACCAACATAACAATAGGCCCTTTGAAGAGTCGATTTCTGCGAGGGCTTAATGTGATCTACACAAGACAAGACCTACACTGTCACTAAGGTGACAACTCATGAAAACTGAACTATTCAAAAAGTAACATACAAATAGATATAGCAAAGCAAAGAAAAATATGGAGTTAAAATTTATTATAACTCTACAAAAGATGTATATAAGGCAAGTAGTGTAGAGTATCGAACACAGGGAGCAAGGGGAATAGACAACAAAATTTGGCAAAAAAAGACTAAATGTTTTTGGTGTTTTGTGGAGATTTTTTATTTTTAGTAGGTTTTTAATATTTTTTGAAAATTTTAATTTATATTTTTTTGTTTTTAATTTTTATAATTTTTATTTTCTTTTATATTTCAGATTTTTAATTTTCTTTTTTTAAGAAAATTTAGATAATAGATAAGTAAATATAATATATAGATATAATACATATAATATAGATAATACAAATACAAAATAAAGATAAAATCAAGAAAATACCCTAAGGTATCTTTTTTGTTTTTTTAAGGTTTTAAAATATAAAATAAGTTTTTATAATAATATTATTGTTAAAAGTAAATATAGCTATATACATAGAATAAGGTTTTATATTTAAAGATGTAGCTAAAAATACTCAAAAATTTCATAATAAAATGATTTTATCCTTTTTTTGTATTTTTCTCTATTTTTGGTATTTTTCTCAGAATTTTCCTATTTCCTTTGTATTTCTAAGTAAATAAAAATATAAAAACAGTGACGTAAAATAAAATGTTGAATTGTTTTGAAATTTAAAAATAGATAAAATTCTCAAAAATTCCCAAAAATATTTCTAATATATAATAATATAATGAACAAAATTTAGAAATAGAAACTAATATTTTTGGATTTTTTGTATATATTTTTATGATTTTTATAAAAAAATTGGAGTTTTTAATTAGTGATTTTCTTTTGCTATTTTTAGAGATTTTTGGTATGTAGTTACAAAATATACTAATAAACGATATATAATTTTTTTTTAATTTTTGAAAATATTTTTATAATTGTTATATATTTTCGTATGCAAACAAAAATAAAATGCAATATTTTTTATTTTTTTTCAAAAATATGTAAATTGTTTAAAATAGCCAAAGAAAAATATGTGTGATTCAAGATAGTCTAAGGCATTTAAAATATTTTTCCTAGAATTTTTGGGTATAAAATGGTATTTTTAATAAACAAAAAACAAGAAATAAAATTCAATTTCTAGTAGGGACCTATTTGCAAATAGTTAAAAGTATTCTTTATTTTCTGAACCTCCCAACAAAACGTAGGGCCTATGACGCAAAATTCCTAGAATATATTCAATAAACAACGCAGATAGGGGCTTAGATGCAATATTTAAAAAAACAGGTCCTACTTG
This sequence comes from Ottelia alismoides, assembly GCA_037367405.1. Taxonomy (NCBI): domain Eukaryota; kingdom Viridiplantae; phylum Streptophyta; class Magnoliopsida; order Alismatales; family Hydrocharitaceae; genus Ottelia; species Ottelia alismoides. Next base: position 152,684 of record JAZKJV010000566.1, on the reverse strand, counting down.
CAAAATATCCAAAAAGCTTAATACTGGAATCACATATTATAGGACTAATTTGAAATACAAAAAGGTCAAGATTCCCTTTGCAAAATACCTGTCCCCTCATGCGCACAAGCATGTGAGGTGACGTAGTTAGGGACCTATATGCAAATACAAAAAGTATAGGGTTCAGCTTGCAAATATTACAAAATATTTATAACTACAGATGAATGATATATACTAAAAAATAAAATACGAAGTGTGGGGGTTTAAGGCAAAGTTACCCCCACGAGCGGGATCGGGAGGCAGAGATGATTTCACTTGGACACATGACTGCACAAGGACAACTGATACCCCTTTGCCAATGTGTGGTAGGGATTAGACCTAGGGCACGATCTAATGATGGTTGTTTCACATGATCTAATGGTGGATATCAAAATTGGAGGTGACGGACGATGCAATGGTGGCTCCTCTTCCTGAAGAATAGGGAAGAACAATTGGGCAGTCGTGCTTCGATCATACCCCCTCCTCCAGCAGTCTTTGGTGAAGCTGCAAAGCCAAAATGTTCCCCAAGCCGATCCAAAGTTGATAGGATGCTCAGGTAAGTTCGAGAGGTCCTTAGTGAGGCTCCCAAGGTTGATGAAGGATCGAAGGTCCTCGTTTATGTCCTTGGGGCAAAAATTGACCCAGAAGGGGTCCACGAGAGCTCAGATCTGCGTGGTTATCTTAGAGACACATAGTCGAAGGCCCGGGGCTCTATTTTGGCTAAGATGGACAAGGGATGAGTCAAGGCGGCGGCTCTTCGGTAAGCGGCGGAGATGGTGGCGTCGAGATCCACATCTGAGCGTGATCTAATTAAGTGAAGATGTCTGGGGCATTGGAGGAGCGTCGAGGAACGATATGGAGGTGGAAAACGGGTCGAAACACGGTCGGGAAACAGTGAAGAAGGTCGCCAAAGTGCAGCTCTAGCGAACTTCGAAATTTGATTTTACAGAAGAAAAGGCAAAATCAACTAGAAATAAAGACCAATCTACTCTACTCTAAAACGCAAAGATATGGGAGCTCACCTGGCCTGGGCGACAGAGAGCAGAAGTATCGCGGCGGCTACCCGACGATACCTGGATCGGCTTGATTCTAGCCCTTCCTTTCTCGCTGAACCCCTAGAGAGATTCTTGTTATCACTAGGAACGTCAATCATGGCTAGGGTTAGGGTTTGGAGGGGTTGAAGAGGGATCAAAGTTAAATGGGAGGCAAAGGCGATGCTATATACAGGGCGAGGTTGACTCGAGGAGTGCGCTCAATTCAGAGCCTCGTCGATCGAGAAGAGGAGTTGGCGTGCAAGCCCATCGTTCGAGAGACAAAAATCAAGAAGACCTCGACTCAAAATGGTGAAAGAATCTACGGGAAAAAATCGATGAAATCAAAGGAATAGGCTTGTCAGATGTTAACTTGGGGGAGGGGGAGTTGATCGAGGTTAACTCAGATCGTGCCCCCATTGGTCCACGTGATAAAAATAGAGAAAAATATTGGAAATTCATTATTAATTCAAAATAAAATAATAAATGATTTTATTAATTTTATGTTAAAATATGAAAAATATTCATCGTAGTTTTTATTTGTTTCTACGACTTATTTTATTATATGTTACTTTTTACAAGTATAATTATAGGAGTATTTACCTATATATTGTATTATTTTTATTTTGGATTTTAGATTTTATTATTTTATGTACATAATATATATTTATAACTTGTTTAAATATACATAAATGTATTTTTGTTTTATTTTTCTGAAGTAATGTGTACACTTAATTGAATATATTATATGTATTTATTATATAGATATGTATATGTATAATCATCTATATATGTTAGTCTGTGTATTTATTTCAATGTATTTTTCATGGTTTTATTTCATTTTAATGATGTATATGTATTTCAAATATTATTTACACAATTATAAAAATATGAAATAGTGAAAAATATAAAGAATAAATAAATTGATTATTTTATTCAAGTATATTGTACAATAGGGGTCCAAAACCTAACTTCTACATCTTAACTCCAAATTAAATGAAACTGGCTTCATTAAATATCTAATTAAAAGTTCTATACAATTAAAGATGATTTTGATAAATTTTGAGTTCATATGGAGAAGATACAGGCCTGTGAAGTTGGGATTTTGGATTTTTATTCTAAGTGTAGAAGGTACATTGTGTAGTATTTTTATGTGAAATAAATTTTGCATTTTTCTATGTAATTTTATCTACAATTTTGTGGACAAAATTTATTGAATGATATATAAATAATAAAAAGAAAAATAGGTCCCATAAATGACTTATTGATGAATTGAAAATAAGGGTTTATTGTATTTATTAGTCCTTAACTCCCCCTACTTTATTCATTGTCGACCCAGTTATCATGATGCCTATATCTCGGGGTTTAGGGTCATTTTATACCTATGGTATTTCATTTCTTTTTCTTTTCTTTAATTTTTTATTTTGGCTTTAAATACAATATTTTATACAATATCTACAGAGTAAATAATAGATGTTATTTTATGCAAAATCATATTATTTATATGCATTTAACTAGGGTTAAAGGCCAAAATGAAATAATAAAGGTGATGAAATGGAGATTCATCACCCTCATATACTTGCCTTTGCTAGTCCCTAGCAAACATTTATGCCTATAAGTGCATAAAAGAAAATAAAGAAAAGAAAAAGAAAGAACTTGGATTGATTTTAACTTTCAACTTGTCTTCATAAAATCAAAGCTTGGAGCTCAGTCAGACCCTTGGAAGTTAGGTTTGGTTGGAACCTTACTGAGAATTGGATTTGAAACACAACAGCCTCTAAGAACTACAAAACTCTTCTCAAGTCTCCTCAAAAGCCAGGTCAGAACAAGTCAATGTCATAAACAACCCCTTATGACTATGAGTCTATTGTACAGTGTCAGTGATATGTAGTTCCTCTCGGTTGAAGTGGTAAAAGTCAGTCATCTCCAACATGGTGACCTTGATTCACCAATCCAACAACTCTTTCCTTGAGAAACGGGATATTCCCTTTTAAGTTCAAGTACAACCGGCTCAAGAATAGGAGATGGAGAAGAGAATGGATGGTAGCCAGTGTAGCTACCTATCCTAGGATGCTTGACTAGTGTAGTCAAGTCACCCGGCTACATGATCACATGGATCTTTGACTTGTTCAAGCTTGCTTATTGACTATGTGTACATAATATTCCGACGAAAATTGACTTTCTTTGATTTTTGTCGGTCTATTTTTTTAGAGTTTTTTATTTGTAAAAAAAAAATAATACTATATACAACATCATTTACATAAAGACTTTTTCCTCTTGGACTAGTACACTTGCCCTCTTTTGAAGCATTATTGCAACCCACAGACTTATGTCTTTAGACCTATTCACTACTGGATCGGGTTGGGGTACAATGGCCACAAATGTGTGACTTCCAATATTGGCTTATTTCTCATGACGGTAAATCCAACCCTCTACAACTTCAACTGAGTTGAGCAAAGTGTAAGGTGCAGATATGCAAGTTAAGTCACTATCGACAAGAGTCGTGTGTGTTCTGAAATATTCTACTTAGGCAGTCAAGATGATACTGAACTAAGTCTCGTGGTCTCAAAGAATTAAGTCTAGTAGACTTGAAGTATCTCAATTCCACCGTAAAGGTCCCTATAATTAAGTGGATTAAGGTCCAACCAAGCTCTAATCTTCGGATTTTACTTAGGCTAGTTCAGTTATCAACATCAATCTGAAAAATGCGAATGCTATGTACAATGCAAGGAAAATATTTTTATGATGCAATTTTCTGGTTTTGAACTTTTTATGGATTTGGGGGAAACAAGTTTTGCAAATTTTTATACATGTTTTTGAAAAGATTTTGTAATTGTTTTTGGTTTTTTGAATTTTGCACATTTTTAGGGATTTTTTAAAAGACAAAAAGGTTAGAAAAGGATTAGATACAGGTATTTACACGGAAGTGCATCTGTATTTACAAGAGTGAAGGTGTACTTTACACAAGGAATTTACAACCTGATTATTAGTGAGTATTTATAGTTTTTACAGAAAATTAAACATTTTTGTAAATATTTTGAAAACATATTTTGCAAATAATTTTAACAAGCATTTTTACAAACATTTACAAACCTTGAAATCATTTTGCAAATTTTTTCTAACCACTATATATATATATATATTTCAACCATATTTCAAATAATTTGCAAATAGATTTTCAAAACTTTTGTTTACACAAATAAAAGAACTTTTTGCAAACAAAATATTTTTTTCAAATGTTTGAAAAAAATTTTGCAAAAGTTTTCCAAATAGTTTTCAAGAGGATTTTCAAAAGATTTTTTTAACCATTTTTAAATCATTTTGCAAAAAAAATTTAAACAATTTATTGCAAGTGTTTTCAAAGAATTATTGTGTTTTATTAATTAGACATGTTATTGAAAATATGAAAGTACGAGTTATGGCTAAAGTATATAAAATGTATATACGGCGCCCCTATACTTAGCTTGAGTTATGTCTTCATAGATCAGAGAGAAAAAAAGGAATACATAACTCATATTAAGTATAGAACAATCTATACTACAATCACTGAAGAATGAACGATTGAGAAGTTGACTGTCTCCCCTATATTTAGGATGAAATAATCCTAAGTATAGCATGTTGTATACAAGGCATGGAGGGTCAAGGGTGGGCAAGTTCGAAATCATCAGCTCGACCTGTCCCCCCCCCCATACTTAGGGTAAAATGCCCCTAAATAGAGACATCATATCAAGAGGTGAGGGACAGGTGAGGGATCAATAAATGAATAACTCGGGGTGCTCATCCCCTCCCCTATATGTAGGATAAAGTACATCCTAAGTATAGCAATAATGAAAGGGGTAAATACATTTTTGGAAGAATTAAAAAAATGAGAAGGAAAAGAAGAAAACAAAAATCTCTTTAGATTTTTCTGCTTAAATGTCTGATCCATTTGCATCTGTGAGCTCATCTTAAAATACAACTTCGATCGAATCGACAACGGACCGAAATGCATCATGCTCTAAATACGGCTTCAGCAACTGTCCGTTTACTATGAAGGGTTGTGCGTCAGGTGACAATTCTGATATGAGAAGGCTTTCGTTGTCACACCCAGTCTTCATAACAAATGACCCAGTTCATTTGCTCTTCAACTTTCTTGGAAAATTTTCCAACTTTGCATCAAATAACCACACCTTTTGTCCAGGTTCGAAAGTCTTCCTTCGGATGTGTTTGTCGTGACATCGCTTAAATTTCTCTTTGTACATAAGGATGCTATCATATGTGTAGTCTCTGAATTCAAGCAGTTTGTTGAGATCAACTTTGTGATTCTTTCCATCTCGCCCGGAATCAAGGTTGCAAATGTTCAATGCCCATAAAGATTTATGAATTAGTTCTATGGGTGGGTGGCAAGGCTTGCCATAGACAAGGCGATAGGGAGACATGCCTAGAGGAGACTTGTACGATGTGCGATATGCACAAAGAACTGAGTCCAGTAACTGAGACTAATTCTTACGATCCAGACATAGAAGCTTCTGCAATATGGTTTTGATCTCCCTGTTTAAACATTCTGTCAAGCCATTGGATTGTGGGTGGGTACAGTGTTGCAACTTGGTGCTCAATGTCGTATTCCATGGTGAACTTCTTGACCTCCTTGTTAATGAAGTGGCTCCCCCATCAGAAATGAGAATCTTAGGGATCCCGAACCGTGATATGATGTTGTCCTTGAGAAAGCGACAGACTATGTGGTTGCCGACGGTTCAGGTGGGGATTGCCTCCACCCATATACTGACATAATCGACGGCGAGTAAGATGTACTTAAAATCCTGGTTGTTAGGGAATGACCCCATGAAGTCAATGTCTCAAGCATTGAAGATGTCAGAATCTGAATGTATTTTAGAGGTATTATGTCGCGCATGCTGATGTTTCCGGCCATTCTCTGATAGTCGGTGCATTTCTTCACATAATCATCTACATCCTTGAATAAAGTTGGCCACCAAAGACCACATTGAAGCACTTTCATTGTCGTCCTCTTTCCACAATGGCGTCCACCAGCTTCAAGCTTATGACAGTGGTCTAGGACACCCATTACCTCCTCCTGAGGTATACACCTCCTCCAAATGCAGTTTGCGTCCTCTCAGAATAGATGTAGATCTTTCCACTGGTAGAAATGAGTGTCAGCCAAGAATTTATCACGTTTGATCTTTGATTGTCTGGCGGAGTCTTCTTGGAAACAAGATAATTTACAATGTTGGCATACCAGGGGAGAGAGGATATAGACAAGACTGCCTCATCTGGAATGGTTTCTGTGATTGGAATTGAATTCTGCTCAGGAGGCTCTGCATTGATTATTCTGAAAAGATTATCTTCCATCACATTCTTAACATCTGGTTTGTCACGAATTTCCAAGTCGAATTCTTGGAGTAAAAGGATTAAACGAACAAGACGAAATTGGCATCTTTCTTGCTCTTAAGGTATTTGATGGCAGAATGGTCAGTGTAAACTATTATCCTTGATCCGAGGAGATGAGATCTGAACTTTTCTAGAGCAAACACTACAGCTAGCAGCTCTTTCTCTGTCACCACATAATGGGCTTGGTCCAGTGTTGTGCTAGCGTAGTAAATCGCAAATGGAATCATATCTCGTCTTTGTCCTAAAATAGCACCACTTGTGAAATCTGATGCGTACGTCATGATCTTAAAGGGTAGAGACCAATCAGGTGGTTGTAGGATAGGAGCATGTGTGATTAGGTCTTTCAGCCAGTTGAAGGCTTGGAGAACACGACCATCCACAATAAAATGTCTTCTCGCCAAGCAATTATGTCAAAGGTCAGGCAAGGTTGTTAAAGTCTTTTATTAATCGTCGGTCGAAACCGACATGCCCTAGAAATGATCGAACCTGTTTCAGATTTGTAGTGGCTCAAGTTTTGAAATTACTTCAACCTTGGTCGGGTCCACTTCCATGCCATGTTTTGATACTACATGACCTAGCACGATCCTTTCGTCACCATGAAATTGCTCTTCTCCCACAAGAGAATGAGGTTTACTTCAAAGCACCTCCTCAGAACTCGGTCTAGATAGTCCAGACATTGGTCAAATGGATCTCCGTATATCGAGAAATCGTCTATGAAAACCTCAAGGAAGATGTCCACCATGTCTGTAAAAATGGCCAGCATACATCTCTTAAATGTAGCGGGGGAGTTACACAGCCCGAACAACATTCGTCAGAAAGCGTACGTCCCAAAAGGATAGGTGAACAATGTCTTCTCTTGATCTTCAGGCGCGATCGAAACTTGATTGTATCCAGAATAACCGTTAAAAAAGTAGAAATATTCCTTCGCAGCCAACCTTTCGAATATCTGGTCGATGAAAGGCAATGGAAAATGGTCTTTATTGGTGGTGAGGTTTAGACATTTGTAATCCACACAAACTTGTCAGGATGTCAACACTCTGGTCGGAATTTCCTCTCCTTTATCATTAGTTACACTGGTGATCCTAGATTTCTGTGGCACTACGTGCATGGGACTCACCCACTTGGAGTTGGAGGTGGGATATATGAATCCCGCATCATAGCATTTTTGAATTTCCTTCATCACAACCTCTTGGAGGTTCGGATTCAGTCTGCGTTGGAATTCATGGGAAGGTTTGTTATCTTATTCTAGGTAGATGTGGTGTTAGAATAATTATGGATTGATCCCATGGAGATCCGATATCTTCTAGCCTATTGCCTTGCGATTTCTTTCAAGAACCTCCATCAGACGAGATTCTTGATCTTAGTCAGATGAGAATCGATAATGACTAAATACATATTGGATTCTCCTGCAAGGAAGGTGTAGTTCATATTGGAAGGCAAAGGTTTAAGCTTTGTGTGTTTGGAGTCGGCTCAATCATGACTTCAACGGCAACTATAGTTGTTAGCTCTCTCAATTATTGATTGTCCACCTTTGTCAACTCAGCTTCTTCATTCAGCACATCACAAAGATCGGCAATGAAATCCTCATTCCTCATGCTCAAACGAGGAGGATTGTTTAAGCTTCTCCTCTTGCACATCAGCAAAGATTTCATCTTTGAAGACCTCAGATAATTGGATTGTGCTTTCCCGTACTTCCTCTGTAGAGAGGAATTCCAAGGTTTCTTTGTCATCCAGAAATAGATGTGTATCTCTGATCTCTACTAAAACATCACAGTCCTCATAACATTGTGGTGCAAGAACACTCATCTCAGATACAACTTCTGTTAGTTTCGGCTCATGCACGGTCTTTATCTGTATCTTATCAGTATTGGAGCAGAATGTAATATCTCTAGTGTCGTAGTCAACTACTGCCTCGATTGTTCGAAGGCACAACTGTCCAAGGACAATCACGGTATGGAACAAAGGTATGGAGGTGTCCATGCCTAGAACAATGAAATTAACAAGGAATTGCATCCCTTGAACAGTGCCGATCACATCCTCCAACATGCCCCTAGGCCACGTGACAGGTCGATCTGCGAATTGCAGAATCATCTTGGTTGGCTTGAACAATCCTAACCCAAATTTTGTGAGTAGTGATGCTGGTAGAAGGTTAATAGAAGACCTACTGTCAAGCAAGGTGCGCTCAAACTCCTGATTGAAAATTATGCATCTGATGAGCGGTGCTCTCTTGTCTTTTTTTGTGCGGGAGATTGTTGATGGCGTTTACTGTAGACATGGTGAGGATATGCTTCTCAGATTTTCTGTGTCTTGTTTTGCGGTGTTGATGCTTCATTGTACATGCTTCTTTGAGTCCTTTCTTCACATTGGGCATGTACTATATGGCTTTCAGAATAGGCATCTCAAGAATAATATTCTGCAATATCTCAATGATGTCAGGATCAGTTCGATTTTTTATTATTTTTGATTTAATTAAAGAACATATGTACTTCATCAAAAATACTTTCATTCTCATTCAATTTTTTTTCATATCTTTCTGTACATGTGAAAAGCCTCGTATTTACCCTTGTTAATTCAATCAGATAATGATTAAAATAAATATCGTGTCGTTCGTTGTAGTCAGGTAAAAACGGACTGATCAAAAACCACTTTAATTAATGTTGAGTTAATCACGAGCGACAGATTAATTTTACTTGGGCAAGTCCAAGGTCGAACTCAGGGAGGCAGCTGTATCCTTAGATAAATTTTAAGCGAATTCAGAGGTCGGTTTTCAGAAGATTATTTTTGGTATTTTTTTAGCAAATTTTATACAATAAATGACAAGCAAATGCAATTTCAGGCCAGTTTCTACAGGTTAAATCAGAAATATGTCAAATTAAGTCCAAAAATTATGAAACTTGGCCAAAATATGACATGCAATGAAATTAAGCTACACTATTTTTTTATTTTTCTGACACTTTATGAATTTATTGCAAATAAAATATGAATGCAAGGTGATTTTTACAAAATTAATTTTAAGAAATACCAAAACACATCATTTCTAGATATAAAAATTATTCTAGGTAGATCTAAGTATGGTGGATCTAGGAAAATTAATAAACCTAAAATTCTATGTGAATTGGACCTATAAAAAATCAATTAAGGAAATCACTAATTCATTTATTCAGGCCTCGTGTTGCGTGCAGATGCGATGATTTTTAGGCACAAGGTAGAATAAATTATCCTAAGTCTAATGTGATTTTATGGTGATTTTTGGAGAAACAAGGAATTTAATATGAATTAAAAGGCACAAAATGAGCAAAATTTGGCAAAATTCACCAATTTAATAATATTAAATTCCCAAGATGTCACAAAAATGAAACACGTGTCACATAAGATAGAGGACAAGATAAGCTACATCATGCAATTTTTGGAATTGAAAAATAATGCCAAATAGACACCTAAATATGCGTGCAAAGACAGAGACCAATTTGAAATACAGAAAATAGAATTACTGAAAATCAAACATGATGACGGGGACTTAAATGCAATTACCTATAATGCTAGGGGTATGTGTGCAAAATGTCCACGGGAACACATGCGCCTCACGTGATGCTCCTAGCAGGGACTAAATTGCAAATTCCAAAATTTCCAGGGGCCTCGGTGTAAATTGCCCAGACCACACATGAGCAACATGTGAGGTGCTAGGCTCGAGAAGCGTCGGCGGCTCGGACTGTGGTTCGGATGCGTTGCAGGCTCGGGCGTGCTTCGGGTTAGCTTCGGGAGCTCCGAGCCTAAGGGACGGGGAAGAGGCTCGGAGGGCGCGACGTGGTGCGCCAAGAACCGTCGGATCAGATCACAATGGATCCAACGGCTGGTGATGCGGATGACGTGGCGTGTTGCGAGACGTAAGATCCTCGCAAGATCGGATGGAGGCTGTAGGTCGAAGGCAAGGGCGACGTGGCAGGGTAGTGATCGTTGGATCCTTCTGATCTGACGGGGGCAGGGCGCTGGCGACGTGGCTCGATCAGAACCGTCCGATCGAGAGGATCGGACGGCAACTGTGCTTCGTGTTTCTCCAGTCCGTCGCCTCCTGCGGCGGATGTGGTTGGGCTTCGACGAAGCCCCCGTAGCTCTGCCACCTTAGTTCTCGCTCGATGCTGCTCTTCAGGGGCTCCTAAGTAGTTGGGGACAATCGTGGGAGCTCCGCAGAGTGACCGGAGCGTTTGGACGAGGCGGAGGTGGTCCACAGACCAGAGGCGACGAAGCTTGAAGCAGCTCCGGTGATGCTTCCGACCAATGAAGGAAATGGTACCTGTAGGGTTAGTTTCTATAGTCGAGGCATGAAGGTGCTCGCGTGGAGTGCAAGGAGTGATTGGAGGCCTGTGGCGCGAAGTGGTGAGCGGGTCGTCGGTTCCTCCGCCGTGATGGGCAGAGCTGTGGTCGGAGGGTGCTTGATGTGTCGTAGAAGTGAAGGAAATGGTGCGTGAAGATGAGAGCTCCAAGGCGGAGCTCGATAGGCAGTCGGAGGGGCGTGAAGATGCGATGGGAGGCAGAATTAATTAGGAGAAAAACAAAGAAAAAGAAGTAGGAGATTGGAGGGGGAATGGACGAAGCTACCTCGGGTTCGAGGCTCGCTGGAGCGGCTCCAGTCGTCGCTCGAAGGCCAGTAGCGGTCATGAGCTCAAGCAGCTCGCTGAAGGAGCTGCGACACGGCGCGGCAGAGCCGTGGATCTCGCCGGAGGTGATCAATCATTGTCGCTCGATTTGACCCTCTATTTCTGTCACAAATGAGGAACTAAGAGCTCGGAGGTACCTCTCGTGGTGGCGGATAGGGCTGAAGTTCGACGGAGATGGAGTATTTATAGGTCGGAGGTGAGGGTGCAGGTGATGGGGTGACGAAGTTTGTGGAGGTCGTGGAGCGACGTGGGGGAGGTTAATGGGGATTGTGGAGTTCGGCGAGGATGAGGGTGTAATGGGCTACGAGGTGGAGGTGACAGGGGGCGGAGAGGATGATCGGAGTGGAGCCAAAAATAGAAAGGGGGCGGTGAGCGCGCAAGGTGGACGACGTGGGCGAGGGTCCTACGGGAGGTAGACGACGACCTCTGGACCATTGGATCGAGTGATCCAACGTCTAGGAGAAGGGCGTAAGGGGAGGGCCTGGATTAGATCTGCAACGATGAGATCAAGAGGCGTATGGAGCACCAGGTGCAAGGAGGACACGGCGCTGGCGGGCGGTTCAGATCACATCTGGAGGGTGATCGAGCAGCGTGGGCATAGCCACGTGGCACACTGAGGGCGAGGCGCTGACCAACGGCCCAAATGGACTGAGAAGGTTGATCGGGTGGTTGATAGCGGAAGCAGAAAGAACGGCTGGGATGGTAGTCCTTTGGGGATGATCGTGCGGTCCGTGAGACACCACGTGGCGAGCTAAGAATTAGGCGGGGATGGAGGGCTGTGATGAAGCCCATGCTTTGATCGAATGACAGGGATCAAAGGCAGGATGAACGGTGGCGATGAGGAGAGAAAGAAGGCCATCGGACGGTGGAGAGGATATGACGCATGGCGGTCTAAGGGAGAGGCGCTAGAAGACGGCCAGGATTTGATCTGGGCTTGATCGGATGGTTGAAATGAGCTGAGAATGGATGGCTCAGATCATGAGGGAGGGGAAGGGATCGGACGGGGGAAGACGAAGGGCGTGTGGCGTGATGTGAGCGGGTCGAGTGGCGCAATCAGAGGGCGCCACGTGGCCTGATCTGAATGGCCGAAAGAGAATGTGGAAAAGGAGAGAAGATGGCCGAATTTAAAAAAACTCAAAACATGAAAGTTGTAGATCTCGATGAGATCTACAAGTTTCATGTTGACCAAAAACGTAGATGAGGTCAAATAAGATACAAGAATACAATGGTACAAATATACATACATATATTGTACAATGGGGTCCCAAAACCCAAGTTTTGCATACGAGCTCCGATTTAAATGAAATTGGCCTCATTTTGAAGGTCACTGGACATGTATTATTCTAAAAGTGAGTAGACCTAGATCGGAGGTTGTATGAGGTAGATATTTGTATTCTAAGATATGAGGTCTCCAACTGGGTTTGGGGTTTTATTGGGTAATTTTACAAGCTAGGAATTTTTGGCCTTTTCCTTATATTATTAGTTAGTAATATACACAGTATAAAGATGGTTTTATTGACTTTGGAGTGAGTATAAAATACAGATAAATAGGTGAATAATGGGGAATATACATGAGAATATTCACAAGTGAATTGGGCTTCTTATTTAATGCAAATATGGATGCTAAAATGCATATATTATGCATGCATGTATGAATGCTAATTATGCAAGATAAGGGGAAATATGCTGCTACTTACTCGGGAACAAGACTCTATTTTCAACTTAAGAGTGATGAATCACAGATTCATCAACAGGTAGATGGTAAAAAAGTATACATTCATTTGCATCTTGTGGACCAAAAATGACAGGCGGGGCTCTATCTGTTGGTTCTAGTTCTGTTGCAGGTGCATGCATTTCCAAGGCTAGCACAGCTTCATCAGAGCTGCTACTTTCTTTTTGTATTTTTGAATTTTCTTCACTTTTATGTTTTTTTCTAGTGCTGCTCCAAAAAAACGGTATTGACCCTGATGTCGGCCTGGCTGACTATTCACTGTCAGACGCTTTGCTCTTCTCTTTTGCTGTTGCAGATGACTGGAGTGTCCTACCGCTCTTGAGATTTACAGTGTTAGATTAAAAGACATTATTTTCACCTGAATCGGGTGGGTCACTACAGGCTACCTTCTCCTTGCGACGAAAGTTGTTCGGGTTGGCTTCGACCTGAGTCGGGATGATAGTCTTGGCGATCGTGAGGTCATCTATCTTCTGGCTCATCTCAATCATGTTCTTCACTAGCTGAGACAGACAATCCAAGGCCGGGTTAGTCGGGGAAACCTTAGAGGGTTCGGCCTGGTGTGACCGTTGATTATGATGTTAAGAAGAAGGTTGTTGTCGGTAACCTTGTAAGTAATGAAGAGGAGGAGGAGGAAGAAGAGAAGGGTATTGTTGATACTATGGGGAGGAGTAATAGTAATGATATTAAGAAGTCGGTTGCTGGTACTATTGGTTGCAGTATCCGGACTATTGTTGATAGTTGTTCTGTCCCCAAGTGTATCCTTTCTGCGGAGGCTACTAGCGATGGGTCGGGTTGGGCTGGAAATTCCGCCCTCCCTGTTGTTGATGGTGTGTCCAACTGGCATTGTGCTGGCCATGGGGTTGTCCCTAAGGACTGATCAGTTGCTGATCATTACTCCAGACATCATTCACCTCTTAAATGAGTGGGGGATGGAGAACAAGGTTCAAGATATTGTGGCTGGAATTTAGATGGTTGGTAAACAACCATTTGTGTCTGTGACTATGGCTGCAGCAGCTCCGGGACCTGCACATAGTATACGTGCTGGACTGGAGGTTGACTAGAACTTGGTTGAGGTGGTTATGTTTGTGTCTGCTTCTTCTTCTCATCTAGAGGTTCAGATGCTATGGTCACTGCATTGCAAGTACTTATGGTGTTCACCAACAGCTCCAGCTGCTTGGTAATAATATCGAGCTTGTCCAATCCCTCCATCCTTTTCTCGATCTCAGCAAGCTTCTCTAGGTCATGCGGCCTCTTCTCAATGATATCAACTTTCGACAGGTGGTTCTCAATGATGCTCAAGTTTGAATTATCGCACATGTCGATTTCATGTGTATCCGTTATATATACATTCTTGCGAAGGACCTGTGGTGGCGGCTGAAGCTGGAAGGAACGAGAAGAGGATAAAGCAGCCTCTCCTTCAGCCATCTCCTTGAAGATCCACCATACTGCATCCTCATCCTTATTGAAATGGGATCCTCTGCAGGCAGCGTCAATCAGATGTTGACTAGACTCTGTCGAACCTCCATAGAAATGCTGGACCAAGATGGTCCTTGAGATGTCATGGTGGGGGAACTTCTCAATCAGATCATTAAACCTCTCTCAGGTCTCATAAAAGGACTCTAGGGGTCCTTGAGAGATGCTAGCAATATTTGACCGTATGTGATTAAGATGACCGAGAGGATAATACTTATGCAGGAACGTGGACTTCAGATCCTCCCAGATCGTCACCACCTTCCCTAGATGCTTGATCTAGTACAATACATTGAGCTGCAGGCTGAAGAGAAAGGCGATTATCTTGACTATGCCCAATGGGATCTTGAGGTAGTGTGTGGTAATGTAGATATGGCTAAACTATTGTAGATGGATGTCTGGCTCCTCATTTGAATTCCCGTGGAAGATGGGGAGGAGCGAAAGGAGATGCGGCTTCAGCTCAAAATGTTCGTTGACCGGTGAGATCCGGATCTACTCATTGATGCAGCCGACCCCTGGGTTGTATGTCTGCTTCAGAGTGGGCTTGGGTCGGCCTCTCCTTGCTTCTCCCTCACCTCCGCGAGGTCCATCCCTTGAGTGATTGTTATCATCATCACCATGGAGGTTATCACCTCCTCCTCCTTGGTTTCCTCTTCTTCCCTCTGACATTCTCCTCATGTCATTCAACATTTCTTGGAAAGCGATTTGGGTCAATGCTTGATTGATCAACTGTTGCTGGATGGTCTGGATGGAGGCCAGAAGCTGATTGTTAACCTCATTCTGATAGGTGCCCTGCTCCATAGTCTGCTCAGTGTTGGGGAGCTGTGGTCCCTTTCCTCTGCATGTGGAAGCCATCTCTAAGTTTGTATGTGAAGGTAATGGCTCCAGATCGGGGTCAAGATCTACAATGGGAAATATACCCCAATCAACCTGCATGTAGGCAGCAGATGGAGAAAATAGCTCATAATTAGGGTCAATACTGAATCTTATTAGGGATGGAGAAGTATATAGAGTGAAATCAATCTCCATCCAAAAAGGACAGAACTCGAGAAGAGAGTTTTCCTAGTCTGGGGGAGGAAGAAGAAGCGAGGAGTCCTGAGGGTGGTTCACAGAGTCTGGACCATGTACCTAGAAATCGCCCTGAATTATTCAAGATATCGAACTTGAGGAGTCGATGTTGGTGTCATCGGAGTCCCGACTAAGCTGTCCTAGAGTCGACATCTTGAAGGGAAGAGAAGATCAATTTGGAATAAGGGTACGGTGATGAACAAGAAATAAATGGAGTGTAAAACAATATAATGCTCACGATGAGTAAGGGTCGAAGAATAAATAAGAAAAGAGAAATGACAAAAATACGCAAGTACGCGGGACTTTGGACCTAATTCTAAGCAAACAAACACCAAACAAAATCGGGTTCACCGACTCAACTCAATGTGAAGTCGTAAGAGTTCGTCTATTTTTATCTTTTCAGTTTTAAAGTTGTAACTCAGGTAAAAATTATCACGAGTCCTTATCGGCTAGCCATAGAGGAGAGCTTGTCCTGCCATGAAAGTATCCTCGTACTTGTTCCACCTCCTATGTATCATGTGATCTGCACGTTTTAAGGTCCTCAATACTGGTCCTGGGTGGCTACTTGATCAAAGAAAAGAGAGAGGAAGCCGATAGGTGAAACCACTACTTCTCCCATAAGTGGGGTACTCGGACGTAAATCGATGAGACGGACACACCCGTGAGTGTGTGGCATGCGCTCAGTACTTCAGACTAAGCCGGATGCTCCACACAAGACGGGAATACCATTGTCGACAGGGCCATACTCTGTCACTTACGATAAAAGCGTCAATACTTCGTTGATACCATGTGGTAGTTGAGACAGCCACAGATCGGATTTTTGGCTCTATTCCTTAAGGGTCGTCCCCGCTCTGTCTGGAGTGTACCTGAATACAATGTGGGCTTTGTGAACCCCTAACAATGATGTTTGTTACGGCTTTTAATTAGGTCAAAGTTTAATTAACAATCCCCTTGGTTTAGTTTTTGATTGTCAGTTTTTGAGTATTTTCAACGCAAAAGCGTCTAACGATTTTTTTTAATTTCCTTTTTGCCCTATGTGCTCAAAATCAGAGAGAGAGAGAAATGGTAAAGCAATGCAAGACGACACTAAGATGGAAATCTCACCTTTATGCATAAATGATGAATGCTCAAATAAACGACTTACAGTACTTCCCAACGCTCTCTATGCGGGCTACAAGGCAAAAATTTATAAACCTGATCTACATGCACGATATGAAGAGGAAATCACCCTAAACAAGAATTGTTATTGTTGTGAAGAACCAAATGCTAAATACCAAGAGAAAAAACCTAAGAGTCCAGTCTTAGAGGCTCCTTCGTGTCCGCTATAGCGGGTCCTGCAAGCTTTGTATGGAGACCTCTCGCAACATGTGGTTTCAAGTCTATGTATTCAACAATTACTTTGAGCTAACTCCAAACGTGAAGACTATAGGTACACGCATTATATTAGGCGTTTGGCCTTAGTTTATGTGATCAAGCAGTCCTAAAAATGCTAAGGGCCTATCCTACAAAACAAATGAAAATAAGGCGGAAAACTCAAAAGGCAGAAAACAAAGAAAATAAGGCGATGAAAACAGGAGAAAATCTGGTAAGCCCTCATGTGAAAAAACACTTGGAAATTGGGCCCGGGTGTCTAGAGTCCAGACCTCCTGTATTATTACAAATGATGATGTAAAATAAAAATAGCACACTCTCATCAAAATATAAAAAGACTAAAGGCTATGCTAAATCTCTCTCTCATGCTCTCTCCTCTTAGTCAACAAACAGAATGACCAAGTCCTCGTAGATCGGGTGCTCCAACCACCTAAGCGATAGTCGTCGCCTCGTGGTCCCTTGCAAGAAAAATAGAAGAGAAAAAAATAGGACAGGTAAGCAATTATATCAAATAAAGAGAAAATAAATCAAGAAAAATAATTAAATAAAGTAACCATAATTATTTGAAGAGTCGATTTCTGCAAGGGCCTAATTATAAGGCGAGACCTACACTATCGCTAAGACGGCCACTCACGAGAACCGAACTATTCAACAAGTAACCCACAAATAGATATAGCAAAGCAAAGCAAAATGTGGAGTTAAAATTTATTATAACTCTATAAAAGACGTGTATAGGGCAAGTAGTGTAGAGTATAGAACACATGGAGCAAGGCGAATAGACAACAAAAATTGACAAAAAAAGATAATAAATATTTTTGGTGTTTTTATGAAAATTTTTTATTTTTAGTGTGTTTTAATATATTTTGATTTTTTTTAAATTTATTTTTTTTGTTTTTAATTATTATAATTTTTATTTCCTTTTTATATTTTCATATTTTAATTTTCTTTTTCTTTTTATTTTTCAAATAATAGATAAGTAAATATACCAAATAGATATAATTTAGATATATAGATAATACAAATACAAAATAAAGAAAAAATCAAGAAGATACACTAAGGTATAGTCCTTTTATAATTTTTTAAGGTTTTAGAAATATAATTGGTCTTTATAATAATAATTTATTAGTAATAATATAAGTAAATATAGGTATATATTTAGAATAGGGCTTTTATATTTAAACATGTAGCTATAAATACTCGAAAATTTCAAAATAAAATGTTTTTCTTTTTCATAATTTTCTCTATTTTTTGATATTTTCTAAGAATTTTTGCTAATTTCTTTGTATTTTAAGTGAATAAAAATAGTAAAACAGTGACTTCAAATAATATATCGAATTGTTTCGGAATTTAAAAATAGATAAAAAGTCTCAAAAATTCCCAAAACTATTTTTAAAATATAAATATATAATGATAAAATTTAGAAATAGAAACTATTTTTTTATTTTTGTGGAAATTTTTATGATTTGTATAAGGATTTTAGATCTTTTTAATTTTTAGTGATTTTCTTTTGCTTTTTTTAGGGATTTTTGGTCTGTAGTTACAAAATACACTTATAAACAGTATATACTTCCATTTGAATTTTTGAAAATGTTTTTATAATTTTTATACCTTTTTAGAAGCAAACAGGAATAAAAATGCAATGTTTTATTTTCTCTTTAAAAAATAGGAAAATAGTTTTAAATGGCCTAGGAAAAATATATTTGATTCAAGATAGTCTAAGGCATTTAAACTATTTTTCCTAGAATTTTTGGGTACGGAATGGTATTTTTAATAAACAAAACACAAGAAATAAAACTCAATTTCTAGCAGGGTCTTATTTGCAAATAGTCAAAAGTATTTTTTATTTTTCGAATCCCTGAACAAAATCTTGGGCCTATGATTCAAAATACCCAGAATATATTCAACAAACAATGCTAGTAGGGGTATAAATGCAATATTAAAAAAACATCAGGTCCTCCTTACAAAATATCAAAAAAGTTTCATACTAGAATCAAAATTATAGGACTAATTTGAAATACAAAAGATTGAGGGTCCCTCTACAAAATACCCGCCCCTCACACGCACAGGCACGTGAGGTGACATGGCGAGGGACCTATATGTAAATATAAAACGTACAGGGTAGCTTGTAAATATTGTAAAATATTTATAACTGCGGATGAATGATTATGGACTAAAAAATAAAATACAAAAGTACAAGGGTATAATGCAAAATTACCCCGCGTGCGAGATTAGGCGGCGAAGATGACTTCACATGGACATGTGGTTGCACGAGGAGACCCGATATCCCTTTGTCGATGTACGGTAGGGATTAGACCTAGTGTTGATCTGACAGTGGTTGGTGCCCACGATCTGACGACAGATATCAAAATAGTAGGCGATGGACGATCCAACGGTGGATGCTCTTCATGAAGAACATGGAAGAACAACCGTGCAGTCGTGCTTCGATCGACGATCAACCCCGATGGTCTCCGATGAAGCTGCAAAGCTCAAAATGTTCCGCAGGCCGGTCCAAAGCTTCTAGGACGCTCAGGCAAGTTTGGGAGGTCCTTAGTGAGGCTCCCAAGGTTGATGAAGGCTCGAAGGTCCTGGATTTTTTACTTGGGCAAAAATCAACCCAGAAGGGGTCCACGAGAGCTCAAACCTGCGTGGTTAGCTTAGGGACAAAGAGGCGAAGGTCAGGGGCTCGATTTTGGCGAAGATGGATGAGGGATGAGTCGAGGTGACAGCTCTCCGGCGAGCGACGGAGATGGGAGAGTCGAGATCTACATCCGAGCGTGATCTAGTTGAGTGAAGATGCTTGAGGCATAAGACGAGCGAAGAGGAACGATTGGAGGCGGAAAACGGGTCGGAACACGGTCAGGATACAGTGAAGAAGGTTGCTGGAGTTGAATTCGAATTTTTGATTTTAAGGAAGAAAAGGTGAAATCAACTGGAAATAAAGACAGCTACTCTACTCCAAGTTCTAGGAATGGAAAAATGCATAGAGATGGGAGCTCACCTGACCTAGGTGGCTGGGAGCAGAAGTATCACAACGTAGTCCGACGACACCTGGATTGGCTCGATTCTAACCCTTCATTTCTCGTTGAACCCCTGGAGGGATTCATGTTATCACCAGGAACACCAATCACGACTGGGGTTAGGGTTTAGAGGGTTGAAGAGGGACCAATTCAAATGGGAGGCAGAGGCGATGCTATATACAGGGCGAGGTTGACTCGAGGAGTGCGCTTGATTCAGAGGCTCATCGACCGAGAAGAGGAGTCGGCGTGTAAGTCCATCGATCGAGAGACAAAAGTCAAGAATACCTTGACTCAAAATGGTGAAAGAATCTAGGGGGAAATCAATGAAATCAAAGGAAAGGCTTGTCAGACGCAGATCTAGGGGGAGCGGGGAGTTGACCAAGGTCAACTCAGACCGCGTCCCTGTTGGTCTACGTGTGACAGAAAAGAAAAAAAGATTGGAAATTCGTTATTAATTCAAAATAAAATAACAAATGTTTTAATCATTTTAGGTTAAAACATGAAAAATATTAGATACTTTACGAAGTATTTATAATTATTTTTAATTATTTTTACGACTTAATTTATTATTTATTACTTTTTACAAGTATAATTATAGGTATATTTACTTTTATATTGTATTTTTTTGGATTTTGGATTTTATTATTTTTTGTACATAATATATATTTATAACTTGTTTAAATATACATAAATATGTTTTTATTTTAGTTTGCTGAAGTAATGTGTACACTTAATTAAATATATGTATTTATTATATATGTAAATATATATATAATTCATCTATATATATATCAGTATGTGTATTTATTTCAATGTATTTTTAATGATTTTATTTCACTTTAATGATGTATATGTGTCAAGGGTTTAAATATCAGTTTCGGATATCGTATCGATATCCTGTCGATACGATATTCCATCGAAATTTCGATGAAATTTCGACGACATTTCGCCCATATTGACAACCATTTGTGAAGAAATGATAGTCGCCATTTCGCTCAAGATTTTGGTTCCTTGTCGAAATCGAAATTTCATCAATTCACAGAAATTTTACGAAATCTGAAACCGTGATATCTATTTCAAATATTATTTAAAAAATTATAAAAATATGAAATAGTGGAAAATATAAAGAGTAAATAAATTGATTATTTTATTCAAGTATAATGTACGATAGGAATCCAAAACCTAACTTCTACATCTTAACTCCAAATTAAATGAAATAGCCTTCATTAAATGGCTAATTAAAAATTCTATACAATTAAAGATGATTTTGATAAATTTTGAGTTCATATAGAGAAGATACAAGTCTGTGAAGTTGGGATTTTGGATTTTTATTCTGACTGTAGAATGTATATTGTGCAGTATTTTTATGTGAAATAAATTTTGTATTTTTCTATGTAATTTTATCTACATCTTTTTTATACAATGTTTATTGATTTGATGTATAAATAATAAAGAATAAAATAGGTCCCATAAATGATTTATTGATGAATTGAAAATTAGGGTTTATTATATTTATTGGCCCTTATCTCCCCCTACTTTATTCCTTGTTGACCCAGTCATCATGATGCCTAGGTCTCGGGGTTCAAGGTCATTCAATACCTATGGTATTTCATTTCTTTTTCTTTTTTTTCTTTTTTTTAATCTTGGCTTTAAATATAATATTTTATACAATATTTACAGAGGAAATAATAGATGATATTGTATGCAAAATCATGTTATTTATATGCATTTATCTAGGGTTTAAAGGCCAAAATGAAATAATAAAGGTGATGAAATGGAGATTTGCCACCCTTTTCTCTGTTTTCCTGACAAATTAGGAATGATATGTCATATACCGAATGAACCCAGCCTTGGACACAATATCAGTCAGTTTTTGAAATCAGGCTCTGGGGCTTTGTTTGAGACCATATATTGCTTTGTAGAGTCTGCATACCTTATGATATTCTCCCTTTGTCTCAAAACCAGGAGGTTGTTGCATGTACACTTCTTCATTCAGATCGCCATACATAAAAGTATTTTTTACATCCAGTTGGTAAAGTGGTCAGGAGAGCTGGATCACAATAGAAATGAGAATCCGCATAGTAGGGAGGCGAGCCACTGGTGAAAAAGTGTCAAGGTAGTCCAATCCATAGGTTTGGGTGTACCCTTTGCTATCAATCGTGCCTTAGAACGTTCCATGGACCCATATGGAAGATAATTGGTGGTAAAAACCCACTTGTTGTCAACCACAGTTGCATCCTTCAGGGAACCAACTAGTTGCCATGTACCCTTGGATAGAAGAGTCCCCATTCCTTCCTTCATAGCAGTGTTCCATTCAGGAACTAATAATGCATGCTGATACGTAGAAGGAACGGTAACAGCCGAAAGCCCAGCTATAAATGTCTTGTACTGCGCAGACAGTCTCTCTGTAGATACATGATTAGAGATGGGATGTAGTGTACAAGTATGTTTCCCTTTTTGGAGTGCAATGGGCAGATCAGAATGATCTAAAGAGTCCGGAATCTCCTCCTCAGCAACATGCTCGCCTGTATGTGTAACATCTTCAAACATTATTTAATTAGTGTTCTTATCGTAACATACCTTGGGATCAGGTGCTGGTGTGACCAAAAGAGGTGCTATCCGACAAGTATACACTAACTGAAAACATTGACTGTCATCAACCGGAGTGTCCCGGGTCGAGGACATGTTTCTAGGAGATGGCATAGGAAGACTAGCAATCTCAATGTCATCAGGAGACCCAACCCGAGAACCTGAGGTGGAGTAGTAGGCATATACTCAAAGAAGGTTACATCTGCACTAATATGATAGCGACGATGTACATGATCATAACACCGATATCCCTTCTGGGTTCTAGAGTAGCCAACAAAGACACATTTTACAACATGAAGAAAGAGTTTATCACGATCAAGCCAAGAGAATGGATGTGGACAAAAGAGGTGCACCTAAAGATTTTAGGTGGAACATGCAATTGCATTTGTCTAGAAAGAGTAAAGAATATGATACATGTTCTTCCAAAATGGCGGACAACATGAGTTAATTAGATATGTGGTTGTGAGAACCACATCGCCCCAAAAAGTGAGGGGGTAGCGCTTTGACGCAGTAAAGTGCGAGCCACATCAAAGATATGGTGGTGCTTCCTTTCAGCAACGTCATTTTGTTGGGAAGTATATGGGCACGATGTTTGGTGGACGATCACATGCTTAGTCAAAAAGGAACGAAGATATTGATTGCAAAAATCAAGAGCATTATCAGTATGAATAGTCTTGGCATGAAATCCAAACACATTTTTTTCCATAAAGAAATTTTTCATAACAGTATTGACTTCATATTTAGACTTCAAGAGATATACCCAAAAACACGAGTAAAATCATCCATAGCCACCAGATAGAACCTATGACCAGAATGATCTGGGACCCAACTCGGTCTCCATATATCAAAATGAACTAAATCAAAAATAGACTTACTGACACGAGTATGATGGCTTGGGAAAGAGCTTCTATGGTGCTTCCCAAATTGACACGCTTCACATTGGAATGATGTTGACACAAGAATTTTATGTAGGATTCGTCTCAATTTCGGTAGAGGCAAATGTCCAAGACGCAAGTGTCAAGTGTAGGCAGACTCCCTAGTAGATATAGAGACATGACCCGCAAACGAAGATTGTGTCAAGTGGTACAACCCCCTTCTTCACGGCCACAACCAATCACTTGGTCTGTCAGCATATCCTAAAAGACAAGAGACACTGGATCTAAAATAGCTCGACAATTAAGCTCCTTAGTAATTCTGGATACAGATAAAAGACTTGTAGGAAATTCATGAGCAAGTAGAACATTATTTAGCTGAATATTTGGAGATACTTGGACATCTCCATTTCCAAAGATAGGGGATAATTTACCATCTGCTACGATAATAATGCGACATGGCGCAACCTCTTGGAGTACAGTGAACCGACTTTTGTTGCCACTAATGTGCCATGATGCACCAGAATCTACCAACCAATCAGAAGAAGTAGATACACTCCTACAGGTATAGCACAAAGTAGGTATACCTAATGGATCAGCAAAGGATGCTCTATCAGCAGCAGCAACAACAATAGTAGTAGTAGTGCGCATGGTAGTAGCTCCTCCCCCTGATGATGATGGTTGTGATGCAACCGCATGCTGGCTCGGTCGCTGCATCAGATCCTCATATGATATTCCTGATGAATTATTATCCTGCACCAGTATGATCGGATGAGCCATCGGGGGTCTACCATGTTCCCCCAACAATGATCTTCAGTGTGGCCCATGCAACCACAAAAGGAACACGGAGGATTTAATCGTCTGAATTCACGACCATGTCCCCTACCTTGAAAGAAGGTCCCTCAATCTCTGTCTGAGGGTATGACCATGGCTGATGCAGTCTCAACCCGAGTCTCTGTTGGGATGGATATAAACAACCCGCTAAGCCTGTTGAAGGCTTCTTCCATAGACAGGATCTCAGAGGCCATGATCATCTTCCCTCGAGCGGCTTCATATGTAGGGTCCAATACTCCAAGGAAGAGTCCCAACCATCAATTGATTCATGAAGGAAATCTATGTTGGACATGTGTAGATGGGCATATAGGAATTCAGCCTCTGGAATCTTCAGTTCAATGCTGAGTAGAAATTGAGCTAGGGGCGACCATTTTGCTTGATTTGAGACATCTACATATGTCTAAAGGATTTTGGCATAATTCTTTTCCTCAGAGTACGTCTTGTGGAGATTGTTCCACATGCACTTAGTTGTCTTGTAGTGCACAATATCATTCGCAATGCGGGATATACAACTACTCATGATCGTTGCTTTGATCATTGCATTATCCTTCTTCCATGTTGCGTTCGTACTAGTTTTATCGGTTAGTTCCTCCTTGGTAATGATGCACCCCTTGTCATGCCCTTCTATTATATTCAAAAGGGACTGAGACCATGGCATATAATTCCCACCATCCAACTTGGTGATGGTACCAAAAAAAGGTTCAATTCCCCTTCATGAGTAGAAGAGTCTACTTATTTAGATATGATTCACAATACTTAGAACCAACCAAACCCTCACAACAATAACAACAAGGATAAGCTGTAATTAGAAAAAACAGATCATGCACCCTAACGCATGATAGACTTCTTCCTTTTTTAATAGCATATCTGAAAACCAATCTTAGCAAGGCTGAGCAAGAAGAAAATTGCAAGATATCATAGCTAGGTCGCTGGACAGCAAGGTTACGACAGTAACTTGTGTGCTGGTGAGGCAATAGAGGTCTAGCAACACAGGTTTGAGTGTATGCTGATGTGATACCAACGATAGAGATTCGGCGGTAACGATCCAGCAGTAGCAGCTTCGAAAAGCGATGGAGGATGCGCAGGAGGGTGCTTCGAAAGATGATGGAGGGTGTGTAGGATGGTACAGGAGCATCAAAGCAGTAGCTTCAAGAGGCGAGAGTTCGCAGGAGGGTGCACATGCGATGGAGCACAGGTGGAGGTGAGATCACAGCGGTGATGGAGCTTCAGAGGGTGCAAAAGGAGACTTGTGTGGTGGCTGAAGGGTTTCGTGGAGCTAGGGCATGAGATTCCCAAGAGAGGATTCCTCTCTCAAGGTTCCGATACCATCTTGAGAAATGAGAAATAATGGAAATATTCACTTGCCTTTTCTCATTGAATGAGACTCCCTTACATAGAAGGGGAGTCTAGGATTTACTGAAACTATTACAAACACACCCTTACATTTCATATAATAAAAGTACACCTGAAATCTCAATAGTAAATTTTCATGAAGTTTTGGATATATACTAGGATGAGGAAGGGCCAAGTCCTTGGAGTGTTCAAGGATTTCCATGTACTAATGGGCCTTTAATAAGTATTGCATATCTCATAACATTAAGCACCAAAAGACTCCACCAAAGATGCCTCAACTAAATGGCATGGTAGAAAGTACGAATAAAACCTCATTGAGAGACAGTTGTCTCCTTTTTGAAGCTAAGTTTCCTAGTTCTTTTGACGTGAAGTTCTTTTTATTATCGTTTATGTGATTAGTCTATCTCCATATATATCCTTAAATGCTGATGTTCCTGAAAGATGTGTTATACAGCCATTTGTGCATATTCTGATGCAGGGGCTTTGTATGTTTCAAAAGATGAAAAGTCCAAACTGGATGCAATGTCCAAACAATGCATTTTTATGGGATGCAACCAAGATGAGTTTGGTACATGTTATACAATCCAATTGAGAAGAAGCTAGTGAGAAGGATGTGGTCTTCTTTAAATACCACAATTGAGGACATCCAAAAGCTGCAAAGGACTCTTCCTCGAGTAACTATAAACTAGTTCATGTGGAGATAGTCTTATTGCAGAATACTCAAGAAGTAGCATCAGAGTTTACTACTGGGCAGAAGCTAGATGCAAGAGAAGAAGTGTTGATATGCCTTGAATCCTAACCATCTGACCCAGGTTGAAGAACCTCGTATGCACCGCCTCTTGTCGTACCATACCCCAAATAGATGAGGGACTCGTTGCCTAGTCAGCGAACTTGGTGGTAGAGGGGGGTCTACGGGGAGCATGTGTGCTCCCCTTCTGCAAGGGTGTGGTGATTTTTTTATGAGCAGTTCTATTTGTATTCATGTATATGGATCCATTTGTTTCAGGGATCTGTCTGTATGGGAGTAGTATATAAACGCATTAGGGTTAGGTCTCTATATATCCTCTATACTTTTCTTCTTTCTCCACATAGTGAAAATCGATCACCATCGCTCAAGGATGTAGCCCAGTTATGGATGAACCTTGTAAATCCGTATGTTTGTGTTTTGTTTGATTGATCTTTGTAAGTGCTATCATGATTCACAATGAGAAGGATGTAACAGAATTATTCATTCATGATGATGTTGTGATAATGGTGATGGTTAGGATGTAAAGAGCTCTTCTTCTGATGCATTCCCGCCATAGAGACCCATGAGAAAGAGGCATTCCTCCACCAAATATCCTACATGTATGTCTGTTTTGTTGACAACATGCGGTTAGCCTAAATGTTATGAGGAGGCCTTGCAGGCGCGAAGATGACTTTCCTCTACTGTGACCTTAAGGAGAAAATTTACATGTTGAAGGCTTTGAAGTCAAAGTCAAGGAAGATCAAAGTTGCAAGCTGAAGAAAAGTATATATGGCTTGAAGCAGGTGTCTCAGCAATGGTACAAGAAGTTTGAGTCTTTTATAGGGAAGCATGGCTCCAAGACTTTTCAGACCAATGTGTTTTTATGAGAAAATTCTTAGGTGGTGATTTAATCATTTTGTTGATTTATGTTACTAATATGTTCATTGCTAGCATCAATAATGTGAGAATTTCAAGGTTGAAGGAGTTGAGCAAGTTCTTTTCAATGAAACATTTAGGACCTACTAAATAAATCTTTAGCATGAATATCATGTGAAATCTTTGACGTGAATATCACATGTGATAGAGAAGCAAGTTGACCTCTAGTTAGAGTCTGAAGATCAATCAAGAGAAAACATGTATGAAGAGAATTCCATATGCATCAACTACATGCAGTTTGATTTATGCCATGGTTTGTATGAGGCCTAACATTGCTCTCGTAATCGAAATTATTAGTGGATTTATCCCAAATCTAGGGAGAAAGTGTTAGGAAACAATTAAGTGGATTTTAAGATATCTTCAAGATACTAGTATCTAATTTTTTTTTGTTTGGAGCAGATAAAGCAGTTCTTATTGGCTACATCAACTCAGACATGGCAGGTGATGTTGGTTGGAGAAGATCGATACCAAGTTATTTGATGTCCTTGACAGATGGTGAAGTTTCTTGGAAATCTTGACCTCAAAAATGTGTGATGTTACTTACTATAGAGGTTGGGTTTATTGTAAGTACAAAGCCTTACAAGGAAATTATGTGGATGGAGAAATTTATGAAAAAAAATGTGGGTTTAGATAAGGCAAGTACGCAAGGTCAAAGCACATTGATGTAAGGTATCATTAGATTCGGAATGTCTTGAATGAAATGCAGTTTGTTTTTTACAAGGTCCACAAAGTTATTACCACTTGGAAAGTTTGAAGACTGCCTCTCTTTTGTAAAATTGCAATGGATCTAGACTCGTTAATGAGTGAGTTTCGATGGCAGGTTCCTTCCCATGTGGGAACTCAACCACTATTTGGTCCTTAGTAGTTCATATTCTCAAACATGGAACTTGTTGGTTATTGATATATTTCATAGGCTAGATGGGAGAAATTTGTTGAGCAGCGCCCCTTTTATTTCCATCCCATTGGAAGGCATGGTTGTAAGAATGCCATTTCGACACCAAGGAAAAATTTTCCCTATCTTTCATTGGTTCTAGAGGACATAACTGAGTAAAGAAATAACATCATTATATTTTTATTCCACTAGTGTTCTTTGTGCGTGAACAACAAGAAGCCCTCGCTACCTCCTCCTTCCATCTCCTTGGGTCGTGCATTGGATAGCAGTTGGAAACCGTACAAAGGAGGAATCAAAAGCTCTTATGCAAGAGCAACATGCTCGTGCTCTTGTCGTCCACATTCTTGATGAAATCTCCTCAAACTTCATTTGTATATTATTTGATGGTGGTACTTGGGTTGATGTACCAACTTGGATGTTAACCTTGTGTAGCCGCTCAAGGGAGAATATTTTTCATCATCGATTGTTGTAGAGTAGTTTAGGCTGAGTTGGCCTCGTGATTTTTTATCCTGCCAGTTGGCAATGATGGGAAAGGTGGGAGGGCCCTGGATAGGCAACGACAATGATGGAGGAAGAGAAGGATAAGCTTCGGTGTTAATGTGATGGCGAGCCTATAGAAGGCGGGACTCATGGATCAAGATAATGATTATATGTGGAAAAGGGAGAGGACGGGGGAGGGGAAGGAAGGGGTGCTTAGGGAGGAGGAGGAATGGGGAGGGAGGTTGAAGGTGATTAACTAAAATGAATAAATTGCCTAATGGGATTTAGTCTGGAATAGCTTAAGGGAATAGTTGAGTTAATGAAATGAAATAGCAGGGGAGTTAAGATGTAAATAGAAGTCATTATCTAGGGATTAGAGTGTAGTTCAAAATTCTGAGGGAATCATAATGTAATTAAAAAGGTATAAAGAGGTTTGGGGTAAAACTCATTTTCTTTTGTTTTTCTTTCACATTCTTTGATAATCTCCCTTCTATATTGGAAGGTCATAATTTGTGGATTGCATATTGAAATTTTCTCTCTCTCTCTCTCTCGATCAATCGAGCTAACATTTTAGTATAAGAATGGGATATCGATGTCTTCTCCTCCTTTCTTTGTCACGGCATGTTGATCTCCATTTCACACGCCTGCCCTTGTATGGGCCTCAACGCAAATAGGGTTGCCACCTCTTCCTCTTGAGATGCTCTTTCTCTCAAGTATGCCACTCATGTGGTCTCCCTATTGTCTACACTAGCTTACACTAATAGCTATCAGCTAACAAGCACCAACTCATCCCCCACATGGTTCCTAGGGCTCTAATGAAGTTCTCCAACGTGGAAAGAATTGTTATTTATGTGTCTCCAACAGGCTTTTGTGCAATGTAAAAAAAAATAGTGTACTTTGTTTCAGGACCCATGATGAGTGATATGCACGAGATATGTTTATTAGACAGCCAATTTTGTAAGTAAACCTGCTTCGAATGATGGATGTCAAGGAAGATTCTGAGAAGCAGTAGATAGCATGGCCTCAAATTTCAGCGAAATTCAGTCGAATTTCTGTCAAATATCGATATCCAGTCGAAATCAAAATTCGTCCGAAATGACCGAAATGACTGAAATATGGGGGTCCTAGTACAAAAAAGACCGAAATGACCGAAATTTCGGTCGAAATTCCACCGAAATTCCATCGAAATTCTGTTTTGGTCGATACCAAAATGGTGACCGAAACCGACATTTAAGGCCTTGGTAGATAGTCAATACTCGTTCATTAGTCAGATAGTAAAGTTGGATGAAACCAACTATGTTAGTTGCTACAAGATCTTTATCATGAATAGTCATGAGAAGGAACATCTTTTTCAAGAGCTCAACTGTGTTGACAAGATGACAAAAAATGCAACATGGATGAAAGACAAATGATGGTTTATGCATGGCCTCTTAATAGTATTAATAACGTATCATTAATAAGGCTATATGTTATGAGAAATCAAAGAATATTTTAGACTGTCTCTGAGATACATATTTCCATAATAAAAATGTCTCCCATGTCTCTCATACCTACCATGAAATGATGTGACCAGGGGACAAGAAGCCCTTGACTTAATACTAGTCGTAATTAAAGGCTTTAGGCAAGAAGTACAACTCTATACAATCAATATGTGCATGTTCAACACAAAGGAATATCATAATGCAACTACTGTAATGCCCTCTCAAGTATTGGCCAAAAGTATTCCTCTACCTATGATATGATCAGTTTTTATGGGCACCTCACTACTCACGTTGAGGGGACATATGTCAAGCATCGGTGGCTTGCTATATCATATGCAATTAAGGTGATTAGTAACCAACCATTTGCATTGGTATAACTTCTACATGCGATGTTCATGGCTTCTTTACCTTTTCTCAAAGGAGAGGACAAGGAAGAGGAGTCAACGAACGTAGTTGCAATGTTTAGTGAACTTAGTATATATGGAAGGAATGATCATATTTAGGACTTGTAAGGATGTCGCATGGACGACCACCCATTACTTGCACTATAATGGTTGAATAATATCGCACTTACATTGATCAATGATCTAGGCCTAAGAAGATGCTTCCGTCGTTGATTCATAATTTGTTTAGCATGCTTACACATGACATTACTGCTATTACAACTTCATTTGGTATGTAAGCACCATTTGTTGTAGGCAGAGAGTAAAAATAGTTGGTTGATTTAAAAGGAATTACAGCACCCATCTAGAAGTAGGCAATAGTTCTCGAGGATGCCACGTGTACCTCCAAGTAAAACTATATAGTTAGCCGAATGGTGATTCTCTCTTGCTGAAGGGCTGGAGGAGGTACTTGTGACTCTTAATTTACCTCTGACTAATATCTTGTACGAGATTCTTCAATGAGTTTACTATTTGTTAATCAAATATACAAGACAAGGAGTTTTGAGAGCAATTTTTGACATTGTATGTCTTTTTTATGACATTGTGTTTGTCACATTTTAAGGCATCTTCATTGGAAAACAATTGTTAGGGGTCATAAAGTTGGGGTCTATCAAATTCTTTAATCCCTATTGCTGCTACTTTTTCTCTTTTATATTCTAGTATATCTTCTCTCATTTTCTACCAATGCATGGGTCCTACATCTGTACAAAACTTCTTTGTATGCTCCCTTAGTTTTAACTTACCACTGCAGTTCGATACGAAGCATGTCAACTGGGGAAACATCACTAATTGACAGAATCCGAGGGGTACTTTGATTATGTCATTGTAGAAGAATATTCACATCAATTAGAATCTAGATGGATCACAATCAATATGATTCAAATTATACAACAATCTCCACCTTGAATTGAATCACCAGATTGTAGAATATTAAACTGCTAGACTCCACTATTTCTTTCCCCTCTACGGGGCTATTTCTAATAGTCCACATTGAACAAGTCTAAACCATGGTATTAAAAAGCGCGCCTCGAGGCGGTCGAGGCGTACGAATCGAGGCGAGGCGGGCCTTTTTAGCCTCGAGGCGTGCACCTCGGCCTTGTCCAGTGAGGCGAGCGCCTCGAGTGGCCGAGGCGGTCGAGGCATTTTCCGAGGCGCTTTTATTTTTTTGAAGATTTTTTTTATGATTTTAATAGTTTACATGGTGGTTTGAGAAGCTTATAAATATATACTTGTTTAGGATAATGATTATACAAGTTAAATGTCTAAATCTGATGTTTCTTTCGTACCCATAACTCCATATTTACTATTAATTATTTGTAACTATTTCAGCAAACTGCTTCATATTTACTATTAATTATGTCTAACTATTAATTTATGCAAGATGAATGCTTAAATTTGACCTCTTTCATATTCATATGCTTAAATTTGACCTCTTTCATATTCATATTTACCATTAACATGCTAAATTATTTTAGTGAACTCTTACTATTACAACTTAAACATATAAAATTGTGTATACGAATTCGAATACTCATACAAGAAAAAAAATTTGGGACGGGGGCGCTGCCCCCTGCACCCCCGCAAGGGAGGGCCAACCTGGGCCCCCTAGCCCCCCCAGGCTCGCTGACCGGGCAGCGAGACCCCCGTACTGGTAGGGTATGGTGGCACAAGGAGGGCATCAAAACGTTCTTCATCTGGGTATAGTAGAACATATAGTTAGGATTCAAATCATATGATTCATATCAACAACTTGGATATTTATAATGACAATTATAGCCATTCCATTTTAGATAAATTTTTAGTGATAGTTATAACCAATGATTTCCTTTTGATTGGGTAGAAATTTAGAAAGGTTTATGGCATTGAGTCATTGACATATCCTTTTTTCATGTTCTTATCTTCATCATATCATCATATATTACATTGTTATATACTATATGTTTGTCAGATTATATTATTTCACCAATAATATATTTTATAATTAATTTCTATACAAAACTGAGGCTTACGCCTCGACCGCCTCGAGGCTACGCCTCGCCTCGCTTCCAGGGAAAACGCCTCGTTCCGCCTTTCGTTTTTTCAAACCTTGGTCTAAACAATGTTTGAACTTACTCGAAGAATTTCCTTGGTGAACATATCAGTCGGATTATCCATCATACCGACCTTCTTCCCCTTGATCTTCTTCCCAAAATGGATGAAGTGATTTCTCGCATCTATCAGTAGGCATATTGCACTAGGACTGTCACAATATATGATAGCTTGATCTTGTTGTAGAATGAGATCTTTAATCAAGCATTTAAACCACATGCATTCTTTTGCAGCTTCTCTCAATGGCAAATACTCTTCCTCTTTAGTAAACAAAGTAACTAAAGATTGTAAGATAGCCTTCCAACTATGACAGATTTCTCAAAGCAAAAACATAACATATTATTGATCTCCTTCCATTAACATCTATAATATAGTATGAATTTGAATATCCAATAATCAAGCATTCTGAATCACTTTTATAGATGAGCCTAATAGCAGATGTTCCTCTTAGATACTGAAAAAACTGCTTTGCTTTATGACAACAGTGGCTCCTTCCCTGGATTCCCCGTGCATATGCTAACAATCCTCACCACATGAGCAATATCCGATATTATGCAAACCATGGCATACATAAGACTCACAACTACACTAACATATGAGAATCACGACAAGAGTTCATTCTCTATATTAACTAAGGTGTAAACGATAATGAAAGATGAATATTTGCTATAGGAGGAAGACTCAAAGGTTTTTAATGTGGGTACCCAGATCTCAATACCTTCTCAATGTATTTCTTCTGAGATAAGAAGAGTTCCCTTCTGCATAATCTATGTTGATTTCCATCCCTAAGATCTTCTTTGTTGCACCAAAGTCCTTTAGGTCAAATTCCGATCTATGAAAATTCTTCATATCATGAATGGTACTTTTCTTCTCAGCATCAATTCGTATATCATCGACATAAAGAAATTGGTATATGAAGGACCCATCCTCTACTTTGTTATGGTAAACACAACAATTATATTCTTTCAATCCCAGGACCAATCATGAAGCTGTCAAATCTTTTGTACACTATTTAGTGGACTACTTGAGTTCATATAGTGACTTATTCAATCTGCACACATGGTCTTCCTTACCTGAAAATGCAAATCCCTCTTGCTGACTCATCAGACTGTCATCTTTGAGTTTACCATGCAAAAAATCTATTATTACATGTATTTGTTCCAGCTCTAAGTTGTGATGTGTTATAAGGCTATTAACACCTCGATATGCCTTACAATGTGGGAGAATATATTATAATCCACACCTTCCTTTTGAATTTAGCTTTAGCACGTAATTGTGTTTATATCCAATGCTTTCATTGCCTAAGATTCTTATCTTTCTCTTGAGGACCCATTTGTAGTCAACGAATTTTCTCCCCTTTGGAAACTTGATAAGCTCTCATCTTTGATTCTTGTAAAGAGACTCCATCTACTTATCCATAGAAGTAATTTACTATTAGGATTCTGCTCATGTAGTAGCCTCCTTGTATGTGGATGGCTATGGGAGAGTATCTCATCAATAGTGCAAATGAAATCAAATCCTCAAAGCTATCTTTAAGGAGGATGTATCTCTTTGTAAGGCCAATCAACAACAATGCTATGAGGCCTCTCCTTCGGTTGCTTAACTTTAGGTTGTTTAACATCAATCTTATTAAAAGCAATGCGATCATTTGCTTGGTCACTACTTGGTACCAATTCAAACTTTGCACATTAATGGATATCATCAGCTAATCATGTATCAATGGACTCAATCCTCGAGTGAAGCATATAGTTTTTCATCAATGATCATATTTTTGCCAACAATTATTCTATTCTCAAAAAGGAACCAGATTCTATAACCCTTTACCCTTGCACCATAACCTATGAACACACTTTTCTTTCACCGTGGTTCTTACTTTCCTTCACTAACATGGTTATATGCAACACAAATAATGACACTTAAAACTAACGGTTAGAAAAATGAATAACTTGTTTATTCATGAGACCCCAAGGCTCTCTTATATAGGAGAAAAGCCCTGCGTAAATATGAAGTACATAAAGAAAATAAAATAAGGAATAACACCAAAGATGTACAATAATCTCAACACTCCCCCTCAAGCTGGAGTATATATGTCTATCATGCTCAGCTTGGAACAACATCTTTGGAAAGGGCCTCTAGTAAGAGCTTTGGTGAATATATCAGTAGTCTGATCTCTAGTAGAAACATGAGAGGTGGATATGAGACCCTTCTGGATCATGTCTCTGGTATCTCTCTGGTATAGTGGCAATCCACCTCTATATGCTTTGTATGTTCATAGAATGCAGGATTATTTGCAATAAAAAGTGCTTCCTGATTGTCATATAGAATATGCATAGGAAGAGGTGCATCAACTGCAAGATCTATCAAAACCGACCTCACCCACATCATCTCTGTGCTTCCTTGAGCCAAGACCACTTCCTAATGATGACTTCAAATATCTCAAAATCATATAGACAACATCCTTATGAACCTTCCTAGGTTGTTCCATGAACTGGCTCAATTTGCTCACGGCAAAGGATATATCTAGCCTAATGATGGTAGCATATAGAAGTTTCCCAACCAGCTCTATATATCTCCTCTGATCTACCTCCTCAGTGTCACCATCATATAGTCTCATACTTGGATCCATAGGAGTAGTAGATGGTTTGCACCCTGTCATACACAAGGCCTTAAATGTCGGTTTCGGTCACCATTTCGGTATCGACCAAAACAGAATTTCGGTGGAATTTCGACCGAAATTTCGGTCATTTCGGTCATTTTTTGTACTAGGACCCCATATTTCGGTCATTTCGGTCGAATTTCGATTTCGACTGGATATCGATATTCGACAGAAATTCGACCGAATTTCGCTGAAATTTGAGGCCATGGTCATACATGTCTCTAGAAGAAGATCAGTAACAAACTTCCTCCGGGTCATCACAAGACCACGTTGGTTCCTGGAGAACTCTAATCCAAGGAAGTATCGAAGATTGCTAAGGTCTTTGGTCACAAACTGCTAACCTAGGAACTCCTTGGCCACCTGAATGCTCTTCTCATCATCACCCGTGACAATAATATCATCAACTTAGACGAGAATAGCAACAATACCTCTCTGTGTCCTCTGGACAAAAAGTGATTGATCCGCAGTGGACTGGGCAAACCCCAGGTGCTCTATCATTTCTGAAAGCTTTGGGTACCAAGCTCTGGGACTCTGTTTTAAGTCGTAGATCGCCTTGTGGAGCCTACACACTTTCTGAGACTCCCCCTCAGCAGTAAACCCTTGTGGTTGCTGCATATAAACCTCCTCCTGTAGATCTCCATAAAGAAATGCATTCTTCACATCAAGTTGGTAAAGAGACCAGTCCTATGAAATAACAACTGATAGGAGAATGCATAATGTTGAGTATGTGTCCACTGGAAAGAAGGTATCCTGGCAATCTACCCCGTAAGTCTGGGTGAATCCACATGCTACAAGCCTTGCCTTGTAGCGATCCACAATGTCATCTGCTCGCTGCTTCACCGTAAATATCCATTTGCACCCCACCACCTGGAGGGGCAGAAACAACACTTTAGGTACCACGAGACTGCAAAGCATACATCTCCTCTTCAATGGTGATGAATCCACATTTTATCATCTTTATTCTATCATTTTAGCATCAAAAACCCTAGCAAATGCCTGTAAATAGCCTTAAATATAGCATCTTAGCATTCATGCATGTGCATCCCAGTAGTGTATAAAATAGTGTAATTAAAGCCAAAATTATAGAATAAATAAAAGAAAAAAAAATAAAATATTGTAAATATTTTATGACCCAAAACCTCGAGACCTAGGCATCTCGATGACTAGGTCGACAAGGAATAAAGTAGGGGGAGATAAGGGTCAAATACCTATATTATTCTATTTATTCTTTATTCATTCTGGGACCTATTTTCGGTTCCACTTTTTATACATCAAATAAAGAAACTTTGTACATGAAATTGTAGATAATTTAATAAAGAAAAATACAAAATTGATTTCACTGAAAAATAATACACAGATAAAAAGTTATGGTCTGAATAAAAATCCAGAATCCCAACTTCCCAGACCTGTATCTCACAAATGAAAACTCCAAATGCAGCAAACTCACCTTTAATTGTATATAGAATAAAATAAGCTATTTAATGGTGGTGGTTTCGCATTTGGCGGAGCTACGGTTTGAAAGTTGAGTTTTGGACCCCTATAGTATACTTGTACAGATTAAAATATTCAATTTATTATTTATTCATTATTTTTATATTTTTTATATTTTTATAATTTTGTAAATATTACTTATAATAATTATGTACATTAAAATTGGAATAAAAACCTAAATGAAACTCAAAATAAAATACTTACATATGTGATACATAAGGTATACTACCTATACCCTTACCTATACAATACCTATTTATATTTTATTAAATATACAAAACATATCAGAAAAATGAAATAAAAATATATTTACATGTATGAAAGTATTTTATAATTTTATAAAATAATAGACAAAAATAAATAAAATCAAAAATACCAAATAAAAATAAAATAATCAAATATATAGGTAATATACCTATAAAGGGTATAAATGTAAACTTGTAAAAATACATCTCATAAAAATAATTAAAAATCATAATAAAATAATTTATAAATTTATAAACACTTTTTATTTTTTTAACCTAAATAAAATAATATTATTTGCTATTTTAAAATGATTTTTTTCTATTTTTTAGGACCTTTTTCCTGGTTGGTCCACATGGACCAACCAGTGGGCCAGGAGAGTTGACCTCGGGTCAACTCTCTGACCCTAGGTCCTGTAGGCCGTCAGAATGGGTTTTGACCCATTTTCAAGATTTTTTGGGGGCCGATCCTTTCACCTTTTCACGAAAGTCCCTTCTGCAACTTTGCTCTCCTACGATCCAGCTTGCTCGCCCATCGATTTTTTCGGGCATTGGAGCGCTGCTCCTCCCGTTGCGTCTCGATTTGCGAGCCCGCTCGACCATGTTTCAAAACCAGCCCCCTTCGTCCCTTCTTCCCTTGAACCGCCTTTGGCCAGATCCAAAACCTCCGAGGAATGGCTGGTAGATCCCCGGTGACAGAGGGCGATCTCCAACCTCGTTGAGGTGCAACCCAGGAGCTCCTGGGCGT
The DNA here is from genome assembly GCA_037367405.1 of Ottelia alismoides. Classification (NCBI taxonomy): domain Eukaryota; kingdom Viridiplantae; phylum Streptophyta; class Magnoliopsida; order Alismatales; family Hydrocharitaceae; genus Ottelia; species Ottelia alismoides. The sequence goes on along the minus strand of JAZKJV010000566.1, from coordinate 115,105 downwards.
GTTCCACATCATCTCCGGCGGCTGCGCCGCCGTGAGGTCTTATCTCCTCCGCCTTGGCCGAGTCGAGGTGTTTTTGTTCCATTCTTCTGTTACTCGTAGTTTCTTCTTTAGTTTTTTTTGTATTTTCGTGTAGATTGCCCGTGCATTTCCGCTTCATTCTCGTCCATCAAAGCTCGTCGGAGCCCAGCCCCGACGACCCTCAACCCGACGCTTCCTCTACCATTACCACTCGCCTGAGTCCCCCAGAACCCCCTTGTTCTTATTTGCGTCTCATTTGCAGGTCCTGGAGGTTCGAAGAACCTCATCTGGGTTCAATTTTTGTCAACACCGGACTGCCTGGAGCCGTCTCCCTCCGCTCACGTCGCGGCGGCCCTCCGGCCCTTCCTGGGCCATTTTGATCCCGCCGTCCACTAGGGGAGCCTTCCAGGAGCCAGGAGAGACCATCGGCGGGCTTGGAGGAGGGCGGAGGAGCACGCGTTACCTGATCCAAACTCGCCCTGGGCGAGTTCATCTCATGTTCTTCCAGCCCTCTGGAGCGCCGTCGATCTTTCAGCCGTTCTTGGCGAGCAGCAGCGTCCATTCGATCGCGAGTGCCCAGGACCGTCCATCCCACTCTGATCGTCTAATCCTGTGCGTCGAATCGAAGGGGCATTGGGCAACGTCGCGTTGACGCGTGGCTTAAGTGACTCCTCATCTGCCGTTGGATGCGCCTTAGGTGGGAATTTTGCATTTTATGGCCCGCCAAGTTTTGTAATTATTATTTACTCTTGAAACCTTCGTCCGTTGTGTTTAAGTTTTGCCAATTTTGCAAACTTTCCCGTGAGCATTTGTATTATTGCCGGATAGCCCTCGCCAAGTCACGTGCTTTGCGCACGTGGTCTGGCGATTTTGCTGGGAGACCCCCATCATCTTGGGCATTATTATTTGGTCCGTAAATTATTTTATCACAGTATAACTTTTTGGTGTAATTGCAATAAGACCCTCCATTTTTTTTGGATAATAGCCCTCTAGTCCACCCCAGGCGCGTGCACTGTACGCGCGTGGTTGGAAATTTTGCAGAAAAGCCCTAGCGCCTTTAGGAATTTACAGTCAGTCCATGAAGTATTTATTTTAGCATTAACTTTTGCGTAAAAATTGCAGGCGTGCCCCTGACTTTCCTGAATATTACATAAATGCCCCTGCTAGGCCTTTAATTTGTGCTTGCTTGCTCCATTTATTTAAGGCCTCATTTTAATTCGAAAAATTCTCAAAAATTAAACTTAAGCTCCTGTTAACTTGTACTTCCACACCCTATTTTTAGTTTTTGATTTTCTTGCATTTTCATATTTATTAAAAATCAAAACATGCTTTTTATCTACTGTCTAGCTTAGAAAATACCAAAAAAATATTAAAATACCTCAAAAAATTCCAAAAAAAATCCCTACTGTCTATTTTAACCTATTTTAGTGTCAGTCCAAAAATCACTAAAAATCTCAAAAGAAAAACCTTAAAAATTCCAAAATACCTTAAAACTTCAAAAAAATCTAAAAAATTGTAGGAAACTCCAAAATTTGTAAACTCAAGTTCTGTTTCTTCTATATTTTATTATCTTTATTTGAAAATTAGTTTAGAATTTGTGGTTGTTTGCTATTTTTAATTCCCATTTTACTTCCAGCCAGTAGCTAATTCATTGTTTTGATTTGTTTCAGTGTTTAAAAATACCAAAAATATTTTGAAAAATACCCAAAAATCACAAAAACAGTATAAAAACATAAAAATACCAAAAAGATTTTATTTCTGAATTTCTGGTTATTTTTGCACATTTTTATAAATATTGTAGCACCTCCTTTATTACCTTCTTTTTATATTCCAATATTAAAAAAATATATAATATAAAATTATAAAAATCAGAATATTAAAAATCAAAATACAAAATTAAAAATTAATAAAATTAAAAAAATAAAAATTAAAAACCCACAAAAACATTTGCTTGCATAGTGTAGACACACTTCACACTCACACACACACATTTGCTTGATCTACCTTGTTTGCTCCCTGTGTTCGAACTCTCTGCATACTTGCTTGCTATACATCTTTTGTGCAGAGTTAAAAATAAATTTTAACTCCACATTTATTTCTAATTCTTGATCTGTAGTGTGGATTAATTGTTGATTTTAGTTCAGGATTCATTGCGAGTCGCCGCAGCGACCTCGGTTGTCTCCGCCTTGTGTGAGACATCATTTTAGACTCCATGAATTTTGGCTAAATCAAATGGCAAGTCGTCAATTGCTATCTTGTATAGCCTCCTGATATGTTCGTGGTATTGTAATAGCTGAGAGGTTCATAACAAACTTCATGTATCCCTCTGAAAGATGGTCCAAGGAAACATGCGCAACTAGAGAGTATGTAGCACAGTTGTGATGGGGCTTCCTCAAGGCAATAGGTACATCGAGGTCATCAGCCTCTCCCTTCTCTACTATCAGATTCTCCTGTGTAGTATCCTGTGGATCAAGCATCGCACCAGTGCCTTCAGTAGAAACAATATGTTCACTACATACTTGGGACATGTTGGATGACTGGGAAGGCGCAGGAGCAGAGGGGAGAGTAGAGGACCTGCAAATGTAAAATCGAGGTAGGAACTGAGTCATGGTAGACGGAGGTGGAGGTGGAGGAGGAGGTGGTGGTAGAGGAGGAGGAGTTGACTGAGACTCAACATGAGGACTTGTTGGTGGAGATATCAGAGGTGGAGGAACGAAGATATCCTCACCAGAGTCAGCATTAGACAATGTCACCTGTAGGAGAAAAATACATAATAGAATCAAAAAATGTAACATCAGCACTCATAATATTTTCTCCCAACAGGATCAAAACATCTATACCCTTTTTGGGTACGAGAATAGCCTGCAAACACACATTTGACCGCTCTACGACAGAGCTTGTCACGACCAGGACTCTGGGGGTAAGTGAGAATAAGTCTTTCTCGGGAAACGCAATCAAGAAAGGAACTTTTTTCTCCAAGCATAGTAGATGGTATGCGGTTCATTAAGTAACATGCAATAAGAACCATATCACCCCAGAAAGAATGAGGAGCTCGACTTTGAATCAAAAGAGTCCTTGTGACATCCAAAAGATCGACGGTGTTTGCATTCAGTAATACCATTCTGCTATGAAGTGTAAGCACACGAAGTTTAATGAACAACACCAATAGATCTGAGGAAGTTCGATAACTATAAAGTAGAAAACTTCAAGGAATTTTCAGTGCGAATAAATTTCACATTAACAGAAAAAATATTTTTAATCTCAATAAGAAAAGATTTGATAACAAGACCAGCTTCAGACTTATTCTTCATCAGAAATACCCAAGATAATCTCGAAAAATCATCTACAACGACCATATAAAATTGATGTCCCTGATGATCAGGAACACGACTAGGACCCCACATATTAAAGTGAACCAACTCGAATAATTGACCACTGTGACGACTCTGATGACTCGGAAAAGAGGAACGATGGTGCTTCCTAAGCCGACACGCCTCACACTCCAAGCTAGTACGAGTAGAGATCTGTGGGAGGACATGGCATAGCTTTTGTAGATGAAGGTGTACAAAGCGAAGATGCCATAGAAATGGAGAAACATATCCAGAACGGATAGTAGCAACCCCTGCACGAGGAGGCTGGACAAGTATGTAAAGTCCCCTCTGCTCACAGCCATATCCAGTCACCATGCCCTTGAGTATGTCTTGAAACACAAGAGAAGAAGGATCAAATATGGCACAACAATGTAAATCTTTTATCATCTAACTAATAGACAAAAGATTCATCTGAAATGTTGGAGCGTGTAAGACATTTTGCAAATGCATCGAGGGAGCTAGAATAATCTCCTCCTATCCAACAATAGGTAGATGAACCCAATTGGCAATCACCGTTGATCTACCCTGAGGGATAGACCTGCAAGAAGTAAATTGTGCTCGATGGCCACATATATGATGAGATGCTCCAGAGTCCATGATCCAGTCAGATAACTCTAAACTGCTACTACTGGTAAGGGCATAAGCAATACCTGACAAGCTCGAAGAGGCTCTAGCAATATGTACAACATCTGAAGAACCTGTGGACGAAGTAGTAGGAGTAGTCATCATCTCTTGCAGCCTGGAAACAATATCATCAAAGTGTACATCATGAGATGGAGAAGGTGTAGAAGTAGGCCCGGTCTACTCAGCAACTCGGGCAGAGGCCGGATACCTATGCTTTTGATAGCATGTCTCCTTAGAATGACCAGGACGGTGGCAATGTGAACATGGACCTCGCTGATGACCTCCTCCTCAACCACGTGGTCCTCGGCCACAGAACTATGAAGTACCCCCTCTGCCACGAGAGGCTGCCATAGCAGAAGGAGTCTGAGCCACATTAGTAGAGGATCTAGTAATTATGCCCAACCTCTTGTAAACCTCCTCCAACGGAGGTTTCGTCTCTCCAGTAAGAAGTTGAGTACGTGTTGCATCGTACTCAGAGTCCAGAGATGACAAAAATACTCCTGTCATAGTTGCATTCCGATATGTTTGTTGTTGCTCAGTGCTAGTAGTAATAGGCATGAAGCTATGCAGACGCTCAAACATGTCTCTAAGATGCGAGAAGTGTGCATGAAGAGGTTGATCATTCTGTTTGGTTGAAAAAATATCAAACTGCAACTGTAAAATTTTGCTCTCATTTTTGTCTGCCCATACGTGGTTGCTAGGATATCCCACATAGCCTTTGTTGTGGGTTGATTGACAATATCATTGGCAATATCCGTAATGAGCATCTCGGAGAGCCAAATACGAGCATAAGCATCATCTTGCTTCCATGAAGCATTAGCCCCAGTCTTGTCCTCCGGCTCTGGATCCGTCAAAATGTGTCCTTATTATGGCACTACATCCGGGTGCGAAACTGCATGGATCATAACTCCTAGTTGGTTCTATCCATCTTCACGATGGGAGTCGGGCCTTTGAAGGCATTAGAGGAAAAAACATCACCCTTGTTCTCTAACATGATAGCTAGAATGTCGAAATCCGGAATAAAACTGAGTAGACCGTTATAAATGAGTCTACACAATAACATATAGAGGATTGGTCGTATTTGTAGACTCATACAACCATCCTCATCTCCTTTTGTTGTAGGCTAGGCCGTACAGGCATAAAGGGCAGCGACGCACACAGATGCATACAGATGCACTAAAGATGCACACAGATGCACATCGAATGCACGTAGATATGCGCATGTGCGTAGGATGCACGCAGGATGCGCGCAAATGTGCGCAGGTGCGCATATGCGCGCTGGTGCGCAGATGTGTGTGGGTGCACGCAGATGTGTGCTGGTATGCGCTGGCACGCGAGCCATAGGGCGCTGGTACACACTGTTGTGATGCAGTGCACGAGGCGCAGGGTACTGGTGCGGTGCGCGAGGCGCAGGGTGTCGTGGATGGCACACAAGTAGGGGGTAGGGGCGGCGCGCGCGTGAGGCGCAGGACACAGGGCGTCGTGGCTGGCGCACGGGGGTAGGTGCAGATGTGTGCGGATCTCTCTAGGATGGCGGTGGCTCACGAGATGGCGGTGGCTCACGAGGAGGAGGGGGCGACGCGTTGGGGGGGGGGGTAGGGTTAAGGTGGGATACAGGAACCCCGATCTAGGACTGTTGCTCTGAAACCATTGTTGGAAAAAATGAATTACTTGTTTATTTGTGAGACCCCAAGGCTCTCTTATATAGGAGAGAAGCCATAGGTAAATGTCAAGAGAGGTACATAAAGAAAACAAAATAAGGAATAACACCAAAGATGTACAGTAAAGGCCTCTAGTAAGAGCTTTGGTGAATATATCAGCAGTCTGATCTCCAGTAGAAACATGAGAGGTGCATATGAGACCCTTCTTGATCATGTCTCTGGTATAGTGGCAATCTACCTCTATATGCTTTGTACGTTCATCGAATGCAGGATTATTTGCAATAAAAAGTATTGTCTGATTGTCGCATAGAAGCTACTTAGGAAGAGGTACATCAAGTTCCAGATCTATCAAAACCGACCTCACCCACATCATCTCTGTGCTTCCTTGTGCCATGGCCCTGTATTTAGATTCTGCACTAGATCTAGCAACCATTGTCTGTTTTTTACTTTTCCATGACACGAGTGAGCTGCCAACAAATATAGCATAGCCAGAAGTAGACTTCATGTCCCTAGGACATCCTGCATAATCTGAGTCTGCATACATTGTTGCATCAAGAGAAGTGCTTCTGCTGAATATAAGACCACTTCCAGGTGAAGACTTCAAATATCTCAAAATCATATAAACATCATCCATATGAACCTCCTAGGTTGTTCCATGAACTGGCTCACTTTTCTCATGGCAAAGGGTATATCTGGCCTAGTGATGGTAGAATATAGAAGTTTCCCAACAAGCTCTCTGTATCTCTCTGATCTACCTCCTCGGTATCGTCATCATATAGTCTCATACTTGGATCCATAGGAGTAGTAGTTGGTTTGCATCCTGTCATACATGTCTCTAGAAGAAGATTAGTAACAAACTTCCTCTGGGTCATCACAAGACCACGTTGGTTCCTGGAGAACTCTAATCCAAGGAAGCATCAAAGATTGTCAAGGTATTTGGTCACAAACTGTTAACCTAAGAACTCCTTGGCCACCTGAATGTTCTTCTCATCATCACCCGTGACAATAATATCATCAACATAGACGAGAATAGCAACAGTACCTCTCTGTGTCCTCTGGACAAAAAGTGATTGATCCGCAGTGGACTGGACAAACCCTAGATGCTCTATCATTTCTGAAAGCTTTGGGTACCAAGCTCTGGGACTCTGTTTTAGGTCGTAGATCGCCTTGTGGAGCCTACACACTTTCTGACACTCCCCCTAAGCAGTAAACCCTGGTGGTTGCTGCATATAAACCTCCTCCTGTAAATCTCCATAAAGAATTGCATTCTTCACATCAAGTTGGTAAAGAGACCTGTCCTGTGAAACAACTGTTAGGAGAATGCGTAATGTTGAGTGTCTGGCCACTGGAGAGAAGGTATCCTGATAATCCACCCCATAAGTATGGGTGAATCCACATGCTACAAGCCTTACCTTGTAGCTATCCACAATGCCATCCGCTCGCTATTTCACCATAAATATCCATTTTCACCCCGCATCAGATGCACCTGGAGGGGCAGAAACAACATTCCAGGTACCACGAGACTATAAAACAGCCATCTCCTCTTCCATGGAAAGTTGCCAACTGTTGTCTTGTATGGCCTCATGATATCTTCGTGGTATAGTAATAGCTGAGAGGCCCATAACAAACTTCATGTATTCCTCTGAAAGATGGTCCAAGGAACATGCGCAGCTAGAGGGTACGTAGCACAGTTGCGACGGGACTTCCTCAAGGCAATAGGTACATCGAGGTCATAAACCTCTATGTTCTCTGTTATAAGATTCTCTTGTGTAGTTTCATGTGGATCAAGCATAACACCAATGCCATCAGTACAAACAATGAGTTCACTACATACCTGGAACATGGTGGATGACTGGAAAGGTGCATGAGCAAAGGGGCAAGTAAAGGACCTGCAATTGTAAAATCGAGGTAGGAACTAAGTCATGGTAGACGGAGGTGGAGGAGGAGGTGGAGGTGACTGAGACTCAATATGAGGACTTGTTGGTGGAGATATCGAAGGTGGAGGAACGAAGATATCCTCACCAGAATCACCATTAGACAACCTGTCACATGTAGGAGAAAAATACATAATAGACTCAAAAAATGTAACATCAGTAGTCACATAATATTTTCTCCCAACATGATCAAAACATCTATACCCTTTTTGGGTATGAGAATAGCCAACGAACACACATTTGACAGCTCTAGGAGAGAGCTTGTTACGACCAGGAGTAAAATTGTGGACAAAAGCCATAGATCCAAAGACTCTGGGGGTAAGTGAGAATAAGTCCTTCTCGGGAAGCGCAATCAAGAAAGAAACGTTTTCTCCAAGCATAATAGACGGCATGCGGTTCACTAAGTAACATGCATTAAGAACCGCATCACCCCAGAAAGAATGAGGAGCTCAACTTTGAATCAAAAGAGTCCTTGTGACATCCAAAAGATGACGGTGTTTGCGTTCAACAATACCATTATGCTGTGAAGTGTAAGCACACGAAGTTTGATGAACAACACCAATAGATCTGAGGAAGTCCGATAACTGTAAAGTAGAAAACTCCAAGGCATTGTCAGTGTGAATAAATTTCACATTAGTAGAAAAATATTTTTAATCTCAATAAGGAAAGATTTGATAACAAGACCAGCTTCAGACTTATTCTTCATCAGAAATACCCAAGATAATCTAGAAAAATCATCTACAACGACCATATAAAATCGATGTCCCTGATAATCAGGAACATGACTAGGACCCCATATATCAAAGTGAACCAACTCAAACAATTGACCATTGTGACGACTCTGACGACTCGGAAAAGAGGAACGATGGTGCTTTCCAAGCTGATACGCCTCACGCTTTAAGCTAGTACGAGTAGAGATCTGTGGGAGGACATGACACAACTTCTGCAGAGGAAGGTGTCCAAAGCGAAGATGCCACGGAAATGGGGAAACATATCCAGAAGGGATAGTAGCATCCCCTGCATATGGAGGCTGAACAAGTCTGTAAAGTCCCCTCTGCTCACGGCCACATCCAATCACCCTACCCTTGAGTATGTCTTGAAATACAAGAGAAGAAGAATCAAATATGGCACAACAATGTAATTTTTTTGTAATCTGACTAAGAGACAAAGATTCATATGAAATGCTGGAGCATGTAAGACATTTTGCAGACGCATCGAGGAAGCTAGAACAATCTTCCCCTATCCAACAATGGGTAGATGAACTCCATTGGCAATCACCACTGATCTACCCGGAGGGATAGACCTGTAAGAAGTAATTGTAATCGATCGTCACACATATGATGAGATGCTCCAGAGTCCATGATCCAGTCAGATAAATCTAAAAAACTACTACCGGTAAGGGCATAAGCAATACCTGACAAGCTCGAAGAGGTTCTAGCAATATGCGTGACATCTGAAAAACTTGCGAGCGAAGTAGTAGGAGTAGTCATCATCTCTTGCATCCTGGAAACAATATCATCAAGGCGTACATCATGAGCCGGAGCAGGTATAGACGTAGGCTCGATCTATTCAGCAACTCGAGCGGAGGTCGGATACCCATGCTTCTGATAACATGTCTCCTCAGATTGATCAGGACGGTGGCAATGTGAACATGGACCTCGCTGACGACCTCCTCCTCGACCACGTGGTCCTCGGACATGGAACTAGGAAGTACCCCCTCTTCCACGAGAGGTTGCCATAGCAGAAGGAGTCTGAGCCACAGTAGTAGAGGATGTAGTCATTCTGCCCAGCCTCTTGTAAACCTCCTCCATCGGAGGTATCATCTCTCCAGTAAGAAGTTGAGTACGTGTTGCATCGTACTCAGAGTCCAGAGATGACAAAAATACTCCAATCATAGTTGCATTCCGATATGCATGTTGTCGCTCAGTGCTAGAAGTAATAGACATGAAGCTATGCAGACGCTCAAACATGCCTCTAAGATGCGAGAAGTGTGCATGAAGAAGTTGACCATTCTCCTTGGTTGAAAAAATATCAAACTGCAACTGTAAAATTTTGCTCTCATTTTTCGCCTTCCCATACGTGGCTGCTTGGATATCCCACATAGCCTTTGTTGCGGGTTGATTGACAATATCATTGGCAATCTCCGTAATGAGAGTTCCAGAGAGCCAAATGTGGGCATAGGCATTATCTTGCTTCCAAGAAGCGTTAGCCCCAGTCTTTTCCTCTGGCTCTGGATCCGTCAGAATGTACTCCTTGTTATGGCATTGCATCAGGGTACGAAACTGCATGGACCACAACTCGTAGTTGGTTGCATCCATCTTCATGATGGGAGTCGGGCCTTTGAAGGCAACGGACGAAAAACATCACCCTTGTTCCCTGACATGATAGCAAGAACGTTGAAATCCAGAATAAAACCTAGGAGCAGACCATTATAAATGAGTCTACACGATCATATATAGAGGATTCGTTGTATTTGTAGACTCATACAACCATCTCATCTCCTTTTGTTGTAGGCTAGGCCGTACGGGCGCAAATGGCAGTGGCGCACACAGATGCATGCAGATGCACACAGATGCACGTAGATGTGCGCAGATGCGTGTAGGATGCACACAAATGTGCGTAGGTGCACGCAGATGGCGTTGGTGCGCAGATGTGCGCGGGTGCATGCAGATGTGCACGGCGCGTGAGGTGTAGGGCACTGGTGTGTGCTGGTGCGATGCGGTGCGCGAGGCGCAGAGCGTCATGGGCCTCACGGCGGGTGCACGGGGAGGGGTAGGGGCGGCAGTGCGCGAGGCGCAGGATGCAGGGCGTCGTGGTTGGCACATGGAGGTAGGTGCAGATGTGCGCGGCTCCCTCTAGGACGTCAGTGGCGCACGAGGAGGAGGGGGCAGCGCGTGGGGGGGGGGTAGGGTTAGGATGTGATACAGGAACCCCGATCTAGGATTGTTGCTCTAATACCGTTGTTTGAAAAAATGAATGACTTCTTTATTCATGAGTGCCTTATACTTGGTACCATGGATGGTGATCATCCCTTCTTTGACCATGTGTAATATTCCTCCTATAGCATTGTAATATTACCCTTTAGAGTCCAAGACTCCAAAAGATATAATATTTTTTTCTCCTGTCTGGAATAGAGCAAACTCCTGAAATAATCATCACCATCCTGTCATACATCTTGTTTCTCAAAAAAGTGATGCCGATGATTTGGCATAACACGTCAATCCCCATGATGATATTTTCATCGTTGACGATCTCATAGGTAGAGAACCAATCTCGATGAGGTGTTATGTAATGGGAACAACTAGAATCAAGAATCTACATATCCTCAAAATATGTTTAGTACATAACAATAAGAACGTAATCACCATCAAAATCTTCTCTTCCTTGAGCCATTGTCTCAAATGTGGCCTTGCTTTTCTTCTTTAGATAGCCCCTCTTCTAGTGTCGAGTTTCCTTGAAGTAGTTGGAGACATCCTTTGGATTGATCTTCTTGATTTTACTTTATACTTTCCCTTCTTTATACTTATCATTGATGCCATAGCTCTTCTCCTAGGTTGATACCGACATTATGGCATGCATGTCCCCAAAATTCTTGAAGCCACGTGACAAAGTGTGTGAGAATGAAGACTCAATCTAACTTCTTCTAAGGTAATTTCTTCCTTGATGTTTATGAATGATTGAACAAAACTCTCAAACAATAGTGACAACAAAATCAAGAAAATCAAAGCAGAATCTCCATACTCTCAAACAATGTGTTTAAACATATTAGATGATCTTCAAGAGTGGTACCTTCTTTCTTATGGAGTGAGACCATATGTTGCTTTAACGACAACTTGTTGGTTAGCGGATATGTCATATATAGCATTTGCAACCCCAACCACGTACTCGTGGTGATCTTCTCATCGACGAACTCTGAGAGAATCATGTACACCAGATATAGCATGATTCTTGAGTGCGACTGTCACGACCCGTCCCGCTAACCAGGACGTGCCGTGACAGAGATCTTTCTTCACCTTTTTCCTCAAAGTAAACATGTGGTAATCTCATCAAACATAACCTCTTTGTATTTCAAGTTTACATTACCAAGAAGTGTCTTACACCAGTTCTATCTATTACAACTTCTTACAAAATAACAGACAATACAAAAACAACAAAAAGCAAAAGACACCTCCTCCAAGTGTATCAGCGGTCCTTTCCCCTGCTATTCGTGATTCTGCTGATCTGTACATAATTATAATATAAAGGGATGAGTCTAAAACTTATTTATGAGCTTAGACCCAGTAAAAGGATCTCAAGCTTTTTACATATAACTAAAATCTGAAATATGAGCATCATGACAAAAATTTATGCTGAATACTGTGAAATAGCTTGAAAGAGACTTTATGACAGAAATTACATATAACAACATGCTAGTTTTGCAATTGAACGCTGAAATTACTTCAAAAGTAGATAAACTAAAACATAAACATCACTATCAAGCTGTTTGTACTAATCACCACTGTGGCTAATTTATTGACTCATGAACGCTGAAACAAAGCTAAGTCATACGCGCAGACGGTCCCAAAGACCAAAAACACCATGCATACGGCTCGAAGCCTATATGTATACAGAATGCGGACCCAAAGTCCTCTTGATACCATATCTAATGGTTTGTCATATCTAATGGCGGTTTCAGGGTCATATATAATGACATCACCATATCTAATGGCTAGTTCATGATTTGTATAAAAGAGCTACTGTGGTGCTTATCTTCTTATTCTGATTCTTTTCTTGTCACTAATAAACCGTACTCTTGCTAATTCAAGCTCATAACAGCTAAATCATGAACATAAAACACTCTTGACATAACATACATATTCTGACAACTAGAACTTATTAAGAACTAGAAAACCGATCCATAATGCATAGTAACCGTGCAAAACATAATTCTTTACATAAACACTCAAATCTAAGAAGTGAATTTATGCTTTCTGTTACACAACGAACGAAATGCTTAAAAACGTGCTATCATGATAAAAACACATGAAGCGACGTCTGAAATACGTTCTAAAGCCCTGATTTCATATTAATTGTATGGTACTTGTAATTCATGCGTAAAAGCTTTAGAAAACACGATTTCATACTTGTTATTCAAAACCATGCATAAAAGCTAAAGACTAGTGCTTTAAAATAGCGCTTGAGAATCCCTCACCTGATCGATATCTAACTCGAGTCAAGATCGCCTTCTTTTGTGAAATCTCCCTCTATAGCCGTCCTAGATTTGAGTACTACGGCTCGATGCAGACAGAACTTTGTTACGGCTTTTAAAAACGCTCTCGATCACCGACAGGGCTTCGCCGTGGCTCCTCTCGTGCTCCTCCCGCAACCTCGGCGGCCTTGCGGCTCTAAGGTGGAGAGATGGGTGTGGGATGAAGTGAGGAGGATTATGGGGGGTCATGGGTATTTATAGGCCTCCACCCCCTTTACATGTGTGACATGTGTCAGCATGTAAGGGAGGCTCCAAGACACATGTTGTCTCTTATCCATGTATGAAGACACATGGCATGGCACATGGCTTAATCATGAGAAAACTTGTTGCCCAAGTAAGAGGCTAGGCTTATGCATGAGATAACTTGTTGCCTTAGCAAGAGGTTTGGCTTATCCACGAGATAACTTGTTGCTCAAGCAAGAGGTTTGGCTTATCCACGAGATAACTTGTTGCCCAAGCAAGAGGTTACACCATGACACGTGTTAGTCTTGGGATGATGACACATGGCACTATTGAGTTTTTGACACTTGTTAGACTATATAACGACATGTGTCCCATGATTTCCTCTCCATGTGTCCTACTTTTGCTAATGACACTTAATTATCACTAATGACGGGTAATTAGCACTAATCATGCCTAATTAGTCTTAATGATATGATTATGGCTAATGAGTATAAATCTATAACACTATGGGCACTATGCTAGTAGTGGCTTCTACTACTTATAAGGTACTACCAAAATTCCAGATTACTAGATGTGGTACTATGTTTTGATGTGCTACACAATTCAGAGAACCTTTTTGAAGTCCATTTTTTATACAAGATTGTCTTTGATATAAACACAACAAGTTTCAATGAAATCATTGCATCAAGGCGAATCTATTGACTATGGTATTCCTAAAGTGTGAACACTATCAATTCAATATTTCCTTGAAATAACACTTGATAACATTCAAAAGCATAGTGTACAAAACGCGTATTACAGCGACTTTTTTCTTGCACCAACAACTCCAAGGGTTCAAGTATATTCATCCTTTCATTGTCCAATTGTGACCATATGCCCTGTTGCTTGAGCGGGCACACATCTTGACTTGCCATTACTCAAAGTCCTTCCTGCTGGTGAACTTCGTATTGTGTAATTACTATTCAAATAAAAATCAGTGGGACACTCTGATTAATTTGAATATGGAAAACATTCACATCAATTAGAATCGAATAGATCTCAATCAATAAGGATTCAAATCATATTAACAATAGGATATATGTCTAAATGAACTCTAATCAAATCCAAAAAATAAATCTATAGCATTGTAATATTACCCTTTAGAGTCCAAGACTCCAAGAGATATAAGATTTTTTCTCCTGTCTGGAATAGAGAAAACTCCTGAAATAATCATCACCATCCTGTCATACATCTTGTTTCTCAAAAAAGTGATGCCGATGATTTGGCATAACACGTCAATCCACATGATGACATTTTCATCGTTGACAATCTCATAGGTAGAGAACCAATCTCGATGAGGTGTTATGTAATGGGAACAACTAGAATCAAGAATCTACACATCCTCAAAATATGTTTAATACATAACAATAATAATGTAATCACCATCAAAATATTCTCCTCCTTGAGCCATTGTCTCAAATGTGGCCTTGCTTTTCTTCTTTAGATAGCCCCTCTTCTAGTGTCGAGTTTCCTTGAAATAGTTGGAGACATCCTTTGGATTGATCTTCTTGATTTTGCTTTATACTTTCCCTTCTTTATACTTATCATTGATGCCATAGCTCTTCTCCTAGGTTGATACCAACATTATGGCATGCATGTCCCCAAAATTCTTGAAGCCATGTGACAAAGTGTGTGAGAATGGAGACTCGATCTAACTTCTTCTAAGGTAATCTCTTCCCTGATGTTTATGAATGATTGAACAAAACTTTCAAACAATAGTGACAACAAAATCAAGAAAATCAAAGCAGAATCCCCATACTCTCAAACAATGTGTTTAAACATATTAGATGATCTTCAAGAGTGGTACCTTCTTTCTTATGGAGTGAGACAATATGTTGCTTTAACGACAACTTGTTGGTTAGCGGATATGTCATATATAGCATTTGCAACCCCAACCACGTACTCGTGGTGATCTTCTCATCGACGAACTCCGTGAGAATCATGTCCACCAGATATAGCATGATTCTTGAGTGCGACTTTTTTCTTGCACCAACAACTCCAAGGGCTCAAGTATATTCATCCTTTCATTGTCCAATTGTGACCATATGCCCTGTTGCTTGAGCAGGCACACATCTTGACTTGCCATTACTCAAAGTCCTTCCTGCTGGTGAACTTCGTATTGTGTAATTACTATTCAAATAAAAATCAGTGGGACACTCTGATTAATTTGAATATGGAAAATATTCACATCAATTAGAATCGAATGGATCTCAATCAATAATAAGGATTCAAATCATATCAAAATCATATCAACAATAGGATATATGTCTAAATGGACTCTAATCCAAAAAATAAATCTATTTAAAAAAATACTTTGGATTCAAGTCGAATTATGAACATTCAAGGCAGTAATCAACACGTGTCATGTCTCTATGTACATCACTTTGTATTGGATAGATCAAAGTTTTGTATGCATACTCAACAATCAGGTTACCAAACGACCAAGATCCCACCACCCATCCGAAAAAGAGAGAATGGGGCCCATACCCTCTTCCACAATAACCAAGGGAGGAGTGGGGATAATTAAATCCACATCCAGAGTTAAGGATAACCATCTTCTCTATCCATTCTAGCATGCGTCTTACTAACAAAATATAGGTAGCCGACAACATATGATGGCAACATGCTGAAGAAAAGAATCCTATATTAACCGAGAAAAGTTTAGCATTCGAAGAGTTCGTAATAGAAATAGTATCACATGCTTACAACACTTAAACATAGATACATCACATCATGGTGGAATTTGACTCAGACGAACACAATCAATTTGGTCTTGATTCAAGCTATTCCTTTGTCAAGTGTTCCCTTTTACAAATAGGTAGCTCCTGTAGAATATTGCAGGCCCAAAGCCTACTAGTGAATATCAGATTTTTTATTGCAAATTTTCCTGGAGTAGTTGAGGCGTGTCTAACGAATACTATTGAGTCACTGAACAAATCTGAGGCCAGAAGAGGCGACAAGGGACGAAGGAAGGCAAGGCAGTTACATAAGTTTCCAGGGGTATACATGTAATTATAAAATCTCTGGAGCCTATATGCAGTTATATAAGTTTCTCTGGGTATACGTGTAATTTACCTAAAAGTTAAATTAGAACCACAATCCATGTTCTGAGATATGTTTGTTTGTTTAGTTCAAAACTGATTGCTGCAGCTTAAGAAAGTTATCATCGTCTAGCAAATCGCGAGAAAATTTTACATTGGTAACAAATGTTAGCAGGTGTGTTTTTCTGCGGGACGAGGTCGTTGGCCAGAGAGCTGAGCAAGCTGTGCAATGATCACAACCAAAGTGGCTCTTCCACCAAGCTCGAGTTTCATAAGGAGCAGTTTTGAGCTTCAACATCCATATGTATACTTTACTTAACATTGTATAATATCATTCCAAAGAAAGAATGCACAAATACAAATTTTTTTCTCTCTCCTTTTCTCCCTGTTGTTCGCAACATGATAGTCTAATCATGTACGAGTCGTGGTGTTCTCTGTAAACAAGTCGAGTGAAACTACACAAAGTGAAGAACAATTTTTCTTCACTTTCTTTTAATTTGGGGAGAAAATCGCAATATATATATGGTTACGGCAGTAAGTATATTTTGCATTTCCATTTCCACTATCTTTATGGTAAGACTTTCTTTTTTTTGGTTGAAGTGCTTTAGAAATTGACGAGGAGTATTGGTTCCCGAGGAAGGAGGAAAGTGGAGGCAGGGACAGAATTGGAACAGGAAACACCTGAAAAATAATATGGCAAAGGAAACGTTACTTATCCCTTTTTATTGGGTGATAAAAAATAAATGATAAGTTTGAATAAGAGGTTTTACTCTCAATTCCTCTTTAGAGGATGAAGCTTGCATCCGAAGAAGTAGTTTGGAGATGAGGTAAAGTTCTTCATGGTGTATTTAGTTGTTCTGAGGAATGGAAGAAAACAAATTGCTATTGAAACAAGGGTGGATAAGTGGTAGAGAATAGAGTGAGACCTTAAACACCCCATTGTTCATTGGGTGTGGTCGACCCATTACAAGTAGGGACAAGCATGGGCCGGGCTAGGGACATTGAAGGGCCCAAACCGAAGCTAATTTAAAAATTCAGGCTTTGGATCGGGCCCAAGGCTCACGTAGATTTTTTCGTGGGCAGCCCAAGTCCAAGCCCATCCTAATTTTTGTTGGTCGGACTTAAGTAGTGTCGGCCCATATAATTCCATCGCCCACTAAATTTAGATCGCATTTGTGAGGTCCCATTTTCGGAATTAAGAAATGCCTGAGATAGAGCACTTCAGAAATCAGTAGCTAAAGAAGGAGAAGATAAAATAATCAAGACCATCAAAAAATAGTTGTGTTGATGCATCATGTTGTTGCGCGAAAGATGGTGCACTTCAAACATGAGTAACTAATATGAAGATGGGAATCCATCCATCTTGTTATGCAAGAATTGGAGTAGATTTACAGCATCCCTTGCAAAAAATTTAGACGATTAAAAATGCATGTGATTTTTTGTTTCTTCTGAATAAAATCCTATATAGATATGGTACTCTGGCAGAAATCATAATCAGATATCAAATCCACCTCTTCAACTCCAGTTCTTAGTCCTAAACATGGATCACATGCATCTGAATGAAAACAAGAGAAAGCGATCGTCAAAAGGAATCAAAAGACCTCGCAGCTTTAAGATTCGAAGTCACATGTGATCCTTGCAGACAATTCTGGATGTGTAACTTATTTTTTATAAAAAAATATAACTATTAGACAAACCCATTCATGCAGTCTAAAAGCAAGAAACAAAACTCCTTAAGAACAGTAGAACAGTTGACGTAAGTGGTGCGACAGAGGGGCGGAGCGGTAGAGACGGAGTGGCTGTCGGGGTTGGGGCGACGAGGGGAAACGGTAAAGAAGGGGGTTGTTTAGTTCGGGTCGAGCGAGGCGGGTGGGGGTTTGTGTCCTGTGCACGTGGCCTGGTGCTGTCCCACTGGGTGGGCATTCTGAACGGGTCGAGCGAGGCGGGTGGGGGTTCTGTCTAAGGATGTGTCCTGTGCACGTGGCCTGGTGCTGTCCCACTGGGTGGGCATTCTGAACGGGTTTGTGCCTATTCGGGCCTAGCAGCAGGCCCATTATCGGGCCGGGCTCATGGGCTTAGTGGGCTCGTCCAAGCCAAGCTCAAACCCAAGCCCGTGCTTTCCAAAATCTGCTTTGCCATAGTTGAGGTTGGTATTAGATAGAAGTCCTAGAGCCTGTTTGGTAACTGGGTTGGGTTGAGGTATCTTCTGTGAATAATAATTATTTGAAGGGTTGGAATGATAATTGTGATGTGATGTGAAATTGATTATATGTTATATTAACTTTTTTAATGATTATAATATATTTTTTATGTTAATAATTTTATTTGAACATAGTTAAAAGCATTATACCAAAGAAATTATAGGGTCAATACAAGTAATCTCAACCCAAGTTGAGAGGATTGGATCGAAGGGTATGTCGGTGTACACCAGCAACCAAACAATCCCCTAGAAAAGATAGAAGACATAGTGAGCAGGCAAGGATTAGCATTTCCGTGGGCCTACAGGCTAATCACGGAACCCCTTACCCAAAAATAATTGAGCCTAAAATTGTGGCCCAAGCTCAGTATATTTTTATTTAGGCTGGTACGAGCTTCATTGGATGGACTTCAGACTGGGCGCCCAATGCTTGTCCCTAATTACAAGCTTCGAGACCACAAGACGTGTACTCATCATGTAGTATTTATGTCCCGTGAATGCTTATAATTTATATAACATGCATGAACTATCATTAATGAAATTGTGGCCTAGTCTAAGCCATTACCTTTTGCACGGTCTCGAAGTGCACATATTAAGTCTCTATCTAGTCAAGCATCTGATTTAATGATTTAATCAACTACTATATGAGTTCCTCTAGTTAACTAACTTTACATAGGTTGTGCAATAATATTTTTGAGTTCAACCTTCATTGATAAACGTTGGATAAAAAGAAACTGTTCTAAGAATAAGTACTCTGACTAAGAGGATTCCTCAAGCTACACGTACTTTATAATCCAAAGTTATACTTGGCCCCTTTAAATTCAATAAGGATAAAAGTGTAAATTTGAAAAGTACCTCATTTTAAAAATCAAATTTCTAATAAGGATCCTTGAATGTAAGTTGGTCAGCAAAGTGGTATTTCAAAATGTTGAGAAGTTTTACAGGATTATAATGATAAAATTTGACAAACTAATCAATTATTATATTGATTTCAAATAATTGAGGTCATAACAAAGTTGGAGGAATTTAGTTTGCCTAAGTGGCTAATGGTTACAGTGTTTCTGATTGTACACTACTATGGTTGCAATATTTAAAGATGCCTTTAATGAATTCTATCTTTCTCTTAAATAGACTGTGTTTCGCAAAAAGTAGCCCACTGGAAAGAAAGGTTATGCTTCAACCTTGATCTCGAGGTGGGTGAGGATTAGCTTGGCTTTGGCTGTTGAATTGCTTCTATTCTATCTTGCATGACGTACCCTTGATCTTAAAGGGAAAGAGCATCTGCATCAGCCTCAAAACCATGTTCCAACTTAGCCTTGGCACTCGATGATATCCCTTTCCTATGCTAGGTAGGTGAAAAACGACATTTTACCATCTTAATTATATGAAAATATCGATTGTAACAGGTGATAAAACATGTAATTCGGAACCTACACACAAAAAACAATCAATGAATGTAAGTGGTCAATTTATTTATTTTACTTGAGTAAGTCTCAAGGTCAACTCAATGAGGCAACTTATCAACTCGGAGCCAATTTCAAATAATCAGTGCATAAGATTTTCAAGAAGGATTTTTTTTAGATTTTTTATGCCATAAAATTGTAAATATGAAAATGAAACAAGTTCATGGTTAATTCTATAAAAAATCAATCAAAAGTAGTACAAAAATGATGAATTGTGGTCTAAATGTGACATTATGCAATATTAAACTACTATAATTTTTGGATTTTTCTGATGTAAAATGATTTTTTATGAATTTTTATGAATTTTTAAATGCAAAATATATGATTTAGATTAATTGATTTTTTATAAATACCAATATTCAATATTTTTCAAAACTTAAACTATCTTAGATATACCTAAATGAATAGGATCCATAATCATTTTAATTTCATAGAGATATTGAATATGGATTGAATTAAAAATCAATTATCTGAATCACAAAAGAATTTATTATGAGCAAATGGTACATGCAAGTGAATTGATTTTTGGGTATTTGATAAGCACATCAAATCTACAAGTTTTGATTTTTAGAGAATTTTTCAAGCAAGTGATGATAAAGTTTGAAAGTCAGACTACTGAATGGGAAAAATATTACAATTTTCACCAAAATAATTGTTATAACCAATCCGATCTCAAAAAAGTATATTCAATTTCATTATATAGAGAAATAATCAAGGTTCATTGTGCAATTTTTTCTTGAAAAATAATAGCAAATGATGGTTTCAAAATGTTACCCAAATAGAGGGATATATATATATATATGCAAAATAAATAAATAAAATAAAATAAAATAACAACACTGAGATCATTATGTGATTACCTAGACTCGCATGGTTTTTTCTCATATTTATTCCAAGTGTGGGTCTTCTTTTGATATTTTGGAGTTTTAAGTGTCTCCTCGTAAACTGCCCTGGCACGTGTGATGCTCAAGTGTGGGATTTTGATATGAACGATGTAGGGTCTTTCTTGCTTGTAGCACATATCCTCTGCAGTACTGTAGAGGCCGGCTGTAAAGGTAGGGTACGGCATGAACCGTTCGATCAAGATCGGGCGGTTGACATGGTAAGAGCTGAAAAAACTCTGATTTCGTGTGATCGCTCGATCGTGATCGAACGGTTCACGCCACACCCTTTTTAGAGCCGGCTTCGCAGTACTGTAGAGGAACCAGTGGCTCTTGCTTGACCAATGGTAGTGGTCCCTTCGATTCTCGATGGTCTGATGAAGAGCCTATGAAGAGCCTGTTGGACATGCGAGCCCACGGCGAGCCATTATGCAATAAATGTTATTGCAATTCACTCCTTGATCTGAAATGAAGAATACATAATTTGCATAATAGGTCCCTTAGTGCAATTAGGGTTATGTACCATGGCCATCTTAATAATCATACAGCTGTTGATTCAATTATTGAATCATAGAGGCTGGTGCTTAGATGAATATCTAATGAGTTAGATTGAGGACTCATCAAGCACCGTCAAATGATTATTAAGAGATGATCTCCAGCCTGAGTAGGAGATGGCAATCCTATCTCATTTAGGTTGATATCTGACCGACCTCTTGATGCAGGTCCTCTGCATAGGAATAGAGATTCGGAGGTGTCAGATTAGTTAGGTCAAAGAGTTGACTTAACGAGATCGAGATAACCACAGTCCTATATCGTATGCTGTCACGATACAGGCACACATCCTCTAACCGGAGACAGATGTGTTACTATATGTCTGAGTATGTACATTTGGCAGACCAATAGGTTGATGACCTAATCAAGGTCTATACACCGGCGCGCTGGTGTGCATATAAGAGCATATGAGTAATACGATCTCTCAAAGGGATCATACAGGTTCACTACTGAACCGGAAGACATGAGCTCACTCATGAGATATTGGGAAGAATCAAATTCCGTGCTCACGGTCGTCTCGCTTTGGAAGCTTGACTGAATTTGTTGGTTTGATATATACTTTTGGAAAGTATATGATCAAGACCTAGGTATGATATATGCTTTTGGAAAGTATATGATCGATACCGACTCCCAATGATCGAATGAGAAACTTACTGATAAAACCCTGAAGTAGACAGTGTAAAGTTGATCTAATACTTCTGGTTTAATCTGAGTCTTCCAGTATGCAGGATGTACAGGTATTAGGAATACCTGAGGGTGATGTGATCATAAACGATTGTATAACCATGACGCTTCCATTCCTAGGGAGTGATGAAACGGGTTTGGATTTTAGTGACTCCTCTCAGTAGAGAAGTAATCTGATCTTAGTCCAAATGTTGGATATTGATCTGAATGTGATTCAGATTCAATGAGAAGATTAGATTTACGGTCTTGATTTAATCAAGCATCTATGGGAGGCCCGAGATCTGGATTTTGAGATGTGATCTCAATATCCATGTCACTATACGTGGAACAATACGATCGCCCTGTCCTTATCTCCAAGTATTCGCGGAGAAAGCGCATTATCCTTGAAAGAGTTCATGGATAATTCTATTGTTGATATATGTATCCGAGCATTGAGAAAATGGATAATTAAATGTGATTTAATTATCATGAATAATATGAATTTGATTCATATTATAAAGAGAGTTATCTTAGATAATTAAATGTGATTTGATTATCAAAGATGTAGATAATATGAATGTGATTCATATTATTTGAGTACATGAGAATAAGTTATCCAATATAATTAAATATGATTTAATTGTTATGGATAAGAATAATGTGGATAGTAATATCCAATTATTCATAATATATTATAAATGTGGTTTATAATGTATTAGAGAGAGCTAATTATAATTTATATGTGTTGATTAATTATTATGTGTATTGGATACACATTGTGTAATTAATTGACAATGTAAATTACATGTTGTTTTGGGTTGTGAATTTGATTCACAATTTTTCTATGGCAAGATTGCAATATTCTCAAATATAATTGTGAATTATTTTTGAAGAATAAAAAGCCAACAAAAGTTGTTGGAAATAAATAGAGGAGATTTTCAAGGAGATATGCAATCTCATGGATTTCCATGAGATTGCTCCCTCCATGGAAAGAGGGTGGGCGGCACATCATTCCCAAAAGGAATGTGTGGCCGTCCACATGGAAAGAGCATGGAGATGAAATCTCCATGCACATTCTCTCCTTATTTATTGGATTGATTTTGGATTAATTTGTATTTGATTTTGTCAAATATATTTTGATCTAAATTTGTTGGTTTTACCAACAACAATCTTAGCCATTGGATTGACATAAATCAATCTCACCCATTGATTTTATATGTCACATGGATTGAGATCCATGGATCCCAAAACCCTATAAATAGAGAGGCATACCCATGCTCTCTCTTTACACACACAATGCTTGAGAAGCATCTCTCTCTCTCTCTTTCTCTCTAGAGGTCAGCCCTCTCTCTCCCTCTCATGGCCGTCCACCATGGATGCCATGGAGAGGTTCTCCATCGCCGCGGCTTCGTCGTTATGTTGCCCGTTCTTCTGCTCGTGGATCTCCGTCTCCTTCGGTGCGCCTCGCTCGTGAAGAAGACGTCGGATCTCGTGTGTCGAGATCAGGAGATCCGCCGCTTGGATCATCAACATGGATTGCGAGAAGCACGCGGTTCATCCCCGCGCTCGCAAGCGTCTCCTCCGTCGGATCGGACTTGAGACAGGAGGTCTCTTCGTTTAGAGACTCGATCGCAACCACGCTTCAAGAGGTAATCCTATTACTTGTTTGTGGTTTAGACGAAACGATTCGAGAAGTGTTCTTGGATCATGTGGTTTCGTCGTATAAAATTTTTAAATTCCGCTGCATCGAGCAACTAGTCCGACTAGTCGCTCTTCGTCGTATTCAATACGACGCACACGCTTCCGTGATGCGCTTGAGGATCTAACCATATCCTTCAAGTGGTATCAGAGCCTTAGGTCGACGGTTTCGAATAGTGATTCGTTAACCAAGGACGACTTGGGTTCGCTAAGGTCGCGAAAGTTTTCATCGCATTTGATTTCGCAGTTCTGTTTAGTAAATAAATTCGGCACTGTTTAAATTGTTTAAACACGAATTTTATACTTGGATTATGTTCCCCATTAAATAAGGAAACCATAGGATCTGAGTTTGCGTAAATCGGATTTCGTATGCTCGAGATATGGTCGTTTTAATGAACATGTATGCACTGTTGCGGGAACTGTGAATCTGAACGTGATTAAAATGTTAATTACTGTTTAGACTTGCCTCGAAATGCGTGAAACATCACTTAGGTTCTGTCCTAAATCAAATTAGCAAACTTTAGAAATTGACTTTGCTTAATTTGGATTTAATATGATTGAGATACGCTAATTTTAGTAAGTAGGGGTCACTGCTGAAATTGCTTTCCTAATCTAGAACCAAGTGATTGTCAATTAGTGAAATTAATTGTTAATTTCGTGAAATAATCTTGAAAAATATTTGTGAAATATTGAACCATGATTATTTGCCTAATTGACTTGGCCCCAACCAATTAGTTGATTAGATTTGATCTAAACTATAATTGGAATTACAATCATCAAACTTCTTGCTTGAATAGGATTTGGGAATTTGCCTAGCAAATTTCCTTAAAATCAAAATTGTTTTGATTACTATATGGTATAATTTCGGTTGAAGAACCGATGATCATCTCAAGTACAAAATAATCAATTTGGCATTATCCTTTCCCGAGGTGGATATGGTGTCTAGTCGGGGATCGCTGGTCAGCGGGTTGCAACGTATGTGGTCCGCCCCACTCCCGTCGGTACTGGCCATGACAGCGGGTAGGGCCGGGATAATGTCCGAGGGATTATGATGTATTTTTCTAATTATTAAAATACGAATTAATACGTACTTTGAGAATAATACCATATATATATATATATTCAAGCATAAAATTAAGTTTGATTGATTGAATTGGATTGATAATTAATTTAATATGATTAAGTTAATTATATCCAATTGAGAATACTCTAATATGATTAGAGTTAATAATTCCCTTGGAAGAATTAATTATATGAATGTGATTCATAGTAATTAATTAAATTTGAATAAGAGGTGGAGGATCACATAAGTGACATCCATGGTCTCCCGTCAAGGCGAAGGGTTTCCGTCGCCAGGGATTGTATATAGGAGACGCATGTACGAAGTGACAGCTCCTATATGCAAGCGCATCTGGATCGGACTCTTTGCTTCTCGAAAGAGTAAGGCCGTATGCGTAGTGACCCCAATATCGGATCCTCATATTATTGGGGCGATATTGGATTGCGCATAGCGAGTTCTATTCCTGTTGACGGTTGGTTCAATTAACGACGGGTCAACATCACCTTAGGGGTGGTGGGCCCGGGTGTTAAAGACCGAATTGGGAAATGCAAGTTGGACTTGCAAGGCGGAATGTGTTCCCGCTTCTCTTTATTGGAGTTGCAGTTTCTCATATTATTGGGATGTAACAAAGATAAAGAGGAGATCCCAGATCTGGCTGAGATATAATGGTAAGTATATCTCTTACAATGAAAGTGATTAAGGGAATGAACTTTCATTGTTGACATGGCAAGACAACTTTGATATAAAAACTCCTAAATCAAAGTATAATATGTGTATATATATAAATATATACCCTTATGCAAATTACTTATTTCAGATAATCCTTCATTAAACCCACTCAATGTTATACTCATTAATAACCAGTAGAATATCATGGATCGGACCCTTGATCCAGATATTGTACTTGCGATTGGACACATAATGTATGTGGTTGCAATGTGCAAGTTTCCTCATAATAATGAGAAGTGATAATTAAATAAGACAATAGGACTAAAACCCTAGGGTTTGTATGTCTCTATAAGTCTTGATCTTATCGAATGTACTTTTGAAGTGACATGTCGATGATGATCGTAATTATCAAATAATCCTTGTAAAAAAATCAATAAAGATATTCCGGCATACATATGTGCTCTTGACATTTAATCATGAATGACATGGTTCTCTACATCATGTAGAATGGTAGCTCTATTAGAGATAATGTATTCAAATTGTTTGAATACCTACCTGAACCGATACTTCAAAGAGTTTAGATGGATGTAGATGATGAGTGTCATCATTCTACTGTCTATACTCTAGTCATTCATGAAGCTTCATAATATTCATATTATATGAAGTTAAATGAAGCTTGTATGAATGTTGAAATACTCTTATATTGAAATTTTTGATTTTAACATAAGAGATCCTTGGTCTTGAGCAAAGGTTGCTTGTAGACAAAGGGAGCGCAGTGGAAGCATGGGTTGGACCCAAGTAAGAGGTATAATCAAATAGTTGACTGTACTTCTGTGACTTCCATATGACATCCAAAGAGTTGGATGAATGCCAATGCTGCAATAAGTTGATGTGTTGATAGTATGACTATCAAGTCTGTCTAGAATCCTCAGAAAAGGACTCGGATAGAGCATCAGTATAATCTACATATAATCATTGAAATTGACTTACTTATTTAATAAGGTAAAGTCTAATAATTGTATCTCAATCTTCTAATAACACTTGCAATTGGTTGCATATGTATTAGAATATTAGAAATTTGATCTTAAGGTTTATTGGTCATCCATGTTGAAAGTGGTGAAAGTGTTGCAACAATTTCCATGAGATCAATAGACTTCATATTTTCAGTGGGAGCCCTTAGTCTTAGAGAATGTCTCTATGACCTAGATATTAGAATACACTCATTGTTTATTTCTAATTGTTGGATATAAACATGAATTCTGTAATAAATCTATCATAAAGAGTTATGATGGAAATATTTCAGATAGTAATCTAAAATCTAGTGGACTCTATTAAATTAGAAAATTATTGAATGGTTCATTAAGATTTCTAATGCTGAAAATTAAACCTTTAAAAGATCAATAGGAGGATAAAGATCATTTGACAATGATCTGGCATCAAATTTTGGACATATGTCTGTTGATGAAATCAATGGACTGGTAAGGCATGAAACTTTAGATTGTCTAAAGATTCAAATCTTACATACTTATGATATTGTATTCAAAGTAGAATGTCCAATACACCCTTCCTTGGGAAAGGTGTAAGATGTCAAGGTATTAAGTATCTCATATATATTGATGTATGCAGATCATCTATATCATAGTAACATTATGGATATGTGATATCTGTTAGTGATTATGTATGATATGAGATTTCTTCTCTTCACTTAGAGAACTTTGAAATGTTCAAAGATTTCACAATTTTGGTTTAGAACCAAAGTTTGAAGGAAGATAAAATGAATTTGATCTAACCAAGGTAGCATGTACCTATTAGATGAATTCAAGAAATACCTTATGGAGATATGAATATCATTTCTGTCTCAATCCTCCTAATGAACCTTAACTCAAAGGAGTTGTAGGGAGATACAATTGATCATGTGTGACATGATTTAATCAATGATTAATCCTAGCATAATTATCTCTTAAGTTTCCAAGATATATATGTAGTAGAGACTGCATTATATCCTTAATAAGGTTCCATGTGATTAAGATGGAATCTGGCACTAGAGAGTGCTACTTCATTAGGAAAATAAAGGATGTATTGGATACCTACTTTATGACCTTGAGATTCTTAAAAGATCTAATCTTTGAGAATATGATTCTTATAGGATGACTCTCTTGAGAATCAAGATGAAAATGAAGTAAAGGAACTCATTTAATCTTGAAAAGATAATGAGGCTCCTGAAATCGGAAGCTAAAATAGATAATTAAAGATGAAACATTAATACCTCTTCAAATAAGTTTGAGGATGGATTCCATGTGTCAGTTAAATCTAACGATGATCGGATTTCATGTGATGAAGCTCCTGAGGATCATGACATGGAAAGATGGATGTTAGCAATAAAAGTCTAATGTAGACTTCATATACAAGTGTTGTATATGGACCCTCGAGGATCCACCTATATGGGTCAGACCCATTAAGGTGTAAATGGATCTTCAAGAGAAAGAGGAAACCTGATGAGAAGGTGTAGACCTTCAAAGCACGGTTCGTAGCCATGAGCTACACACCGAAGAGAAGACATCGCTTGCGATGAGACTTGCTCTCCAGTGACCTTGCTTTAACCCATCAGAATATTGCTAACTATAGCTGCACAACTTGACTATGGCATCTTCATGATGTGAGTCAAGATTGCATTCCTCTATGAATACCTCTCTGAGGATATCATATGAAGTAGCCCCAGGGCTTCATGGTTGAGGAAAGCAAGGTGTGCTAGCTGAAGAACTCCATCTTTGGACTCCAATAAGTTTCTTGTAGATGGAACATAAGATTTGAAGAAATCATAAATGTTGTGATTTCAGATAAAATCTTGATGAACCATGTGAAGCTTAGTGGGAGTGCCGTTGGTGTTCATCGTGCTAAATGTAGATAATATCCTAATCATTTGGAATGATCTAAGGATGATACTAGTAAGTGTTTTATAATTTGGTTGTTCCATACCTTGAGATATGATCTCGAGGATACCTCTTAGATCCTAGTTCTGAAGATGTTCAGAAGCAAAGAGAAGAGGATATTGGGACTGTCACATTTGTAGTACACCTTGGACATATTCTATTCTTAGAAATTCCAAGAAAGGCTTCCATCCCTTAAACATATGGTACTGACCTATTTAAAGGGATAGCACCTCAAAGAGTTGAGGAAGTGAATGCTAGAACTGCTTGCACTTGTGCATCAGTTATGAGAAGCTGAGTGTATGGTGAATGTGTACAGGAGCCAGATGTCTGCCATGCAGTGGGAGTAGTAAACTGTTACTAATCCTACTGTGGAGATAAAACACTTGATTGCAGTAATAATAAAATCTTCATAGATGATAAGACTTTTGAGATGTGATCTCAGAGTCTTATTTTCAAGTACTTAGGACTTTATAGATAGTGATCTAAAAGGTCTTAACTTTGGATACCTTTCGAGATAGTGATCTCTAGAGATAAAGGTATTCTAATAAGGATTATGGAAATACTGGTTATAACAAATTATTAAGCTATAGTGTCAAGGACCCTATAATAGCTTTAACAAAATTGAGTATTGGTTGCATGAGATGCAACATTCGCATTAGATGCGAACACTGTTACTGAGGATATGCAAGTGCCGTAAAAGGACTTGGCGTAGTCTCGCGGGAACAGAGTGACTGATCAACTTACCTAGCTATAGCCTATGATTGTCACATGAGTGTGGGTTTAAATGATTAGCCCATTAATGGCTCTTTGGGCTAGTGGGAGATTGTTGGACATGCGAGCCCACGGCGAGCCATTATGCAATAAATGTTATGCAATTCACTCCTTGATCTGAAATGAAGAATACATAATTTGCATAATAGGTCCCTTAGTGCAATTAGGGTTATGTACCATGGCCATCTTAATAATCATACAGCTGTTGATTCAATTATTGAATCATAGAGGCTGGTGCTTAGATGAATATCTAATGAGTTAGATTGAGGACTCATCAAGCACCGTCAAATGATTATTAAGAGATGATCTCCAGCCTGAGTAGGAGATGGCAATCCTATCTCATTTAGGTTGATATCTGACCGACCTCTTGATGCAGGTCCTCTGCATAGGAATAGAGATTCGGAGGTGTCAGATTAGTTAGGTCAAAGAGTTGACTTAACGAGATCGAGATAACCACAGTCCTATATCGTATGCTGTCACGATACAGACACACATCCTCTAACCGGAGACAGATATGTTACTATATGTCTGAGTATGTACATTTGGCAGACCAATAGGTTGATGACCTAATCAAGGTCTATACACCGGCGCGCTGGTGTGCATATAAGGGCATATGAGTAATACGATCTCTCAAAGGGATCATACAGGTTCACTACTGAACCGGAAGACATGAGCTCACTCATGAGATATTGGGAAGAATCAAATTCCGTGCGCACGGTCGTCTCGCTTTGGAAGCTTGACTGAATTTGTTGGTTTGATATATACTTTTGGAAAGTATATGATCAAGACCTAGGTATGATATATGCTTTTGGAAAGTATATGATCGATACCGACTCCCAATGATCGAATGAGAAACTTACTGATAAAACCCTGAAGTAGACAGTGTAAAGTTGATCTAATACTTCTGGTTTAATCTGAGTCTTCCAGTATGCAGGATGTACAGGTATTAGGAATACCTGAGGGTGATGTGATCATAAACGATTGTATAACCATGACGCTTCCATTCCTAGGGAGTGATGAAACGGGTTTGGATTTTAGTGACTCCTCTCAGTAGAGAAGTAATCTGATCTTAGTCCAAATGTTGGATATTGATCTGAATGTGATTCAGATTCAATGAGAAGATTAGATTTACGGTCTTGATTTAATCAAGCATTTATGGGAGGCCCGAGATCTGGATTTTGAGATGTGATCTCAATATCCATGTCACTATACGTGGAACAATACGATCGCCATGTCCTTATCTCCAAGTATTCGCGGAGAAAGTGCATTATCCTTGAAAGAGTTCATGGATAATTCTATTGTTGATATATGTATCCGAGCATTGAGAAAATGGATAATTAAATGTGATTTAATTATCATGAATAATATGAATTTGATTCATATTATAAAGAGAGTTATCTTAGATAATTAAATGTGATTTGATTATCAAAGATGTAGATAATATGAATGTGATTCATATTATTTGAGTACATGAGAATAAGTTATCCAATATAATTAAATATGATTTAATTGTTATGGATAAGAATAATGTGGATAGTAATATCCAATTATTCATAATATATTATAAATGTGGTTTATAATGTATTAGAGAGAGCTAATTATAATTTATATGTGTTGATTAATTATTATGTGTATTGGATACACATTGTGTAATTAATTGACAATGTAAATTACATGTTGTTTTGGGTTATGAATTTGATTCACAATTTTTCTATGGCAAGATTGCAATATTCTCAAATATAATTGTGAATTATTTTTGAAGAATAAAAAGCCAACAAAAGTTGTTGGAAATAAATAGAGGAGATTTTCAAGGAGATATGCAATCTCATGGATTTCCATGAGATTGCTCCCTCCATGGAAAGAGGGTGGGCGGCACATCATTCCCAAAAGGAATGTGTGGCCGTCCACATGGAAAGAGCATGGAGATGAAATCTCCATGCACATTCTCTCCTTATTTATTGGATTGATTTTGGATTAATTTGTATTTGATTTTGTCAAATATATTTTGATCTAAATTTGTTGGTTTTACCAACAACAATCTTAGCCATTGGATTGACATAAATCAATCTCACCCATTGATTTTATATGTCACATGGATTGAGATCCATGGATCCCAAAACCCTATAAATAGAGAGGCATACCCATGCTCTCTCTTTACACACACAATGCTTGAGAAGCATCTCTCTCTCTCTCTTTCTCTCTAGAGGTCAGCCCTCTCTCTCCCTCTCATGGCCGTCCACCATGGATGCCATGGAGAGGTTCTCCATCGCCGCGGCATCGTCGTTATGCTGCCCGTTCTTCTGCTCGTGGATCTCCGTCTCCTTCGGTGCGCCTCGCTCGTGAAGAAGACGTCGGATCTCGTGTGTCGAGATCAGGAGATCCGCCGCTTGGATCATCAACATGGATTGCGAGAAGCACGCGGTTCATCCCCGCGCTCGCAAGCGTCTCCTCCGTCGGATCGGACTTGAGACAGGAGGTCTCTTCGTTTAGAGACTCGATCGCAACCACGCTTCAAGAGGTAATCCTATTACTTGTTTGTGGTTTAGACGAAACGATTCGAGAAGTGTTCTTGGATCATGTGGTTTCGTCGTATAAAATTTTTAAATTCCGCTGCATCGAGCAACTAGTCCGACTAGTCGCTCTTCGTCGTATTCGATACGACGCACACGCTTCCGTGATGCGCTTGAGGATCTAACCATATCCTTCAGAGCCCCCCCTTCCCTAAGTGCACTTGTAAATGGGGGTTCTTCCTCTTCTTCTCTGGTGCTGCACACGAGGGTTGTAGTCTGGGAATGAGATGGGGCTCCTTGTTGACCTCTTTGTTAGAGGAGATGTGTTATGATCAGGTTCCCTCTTGGAGCTCTAGTACCTACAAAAGAATTTGACGCTCGAGATTTGGGATATTTGCTCAAACAGTTACGCCAGGGAAAATGGAGATGGTTGGTGCTCTTGTTGTATATGAAGGAAGAGGAGCAAGCCTTCAGTGACGTGCTCCACCAGAGATGGTGGGTTGTAAGGAGATATAAAGGAAGGTGAGGAGGTTTGTGAAGGCAGTGGTCGACCATTGTTCGGTGATATTTGGACTGACAAGGAGATGAAGATGGATTGGGAAATTGCATTTGACAGAGAACACAAAGTAAAAGAAGAAGATGAAATAGAAGGAGGATGAGGAATGGGATTAGGGGAAAGAGAGGAAAGAAGTTACCAGTGATGGGTTTCCTGGAAGGGTGCTAGAGATGTGAGGACTCCACGGTGATCACCTCGAGAAGTTCCGGTTCGAAGCTCTAACAGCTCGATGGTGTACATATCTACAACAAGGTCCTTGAAGGGACCTTAAATGGGGGCGACGATGGGGTTTTATGGGAAGGATGGTAAGCCTCGCGTGATTCTCGGGTGGTTGGTTAGGATCGAGGGTAGGTCAACAAGGGTGGCTGGAGGTTATTGGTTGGAGATAGGATAAGGGAGAGAGGGAGAGAGAGAGGAGGATGTGGTTTGGTCGTCGGCCATTGAGGAGGATGAAGGATGCATGAGGAATGAGATGGTTTTAGGATCATCCGATCATTCCCAGATCAAAGGGACCTGGATGCGACACGTAGTAAGGGAAGAGGTAGAAAGGGAGAAGGGCTTGAGGTGGCATGGATCATTGGATTGTGTTCATATCAAACGGTTCAGATGACGTGCAACTAGAGGAAGAGGGGACGACATGTGGTTGCTCCAGAAGTGGTCACATGTCACTCCCACAAAAATCAAAAACATAAAACCAAATAAAAATAAAAATAAAAATACTAAATTTCCTTAAAATAAAAAATTACCTCTATGAAAGTTGTTCGTCTTGACGAGATATATAATTTTTTGAAGAATTGAAAATCAAAAGACCCCGTATGTAAAAAATACATTTTTGGTAGTATTTTATGTACATGAAATGCCAAATTATTTTAGTTTTGATTTTTTGTGATTTTTAATAAAATAGAAGTTGAAAATTAAAAAATATATATTTACACATTAATTTATTTTTTGATATTTTTGATAATGAAGAAAATAAAGAAATAAACTAAAGAGATGTATGTATATACTGTATATACATACTCAGAACAATTTGCTTTCTTTGCTTTTTCTATTTTCTATTTTTATTTTGTAGAATTTATTAAAATACAACTCAAATGAAAGAAATGAAAAAGAAATAACTCAAAAAGAGTTAATATAATATATAAAATGATGAGTTAAACATCAATGAATATATAAGATCGGATGATGGTTGTGCGTCTTATTCCTCCGGGCCGCCGCCTCCTGCGACAGACGTGGTTGGGCTCCGGCGAAGCCCTCCTGGCTCCCCTGCCTTGTTCCTCGCTCGGAGAAGATGCCCAGGGACTCCTAGGCAGCTAGGAATGATCGTGGAAGCGTCAGGGAGCCGTCGGAGGTTATGGATGAGACTGGGGATGTCTATAGGCCGGTAGCGACGAAGCTCGAAGTAGCTCCGGCAAAGGTCCGATCAGTGTCGAAGAGGGTACCTGCAAGGTTAGGGTATGCCAAAAGATGGTGCTCGTGTTCGCGTGAAGTGTAGTGAGTGCTTGAGGCCTTCTGGAGTGAAGTGGTGAGCGGGCGGTTGTGTTCTTCTGTCGTGACCGGCGGAGCGATGGTCAGAAGTGGATTGATGTGTCGTGAAGGTGAATGGAAGGTAGGGCGAAGATGAGAGCTCCAAGGCAGAGCTCAGGAGATGGTCAGCGGAATGTGTTGACGAGCGAGGGAGGCGGTAAAAATAGGAGAAAATCGAAGGAAAAGAAGAAGAAGATCGGAGGAGGAATGGAGGAGGCTACTTGGGATTGGAGCTCGACGGGGAGTCTCTGGTCGTCGCTCGAGGGTTGGTAGCATCCCGAGCTCATGCAGCTCGAAGGAGGAGCTGCTGCACGGCGAAGCTCGTCGTGAATCTCGTCGGAGAGGGGAACACCGTCGTCGCTCGCTCTCAATCCTAGTCTCTGTCACCGATAGGTAGAAGGGAGCTCTGGTATCTCTCGTGCAAGGGCGGATGGGGTTGAAGCTTGCCGGAGGTAGAGTATTTATTGGGAGAAGGTAGAGGTCCGGGTGATGGAGGAGGTGGTTTGCGTGGAGTGTATGGAGCGAGGGAGAGGGGGTCATGGCGATCGTGGTTGCTGGCGAGGATGATGGTTGATGGGTCTACGTCGTGGGATCATTGGGAAGTGGAGGTGGTGGCGGAAGGAGCGAGGGAAATGGGAAGGGGGAAGATGGTGCGTGAGAGGGGCAGGGATTAGAGCAGGGCGGTATGATCGGGTGACGCAGGTCACGCCACGTAGCGTGCGCTTAGGCAGGCAAAACCAGACAATGATGATGAGATTAGGGGACGGATCGAAGGGTGCGAATCTCACGGGAATCGAAGGAGGGGATGCAATCGATGAATGGAGGATCAAAAGGCGTAGATAGCGCTAAATGGAGAGCTGCGGTGGAGGCGCAAGTGATCGACCTAGATGCGATGTAGGCCTTGATCAGACGGCTGCTAGGTGACGCGACCATGGACGACCTGGATCTGAAGGAAGTGGAAGCCATCAGATGGTGGAGGAAAAGGGCACGTGGCACGCAATGGAATGGGCCGCATGGCGCAACCAGAGGGTGCCACGTGGCTCAATCAGATTGGTCGAGGAAAGAAGGTGAAATAAGAAGGTGAAAATGGTCGAATTTGGAAAAACTCAAAACATGAAAGTTGTAGATCTCGATGAGATCTACAAGTTTCATGTTGACCAAAAATGAACGAGGTCAAATGAAGTGATAAAA
Organism: Ottelia alismoides; assembly: GCA_037367405.1. NCBI lineage: Eukaryota > Viridiplantae > Streptophyta > Magnoliopsida > Alismatales > Hydrocharitaceae > Ottelia > Ottelia alismoides. The sequence goes on along the minus strand of JAZKJV010000566.1, from coordinate 80,318 downwards.
TGCAAGGGTACAAATATAAGTACATATATTATACAATGGGCGCTCAAAATCCAAGTTTTGCATACGAGCTCTGATTTTAATGAAATCGGTCTCATTTTGAAGTCTCTAAATGTATATTATTTTAAAAGTGAGTAGACCTAGATCGAAGGCTGTTTGAGAGGGATATATGCATTTTAAGGTCCATGATCTCAAACTTGGATTGGGGTTTTATTGGTCAATTTTACAAGTTAGCATTTTTTTGGTATTTTTTTGTATTAGTGTTAGTAATATATACAGTATAAAGTTAAATTTATGGGTTTTAGAGTTAGTATAAAATATATACAAATGATTGATTTTTATAAGTGACTTGGGCTTCTTATTTAATGCAGATGTGAATGCTAAAATACAAATGTTATCAATGTATGACTAAATACTAATTATGCAATATAGGTGGAAATATGCCTCTAATTACTCACGAACAAGGCTCTAATTTTAACTTTTTGAGCGATGAATCACATATTCATCAACCCTATACACTTAAACCTTGCCCGTCCCCGAGCAACTAAAATGAAATGCAAAAGTGAAATGAAATTGGGTTCCATACCAAGGTCATGAACAAAATTTGAAAATGGAGCTTGATTTGACCTTTGGATTAATTGTGTGGCGGAACCTTATTGGGATCTGAACTTAAGACCTAACAGACTTCAAGTTCTACAAGTCTTCTATTTAAGAAGCCTCAACCGTCAGATCAGAACAAATCCTCATATGCAAATTTCTGATGACTATGATTCTTACTTGTCACGTGTAAGTGAAAAATAGCTCTCCACATCAGAAATGGCTAAGAACCAGCCTCCTCTAACAAGTTAACTCTAATTCCCCGGTCCGGTAACTCTTTCCTCGAGGAGAGGGGTATTCCCTTCTAAGTTCAATTGCGACCAGCTCAAGAGGAGGGGTGGAGAAAAGAATGGACGGTAGCCAGTGTAGCTACCTATCCTAGGATGCCTGACCAGTGTAGCCAAGCCATCCAGCTGCAAGCTTTTGCTAATATACATACTCCAACATGCATCTTATTTTTACTCAGGCCTGTCTTATTTTTTTTGGAGTTCTTGCATTTTTTTGAACTATATACAAGGTGCAGCATGTACATCAGGAGTTTTTCCTCTTGAGCCAGTAGACTATCCCTCTTTTGAAGCACTATTGCAACCCACAACATCCCGTCCTTAGATGTCAACACCACCAGACTAGGTTGAGATGCACTTCCCTCCCTAGAGGAGGACGGATGTTTCCACCCATGTGCTACTCCAAGCCAAAGGATTCTACCTCCTTCCCACCTCATCAATGAAGATCTATGTCATGGTGCTTGTCCAAGTTAGGTCACTGTCTAAAAGAATCATGTGTGTGCACGAGATATTCTATTTAGACTAATCAAGATAACATGTGAACATAGACTTGCGGACTCAAAGAATTAAGTCACTTTGACCTGAAAAAATCTTAACTCCAGTTCCTATAAGGTTCCTTTGAAATTAGGTGGATTAGGGTCAAATCAAGCCCTTCCTCAACATCTATTCATAATTTGGTTCAGAACCCACTAACTTTTCACTTTACATATGCTAGATATGCAGATGAAGTGCAGATGACATGCTATGTAGATTAATGCAAGACTCTTTTTTTCCTTTCTTTTTCGATGCAGATATGCAAGAGTAAATAAGAAGCCTTTAAATTTTTTCACTAAATTATACAAGCGTATTATAAATATACATGTATTTTACAAAAAAAAATCAATTTTTTACCCACCCCATAATTACTGTATAGTATATAAAAAATAAGCAAAAGTACGAGCTATGGGTAAAGTATATATGTAATATATACATGACCCCTATACTTAGTGTGTGCTATATCCTCATAGCACGAAAAACGAGGAAAAATACATAGCTCGTGGTAAGCGTAGGAGAGCTAAAATAAGAAAAATGTATAGAAGTTGTCCCGTCCCCTATACTTAGGCTCTGGCAGCCTAAGTGTAGAAGAAGATCAAAAATGGGACGGGCGAGGTCAAGAGAGGAAATGGATGAGAATATATACATGGCAGGCATCGGTTCCCCTATACTTAGGCTCTGGTCAGCCTAAGTATAGGACAGGAGTGAGTATAAAACCGATGGGATCTGGAGGATGTACATCGAATGGTGAAAAAGACTCGGGTCACTCTCTCCCCTATACTTAGGATCTGGTCATCCTAAGTATAGTCGTAAAATGAAAAGATATGAAGCCGAGGAGAGTGATTCGAATCACTAGGGAGGGAGGGAAAGAAAATATATACAATAAGGGTGAGTATATACAAGGATCATGATCTGAATCTTTTTGATGCTGCTGATGGCGAGAGCTTATTGTTGCAAGGTCTCATGCACAGCTTTATGTGTGTCTACTGAGTCTGCCTCACGCATGAAAACAATCTCCTCAACATGGACTAACTGTTCATTGGGCTCGACAAAGTGTTTCCGCAGTTGTCCATTAACTAGGGATGTATGTGCTCCATCTGTAAGATCTGAGATCTCTACGCATCCACTATCATGCACAGCACGGACTATGAATGGACCTGTCCACTTGGATTTCAGCTTACCTTGGAAAACCTTCAGCCTCGCATTGAACAACCATACCTTCTGTCCAGGAACAAAGGTCTTTCATCTGATATATCTATCGTGCCAACGCTTTACCTTGTCCTTGTACACCAAACTGTTGTCATATGCTCGGTTTCTGACTTCCACAAGTTCATTCAGATCCATCTCTCTCTGTTTCTGCCCTAGGTGTGTGTTCTAGTTAACCTTCTTGATTGCCGATTCGGATTTGTACACTAGCTCAGCGGGCAAATGGCATGGCTTTCCAAACACCATTCTGAATGGGGAGGTTCCTAAAGATGTCTTGTAAGCTGTCCTATAAGCCCAAAGAACCTGATCCAAAATCTGAGACCAATCCTTCTTGTCTGGGCTGACAAGCTTCTGCAATATGGTCTTCACCTCCCTATTCGATGCCTCTGTCATGCCATGGGTCTGTGGGTGTTAAGGACTAGCGACACGGTGTTCGATGTCGTAATCCTTCAAGATTTTCTTCACTTCTCTATTCACAAAGTGGCTACCCCCATCGGATATCAACACTTTAGGGATCCCGAACCTGGAGATGATGTGATCTCTAATGAATTTACAGACAGTCCTGCTGTCTGCGGCTCGGGTCAGGATAGCCTCCACCCACCTTGACATATAGTCCACCGCAAGAAGGATGTACTCGAAACCATGGCTAACCGGGAATGGGCCCATGAAGTCGATGCCTCACACGTCAAAGACATCACAAATAATGACAGGTTGCATCAACATCTCATCCTTGGAACCAACGATTCCTCCCATTCGCTAGCATACTGGGCACGACTTCACAAAGATGAGCGCACCACAAAACAGAGTCGACCAGTATAAGCCACATTGAAGTACCTTCCATGCGGTCCTCTTCCCGGAGTGGTGTCCTCCTGCCTCCAGACTGTGGCACAAAGTAAGGACACTCTGATATTCCTCCTGAGGAATACACCGTCTCCAAACACAATCCGATCCTTCAAAGAAAAGGATCGGATCTTCCCAATGGTAATGTCTTGCATCGACTTAAGCCGGTCTATGTGGCTCTCGGGCCAATCTTCGGGAACTTTCTTTGAGACAAGATAGTTCACTATATTGGTACCATGGGAGTGAGTCGATAACAAAAACCGACTCGTCGGGGAACGAGTCTCGAATAGGCATATCATCAGAAGTATCAAGATTTTCGTGATGGGAGAGGTGATCAGCCACTACGTTCTTCTTTTCAGGTTTATCTCTAATGTCCAAATCAAATTCCTGTATAAGTAAAATCTACCTAAGAAGACGCGCCTTCGCGTCCTTCTTTTCCATTAAGTATCGTAGTGATGTGTGGTCCGTTAACATAATCACCTTAGATCTAATTAGATGCGATCTGAACTTATCCAAGGCGAACACTACCACAAGCATCTCCTTTTCGGTAACTGTATAGTTACACTGAGCAGTATCAAGCACTTTGCTTGCGTAGTGTATGGTAAATGGGACGTCATCCTTCCTCTGTCCTAACACAGCCCCAACAGCAAAATCTGAGGCGTCTGTCATGATCTCAAAAGGAAGAGACCAATCTGGGTCTTGTAGGATCGGGACGTCCATAATCATCCCTTGTAATTGCTTAAAGGCCTCAAGATATTTATGATCGACAATAAACTCCATGTTTTTGCCTAAAAGATTAGTTAGCGGTCGGGCAATCTTCGAAAAATCCTTGATAAATCTCCGATAAAATCCAATATGCCTGAGGAATGACCGCAATTGTTTTACGTTGGTTGGTGGCTGGAGTCGTCTGATCACGTCCACCTTGGCATGATCAACCTCCATTCCTCTCCTGGAGATGACATGCCCCAACACAATACCATCCATCACCATGAAGTGACTTTTCTCACATGAGAGCACCAGATTAACCTCACAATACCTTTTGAGGACTCGATCCAGATTCCTGAGATAGGAATTGAAGGAATCGCCATGGACCGAGAAGTCATCCATGAAGACTTCCAGGAATTCACTGACCATTTCAGCGAATACTACAAACATGCACTTTTAAAATATACTGGGAGCATTGCATAACCCAAAAGACGTGCGCCTGAAAGCATAGGTGCCAAAGGGGCATGTGAAAGTGATTTTCTCCTGATCCTCAAGAGCAATGGCTACTTGATTGTAGACCTAGAATCCATCTAAGAAGCAGAAGAATTCTTTTCCCGCTAATCATTCTAAGATCTGATCAATGAATGGTAGGGGAAAATGATCCTTCTTCATCGCGGCATTCAAGCGTATGTAATCCATACAGACATGCCACGACGTGGGTACTCGTGTCACAATCTCCTCTCCGTCCTCATTGGCGGTCGTCGGAATTCCCGACTTTTTCGGGACAACATGGATAGGTGTCACCCACTTGAAGTATGAGATAGGGTAAATAAAACCCGCATCACACCATTTCTCTATCTCCTTCTTCACTACCTCTCGTAAATTTGGATTCAACCTACGTTGGAATTCACGAGAGGGTTTAGTCTCATTCTCTATGTAGATATGGTGCGAACACAGAGCGAGATTTATCCCGTGGAGATCGGAGATGCTCCAGCCTATCACCTTGCGGTTTTTCTCCAGGATCTCTTGCAAACGATATTCCTGCTCCTCGGTCAATCGTGAGATGATGATGACCGGATACTTCCTTTCTTGTCCCATAAGGAAGGTGTATTTAAGTGTTGTGGGTAATGATTTGAGTTTAGTCAAGGTTTGATCATCAAGGAAGTCTAGCTCAATCAGTTCTGGATCTGTACCGGTAGTGCTAGATCTATCTTTGAAGTAACTGCCACCAACTTTTAGCTCTGGAGTCGGATCGTCAAAAGTCTCCAAGCAGTCGGCAAAAGCCACGTCTGACTCATCATCCTCATCTTCTGATTGTCCTAAAGAGGGAAGGACTAACATGCCCAACTGGACCTCTACATCATCGAAGATGTAGGGGGATGCATTTTCTGCGCCGTACTTGTTCCTAAGGTTCTCACAAACTATCTCATGCACAAGATCTTCTCCGGAGGAGAGGGACTCATTGGTGTTAGCTGGGTTCTGTCTCCATGGCCCAACGGTGTCTACATGAACACAATCTACTTCTGATGAAGAGTACTCGGTGCTGGATTCAGAATTTGGACTCTGCCACCTTGTCTGCTTCATCTCAAGTTCCTCATCTCTGCCTGGAGTTTGGAAATGAATCTTCCCGATCTTGTAATCAAATAAGGCCCTCGTTGTTCTGAGGAAGGGCCTTCCTAGGATGATCTGGGAATCTCTTCAATTTCAAAGGGTCTCCATATCAATGACTGTAAAGTCCACCATGTAATCCTGACCCTCGACTTTGATGATTACGTTCCTCAATTCTCCCTGGGACCTCTTAGTTGATTTGTCTGCGAACTTGAGTAAGGCTCTGGATTTCCTAAGAGGTCCTAGATTTAGCCGCTCATAGAGGACCGTAGGCATCAGATTAATTGAGGATCCATTATCTAGGAGAGTGTGTGCAAACGCGGTGTCATCGACATAACTCACCACATAATGGGCACCCATGTCCCTTCGTTTCCTTGAAAACACATTCTTAATTGCGCAAGTAGTGGCTACTGATAGAACGTACTTTTCAACACGGCTTTTGGTCTTACTGCTGACCCTAGTAGGTGTGCATCTTACCTTAAGGTACTTCTGAAATGCAGGTGTCATGTCCACATACTTATCGAAGGGGATTGTGACCTTGATATATTTATTGCAGAACTCTGCCATCTCAGGGTCATCTTTTTGGATTTTCTTTGTTTTCTTCTTTCCACGGGGGAAAGGGATTATTGAAGTTAACTCAGGTTCTGAAACTAAAAGATCTTCATTGAAATGGGAAATTGAGTTCTTTACAGGACATTGACTCTGACTCTGACATGGACTCGGACGAAAAAGAAATTCTTTTAGCGAAACAGGTGATGCGTCTCCCGTGACTTCTGGGACGTCCTCCTCAGATGGAGGTGCGGGCTCCTCATCTAGTTCGTCGGATTTACTGTTGGTGCTCCTCTCCTTCTTCTTTGAGGATATGGAAATCCTCTTATTCTGCGGGTGGTGGTGATGGTGGTGCTGCTCCTCTGCCTCCAAGTTCTCCTCGGTAGAGACTTGGCGACGTCTTTCTCTTGTGCCCATGCCCGATCAGGTACAGTCACGGTCCTTCCACTCCTGAGGGACATATGATTTACATTATCGTACGAAAGGATATCATACGAAAGGATCTCATGTTCAGATAGAGAATGATCTAAATAGTGTACCTGATTGCGTGGTCGGTTCTGACCCTGATTCAAGCTATTTGGGTTGGCCTGAACCTAGGCGGGAATTGGAGTCTTTGGCGCCATCTGCTGATCCAGGGTACGTAAAACACGGTTCAAATCTGTTTTGGTATCCAGGTAGTCATTCTGTATCTACTGGACCCTATCAGTCAGGGTCTGGATGGCCAAGGTGAGGGACTCCAATTCACTAGTGGGTGGGGCTTGCTACTGCTGACTAGAGGTCGAGTGATTCGGATGTTTATACTGACCCTGCTGGCCATGCCTATACTGCTGCTGGTGGGAAGGTGTGGAGGGCCCTACTGGCTCGAGTGAAATGTGCGCTGTTGCTGGTGCTGCTGAGGCTGGTACCCTTGTCTGGGCCGGGACTGTACAAAGTGCGGTGCAGGGACGGAGCTGGTTTCCTAGTAAGCTAGAGAAGGTCGGTGTGGCTGACCGTTCCCTATCCCCGATTGTCTGTCGACGGGGTCATGGTTGTACCACAACACGTTGATCTCGAACACTTGCGAAGGCTCCTCGTATACCGTCTCCACCTGTGGGGGTGTGTGCTGCTCCTGCTGAGTGTACTGTTGCTCCTCAACCTTGCTACTCTGAGGCCCTTGTACATGCTCCTGTACAAGATGAACTCGATGTACAGGTACATGTGGTGTAGAAGGGGAAGGTGGTCGTATCTTGGCTATCTTCTCAGTCAATTCCTCCACTTTCTTCGGCAATCATGAAAGCACCTCAAGGTCGGTGACCCTCTTGTGGATCTGCTCTACCATGGTGAGCTTATCAGCTATTATCCCCATGCTGGGGATGAGGTTATCTGTCAGATCCGTTATAGTCCTCCTAGTTGTCTCATTAGATAGGCTTGAGGGAGGCAACTAATAGGCCCTGGTGGCATGAGACCTGCCTGTTTCCGCCATCTGCTCCAGAATTTTCCATATGGCATCTTCGTTCTTATTGAGATAGCTTCCTCCACAGGCTGCACTCACTAACCCCTGCATTTCCGGGGTCATGCCACATAACAAGGTCTGGACTAAGATCGCTTTGGTAATGCCATGGTAGGGGCACTTTTGAGTTAAGTCATTGAATCTATCCCATGCTTCATGAAATGGTTCATGGGGGCCCTGGGAAAAGTTAGCGATCTTGGTCCTTATCTGGTTAGTCATACTGAGTGGGTAGAACATCTTCAAGAATAAATCCTTAAACTGCATCCAGGTCATACATCTAACCCCGAGATTTTTCAGCCAATGAGCAGCCATATCTCCTAAGGCAAACAGGGTAGCCTTCAACCTGATGTAATCTTGTCCAACCCTAAGGTGACTAAGTGATGAATCTCTGTTTCATCATCTTTATTCTATCATTTTGGCCTTAAAAATCCTGGTAAATGAGTGTAAATAGGCTTAATTCATGCATTTTATCATCCATGCATTATTCTGTAAATAGTGTATAAAATACTGTTTTTAAAGCTAAAATTATAGAATAAAGAAAAGAAAAGAAAAAGAATAAAATATTATAAATATTTTATGACCCAAAATCCTGAGACCTAAGCATCTCGATGACTAAGTCGACAAGGAATAAAGTAGGGGGAGATAAGTGCCAAAATACAATAAAATTCCCTTTTATTTAATTCGTTCTTTATTCATTTTTGGGACCTATTTTTAATTTCACTTTTTATAATTCAAATAAAAAACTTTGTACATGAAAGTTGTAGATAATTAAGTAAAGAAAAATACAAAATTTATTTCATACAAAAATAACGTATAGATAAAAAGTTACGATCAAAATAAGTTTCCAAAATCCCAACTTCCCAGACCTGTATCTCTCAAATAAAAACTCGAAATGTATTAAAATCACTTTAGTTGTATATAACTTTTAATAAGCTATTTAATGAAGGTGGTTTCATATACGGTATGAAAGTTGAGTTTTGGATCCCTATTGTATACCTATACCGATTAAAATATTCATTTTATTAATTAATCATTATTTTTGCAATTTTATATTTTTATATTTTTATAAAAATTATTTATAATATATGTGTATATTAAAACAAGAATAAAACACTTTAAAAATAAAAATAAAATACTTTTGTACAATACATATGTAAAATACCTATAACTATACCTATATAAATAATACTTCTATTTATTTAATTATATATAATACATCAGAAAGTAAAATTAAAATATATTTGAGTATATAAAAATAAGTTATAAATATATAAAATAATAAACAAAATTAATAAAATTAAATATACAAAATAAAAATAAAACATTAAAATATATAGATAAGTATACCTATATAGCCCCTAAAAGGGAACTTGTAATTTTAAACCTCTAAAAAATAAATAAAAATCATAATAAAATTTTTTTTGAAAATAATAAATATTTTTCATTTAATAACCTAAAATTAATAAAATCATTTATTACTTTAAATTGAATTTTGAAATATTTTTTCCAGGCTTTTTCCTGGTTGGTCCACGTGGACCAACCAGGAGGGTCGGAGAGTTGACCCACGGTCAACTCTCTGACCCACTGCTTGTGTCTCGGACATCCTGCAGTTTTTACCTCATTTCAAGGATTTTTGGGGCTTGACCCTTTCACCATCTCGCGTTGGGCCCTTGATGACTTGTCTTCCTCGATCTATGGTGATTCACACCCAAGCTTCACATCGGGCTTTGGATCACTGCATCGAGAGATTCGCATCGTTCGTGGGAGTTACTCGTCAACATACATAAAATCTACCCCTGACTTCCCTTTGACTCTTGATCACTCTTCCACCCGTGAAACCCAAACCTTGGAGCTTGCAAACCTTCCCGGTGCAGCAGGAGTGGGTTGCACTCGTCAGGAGGAAGTGCGAGCATTGAATCGAGCGGATCCAGCTCGCCGGAGTAGGGCTGCCCAAGCTAGTCGCCGGCGACCCCCTTGGTGAGTTTCTCCTTTCTTTTGTGCTCTTTTACATCGTTAGGATACCATGAGTTTATTCTCGCGGATCTTTTCCATCGATTCGATCCCAAAAAACGCAAAAACCTTTAGATCCTTGTCCGACCGAGCTTCAAGTTGGCTGGCCGACGTCAATCAATCCACCCTCGCATATCCATTCATTTCCACCTCTCCGTAGGGTCGAGGCAACTTGCCCTCGACCCTTTCACCCATTTTTTGCAGGTCTCGCATCTTACTCGCACTTGGAGCTCATTTTAGTATGCGGTCGAGGTTCCTAGAGCTCGTCAGCTCCGTAGCCCTCGCGCGCATCCTCCAGCCGTCATCGGAGCTTTTTGGAGCTGCCAGCATGAAGGGGACCGCACCTGGATCAGCCTCGGCCATTTTGAAGCCTAAAAAAGCGCCGGAGAGGGGGGATCGAGATCAGGGAAGCACGCCTCGCCGGAGACGCTTCCCTGTTCTTCCTCCCATGTTTTGAGCCGTCCGATTATGCCTTGGCCTCCAGGTGTACAACATCCGTTGGATTCGCTGCATCTCGCACCATCAGATCTCCATCTGGGATCTAATCCCAGCCGTTGTCAGCTAATCGGCATCACACGTCTGTAGGTCGACACATGGCAAGTGGATCAGCACCCGCCGTCGGATCGCGCTTGGTGTGGGTAATTTGCACTCAAGCCTGTCCATTTTTGTAATATTTATTTAGTATTAAATCTTCCCTCGGACGTTCATTATATTTTGTAAAATTTGCATATCAGCCCAGAACTTTCCACTATTTGCAAACAGGTCCTTGGCTACGTCACCTCACGTAACTGGTGCACGCGAGGTGTGACCATTTTGCAGGGGACCCCCGGTTGTTTTGGTGATTTCTATTTAGTCCTAAAATGTTTTAAATCAGTTATAATATTTTTGTTCATATTGCATTTTAGCCCCCAAGCTTCTGAAAATTACATATAGGTCCATACCAGGCACGCGACAATCACATGCGGGTTTGGTCTTTTTGCAGAGATACGCCTGAACTTGTGGTTATTTGTGGTTGGTCCGTAAATATTTTCAATTAGTTATATATTTCTGAGAAAATTGCACGTTGGCCCTCAAACTTTTCCATATTTACAAAAATACCCATGCTAGTGTGTATTTTTCTTTGTTTTCTCTATTTATTTCATGCATCTATAAAATCCTAAAAAAATCCCAAAAATAAAGTTAAGTTCCTGTTGCATTGCACTTTAACACCATATTTTTATTTTTCATTTTTGAGCCTTTTTTTATATTTATAAAAATCAAAAATATGCATTTTCATCCCTATTTGAACTAGAAAATACATAAAAATTATAAAAAGTTTTTGAAAAATTCCAAAAAGTTATATTTTGTATATTTTAGTGTTTTTAACCTTCAGACCAAAAATCACTAAAAAATATAAAAGAAAACTCAAAATAGAAAACACTAATAATCTCTATAAAAATATATAAATCCATAAAAAAATCACAAAAATATAGTTTATGTACCTAAATTTTCTCTGTATTATTATCTTTATATTAAAATTAATTTGGTAATTTTTCTACTCTGTTTTGTATTTTATTTCTTTATTTTAGTTTGGATTTATATTTTATTCCCTGTTTGGAGTAATTTGGATTTTAAAAATACCAAAAAATAAGCAAAATTATAGAAAAATCACAAAAACATTAGAAAATTATAAAAATCATAAAAAAATATTTTGTTTCTTGAATTTTTCTTATTTTACCTATTTTTATAAATACATTATCTCTCTTTCCCTTCTTATATATATATATCTTATTTTATAGAAAAAGAAAATATAAAATATAAAATATAAAAAGAAAAGACAAAAACAGAAAATTAAAAATCAAAATACAAAAAAATATAAAATTAAAAAATTAAAAAAAATAAATGTTAAAAACCCACAAAAGCTTCAATTTGGCTAAGTGATTGAAATGATATTGGGTGCTTGATTTTTATCTTGCCTGCTTTACTCTTTTGCTTCCTGTGATCGACCCCTACTTGCTTGTCAGCATACAATTTTAGTAGGGTATAATACATTTTAACTCTTGCTCTTAATTGCTCAATTATCTGTGTGAATTACTTGTTGATTAGCGAAAGGATCCGAGTAATCGCCTCAGCGGTAGTGAGCCAGAATTGTCAGGCCATTATTTTGCGACTCCCATCTTTCCGTTTTTCAAATGGCGTCGTAGTCGGGGAGCATCGGCTTGTAGAGTAGACTTTTATCCTTTTACTTGCTTATTTTTTATTATCTCTCTTTATTTGATCATTAATTTTGAACTGTCTGACATCTCTTTCTTGTCTTCTTGCGAGGGACCACGGACCGAGGAGGATCGCCTAGGTGATTCTACGCAGTCTTGGGAAGCGGAGTCGGCTATTCTACCTTAGCCGGTAGGAGAGAACATGAGGCTCTTAAGAGAGAGGGAGGATAGTTTAGGTTTTTATTTTTGGTGAGAAAGAGATTTATTTATAATTAAAATTGTAATAATACAGGTACTCAGGACTTTGGACACTCGGTCCCAATTTCCAAGTGTTTGTTCACTTGGGGGCTCACCATGATTTTTGATGGATTTCATCGCCTTTTTTATTTTATTTCCTGATTTTGGTTTTCTTTATTTTATGGAATGAGTCCTTAGTCTTTAGGCTTGCTTAATCGTGTAATCTAAGGCCAAACACCTAATAACCCTTGCATGTACCTATATTCTTTACAATTGGACTTATAAATTAATTAATTGATGTAGTACTCAGTCTCGAAGTCGCGTACCGCTAGAGGTCGTATACAGCACATGCATGACCCGTTATGGCGGGAACCGATCGGCATCAGAGACCAGACATAGGCTTCATTCTAAGTACTTAGCATTTGATTCTTCACATGTAGCAATTGCCTGCTTAGGACGATTTCGGTGTGCATATCAGCATTTAGTATAGGTTTACAAATTCATGTTTTGCATCCCGCATGTAGAGAGCTGGGAGGCACTGTAAGTCTACTAACTGAGCATTCATCATTTAGGCACTAAGGTGAGATTTCCATCTTAGGGTCGCCTTGCATTGCTTTTCCGATCTTCTCCCTCTCTTTTTGGATCAATTAGGAATCAAAGAAAACATCAAACGTTAGGCGCATGTATTGAATCTACTCAAAACAAGTGATAACACAAAAAAAATTAAAAAAAGGGACTGCTCAAAATACTTGACCTAAATAAAATTGATTAATTGGACTCACTGCCTTGGGGTGAGAAAAACCCTCATTTGTTTTCAGGTTGCATTGGAAGGTCTCCTTCCCAGTGAGAAGAGCGACTTCGTAAGGATTAGAGCCCAAAACCCAGTATGTGGTTGCCTTGTGTATCGCTTGGATTTCTGAAGTATTGGAGCTTCTATCGTACGTAGATGAGCAGGGCTTGGTCGGCAATGGTGCTCTCTATTGTGTAGAGCATTGACCTTATCCAAAGTATTGATCATAGGCCACGCCTTCATGGGGGTGTCTGGCTCATCATCTTGCGTCCGAGTAGGTTCTTGCACGCTCACGGGTGATTCCGTTGCGAGCGAGTTCCGAAGTATTGGTTTCACCTATCGGCTTCCTCCCTCTATTTCTTTGGCTAAGTAGGGATCTAGTAAGGGTTACAAGGACCATAAAAAGTATAGACTACATGTTACGAAGGAGGAGGACAAGTACAGGATACTTTTCTGGTAGTACTCTCGTTCCTATAGGCGTAGCGCTCTAAGGACTCGTTACAAGAAAAATTGCCTGAATTCAAATCTAAAAACAACAAAGATAATTGCTGAACCTTCACGGCTTCACGGGTCGAGTTGGTGAATCCATTGTTTTGAGGTTTGAATGATTAGCCTTATTAAGGTCAAGTTAAAAAACATCGTGCATTTGCGTAATTTTGCTCTCCTTCCATTTAACCCTCGCTCATTGTGAACCTTCTACTGTTTTACATTCATTTTATTTCTTGTCTACCTTTGTACTCTTCATCCATCGTCTATCCCTTTTGACCCTCTAAAGATGTCGTCACACGAATGGTTTAGTCGGGATTCCGCTGACGTCCACATCGATTCCGTGTCACCAATTTCTTCAATAAGTCGGGGTGATCTCCAATAAGTTAGTTCGGATATTGCAAATTTCTCCTTGGACTCCCCTATTCTCTCTTCTTTCAACACTCGCCTTTCCCCAATAAATCCGTTGTTCGGGATGGACTTGCAACCCGAATTGGCTCTTCCCCTTCAAATAAACTGGGATTACTCTTGTCCTAGAATTAACCCTATGTGGATGGAGATCGATTTCAGTCATTATCTTATGCTCCGTTCACAGTACTCTGGGATTGACCTTAATTCCATACTCATCTCAGCAGTTGGTGTTCAGAAAGAAAGTGATCAGGGTTTACTCCGTCATGCAGATTCTCAACCTAATCACGAACCCGATTTCAAGCCAGAAAGCCAAGCAGAATCTGATATGGCCGGTGGAAGAGGAAAGGGACCGCAGCCCCAACCTGAAGCAGAAGTCAACCCTGGGGAAGGGCAGTATACCATGAAGAATGATGTCAATAGCCAGCTGCTTGCATCCATACAAGCAATTCAACAGCAGCTGACCAATCAAGCCCTAGCCCAAACCGCCTTCCAAGACATGCTGAATGATCTAAGGAGGAGGGCTAATGCAAGAGATGGCCAAAGAGAGGATGAGCTTAATTCTGACCAAGAGTTCAACTTCAGAGGTGCTGGAGATGAACTTTCAGTGGGAAGACCCGAGTTTGATAGAATGGATGTAGAACCACAGCAATCGAAGCTGACTTTGAAGCAGACATTCAATCCTGGAGCGGGTCGTATCACTGAGTGGATCCAAATTCCACAAATTCACGTCCACTTCGAGCTGAAGATGCAGTTTCTGTCTCTGCTTCCCACATTCCATGGGAACACCACTGAGGAACCATATATCCATCTCAAGAAGTTCGGTCGCATCTGTGCTACTACTCACTACCCTGGTATTCCATTGGGGGTAGTCAAGACGACTGCCTTTCCCTTCAGCCTCCAAGATAAGGCCTTATATTGGGTCGACCACTTGGGGAAGGTAGTCACGACCTGGGAGGAGCTAAAGTCTGCATTTCTCTACAAATTCTACCCTCTCGGTCGCTTGAACCAGATGTGTGCATGCATCTCCAGTTTCTGTCAACAACCCCACGAAACCATCCATGAAGCGTGGGAAAGATTTAAATATCTCCAGGAGAAGTGTCCCCACCACGAGATTCCAAAGACCAGTTTTGTACAACACTTCTTTGGCGGGCTGACACTTGAAAGCCAAAAGCTCGTTGATGCTGCTTGCGGTGGCTCTCATTTTAACAAGGATGAGGACGTAGTTTGGAATGTTTTTGAGAAAATGGCTGAAGGAGAAGCCGCTCAATCCTTGTCATGTGTGTACATGAAGACGCCATCCACCATCAGCAAGCCCGTGAATATGGCTACTCATGTCGAAGACAGGGATGAGAGCTCCAACCTAAGCATCATAGGGAGCCACCTGTCTAAGGTAGATATCATCGAAAAGAGGTCGCAGGACCTCAAAAACTATCAGTGATTGAGAAAAGGACCCAGGGCTTAGAAAAGCTCGACATGATCTCCCAACAGCTGGAACAACTCGTTCGAGCCTTGAATGCCAACATGTGCAACTCTGTGTCTGCTTTTGTTGAGCCGTCTGCTGAGAAGAAGGAGACTTCACTGAATCAAATACCTCAGCCGACTCCACCGCAACCCCAGCCTATTCAGCACGTGTATTACGTGCAGGTTCCGGAGCAGCCCCCGCAGCCACAAACACAGATGGTTGTATATTAACCAGAGTCCCAGCCAGCTTATTCCGAGCAATTCTCTCCACCCCCGCCACTGATCCAGGAAATCAATGGTGTATGTAATAATGAAGTGCAGCTGACCCATCCTCATGGACATTCTCTAGGTTAGAACATGGGCAACCGGCCCTATTACCAAAGCAGCAGGGTGGGAGACCCTTCCAGCCCTCGTATCAGCATCAACCTTTGTCTCAGGGCAACACTTAGAGGCATAACTATCAGAACGGTCCTCAGTAGTCCGGATATCGTGGCCAAGGATATCATCAACAACTGACTGCCCAGTTTCATCAACAGAACTCACAGTATTCCTCCAACCCTCCTCCCCACCAGTTCTCACAGGGATACCAGCCACAGTCTCACCCATCATATCCGCATCTGAGACTCCATCAAGAGGACTCTTCTGAGATTGTGCCTGTTAACCCGGCCCTTGATTTCCTTGAGTAGTTGATGACAAATATGGTTGAGATGAACCAGAAGATCAACGACTTGACGGCTACGAAAACAACCATCCCTGCTCAAGTCGAAGCCAACCCGAACAATTTCCGACGCAAGGAGCAGGTAGTCGGTAGTGTCCAACCCGATCAGGTGAATTAAATTGCTTCTTATCTAATGTTGTTACTCTTAGGAACGGTAGGACACTCCAGTCATTGGCGACGACGAAGGAAAAACATATTGCATCCGACGGGGAATCGTCAGTCCAACCAACGCAAGGGCCACACAACATTTTTAGAGGAACACCATCTGCAGAAAACTCACAAAAAATGAAGAAAATACAAAAATACAAAGAGATGACAACAACCTCGGTGGAGATCATCCGGCATTGGAGACGAATACACGTCCCGGAACCAGCTTCAGCCTTAAAGGATTTTGCACCTGCAGCGGAGCCAAAGCCAGCACCAGATACCGATCCTGTAGTTTTTGATCCACACATTGTAGATGATTTTGTACCTTTTTGCATATACCTGTAAACAACGATATGGACACAGTTCTGAATGACATTATTGGAGATTCTGTAAATATTCCTTTTCCAGAAGCAATGAAAAAACACAAAAAATGAAAAATCTAAAAATGCTTTGTCCGACCCTGCCATCATTAAGATTATTCAGAATTTGATCTTGAATATGCCATTAATGAAAGCTATTGAATACATGACAAGTGTGAAGAAAGGATTGAAGGATGCATGTACAAATAGACGTAGGCCTCATCCGCACAACTCTAGAAACAAAGGTGGCAAGTATGAGAAGCACATCCTTACAATGACCACATACAATGCTATCAGCAATCTCCCGGATAAGAAGTCAGATAATGGAGCGCCTCTTGTATGCTGATAGATGTTCAATCAGGAGTTCGAACACACTCTGCTGGACAACGAGTCTTCTGTTAACTTGATGCCAGCCTCATTGCTCACAGATTTCAGATTAGGACCGCTCAAGTCCACCAAGATGATTCTGTAGTTCGCAGATAAATCAGTCAAGCGGCCGAGGGGCGTATTGGAGGACGTGATAGTCACGGTTCAAGGGAAGCAGTTCCCAGCTGATTTTGTTGTATTAGACATGGACGTCTCTACGCCTTTGCTCCTCACCCCAATCATACTTGGACGACCATTCATGCGGATGTCAAACGCAATGATGAATTATGGGACTGGAGAAATTACTTTCGGTGCTGGTAGTGAAACGATCAAAATAGAAACCATGTCTGATGCCAGACCGTCAGAAGGAACATCTGCAGCATGTGCAAGGGTGATTGATTATTCCGAAGACTACAACTTTTTATCCGAAATTCAAGATACCAATCTCTTTATGGATGACAATGAGATCCATGATTTCCTCTCTCAATGGAAGGATTGCAGACCGCAATTGAATTTCTCCTTATCAATCATGATGAGATGGTTGATGGTCTACTTGAGGAGACCCAGGTGGCGATGATGTGCCTTCAAGATCAATAGCAGATTATTGAAGAGTTCTGCAAGGAAGAAGAGATCACTGAAACATTCTGTAAATTATTGAATGATGAGGCAGAACAAAGTATGGTGGACACCAAACAGATGAAAGAGTCACAACCAGAAGTAATAGATGAATTCACTTTTGAAACAGCTCCTAGCCCACTTGAGTTGAAGCAACTGCCCTACAATATGAAGTATGCCTTCCTTGCTGGCGAACCTAACATTTACCCGATCATTATAAATGATCATCTGACCGCAGACCAGGAATCTCGTTTGATGGAGGTTCTTAAACGCAACCGCAAGGCGATAGGCTGAATAACTTCAGATCTCCATGGGATTAATCCATCTTTGTGCTCTCATCGCATTTTCCCGGAGGAAGATTGTAAACCCTCTCGATAACTTCAGAGAAGACTCAATCCTAATCTGCGGGAGGTCGTTATGAAAGAGATCCAGAAATGGTGTGATGCAGGATTTATTTATCCCATCTCTGACAGCAAATGGGTGAGCCCTCTATATGTGGTGCCAAAGAAATCAATGATCACCATTGTGAAGAATGATAAAGGAGAGGAGATCACGACCAAAGTACCCACTTCTTGATGAGTGTGTGTATACTACAGAAGACTTAACCTCACCACCAAGAAGGACCACTTTCCTTTACCCTTCATTGACCAAATCTTGGAGAGATTGGCCGCGAAGGAATACGTCTGCTTCTTGGATGGATACTCTGTGTATAATCAAGTTGCTATCGTTCCTAAAGACCAAGAGAAGACCACGTTCACCTGTCCTTTTGGTACATATGCCTTCAGACGGATGCCGTTCGGGCTTTGCAACGCCCCAGCCACATTTCAAAGGTGTATGCTCGCAGTCTTTGCTGATATGGTGGGCGATTTTCTTGAGGTCTTTATGGATGATTTTTCGATCTACGGGGCTCCTTTGATCAATGTCTGGATTATTTAGATCGAGTCTTACGGAGGTGCTGCGAGGTAAATCTGATGCTCTTGTGGGAAAAGAGCAATTTCATGGTGACCGAAGGAATTGTGTTGGGTCATGTTGTTTCTAAACGTGGTATGGAGGTTGACCCTCCAAGGTGGAGGTGATTTCTAAACTCGAGCCACCTACAACAATCAAGAAAGTCAGGTCATTTTTGGGCCATGCCGATTTTTACTGACAATTCATCAAAGATTTCAATAAATTGGCCAGACCATTGACTGAGTTGCTCGACAAGGAGAATGATTTCATTGTGGATGACCGTGCACTCCTCGCCTTCAATCAGCTAAAAGAACTTATCACTCAGGCCCTGTCTTGCAGCCACTGATCTGGACTCAGCCTTTTGAGATAATGACCAATGCGTTAGATTATGCCATTGGTGTTGTGCTCGGACAGAGGAAAGATAATGTACCATTTGCAATTCACTACGCTAGTTGAATGCTCGATGAAGCCCAACGAAACTACACGGTCATCGAAAAGGAGCTGCTAGCAGTAGTCTTTACCTTGGAAAAGTTCAGATCTTATCTCCTCGAATCCGTAGTAATCATCTACACAGATCAATCGACCATCCGGTACTTACAGCAGAAGAAGGACATTAAACCACGTCTTATCCGGTGGAACCTTCTCCTACAGGAATTTGACCTTGAAATCAGAGGTAAACCTGGGGTAAAGAATGTGGTGGCCAACCATTTATCTAAGCTTCCTGAACCAGAATCTCCTGAGCTGAGCCTGCAACCAATTACAAAGATCTTTCCAGATGAAGCAATTCTATCAGTCACCTCACTCCCTTGGTATGTGGATATTGTGAATTATCTAGTGACCAATAGAATCCCACAGGATTGGCCGAAGTTGAAAATAGACAAATTCTTGTCTAAAATCCATTTCTACCAGTGGGAGGATCCATATTTATTTCGTGAGGGGGCAGATTGTATCTGGAGGAGGTGCATTCCTCGGGAGGAAGTTCCAAGTGTCCTCGCCTTGTGCCATGATCAATACTCCGGATGACATCATTCAGGTAGACGAACGACAACAAAAGTTCTTCAGAGTGGTCTTTGGTGGCCTATTTAAAGATGCATAAGATTATGTCAAGTGATGCACTGACTGTCAGAAGATGGGCGGAACCATAGGAATGATAGACACGATGCCGTTGAAATTCATTCAGATATCAGATGTCTTCGACGCGTGGAGCATCGACTTTATGGGCTCATTTCTCAACATCCAGGGCTATGAATACATTCTGCTTGCTGTTGACTATGTGAGTTGCTGGGTGGAGGCTATTCCCATCCGAACCGCCGACAATTGGACTGTCTGCCGATTTTTGAGAGATCACGTCATTGTATGGTTCAGGGGTCCCAAGATTCCAATATCTGACGGGGGTAGTCATTTCATAAACATAGAGGTGAAGAAGCTAACTCAAGAATTCTACATCGAACATCGTGTTGCTTCACCTTACCACCCTCAGTCTAATGGCTTAGCTGAGTGCTCAAACAGGGAGATCAAGATAATTTTACAAAAGCTTGTGCATCCGGATCGCAAGAACTAGTCTCAGCTGCTTGATTCAGTTCTTTGGGCTTACAGAACCGCGTACAAGTCACCTTTGGGAATGTTTCCCTACCTCCTTGTGCATGGAAAGCCATGTCGTCTGCCTGTTGAGTTGATTCACAAATCTTTATAGGCCATCAACATTTGTAATTTAGATTCTGAGAAAGCCAGGAAGAACCGAAAAGTGGATCTGAACAGATTATTGGAATTCAGAGACTATGCATACGACAACAGCCTGATGTACAAGGAGAAGGTCAAAACATGGCATGACAAGCATATCCGTCGCAAGTCCTTCGAGCCAGGTCAGAAGGTGTGGTTGTTTGATGCGAAATTAAAGATCTTTCCAGGTAAATTGAAGAGCAAATGGACTGGGTCGTTTATAGTAAAGCATGTGCGTGACAATGGAAGTGTATTGATATCCCTTTTGTCAGCTGACACACATCCATTTGTAGACAATGGACATCTCCTGAAGCCTTATCTTGAACATGATACGTATATGTATGTTGTTGACTCTATTCAAGTGATCTATGAGGACAAACTTAACACATCCGAAGTGGCAGTAGAAGGAAAAGCAGATCAAAATATTTTTGAATGACTATTCTTCTTTTCTTCTTTTCTTCATTTTCTTCTCTCTTTTCTTATTCTATCGATAAGATGTCATCCCCTTCATCATTGCTACACTTAGGATGTACTTTATCCTAAGTGTAGGGGGGATGTACATCCCGAGTTGTTCTTCTTCCATCTTCATCTCTTTTCTTCTTTTCCTTTTCTATTATCTTTTTCTACAAAGAAGGTGTCGCCCCTTTTTGTCAGTCTTCTATACTTAGGACGTACCTTGTCCTAAGTATAGGGGATGTGCACCCCGAGTTCTTTCATTCTTGATCCTCTCCATTGCCTCCTCTTCTTGTCTATACTTAGGGATATCTTACCCTAAGTATAGGGGGAGACAGTCTGAGTACGATCTGTTCATTTTGACCCTTGACCCTCCATGCTTTGTGTACAGTCTGCTATACTTAGGATTATTTGATCCTAAGTATAGGGGGGACGGTCAACTTCTCATTGATTCATTCATTTCTTCATTCGTAAAGCAGGACCAAGCCCATTTAAAAAATTTGGGCCTTGGGCCGGGCCTGAGCCCACAAAATTTTTTTCTATTCAGCCCAATCCCAGGCCCGACCCAATTCCATTGGGCCGGTCTTGTGCCGGGCCTTCCCATCTATTGTGCTAGGTTGGGCTGGTACATAGGCACCACTCCCACGTCCAGACATCTTTGCCCTCTCCTACACAGCACCACTTGACCTGCGAATCATTCGCTGCACATCAACGCCGCACTTCACCGTCGTTTGGCCGCCACTAGGGAGGGCTACACGCGCCTACGTGTGATTATAGTTTTAACCCTGTAATTAAAGTGGCGTGGGGAGCAGGGAACACCTACATCTTGTCTGATGCCAGTTAATGATCCCATCCTTCTCAGGGGGTTAAATTAAATAACCAACACATGCACCTGATATCTTATCCTGCTATGTAAGTTTGAATGGGAGGGATATCATGCATTGATGCAGCAACTATCTTATTTAATGGGTTCCACATGCATATATGGACCACATGCAATGGCAGCAGATCCCTTGGATTGTTTTCGAGAATTCTGCTGTCCTTAAATTTGCATTCGATTCTGCTGTAGGATTTCAGTTTTTTTACAGAAAGGGTATTTTATTGTTCGGTAGATATTACAGAACAATACACAAAAAAGTGTTTTTACACCTTTACCGCCATCTGGGGATTACAAGTACTATCAATAAAATAATAAAGCAAGATCATTCTTGATGTCCCTCGTTACATCACATGATTCTCTGCAAAGTTCTTCCATGATTTCTCTTGTTTCTTTCTTGCCATTCCCATCAAACAATGGCAACCACAATGCGACTCACAGGTTGGGCTGGGAAGCGGGCTAATATCGGGCCGGGCCCTCAGGCCGGATCAGGCTGGGCCGACCCAAGCCCGAGCCCGGTCCAAAAAAATTTTGGGCCCAATACTTTGGCCCAAGCCCAGCCCATTATCCATTTGGGCTTGGGTCGGGCCGGGCTTTTCGGGCTGGACCGGGCCGGCCCATCCCAATGCCCATCCCTACCTGCACCTTTCACTTGGCTCAACTCAGTTGGAGTGGTGAGGGGATTGGATTTGCCGGTATGAGACTCACACAAGTGGAAATATTTGTCCTCCTCTAGGGAGGGAAGTGCACCCCAACCTGTCCATTGATGATGAATTTTAAAGACATGAGAGTGTGGGTTGCAATAAAGCTTCAAAAGAGGGATAGTCTACTAGTTCAACAGGAAAAACTCCTTATGTAAATGCTGCTGTAAATAGTATTTCAAAAGAAAAAAAGAAAAAAAAAACTCCAAAAAAGTGGACAAGCCTATATAAAAATAAAATGCCTGCTAAAGTGTACATATGTTGTAAAGTCAAATAAGCAAGCTTGAGCTTCAAAGTCAAATTATGTGAGCCTGCAGCTGGATGACTTGACTACACTTGTCTTGCATCCTAGGATAGATAGCTACACTGGCTACCGTCCATTCTTCTCTTCATCCCTCCTCTTAAGCTAGTTGTCACTTGAACTTAGAAGGGAATACCCCGCTCCTCGAGGAAGGAGCTATTGGATTGGGGAATCATTGGGTTGTCGTACTGGAGAACTCAATCTCTTTATCATTTCAATTGGGGAGAGTCACTATCACTTACACTGTATGAGTCGGATTCATAGTCGTAAGGGTTTGCATATGAGTTGAAATATTTCTGACTTGGCTATTGAGGAGACTTGAGCAGAGTTTTGGGATTCTCGAAGGCTGTTGGATTTCAAATCCGGTTCTCATTAATGTTCCACCCGCACTAAAATTCCAAAGGTCCGACTTAAGCTCCAAACTTTGATTTTGTGAAGACAAGTTTGATAATTAAATTTAATCCATCTTTTTTTCTTTTTCTTTTCTTTGTTTTTTCTTTTTCTACACTTACTGCATAAGTGTTTGCTAGGGACTAGCAAAGGCAAGTATAGGGGGATGATGAATCTCCGTTTCATCATCTTTTTATATCATTTTGGCCTTAAAAACCCTAGTAAATGCGTGTAAATAGGCTTAATTCATCTATTTTATCATCCATGCATTATTGTGTAAATAGTGTATAAAATACTGTTTTTAAAGCCAAAATTATAGAATAAATAAAAGAAAAAAATAAAATATTGTAAATATTTTATGACCTAGAACCTCGAGACCTAGGCATCTCGATGACTAGATCGACAAGGAATAAAGTAGAGGGAGATAAGGGCCAAAGTACAATAAAAATCCCTTTTATTTAATTCATTCTTTATTCATTTTTAGGACCTATTTTTAATTATACTTTTTATCTTCAAATAAAGAAACTTTGTACATGAAAGTTGTAGATAATTAAATAAAAAAATACAAAATTATTTCATACAAAAATAATATACAGATAAAAAGTTATGATCTGAATAAGTTTCCAAAATCCCAACTTCCCAGACTTGTATCTCTCAAATAAAAAACTCAAAATGTATCAAAATCACCTTTAATTGTATATAAATTTTAATAAGCTATTTAATGAAGGTGGTTTCATATTTTTCTGAGTTACGGTGTGAAAGTTAAGTTTTGGACCCCCATTGTATACCTATACTGATTAAAATATTCATTTTTTTATTATTCATTATTTTTGTCATTTTATATTTTTATAATTTTGTAAAAATTATTAATAATATATGTGTATATTAAAACATTAATAAAATACTAAATAAAAATAAAATAAAATACCTGTGTACAATACATAGGTAAAATACATATATCTATACACATATAAATAATACTTCTATTTATTTAATTATATATAATACATCAAAAAAATAAAATAAAAATATATTTGAGTATATAAAAATAAGTTATAAATATATAAAATAACAAACAAACTTAATAAAATTAAATATACAAAATAAAAATAAAATATTAAAATATATAGATTAGTATACCTATATAGCCGTTAAAAGGGAACTTGTAATTCTAAACTTCTAAAAAATAAATAAATATCATAATAAAATAATTTAGAAAATAATAAATATTTTTCATTTATTAACCTAAAATTAATAAAATTGTTTATTATTTTAAATTGAATTTTGAAATATTTTTTCCAAGCTTTTTCCTGGTTGGTCCACGTGGATCAACCAGGAGGGTCGGAGAGCTGACCCGCGGTCAACTCTCTGACCCACTGCCTGTGTCTCTGACATCCTGCAGTTTTCACCTCATTTCGAGGATTTTTGGGGCTCGACCCTTTCACCATCTCGCGTCGGGCCCTTGATGACTTTTCTTCCTCGATCTGTGGCGATTCACGCCAAGCTTCACATCGGGCTTTGGATCACTACATCGAGAGATTCACATCGTTCTTGGGAGCTGCTCGTCAACATGCATACATCTACCCCTGCATTCCCTTTGACTCTTGATCACTCTTCCACCTACGAAACGCAAACCTTGGAGCTTGCAAACCTTCTCGGTGACAGCAGGAGTGGGTTGCACTCGTCAGGAGGAAGCACAGGCGTTGAATCCAGCGGATCCAGCTCGCCGGAGTAGGGCTGCCCAAGCTAGTCACTGGCGCCCCCCTTGGTGAGTTTCTCATTTCTTTTGTGCTCTTTTACACCGTTAGGATACCAGTAGTTTACTCTCGCAGATCTTTTCCATCGATTCGATCCCAAAAAATGCAAAAACCTCTAGATCCTTGCCCAACCGAGCTTTGAGTTGGCCGGCCGATGTCAATCACTCCACCCTCGCATATCCATTCATTTCCACCTCTCTACGGGGTCGAGGCAACTTTGCCCTCGACCCTTTCACCCATTTTTTTGCAGGTCTCGTGTCTTACTCGACCTAGAGCTCATTTTGGTACACGATCGAGGTTCCTGGAGCTCGTCAGCTCCGCCGCCCTTGCACGCATCCTCCGGTCATCGTCGGAGCTTTTTTGAGCTGCCAACGTGATGGGGACCGCACCTAGATCAACCTCGACCATTTTGAAGCATAAAGAAGCGCCGGAGGGGGGGATCTAGATCAGGGAAGCACGCCTTATCGGAGATGCTTTCCTCCCACATTTTGAGCCATCCGATTTCGCCTTGGCCTCCAGGTGTATAGCAGCCGTCAGATTCATTGCATCTCGCACCGTCAGATCTCCATATGGGATCTAATCCTAGCTGTTGTCAGCGAATCGACATCGTGCGTCCGTAGGTCGACACATGGCAAGTGGATCAACACTTGCCTCGGATCGCGCTAGGCGTGGGTAATTTGCACTCAAGCCCCTGCCATTTTTGTATTATTTATTTAGTACTAAATCTTCCCTCGGTCGTTCATTAATTTTTGTAAAATTTGCATATCGGCCCAGAACTTTCCACTATTTGCAAACAGGTCCTTGGCCACGTCACCTCACGTGATTGGTGCACGTGAGGTGTGGCCATTTGGAGGGGGACCCCGGTTGTTTTGGTGATTTCTATTTAGTCCTGAAACATTTTAAATTAGTTATATTTTTTTGGTCATATCGCATTTTAGCCCCCAGGCTTCTGAAAATTACATATAGGTCCCTACTAGGCACGTGACAGTCACGTGCGGGTTTGGTCTTTTTGCAGAGATACGCCTGGGCTTGTGGTTATTTGTGATTGGTTCGCAAATATTTTTAATTAGTTATATATTTTTGGGAAAATTGCACATTGGCCCTCGAATGTTTCCATATTTACAAAATACCCTTGCTAGTGTGTATTTTTCTTTGTTTTCTCTATTTATTTCATGCATCTATAAAATCCTAAAAAATCTCAAAAATAGAGTTAAGTTACTGTTGTATTACACTTTAATGCCAGATTTTCATTTTTCATTTTTGAGTCTTTTTAATATTTATAAAAAATCAAAAATATACATTTTCATCCCTGTTTGAACTAGAAAATACATAAAAATTATAAATCGTTTTTGAAAAATTCCAAAAATATGTTTTGTGTATTTTAGTGTCTTTAACCTTCAGACCAAAAATCACTAAAAAATATAAAATAAAACTCAAAAAAATAGAAAAACACTAAAAATCTCTATAAAAATATATAAAATCCATAAAAGTAACAAAAATATAGTTTCTATCCCTAAATTTTCTCTATATTATTTTTTTTATATTGAAATTAATTTGGTGAATTTTTGACTCTGTTTTTGTATTTATTTCTCCATTTTAATCTCAGATTTATATTTTATTCCCTGTTTGGAGTATTTTGGATTTTAAAAATACCAAAAAATTAGCAAAAATATAGAAAAATCACAAAAAAAATTATAAAATTATAAAAATCATAAAAAATATTTTATTTCCTGAATTTTGCTTATTTTTACTATTTTTATAAATACATTATCTCTCTTTCCCTTCTTGTATATATATCTTATTTTATAAGAATATAAAATATAAAATATAAAATATAAAAAGAAGAGACAAAATCAGAAAATTAAAAATCAAAATACAAAAAAATATAAAATATAAAATTAAAAAAATTAAAAATTGAAAACCCTCAAAAAGCTTCAATTTGGCTAAGTGATTGAAAGGATATCGGTTGCTTGATTTTTATCTTGCATGCTTTACTCCTTTACTTCCTGTGATCGACCCCTACTTGCTTGCCACCATACAATTTTAGTAGGGTATAATAAATTTTAACTCTTGCTCTTACTTACTCAATTATCTGTGTGGGTTAATTGTTGATCAACGAAAGGATCCGAGTAGTCGCCTCAGCGACAGTGAGCCTGAATTGTCAGGCCATTATTTAGTGACTCCCATCTTTCTGTTTTTCACTAAGGTTGTCGCAAACCAGCTCGAAGTCTCTTAGGAAAGCATATGGTTCTTCGTTGGTGTTCCCATTAAACTTCGGTAACAGACTCAGAAAATGGGGCTTTAGCTCGAACGCTTATGGGGGCACCACAGGTACAAGCCAACTATTTATTTCATTCTCCGCGGAGTTGTAGGCATCTACCATCGGTCGGTCGATTCCACCTGCCTTTATCACCTATCCCATCCTAGCCATAAGTTTTGCATTAAGCTGCTCGGCTCTAGCCAATCGGGCGAAGACTTGGTGCATAGGATTATCCTCTTCTTCCGGAGGTTTCTTAAGAGGCATCTTGTCCTCTTTACCTGGGTAAAGAAGTTGGTCTAAGTTAGAGGATGTATCACCACCTCTATCTGATCTCACAATTTTAATTTTCTTTTCTAATTGTCTCTCTACTTTTATTTGATAATCCTTAAAAGCATTTATAGCTTCTGATTTTTTCAAATAAAAGATAAAGATACATGTAACGTGAGAAATCATCTATGAATGTGATGGAATATTTTTGACCACTAAAACATTCTATAGGAAACGGACCACATATGTTAGTATGTATAATTTCTAAAAGACTAGTACTTCTCCTTGACCCTTTAGCATGTTTGTTGGTATGTTTTCCCTTAATACATTCCAAACAAACACTAGAATAAGTAAAATCTAGAGTATCAATTACTCCATCATTTACTAATTTCTTGATCCTTTTAATGGAGATGTGACCTAATCTTTTATGTCAAAGTATTGATGACCGATCACTATTACGTTTTTACCAACTACATTGCAAACAAGGAGATTATTTTCAAAATGTGGATCTAAATGTAATTTATATAAATAGTCCACTAAACCACCTGTACCAATCAACTTGTCATTCTTAAACATTTGGAAAGATGTACATTCAAATGAAAATTTGTATCCAAGATTACAAAGTCTAGATATTGAAATTAAATTTCTAGAGAGCTTGGGTACAAAAAAACATTTTCCAAATCAAGTACATGGCCAGTTTCCAAAATGAGTTGTTGCGTCCCAATCGCTTCAACATGTGAAGTCATGCGATTTCTCATATAAATGCTTTGCTCATTTTTTAGTGGTATCCTTGTTTTCAGAAAGCCTTGGATGGAGTTGGAAATATGGATTGAAGTACCAAAATCAATCCACCAAGTATTA
This sequence comes from Ottelia alismoides, assembly GCA_037367405.1. Taxonomy (NCBI): domain Eukaryota; kingdom Viridiplantae; phylum Streptophyta; class Magnoliopsida; order Alismatales; family Hydrocharitaceae; genus Ottelia; species Ottelia alismoides. The sequence continues at coordinate 52,183 of JAZKJV010000566.1, read as the reverse complement.
ATAGAAACATCAATGAAATTAGATCCATGACATACATGACATTTAACAATCGAAATAGAATTTAAGACATTGAATTGAGTAGACATGAAAGTTGAACTATCTGCAATAATTCATAACAAGACAACCACAATAAGCAAATAACTCAATCATAAAACCTAATCCAAAATATTAACTTATTTAATATTTTGAGAAATCAATGTACTATCATTACAAGACTTGCTGTGGGTAAAGAATTGTAATATACAATTATTTTTTCTTAATAAATGAGACAAATAAATTTTCGAATATTCATTAGAAATTTCGTACATGTGGGCATTAGAATAACTAACAAAATAATTTATTTTTCTCATTCCAAAAAATGTCAATTAACTCTATCACTTAATGTAGGTATTGACATTGTATTCCTAAATGTTGTGGCAACTCTTGGATAACTAACCAACAATTACTCATTACAAGAAATAATATGTATAATATGAATCGATCAGATGTTGTGGCTACTCCTCTCGATTCAATTGTACACACTTATCCGAATGACTTTAAAAGGAGTTAATCAAGCTATTTCCACCATGTCTATGTAATTTGATGCCATTAGTTCAAATAATTGAACTCTAACACTTAATGCAATTATTGACATCGTTATCTTAGATGCTGTGGCTATTCTAAGATAACTAATAATCAATTGCTCACTATTTAAAGTGACAATATGTACAATACAAAACAAAAAGATGTTGTGGCTACTCCTCCCGTTTCGATTGCACAAGTCAACTGAATTAATCTCATATGAAATCTCATATAATTTCTTATAGACATCACTCTATATGGCTTCTTCTTTCTCCAAATTTGTTCATTCAGAGAAAAAGTTATTTATATAGTTTCAAAATAGTCAAACCTTCTACACAACTTCGAGGGATGAAGGAAAGGATCGATTTCACTCGAGAAATCCAATCTCATTGATGTAAATCAAACTTTATAGGAAGAAAATTGAGATCCTCTCTTTTTGAGATGTAGCACCACTAAATTCTTCCTCCATTTTTATTTCATGTACTAAAAAAAACAACCCCTTCATCATTTTTCCCTTTTCATTAGTCGTTCTTCTTTCCCATGAACTTGAACCTTGCCTTCCTCTCCATTGGTCTTGAATTGCCTTCCTTTCCCTTGCCATTATCCTTGTGTCGAGCCTCGCCCTTGCAATTTGTTGGCTTGTGCCCTTCCTCGCCCATGGACTTGCATCGTCTTCCTCCCCCACACCCTTACCATCTTGTTGGCAGCTCTTTCCCTCTTTCACTATCATCTATACTTTATATTAAAACTAAATTTATTTTCCACAACATCAAACATGTGTTGCATTCCTATCTCCCTTCCCGCATCGTCTCTTGCAATCCACCCCCTCAATCTGCCAAACATTTTTATAAATGCCTAATTAATAAGTTGATGGACGGGTGAATAATGACCTCTTTTGATTTTTTGTGTCACACTATCATATCCATATTTAGTCATTGAAATCCTCTCAGCATGTTTTTATCTTTTATATGCTTCGGCGAGTACCTTATTTCAATAACTTCGGAAGAAAAAAACAACTTTATGAGAAAACTTTTATGTATGTATTGAAAAAGTCAAATTCTACGTAATTAAAACACCTTCATCTTGTCAAGGAAGGAAAAAATATCATAAAAGTACTTTAAATTGTTTAAACAAAATTGCCTTACGGTAACAAATACTTTGAATATCAATTTCTATATCCTCGGATGTTATATTAATAACAACGACTGTTATTCATTGCAAAAATATGTTTGACTCTTCAAACATGTAATGAGTATTATATTTTTTTGCTATATTTTTAAAAAGTGAATCATATAACAACATCTATTCATTGATGTTTCCTTTTATTCGTGTTAAGTTAGCACAATCAGTATAAATTTCAATGAAAAACCAATGGATAATTGTGGCAATATAAATTTATAGCAATTAATATGACTTTCGTTTTAAACTACAAGAAAAATAATTTTGCAATAAATAATATTCATTGTTATATTATAAATTAAATATCATGTATTTATATCTACATAAAACAAGTATGTTTAAACATATAGAAAAATCAAAGATTCACAACATTCATATAAAAAAACAAATTGCAAGAGTAATAATATCAAATATAGTATCTAATAGACAAGATGAACATTTTGGTAAAGTATATCTTTTTTTTTCTAAAACAAAAAAGCAGCAAAGCGTGGGCTTTTATGCTACTTTTACTTGATAAATGTGTCATTTTTACAGATTAATCTTTACTTTCATGGTATTTCCTTCAAGATTTTAATCATGTACGGGAATTTGAAACCAATCCGACAACCCGATTACTCAGTCTTATAATATAAGGCCGTAAGAGGGCGTCCCTTTGATACCTTTCCCTCTTTCGCGTCCCCGGACTCCCCCCACACACCACTGCACTCGCCTGCACCGATCGGAGGTCGCGAAGGTAGAACGATGAGCACCGCCGCTACGAGGAGGATCATCGCCGCCCTCTCAACTAGGGCCGCGCGATGCGCGACGACGAAGGCGGAGGGCGGAAAGGAGCTGACGAAGATCGACTGGGACGGCATGTCGAAGATGATCGTCTCCGAGGAAGCCCGCAAGGAGTTCTACAACCTCCGGCGTACCTTCGAGGACGTCAACCACGCTCTCCAGACCAAGTTCAGCATGGTCATTCTTCTTTCCTTTTCCGTTTGCTCTAATTTTTTGATTTCGCTCTGGATCTAGGGTTTTCGATTGGGGATTTTCCGTGGGCGTGCGTGTGATGATTTTTTTTTGTGTATAGGAACCGCAACCGATCGACTGGGAGAAGTACAGGAAGGGAATCGGATCGAAGCTGGTGGATATGTACAAGGAGGCGTATGAGAGTAATGCCCTAAACCTTGAAAGATCGAATATTTTTTGTGATTTTGGTGGTCAAATTTTGTTTCCTTGTGCTTATGAATGATTTTTGTCATAAATTTAAATATGCTTGAGATTTTATCTTGCTTGTAGTTTGTTTTGTTTAGATGATTGTTATTGGAGGTTTTCGGGACTATATTTGGTGGGTTTTGACGAGACTTCCCTACCCAAGTTGGTGTCCTTGGACACTGCCAATATCTTGGAGTGCAATGGACAATTGAAATGACAAGAACGTGGGATCAGATAGTTAACGTATATGTTCTGAAAGCAAGGTGGGGTTGTTTATATAATAGAGTTTGGCATGCCCATGAAATGGCTGAACCTAGAGATGGATTCTGGTTTACATGTGTATTGGCCGCCAATTCATTTGATGAGTTAACTATAGATTTGTACTTAGCAATGCAATAGTACTGACCCTTTCTATAAGTTAAAGTAAACTATTGCTTGAATTATTTTATTGGCTGATTCATAGTTAATTTGTGCTTCAGGTCATTGGCAAATGGCAATCAGTAGGAATAAGGAAGGTTTATTTTTTCATGCATTTTGGTGCTTTCTCCAAATATCCCATGCAACAAACACACCTTCTTTTCTTCCTCCTCTCCCCTTCTCAATTCTCACCATCATAAAATCTCTTTTTGCATTAATTGGTGGCAGAGTATGGCATATAGATCGTTCTCACTATTTGGAAAAAATCCTTCAAGACGAGCAAGGAAGCATATGGTGAGAGAGTTACATCTTCAATGTCACCAAGAATATGCGAAGGTTGAAGAATCAATCACAAAAGTACAAGCTTTATGTTTGGAAATAGTTCGTACAGTGGAAGGAAAAGGATGCCCAACAACAATCGTAAGATGTCCCATGTACATGAATCACCCAAGATTTTGAAGAACAAAAGGCAGAAGAAACACTTGAGAAAAGAAAAGGAAAATAACAAAGTTGAAGAAAATGCTATCATCAACATTCTGGCCATCTCCTAGGCGGCTTGTACAAGATGTCTTGGAACTCTCCTTATCAACATCCTTGGTTGTTGTCGTAGTCTTGATGGCACCTCAAACACAATACTATCCTTCCTGTAAAACTTTGATCGCCAACCCCCATAGGCACATGGTATTGTCATCAACACTATATCCTCCATATCATCAAAGCCTGGGATTCCACCATCGGGCAATGAGTATTGGCACCAATTGCACCACTTGGCGGTGCCATAACCATAAGTTAGCATCAACAACATTTGAGTTCCGATGGAAGCATTGACACCACCTAACTAAGTCATAAGCATTGACACCACATGATTTGGGGAGCCTCGCAGCAACTTCCCTCGATACACATTTTTTAAAAATAAAACATCCCTCAATCTGCATAAATCGCCACCTGATTATTAAAAATTTTTGCCACTCAATCCGTAGGAGCCGTTGCTGCCACTGCTCTACCCCCAAGAAATGTCAACGCCGTTTTCCTTCCTGCACGAGCAACATCGAACACCTAATAGGTGTTCCCAGCATTATCGCATCAGCCACTGAACTGAGGCTAGTCTCTCCACCATAGCTGCTGTAGACACAAGTATTGCCTCTTTCTCTTCGAAGGCCCTCGTCGGTGCACAGTGCATGCGTGATCGTCATTGTTACCTCCTCCGCAAACCACGTGCATTGTGGATGGGATCTCCGGCTTTGCCGATGTTGGAGCCCTAACCCTAAGACTCATCATTGTCAAAGTTGGAGGAGGAACCCTAATAATGGTGTTGGTGTCTTTCTTGTGGGATTCAAATCCCATGAAATTAAGGATATTAAGTTGTAAAGGGATATTTTCAAAGAAGTCCTCCCTTCAAAAGGTTTTCATCTAAAGGTGAAAGTTGGGAGTTACATAGAGGAGAAAATATTCAAGTGAAGGTGTAGAAAAATTGTGATTTTGCCCTCATATGCAAGCAAGAATATTGATGAGTATGAAAGGTGGGCAACTACTTCTTCCCAAGGGGAGTAGGAGTTTTATTCCTCATTATATAATGGCACTATGACTGTAATATTCCTCGCATCTTGTCTCGTCATAGTTTTCTACTATTCTGGCTCTATGAACTTTCTGAACTCTATTGGGTAATCGTTGAAGATGTGCCACTAATTCTTCCACAATGATCCTTTTAAGTAGATGCTACTCCATGAAAATCACTACAATAGCTTGGAATTTGCCTATGCGCCACACCATTTCTTTAACCATGGATTTGGACAAAGTATCCACATCCCGAGTCTGAAGATCATGCAATTCATCATGAAATGAGTTTTTGAAGTGACGAAGAATTGACACAAAATAGAATTGGGAAGGGTAAAATTAGAGTTTGTTGTCCATTCTTGCCCAATTAATTTTTTTTAAATTAGGGTTAGTCTGATTGAGTCCTTGCATTTTTACTTAAGCTAATGAGATCGTAATTGATCTTTAATTAGTCAATTGTTTAATTAAATTTATAGGGTTTGTCAGGGTTAGCTTAATTTCTTTTACTATTTTTAATAATTCTACCCCTTATATACAAGGGATGGTAGTTGTTATGTTGGGGCAATTGAAGTTGAAATTAAAATTGGAGCTTCTCCATATTTCTCCATTTCTCTTCTTCTTCCTCTCTCTCGCTCCCGCATCTTGGCTCGTTCTTCTCCAAAACCTTGCACAATGGGCACATATTTTCACCAACCTAGAATCTTAATGCATCACCTTGGCACAACCACTATTTAATCTGCATCTGCCAATGGATCGAGCGGGAGGACCCTTTTAGATCGAAAACATGATATGCCTCTCCCATAACATCGTGAACCGTAACCATAACCATACAAAATCCTCAACTTCTTGGCCGTGACCAGGGTTGGGATCACCGTATTTGTATATTGTTCTTGATTTTGATGGTCGACGTGAATTCTATGCCTTTCATGATCAAATGAATCAAATCACATATTTTTATGGAAGGATTTAATTATCAACCATGGCTTTAAAAAACCTGAGCTATTGCCTCAGTCTGGATATCTGAGGCATAAGCCTCACGATCCTGAGGCGACTAGGCGATATCGAGGCGATGCATGGGTCTGTTGTGCATTTTTTGGGTAAATAACTAATGAACTATATGAAGCCTATTTTTACAATAATGATAAAGCTATAAAGCATATATTAGTCATAACTCATAAACATACAATTTACAATCAGAATATATAATATTATTGGCTACATCTCTAGTAACAATCTCATATATTGATTGGAACTATATGTTAAGTAGTACACATATATGTTAGTCACATTTTCTCATATATATATATATATATTAGTCCCATGGCTCAAAAAATGTATTATAGTATCATTATACGTTAGCTCCAAAATATATTTCATAAATATATATTATACATTTATATTACAATCATCATTGCATCAAAGAAATCATGCAAGTGTACAATGCTTGTTTCAGTATGAACTAAATTTCTATCTATAATTGATATTCATTTTCTTGTATCACTACAATGAGTATGGTATATGTTCAAGAGACTACATGTTTTTGTAAGAATATTAGGAATTCACCTGTTTACAATATTAATATTATATCATCACATATTCAGACTAGCATATATGGTTAATATGGTATATTGTGTACTAGCATTTCGGTGGAATTTCGATCGGAATTTCGGTCATTTCGATCATTTTTTGTACTAGGACCCCCATATTTCGGTCATTTCGGTCGAATTTCGATTTCGACTGGATATCGATATTCGACAGAAATTCGACCGAATTTCGCTGAAATTTGAGGCCATGGTCATAAACATACAATTTACAATCAGAATATATAATATTATTGGCTACATCTCTAGTAACAATCTCATATATTGATTGGAACTATATGTTAAGTAGTACACATATATGTTAGTCACATTTTCTCATATATATATATATATATTAGTCCCATGGCTCAAAAAATGTATTATAGTATCATTATATGTTAGCTCCAAAATATATTTCATAAATATATATTATACATTTATATTACAATCATCATTGCATCAAAGAAATCATGCAAGTGTACAATGCTTGTTTCAGTATGAACTAAATTTCTATCTATAATTGATATTCATTTTCTTGTATCACTACAATGAGTATGGTATATGTTCAAGAGACTACATGTTTTTGTAAGAATATTAGGAATTCACCTGTTTACAATATTAATATTATATCATCACTTATTCAGACTAGCATATATGGTTAATATGGTATATTGTGTACATTTATTCAATTTGGAAATATTTAAATTTAGGATTTTGTGATATTATATTTGTTAATATTTGAAGTTTAGGTTATTATGACAATATAGTTATGTTTGATAATAGTTTTTACATGTATTTTCTTGATAAACTGAGACTTACACCTCAACCACCTCGAGGCTTACGAACTCGCCTCAATAGCAGAAAATCGACTTGATCCGCCTTGCGTTTTTTAAAGCCTTGTTGTCGACAGTCTAGTTCCTTACACTTAAATTTAAATAGCGATATGCCTTGCTTTGGCAGATGCAGCAGAAAAAGTTGAATATATTCATTCTTGGGTTGAGATGGAGGAAGTTTACCAATAATCTCCTTAATTAACATCATGAAAGTTTATACAACGATCTGCAATCATTGTGCCAACATACTTGCGTTTGATAATGTACTGAAGAATTCTAGATACTAATGGCACAAACAGTAGTGAGAAGGATGTTCTACTGGTTTTTTACTTTTAGATACATTCATGGGCTTCAGAGTGAAGATCAAGATGAACTCTTTAGGTGTGGTTGCAGAATGTTAAGATAGCAGAATCTAAGCTAGGCAAGATTCCCTCCAGTCGAATATGGCACCTTGTTAGCTTAGCGGGGTGTACCCTCCAATTCATGCAATCCTCATAGAGACATCAGAGTGTAGGTAATATCAATATCAGTATTGTGTCGATACTATATATCGTCGATATGTCGATGCCATATCACCGATATCGAATCGATTTTGTGAAGAAAATAGCCTTCCATGGGCAAATATCGACCATATCAGCGATATATCGCTCACCTGTCGATACCAATATATCTCTGATATATCGCGATATGACCTACTATGCTGAGTCAGACTAAACTAGATTTGTCCTTGACCCTCACATCAAGTCCAAGCACTCCTTGTCCTGTCTGTTAAGAAGACTTCTATCTCCTCTATCCGTTCTTCTTTTCTATTGCCTTCTAATATGATATCTTGATGTTGACACTCAAGGACTGTTCTGAAATGCATCTTGCCCTCAGAAAATCTGTATGGAAAATCTTGAATTCAAGATCCCAGATTCTTCAAAGACCAAAGATAAGCACCAATGATCTATTCTTCTTTTATAATATAAGAACAATAGATGTAAAGGAATGCATGTGACAACATTATTAAACAACCTAATATGAAAGCGTGATTTTTTAGCTTGTGCCTTTTGAGTTTTTACACTTATATCCCTACATTTTTTGCAATTACATGTGTGCTCCCATTCTCTTGCATTGTTAATCGCGGTACCCTTCAATGGTCTGGTGGTAATACATTGTGCCTACCATCCAAAAGATTGGTGTTCAAATCTTGGATGTGCACCTTTGCGTGTTCCCCCCTCTTGTTAAAAAATAGTTGTCAATAGTTGTACCCTTCCATGAGTTGATTGTTTAAATAAATTTCTTGGATATGGGCAAAACGCAGATTTCAAGATTGAATGCTCTTTAACCTCCCTATTACGGTACTTTGCTAAGAATATGATTAAATGGAAATAATAAACAAATCATTAATAACACCATACATATAGTGATTTGAGAGCAAGGTTCGAGATATCGATATCGATATTGTATCGGTCAACTTGAAAAGGGATATATTGGAGATATATCAGATATCGACGATATCGGTTGAAATCTTCGAAATTGTTCAAAAAAGTAATTTTCTCGCAAATTAATATATACTTAGTTCTAGAAAATAGCATACAAATACACACTTTTATGCAACAATGGGGTGTATTTAACAAATCAAACACATTTTATCGCACACATGGTTGTTGTCAATGCTGATTATTGACTGAGAGGTATTAGAGAGGAAATGATGGAATTCAGAATAAGAATTTAGATACACAAAGAGGTGTATTTAGCACATTAGTATTGTATTACATCGCATATTACGTAGAAACAAACGTTGAGCTATATCAGAAATCAAAAAATAAGCAAATGAGCGTAATAACATATAGTTTTTGAAGAATATCATTCATAATAATCACAGTCTTTATTGTAAGATGGATTAAAATAGACCATACATAAAACTTGTTAACCGAGCTAAAGAAAATCAATATCAATTGAAATATCCTGTGGATTTGGTTTTTTGTCATTGTAATAAGGGATTTTATCACTTGTGCCCCTCCGAAATCTCGCAATTTCAGTTATGCCCCTATCTTTTTGGTAATATCAGTTGTGCCCCTCACTTCTTTCTCCGTCATCAGTTGTGCCCTTCCGTCAGATTGACCGTCAATGAATTGACTTAACCATGGTTTTTTCAAACCTTGGTGCAGTTAAGAGGGGTACTATTGTCCAGACTTCTTCATCTTCTTCCTCCTCCGTTTGTCCTTCTTCCTTTCTCTTCAAAATTTCTCTCTTAATTATACATTCATGCATCCATCTAATCTTTAAAATTTTTGCATTTTTACGGATATATCAATCATTACAGATCAAACTGTGAATTTTATTGAATTTTTTGATGAATTTTCATGAATCAATTAATCAAAAATTTATCTCAAATTAAAAAAACTGAAAGTCCTGGAGGTGACCTCCCGGGAGCGCGGGAGCAGCGAGGCTAGGGGGGCACGGGGTCTTAGGAGCGCGGGGGAGGCAGGGTCGCGAGGGCGCGGGGTCTGGGGGGCGTGGGGGGAGGCAGGGCAGGCGGTGCAGGGGTCGTGGGGGTGTGGGGGGGAGGCAGGGCAGGGGGCGCAGGGGTCGGGGCTTGGGCTGGGCGCGGAGGGGAGGTGCGGGGCTGGGGCTGGGCACGGAGGGGAGGTGCAGGGGGCAGTGCGGCGGCGGAGGGGAGGTGCGGGGCTGGGGTTGGGCGCGGAGGGGAGGTGCAGGGGGCATTGCGGCGGCGGAGGGGAGGTGCGGGGTTGGGGCTGGGCGCGGAGGGGAGGTGCAGGGGACAGTGCGGCGACAGAGGGGGGAGGTGCAGGGGGCGGAGGGAGGAGGTGCGGGGCTGGGGCTGGGTGAGGAGGGGAGGTGCAGGGGGCGCATGGGGGAGGTGCGGGAGAGGAGGAGGAAGACGGAGGCGAGGCACGTGGGCGGAGCTGGAGGTTCCGGGGAGGCTGCACGAGAGCTCGAGGAGGAGGAGGGAGGAGCTGTGGAGGAGGAAGAGAAGGGAGAAAGAAGACTGAAGAGGATGAGGAAGAGGGTATAAAATGACCATATAACCCTTTTTTTAAAATTAATACCGCTTATGTCCTTAAAGTTAACATCCGTTTGGACTGTGGATGGACAATCACTAACCCGAGGCGCACAAGTGATAAAATAGCAAGAAGTGAGGGGCACAACTGATATTACCAAAAAGATAGGGGCATAACTGAAATTGCGAGATCTCGGAGGGGCACAAGTGATAAAATCCCTTGTAATAAATACTGACTAAGTATCAAGCATTAAATGTTAATATAGTAACATTCACAATGTATGTTAGCTGAATTTCCTCGATCAACTTAAAGTTGTTTCATCTCCATTGTCAAAATCAAGGATGCATGGATAGTGCCTTCGACCTTGAATTGATTACAAATTATCTTGTATTTTTAATTGTGGGAGTAACCACATAAGCAAAATCCTGAGCAAATCGACCACTAAAGTAAAAATGTGATATCAAGTAATATAGGCCAAATATCGATGGTATCGGTGAAATTCACAACGGACCCCTCCCCCTCCAACTTGGGTCGATATCTTGTAAACCGATATGCATGATAATATCAAAACCTCTTCCCCGTCAATGCTGATATATTGCAATGTTTAGTACTCTATTTGAGAGGCTTGGCGATTACCTCCTTCGTTGGAGAAGGTATCCATCATTGATTCTTTCATTGACTCTTCTTAAGTATGAAAGGAGACTATGGAGTATGGAGGTTTAATTATTGATGCACCAACTTACCAATCCAGATCTACGCAATATGAGACTAAATAAGTAACAAATGTATTTTGGAATGGCACACTTGCATACCCTGCTTAATGCCTAGCTCTAATCTAGAAAAACACTTACCTTATTGTACACAAAATTATTTTATAAATCTATTTTGTAACTTTTAGTGTTGCATAGTAGAAATCATGTAGAAGAGCATACACACATATCAACTTGTTGAAGGGTGACAACAGGAGGTTGCACCAATTCATTGATGATGGGATGGTGTGGGTATGAGGCAATGCAGACAATGAGAGTCAGGAGGGTTTGTGTTGGAGCACTGAGGAGCATGTGAGACAAATGAAGAGGGAATTGTGGGGGGAATTTGATGCAAGAGTTGTGCCTTGTGTGTTGTCTTGACTCCTTAAACTTTATTGCTGGTGATCATCAACGGAGGCTGCGGAATTCCCATCGTGTGGATATGGATCTTTTTTGTGTGTTCTCAGAGGTGGGAGTTTTATTGTGGTTTGTATGCCAGCGAAATGCATTTGTACATGCTCCTATTAAAGGAACTACGAGTTTTTTGACTCGGCTCTCGCTGATCAGCGTGACCTCGAAGTTAGGAGCAGATCTTAACATGCCAACTATATTCTACCTTTTTACCATCATATTGATGGGGGTTGTTCTATTGTTCAGGACCTTGCATGCACGATTTGTGCTGTTTAATTCATGACGTGTAGTCGTGATTCAATGTGTAGTAGCAATCTTCTAATAGCCTAATAGGCCTTATCAGTTGTTCACCTTGGAAGTTATATTTTTATTAAACAACAATAACTTATAAAATATAGACACCGTGTTGTATGTTCGATTGGTAGTGGTGGGCGTCTACCACAAGGGAGACCAGTGTTCGAATCCTGTGATGAGTCTTGGATGAGCCTCTATTGGAGGTTCATTCGATCAAGTCAAAAAGAAGAAGCAATAACTTAAAGTGGAGCCCTGTTGACCTTCAATCTTATCTCTGTCTCGTGGAAGTGAAGTTATTTCTACCTCAAAGTGGCTCAAAGTGGCGTCTGAACGGACTTTCATTTTTACATGATTGCTCTTTCTAGTATTCTTTAGTGGGATGTTGACCATGCTTTTCACGTACAGATATTACACAAGCCTTTATATTCGTTTGGCTCTCATCCGATCAAGTCAAAAAGAAGAAGCAATAACTTAAAGTGGAGCCATGTTGACCTTCAATCTTATCTCTCTCTCGTGGAAGTGAAGTTATTTCTACCTCAAAGTGGCGTCTGAACGGACTTTCATTTTTACATGACTGCTCATTCTAGTATTCTTTAGTGGGATGTTGACCATGCTTTTCACGTACAGATATTACACAAGCCTTTATATTCGTTTGGCTCACTGGTCACTGCCGTTACTTGACAGGACACATCAATACATTGAATCCCAAAGATTAGGAAGGAGAGAGAGAGAGGGGTGTCTCTTTTTTTCGCCTCACCGATTTATTCATGATGTCCATAGGGGCTCCCGACCCTCATCGGGGATGCTCCCAGCAATTCTTGGGCTTGGCCTTTAACTGGAGTATATTTTCGGTCGACATCCACCTACCACCCACTAGATAATTCTCTCTTGATTCTTGATCATCATCAATTGCAGGATATGATTCAGTTCGTCAAAAGAATCTGGCTGGCTCAAACCTCCAACTCCCTACACCCCCAACAAAGGGAAAACCTATGATTTGTTTTCACTTGTCATCATGTGCTTCAAAAGCATAGTAGGTCATATCGCGATATATCATATCGCGATATATCGACGATATATCATCGATATATCGGTATCAATGGAGAGAGCCCATACCGATATTCATATAGAAATCCATTTACTGGATATCGGCCGATATCTATTGAGGTATCGGCGATATATCGCCAATATTTAGCCATATCACTCAAAATTGATTGGTTTCAGTACAAAATTTCCTGGATATCGATCGATATCATCGATATTTCACCGATATCTATATATTTATATCAATGACATCATACTTGTAAGCTTGATTTCACTACTTATTTTGCTACTGATAGTATTAAAACACATCGTGAATTATATTTTTTTTTCGGGTCGGGGGTGTTGCCCCCGCATCCTCGCAGGGGGAGCGCACATACTCCCCCTTGACTCCCAGGCTCACTGACCGGGCAGCGAGACCCTTGTCTGGTAGGTATGATGCTACAAAGGGTGCATATGAAAGCTCTTCAATTGGTGGACTTCACCGTCTTTGGCAATAGAGATGAAAACAAGTCTAATGTTGATCAAGTTAGAATCACAGGTCCAGAATACATCTCAGCAGTCAGTAGTTAGCTCGGCTGTCAGCATTAATAACCGGCGATTTGTGCGATATAAAATGTATTAGTATGCTAAATACACCTCATTCTTGCATTAAAATGTATATTTGTATGTTATTTATTGTTTTAATAATTAGGACGATCTTAATTCGTGAAAAATCGCTTTTTACACTATTTTCAACCGGTCAGACCGATATGATATTAATATTTCCTATCTTGCCTTCCTCGGAACTCTTGGTTCTAAACCCCTCATGACTAGGTAATCTCTTTTACAGTATTGCATTAATTTACATTTTTTCATTTATTTTTGTGAATAGATAAATCTTTATACCAAAGAGACATTGTCTTATTAATCATTATGCATATTTTTTAAATCAATGGCTCATCTCAATACCATTTGTTGTCTTCCATGAACGAAATAAGTGTTCTAAGTGTGCTTAACTTAGCTATTTTCATTCCAATTCCAATGTTTATTAACCATCATTCAACATTAACAACGATATGTTCGATATGACCGATATGTGCGATATAAGGGTCATAGATGATCTATGTGTCTTTTAACTGTATATTTGAAAGTTACTTAATGTTATAAGAACTTGGATTAAATCCATTTTTAATATCTATAAGTCAGCAATCAACAATAATAATGATATGCTCGATATGACTGATATGTGCGATATATAAGGTATAGATGACCAATATGTGTGATATAAGTGTACCTTTGTAGATTATTTGTTGTTTTAATATCTTGGATGATCTTAATTTCTAAAATAATGGCAAAAAATGTTTGTTTGAGACATTTCCAACATTTCCACCGAGATCAGAGATATATCGGAGATATATCTTTTTCCGGGCTGATTGATACGATATCGATATCGATATTTCTTAGACTGTTCCAAAGTCTCCATCACCAGTTGAGAGAAGTGTTTGAGTCATATTTTTATGTATATGGCTATCTTAATTGTGTTTATAGCAGAAGAGTACAAAAGAATAATCGAGACTTTCATGTCCATTCTCCTGTAGTTGACCGGCTTCTACCCTCTCAAACCTACAGAACTTTGATGTTCTGTATTATTGTGGAGATGATTTTATGTAGTGTGCAAAAGAAAATCCCTAAAGTTACATTTATTTCTAAATTTAATGCGGTCCCTAGATGACTAAAGGTATCATCATGTATCTTGAACTTTTGACAGATCGTTGGTACTAGAAAATTAGGAACAAGTTTGGGAGCTTCCAAGTTCAGGGCATATGGGAACATAAAATGGAGTGTAAGTTAAGGGACTTTATTATGCATATTATGGTATGCTTCCATATGATTTTGTTTTTGCGGAAGAATGTCATGAAACTTGTAATGAATGATGTAAGAACCTTTTCAGTTAAGTTTCAAACCTAAGCCTTAGGGTGAATGAATATCAAGTGAAGCTATCCGTACGAATAAATTGGACCCGGGTTACTAAAATAACTTCAAGACCGTTGTTGGTTGAGAATGTTTTTTCTGGCATTTCACTTAAAGACATTTCCTTTAAAAAATTACTTTGAGATATTGCTAAGAATTTCTAAGAATTCTGTTTCATTGTTCTAGTACATTCAGTTGGCAGTGCATGACTGTTGCTATTTATTTTTTGGCAGGCATAGAGATTCCAAAGTATGTGGACACTGTGACTCCACAGTTCAAACCCAAGTTTGCTGCACTGGTAAAATTTCTTATCGTTTCCTGGGATGATTGGATGATATCTTTTAATAAAATTTTGCGATAAATTATGATCAAATAGCAAAATCCTGCTGGGTAGGCGTTTTCTCGACGTCATACCCTTTTTTTGCACAAAAAAATAGTAAAATCATGATATTTCCATGATTTTCATTCTAAACAAGTTGTTCCATCCACCATATTCTTTGCTAATACAGTTAGTTGAACTGAAAGAAGCCGAGCAACTTTCCCTCAAGGAATCTGAGAGGCTAGAGAAGGAAATTGCTGAAGTTCAGGAATTGAAGGTTCTGTGAAGAAAGACGTATCTTTTCTCTTTTACTTGTGATTCCTGCATTTAGACTGCTCACATGCTTATTTCTCCTCGAGCAGAAGAATATCAGCACAATGACGGCGGATGAATACTTTGAGAAACACCCAGAGCTTCGGAAAAAGTTCGACGATGAGATGCGCAATGACTACTGGGGCTATTGAGTTTGTTCAATTTGGTAGATTTGCCATATTTTGTCACCCAAAGTTCTTAAATCATGCTTTGGATATTTATTTTTTAATAAAGAATCTGATGCTGTTTCCATTTTCCAAGTTTAACAACCACCCGGAGCAGAACTCCAGCTACCTTTGCAGATGGACCCTTTATAATTTAGATATCCTTGCTGAAGGGCAAGAGTGCCCTTTTCTATTGTTCAATCTTTTTCCTCCAACACTTGTATTTTTCAAGGGAAGCATCCATCCTAGTGTATATGTATGCATCAAATGATAATAGTTGAAGTGGAACCTTCCAAGTTGAGGATGTGTTAGCTAGATGAAATTGTCACATTTCCATTATCCTTCTGTGAATAATGATGTAGTGATGGATTTCGGTGATCAAGCATTTCCTTGAATCCTTCTTTATAGTGTCTGACTGATGTCACTTTGTGATGAATATGGAGCCATCTAGATGTGAAGCTCCCCTAGTGTTGATGAATCAATGTGAGCTTGGCTAATGTCAGTGCTTGGTTTGGTCAAGATGTTGGTAGCATTTCTAGGACTTGAAAGATTCCTTCTGATTTACTGTTTAGATAAATGGTAATTAGTCTCGTATCATTCCTTTATTGAATAGCTCAAGCCTTCGTTAGTTGAGACTACTTTCAGTTAATTGAGAAAATGAGAGAACACAACTATATAGTAATTAGGGGTGTAAACGGACCGAACCTGAGCGAACCTATAATTTTTAGGTTCGGTTCGTTTATTTAATCGAGCCTAAACTTGTGTTCAGGTTTGGTTTGTTTATTTTCGAATCGAACCCAAATCGAACCTCTTTCTAAACGAATCGAACCTAAGCGAATATCGAACTTAAGAATTCTCTAATAGGAAGGTGTGAAAAGAAGAGAAATAGAAATATATATATATGTGTATTTACAGTTAGAATAAATATTCATTTAGTTTTTTCTTTATCTAACTCATCTTCATCTTTTGAAAAAAATGGGATTAATAAAGATTCGTCTCTTTGAAAAAAGTATAATTATAATATATTTTATATCTATTTAGATGGGAATAAGGAATAAGAATAATGCGGAGATATTCGGTAAGTAATGTTTGTACTTGTTATGTTGATTTGAAGATAAAGAAGGAAAAAGTATTAGACCATAGATGATAGATGTTGTAAACACGATGTGACTATTTATTTTTGGATAGTTTATACCGAGATAAAACCTAGTTATCCCGTAAATATCTAGTTATCTCCAGACAAAATTCACTTACCCTGGGATAAAAACCACTCATCTCAAAATAAGTCCACTTCTACGGATAAGGATTTGTAAATATGTATATGTATATGTTTATCGAGCTTTTAACGAATCGAACCTGAGCGAACATATGATTTTTAGGTTCGGTTCCGTTTATTTAATCGAGCCTAAACATGTGTTCAGGTTCGGTTCGTTTATTTTCGAACCGGATCTAAATCGAACTTTTAGCGAGCCGAACCTGAGCGGATATCGAACTTGAGAATTTTCTTACACCCCTAATAGTAATAAACCATCTACCACAGAGGATAAAGTTTAATACATGCCTCGAGGAGAGGTGGTACAAAGATACCACAAAAACAAAAATTGACATCAGTTTAAAGAGTACGTCAAGCAAAGGCCTCAGACCAAAGCTATCTATGTTGAAAAGGTCCGGCTATTTTTATGCTTGCCGTCGGCTACTTAATGTAACCTCCGCAAGGGAGGATTTGAACCTTTGTCTTTTAAGAAAACGAAGACTAGAAAATCCAAATTTCCTTTTGAAAAATCAAAATCGTCTGAACTTGGAAGCATGAAATCCTTGAAGTAATTGTATCAAGATGCACTTTTTGCTTGCGCCTAAATCCTTGCTCCAGCAGGGTTTACAGGCAATTGGATGAAAATGAAGAACACACCATAGCTTGTTTGACTTCAATCTCTGGATTTTACTGCGATATTGATGTTCAAGTCGAATTTTAGAAGTTTAATTGCTGATCTACAAGAGATGGTTTTTATATTACAAAAATCATAACATCCTCTGAAACTTCGTACATTTTACTCAACGTTCTAACAAGAGTATTGTAGTGTAATTTTGGAAAGTTGTAGCTTGAAATTTCCATTTGAGGTTGTCTAGACCTAGTTTTGAATGGTTTGACGGGTTTGGTATAATTAGCCACTCTGGTTATTTTTCGAATAATGTCAGTATAACTTCCAAACTCCTTAAAAACCACACAAACTCTGGAAATTGAATCTATTGCAATTGTCTTTTGTATTATCATATTATGACTTGATGCGTAGGTATGAACTAAAAATGTAGAATTCCAGAGCTTACAATATATTTTGGAAGAAGATCGGACAAACATGATGAAGCAGATCGACAAGCATCCCTAAAATGATATCAAATTGAATGAGTGAAAGAAATGTAAGTACAATGTGTTATGCAATCAAAATTGTGTTAGGTTATGAATAAGCATGCATCTTTTCATGATGACAAAATTTGTAATTTGGCTTGTAGCTAGGTCGATACAAGGAAGTTAAAGGATCAAGAAGATGTGTAAGTGTAAAGAGCTCAAACTTAAAAAAAGAGTTCAAGACTAAGGAACTTAAACTCAAGTGAAGACCAGACTAAGCAGGTCAAAGTTATCTTGCATCATGCATAACTTCTTAGATGCAGGTTCACTAATTTTTCAATCAACTAACTTACAGACTACTTGACTAATCAGACTCAATCGACTAATTGATTATTCCATTTCCACCAATACCACTTTCTAGTAACATGGCTTTGGACTATATTTTTATACTTTTCATCAATCGGATATTTTCTTCTCAGCTGACTACTTCTATTTCTTAGTCGATAATTATTGTACTCTAATGCTCAAAAATTGGAATGTTGAACCAAGATTTTTTTGAGATTCTGTTCACTCGACTAGCCTTATTGTTAAGGCGAATACTTTATTTTTCAGTCAACTAATTTTGTTTTTAGATCAGTTCTGCTTTGTATTATTATTATTTTTTAGCCATTATGATTTGACACCTAATCACTCAAATTCTTAATCTTCTCTACCAACTACTTAACTTTTGGGAGCCTATAAAAAGAACCCCGTACTACCCTGACACATCTATCAAGTGAAGACTTGCCTATACACTCCCAAATCTTCATTCCAGTCTCTTTAAGAACATTTTAAGTGGAAATTTTTAATAATTATTAAAATATCTATAATTAATTGAGTAACTATCAAGATTTGGTATTTAAAATTTTGAGCACCAATCGATACCTCAAGTCTTCAAGTACAAATTGGGGAGTGCGTTTCCAAAGGTGCTGATTTGGAGATAATCGTTGCCACATCTCAGATGTCGACTTGGCAAGGTCATTGGCCCCTCCACCCCCTTTTATTTCTATATAAACTCTCTTGCATGAAGTATTTAGGAGAGAAGATTATATATGATTTTTTAAAATAAATTTAAAAATAGTAATATACACTGCTAGCTTTGGATTTACTTTTTTCTCTTTATCTTCACTTCAATTGTCTATTCCGGGTACTTTACTACATTTCAATTTTTTGATTAGTTGTAAACGAAACATTATATTGAACATGATCTACTTCGGCCTATCTTTTCATAAAATTTCATCTAATTTTTTTTATTTTATGGCACATGGAAATTTAACAAACTTTTAAGTAATTAACTTATTTCAGAAGTATTTTACATCTACTTAAAAATCATAAATAGCCTCATGCGTCATACTCCCCTACAATAAGGAATCTTTTTGGATTTTACATGATCGTTTAGATGGTAGAAAAATAAAAAATGTTCTTTTAACATTCTTTTAGTAAATTTATAATCTATCTGTAAAATACCAAATAATTAAGAAGATGTTTCTCTTTTAGACAATGCATTCAAAGTTATAAAAGAGTTATCTTTAAAAAATCACTACATATTCACATATAATCTTTGAAAAATCACTATATATTCACATACAATCTTTGAAAAATCATTACATATTCACGAAAAAATGTGTTATCAAAATTTGAGTATATGTCTTATTTATCATTTTCAAACTTTTATTTGTATGATTTTATAATATATTCTTCTTGGATTGACAATAACTAAAAATAATTGGATATAAAAATTGCTTAAACTCATTATCTATTAATTTTATCCTATCTTATTTATTTTATTTGATTTAAAAACAATCCTTTTCATTATAATTTTTCTTTTGTTAATTTTTCAACTATAAAATAAACATTCCCAAATTTAAATTAGTTAAAAATTACACATATAAAAATATAAGAAAAACTAAATAGAAAAAGAGAATTGCTGTAAACATTTACAATCAAAATAGAAAAAAGAGAATTATTGTGAAAGCGCACCGATCATTGATAATTGAGGTAAAGATTGACACATGATATTATCCCATATTTGAATAAAAAATGTATTATCAAAATTTGTTTGTATTTGTCTTATTTATCCTTTTCAAAGTTTTATTTTGTATGAATTTATAATATATTTTCTTGGCTTGAAATAAACTAATAATAATTAGATAAAATAAAAATTGCATAAACTTATTATCTATTAATTTTTTCTTATCTTATTAATTTTATTGAATTTTAAAACAATCATTTTCATTATAATTTTTCTTTTATTAATTTCCAACTTAAAAATAAATATTTCTAAATTTAAAAGTAAAAATGTTACATATCTAAAAAAACTAAAGTTGGCAACGGCATATGAATAAATCAAACAATTTATTTAACTGTGATTTCATCCACTATTGTGACGGAAAAATATCAATATGTTAAACTAGTTAAAAATGTAGACATCTATTGTACCACACACAATAAACTCTTTAAGTTAATAAATATAACATTCACATATCTAGTTGCTCATTGATGTGTATACACATTACTCATTATTCATTCATCAATTATTTAGTACCCTTTAACATTAGATTTTTATCAATTGTGCCATCCTTAGATATTGCAATATCAGTTATGACCCTCCCTTTTTAGAATATCAGTTGTACCCCTTACCTCTTGCATTGGTATCACTTATGTCCTTCCGTTAGTTGACAGTCAATGAGTTGAAATAAACCATGATTTATTTAAAACATGGTATGGTTATGACGACATGATTGTCAACTCCCATTTACTATCTCGTGCACCCACTCCAGATCCACATGCCCTAGTGCCACTACCGGCAGCCTAGCTACCTCCACTCTCACTGTCATGCATTGCTTCGCCGGGACCACCCTGTCCACTACCTCCCTGCTATCGGTGTTAAGGGGGGATCGGACTCCAGCCCACATCCAACGAAGATGCCCCTATTCTCACATGCCCTCTTCGTCGCAAATCACCAACCATTCTTAGAAGGTGGTCATCACGTCTCTCGTCTTCGGTAGCCGTGCTGCAGCTGGGTGCATCGCACACCTCGATGCCTTCCCCATTGCTTGTGGACACAACAACAAACTGAGGAAGGGGACTGCATTGAACAATCTCCGTTGATCTTCCTCCCTTCTCTCCATCATGACCCTCTACCTAAAGGGCCGCTCCAGCCGTTCTATTTCCACAAGTCCGTGTTGTCATCGAGGCAACCATACCCATTCTGATGCCTTCCTTAGAACCTAACGCTCCATATCTTCCTTTATTGAAAGGTGAGGGGGATTTGGAAGGTGGGTTGTGGAGCTCCTTAGAACCTAACACGGAGGTAGAATAAATTGGGGGCAATGGAGGGGGAGGGGCAGAAGATAAGGAGGCTAAGGAGGAGGAGATGGAGGAGGAGGGACTGAGGAGGACGAGGGTCTGAAGGGGGAGGGGCAAAGGGGGAAGGGGTTGGATGGTAGAGGGGGTAGAGGAGGGGGAGAGGCTAGAGGGGAGAAGGCGGCGGAGGAGGAAGATCTAGAGGGGCGGTAACAGAAGAGGAGCTGGAGGGGGGGGGGGTGGTGGAGGAGGGGCGGAGGTGGTCGGAGGAGGAGGAGGAGGAGGAGTGGACATAAGTAGAAGAAAATGAGAAGAAATAGATATTTCTACTTTCGATTTTTTTATCTTATTACACTTACGTACCCAAAGTTAATGTATGTTTGGGATGATGATGGACGATAACTAAACTAAGAGGCACAAGTGATCATTGTAGAAGAAGTCAGGGGTATAATTGACAAAAAAGAGAGGGGCTTAACTGATATTGCAACATCTAAGGAGTGTACGATTGATAAACCCTTAAAATTATATCTAATAATGAACTACATATGATTTTTCAATAGATATGGCATCCAATAATATTACTATATTACTGTATTGGGATGGATCTTCGAGTGTGTTTGAATATTCACATGGACTATGTTGGCGGTTAAAAGCGTATGATTATGTTACCACGCCAAATAACTTACATTGATATGTTGGGTCAAATTTCCAAAGCCATTGTTATTCCCTTGATCGATATATCCTTACATTAACATGCGATTGGTTGCTTGAAGGATTATCCTTCTATCCGATTCTAATATCTTACGATGAATCCACTTTAGCAATGATGGATTAGATTGACAAAGTTAGGTTCATCTACCTCTTTGTTGAGCCATCTCCCTTGATCAAGAAAATATGTCGTCATCATCAAGGTAATGTAGTTACATTTAAATTAAATAAAAGATATAGTATATTAGCCTCCAATAGACTAATTAACAACATACCTTTTAATCAAGCCAATAAATATCTTGATAGTTGATGAATACTCATTCATCACTCTTTATTCTTATATTTTAGCTACAAAAACCTTTGCAAATACATGTAGATATGTGTAAATAGAAATAATTACCAAAAGCATGCATTGTATAAAAACCTATAATTAGCATGTTTTTGTGCAAAAATAAAAGAATAAAGATTAAAAAGAAAAAGAGGGAAATATTTAGAATAAATATTGAGCAACTTAACCCAAGGGAGGGCTCAGCATGGGCCTGACCGCATAAAAGCCAAAGTGGAGGGAGATAGGGGCTCATGTGTGTAAATATTTATGTAAATAAAATAAAAATATTTTCCTCACCAAAAAATAGGCTTGTAAATATGTGTCTATATTTATAAGTATAAAAACAAAAGAAAAAGATAAAAATCAAAAAGAACAAAAACACCACTTTCATCATGTACATGAACCACTCTTTTATTTTTATTTAACCTTGTAAATAAATAAAATTAATTTCCAAAATTATTGTAAATATTCTATGTGTTATAATGTAAATAAATAAAATAAAAACAATTAAAACAAAAACAAAATAAAAATAACAAAATTAAAAATACAAAAATATATTGTAAATATACCATGTAAATAAATGTATATATGTATTTATTTTACCTATGTACATAAATAATAAAAATAAAATAAAAATACCTTTTTATTCCTTATTTTATAATGAAAATAAATAAAATATAAAATAGGAAATAAAAGTGTACAAAATAATAATTAAAAAAATCAAAAAATTAAAAACCCTATATAGTGTACATATACCTATATATATACATATAATGTAAATACCTTATTTTTATTTCGAAAAAATTATTAAAAATCACAAAAAATAGAAAAAAAATAAAATAAAAATATTTCATGTTTTGAGTTTTTGCTGAATCGGCCCCTAGCTACCCTAATTTTCACTCCTAAGATCCTGCCACGTGGCCGATTCCTGTTGGCTCCTGGGGATATTGACCGCCCGGTCAACTACCCCCCCAGGACCACCTCCTGCGGATTTAGGCGCCCGACCCGACTTCCCAAATTTCTAGCGCCTAATCCCGATTGAATCCCACCTAAACCCCGGGTCCGTTTCACTCCTGCCACATCCGACACCCTCGCCGGGGTATCCACATCGGGATCCGCGCGCCTCCACGCCCTACCCGACCTCGTCTAGCCGGACCCGCACCCATATTTAGCCGTTGCTCCGCCACCTCATTTCTCCATCTTTGGCCATTCGAATCCTTCACATGTGAGCTCCAGTGAGTGCGCGAGAGTGACAGCTCGTGTCTACTGCTGTCGAAGCGAGAAGAGGAGGAGAGACCATCGATCCGGCGAGCACAGCCGCCGTTGCTCCGCCACCAGCGTGAGCACCGAGCCTCGGAGGGAGACGCTCCTCGACGCGAAGACCAGGAGCTTCCCCAGCTCCTCCCCAGTCTCTTCGTCCACCCAGGTAACCTTGTAGGCCTTTCTTTTTCGCTGATTTTCATTTACCCCCAAATCACTCCGCCGCCGTCCATCGTCGATTCCCATCGCTTCCGACCACCATTCGATCATCGGGCATCGCCATAGCCCTCGCCATCTCCCTGCGCACCTTCTCCCGTATCCCCATCCAACCCAGCTCGCACAGGAGCTGGGATTCGAGCTCTACCGTCCCCACTTCGCCGGAGCTCATCCGCCGCGACCCACCGTCCATCATCACCTCGCCTAACCGGCTCGAGGCAGTTTGCCCTCGACCCGCGAGTCTTCTGGATTGCTTTGCAGGACGAACGAAGGCCATCTGAGGTCCTTCGTCATTCAGCCAGGAGGCACAGCTCCGCGGACCTTACCCGAGCTCCTCAGAGCTCGGCTGGATCATCGGAGCCCACCACCAGCTGCGGGATACCCTTGCGGAGCTTCTCCGACCTTCAGGCGCAGCAGAGGAGCCCCGGAGCGAAGCCACCGGGCCGGCGAACTTCGCCGGTCATCTGTTCTTCGAGGGTCCTCCTCCTCCGTTCGATCAGTCTTCTCGCTCCAGGTGTCATCTGGGCCGTTCATCCCTGGAGCGGCCTTTACCGTCAGATCCGAGGAGAGTCGATCGCAGCCGTCGGTCCAGTGAGGGGGTGTAGCCTCTGAGCGTCCTCGACCGTTTGATCAGACACGTGGCCATCACCCCGCCGTTGGATCACCCCGATGAGAGCAGCGTTGGACCCCCAGTCGCCCTCGACCGCTAGATCAGACACGTGGCGTTCATCCTGCAATCCGCATAATAAAGGGTAATTTACCCTTAGGCCCTGTCTTCTCTTTTATTTAGTTTTTAGTCTTGTAAATATTGAGTTTAGTTGTTTAATTTTAGGGTTATTTGCATAGAGACCCTGGTACTTGCTTTTATTTGCTGAGATACCCCTGTATGTGATGTGACACGTGCTTCGACACGTGATTCTCTGGGTATTTTACATTTCATGCCCCTGTAGTTCTGGTTGTTAGTAGTTGAATGAAAGTTTTTACTTATTTGCACTTATACCCCTGTGCGTGGTTTATTTGAGCATGTGCGTGATATTTGTGGGTATTTTGCGGATGAGTCCTTGGACTTTTTGGTACCTGTTACCAATAAGTCCTTGGAACTTATTTTCTTTACATTTGGGTCCCTGAGTGCCCCAGGCACGCGCGTGGCGCGTGCGTGTTTTGCTGGGTTAATTGCACCAGACTCCCCAGACCCTCGGGTATTTGCACTTTGGTCCCTGTGCACTGTGCCCTCTCTTTATTTTTGAATAAAATAGAAAATTACCTCCAAATCCAACGAAAATTGGACACATGGCTCCTGCCATGGTGTAAAGTTTTCGAGGATTTTTGAGGACATTTTTGTTTTCATTTGATATTTTTAAAAATTCAAAATCCTCTATTTTCTTCACTGTCTAACTTTAAAAATCACAACAAAATATTAAATAGTGTCTGAAAATCACAAAAAATTGTTTACTGTCCCCTTTATTGTGTTTGATTTTCTAGCCAATTTTGGCTATTTTTCATTACTGAAAACCACTAAAAATTGAAAAACTCGTAAAAACGTATAAAAATTCTAGTAAATACACCAAAAATCCAAAAATAATAAAACAGGTGCCTAAATTTTCCTTGATTTATTCTCTTTACAGGAAAATTACCTCCCAGCTAATTTGGGGGCTTTAGATATTTTATCTAGGCCTTCTTAGCTTGGCTGGACAGTACCTTTGATTTCAGTCACTTTTTGATTTTTAGAAAATTCAATAAACAACAGAAAATTCTCAAAAATTCACCAAAAACACAAAAAAATATAAAACATATAAAAATATTTTTGTTTGAATTTTTGCTTGATTTTTATTGCATTTAATAATTTGTTGAAGTGTGTGTTTGTTTATTTTTCTTATTTTCTTAATACATTAAAAAATCAAAAAAATATAAAATAATTAAAAAAACACTAAAAATATTTTCTTCTTTTATTTTATTCCTTTTTACTACTTCGTAGGCCGGAGGGCCAATCCGTGCTCCTTGAGTTCGACCCTGGACGCTATACCAGGTTAATCCAATAGCAGGACCGCTATCGCGTTTTTGATCGATTTTGTCTATTATTAGTGGTTTATTTTTCTTGATTGACATAGCTGAGTGACCGAGGTCACAACGACCATCTAGATACCTTTACTTTGGTCGCTCTCGGCGTGTCATCAGAATGGCGCCGTTGCCGGGGAGCACGACTTAGTAGTTTTTATTTTTATCTTCGTTTTTCTTTTCGCGACTTTTCGCGGCTCTCTCAGAGTTCGCGGCTTTTTTGCGGCTTTTGATGACATTTTATTTTTGTTTTATTTTGTTTTATTTTCTTTTTCTTTATTTTTGTTCTTGTTTTATTTTGAGTGTTTATTTTATTTTACATTTTTGCATATATATCCCCATTTTTCAGTTTCATTTCTTTTTCTGTTATTTTATTTGATGTATTTTGGTCCGACCACTCTTTTCTTTCTTGCGAGGGCCCGAGAACCGAGGCGGCCGATCTCGAGAAGCCGACGCAACCGCGAGACTCGGAGGCGGCTCCTTTCTTTACGGAGCCGTAGGAGAGAGCGAGAGAGAGAGTTGAGTAGGTGAGGTTAGATTAGGTTTTATTTTGATTATTACTGTAATAATACATGGACTCAGACTGGACACTCTTGTGGACTTTTAGGACTTAGAGGGTCTGTTTCGCCGAGCACCGGTGGTGCTCGGGGGACCCTTAGAGTTTTTCGCGGCTTTTTACGCGACTTTGTTTTCTTTTCATTTTTTTACTGCCTTTTCCGGTGTTTACGCGGTTTTCATCGAGCCCCTAGACTTAGGATTTTCTCTGCTTGTGCCGTAATTAGTAGGGTCCCCACACTTAACTATTTGCCTGTTCCTATAGTGCGCTAATTGGACTCACTAATAATCAATTAATAAAAATGATCGACTCATCCCCTTCATAGCCTACGTGCCGCAGCTCACCCTGTAAAGCGCTTTCTCCTACCCCCGATTTGTCGGGCAGAGGAGGGGTGGGCCAAGACCGGACCCTTTGGCTTGGAGGTCGGTGACCGATTAGACGGTTCTGCGTGTAGAAATTGCTCATCTAGGACTCGGTTTTTCCCGCTGCATCATTTAGGTAGTTTATTTCCGTCTTTAAATTCTGCGCGGATCACTTGCATGTAGAGTGCTGGAGGCAAGGTACGCATTTCTGACTCAGCATGCATCATTGATTTCATCGCGCATCGGCTTTTTTCGACTTCTCCCTCGTTAGGCGTTTGTTTTCTATTTGAAAAATATTAAAAAGAAAAATCATAAAATTGGGACTTGTTAAAAACTATTGACCCTAAAAGACACTCACCATAAAAATTTGTCTTGAGGAGAGCAACCCTCTCATTGTTTGGTTTGGATGCGCGAGAGAGTGACCCGCACCCTAGGTAGAGCCCTCCGGTGCTAGTCCCGACTGATTACCGACTCTTCCGTGCGGGCCAGTCGGTTGGGGTAGCATCGGGTATCCTAAAAGGTCACGTAAGCGCTCTGATATCTTGTGTGTTCACCTAATAAAAATTGACAAGATAATTTGACCGAACTTTCACGGTCTTCAGCTCGCGTTGCGTTGGTGAACCGGGGGTTTGCATTCTGATCATAGTTTTCCAGATCTCATCCGCACTACTCGTCAGATCAAGATGATGGGTAGACGCTCTCTTAGGCAGCCTCTGGCTGCACTTCTTTCGGGCACGTCTACCCAATCATCTAGGTTGGCCCGCGAGAGCTGAGACCAGCTCTTCGAGCCCGAGTACGACTCCGCCCTGTTCCCCCTCGACCCCCTTTCTTTCGGACCTGAGCGACATGAGCCCGAGGAGAGATTGATAGATTTGACAGCACCTGAGTTGGGCTCATTTGATTTTTCAGCAGACGTCATGGCCGGTAGTTCAGAGGACCGCTCCAGGACCGAGCACATTGTGATGGACCAGGGAGCGATCAACTCCACCATGATCGCCTCGTTAGAGACAGTGCAGCAGCAGCTGAGGGATCAGGGAGCATTTATGATTGAGATGAGGAGAGAGTTGGAGCGACTCAGAGCAGAGAGAGATCAGAGCGATCCTGAGGACGGACCAGATGCAGAGGCACGAGCAGCAGCCGCAGCAGCAGCCGCCGCCGCCGCCGCGGCAGCCGCCGCGGCAGGAGGACCACCGAGACCGATGCGGGAGTTGCACAACCCCGGATCTACACTGATGCATCATTGGTGGTGGTGCCTGCTATCGTGGGGACTTCAAGTTCCCCCCGAACACCCTGCAGATGCTTCCCCGTTTTCACGGACTTGCCACCGAGGATCCCCATCTCCACCTCCAGGAGTTCTTGATGATCTGCAGTACTGTCCACGACCGCCATGTGGACCAGGATACGATTCGGATGATTGCCTTCCCCTTTTCCCTAGCAGACAGAGTAGCCATCTGGCTGAAGCATTTGGGGAAGTTCGTCTACACCTGGGAGCAGCTCCGCACCGAGTACTTGAACAAGTACTATCCACTCGGGCGGACGAATGCAGCGAGGGCCCTGATCAACAACTTCTCCATGCTCCCCCAACGAGCAATTTCATGAGGCATGGAGAGGTTTAGAGAGCTCACAGACCGATGCCCGCACCATGATATCTCGAAGCCGAACCTTGTGCAGAGCTTCTTCAACGGGTGACACCAGAGCTCCAGGGCCTGGTGAATGCTTCTTGTGGCGGGTCCTATTTTGCCAAGGATCACGACCAGGTCTGGGCCATCTTCGAGGAGATGGCTGAGAACTATATGGTGATGTCCCAGACCAGGTTGTACACTCAGGGGAGACCTCAGCAACAGCCAGGACCCGTGCAGTACCAGAGGATAGCACGGGTCGATGCCGGTCCATCCAGTTCATCTGCAGTTGCAGCAGCACAGGCAGAGTCGTCCGCTGCGGATATGGGTATCATCAGCGAGAAGTTGGACCGCATGGAGCTGATCGAGAAGAAGCAGTGCCAGAGCATCACGCAGATGGAGCAGATGGCACAGACTCTGAGCGACATGAAGACCCAGCTCATGTGTCTCCAAAAGGCACAGACGGCTTCCTAGCCTCGTCTTCAGTCGCGAGGCGATTCCGGCGGCAGCAGCAGCTCGTCCCAGCGCTCCAGCTCCTTTCAGCAGCCTAGACAGGTTCACCTTGTACAGGCGGAGCCGTACCAGCAGCAGCAGCCCTCTTACCAGTCCCCACCATCTCCAGACATGCAGATGGTGGTATACCAGCCGGATCAGCCTCTGGCAGTACTCCCGCCAGCCCCATACGATGCAGAGCCGTTGATGGATGTCAACGGGATTTGGTATGACCGCCCCCAGCCTGGGATCCAACGAGACCATCCTGGATTCAGGTGGGGGAGTGGAGGTACCCAGCCCCAGCAGCAGTCATCCGGTCAGGGAGGGCAGTATGGCCAGCAGAAAGATCACCACCACCAGCAGCAACCCCAAGCCTATCAGTCACACCAGCAGTCGTCATTCGTTCCTCGTCCCTATCAGCAGCAGGGACAGTCTTGGAGACGTGAGCAGCAGGCTCACCCACCACACCAGCAGCAGCATCCTTCCTCCTACCCCTCTTACCAGCAACACCAGTTCCAGCAGCCTCAGCACCAGAGAGGCTACCTGTCGGGCTCCCAGGAGAGCCCCGCCTTAGATGACATAGCCCGCCTACTCACGGACCAGCAGGCTACCTTCAGACGGGAGATGGACGAGTTCCGCCAGGAGATGCGGGACCTTGTGAGAGGGAAGGCCGCCATTCCTGCACAGATAGAGCCGAATCCGAACAACCTGAAGAGGAAATCTGAGCAGGTAGTTTCCACTGAGCATGCCACTCCTAGTGATCCATTTGATGATATATCTTCGGATCTATTTGATGCTGATTTTGTTATACTTAGGAGCGGTAGAGCACCAGCAGGCGGCGCCTCATCTGAGCGACAACTCGAGGATCCACCCAGGGCATCAGATGAGGAGGAGGAGAGCGGTACTGAGGCCACACCTGATGAAGACGGTGGTACTGATGCCACCAAGGATGCTGAGTCCACCGGCAGTACTGAGGCCGCCGCTTCACCAGTTCGAGGAGGTGGTGCTGATGCCACCAGAGTTGCCGAGCCAACCCGCGGTACTGAGGCCGCGAGACGTCTAGCAGCAGAGCCAGCCCTGGTGGTACTGAGGCCACCGGTGTTCATATAGATAGAGATGTTGTTTTTCCTCATGCTGATGTATCTCAGAACTCTATTTTGAATAAAGGAAAAGGTTTAGTTTCTTCTGGTCCCACTGTGGTGATTGATGTATGTGCGGATCCGGCCGTCGAGCCGTCTAGGCCTTTTCCTAGTCCTTCATCTGAGAAGGACCCTGTGATCCCCTTCCCTAGAGCCCTTCAGATGGGGAAGGGGAAGAAAAAAGAAAAAGATCCAAAAAAGAGAGAGCAGGAGGAGTTCAGCCAGAGCATGATCGACAGATTTCACATATAGCTGACCCTTCAGGAGGCTTCGCAGCACATTCCCCTCCTTCAGCGATCTTTGAGAGACAAGACCACAGTCAGGAGGAGGAGGAGGAACCACACTTCAGAGATTCATGTGCTGACGAAAGCCACGTGCTACGCGATCCAGAACCGTCTGCCGGCCAAGAGACCAGATTCAGGGGCTCCGTATGTCAGATGCCAGATTAGTGAGCAGAGGTTCGACCGGACTCTATTGGATAGCGGATCGTCGATCAACCTCCTTCCGGTAGCCCTTCTCGACCGCTTCGAGTTGGGCACTCTTAGACAGAGTAGGACAATCCTTCAGTTTGCTGATCGATCTGTCAAGAGGCCGAAGGGGTTGTTGCGAGACGTTATCGTCACGATTCAAGGCTTGAAATTCCCCGTGGACTTCGTAGTGTTGGACATGGAGATCCCTGACTCAGTGACCGATACCCCCATCATCCTCGGTCGTCCGTTCTTGACCACAGCCAAGGCGGTGACTGATCATGATAGCGGGAAGGTATACTTTCGCGTCGAGGGCGAAAGTGTACAAATAGAGACGGTCGAGGACTACAGAGCCAGAGAGAGAGCACGCTCAGAGGCCAGCACAGATTCAGAGCAGCTGACAGACGTCGAGCCAGACATCCACCAGGATTGTGATTTTGTGATCACAGACGACGAGGCAGCATGGGCAGACCCTGCAGCACAGGCTATCCTCTCATTTTCAGACACAGCTGATGCAGAGATGATAGAAGAGGAGAGTCTGGAGAGCACAACCCTGGTCCAGGATACCACAGAGGCAGCAGAGCCGGTTCTTGACCGCGACACGGTTTTCAGTGATGGTGGTGCTGAAGCCACCTTGTGTTTCGGTGGTACTGATGCCACCGTGTTTGATACAGATCCCTCGGATTCAGAGTTTGATTGGGCAGATTGTGATGACCAGATGCCAGACCTGAGTCCACCTGAGCCTACAAATGAGGAGGAGGTAGAGGCAGAGCAGATCAGAGACAGCACAGTTGAGCAGCCTCCTCCAGATCCAGTTTGCGAGAGCTCGTATTCTTTCTCCCAGGCAGATTTGGCAGACTTAGCAGCATTCACGCACCTTCTTCCGAGGCCAGATTTGCCAGCACCCAGCTGTCCAGAGCTGAAGCCGCTCCCTACTTCGCTGAAGTATCGATTCCTTGCGGGCGAGCCTGAGATGTACCCAGTCATCATCTCCGCCGATCTGACTGGAGAGCAGGAATCCCGTTTGATGGGGGTTCTTGAAAAGAACCGCAAGGCAATCGGATGGAGCGTAGCAGATCTCCATGGGATTAGTCCATCAGTGTGCTCCCACCATATCTATATCGAGGAGGGGGCGAAGCCGTCGCGTGAGTTCCAGCGGCGGCTGAACCCCAACCTGAGAGAGGTCGTGATGAAGGAAATATCAAAATGGTGGAGTGCAGATTTTATTTATCCCATTTCCGACTCCAAGTGGGTTAGCCCCTTGCATGTGGTACCCAAGAAGACGGGCATCACGACTGTGATCAGTGAGTCGGGAGAGGAGATTGCTACACGAGTACCCACCTCTTGGAGGGTCTGTGTTAACTACAGGAGACTCAACCAGGCCACCAAGAAGGACCATTTCCCCATGGCTTTTATTGACCAGATCATTGAGAGACTGGCAGGGAAGAGCCACTATTGCTTCCTGGATGGGTAGTCGGGCTAAAACCATGTGGCCATCGCTCTTGAGGATCAGGAGAAGACCACCTTTACCTGTCCCTTTGGCACATATGCCTTTCGACGCATGCCATTCGGGCTATGCAATGCCCCTGCGACTTTTCAGAGGTGCATGCTGTCGATCTTTTCGGACATGGTAGGGGAGTGTTTGGAGGTCTTCATGGACGATTTCTCGGTCTACGGCGACGGATTCGACTCCTATCTTGACTGCCTAGACCGAGTACTCCAGCGATGTATTGAGTTCCATTTGGTTCTATCTTGGGAGAAGAGTCACTTCATGGTGACTCAAGGGACGGTGCTTGGCCACATCATCTCCAACAGGGGCATGGAGGTTGATCCGGCCAAGGTTGATGTCATTAGAAAACTCGCACCGCCGTCCAATTTGAGGCAGCTACGGTCATTCCTGGGGCACGTTGGATTTTATAGGAGATTTATTCAGGATTTCAGCAGGATTGCCCGACCGTTGACTGACCTCTTGACGAAAAACACCGAGTTCCTTGTCGATGACAAGTGTCTTTCGGCCTTTGCGACTCTCCAGCAGTGTGTGATTGAGGCTCCTATCCTCCAGCCGCCTGATTGGTCTCTCCCATTCGAGATCATGACGGATGCCTCCGATTTTGCCGTAGGGGCTGTGCTGGGGCAGAGGAGGGATGGAGTTCCATTTGCCATTCACTACGCTAGCCGCACATTGGATTCCGCCCAGCGGAATTACACGGTTACAGAGAAGGAGATGCTAGCCGTAGTATTCGCCCTAGATAAGTTTCGATCTTATATCATTGGATCTAGAGTGACTTTGTACACAAATCACACCGCCATCAGGTACCTCATGGCAAAGAAAGATCCAAAGGCCAGACTTACTAGATGGATCCTTCTACTCCAGGAGTTCGACATTGAGATCAAGGATAAGCCTGGAGTCAAGAATGTGGTGGCGGATCATCTCTCCCGTTTAGAGCAGCCTGAGGAGTCTGAGCAGATTGATCCCATTCGAGATACCTTCCCAGATGAGGTGATCCTTGCTATCGCCTCACTCCCGTGGTATGCCGATATTGTGAACTTTCTCGTTGCTGGGAAAGTCCCACAAGATTGGCCCAGACAGAGGCTTGAGACCTTCCTTGTGAAGGCCAAGTCCTACCATTGGGAGGATCCCATCCTTTACCACGAAGGAGGGGATAGCGTCTGGCGTCGGTGTATTCCTCAGGAGGAACACCATAGCGTCCTCACTTACTGCCACAAGCTTGAGGCAGGAGGACATCATTCTGGGAGGAGAACGGTACAGAAAGTGCTCCAATCCGGCTTGTGGTGGCCTACTTTCTTCAAGGACTCAGATGAGTTCGTGAAGAGGTGTACTGACTGTCAGAGGATGGGCACTTGCGGACAACGTGATATGATGCTGATGCAGCCCATTCACTTCTGTGAGGTTTTTGACGCATGGGGCATCGATTTCATGGGTCCATTCCCTAAGAGTCAGGGATTTGAGTACATTCTGTTGGCCGTAGATTATGTTAGTCGTTGGGTTGAGGCTATCCCCGCCCGAGCCGCTGATGCGAGGACAGTTTGCAGATTTTTGAGGAAGCACATCATCACGCGGTTCGGGGTTCCACGAGTTCTGATTTCTGATGAGGGGTCTCATTTCATCAACGACCAGGTGAAGGCCCTTGCTAGCGAGTTCGGTATAGACCATCGTGTTGCCACACCTTACCATCCACAGACGAATGGTCTAGCCGAGGTGTCGAATAGGGAGATCGAGACGATATTGCAGAAAGTCGTCCGCCCTGACCGAAAGGATTGGTCACAGCTTTTGGACTCGGTCTTGTGGGCATATAGGACGTCTTTCAAGACACCATTGGGCAAGTCTCCCTTTCGCCTCGTATATGGCAAGCCATACCATTTACCTGTTGAGCTGAGGCACAAGTCACTTTGGACAGTTACGGAGATTCTTATGGATCCAGATGGTATGGGAGACCAGAGGAGGGCAGAGTTGGCAGCCCTGGAGGAGCTTAGAGATACAACATTCTCAAACAGCCTACATTATAAGGAGAAAGTGAAGGAGTGGCATGATTCTCATATCAGCCACAAGCATTTTGAGATTGGACAGAGAGTATGGCTGTTTGATGCGAGGCTACGTTTATTTTCAGGGAAGCTACAAAGCAAATGGAAGGGACCCTACTTGGTCAGAAAGGTACACGACAACGGTAGCATTGATATATCTGAGTTGTCTTCTGAGAGTACCTTTCGAGTGAACGACCAGCGGCTCAAACCATTTCTAGATCATGAGCTGCGGGTCGCTGATCTTGCCCCTATTCATTTTGCGTGAGATGTGGTCTTTGACTCACATCTAATGCATCTCACGCCTGAGTTTCACTGATCTTCCACCTTGTATAGATCCAGATGTCCATATCACTACATTCTTTAGTCCCACATCCCTTTCTTCATCTTGTGATTATGCTATACTTAGGGTGCACTTTACCCTAAGTATAGGGGGGGGGGATGTGAGATCTTTTGGGTATTTCTTTTATTTCTGTCTACCCCTGTTTTGCTGCCTATACTTAGGGATATTTTACCCTAAGTATAGGTGGGGTAGACCCTGTACATTCTCCACTCAGTTTTCCCTTAGTGTACAACCTGCTATACTTAGGGTTATTTAATCCTAAGTATAGGGGGAAGACCCGAGACCCTCTTGACTTTTCATTTCATTCGTCTTTGTATATAGCCTTTCTTTTCACTTCCCTATACCTAGTACGAGTTATGTCTTCTTCATCGCTCTTGACTCTGAGGACATCGTTCGAGCTAAGTATAGGGGGGTGCGTATATATTTCATATATACTTTAGCCATAACTCGTACTTTGTGTGAGTGTGTCAATAAATAAAATGGCTAAAAATCACAAAAATTAAAAAATTTTCATGTACATAAACTTCTTTTATTTGCACATAAATAGCTAGTGTACAAATTATTTTTGTAAAAATGATTTCAAAAATCTTTTGTTTAAAGTTTGTGTAAATATTTTCTTATCAAAATTATGTATATAGTACAAATTTTTTCCAAAATGTTTTGAAAATCAAAAGTTTGGAAAAATCTTGTGTAAATGTGTGTAAATATCTTTTTGCAAAACTTGCACTTCATGCATCATTCATTCATGATTTCAAAACATTTTTCAAAAATTTTGCATGTTTGTAAAATTTGTGTAAATAAGCATCTTGTGTACATATGTATATAGTTTTTCTGGATGATAGTTGACATTTAAACTAGCCTGTAATCAAATTGAGAAATGGAGCTTGATTAAGATCTTAATCCACCTAACTTCTAAGAGGAACCTTATAGGACTTAGGTCTAAGGTTTTTCAGGTCCATGGTGACTTAATTCTTTGAGTCCACTAGGCTATGATCACATGTCATCTCAATGAGCCTAAGTAGAGCACTTAACAACAAACACATGACTCATATAGATTATGGCTTTACTTGGACACCAGCACTATGCACCAAGCTCTCCACGGATGAGGTGGTGAGGAGGCAGTCTTCCTTGACTTGGGGTAGCATATGAGGGTAGTACTTCTAGGCGGAACCTCTCTTCTTCTTTTAGTGAAGGAAGTGCGTCTCAACTTGATCTGGTTGCCATGAGGTCTAACGACGGGAGTTGTGGGTTGCAATAAAGCTTCAAAAGAGGGATAGTCTACTGGCTCAAGAGGAAAAACTCCTTGTATATATGCTGCACATGTATATGTTGTATAGATGCACTTGAAAAAAAATGTGCAAAAAAAGAAAATAACTCCAAAAAAGTGGTGGGTCTGATAGAAAATGATAATCCCACCGGAGTATGTATATAGAGTGCAATAAGCAAAGCTTGGTTTCATGATCCACCTGATGTAGCTTGCAGCAGGGAGACTTGGCTACACTGGTCAAGCTCCCAAGGGTACTTGGCTACACTGTCCTTGACCCATTCTCTTCTTCCTCCTCTTCTTGAGCCGGTTGAACTTGAACTTAGAAGGGAATACCCCGCTCCTCGAGGAAAGAGTGGCCAGACTGAGGTCATAGAGTTACCTTGTTAGGGAGGGTTGTCAAGTTGCCATTTCTGAGGTGGAGCGCTTAGACCTCACTTCCACAGGACAAGAAAAGATTCATGGTCTTTAGGGTTTGTGATTGATGACTTGTTCTGATCTGGAGCATTGAGGAGTCTTGGTTATAGATTAGTGGAACTTAGAGGCTGTTGAGTTTTAGACTTAAGTCCAAATAAGGTTCCGAAACATTAATAATCCAAAGATCTGATCGAGCTCCATACCCCAATTTAATGAAGGCAAGTTTAATAATCAACCTTGATCCATGTACATTCTCTTTTTCTTTTTCTTTCTTTCTTCTTTCACTTCTTTTTCAAATAAGTGTTTGCTAAGGGACTAGCAAAGTTAAGTATAGGGGGGTGATGAATACTCATTCATCACTCTTTATTCTTATATTTTAGCTACAAAAACCTTTGCAAATACATGTAGATATGTGTAAATAGAAATAATTACCAAAAGCATGCATTGTATAAAAACCTATAATTAGCATGTTTTTGTGCAAAAATAAAAGAATAAAGATTAAAAAGGAAAAGAGGGAAATATTTAGAATAAATATTGAGCAACCTAACCCAAGGGAGGGCTCAGCATGGGTCTGACCGCATAAAAGCCAAAGTGGAGGGAGATAGGGGCTCATGTGTGTAAATATTTATGTAAATAAAATAAAAATATTTTCCTCACCAAAAATAGGCTTGTAAATATGTGTCTATATTTATAAGTATAAAAACAAAAGAAAAAGATAAAAATCAAAAAGAACAAAAACACCACTTTCATCATGTACATGAACCACTCTTTTATTTTTATTTAACCTTGTAAATAAATAAAATTAATTTCCAAAATTATTGTAAATATTCTATGTGTTATAATGTAAATAAATAAAATAAAAACAATTAAAACAAAAACAAAATAAAAATAACAAAATTAAAAATACAAAAATATATTGTAAATATACCATGTAAATAAATGTATATATGTATTTATTTTACCTATGTATATAAATAATAAAAATAAAATAAAAATACCTTTTTATTCCTTATTTTATAATGAAAATAAATAAAATATAAAATAGGAATAAAAGTGTACAAAACTAATAATCAAAAAATCAAAAAATTAAAAACCCTATATAGTGTACATATACCTATATATTACATATAATGTAAATACCTTATTTTTATTTCGAAAAAATTATTAAAAATCACAAAAAATAGAAAAAAATAAAATAAAAATATTTCATGTTTTGAGTTTTTGCTGAATCGGCCCTTAGCCACCCTAATTTTCACTCCTAAGATCCTGCCACGTGGCCGATTCCTGTTGGCTCTTGGGGATGTTGACCGCCCGGTCAACTACCCCCCCCAGGACCACCTCCTGCGGATTTAGGCGCCCGACCCGACTTCCCTAATTTCTAGCGCCTAAACCCGATTGAATCCCACCTAAACCCCGGGTCCGTTTCACTCCTGCCACATCCGACACCCTCGCCGGGGTATCCACATCGGGATCCGCGTGCCTCCACGCCCTACCCGACCTTGTCTAGCCGGACCCGCACCCATATTTAGCCGTTGCTCCGCCACCTCATTTCTCCATCTTTGGCCATTCGGATCCTTCACCTGTGAGCTCCAGTGAGTGCGCGAGAGTGACAGCTCGTGTCTACTGCTGTCGAAGCGAGAAGAGGAGGAGAGACCATCGATCCGGCGAGCACAGCCGCCGTTGCTCCGCCACCAGCGTGAGCACCGAGCCTCGGAGGGAGACGCTCCTCGAGACGAAGACCAGGAGCTTCCCCAGCTCCTCCCCAGTCTCTTCGTCCACCCAGGTAACGTTGTAGGCCTTTCTTTTTCGCTGATTTTCATTTACCCCCAAATCACTCCGCCGCCGTCCATCGTCGATTCCCATCGCTTCCGACCACCATTCGATCATCGGGCATCGCCATAGCCCTCGCCATATCCCCGCGTACCTTCTCCATATCCCCATTCAACCCAGCTCGCACAGGAGCTGGGATCCGAGCTCTACCGTCCCCACTTCGCCGGAGCTCATCCGCCGCGACCCACCGTCCATCGTCACCTCGCCTAACCGGGTCGAGGCAGTTTGCCCTCGACCCGCGAGTCTTCTGGAGTGCTTTGCAGGACGAACGAAGGCCATCTGAGGTCCTTCGTCATTCAGCCAGGAGGCACAGCTCCGCCGACCTTACCCGAGCTCCTCAGAGCTCGGCTGGATCATCGGAGCCCACCACCAGCTGCGGGATACCCTTGCGGAGCTTCTCCGACCTTCAGGCGCAGCAGAGGAGCCCCGGAGCGAAGCCACCGGGTCGGAGAACTTCGCCGGTCATCTGTTCTTCGAGGGTCCTCCTCCTCCGTTCGATCAGTCTTCTCGCTCCAGGTGTCATCTGGGCCGTTCATCCCTGGAGCGGCCTTTACCGTCAGATCCGAGGAGAGTCGATCGCAGCCATCGGTCCAGTGAGGGGTGTAGCCTCTGAGCGTCCTCGACCGTTTGATCAGACACGTGGCCATCACCCCGCCGTTGGATCACCCCGATGAGAGCAGCGTTGGACCCCCAGTCGCCCTCGACCGCTAGATCAGACACATGGCGTTCATCCCGCAATCCGCATAATAAAGGGTAATTTACCCTTAGGCCCTGTCTTCTCTTTTATTTAGTTTTTAGCCTTGTAAATATTGAGTTTAATTGTTTAGTTTTAGGGTTATTTGCATAGAGACCCTGGTACTTGCTTTTATTTGCTGAGATACCCCTGTATGTGATGTGACACGTGCTTCGACACGTGATTCTCTGGGTATTTTACATTTCATGCCCCTGTAGTTCTGGTTGTTAGTAGTTGAATGAAAGTTTTTACTTATTTGCACTTATACCCCTGTGCGTGGTTTATTTGAGCATGTGCGTGATATTTATGGGTATTTTGCGGATGAGTCCTTGAACTTTTGGTACCTGTTACCAATAAGTCCTTAGAACTTATTTTCTTTATATTTGGGTCCCTGAGTGCCCCAGGCACGCGCGTGGCGCGTGTTTTGCTGGGTTAATTGCACCAGACTCCCCAGACCCTCGGGTATTTGCACTTTGGTCCCTGTGCACTGTGCCCTCTCTTTATTTTTGAATAAAATAGAAAATTACCTCCAAATCCAATGAAAATTGGACACATGGCTCCTGCCATGGTTTAAAATTTTCGAGGATTTTTGAGAACATTTTTGTTTTCATTTGATATTTTTAAAAATTCAAAATCCTCTATTTTCTTCACTGTCTAACTTTAAAAATCACAAAAAAAATTAAATAGTGTCTAAAAATCACAAAAAATTGTCTACTGTCCCCTTTGTTGTGTTTGATTTTCTAGCCAATTTTGGCTATTTTTCATTACTGAAAATCACTAAAAATTGAAAAACTCGTAAAAACTTATAAAAATTCTAGTAAATACACCAAAAATCCAAAAATAATAAAATAGGTGCCTAAATTTTCCTTGATTTATTCTCTTTACAGGAAAATTACCTCCCAGCTAATTCGGGGGCTTTAGATATTTTATCTAGGCCTTCTTAGCTCGGCTGGACAGTACCTTTGATTTCAGTCACTTTTTGATTTTTAGAAAATTCAATAAACACCAGAAAATTCTCAAAAATTCACCAAAAACACAAAAAAATATAAAACACATAAAAATATTTTTGTTTGAATTTTGCTTGATTTTTAGTGCATTTAATAATTTATTGAAGTGTGTGTTTGTTTACTTTTCTAATTTTCTTAATACATTAAAAAATCAAAAAAAATATAAAAGAATTAAAAAAACACTAAAATATTTTCTTCTTTTATTTTATTCCTTTTTACTACTTCGTAGGCCGGAGGGCCAATCCGTGCTCCTTGAGTTCGACCCTGGTCGCTATACCAGGTTAATCCAATAGCAGGACCGCTATCGCGTTTTTGATCGATTTTGTCTATTATTAGTGGTTCATTTTTCTAGATTGACATAGCTGAGTGACCGAGGTCACAACGACCATCTAGATACCTTTGCCTTGGTCGCTCTCGGCGTGTCATCAATAGTTGAGAATATTGATGGTCCATCACAATTAATTGACGATGATGCTTTATTGTCACAAATATTTGAAAAAGTTACATAAGAAATTGATAGCGAATCTCATTTGATTGATGAAGAAGACACAAATAATAACACATGCCATGATTTCAAATACTGTTCATTAGTGTTGACTTTGGAGAATGAAGATAGATGAAACTCATATTGTGCGAATAACAACGATGCCACTGAAGTACCAATGGAGGAAATGCTTCATGTATTTAATCATGAAATTGCTTAGACAGAAGATGTTGCCTTTGTAGAGAGGCAAAGTGCTCCTACTGATGATTTAAGGCTAGACCATAAGTTAGGCACGAGGTTCAAGTCAAAGAAGGATTAGAAATATGATATTCAGAAATGGAGTATGGAAAATCATGGCCAATATAAATCCAAAGCTTTAAACAAACACATTTTGACCGTTATATGTGTTTATGGAGATTGTGGATGGTGGTTACATGCATCAGAGAGAATCCTGCAAAGACTGATATGTTTCGGGTTACCGAGGAAATCATACATGCAGGAACCATGTACTCTTAGTCAAACACCGTCAGTTCACATCTATTTTTGTAGCACAATACATATTGTCATCATTTACAGCACATGTTAGTATGACCTGGCTGTTATTATGTATAAATAAAAGACAAGTTGGAAAAGGAGATCATTTATATGACAGCTTGGGATGCAAGGAGACCGGCAATAGATATTGTTTATGGGAACAAGAATGTATCTTATCGTAATGATCGGAGATATATTCATGCTTCAGAACGCCACAATCCTGTACATGGCTTAAGACATAACCTGGTGAAACCACGGAGAATGTACACTTTCAGTGAGTATTTGTTGCATTTGATCCATGTCGTAGAGCATTTAGATCTTGTCGTCCGGTTTTAACTATCAATGGAACATACTTGTATGGAAGATATGTTGGGCATATGTACGTGGTGACAACAACCGAAGCGAATATTGATCTGTTTCCACTTGCATCTGCTATCGCTGAAAAAATCGAGAATATTACGGCTTGGGGATGGTTCCTTAAGGCAATGAATACATATACTGATGTTTGCGGAAATCAAAGTGATATCTGTTCCGTATCCACTTTAAAACAGATACGTATATAAACGTCAGAATCTATCTAAAACGGATATGGTGGCGGATCAGATGCATATATATCTATCCGCTCGCATCCCAAGTGTTTTTTAGAACATTTTTTTTTCAAGTACATGAAATATTACAATAGGAATTCAATCACCACGCTATTCTCCATAATTAGTTAATGATTGATTACCTTTCTCTCGATCCTACGTAGGATCATTTTTATGTGAACATAAGCCGGAAAAAATATCATTATCTATTCGTCCCAGTGCAGTAAACCAATTCTGATGCTTGATTAGAGAATTGAACTTTTCAAATCTAATAAAGATTTTCCCTCCTCTTTTTTCTTTTTTTTTTTGCGGGACTCCCAACTAATTTCAAATGTTGAATATATTTAATAGGGTTTAGTATAACAAAATAATATTTTATTAAAATGTTGGCCGAGATGCCATTTGCAACCTCCGGAGAATCCAATGCATCAATTTCTTCCATGCATACTTTGTATTATACGTGAGGTAGAGATCACATATTAGACTTTCAACAAAAGAACAAAAGAAAAACAGATTACATATATCTCCATTCGGACAATTCAAAGATGCTTTGGAACAAAAAATAATGCCTTTCCTATTTGTTGTTTCTTATCGTCGTCGCCATATCTTAGAAATAACAAAAAAGTCGTACCTTTTCATAAGTTGTTTAGGTCAGTTGGAATACTTTCTTGATTTTTCAACCTATTCATTTTAGTGCCGTCCACTGAAGGCAACGGAGAATTTTTTTCCAGAACGTCGAGGTACGTCGCCTTCGACCTTTTCTTCAGAGAGAGAGAGAGAGAGAGTTTAGGGTGGTAGGGAAGGGTCTCCCGATCAACGAGGATGGATCGAGATGCGATGATCCATTCCACCTCCCAATGGAGGTATATATATGACATAAACCCTCTCGTTATCCGCCCCATTCCCACACCCTGACGGTTAGAGTCTCCATGAGACCCAACCCTCGTGCAACTGCCGCCGGTAGTTTTAACCACTCGATCATTCTGCAAGAGACATTCTAACCATTTTGAATATTCATTGTCCTATTTCATGACGTTAAGTATTTAACTATTAATATTATTTGTTGCAAAATTAGCTTATTTTCTGTTATTTCTCAATAAATGTATGTAATGATGATTTTTGTTGACTTTTTCGTTGAAATTTGTGTTATTCGTTTCTAACTCAGTAAAGACAAAAAGAAAACAAATCAAGGAATACATATTTTTATACGATCCATTGATAGTATTATATCAATAAATATGATATATATTGCAATTATAGATACAAATATTCATTGTAGTTATCGTGTGAATATTCAACGACCATTTTAATGCTTCTAGAATTGGTAAATATTCACGTCTATATCTTCTATATGTTTGATGGATTTGTTCGGATTCGTTCAACTGTTCTTTGAATGAAAACATTTCGCTGAAGACAATATATTGTTCAACTCTATCTTTTAGGCTTATATTTACATTAAATTACTCGCAACTCTATTTTTTAATTTAATACTTTGCTAATTATTTTGAAAATAATTATACATGTTTAAATATAATAGTAACTAGAGGATTGAGTAGGAATAGTTGAATTTATAAATGCAGCATTAAAAGGTTTTTTTGGACAGTAAGATCATCCAATGAACATCTTTTGAATTTGAAAAATAATTTCATATGAGTGTAGTTATAATTGATATGTCGATGTAAACAATGATATTATTTTGATGCCCTTGTATAATCCAATTAATCTTGACATCTAAGACATGTTAGATTGAGCTCCTATTTTCATGAAATACAAGTTTTCAAGAGATTTCCAAGTTAGTATTCTTTCATGTTTACCGAAGAGATTTCCAAGTTAATTAAAAAGGTAAGTATTCAATGCAATGAATAAATAAATTTCTATGTTGTGTTATCTTCCTAATAAAATGAATGT
Source organism: Ottelia alismoides (assembly GCA_037367405.1). NCBI lineage: Eukaryota > Viridiplantae > Streptophyta > Magnoliopsida > Alismatales > Hydrocharitaceae > Ottelia > Ottelia alismoides. Next base: position 9,073 of record JAZKJV010000566.1, on the reverse strand, counting down.
TTACAACTATTTTATTTATGCAATGAATATTCCACTTGCACCCTTCTTAATCTCTGCAATATCATTTACGCCCTTCCCTTTTTTGGAATATCAGTTGTACCTCTACTTTCTAACAAAATTTCATTTCTGCCCTTCCATTAAGTTAATGTAGGGTATACATCATATTATAAAAGGACATAATGGTTAATTTTGCAAAATTATAAGGGTAGAACTGATATTCCAAAAAAGAGAGTGGATAACTGATATTCCAAAAATTAAGGACATAAATGATAAATACCTTAATTTTTTTAGCAATGAAGAATTTTTTTGCAAGGAGAAGTAATACTAAAAGTTGTTTTTTTAAATAAGGATTTCATCATTAATAAAAAGTTAGTGATTATTAGAAATAGGATTTTAATAATGAGAAATGCAACACATAAAATTTGTTTTTAAACATATTGACGTATTCAGAAATAGAAGTTCAATGAATATAAAGTAAAATCATGTTACGATTGTAAATATTTGAAACGGTAAATTGCAATTCTAGATATTTGCAAGATTATAATTTCTAATGTACATATCCGAAGGACCAAAAGTGTAATTGTTCTAAGGAAAAGATTTGATAAACGGAAAAAATTACCTGAAGAAATTAAATTATAGCAATATTTTTTAATAATTAAAGTTTGTAAAGAGCTAAAATCAACTAAAATAGCAATCTTGAGAAAATATAGGTTAGATGCACTTTTAATCAACTTATGTAAATGTTCATCCGATTACAAAACCTAAAATATATTAGAATCCATCTTTAGCTATCTAGATGACTCTTAATTGAATAACTATTTAATGCCTATTTTCCAAATTTAATCTAGTAACCTTCTTTTAGTCAACTCATTCTAATCATTTAGTCCAATAACCAATCAATTAATCGGCTAAGTCTGTTTTCTAAAAGATAATAGTTTGATTATATCAACCAACTCATCATGATACTCAGGCAAATGCTTTCTTTTATCAATTGACTTCTATATTTGTCAAAATCAATTAATCGATTGGAGGATAGGAATAAGGAGAATTAATTGGAATAAGCATTATTCTTTGTTTGACTGGCTGTTGGAGGTTAAGGAATAAGATTTGAAAGTTAATTAAAGTTGTTGGATGTTATTTGTTTTGGTGAGATGAATTTTATTGTAAATTGGTAACATATAATTGTCACTTATAAACCGATATGAACTTCAACCTGAAAATTAAATATCCCAAATCCAGGAAGTCAATGTTCAATTTATATTATTTATTACATTGTGACATGCTTATCATACACCGATTTCTCTGCAATCTCATGCATGGAAGTTGATCCAGCCATCATCCGGGCTATCATGTCTGCTTCTCTTGTAGCTATCATTGGATTTCCTCCAGCTTCTCTATGAATAACTCTTTTGAAATTAGAGCACATTTATTAAATCCACCAAGAAATTCCCCTCTGCCTACATGGACTCATCCGTCGGGGTCAACATTGATGCCTTTACCTTGTATCCACAAGATATCTGCACGAAATTATGTGATTTCATAATCGCCCTTATTGGGATGGATACATCTAATTTAAATAAAAATAATGGGAAGAATTTACCTCTTTTCGGCAACTGTACCACAAACGATCATCGACGTTCTCGTGTATGTGCAAACCCTCGAAGAGCAGGTTTGCTTTGTCCGAGCAGAAGCTTCTATGTCCATGATTCTTAGACTGATCACAACGAAGCATGGAATAACTAGGTTGGGTTCCCGAGAAAATTTGAAAACCATTAATTAAAGAAAAGGGCCACGAAATAATCATGCATTGTACAGTTTGTAAAAAAGGACAAGTAATTTAAGAAAAAATTTCCCTCAAATTGCATCTTCCTCATACATGTCAGCGTTGACAGTTCCGTCGGTTAAGCCACGCCACCGTAATGTCTGTTCATCCATATCCATTACCGCATCTCCAAATGGTTACTTAAAAAGTGCGGAATCATCATCGAGATATGAAATCATTATCACAACTAAATTAGCAAAAAAATATAATTGAAAACCATCGGATTTGTTGGACATAAAATTTTTCTCAATACAATATAGATACATCATCGATGTATTCTCCTAAGAAGTGGGACACAAAACATTAATAAGAAAAGATGGAGAGACATAGTGGACACTACAAGATGGCTAAGTGCTCTCCCACATGGCTGTTGCCAAACCATCACCCAGCACCTTTCCGACTCGGATGTTTTCCTCGAAGACCCTGATATCGCTCCCCGTAGAGTTCATGTCGAAGTCCTCGTCCATAGATTATCTATGACAAGAGTTAATATTTATTGCGTTCCATTCAAAACAATCGAACAACTCTGTTCATAGGAACAAATATAAGCTGATCTATTCTATACCCGATAAGTAGCAATATTCACCGCCCGTGCCCATTTCATGGGTGGGTTTAGGGATACTGGAGGCAGTGGCAGATATGAGACCGCTGTTTCCCTGGGACTCCAAACCCACCTTCTCTGGATCTTCTTATTATTCCCCATCTAGAAAGGCTCAGATCAAAAGTTACCAATGAAGTCCTCTACTCAGAGTCCATCGTCTTCGGTTGTGTTTTCAAAGCTTAGCCTAAGGGGGATATGCATAAATCATTGTATGGAATAAACCTTTACATGAGCCTTTATTATCTCGAATGTCCATTCGACATACGATTGAAGATTTGAGTGCCAGTTATTGTACATCTCCTCGGGTCTACGATAGTTGTGGCGCCTCCGAGCCCTAAATTGGGGTAGGTGCGCAATGACTCCATGGTATGGCATGTGGAAGGTATATGTGTTTGCGTATCTACAATACAGAAGGAACTTTCGTCCAGTTAGTACACGAAAACGACCCTCGTCCAAGGCCCACCTTAACACCTTCATGTCAGCGGCTGACCTCTCCCATCCAACAACCACGTATATAAATCTGTAACTAAAGTTGATATATGCCATGACAATTTGTGTCAGTGTTTGGTGCTTGCTCCTGAACTTTGGAGCGATATTTACAGGGACATTTGTGGGGACAAGCATTCTGCCAATCACTCCAATCACATCCTGAAAATAGATACCAGTTTCAATTATGTGTTACTCAGTTGAAAAAGGTTTTAAGTTGACATGAGATGTCTATTTTCAAGGATTACCTTCAAATATGGATAGAAGTTGCTATTATGTAGAATAACATCCGGGGTCGGGCAATCTTCTGCCGGCAAGTGGATGAAGTGATCTATGAGGGAGACGACGTGTGTAAGGGTATCGTTGAGATGATTTGAAATGGTATCACCTGAGTGTTGAAAATGTTCAGAAAGCGCCCGATTCTTCGCGTTATGGCCGAGGCAATACAACAATATGCAGAGGGACTCCTCGACCTTTAGGTGCCTCGAATCCTTCGAGCCCGCCCTTTCTTTTAAGATGGTTCATAGACGTAAGATGGTGTCAGGATACATCTGGAAAACCTCATACGATCGGACAATGTGACCGTACAACATCTCCTGGATCCATATATGGCTTATATGCACGGAGTTGTGCTTTGGCACCCGGGGGATGTAACCATCACGCGTGTTCTCTCCATCCTCTTCGTTCTCTAGGACCGTACGCAGATATGTCATGTTCAACATGACCAAGTTGTTCCTCATCGCAGTGATAGCCATCACGCCCTCCATTGCTGAGATAGAGCTCCTAAAATTATTGACAAAAAGCATATATACGGGATCATCACGAGTAAATGTGTCAAGAGCATATTGTAATAAAAAGAGGCTCAAATTAGAGGCCGGAATACCACAAAATGTTCCTCAATACATAAAATTATTACAACCCAAATAAATTAAAACAACAATGACATTTCCTACTGCTAAACATACAATACTGAAAGACATCCAATCCTAGTGGCATCGTCGCAACACTCGACACAACAATAGTGAATCTTCCCTACAACTTGTTGATCTGAATGCTTACCCAGACAACTAACTTAACATGCACAGACTTGGCACAGTTGAAGATTATCCGTTTGTACGGGTCACGGAGGCTGCTTGTGAGCCGAATTTGTGCCTCCGGCGGTATGCCCGGAAGCAGCAACTTTAGCTCATCCAGAATCTCCTCCACCCCCTGATGGAGATTCTTGGGGGTCCATGCTTGGACCTGCCCCCTTTGTAGCTCCAGCATTTGTTCCGTTAGACGAACGACATCCTCACCTACAACTTGTGAAGCTCGGGTGGCACCATCACTCTGAGAATGATTTGTACCTGAGGTATGTACCCCTGAATCCCGGCGTCGTCTCCTCATAGAGGGTTGCATAGTTGCCCCCCTGTTCAACTAGATTGGGCACCTCGGACACATCAATTTACACTTCTAGCTCATCCTCGAATGCTTGTTGTGTCCCAGTATCCCCTTCAAAAAGGCTGCAAATGACCCTAGTGATGCAGGTTGAAGAGAAGGCGTACATACCATTTTCTGTGTAGTCTCCTACCATTGCATCCACCAGATCGTAGTGAGGGAAGGACTTCCTTCGTAGGCTTGTAGGCCTTGTCAATCTGAAGGCAACAATACATAATGAAATGCTCTAAAATGATCTAGGAATCTATACTGGGGTCTAATATACTTACATACCGTAAGCTAGGCTCCTCATCAGGTGTGACTAATGTACAAGAGATTGGGTCCCACTCCCAACCGCTCTTCATCATCAGGTATACGAACGTCGTGTAGTCCTTCTTTATTGTCTTCCATCGATTGTTGAGCTTCATCTTATCCCAGTTTTTCTAATCTGCATGTTGAAGTATGCAATGACGCTATGCCAGGCTGGCAGTGTGAACAAGCCTCCAACCCAGTCCCCTATGTAAAAATAGTGCTTGAACAACTGAAGAAGACACTCGTCCATCGTGAGTGTCCATACCACTCGCTGTATAAGGGACTCGTTGTCCCCATTGTGCACCCCCAACGAGCTTGCACCTCCCCTGACTATCCTGTATGGTTGGGGTTAAACGGCGTAGGCACATTCCAATAAAGAGGCATCATCTTATAAACCTAAATGCAGGTCAGGTCAATGAGCCTTTGTGAACCAAAACCCAACTGAGCTGGTTATGACTCCATAATATTGAATCAAATGAGGCACAAAACCTTTTGTCCTGACATCTATAATAACAGCTGCAGCTCGAGGAGGTACTCCAGCAAATGAGTAGTAATACATGTTTCCAGTCCATCGCAAGACAAGGGCAATCAAAGGAGTAGGAGTTTAGAGCATAATGTGTAAATTGTACCATCTAAATAGCTCTCAAATCATAATTGAAAAATAAAAATGAATATGATGAATCACAGATACATCATTATAAATCTATTTATTACCCTCCTTAACATAAAAAATTCAGTAAAAGCCACAATTAAATCACTAATATTAACTATTCTTATATTGTAAATAATCTGTATATAATTAATACTAAATTTCTAATTATTGTATTTTAATACTAACATTTTCCTTAAAAATATCTAAAAGTAGGTTAATTATTGTATATATTTGTTGGTTTCAAAAAGAAATTAAAGATAAAAATATCAAAACCACAAAATTAATTATTTTTAATCATTAAAAATGCTGCAAAAATTCTTCATTGTTCAATAATGACCTCTTTTGACATGAAACTTGTAGATCTCATCAATATCTTACAACTTTCATGTTTTGACTTTTTTCTAATTCAGCTTCTAATTATTTCTTTTTGAATTTTCTTTATTTTTAATTTTTGATTTTCTTGAGCGGCCACGTGACGCTCTCTGGGCCGCCCACGTGGCCGCATCTTCTTGGCCACCCGCCTGCCTCCAGAACCATTTGGATCGACCCTTCCCTACCTTCATCCTAGCCCTCCATGCGTGCTTCCATTCCAACCATCATATCTCCTCCCATATATTATCGCAACCGTCGCCCTCCACCTTCATCTTAGCCATCAGATGCCTCCGCATCCCATGGTCGCGCTTCCTCCACGTCGTCACTCTCCTCCTCACCATTGGATCCCCTCTCCCCGCCTAAATCTTAACTGTCAAGTGCCGCCTTTTAATTCCTACAGTCAGATCAAACATCCAGCCGTACATCAGGACCACACACCCCTGCTCGCCTCCAATTGTTCGATCAGATCCGAAGGATCTCCGCCCTTCACCCATGCTCTAATCCTGACCGTTGGATCACGAGATCCAATGGTTAGGACTTCGTCTTCCAACTCCTACGGTCCCTCCTCGCCCATTATGCTTCACCACCACACTGCCCCCTTCCATTTTTAGCCCCCAAAACAGCCACCCTCTCTGCTCCCTAATGGTCGTTCCACGTAGCCCTATCTTCCTCCATCCTCGCGCAACCCCCAGGCATTCAACACCCCCTCTTCAATCGCCACCTCTGACTATTTCAAATGTAACCACCAACACTCGAACCTCTACCTATATAGCCATCCCCTCCGCCTCTTCCATACTTCATCTACCAACCATGGGGCTAAGGCCCAACTTCCTCTGCCCGGTGACAACGGAGGGTGGTTGTCGAGGCAATGACGACCCCAACACCCCAGGTGAGATCCACAACATCAACCATATGACATCTGCCTCTCCGGCGGTAGCTAAGCTCCCCGCATTGGCTACACGGGTGATGAATCTATATTTCATCATCTTTATTCATTTATTTTAGAATAAAATCTCTTATAAAACACATATATATATATAATACTAACTCCATATTCTTACTAACATGCATCCGTGTGTAAAAAAATTTACACTCTATTTTAAATATAAAATAAATAAATAAAGTACTAAAGGAAAAATAAAGAAAATTTAAAAAGAGATTGTATATATGTAATAGATACAGCTGACCCGAACTACGAGAGAAGGTCAAGACTTGACCTGATCGACCAGGAATAAAGTAGGGGAGATATGGTCCTTAATCAGAAAATCCAAAAAAATGTTTTATAAATACTTTTCTGTGTATATTTGTAAAAACTTACATTATTTTATTTGTACATAAATTGACCTCAAATTTAATAAATTTCAGAACAAAAGTTGTAAATAAAATATTTCTAAATAATAAAAATGTTTGTAAAATAAATCATATACAAAATAAAAGTAACCATACTCGGAAAAAGCCGGTAAAGTTATAATTGAAAGACCGATTCCGACTCCATGTGAACTGAAATTGAATCGAATCACTTTCATTGTATTCTAAATTAAATTATTTTTTAAAATGGTCGTGGTTTCATAATTTTTGGAGTTACTGTTGAAAAGTGTGATGGTTTTTACAATTTGACCATTTATTTATTGTATTTATTATTTTATTTTTGTATATATTATATTTTTTATAATTGTAAATATTATTTACTGTAATTGAAAATAAAATAATTTTTTAAAAAATTAAAAAAATTATTTCCTTATTTGTACATGTGTATAGTGTACATTATGTATATATGATATGTATAAAATTAATCTCCTTATATAAAAATCACCCAAAAAATTTAATATATAACATTAATTAATTAAAATAATATAATTACAAAATTTGATTGATTGATTTATTTATTTGATTTGAAAACCTACCATGTATGTAAGATTTGATTTTATGCCTTAAATAACCACCATTAAGGTGGCTAATTAATTTTTTGCCAGTTAATTATTTTATTAATTGATTTAATTCCGAATTTTATTTTTAAATTTATTTATTTATTTAATTCACCACTAAGTCCCTTCCTTCTTCTCCTCTTCATTCAAATTTTGAATTTCAAAATTTGTTGTATTTTCTATTTAATTGACTCATCCTCCCTTATTCTCACTTGATCAATCTTTGGTGAGAGGAGCCTATTCTCTAAGAGTGTTCTTGTTGCAGAGATGTGCCTAACCTCCAAGCCGTCTAGTGACAGCGAGTCAGCCTTCGTCAAGGCCATCACAGCATTTTCCGCTCCTACGGTGAGATCCATTTTTTCTTGTTTTTAACCAAGGTTAATCATAGTTTAATTTTTCGTTTTTTTATTTTGTCGTCATTTTATATTTCTAGATCTTAGTTAATCATTTTTTATCAATCATCACGATTCAATCCACCATCGATCTCTATTTTTCACCTTCACATCTCGATCTATCTACGTTCATATTCTACCTCACACGATCTATCAACTACGGTCACGCACAGTGATCAAAGACTAGGATCTATCTTCCATTTCACTGGATCTGCATCCACTCATATTTTCTGCATTTGATTTTGGACTGAGCCGTCATGTTCGAGTCGGATACCTCTATTTTATTTTAGGTACAGTAAATTAAAAATTCAAAAAAATATATATTTGCTGCTTCAAAAAAATAAAAAAGAGTTTCTTCAGTTTCTGTTTTTACAAAAAATAAAAAATAAAAATATTTTTTTCATCTATTATTTCCGTGTTTAAAAAATAAAAAAAATAAAAAGCAACGTGGCAGGCGTTGCCCCTCCAGCCCACAGACGGTGCCTGCCGCCCTTCCACCGCACGCCTGTCCTCCATTACCGTCAACAGCTCCACTCTGCCCACAGCCACTTGCGGCTCATCCTCCCAGGGAAGATGCCGCCACCTCCTTGAAGTTGCAAGGACCTCGCCGGGGGTGTGTGTCGCCCAAACCTCCGCCAACCTCCGTCCATCACGCAACCACTTCACGCGTAGCTTGACGCCATGCCGCCCTCGATCCCCCGCGCCTCCACCGCTGTGCCCACCACCATCACATCTAGATCGCGGTACCCCTGACGCTCAGGAAGAAGGGGCAGCGCCCCTCTTAACCTTGGCTTGGGAAAGAAGAAAAAAAGAAGAGCCCCAATTGAATAAGCCCTAATTTTTGGGAAAATATCAAAATCACCCCTGAGGTATTTACAAATTACAAGCTACCAGAGCCTCCAACACATGCATTGCACGTGTCACTAGGTAAATTGCACTTTCTGTCCTCTTATTTATTTCTGATTAATTTTAGGTTGTAAAACTTTGAATAATTGCCGTTTAGTCCCTATATTCCGAATATTAATCTTGCTTATTTGTTTTTCATTGAAAAAAATGTTTTTTATTACTATGAAAATTCTACAAAATTTATGTATA